>JAYKKI010000015.1:9185000-10612500 GCA_039881145.1 Druceiella hillmani | reverse complement strand
AGTAATTATACATGTTCAATAAAAATTAAAAGAATCGAATAGTTCAATAAAAATTAAAAAGATAAAAAGAGTAATTATACATGTTCAATAAAAATTAAAAGAATCGAATAGTTCAATAAAAATTAAAAAGATAAAAAGAGTAATTATACATGTTCAATAAAAATTAAAAGAATCGAATAGTTCAATAAAAATTAAAAAGATAAAAAGAGTAATTATACATGTTCAATAAAAATTAAAAGAATCGAATAGTTCAATAAAAATTAAAAAGATAAAAAGAGTAATTATACATGTTCAATAAAAATTAAAAGAATCGAATAGTTCAATAAAAATTAAAAAGAGTAATTATACATGTTCAATAAAAATTAAAAGAATCCAATAGTTCAATAAAAATTAAAAAGATAAAAAGAGTAATTATACATGTTCAATAAAAATTAAAAGAATCGAATAGTTCAATAAAAATTAAAAAGACAAAAAGAGTAATTATACATGTTCAATAAAAATTAAAAGAATCGAATAGTTCAATAAAAATTAAAAAGATAAAAAGAGTAATTATACATGTTCAATAAAAATTAAAAGAATCGAATAGTTCAATAAAAATTAAAAAGATAAAAAGAGTAATTATACATGTTCAATAAAAAATAAAAGAATCGAATAGTTCAATAAAAATTAATATATAAAAAGCGTAATTATTCACATTCAATAAAAATTAAAAGAATTGAGCAGATGCGTAAAAAAATTACGTCTTGAGGATTTCATAGTATAGGAAAGCATGTTTTAAAATCGGTTTGTAAACGTCGATAATTTTAAAAGATTATATCTGTACTAGTATTATAAAAAGAGCGTGGGTTTGTTTGTTTTTTTTTCTTTATATGTAAAAAACAAACTCAAAAATTACTAATGCGATTTCAAATTCTTTCACTGACATAAGTTACGTTATTTAAGATAGATTTAAGTAATGTTTTATTTTTCAAAATTTTAGGGTTCCATAAGATATAGTAATATTTGTCACTCAAATTGGAGAAATGCAAAATTCTTTCTTGGCTACGTTATTAGACCGCTACAGATGTAACAAAATAACGTAAGAAACACTTGTTACAAAAAAAATGTTTAATGTTATTTGTCTACGTTTTATAGAACCACCAGAAGGTTTGTATTTTAATTAAAGCATAATACAATTAACTCGAGACTTTACAACTTTATTTTATAATTTCAATACGCATGTAAATGTTTCCCCTAATCTACAGTATAATTTAATACCTAATCCTACTTCTTGATCTACAACGTACTGTTACAATGAAAATTCATTTTTTTTCTAAATATCACGATGAAAAAAATATTCCACTTTAAAAAAATATCACTATAAAATTAACTATAAAGAAATTATATGCGAACGAAGTCGCAAGAAAACGACGAAGTCACAAAAACACAACACTCAAAGCGTCCGGTCGCTACGTTTTACATGAGTTATTTCAATTACGAGTACGGTGACGACAGGTGTTTGATCAAGTGTATATATATATATATATATATATATATATATATATATATATGTATGTATATATATATATATAAATACAATTTAGTATACCTCCCCACTCCGCCTCTACCTTGCTTAACGTGTTACTCGCCCGTGCCACAACTTATTGTACTAGATAGACAAATAAAGATAAGAGCAAGCGCGATGATGCACAATAGCAACATTACGAGTATATATTAGAAAGAGATAGTGTAATAAAAACCGTTAGAATCCTTTTTCGCAAAGCAGCACAGACGTTCCGTTCAATGAGCTGGTTGCCCAAAAGGCATAAATTTGATAACGCCGTATTAAGTTCCAAGTGATGTCAAACACAAGCTTAATACTTTTGCAGTAAAAAGTCTTAAATGTTTTTGTAAATAGTTCGTTACAGCGCATCCAAGTAGGTCTCGCTATCGGCTGGCAGTCGTTGCTAAACCTAGGGGCTGATTACACGTGAATTTTGATACCTGTGCGGTTGCAAACTATGGCAAACTTAGCTTCTGCTATGTCCATATATTCAATGCAAATACATTTTTATTTATGCGATCCCTCAATTTAAAAGATTTTTTTAAAATTTAGTAATAAATAATTAAAATTCATATTCTTTTTTCCAAAATTTAAGACCAGCAAAGGCAAAGATCACAAAAGTTTATCAAAAATTCACCATAATTGTTTAGATTATTCATTTATAAATTCGTTTAGGTATCAATTATAACTAACTTTTTTTTCGTTGATATTTAATCTTTGGAGGGCGGTGTAATGCTAAATGAGTTATTTAACGTTTGACGAAATGAAGTTAACATGTCAAGAAGAGTGAATTATGTATACAATTATTTTATTGATAAATTTTTTCTCAATAATTGGGATGAACATTTAACAAAATAAGTATAATCTAAAAGTGATGAATTTTATAAAAAACTGAAATTGCCGTGGATCAAATGTCATGATATTTTGAATTGATTCTTATCTTAAAATAATGAGTGGTTAAATGAAAAATTGATGTTTTATATTGATTATAACCCCACGCCTCATTCATCATTCAAACAAGTAGCTCTATCAGTGGACGTAGCGACATAGCAAATGTTTTGAGAACAGTAGCAAACAGTTTAAATGTATTTTACATAAAACACTCTGTATGTATTACATCCTGTATGTATTACCCTGTATGTATTACACCCAGTACTTATAATACTTTATGTAAAATACGTAAAATACATTAGGAACTGTTATATGTAAAATATATTTTAAATATATTAGGGATCAAGTCGTGGCAAATAAAAAACAATGTCAAAGAATATGTCAATATTAGAAGAAAGTGCGTCCTAAATCGATTCGGCACGAGTAATAATGATAACACGTAGATTTTTCGAAAATTCATCTTTGGTTTCAATCATCACTGGTGTGAATGAATCAATAATAAGACGTTTAGGAACTATTTTAAAAATGATATGTAGTGGATTTAAAATTAACAGGGAACTATTTGAAAAAAAATTCCTCTAAGACTGCAGGTTTATATATATCAAAATATATACGGCACTACATGCCGCAGAATGTCCAAAAACCATTAATATGTGGTGGAGAACTGATCCAAGAAGCCATATTACCAATCGGTATATTATACGAAGAGACCTAAAAGGCTCGTGATAAAGACTACAAAAATTATAGAAAGCAACCAAATTTAGAAGAAGAAAAAACTAGAAAACCTACTGCTACTGCTGATTTCGTCAGATCCTCTCAAAAGTGGTTTCGTAACAAACAAAAAAAATGTAAGAGCTTATCATAGCAAGTCAAGTCTTTTAAAATATGGAGAGAAAAGTGAAAATGAGAAGGACGACGAATAAATATTTTCTTGATTATGATACGACTTTCCCTCAAATTATTCCTTTTTTATCATCATAATATTTGGAATTGAAAATTTTAATTTATTATAAGCAAACCGAAGGTCATTTATATTTTAATATAAAGCAAAGAAGTTATACTTTTTGTAACTTAAACTAAAATTAGTCAAAAAGTATATTTTGGGCTGCCAGATTAACGATCCGAACCACAGGGCGCAGTCGGCATTTATAGTTACGCAGTGTATTGCTTTCGCTGTTCCCTGGCGATTTTTAATTTATTCGTTATTATCTCGTTAAAACATATGTGTTTAGTAACTTGTTGCGTTCTTGATTGTGGCACTACATATTGAAATAATCCAGACAATTACAGGTAAATTGTAAAAAAATCGTACTTTTTGTATTTATTTTTACCAACCCGATTTAAGAGATTTAGAGATTACTATGCCTAATTACAAGTAAAAAAGATATGTGTTAATATAACATGAATTTATCGAGTTTTTAAGTAATAATATTCATTTCTTTCAATAGTTCCGTAGCAAATTAGGAACCTTCTTATTTCCTCATGTCTGTCCGTCCATCTTCTGTAAATATACCATAGCGCTGTAGCCATGTACTATTTAAACACTTTGCAAGGTTATGCGTTTAGTTAAGTCAAAAACAGGCTCATTTTTTGAGTTGGTTCATGTCATGGTAACTAAGATAATTTTTTTCGCCTACCCCATCAAATCATCAAGGATTTCAGTGAATGAGTTTTTAAAATGCAATTAAAACTTTCCTACCCCATCACGGATGTCAGATAATGCGTCTTTTGAAATGCAATTAAAACTTTCCTACCCCATCAAGTATATCAGTGAACGAGTCTTTTAAAATGCAATTAAATCTTTCCTACCCCATCAAAGATATCAGTGAATGAGTATATTGAAATGCAATTAAAACTTTCCCACCCTATCAAGGATATCAGTGAATGAGTCTTTTAAAATGCAATTAAAACTTTCAGGTAATGTTTTTAGCTAGATTCATTATAACACCGTCTTCTCCGCCTCTCTCTTTTTTCAATCGTGCGTTCTAGAAATCTGAATAAAATCGTAATAATATACCTTAACAGTTATTTCAATACGAAATTGCTTTAGTTTATTTATATTGGCAAATTTATATTAAAAACAGAATTTGTGAAGAATACACAATGGCTATCGACATCCTTTCGGTATGATGAACACCACTTACCTATTGTAAATTTACACACACGCAAAAGCAATACAATCGAGGTGATATTAAATTGAATCGAAGTGCTGACCGCTTTTTATGGGAAGCGACTGTCATCTTCCCGTCGCAACTCATAGGGGACACCAGACTCTTCTTCGGCTAAATTTCTTGTAACATAAATTATCTAAGCACAACCACAGGGACTAACGACTTAAGTTCCTTCGGAAAACCTTCCGAAGCACGAAGGAATAAGGATATTAAGATGTGTAATTGGACACGTTTTCTGTTAATGCTCTAACACTCATTCGGTTACCTTGTTACCAATGCGTGCATTGCTTAACCTCATTTACCGGGTGACATTAACGCGTATAACTCAGCTATAAGCTCTTCGACGAGAATGTACCATAGTTATGAATAATTTTATACCTAGAATTAGGTATTTGCAACGGCTATCAATACAATAAACAATAATATAATATATACCTGTACAAACAGTTTTACAATAATAATGGTTCCATCGGTAACTCATATCAAGTTAAGATACATCGAGTATCAATAATCCAGTCGTGAAGATTCGCCAGCTTCCTGAAGTAACATTAGATTAAGCAATTTTGGACTAAGCAACATTGGATAAACGTATTCGGGGGCTATCTGTTTTTTCCTATTTCTATTGTTCTCAACCCATAGTTATAGACCATTCATCCCACTATAATAAAAATAGCCTTTATTCAGATCCACTTAACATAATAGCAATATTTTAATGCAAACATAAAACTTAAAACTTTATTCTAGTATTTGCTGTTTGTTTATTTTCTGTAGATCTGTTTGCCAATAGGCAAAAACCTCCTCCAACTAGTTCTGCAAGATTTTCTTCATTTTTCAGAGTAAGTACATTGAGGGGTGTGATATAGATTTTAAATTTCTTTTGTTTTTGTTGTTATTTTCGCTTATTGTTAGAGGGTTGTGGTCTCTATCCCCCGCGAGGACCAGTCTGCTTGGGGGAGTTTGGCGTATTCTTGTTTCGTTATGGCCAGTTTCTTCGGTTGGTTCTGGGTTCCGTTTGCTGATTCTTAATTGTTATTGTCTTTGGTAGTAGATATATTAGAAGGAGAGTTAGATCTAGACCACATCACATTAAAAGCATTTTCCTGTTTGACTTGATTGGAGATACAGTCTGTTGTTTTTTAGGCTGGTTATTATAAGCAGATTATTCTCTTTTTCTTTTCTCTTGGCTATCTTTGTTCCCTTTAACTATTAGTTTGTCGTATTTCTGAATTCATCACTAGTGGGTTTTGAAAAACAAATCACGTTAGGCAAAATGGGCGCTGGCGACGGATATATTTATTTCCTTATCATATAATACCTAAGTTCTATGCTACTCACGATCATATATCAAGACAAATTTAACTATACCTCACGTATTAAAATAAATTAAACCATTGCATGTCGATGAGATAATAAAGAATCCGAAATACATACATACAAAAACACAACCCTTCTTTGCTTCCCCATAAGAAGAAATTCCGGAGAGGAAGAAGAGATTCCCAAGTAGAAATTTTCACGTCAAGAATATAAAATTATTAAGCCAACTCCGGGTTCGTATGACTAGAGCCTTTATTCGTCTCGTTACATCAAAACTTTTGTCGTTATCGAACTCTGAGTTGCGACGTTTTGACGAGAACACGAAAGTCCCGATTTGAATATTAACTTCAATCGCTCCTATGAACTCTCGATATATGAATTTTCACCCAATAACAGTCTTATTTGTATATAGTTAAAGTTAGAAAGAGACAAACAATTCCCATCTTTGGCCCCTTCATCTTTTCTTTCATTTTCACAATTACATAAAAGTTTAAAAAGTGTTAATTTTTCACAGTATATAAAAAAGTGTTAATTTTTCACATTATATAAAAAAGTGTTAATTTTTCACATTATATAATAATAAAGGATAATATCCATCGAAACTAATACTTATAAATCTTGCAATTGTTATTACTTACGACTTGTATAATAAAGAGACGTTGTCTCTCGACATCCTTGCAAGTTCATGCCCCCAGTTTAGATCACGTGTGAAAAACAGGCTCCGTGAAGTGTATGCACAACGGATAAACGAGCGATTTTACTTTTCATTTTAATTGATTTATTCCGGGTTAATTAAATAAATCACCTTACATATATTGATAACTAATAATTTATAATTGAAGCTTTATTTAATTGACTAGTTAATTACACATATTTGCAGTATTGATTTTATGTCTTCTACACACAAAATTTTGTCTTTTTTAATTATGGTAATCATGTCGCCTTTATATTTGTATTTAATTGGAAATTTTCTAAATGTGTTTATTTTTCTTTATTCTTAAGTGTTACTAGCTTACTTCTTAAGAATATAAGCTACTTCTTAAGAACACAAGCTACAGTCTTAAGAACACAAGCTTATTTTTTATTTGGACTTCATAGCATATTTCCAATCATTTGGATTTGGTTTTTTTTCCCTTACATAAAATAAAATAGAATACAGTTTTTACCATAGTTTTCATTTTGAACATATTGGTTTACTCCTATATTTACACCGTTCTTATTTACATCCATTTATTTACTATACATTGGTATATTATTCAAACCTTGTATATGTTTTAATATATTATTCCATAAATAGTATCGTCTTACGTTTAAATAATTTTGTTTTTATTACGAATGATACATTTTCAGTCTTAGACCATGCAAAAAAACTAACCACAGACGAGCCACAAAAAAACGGCCTAGTTATATTATTTCGGTATTTATCATCAGGCATAATTGCGCCGTCACAATAAATAAACTTCAAAATAAATTACCTTTCACCCTACTTGGTATTCAATGAAGTATGACAGAGTCGCATTACCGAAATAAAAATATTAATCTCGTTAGTGGCGCGGCGACCGCAAGATGGTTTATTGCGAACCCGAGATGGTGGATCGTAACGACCAGAAGAAGGGGAAGAGAGAGACTGAAAGTTGGCGAATAAATAAAATGCGGTAAAATACATTGTTTTATGGCAAAGTATCATTAAGATTTTACATCATAAATTTCGATCGAATTTATTTACAGAATTCGATCGAATCTTTCTACGTGATATTTCTCATAGAAAGTTAACCATTGTTTTATAAAAAAATCTAATTCAGGTAATTCTATTACATAATGCGTTATTTTAATTTTTAAATTACATTGCAGTCTCCATCTATAAAATGAAATATGCCAAAAACTAATGATTTGTTTTCGGTTCATCCAAGTGAAATACCAATCATTGTGCATACAAGTTTACTATCATAGGAAATAAAGATACTGGCTTAAAAAAATCCAACATTTATTTTAGGACCCAAAAATGTATCCTGAAAAGTATACTTGATTTTAATTTTCCAACATTTCTATCTTTACTGGCATCTCGTAAAGTTTGTATACCACGTTCGACCACAACAGTTTTACTGTCTGATAAAGAATTATCACAAACAAAACACTTTGCTTCTATACTTACGCCATTTTTAGAAATTACTCCCAGAATATTTTAAAAGAATAAAATACTTGACACGCACAGTGTGATTATTATGAGTACTTCTCAAATACTGAGTATGGTATGTTAGGTATAATCAAACGGTCAAAATATATACTTACATTAAAACTAACACAGATATGTAAACATACTACCTATGATATGTAAACATACTAATATAACATATTTATGATTCTTCGGATTCCAGCCATCTGCCCCTCAAGGACCCTTAAGGCTCCGAACATAAAAAAATATTAAAATGAATAACATTAAATTGTGTTATAAATATTTTTAAACTATTTTTAATAGTGAAATATTTAATATAATTTTTTACACTTAAAAATAACTTATAATAATATATTAATGTGCGCCACTTCTACTCAGATGTAACCTAGTCTGTATCTTTAAAATAATGAATTCTACGAATAAAGTCCACGGACCTATTTTATGTAGAATTTTATAAGCCACAATTTTGCTCTCAACTATTATCCTCAAATATTGTTATTTTTAAAAATAATTGCAAAAACATGACTTACTTTCGTAACACGATTCTTATTAAATGTTCAGACTGCCATCAAATTTCAATATAGATTTCGATATTCGAAAGGTGCCATTGCCCATTGATCTATATTTACATACGTAAAACACTTATCAAACAAATTAAACGAAAATATTTTATTCACAGACATTTTCAGATTTTCAGTTGCCCATAACTTTATGGCATTCACCGTACCGAGATGGAAAAAGCAATTAAGAGCTAGAAAAAGCATTGCTAAACACAGAATCTCCCCTTTAGGCTACTATTCAAGTGATGCGTTTTGAATATTGATGATAAGAGGTATTAGCGATACCTATAACGTCGAAGGTAAAAAATTGAGATAATTTCGTTCCTTCTACTGAATTTCCTTCTACTTCTATGAATACAATCAAATTTTATTTATTATCGAAATTTCTTTATCGATAAAAAATACCCTATAATTTTTTCATTAGTTATAGGGTATATTTAACTGATGTCGATATTTCTTTCAAAAATATTTTAAAACCTCAGAGTATATTTAAAAAAACCTTATGATGATACAAATTATACATATAACAATTTATCGAAACTTCTAAATAGAAAAAGTGTCAATTTTTTTGTTTGTTAAATTGAAATGGTTATGAGAAAATTATAATATGCAATATGTGACTACAACGCAGTATTTAAAGAGATACTAAAAATATTTAATATTTTTCGTTCTTATAATGAATGCTGAATAACAGGCCAGTGACGTCATAAGCTAGTTGTATTTTGTATGGGGCATTTTCGCAGGAATCGTAGTTCGTCCGTTTTTAGGTGGTTATAACTTTTGTAATGTCATAGGTACGATATATTTATTTTAACAGGTTTTAATGTTAGTATTTATTCGATTATAGTAATAAAAATATAGTCCAATTCCCTATTGCATGCATACTTACTAAGAATACTTACTAATAAATAATTCAAGACAAATTCGTCTTCATATCGTCCGTATTCATTACTGATTAACATAAGAAAATTATGATATATAGCAGATCAGAAATAATTATGATGTGAAATTTTCATTTTTAAATTATGACTTTATATCTCTCAAACTCTTTTAATATGCTTACTCAAAGTATACCACAAAGGGCTTGGATGATTGAATTTACACTACATATATATATATATATAGATATATATATATATATATATATACATATATATATATATATATTGACATCGTTACTACAAGGAGGTTACAAGGACTACACTACAAAGAAATGTTTTTCGACGTCGTTACACTTTAACTTTTCTTCGTTTATTTTATAATGTAATGAAACAAAATATGATTAATTTTGAAGAAATGTCACTCCATGTTATGTGTTTTTCATATTAACTTAAAAATGCACACGCTACTACTACTACTATATTAAGACCACTTCTATATTAACTTAAACATACACCCGGACCACTTCTATAATAACTTAAAAATGCGCCCGGACTGCTTCTATATTAACTTAAAAATACATCATTTCTATATTATTGTTTAAATTATAATGATATAAATTTTTCCTGTCGATCAGAAAAACTATTTTATGCTAAATCCTACAAAACAAACAATCAAATAGAACTTTCTTTTTTATAAAATTAGCATGATAAATATTACATCAACTTGCTGCGCCATTTCGACATTGTTAAAATGTTCAACGAACATTTATTTACTAATTGCAATACGCATATACAGATATACAGAAATTGCAATATGCCTTTCATTATAAATTTCTTTCCTCGGACCGCATTATCACGAAATGAAATCTACCAGATACCGGCCGGCGACAATCAACCGCGACATCGTCATCTGAATCGCGGATAACGTCATTTCCGACGAGGAGCGATGCAGACGGAAGTCTAATGACGACGTTAACGAGTCGCCTTCCTTTTAACTCGTAGCTCTATCGCAAACTGCGTTCCTCCCATTAGTTAAGCGCGTCGCATACGGTAACGTGGATTTAAAGAAAAGAGGACGAAAATGGATTTGGAAAAATTTTCCAAGGGTTTTTGCAAATTTAGATTCGATTAATTTTACATCAAGATAAACAAAGTAATAATAGTAGTTTATTTACTTCAGTAATAAGTTCAACAGTAATCACTTAAAAAAATAATGTGTATAAAGCAAAAAAAAACTAAAGGTACAGTTAGAATCTGCGCCATAGATTTTTCATGGAAATGTCGGGATCAAATCGTAACTAATGTTACGTATTAATATACAATTTACGTATTAATAAACAATGTTACGTATTAATATGCGATTTAATGTTACGTATTAATATGCAATTTAATGACCAATCTCTTTAACACAATGATTACACAGAGTAGTTATAATGGGGAGTATCGCTGGATGCTGTACACCCGAGGGGCCAGCTGCGTAATCTCTTTGCGTCGTTGTTCATTTTATTTTCGACTCTGTCGTAGCTCTCGCAATTGCTCGACTCTGGAACTTAAGTTTCTTGGATTCCTTTTGACGCGAGTTTTTCTTAAGTTTCTTGGATTCCTTTTGACGCGAGTTTTTCTTAAGTTTCTTGGATTCCTTCTGACGCGAGTTTTTCTTAAGTTTCTTGGATTCCATCTGACGCGAGTTTTTCTTAAGTTTCTTGGATTCCTTCTGACGCGATGTTTTCTATAATTTTGAGCATATTTACGATTCATATGAGACATCTTTTATTTTTTTTCTAATTTTCCAATTAATATCGATTTTTACTTATATTAAGGTATATATTTATATTGCCTTATTTGTGATCCTAGTCGTACTCCGCGTGCTCTTCATAATGATACCCAAATCAATATCCTAGCTAAACACGACGCCAAAAAATTGACAAATGTTAATTTACCACAAAGTAAACATATTGCCTACTATATCTTCCATAGGCGTATATAGAAATTAACTATAAAAATGTTTAACCCCACATAGAATTAGAAATCATCAATGTCTGGATGTTTTCTCTTAATTGTTCTACAAGATCTCCTATTGTGCCGGCTTTCAAGATTGTAGGTCGACCAGGAGAACTCTATAGGTTTTAATCATACTGAGTAAGACTATTTTATGAAGAAAAAATGCCCTTTAGAGGGCTAATTCTTTTCGTTGTGTTAATAAAAAATAATACAGCAATTTGAGGCTCAGTATCCGATATTAATTTCAACTTGATATCTCAAGCCGTTTCAGAGAAAAAGCTATTTGACAGACAGACGGATGGGCGGACAGCATTATTGGTCATTAAATTGCATATTAATACGTAACATTTGCATATTAATACGTAACATTTTTAAAGAGATTGGTCATTAAATTACATATTAATACGTACCATTTGCAAAGATATTGGTCATTAAATTACATATTAATGCGTAAAAACGACGCAAAGCGATTACGCAGCTGGCCGACGGGTGTACAGCGTTCAGCGATACTCCCCATTATAATACTTTGTATAATCATTGTATTAAAGAGATTGGTCATTAAATTGCATATTAATACGTAACATTTGCAAAGAGATTGGTCATTAAATTGTATATTAATACGTAACATTTGCAAAGAGATTGGTCATTAAATTGCATATTAATACGTAACAACGACGCAAAGCGATTACGCAAATGGCCCATCGGGTGTACAGCGTCCAGCGATACTCCCATTATACTACTATGTGTAATCATTGTATTAAAGAGATTGGCCATTAAATTTCGTATTAATACGTAACATTAAATTGCATATTAATAAGTAATATTGCGTATTGATAAGTAAATTGCATATTAATACGTAACATTTGTTACGATTTGATACGGACAATTCCTCGAAAAATCTATTGCGCAGACTCGAACTTCACCTTTAGGTTTTTTTGCTTTATACACATTATTTTCAAAGTGATTACTGTTGAACTTACTACTGAAGTAAATAAACTACTATTATTACTTTGTTCATCTTGATATAAAATTAATCGAATCTAAATTTGCAAAAACCGTTGGAAAATTTTTCAAAATCCATTTTCGCCCTCTTTTCTTTAAAGCCACGTTACCGTATGCGACGCGCTTAACTAACGGGAGGAACACGGTTTGCGATGGCGCTACGAATTAAAGGGAAGGCGACTCGTTAACGTCGTCATTAGACTTCCGCCTGCATCGCTCCCCGTCGGAAATGACATTATCCGCGATTCAGATGACGATGTCGCGGTTGATTGTCGCCGGCCGGTATCTGGTAGCTTTCATTTCGTGATAATGCGGTCCGAGGAAAGAAATTTATAATGAACAGCATATTGCAATTTCTGTATATCTATGTATATGCGCATTGCAATTAGTAAATAAATGATGATTGAACATTTTAACAATGTCGAAATGGCGTAGCAAATTGATGTAATATTTATCATGCTAATTTTATAAAAAAGAAGGTTTTATTTGTTTGTTTGTATTGTAGGATTTAGCATAAAAACAGCTTTTCTGATCGACAGGAAAAATTTATATCATTTAAATTATATTCCCCAAATTAACATCGATTATATTTTTAGACATGTATGCATTTAACATTAATAATTTAAACAATAATATAAAAAGGGTGCATTTTTAAGTTAATATATAAGTAGTCTGGGCCCATTTTTAAGTTAATATAGAAGTGGTCCGGGTGCATGTTTAAGTTAATATCGAACTAGTCCGGGTGCATTTTTAAGTTAATATAGTATTAGTACGGGTGCATTTTAAGTTAATATAGAAGTTCTCTGGGTGCATTTTAGGTTAAACTATTATAACCACTTTAAAATAATGCATGACAATATTGTGGACACTATGAAAACCTACAAAAAAGTTCAATAATATTTATGACTATTTTTGACGGATATCTTTTATGACCCGTTTTTTATTGCAATAGGCAACCGTAGAATTATTTTTGATGTAAATAAATTAAACCACTATAGCTACCTCAAAACAACGTTTATGACATCGAAATATACAGCTTTAATTTGAAATATATGAGAGTAAAGTCGTAAGCAAAAATTTGTATTTAAAATAACTGAAGTGTCCCCGTTAAGTTTGGAGAAGAAAAAATTTATATAGGAGGAAGTAGCAAGTGTGATTCCATAATAATGTGATTCTTTAAATAGATAAACTGAAAACACATGACATAAATTCCTTTGGACACATAACCAATCGTCATTCAATTTCAATTGGTATGTAAACTTGTTTTTATACCTACTTATCATAATTACGCTTGACATAAAGATTTTGCAAATTAAGTGGGACACTCGTATGTCACTTGCATAATTTTAGTAGAACGTACTGTGATTCTATATATTTGAGCTGTATTTAATGCACGCCTTTATCATTGCATGAAAAACAATTGTATGCTTTAAAAAAACATAGCGCAAAAATTTTTCACAAAAATATCTCATTAAAGGGAAAACTTGGAAACTAAACAACAAGTCAAATAAAAGCGCTCGCATTTTATAATGCAGTCAAATTTTAATTAGCATTTTAGTCAAAGCTGAAATGAGCAATATTAAAAACGTCTTGAAATACTCGTGCATGTTTAAAAGCTCTATACTATAGTGTGGCACATCACTGAACCCAGCAAACTCTTTAGGAGAAGATTTTAAACAAAAAAATGCTTACTTCCATTTTCACCAGAAGCAACTAGGCTAACCGTCAAGCCCTTGAGATGCACTGCAACTTAATACATTGAAGAAAATACTTATAGGTATATAGTAACTCATCAAAATGTTAACTGTATATTATGGCAAATCTGTGCTAAAGTGAATAAAGAAACTGTATCTTAGGTGTTCATTTCCTTGGTATATAGTTAAGAATACTAGCGAAATTGTAAGTACTTAATTGCGATACCGAAGGTCTACTTGAACGAGTTCCTTAAAAAAAATCTTTAAGTCTAATAATTTTAACAATTTATGAGAATGAAGATCTTAATATATTCTACAACATTTGTTTTTGATAAAATTGTTACTTGCATGATATCCTTCAACAGCTTTTGATTTAGACGTGCTTTGTTAACGCTCGACTACGCTATTAAATTCGAAAATGGCTACGCTATTTATATTCTGCTAACGGTTAATATAGAGAATAACATAGTTCAAAAATCGACTGTTTTTGCTAAACGAAGCACATTTTCAAAGTGCCACAATCTAGCACATAATATCCAAATTAACATATGGATTCGAAAAATGAAGGCTCACTGGCAATATCGTATCAAAAATAAAAATCGTGCCAAGAGCAGTGGAAAGGGTTTCTTTGAGACTATAACAGAAATGAAGTCGTAAAATAGAAAACTGGTATCACTTATCCATATCAACTTGGCAACTATACCCTTTGGCGACTCACTAGGAGTAGAGTTGCTAAGTTGACATGGTAATAGGGTGAACATTTGATGAGGTGTTAAAATCATCGATGGAGACGGGACTCTTAGAAAGAAGACGCGTAGCTGAAGGTCGAAATCCTGATAAATTGAAGGTGAGACGAACACACAACAGGTTATGACTGGCAAACAATGAAGTCGGTAGACCATCAGTAGAATCAGATAGAGAGAGATTTAGGGAAGGCTTATGTCCAAAACTGGCCCCATTGTGCTGAGGATGATAATAAAGGTTCCATCCGTGTTGATGTTACTTTTTGATCTTAAACAACAAAGACGTAAAAATTGATTTACGTACAAAAATTTCAAACCTGGCCTATTATCATGCATCCAAATTAACGATTTATACTTTTTATAATTTTTTGTGCTTCGTAAAAAACAAAATTAATTTATAAAACGTTTCGTTAAACATAAAATATTTCAACGCTGTTCACAATCAAATTCTCACATTTTACCATGTTAATAATGATAAATATACGATATACTCTGTTAGATATTCTTCATTCTTTTATCATCATCATCATCATCATATATATTAATACGCTAAGGTTTTAATATGTTACACTCCCTTTTTAGAAAAAACCTCACAACTAATCCACATAAATTATATATCATTTTATAGATAATTGCTTGCTCTACCGGCATCCACAACTAAAAAAATTATTATTGCTATTGTTTTTGCAAATTAATTAATTATTAAAATTATATACACAAAACAGCAATGCTGCCATCTAACGGCTCAACGTCAATATGATTGACGGTCGATAAAATTTTTGTTTAATTTCAAATCCACTCACGTATAAATAAAGTGGCGCTTTAGCTCAATGCTTTTGATACTTGCGCCTCTATATGTCAATTTTATTAAAATAGAATAAATAATGCGAAGACTTCGCACGGGTCACGCTAGTTTATTTATAATCTTTTATGTATAGTACATATGGCGGACTTATTGCTCTTTTCAACTGTCTTTCCCAGTCTTCCGTATTTTATTTTTCTTCTATATAGGTATTATGTATTTATGAAACTATGCTTTTCATTGTCACTTAATACTTTATCATCTGTTACACGTCTCTCAAGCTAGCCCACCTTCCTCTTTCTCGGTTCGTTTCTTATTATCTGACTTCTGCTCTTCTATATATATTTATGTTATTTATTTGTTTTTATATATTTATGAAACTTAACTTTTTCATCGCCAACTTCATACTTTATCGTCTATTAGACATTTCTCAATTGCTATATATGTGCTCCTGCTCCTCTCTCACTAAATTGTATTATACAAAACGATTTCAGATGATCTTTGCATATTTAAATCACACATTTTATATATTTATATATAATATTCATATATTTCACGAATTTATTTTTATCAACATTAATTTTATTATTTTTACTATAATAGTACTTAAAAAATGCTCCCTCCCTTCCTTAGGTAATTTCCACGTTATGAAATTTCTTTTTTATATAACCTAATACATATTTTTATACTCAATTTATAATGCTAATTAATATCTAATTTTACCCGGTTTCCATTCTATGCCTCAAATAATATAAAGCGAAACTTCCTACACTTGTTTGCCGCCATGAAAGTAATTTCTTACCTCTTTGGTTCATCTGTTTGTTACCGAATCAATTCGATCCATCGGATTTTATTTCTAGCCATTAACTTACAAAATTTGTATTGAAATAAATTGTACACACTGATAGTACTTTTTGAAGTAAACTTTATTAAAATTAATAGATAAAACTCTGAAGATTAAGTCCACAGTATTTCATCGACGTATTACGCTGTCCTACCGACATCTGTTGGTCAGCATGGATAACAATATTTTCAAAGAACGAACATTGTAATGTAAATGCATGATGCGTAAACACGTTAAACAACAACGATCACACCGCAATAAAATATATTATCAATAATAGTAATATATCTGTATAATAATTAATCAATAATGTTATAGTCTGTTGTTAATATAGCATAATTATTTATGGTAATATACTCAGAGTTTAGGCTCTAGCGTGACAGAGTTTAGCGCTCTAGCGTGAGAGAGTTGAGCGCTCTAGCATGACAGAGTTTAGCGCTCTAGCGTGACAGAGTTTAGCGCTCTAGCGTGACAGAGTTTAGCGCTCTATCGTGACAGAGTTTAGCGCTCTAGCGTGACAGAGTTTAGCGCTCTAGCGTGACCGAGTTTAGCGCTCTAGCGTGACCGAGTTTAGCGCTCTAGCGTGACAGAGTTTAGCGCTCTAGCGTGACAGAGTTTAGCGCTCTAGCGTGACCGAGTTTAGCGCTCTAGCGTGACCGAGTTTAGCGCTCTAGCGTGACCGAGTTTAGCGCTCTAGCGTGACAGAGTTTAGCGCTCTAGCGTGACAGAGTTTAGCGCTCTAGCGTGACCGAGTTTAGCGCTCTAGCGTGACCGAGTTTAGCGCTCTATCGTGACAGAGTTTAGCGCTCTAGCGTGACAGAGTTTAGCGCTCTAGCGTGACAGAGTTTAGCGCTCTAGCGTGACCGAGTTTAGCGCTCTAGCGTGACCGAGTTTAGCGCTCTAGCGTGACCGAGTTTAGCGCTCTAGCGTGACAGAGTTTAGCGCTCTAGCGTGACAGAGTTTAGCGCTCTAGCGTGACCGAGTTTAGCGCTCTAGCGTGACCGAGTTTAGCGCTCTAGCGTGACAGAGTTTAGCGCTCTAGCGTGATAGAGTTTAGCGCTCTAGCGTGACAGAGTTTAGCGCTCTATCGTGACAGAGTTTAGCGCTCTAGCGTGATAGAGTTTAGCGCTCTAGCGTGACCGAGTTTAGCGCTCTAGCGTGACAGAGTTTAGCGCTCTATCGTGACAGAGTTTAGCGCTCTAGCGTGATAGAGTTTAGCGCTCTAGCGTGACCGAGTTTAGCGCTCTAGCGTGACCGAGTTTAGCGCTCTAGCGTGACAGCCGTATGGTTGTGAATATTATACTGCAATAAAGAATACACAGAAATGTATGCATAGGCAATTTATTTTCTTACATCTTCATTATCAATGTCGGATGTAATAAAATAAGTTAATTATCTCAAAAAGGTAAACGAAACCATACCAGAAATTTTATTTATATTATATTTTTCACGGAATACACACTAATAATTTAATTATTTATTTTTAGCAAAATAAATATGACAAAATGTTTTTAATTGAGAGGGAAATTGTAAAAAAGAGTAAATTAAATCTGATAACATCTGATAACATACCAAAAATAACACTTTTATATGTTTACCCTATCTAACTTTTAAAAAATCTGTTAAAAAAATTATGAAACCAGCCGCATGTGTATCCAATATGACCTTGATCGATTTTCTATTTAATATATTGTTCTATATCGTTATCATGTATATGTCACTCTTCTTTTTAATAGCTTCTTTACTTTAATAAAATGTTATTATACCCTATAGAATGCAAATAACACGCGATCAAACTCAACCTTTCTACTTTATTGCCACCTTCAATCACCATTATCATTTCATCAAAAATTTACAAACATGCACACCTACATAAACATTTCATAGCCCTTTTACATTAATGATCGTACAGCAAGCCCCTGCCTAAGCCAATTATTTCAATAATCGTTAAATCTTTCGAACGGCACCCTCTCAATGAATACTTCATGGGGATGAACCAGTCAAAGTCGCGACCTTGTCCCTTTTAACAAATATCAATAGTCCATTAGGCACAATATCACGTACATGTGAAATCGACACTGGTTCTCTATACATGAGCGGAATTTTCTTCGGATTAGGACTGCTGGGTCTGTTATTTGTGTTAGATTTGTCAAATGTGAGAAAATATGAAAGCAGAAATATTGATAATTTGAATAAACAGAGACTTAAGAAATTATGATAATAAAAATAATGATACCCAATGATAATGATACACCTAATTGCACTCACTATATAATTAATTCATGATCCACAATTAAATAAAACTACGTGATGTAGTATTATTTCTACTTTCCTTAAGTTCTTAACCACGACCTAGGTTTCGTTGTATTATAACATCTTCAGGTGGGCTATTAGCAAAGATACCTAGGTAGGTATAAGAAAGTAGACATAATACTACATCACGTAGTTTCGTTTAAATGTGAATAATTAATTTCTACAAAATTAACGCCAAATATAGTCAATAATTCAATGATTTCAACAGATTGTTGAAGACTTTGGACACGTATAATACGTTTGTAATACATGCATTTTTTTTTGTTTCATACCGCCAAACTGTGGTATCATATTGTGATGTGGTATCACAAACAAATTTGAAGACATTTCTCCGGAGTGACGATGTAGCATTACTGCCGAAAAGTGTCTTCAAATTTTTTAACTTGTTTTCACTAGTTTCACAATAATTTATCAGGAAAAATTGCTCAATTAACATAGAGAATAAACGAAAAATTTAAAAAAAATTAATTCGTAAAAGAACATCCTTACCTTAAATAATAACAAATTATATAAATAATAAGACGACTTTAATAATGCAAAATCAAAAAATATTCATAGCAACTTAAAATATGTTTCACTATCCTGAAGTCTTTAATTTGGGGTTATTTCTTTTTTTTTTTAAATTGTCTTCTTTTTTATTTATTATAAAACTTTAAGTAACAAATATTGTGACTTATTTTTATAACGAATTCACTATTTATTGTGTATTACATAAAAAATTTACATTAAAAATCAACTAATTAACTAAAATTGAGTCCGGTCACGATTCATATTTGTTAAAATTCGTTTGAAACATATTTTCCTTGCAAAATTCATGTTTAGAAACAATTTTTTTGTAAATATTTCGAATTAATTACTATTGTTAGTAGCACTAAACAGTACAATAAAAATAAAAGTAAAAATACAAACCCAAAACATTCAAAATTTAGTAAGCAAAAAGGATCCCCTAAAAAGATCATAAAAGCAAACACAAATTTATACATATGTATATGTATATATGTATATTATATAGGTTAGGAAGAAAAAGAACCAAAAAAGGTAAAAACTGTGTATATTTAACTAACATAATAAAAACACATGCACATTAAAAAAAAAAAAAGAAAATATATATATATATATATATATATATATATATATATATATATAATCATATAAATCATAGATAATAGACTTTATTTTTTCCTGAATGTTGGTAGCATCTTGTATGCTACCAACATTCAGGACATATAATTGTTAAAAATGAATGTTTAAAAAAACGGCTCATATTTCATGATTCATTTACACTTTTATTATAAATACTTAATAATTTATAACAAATTATATTTATAATTGTGTAATAATGAATTAGTGATAAAAAAGTGAATTACTTAAAAAAAAGGTTAAAACATATTCCAGGTATGAAATTATCCAAATCGATTTTTTTATTATTAATAATCGCTAGCTCCAATATACTCATATATTTAGAATTACGTTGTTTTTTAATACACATTCTCATATCAAAGAATTGTCAAAATATCATTGGTGCTAAGCTGCACTGGTACCAATATTTCTATTCAAATTAATAATTGTACTTGTTTCTTTTTCGAAACCTCAATAATTGTATTTAAAAATTCTATGCTAAATACTTTTTTAATAATGATTTCCAAACGAGCCATCTGTCGAAAATTTCAGCAAACAATGTGTGAATCCCGCTAATAAGAAAATCACACAGTCACAATTTATTACTAAACTAGCGTGACCCGTGCGCATTATAAATTATTCAACTCAATTTAATAAATCAAAATTGATTGCAGTTATTCAATTCATTTCTAATTTTGCACACTGCTTATTACGTTTTTATTCCATTATGAAGCTCAGATGACAGATCAAACAAATATTTTACTAAAATTGACATATAGAGGCGCAAGTATCAAAAGCATTGAGCTAAAGCGCCACTTTATTTATACGTGAGTGGATTTGAAATTAAACAAAAATTTTACCGACCGTCAATCATATTGACGTTGAGCCGTTAGATGGCAGCATTGCTGTTTTGTGTATATAATTTTAATAATTAATTAATTTGCAAAAACAATAGCAATAATAATTTTTTTAGTTGTGGATGCCGGTAGAGCAAGCAATTATCTATAAAATGATATATAATTTATGTGGATTAGTTGTGAGGTTTTTTCTAAAAAGGGAGAGTAACATCTTAACCTTAGCGTATTAATATATATGATGATGATGATCAACTAACGTCCTGTCACAAAAGTGCTTCGACAATTTCGCATTAATAATATGAGACTTATCTGAGCTGTAAAAGAAAAAAGAACCTCAAGGATCTAAACTGTCAAACGTCATAACCATAACACATACATACATATACGTGCGCGACCTGCCAGTCACATTGTCGTGATACCTTTTCATTATAACCTAAAATACTTGGTACCGTCCATGAAAGCACAATTATTCCGATTTCAATCAAAATAGTTTTTCTTTTTTCTTTGTAAGATATAGATCCAAACTTTTCAACGACAAAATGCAAAGGCGGAAAGAATTTTCTAACTCGAAAACTTATCTTCTCAAATACGAAATTTTCCGTAATCAATAAAATCTGAAGGGAGCGCCTTCAGATTTTATAAGCGTTTGAAAGTGTACATAAATACGTACGTACATATTTACAGACCGACTCCGAGGTGATTCTTATTTATTTTATCCACATTATTTACTTTATAACATCTCCTGTGGAAACACACCTTTCTTTTTTCAATAGATAGATACTGTTTTGGGTACTAAGATAGTAATTTAAAAGTACAAAAGTACAAACAGTATCAATTATTGCTATAAATAAGTTAACTCACTAGCGTTCGATAGAATATGTAAACTTTTTTATCGACAGTTTCCATGTGTGGGGAAAAATACAAGTGTTCAACCTACAAAATTTGAGTGATAAATTCTACCCTGAAACTTTCATAAAATTTATAAAGCTATAACAAAAGTTTGGACAAAAATAACAAAATATTGGGTTTTTACGAAACTCTCCAAAAAACACTTTACGAAACCCCACAAAAACACTTAATATTTTAATTTTTATTTTACTAAATATTATAAAAAATTAATATATTCAACGTAATGCTAGTAGTTGTTTCATCAAATGTAGTGAGAATTAAAGTTTCTGAAAATATATAAAATTGTTTAAAAATTTAGTCAAACTGTGTCTGATGATCACCTCACGTACGCCATTTATACTCGTATCTCGGTACCGAACTACAGACCTGATACAACGAAAAGTCCGTACGTCTCCGATCATTTCACTGTAAACGACACGTGTTATTATCGAAACAAAAATCGTGCCTACTTCGTGAATTTTAAAATCAAATCGATGTCACGAGCGCCGACTCGGTCATACCTACTCAACACGCAAATGATTTAAGCATGTACTTTGCGGTGGACCGTCGGGGTACACAAGTCTATGGCTGACTCGAAGTACTGACAATAATATTATTACCTTTGATGTTATTCCAAATATAGTTTTGGAACCTTATCCAAAATCGACATAACACCATGGGTTAGGTAATAATTTTCCAAACAAGAAACCTACCGGCTGATAATGGAAATTAAATTACTTTTTCCGATATTTGCAAAAATTAATATAAACTTCATAATTTGTCTTGAAATAATACGAAATTTATTGACAAACCTTTAAGAAATTTGAATCGATTACCTAAAAGTTACAAACGAAATCCTTATACTGAGACTCCGCTTATGGAGTTACTTCGGTGTCCATCCAGTTGTCCATCCATCTGACACAGCCCATTTTCTCGGAAACAATTCGACATATAAATTTGAAATTTAACGCTGTGGTCCAATTAAAGACTTGAAATATAAAAGACATTTTTCACGAACATTTTTTTATATGGTTACATACCATTAATAAACATAATCCGAGATTGAATTTCCTTTAATAAACAAACTTGTAAAACATTAATGTGAAACGCAACATAAATATTTACAGTGTTATTTTAGATACAGTTTGAATTAAATAATTTTTTTTTAAATATTGAATATATTTGGCGTTACTTTTGTAGAGATTCATTATTCACAATTAAATGAAACTACGTGATGTAGTATTATTTCTACTTTCTTTAAGTTTTTTACCACGACCTATGTTTCGTAGTATTACAACATCTTCAAATAATACAACATCACGTAGTTTCATTCAATTGTGTTTCATTTTTTACTTATGACAAATATTATTTCTAAAAATTAAGCAAGCATATTGAAAATAGATAAAATGCATTATGATATTTCTTTCACATACTCATATAAAACCCTGAACATTTATGTCAAAAAACGCCATTTTTAGGACTCTGCTCCTCAAAATGAAAAAAAAACCTTATAAAATCACTTTATTGTCCGTCTGTCTGCCTAAACCCTTTTTTCTGAGAAACGGCTTAAGATATCAAACTGAAATTAATATTGTATACTGAGGCCGTACGTTGCCGTCAAAATTTCAAGTTTGTTGGTTCAAGCAATAAAAAGATACGGCCCTTTAAGCATAATTTTTGTTATTTATTTATCATCAAAACTTCTAGGGTACTTCCGGTGCACCTACAGTCTTAAAAGTCAGCATAATAGAAGGTTTTATGGGACAGTAACGAGAAAAACTCCAAAATAAATGATTTCTAATTCTATGTAAAATTATACATTTCTTTTAAAAAAATATAGTTTTGCGAAAGATATAGTAGACAATATATTTAATTTCTAAAAAAATCAATTTTTTTAAATAGTTTAATAGCAGTAATATGTATCTATCGTTAATTTTCTCTTTACTTGTCCCATACTTGTCTCTAAAATGTTGTTCGGTTTAAAGATCGATATCATTTTTAACCTAGGATAAGAGACTAGACAAATATGTACCTAGACAAATATGTATCTGATATTTGTCACAAAAGACAAATTCCAAAATTGCCCCGACTCCCTTTCCCCGTCAAAACATAATATAAATACATTACGAGCCGCGAAGGTGCTGTAACCAGCCATTTTCTTTCTACTTTCACTGTCAAACTGTGATATCGTGCGCGCAGTACCAAAGCCCAAATTACTTTAATTCTCAAAAGTTAGGTCGCGTGTCCTTAAGCCCTATTATATTGGTTGCCTTTAATATAAAATAAGGCAAGACACGGCTGTAAAGCAGTCGTCAGTGGGGCGTTTGACCCAGTTTCGGGCCCTTTTATCGCTTCATCGGATGGCTTTCGAGGTGCCCTTCGTGCTTTTTATAATTTGACTTTTTAAATTAAAACATTTTACGATACTCGGAGACTCGCGTTGTAAATAGTTTACGGTTACAACGTAATAAATAAACGATTTATTTTGCGAATCGTATTGATTACAATAAAATTAATTAAACATTGGGTCCAGGTTTTACTGTTCTGTATTGAAACAATTTCTACACTTTTAGATATATCTTCATGAAATTTTGCAAGTAGACGTTTCATACGGGGAGCTCTCTTAAGATATAACAAAAAAGTTTTAATGCGCCTTCCTTAATGTGGGGGAATTTATGTTTTCACGCATCCCGTTAAGAAAAAAAAGACGACAAAAACCACTTGGGACCCCAGGACCATGGGGATGATAAAGGAGGTTTCCTTTCATCGCACAATCGTACATGCATTTTTGAGATACTGTATTCTACTATTGATAAGTATATAAGTACGATACCACGGAAATGGCCTTTCAAAATAAATAGTAGTTTGATTTACCACTTTTCTTTTCTAAGCCCTGTCTCTTTCCGGCTTCTCAACTATGGACTTGAAAATTGTGAAAAAATACATTCCAGGTACCAGCATTGATCAGAAATGTTAATTTAAATTACGTGGGTTAACTTCAACTATTTCAAAAAATGTACTTAGATCTACAAAACCCCACATTGTACATATTTCTAAACATACTTGAGTGTTTTTTGTGGAAGTAAAATTCGTAAAAATACATATTATTGTAAACGTTATCATTAGTGTTTAAAACACTGCGAAGTATTTTAGCTTTTAATGTTCCACCAAGGATGTTGCTATTATAATATTAAGTTAATATTACAATAGTTTTACGATAATATTGTCTTTATCTGTGTTATAACAATAAAAAGGTCGTTATCCTTAGTGCCTGTTTATTGGTGATAATCTTTTGTTTTTAGTGTTCCTTACTATACCTGCTAAGTATTTTCACTTTTAATGTTCCACAAAGGACGTTGCTATTATAATATTAAGTTGATATTACAATAGTTTCATGATAATTTTGTCTTTATCTGTGTTATAACAATAAAAATATCGTTATCCTTAGTGCCTGTTTAAAGGTGATATTCTTTTGTTTCTAATGTTCCGTACTATACCTGCTAAGCATTTTCACTCTTAATGATCCACCAAGGACGTTGCTAGTATAATATTAAGCTGATATTACAACAGTTTTACGATAATGTTGTCTTTATCTGTGTTATATCAATAAAAAGATCGTTATCCTTAGTGCCTGTTTACAGGTAATAATCTTTTGTTTTTAGTGTTCCGTACTATACCTGCTAAGTACCTTCACTTTTAATGTTCCACCAAGGATGTTACTACTATAATATTAAGTTGATATTACAATAGTTTTACGATAATGTTGTCTTTATCTGTGTTATAACAATAAAAGATCATTATCCTTAATGTCTGCATACAGGTGATAATCTTTTGTTTTTAGTGTTCCGTACTATACCTGGAAAACACGGATATTTATGTAATCAATATTATATCTCTCCGTTGATCTTTTGGTCAGTATATATTGTCTCTTAGAGACCTTAATTTTAATATAACAATACTAAGTAATAACCCAACCTTAGACATAAAGAGTAAAACGCGCTGGATCATAACAAATTCCCTTTCCTCCCCATTAGTAGATATGTATGAAAAGTAGAGCAAACTCGTCAATTACTTAACGCCTTAAGTATTTTGTACTATTTGCGAGCCCTTTCATGCCGTTTGTGATCATTGTTTCGCAATCAGATCATCTTTTGCCCACATCAGCAGCAATCAATTTTCTATCTGTACCTAAGTCAATAGTTAGCAAATCAAAAGTTATGAATATTATTGTAGTTTTGCAATGCGAAATGAAACTTCTATTTGCCCAATTTTACCAATTTTAAATAGCATACAAAGAACAACCGTTTTGCATTGTCTCCGTATTGTGACAGAAATTGTAATTACTTAGTCAGAAGTTGCATGAAACGCAAAAAGATTCATGGTTTTCTTTTCCTATAACTTTTCTACTAAAAACTATAAAAATGGTTATCTAGCGGTGAGTGTAATGGATGCATAATTTAAACGGTAACATTATATATATACATATATATATATATATATATATATATATATATATATATATATATATATATATATATAAATTGTAACCCAAAACTTATTTAATAATCAAAATATGATTAGTCTCGAGCGACATTTGTATCTATGGCTAGGCTTACTAATGAAGCATGTATGAAGAGGTTCAAACTTATACTCTATTGAAAAAAATGGCAATTATATAAGTAAACTTGAAGACTTTTTATCATTATTTTTACCCCAGATAAATAAATAGACAAATTTATCTTAATGTTTATCAATATACGAAGTTCGATTACAAAATAACTAAATAGACAAATTTATCTTATTGTTTATCAATATACGAAGTTCGATTATAAAATAAATAAATAGACAAATTTATCTTATTGTTTATCAATATACGAAGTTCGATAGATAAATAAATAGACAAATTTATCTTATTGTTTATCAATATACGAAGTTCAATAGATAAATAAATAGACAAATTTATCTTATTGTTTATCAATATACGAAGTTCGATTATAAAGATAAAATTTCTAATGATTAGATGTACTGCATGTATATTTCCTTAATGAAATATTCCGAACTGTCTTTTGTCAGAGATCATGAATCTCTGACATTAAACATGGAATTACTTTTTAATTTCTTTGCAATAACAACAGTTTTATGACATAGTGATTTATCACTTTGTGATAAAACTTTTAAATTGGTGAATTTGATTACAAAGCTCATTTTATATTACAGTTCCAACTTTAGTTATAATTTACGACTGGGAATTATAGAAAATAAGTATTTGTTTCAAATAGTTATATTGAGTTTAAATCATAAGATAGTTTTCTCCCTTGCATGTAACGGATATATCGTATTCTGGAGACTATTAAAAGTAATATTTTAATAATTCGAATATAATACAATTTAACATTTCACAACACAAATTAAAAAATTCACTCAAGGATATAACCTAAAAATCTTGTTCAAAATCTTTTCAGACGTTAGATCAGCTTTTTCAAAAATATGGCTATCGAGATATTAAAACATATGATTGACATAATCACAGGACACGTATGTTTTTATTCAAAACCTAATCATTCTTCACCTTTCTATCTATAACTTCACTCCATCTTTTACCTAGGTAAGATAAATAGCCATGATGGTGCGTCATAATCCTCTATCCTGATGTAATTCTGTCAGTCCTTTTATACAGGTTTAATTGAATATACAGGTGCGAAAGAACTCGAAAATGTACGTAGGTACTCGCAACTTGTATCAAAAATTACACCTACCTTAAATCCACCTTTGGCTTTTTTCCCCCCTCCCTTTATTCTCGTCTTCTTAAGGCTTACGTTCTATGTATTAAAAGTTTGATTAATCGTTCGTAGGTTAATTGCATGAATATATTGATATGCATATATTGAAATTTATAAATACATATTCAAAAATGTTAGCTAATTATACATAGCGTTAAAAAAACATATACATATATTAAATTTAATGTAACTGATAAAAGGCCAAACATAATCAAAACTTCTCAAAATTGTCTACTCGCAAATTACGAACAATGTTTTCATTCGTTACATTTTCTAAAATAAATCGTTCGTTTATCAAGTATTGCAAATCTTTCGCGTTGGCACCCATTACTGCTGCGAACTAACTATTAATAAAT
Source organism: Druceiella hillmani (assembly GCA_039881145.1). NCBI lineage: Eukaryota > Metazoa > Arthropoda > Insecta > Lepidoptera > Hepialidae > Druceiella > Druceiella hillmani. Next base: position 10,584,568 of record JAYKKI010000015.1, on the reverse strand, counting down.
AACGACTAACGAATAACGAATACGATAAGATAAATAAATGCTACACTCGAAAATTGCACCGAAACGAAACGAAACGAGAGCTCGCGAAATACAAACAGAACGAAACTAACGCGAATGGAGAGACTTTTTTCTTTTTTTTCCAATAACGACATCACACTGCGGCTGTGTTTTTTCCCGGCACACCGCCGGCCAGTGAAAAACGGCACGAGAATGAAGTAGCTGCAGGGCAGTGAAGTCGAACTTTACCGCCAACACGGGCGGACTGGTTGGAATGGAACGTTTCAAAAGCGGGAACGTCAAATGAAATGTTGTTTTAAATTTTTACAAACGGAATTCATAACTTCCTTTTGTTGTCATAACCATTGCTTTGTGCTAATTCTTGTACGGAAAAAAATATTTTTAAAAAGTTTAAATTGCAAGTCACCTAGATTGCTAGTGGATTCATTTTCTAAATTAAAAACACTTACCCGGTTTTTTATAAGCATTTTGCTACTTTACTTTAGTGGTTGCTCCGGGACAACACTGGGGCAGAAGTAGCGAATAAAGATAAGTTGATTAAACACTGCTATGTAATTTTTTTTTCTATTCGTTCCTATATATTAATTAAATTCTACTTTGTTAAGTCTATAATTATACGCTGCTAAAATAAATCAATATAAATATTCTTGCTATAATTGGCAAATTTCCTCTAAGCAAATGATGCTACTAAGGCCGTTCTGATGTCATAAATTTTCGAAAATTTCACTATATCTCTATATATATATGTTTTTTTTTGGAATAATATTATTATTCGCTATGTAAATATATAAATATATTGTCTAGTATATCTTTCGCAGATATAATAAATCCTTTTTATTTAAATACAAAGTTTTTTGTGCCGTTGACAAATATTAATTGTTCACAACGAAAATATATCTCCTATACTATGTCATACACAGCCGTAAAACATGGTGCATATTTGAATAATATTATTATTCGCTATATAAATATGTAAATATATTATCTAGTATATCTTTCACAGATATAATAAATACTTTTTTTAAAATACAAAGTCTTCTATGCGGATAATTTAAGTCACTAATATGGATCTATGAACTTTATACAGATCCAATTATTTGTCATAAGTAGGTCGAGAATTACTCATAAACTAGTATTTTAAAATATTCAAAAAATAGCGGTTTTGCTAAAAATACGTAAATCTGGGATTACGTAAATCTAATAAAAATGAAGGTTTAATATTTCGTAAACGGATCCCAGTATCAAAAAAGGGTTGATGATATACAACCAGGACTTTTGAAAGACCTATTCAGCGTTACTATACGTAATGGAGTATGCGAAAAAAATTCACCCCAACTTTGCATGTTAGGGAAGTAACCAAAAAAACGTTTTTATTAAAGATTCTAATATATTTTAATTCTATTATATATTCATTATAGACGTTATAAATGTCAGCTTTCTAGCACTAAAAGTCTGCCAATAAAACGGTTGTGACGTACAGACGGACAGACCGATGTGGCTAAACTATAATTTATGGAACCATGGCAAAATTTCAGCTTTCTGGCATTAAAATTCTGCCAATAAAACGGTTGTGAAATACAGACGGACAGACCGATGTGGCAAAACTAATTTGTGTAACCATGCCAAATTTCAGCTTTCTAGCACTAAAAGTCTGCCAATAAAACGGTTGTGAAATACAGACGGACAAACCGATGTGGCAAAATTAATTTGTGTAACCATGCCAAATTTCAGCTTTCTAGCACAAACGTCTGCCAATAAAACGATTGTGACATACAAGCGGACAGACCGACATTGCAAAACTAAAACGGTTTCCTAGTTTGGCTACAAAACCTTATAAATCGGTTTCGCTACTTTTATATTGGGAACTTAGTTCTATTTACTTACGATAATGAAATGTTTAAGCGTGTTATTGGAAAAATAAAAAATATTATGTCGTTGGATATAAATTATTTAAATTAGAGCCATAATAAAGCCATAATAGGTACTAATCAAAAAAAATATAGGTTATTTTAGTCTTAAATTTTTGAACTAACAACTTGTGTAAAATGTTATACATAAAAATAATTAATAGGGCAAAAGACCGATTACATAAGTTCGAATTGCGCGATCGGATTTTATGTTACCATCACGGATCAAAGAACCCTTTTAATGACATAACCTAACAGTTCCCACAGTTTTAGACCCAGGTACATGAAATTTTGCAAGTGTATGAATGCTTCTTATAAGAAAATCAATATAATGATATTAATGAAGTACATGTTATATTAAAAAAAATTGTATACATCGTCATGAATATGAAGTGAGCTTTTACTATAATTTTAACTTTATTTTCACCTAGCTATCTGAATGTGGTAAAGAAAATGAATCGCAGAGACATGTCAACATAGAATTAAGATTTCATTTTCCATTTTTAATTTTTAAACTCCGTGTACAAAATATTGTACTAAAATGTGGCATACTTTCAATTTTGATCACCAAGATTATGTTAATTTAAAAATAATTATTGACACCGATATATTGGTTAGATCTTTCCAATAAATTTCGTTCGGTTATCAATCATCAACTATTTTGAAGTATGTACTACACAAAACTAATTTATGCGGATAACGTAGAATGAGATACATATTATGACAGTTTTTTGAAAAAAAAATTGGGTGTGGCTGTGTCATGGACACGGCCGTGTGTTGTACGCGAATACGTCTATGTAACGGGTTATATTTTTTTAATAAAATATTTTTATTTATGTATTTAGGATAAAAGCAAGGAAACAAATAATAATTGTGTTACAATAGCATACAGGCCGATATTATATATTTTTGATAATATTTTTTTATTCTAACACGTTATTATATTCACTGTCACTACTTTAAACTAATGTTTTATATACGATCGATAGATTTTGACGACAACTAACGATTAAATTTTAAATGAACATCGTAGCTTTTCCGAATCAAAACTTATACTAATTACAAATATCGATACGCAGCAAAATAACCTCAAAATGGCGGCGTTTCCCCCTCCACCGCCCGCGATGCGTCACTATTCTCGCTTATCGTAATAAATTCTTTGATCCTTTAGCTATCTAGTGGTATAATAATATTTAATTTTTGATGTAGAGGATAGATTCGAAACTGGAACACCAAACTGTATCCCCCGATTTTGTTAACATTAGGTTTTTTGGATTGCCCCCGTATGGTAGCAAATTTAAAGACGTATTCACATCAAAACTGCCCACGAGTTCACTCTCTTTGATAAAATTTACAATTAAAAATTGATATTCCCATATGCGACATACTAACTAACCAAACTAACGTGCAATTGATATTTTAAAATTTTGTTAGGAATAAACAAATATTCTTTTTAAGATTCCGTATCTCAAAAGGAATAAATAGTATAAGAACACTCACGTGTACATCTACATATCTGTATGTCACAGCCATAATTCTCGGACAACGTTTCACGTAGAAACTTCATAATTGGCATAGTTATATAATATATTAATAATTGACACTCGAAAGATATTAAAACAATAAAATATAAACAAATAAAATTAAATATTTCTTTATTTCGTTTATTTTGTATATAAATTACTCTTTCACAGAAAGTAGAATTGAACTTGTGGGTTCAATTTTTTTCAGAATTTTTATATATATAATAAAAACGACCCAGCGGACGTTGTTCTGTTCTTTGAAGCACAGTACCACTTATCGGTTCCAAATTATGTGATTTTTTTTCTTACTACTAAACCGACATATACTGTGGATATGAGTCATTTTTACCCATAAAGAATTTGTTAATAACTTAACTACAGCGCCCCCTACAAAAAACGTTACGAAATTGATAATAATTTTTTTGGGAAAAATTTACGTAATATTATTATTCGATTTGCGCCGTTTTTCTATGGTGAAATAGAGTAATAACGAAAGTTTGCACGCCCCGCCACCACACCACCATCCCCACCCTCCACCCCTCTCTATCACTTCCCCACCCCCCACCGTCCCAAACAGCAGTACGCTGTAATACAATCTCCAAATCTGGTCGATAATGCACTTTAAGCGGTCATAGCGTGAAAACGTGTGAATCGTTAGTTCCACTATTAATGATAATCGACACAAAATCTGTAAAGTATTACATACAAGTATATAAATAACTTCTTCTATCACTTAAGGTTTATGTGGCAAAAAATAGGCCAAAATTTCGTAATATATCCATTTGTAACATTTTGTTTCTTAAATTACCAGTGTAACTCCACTCCCAACATTCATAATCTAACATATTTAAATTTACGCAAACATTAAACGGGACTAACTTATTAATACTCGACTGTAAGTACTGGCCCTAGAAATATAAAATTTTAAAAATAAGTATATCCCATTCGTAACGTAGACTCCCTAATAATTCCGTCTAGATTCTAGGAATAAGAAAAAGAATATTTCATTTTAATACATACTTTTTATTACGTAGATATTTATTTAGAACCTTTTACAAATATTAAAAGAATCGTCTAAATAGGTGTCCACAATAAATAAGATATGAGACTGTCTAAATAAATAGCTAATTCTTAATAAAAAGCCACTATATATAGAATATGAGGAATGTCTAAATAAATAGCTGATTCTTAATAAAAAACCAATATAAATATAATATGAGGAATGTCTAAATAAATAGCTAATTCTTCATAAAAAGCCACTATAGATAGAATATGAGGAATGTCTAAATAAATAGCTGATTCTTAATAAAAAGCCAATATAAATAAAATACGAGCAATGTCTAAATAAATAGCTAATTCTTAATAAAAAGCCACTATAAATAGAATATGAGGAATGTCTAAATAAATAGTTGATTCTTAATAAAAAACCAACATAAATAAAATATGAGGAATGTCTAAATAAATTGCTAATTCTTAATAAAAAGCCATTGTAAATAAAATAGGAGCAATGTTTAAAAAATAGGTAATTGTTAATAAAAAGCCACTATAAATAGAATACGAGCAATGTCTAAATAAATAGCTGATTCTTAATAAAAAGCCGCTGTAAATAAAATATAAGGAATGTCTAAATAAATAGCTAATTCTTAACAAAAAGTCACTGTAAATAAAATAGGCGCAATGTTTAAATAAATAGCTAATTCTTAATAAAAAGCCACTATAAATAGAATACGAGCAATGTCTAAATAAATAGCTAATTCTTAATAAAAAGCCACTATAAATAGAATACGAGCAATGTATAAATAAATAGCTGATTCTTAATAAAAAGCCGCTGTAAATAAAATATGAGGAATGTCTAAATAAATAGCTAATTCTTAATAAAAAGCCACTATAAATAGAATATGAGGAATGTCTAAATAAATAGTTGATTCTTAATAAAAAACCAACATAAATAAAATATGAGGAATGTCTAAATAAATTGCTAATTCTTAATAAAAAGCCATTGTAAATAAAATAGGAGCAATGTTTAAAAAATAGGTAATTGTTAATAAAAAGCCACTATAAATAGAATACGAGCAATGTCTAAATAAATAGTTGATTCTTAATAAAAAACCAACATAAATAAAATATGAGGAATGTCTAAATAAATTGCTAATTCTTAATAAAAAGCCATTGTAAATAAAATAGGAGCAATGTTTAAAAAATAGGTAATTGTTAATAAAAAGCCACTATAAATAGAATACGAGCAATGTCTAAATAAATAGCTGATTCTTAATAAAAAGCCAATATAAATAAAATACGAGCAATGTCTAAATAAATAGCTAATTCTTAATAAAAAGCCACTATAAATAGAATATGAGGAATGTCTAAATAAATAGTTGATTCTTAATAAAAAACCAACATAAATAAAATATGAGGAATGTCTAAATAAATTGCTAATTCTTAATAAAAAGCCATTGTAAATAAAATAGGAGCAATGTTTAAAAAATAGGTAATTGTTAATAAAAAGCCACTATAAATAGAATACGAGCAATGTCTAAATAAATAGCTGATTCTTAATAAAAAGCCGCTGTAAATAAAATATAAGGAATGTCTAAATAAATAGCTAATTCTTAACAAAAAGTCACTGTAAATAAAATAGGCGCAATGTTTAAATAAATAGCTAATTCTTAATAAAAAGCCACTATAAATAGAATACGAGCAATGTATAAATAAATAGCTGATTCTTAATAAAAAGCCGCTGTAAATAAAATATGAGGAATGTCTAAATAAATAGCTAATTCTTAATAAAAAGCCACTATAAATAGAATATGAGGAATGTCTAAATAAATAGTTGATTCTTAATAAAAAACCAACATAAATAAAATATGAGGAATGTCTAAATAAATTGCTAATTCTTAATAAAAAGCCATTGTAAATAAAATAGGAGCAATGTTTAAAAAATAGGTAATTGTTAATAAAAAGCCACTATAAATAGAATACGAGCAATGTCTAAATAAATAGCTGATTCTTAATAAAAAGCCGCTGTAAATAAAATATAAGGAATGTCTAAATAAATAGTTGATTCTTAATAAAAAACCAACATAAATAAAATATGAGGAATGTCTAAATAAATTGCTAATTCTTAATAAAAAGCCATTGTAAATAAAATAGGAGCAATGTTTAAAAAATAGGTAATTGTTAATAAAAAGCCACTATAAATAGAATACGAGCAATGTCTAAATAAATAGCTGATTCTTAATAAAAAGCCGCTGTAAATAAAATATAAGGAATGTCTAAATAAATAGCTAATTCTTAACAAAAAGTCACTGTAAATAAAATAGGCGCAATGTTTAAATAAATAGCTAATTCTTAATAAAAAGCCACTATAAATAGAATACGAGCAATGTATAAATAAATAGCTGATTCTTAATAAAAAGCCGCTGTAAATAAAATATGAGGAATGTCTAAATAAATAGCTAATTCTTAATAAAAAGCCACTATAAATAGAATATGAGGAATGTCTAAATAAATAGTTGATTCTTAATAAAAAACCAACATAAATAAAATATGAGGAATGTCTAAATAAATTGCTAATTCTTAATAAAAAGCCATTGTAAATAAAATAGGAGCAATGTTTAAAAAATAGGTAATTGTTAATAAAAAGCCACTATAAATAGAATACGAGCAATGTCTAAATAAATAGCTGATTCTTAATAAAAAGCCAATATAAATAAAATACGAGCAATGTCTAAATAAATAGCTAATTCTTAATAAAAAGCCACTATAAATAGAATATGAGGAATGTCTAAATAAATAGTTGATTCTTAATAAAAAACCAACATAAATAAAATATGAGGAATGTCTAAATAAATTGCTAATTCTTAATAAAAAGCCATTGTAAATAAAATAGGAGCAATGTTTAAAAAATAGGTAATTGTTAATAAAAAGCCACTATAAATAGAATACGAGCAATGTCTAAATAAATAGCTGATTCTTAATAAAAAGCCGCTGTAAATAAAATATAAGGAATGTCTAAATAAATAGCTAATTCTTAACAAAAAGTCACTGTAAATAAAATAGGCGCAATGTTTAAATAAATAGCTAATTCTTAATAAAAAGCCATTGTAAATAAAATAGGAGCAATGTTTAAAAAATAGGTAATTGTTAATAAAAAGCCACTATAAATAGAATACGAGCAATGTCTAAATAAATAGCTGATTCTTAATAAAAAGCCATTGTAAATAAAATAGGAGCAATGTTTAAAAAATAGGTAATTGTTAATAAAAAGCCACTATAAATAGAATACGAGCAATGTCTAAATAAATAGCTGATTCTTAATAAAAAGCCAATATAAATAAAATACGAGCAATGTCTAAATAAATAGCTAATTCTTAATAAAAAGCCACTATAAATAGAATATGAGGAATGTCTAAATAAATAGTTGATTCTTAATAAAAAACCAACATAAATAAAATATGAGGAATGTCTAAATAAATTGCTAATTCTTAATAAAAAGCCATTGTAAATAAAATAGGAGCAATGTTTAAAAAATAGGTAATTGTTAATAAAAAGCCACTATAAATAGAATACGAGCAATGTCTAAATAAATAGCTGATTCTTAATAAAAAGCCGCTGTAAATAAAATATAAGGAATGTCTAAATAAATAGCTAATTCTTAACAAAAAGTCACTGTAAATAAAATAGGCGCAATGTTTAAATAAATAGCTAATTCTTAATAAAAAGCCATTGTAAATAAAATAGGAGCAATGTTTAAAAAATAGGTAATTGTTAATAAAAAGCCACTATAAATAGAATACGAGCAATGTCTAAATAAATAGCTGATTCTTAATAAAAAGCCATTGTAAATAAAATAGGAGCAATGTTTAAAAAATAGGTAATTGTTAATAAAAAGCCACTATAAATAGAATACGAGCAATGTCTAAATAAATAGCTGATTCTTAATAAAAAGCCAATATAAATAAAATACGAGCAATGTCTAAATAAATAGCTAATTCTTAATAAAAAGCCACTATAAATAGAATATGAGGAATGTCTAAATAAATAGTTGATTCTTAATAAAAAACCAACATAAATAAAATATGAGGAATGTCTAAATAAATTGCTAATTCTTAATAAAAAGCCATTGTAAATAAAATAGGAGCAATGTTTAAAAAATAGGTAATTGTTAATAAAAAGCCACTATAAATAGAATACGAGCAATGTCTAAATAAATAGCTGATTCTTAATAAAAAGCCGCTGTAAATAAAATATAAGGAATGTCTAAATAAATAGCTAATTCTTAACAAAAAGTCACTGTAAATAAAATAGGCGCAATGTTTAAATAAATAGCTAATTCTTAATAAAAAGCCACTATAAATAGAATACGAGCAATGTATAAATAAATAGCTGATTCTTAATAAAAAGCCGCTGTAAATAAAATATGAGGAATGTCTAAATAAATAGCTAATTCTTAATAAAAAGCCACTATAAATAGAATATGAGGAATGTCTAAATAAATAGTTGATTCTTAATAAAAAACCAACATAAATAAAATATGAGGAATGTCTAAATAAATTGCTAACTCTTAATAAAAAGCCATTGTAAATAAAATAGGAGCAATGTTTAAAAAATAGGTAATTGTTAATAAAAAGCCACTATAAATAGAATACGAGCAATGTCTAAATAAATAGCTGATTCTTAATAAAAAGCCAATATAAATAAAATACGAGCAATGTCTAAATAAATAGCTAATTCTTAATAAAAAGCCACTATAAATAGAATACGAGCAATGTCTAAATAAATAGCTAATTCTTAATAAAAAGCCACTATAAATAGAATACGAGCAATGTATAAATAAATAGCTGATTCTTAATAAAAAGCCGCTGTAAATAAAATATGAGGAATGTCTAAATAAATAGCTAATTCTTAATAAAAAGCCACTATAAATAGAATACGAGCAATGTCTAAATAAATAGCTGATTCTTAATAAAAAGCCAATATAAATAAAATACGAGCAATGTCTAAATAAATAGCTAATTCTTAATAAAAAGCCATTGTAAATAAAATAGGAGCAATGTTTAAAAAATAGGTAATTGTTAATAAAAAGCCACTATAAATAGAATATGAGGAATGTCTAAATAAATAGCTGATTCTTAATAAAAAGCCAATATAAATAAAATACGAGCAATGTCTAAATAAATTGCTAATTCTTAATAAAAAGCCATTGTAAATAAAATAGGAGCAATGTTTAAAAAATAGGTAATTGTTAATAAAAAGCCACTATAAATAGAATATGAGGAATGTCTAAATAAATAGCTGATTCTTAATAAAAAGCCAATATAAATAAAATACGAGCAATGTCTAAATAAATAGCTAATTCTTAATAAAAAGCCACTATAAATAGAATATGAGGAATGTCTAAATAAATAGTTGATTCTTAATAAAAAACCAACATAAATAAAATATGAGGAATGTCTAAATAAATTGCTAATTCTTAATAAAAAGCCATTGTAAATAAAATAGGAGCAATGTTTAAAAAATAGGTAATTGTTAATAAAAAGCCACTATAAATAGAATACGAGCAATGTCTAAATAAATAGCTGATTCTTAATAAAAAGCCGCTGTAAATAAAATATAAGGAATGTCTAAATAAATAGCTAATTCTTAACAAAAAGTCACTGTAAATAAAATAGGCGCAATGTTTAAATAAATAGCTAATTCTTAATAAAAAGCCACTATAAATAGAATACGAGCAATGTCTAAATAAACAGCTAATTCTTAATAAAAAGCCACTATAAATAGAATACGAGCAATGTATAAATAAATAGCTGATTCTTAATAAAAAGCCGCTGTAAATAAAATATGAGGAATGTCTAAATAAATAGCTAATTCTTAATAAAAAGCCACTATAAATAGAATATGAGGAATGTCTAAATAAATAGTTGATTCTTAATAAAAAACCAACATAAATAAAATATGAGGAATGTCTAAATAAATTGCTAATTCTTAATAAAAAGCCATTGTAAATAAAATAGGAGCAATGTTTAAAAAATAGGTAATTGTTAATAAAAAGCCACTATAAATAGAATACGAGCAATGTCTAAATAAATAGCTGATTCTTAATAAAAAGCCAATATAAATAAAATACGAGCAATGTCTAAATAAATAGCTAATTCTTAATAAAAAGCCACTATAAATAGAATATGAGGAATGTCTAAATAAATAGTTGATTCTTAATAAAAAACCAACATAAATAAAATATGAGGAATGTCTAAATAAATTGCTAATTCTTAATAAAAAGCCATTGTAAATAAAATAGGAGCAATGTTTAAAAAATAGGTAATTGTTAATAAAAAGCCACTATAAATAGAATACGAGCAATGTCTAAATAAATAGCTGATTCTTAATAAAAAGCCGCTGTAAATAAAATATAAGGAATGTCTAAATAAATAGCTAATTCTTAACAAAAAGTCACTGTAAATAAAATAGGCGCAATGTTTAAATAAATAGCTAATTCTTAATAAAAAGCCACTATAAATAGAATACGAGCAATGTATAAATAAATAGCTGATTCTTAATAAAAAGCCGCTGTAAATAAAATATGAGGAATGTCTAAATAAATAGCTAATTCTTAATAAAAAGCCACTATAAATAGAATATGAGGAATGTCTAAATAAATAGTTGATTCTTAATAAAAAACCAACATAAATAAAATATGAGGAATGTCTAAATAAATTGCTAACTCTTAATAAAAAGCCATTGTAAATAAAATAGGAGCAATGTTTAAAAAATAGGCAATTGTTAATAAAAAGCCACTATAAATAGAATACGAGCAATGTCTAAATAAATAGCTGATTCTTAATAAAAAGCCAATATAAATAAAATACGAGCAATGTCTAAATAAATAGCTAATTCTTAATAAAAAGCCACTATAAATAGAATACGAGCAATGTCTAAATAAATAGCTAATTCTTAATAAAAAGCCACTATAAATAGAATACGAGCAATGTATAAATAAATAGCTGATTCTTAATAAAAAGCCGCTGTAAATAAAATATGAGGAATGTCTAAATAAATAGCTAATTCTTAATAAAAAGCCACTATAAATAGAATATGAGGAATGTCTAAATAAATAGTTGATTCTTAATAAAAAACCAACATAAATAAAATATGAGGAATGTCTAAATAAATTGCTAATTCTTAATAAAAAGCCATTGTAAATAAAATAGGAGCAATGTTTAAAAAATAGGTAATTGTTAATAAAAAGCCACTATAAATAGAATACGAGCAATGTCTAAATAAATAGCTGATTCTTAATAAAAAGCCAATATAAATAAAATACGAGCAATGTCTAAATAAATAGCTAATTCTTAATAAAAAGCCACTATAAATAGAATATGAGGAATGTCTAAATAAATAGTTGATTCTTAATAAAAAACCAACATAAATAAAATATGAGGAATGTCTAAATAAATTGCTAATTCTTAATAAAAAGCCATTGTAAATAAAATAGGAGCAATGTTTAAAAAATAGGTAATTGTTAATAAAAAGCCACTATAAATAGAATACGAGCAATGTCTAAATAAATAGCTGATTCTTAATAAAAAGCCGCTGTAAATAAAATATAAGGAATGTCTAAATAAATAGCTAATTCTTAACAAAAAGTCACTGTAAATAAAATAGGCGCAATGTTTAAATAAATAGCTAATTCTTAATAAAAAGTCACTATAAATAGAATACGAGCAATGTATAAATAAATAGCTGATTCTTAATAAAAAGCCGCTGTAAATAAAATATGAGGAATGTCTAAATAAATAGCTAATTCTTAATAAAAAGCCACTATAAATAGAATATGAGGAATGTCTAAATAAATAGTTGATTCTTAATAAAAAACCAACATAAATAAAATATGAGGAATGTCTAAATAAATTGCTAATTCTTAATAAAAAGCCATTGTAAATAAAATAGGAGCAATGTTTAAAAAATAGGTAATTGTTAATAAAAAGCCACTATAAATAGAATACGAGCAATGTCTAAATAAATAGCTGATTCTTAATAAAAAGCCAATATAAATAAAATACGAGCAATGTCTAAATAAATAGCTAATTCTTAATAAAAAGCCACTATAAATAGAATATGAGGAATGTCTAAATAAATAGTTGATTCTTAATAAAAAACCAACATAAATAAAATATGAGGAATGTCTAAATAAATTGCTAATTCTTAATAAAAAGCCATTGTAAATAAAATAGGAGCAATGTTTAAAAAATAGGTAATTGTTAATAAAAAGCCACTATAAATAGAATACGAGCAATGTCTAAATAAATAGCTGATTCTTAATAAAAAGCCGCTGTAAATAAAATATAAGGAATGTCTAAATAAATAGCTAATTCTTAACAAAAAGTCACTGTAAATAAAATAGGCGCAATGTTTAAATAAATAGCTAATTCTTAATAAAAAGCCACTATAAATAGAATACGAGCAATGTATAAATAAATAGCTGATTCTTAATAAAAAGCCGCTGTAAATAAAATATGAGGAATGTCTAAATAAATAGCTAATTCTTAATAAAAAGCCACTATAAATAGAATATGAGGAATGTCTAAATAAATAGTTGATTCTTAATAAAAAACCAACATAAATAAAATATGAGGAATGTCTAAATAAATTGCTAATTCTTAATAAAAAGCCATTGTAAATAAAATAGGAGCAATGTTTAAAAAATAGGTAATTGTTAATAAAAAGCCACTATAAATAGAATACGAGCAATGTCTAAATAAATAGCTGATTCTTAATAAAAAGCCAATATAAATAAAATACGAGCAATGTCTAAATAAATAGCTAATTCTTAATAAAAAGCCACTATAAATAGAATATGAGGAATGTCTAAATAAATAGTTGATTCTTAATAAAAAACCAACATAAATAAAATATGAGGAATGTCTAAATAAATTGCTAATTCTTAATAAAAAGCCATTGTAAATAAAATAGGAGCAATGTTTAAAAAATAGGTAATTGTTAATAAAAAGCCACTATAAATAGAATACGAGCAATGTCTAAATAAATAGCTGATTCTTAATAAAAAGCCGCTGTAAATAAAATATAAGGAATGTCTAAATAAATAGCTAATTCTTAACAAAAAGTCACTGTAAATAAAATAGGCGCAATGTTTAAATAAATAGCTAATTCTTAATAAAAAGCCATTGTAAATAAAATAGGAGCAATGTTTAAAAAATAGGTAATTGTTAATAAAAAGCCACTATAAATAGAATACGAGCAATGTCTAAATAAATAGCTGATTCTTAATAAAAAGCCGCTGTAAATAAAATATAAGGAATGTCTAAATAAATAGCTAATTCTTAACAAAAAGTCACTGTAAATAAAATAGGCGCAATGTTTAAATAAATTGCTAATTCTTAATAAAAAGCCATTGTAAATAAAATAGGAGCAATGTTTAAAAAATAGGTAATTGTTAATAAAAAGCCACTATAAATAGAATACGAGCAATGTCTAAATAAATAGCTGATTCTTAATAAAAAGCCGCTGTAAATAAAATATAAGGAATGTCTAAATAAATAGCTAATTCTTAACAAAAAGTCACTGTAAATAAAATAGGCGCAATGTTTAAATAAATAGCTAATTCTTAATAAAAAGCCATTGTAAATAAAATAGGAGCAATGTTTAAAAAATAGGTAATTGTTAATAAAAAGCCACTATAAATAGAATACGAGCAATGTCTAAATAAATAGCTGATTCTTAATAAAAAGCCGCTGTAAATAAAATATAAGGAATGTCTAAATAAATAGCTAATTCTTAACAAAAAGTCACTGTAAATAAAATAGGCGCAATGTTTAAATAAATTGCTAATTCTTAATAAAAAGCCATTGTAAATAAAATAGGAGCAATGTTTAAAAAATAGGTAATTGTTAATAAAAAGCCACTATAAATAGAATACGAGCAATGTCTAAATAAATAGCTGATTCTTAATAAAAAGCCGCTGTAAATAAAATATAAGGAATGTCTAAATAAATAGCTAATTCTTAACAAAAAGTCACTGTAAATAAAATAGGCGCAATGTTTAAATAAATAGCTAATTCTTAATAAAAAGCCACTATAAATAGAATACGAGCAATGTCTAAATAAATAGCTAATTCTTAATAAAAAGTTGCTATAAATAGAATATGAGGAATGCAGAGGCAAATTTATGTTATCTTCGGTTATATTTTGAATCGCAAGCCGACAAAATTGCCAGATAACGTTAGATTTATAATTATAGGCATTACTTCATATAAAATCGAGAACCACTTAAACGACCGATATTTCTGTTTGATTAAAGTAAAAAAAAATCGGGTTCCTCCCAAAAATATTAAATAGAAATAATATGTAATAATTTCGTCGTATTCTTTCTGAATTAACACGTGAAAACAATTTATTTTTCAACAAAGCTATATTTTACATTTTTATTAACATTTCCCCCATGATAACGTTTATACGTATCATTATCTTCAGCAAAAATGTAAAATAAATGTGAAATTACCAGATATATGAATAATGTGAAATTTCTTCTTCTCAGTCGTGCACTCTTGACAGAGTGGTTGTAGTTTCTCCGATGACTTAGGTACTAGGTTGAAAGTGCTTGTACATATCTATTCTTCATTCGGTCTTCCTAGTCTGAACTGCCTCCTTAGTAATGTCTCTCCATTTCTGCCGGTTCGCTGCGCTGCGAGAGTACTCAGTCACGATAGTTTGCGCTACTGATTTAATTTGATTATTTCCATCCGCGGCCTCTAGATCACTTGCCCTCTACATAGCCCTGCACCACCAGTCTTTCGATTGAATGCTCATTCCTGAATATGTGGCCAAAGAATTTTAGTATTCGCAGTTGCACAGTAAATGAAAGTCGTTCCTTGACGTTGAATTCCTTCAGGATAGAGTTGTTAGTGCGGAAAGCGGTCCAAAGAAACTTCAGCATACGACTTCAACACAAAATCTCCAAGGCGTCAAATTACTGGTGTGAAATTACTGAAATATAATAATGTGAATTATTCGATATTATGAATAATGTTAAATTATCAGTAAAATGGATATTGTTTTCGATGAAATTATGTTCTTATTGTTCAACATTCAATTCCCAATAAGAATTAACTTGCATTCCGTTGGCGCATACTGACGCCCCACGAAACGCTCGTTCCAACAAAAGTTTACCACATATTGCTATGAAATTAACGTTTACCATGCGCCATACTCTTATTTTAATCATCCATATTTTCACATCCCACCCTTTTCACCCGAGTCACTCAAACTTTGATAAGCTTTGGAAAGCTAATCCGACTGACATAATACATTTCAAATGGAAGGGACGTGGCACGCGCCACTTGTTTCCGGTCGAGGATGGCGCCGCGTGACCTGAAACACGGACCGACTGGGTTTATCGTGTCGCTTATACGCCTTACCAGTTTATTTGATTAACGCGAATTTTTGTTTGGTTAATTTCTAACCGGCCTAAAAAAGTGAGGGGTGCTATATTTTTATGTATATGACGCATATCTCCTGCATATGTGAACCAATTTAAATTTTAATTCAGAAAAGTATAACTCAAGAGTAGACATAAAAGTCACACATAAATTTGTTCCAGATCTGGTAAGGCACTCCGGAAATTGACAATTAAACTCCTCAACGAATAATAATAGATCAACTGTGTATGACAGTAGATCAACACTTGTTTCGCTGCGCACGTTTTTATTAATAAAGTAATCGCACCACTGCCAAACTGGTGCCTGATAATGGTGTATGTATTTATATGCCGTTGGAACTCTTGAATAGCAACCGTTACTCGTAATAAAATATTTTTTAAAGATTAGAAAAAATATTCGTATATTAAACTCTGGTAGTGAATTTTATTCTTTACATTTTCATTATTTAGGGCTCTTCATTAATTAGTTTTCAATAATGAAAAACTATATTTAAGCTGCTCAGCTCTTTCTCCTGAAATATTGTCTGAATTTCTGTACCTATTTTTTTAAAACTATCTTGTTACGTTATGAGATTGGCGTTTTTAGTAAGTTTATCAAAATATAAGTCTGTAACAAAGCACTAATGTATAATATAAATTAAATTTAAAAAAAATGACAATCTACTTCAAATACAAAATCTTTTATTAAACACTGGAAAGTTAAATGTAATTGTTTATCCTAACTAAATACTATAAAAGCAATTGCCATCGATATGTTTTAAGAGCGTACTAATAAATATTAGTTTCTTTAGAGTCAGTGCCAAGTCCAAATAAAAACGAACAGACCAAAAAGAGCCGGCGTCAAGTTTAAACAAAAATGAATTTACCTATTCATTTTTGTTTAAACTTGACGCCGGCTCTTATTAAACTAATTATTAGTACCTGCTTAAAAGATATCGGTGTGAATTATTGTTCAATATTAATTTAGAGTAATTAATAATTATTTTTAACTTTTCGAAATTCTCCTTTTATATAGTTTAATTTAGAGTATCAATTTTGTTTATTTTCTTTAATTGATTTATATAGAAAAATAATATTGTATAGAAGCAATGAAAATAACCATCGTAACCGATTCCTGAATAAAAAGGAATACATGATTATCTATGAATATAAAAAAAAGTAACAAAGTAAATTCTGTATAATGAAAATATTTAAAAAAATTATTAATTTAGAGTACAGAATGATAATAGAAGTCAGAAGACTATTTTTCAGAATTTTTGTCACGCCAGTAGTAGTAGGAGCAACATATAAGAGAAAAAAACAAATTTTTTTTCCTAATTACACGCTAGTGGAATCGTAGACACAGCTAGTAAAAATATTTTATTTGCACAGTCAAAAGCTTTTTAGAAGTCGCTATACATGTGTGTGTGTGTATATATATATATATATATATATATATATATATATATATACACATATATATATGTATATATAGCCCAGATGACTCATTGACGTGCTCTACTATAATTGTTAGAGATACATGGAAATAAGGTAAGGCAATGCTCTTTTTAACAGAAAGTTCTGTTTACTGTTTAAAATAGTTTAACACAGTATATTGACCTATACGCTAACTATGTGAGCCTATTACATACATACTATAGTTATCTCTATACATACATGCTATAGTTTTCATATAACCTTTGCGTACACTTATGAAAATTCTATATTATTATAAATTCAAATTCAGTAATCTAGAAAATAAGGAGGTTGAACACATTTTTTGCATACTTTTCACTATTTCTATACTATATCATTTGCAAATGTAAAAACATTATGCAAATTTTAAAAAATGATAAGATCTAGAGCCATCGTTATAGTTTTACTACAAACTCTGTGTAGGCTTCTAAAGACTCGATTTTTTCATAATTTTAGGTTCAGCAACCTTAAAGATAAGAGAGTGGACATATTTTTTCTATATTTTTCAGTATTTCTCTGTAAATATAATACCCGAAATTATAAAAAAAAAATTTCCGTATTTCATTTACACTCGCCCCCTCTCAAATTTCCATATAAATATTTTAAGCGTCAGCTATTGATATACGTTCCGGTTAATATATTTTATTACTATACCACATTTTGTTTTCTACATCAAGCCATTTCTGAGAAAAACGCTATTTCTGAAAAAGGCTATGACCGACATGCTGGCAGACACGTGAGTGGTCTTATAAGGGTACCGCATTTTCTTCTGAGGTATGAACTTTAAAAATGTAACAGAAATCGGGGAACATTGCTTAAATGTTGCTATAAGTAGTGAAAGTCTGGCTTATTTATTAACTTTTCATCTAGAGTATTCCTGCGGACTTTCTTCGACCGATTAAGACGAATCGATTTCAGAGATTGTTTTTCTCACAGTCAACTTTATATAGCTTTGTCTAGACCAGGCAGTACCACACAACAATTTGCACTTCTATACCAGAAAAATAGACGAAGAACATAGGATATTAGGAATTAATAAAAAACCTTGGCAAAATAAATTAAAACCATAATTAAGATAATTATACGCAAATTAAACCGCATGGCACAATTAATATTATATAAATACGCATCTGTACGTTTTACGTCAAAACGAATGATTTGTATCTTACGATAGCCATTCCTGAGGCTATAATATCGTTTGATCAATTGGTTTCTGAGTAAGACTATTTTACTTGCTACTAAAGATAAGACATGCACTCTTTAATTTTCAAAGTTGACTTCTTTCCTTCCCACATTTATAAATTGTAACAAAACGTTACTTAAAAATATTTTTGGCTGCAATTAATTGACCCTTATCGTTCGATATTAAGCTCTCCGTGTCCTTATCAGTTCGATATTAAGCTCTCCGTGTCCTTATCAGTTCGATATTAAGCTCTCCGTGTCCTTATCAGTTCGATATTAAGCTTTCGTAACCCTGAAAGACATTTTTGAAACATTTTATAATATGTGACCTTTACAGTATTTGACGCCAATATTATATTCTAAATAATACAATATTACCACTATTTGTTAACCAACAACTTGCCTAATAATTTGATAATTTGATTTTAATTTTAATTATAGAATATTCAAAATTATTTCAGAATAAGAACTAAAATAAACCTAATTACTCATACATGTTTTATAAAACGTTAATTATTACCGTCACTAGACTTCAATACTATTGCAGATATACTATTTGTTATAGTATTATGGAACTAAAGTCATGTCCTCTAAAGTAGAACCCTTGCTAAATGACAGAATACCTCCAAACAAGTATGTATTATTAACTGCCTCTATTTCAATAAAATATTGTGAAAAGAGTGGGTTGATATAGATTTAACGTCTAATTAATTCATATTAAAAAATGTTTAAACTCCCGAAGAGCTTTTCAATAAAATTAACTTACTTAATTATTTTTTGTATTAAGAACTCTTTCGAAGAAATTATAAGCAATAATTATTTCAAAGGATCTCACACTCAATTAAGACCCATTAAACCGTCGCTAATATCCTATTCGTAATTGAGATAAAATACAGCGCTATGTTCCAAAATTGTATCTAATCAGGGAGATCAAACGTACTCAAATATTCCTTGGCAAACACTTCATCCGCACTCAAATAATACGACAAAATAAGTTAGGCGAAGGGTAATAAGAACGAATTTTTAAATAGGATCGCTTCCGCTGTATTATGTAAATATTATTTCGACACGAAACTCAAACGTACTCAAATATTGCTTGTCAAACACTTCACCCGCACTCAAAGAATATTAGTTAGGCGAAGTGTAATAAGAACGATTTTTAAATAGGATCGCTTCCGCAGTATTACGTAAATATTATTTCGACACGAAGCTCAAACGTACTCAAATATATCTGGTCAAATACTTTACTGCTGCTCAAATAATACCACGACATAACCGTAAACGTAAGCAGTGCGGAAAGTAATAAGAGGGAGCTACCCTAAATATGCTCGTTTTTGTGGGGCGGAACAAACTTTAGTTAAATCCTTTTTTACCAATGGAATACATAATTTACAGCAAAAATGATCCACGTCCTAAATAATTAGTGAGAATACGAGAGTGTCCTGAACACACATCATGTTAGTGATTTACCTAATTGACTCATTTTAGATTTCATTTAGCACTCCGTTAAAATTTTCAAGTCACATTAATGATTTAACCTGATTAACTCACTTTCCATTCATTTTATTTCCGTATTAAAATTTTCGGATCATGTTAATGATTTACTTGATTGACCCACTTTTTCAATTTCATTTAACGCTCCATTAAAATTTTCAAGTCACATTAATGATTTAACCTGATTGACTCACTTACCATTTCATTTTACACTCGCATTAAAATTTTGGAATCATGTTAATGATTTTACCTGATTGACACACTTTCGCTTTCATTTAACACTCCATTAAAATTTTCAAATCATATTATGATTTAACCTTATTGACTCATTTTCGATTTCATTTTACACTAGCATTAAAATTTTCGAATCATGTTAGTGATTTACTTGATTCTACACTCGCGTTAAAATATTTAAAAACAGAAATGAGGAGAAAAAGTCTGAAAAGGATATATTTACATAAATTTTAGTTCCGCGAAGTAAAACTACCATAAAGACATTCTTCGAAACAGAGCATCTACCCCTGGCGCCTCATGACGTTTTACATCACGTTATAATTTCTCATTTCTGCTTAATAAGAAAAGTATTCTGGTATTTTAATAAAATTATGGTATTTTAATATAATTAATATATATTATGGTATTTTAATAAAAAAAAATAGTGATCGCATTATTAAATCACAACAACAGTCTGCAAGATTTTCCATGACGATACACTAAATCCACCGTACTAGATAATTTCCAGCCTTGATTTCGCATCCAATGCATTAAAACAATACTCAATCATTCGCTGAAACAATACTCAATCTGTCACCTGTTTTATTAAGTTATGCATACGTCATCATTCATCCGCGTAATATAGTCAATGCACCTGTCGAGGTTTTACCGTAACATTTACATCACTTTTAGTGTGTAGAAAGAAAATATTATGATCATTGTGACGTAACTAACGCCTGCCAAGTGAGAGGAGATATATCCTGATATCAGCCAGTGCATTAGACAAAGAGTAAAAATTAACAATGGATAAACTTACCGTCTAGACGAGGCATTCGTGTGATGAGGTCTGACCACCGAGACATGATTGCCGCTATTCGTATTTGTAAAGTACGGTAATTAAGAGTACTAAGAAATGTCGTACCTTGTTTACAAATTAATTTTAATGTATTACCATATATGACAAAAAAATATAAGTTATTATAAACATCAAAATATTATTTATTAAAATATATATGGTATAAATGATTATATTGGCAACTAGCACAATGTATTGTTTTATCACCTTTCAACTCATGATTTTTAACCACATTATAATGTCACATAGATACTCTAAACTGATCAGCAAAAAACTGCGGGAAATCATTTGTGGGAAATCATACGTTGCAATAATCTGAAAAAAATTTGTGGGAAATCATACGTTGCAATAATCTGAAATATGGATATATAAATCGTTAAATATAAACATTTGAAATGCACTTTCAATCTCGCGCCTAAAAGCCATCTAAAATCACTGTATCCAACATACTGAAAAGACGAAATCCATTTTATACCTCTTATTGGAGTGTCTCTTTCCTGTCCCTGGAGTTCCACTTGTATTCTTTTATTTAATTTTAAATTAATTACATTTATTCCTGTGATGTATATTTACATATTAATGCCTTTTTTGTTTATTATTAATGACTATTAATAAATTTTGTTTATTTATTTTTCCTGTATCGATCATTATTGTTTGTCAATAAAAAATGGTTACATACCCGGTTATTTCATAAATCATAATTTCAAGATTCGAACTGCTGAAGAGTGAAAAAAATTAATTTTTAAATTGACCAAGTTTAATCAAAATTTAATCTATAAATAACCAAATTTTAAAATTTACCAAGTAATGAACGTTTAAAAATTATATTTAACCGAGGACAGAAATACTGAATTTGTAATTTCATTTTAATAAAGCTCATCGTCTTCTACCCGAGCGATATCTCCACTCTAACCCAACAATTAAAATCTCATTACTCACTTATTTTTACAATTAAATGAAACTACGTGATGTAATATTATTTCTACTTTCTTTAAGTTCTTTACCACTACCTAGGTTTCGTTGTATTACAACATCTTCAGGTGGGCTATTAGCAAAGATGTTCTAATACAACGAAACCTAGGTTGTGGTAAAGAACTTAAAGAAAGTAGAAATAATACTACATCACGTAGTTTCATTTAATTGTAAATAATGAATTTCTACAAAATTAACGCCAAATATATTCAACACTTATTTTTAATCAAGTGTAATAATTTTTTCACTACTGGTTTTTAGTTACCCTATATTTTCATGAAATTTTACTAAAAACACAAATTTAGACGTATTCAACTACTCTATTCTCACATTAATTCTCTCAACATAATTAGTTGTCTCATCATTTTTCCCAGGGCTGATCCCTCTTATTATTCCAAGTGTAAATTTTTTTTGATAAATGTGAAAAAACCCAATCGTTTCTGAGATCGATCGATAAATTTCGAAATCAAAATAAACATTTCCAAAGTTTCGTCATAAAATTACTTTAATACGTTTATTACCTATTTCGTCATATAATCACTTTAATACGTTTATCACTTTAATACGTTTATCACCCACAATTATAAAACTTTAAAACTGTCAGAAAGCTCTCTTCCAAAATTATAAATACCAAGTACGATCAGCTGAAGTTCCGTCTTTCATAATTTTAATTATAGATGTGATTTAGTCACATTGTTTTGAATACGGCAAATAAAAGAAAATTATTTCATTAAAATAATTTTTAAAGATTTTTTCATTTTTTTCTTTCAGTTATTATCCAAAATATATATTTATTACATTCAACGTGTCGCTAGTTGTCTACATTTCCATATATAAAATCCAACGTGTATTTGTCTACCTGCTCACTTATAACTTAGATTCTACCACATGGTTTTTGGTGCATTTTTCACCATCGTACAAGTTCAAAAGTTATAATGTATAAAACATTATTGTAGGCACTCAGGTTACTGAACTATGTTAATTTTATGAGAAATATGCTATAACACAGTAAATCATAAATATTATCATAAAGAAAAGTACTATTTTGCATACGTACATAAATAGGGTACCCGTTCAAATACATTTTCATTATTTTGTCGAAATATTACTTATAAAATAAAGATTATCATAAAGAAAAGTACTATTTTGCATACGTACATAAATAGGATACCCTTTCAAATACATTTTCATTATTTTGTCGAAATATTATTTATAAAATAAAGATAATCATAAATAAAAGTATAATTTTACATACGTACGGAAATAGGATAACCGTTCAAATAAATTTTCATTATTTTGTCGAATTGTTTATAAAATAAAGATTATCATAAAGAAAAGTACTATTTTGCATACGTACATAAATAGGATACCCATTCTAGTACATTTTCATTATTTTGTCAATGTAAACTAATATCGATATTCATTACGGACTAGTTATTTTGTAAGTAAATTATTTAATAATTACTAACGTTTTGTGTTAAACTAACTGTGTTGTGAATATCTTTAAAGGATTTGCTTTTTTACTTTTTGATTTTTTACTTACCATTATAACAAGTAATGTACCTGTATATGATATTACTTTCTTTATAAGTAGGTTCACTAATTACTCGAAATCAACTAAATTTAACCGGTCATGTTCTTCTGCAAATAGTTGTAAGCTTAGCAGCCTTCATAATATGAAATTATTAATAAACTTATATTATTAATTTTATATTAAAAAATTAAAATATATCAAGATATACACTACCAAAATCCTACAGGTTCACCTACAGTGTCGGTGAAGTGCCTTGCAGCTATTTTTATACCCCCAAAACCCAACTCGAGCAAAAGTTGGAAGTCTGATTTTTAGATATGGAGAGATGAAGACCTGATTATGATTTATTCTAGATTTACTAATCAATATTTAATTTAATAAAGTGTAATACATACGATATATAACACATAATATTTATTCCCTCCGAACAAACTATTTATAAAAAATTACTTAGGCTTAAGAAAATTTACTTAGGCTTAAGTGTAAAGTCTACAACAATAATTTAAATTAACATTAGTATGAAATTCGATAGTCTTTTTGACCTCAATTCTTTTATCGGCCAAGCAATATAGCATAGAACTGGCTTTTTTTCGTTAAGGTTTCTGGTGGGTTTTAGGGAGAAACTTTTTATAAAGTAAATGACAGCTTTTATTTTAGTAATACGATCCACCTTTATCTTATTCTTGTTTTCATTTTTTTTACAATTGGAGGCAATCGTATAGCATCGAGGCGCTCGCGTTTATAAGCGCGATTGCTGCTCGTTTTAACTCGCAACTAAACTTCCCCCCTCGCATATCTCTCTCGCACCGCCGCCCTGCTAATACGCACTTGTCGGCCTGCGCAAATACCAAATTCACACCATGTAGATCCGCTAACGCTTGAATTCCGATAGAGACGTTATAATATTCTTTATGGGCGTTCTTGAGGCTATAGATTCATGTCTTAGATGTATAGCTTTAAGGTTTGACATTTTTAGGATTTATTTACCTAAGTGATTAAAGAAAATAAAAAACTGTAAAGGATATTTGAGTGGATAAAGCGTGTTCGTCATCCACTTCCATCATAGAATGGAATAAAGTTTACCATTTTTCAACATCTTCGAAACGCAGCACCTGAATTTGACCCTAGTGTCCTAATCTAACAAACGAATATATGTTCTTACTTTACTCTTTCCAAGGAAAGTATGTATGAATATAGAGCAACAATTTATATAATAATCAACTTTTCTAAGTGGATGAAATAGCTTTTCATACTTCCATTTCATAAAGGAATTTTCAATCTTTTATGCTAGAGCTATTATATTTGATTAATCCTTTTAAAACATTTCACATTAATACTTTGTTAAAGTTCTTTAAAAATATAGGTTTCGTCTAATACCTGAGATAATTAACTCAGGTTCTGACAACAGTTCCAAGTTTTTCAAAAATTTTCCTTTATTTACGAGAAGTACTGTGTGTGTTATGATAAGTGAGTCAGTCATTGACTCTTCAAAATGAGATATTTTAGAAGTTATATATCTGGAATACATAAAATAAAACGGTGGGATGTTGATAAAAATCTTGATACAAACATTAATAAACTAAATAAATTTGCCTATAATCTGGCACATCGCCGTGTGCCGAGATCCAACACAAAATTTGACCTTGACCATGATAAACTTTTCTCTTTCTCTTTGCACAACTCTGGTTGCTAAAGCAACGAATATCTAAAACTATCAATGTTATGGTAGTTATGGTAGACATTCAATAAATCTAGACCCAAAGCTCCAACTCTCTCATCTACACTTCTCCAGCAAAGGTCTGCGAAAACTGTTTTTATCTCACTATTTTTAAGGCTGTATAAAAAGCTATTTCAAAGAAAGTTTTGGCCCTTTTTACAATAATGTTCTTGATAGAATGTTATTACAATTCGATAGAATTATGGCAAGTATTTTTTTAATTACAAACAAAGGTATCGTAAGAAGGTTTGTTAAAATTTTAACTATCACCACTATTTTATGCCTAAATCATAATTATTAAATAAAAAGGGATATTTTCTCACTAAACTAAGCTTTGGAAAAGCCTATCGCTTTCCAAAATCCGCTAATAATGTCCATAAGGAGCTATTGCTTACATATTTTTGATAGTACTAACTAGAATATATTAGCCTTTCTGTCGTTACCAAAACGGCGAAATAAAAGAGCCTAAGCGGCTCCAAAATATTAGTGAGACTTGCTGTATACCATTATTCATTATATAATAATCGCAAGAAGCCAGTTTTTCCTTCCCTTCTTCTTAAAAACCGCAGCCTTGTGGATCTCAATATCTACCGACGAGTTTCCGCTCGTGTACTCAATTGCTTTTGTCAAGAAAAAAAGGCCATTAAATATGAATACCTACAGAAAAATGTAACTCAGCAAAGTAAAAACTACAAGCGACGTAAAAAAAATGTTGACTGTGCTTAGTATTTTTAGTATACGAACGAAAAATGGATCTCTTATTAGTATTCCAAACTTCACATCGAAATTTGCAGAAATACAAACGAAGCGTAAACAAAAAGTGCATTGAATGGAGCAAAGTTTGGCGGACGGAAATATGATTTTTTTTCATACCGCATTGAGGCATAGTTTTTCCTCGCCGTCCGCAGAAAATGTGCGAGCGCGTAGATGCTGCATTGTTTTTACTCCACATACTGTTATCGAACTTTATTGCCTATGGACGCCAACAGCCGCATTGAACGCCCCGCTAGTTTGAAACATTATTGAAGTGTATATACGTTCTTCTTTTCAGATATGACATGAGCTTATTTTTTGCTTCGCTACGTACCATAATTGAAGATAGGCTTCTGCAAATCATGGAATTTGTTAAAGATTATTTAAAAACAAAAATAGCAGATCATAATTTGATTCAAATTAAAATTCACAAAGATCCACTACATGGAGCATTTTAGCGATATTTCACTGGTTTCCTCTTCCACCATGCCACATTCCAATAACGGATCATTAGTGTTTATATAGCTGTGAGGCAATTTCATGTTATGATCCTTTTGTCCATGTGCTACATTAAACATCTCGTAAACCCAAGCTATAAGTTTATAATTATAATCAGAAACGTAAAATTATAGAATTTGACCGTAATACTTAAATCAGAAACAGGTGAGAATAACAATTTTAAACTTAGGAATATTTTTATGGACACATGTGAAATATCAAATTATAGATCTAGTCTAAGAAGGCAATATTTTTCTTCTTTTTACACTCTAAATTAATTAATGTGATAGAAGACTTAAAACTATTATTTTATCTGTACTGGAATAAATAAAAAGGCCAGGTACGAGAAGGTCATAAAATACTACAGTTACATAAGAATTACTTATATACTCATTATTTTAAAATAATACAATTATAGTTTATACAAATATATTTATATGTTTTATACAAAAATAGTTTTTTTTTGCTTAACCATAATCTTTAAACGCTTATAATTTAAATTAATTTATTGCTTAAAATGCGATATTTGCAAAGAATTTCAAGTGTCTTGGTATCAAGCTTATCATGATATATATGGTAACAAAATACATCCAAAATCAATAAATTGTCATCTTTCAAAAAACCCCAATGCTGTCTTTAAACAAAAACATTTTTTTTTAAATACATTGGTACAATACTCAAAAAATTCCTCTCAACGGTATGTCTAGATAAAAAGTT
The DNA here is from genome assembly GCA_039881145.1 of Druceiella hillmani. Lineage (NCBI taxonomy): Eukaryota > Metazoa > Arthropoda > Insecta > Lepidoptera > Hepialidae > Druceiella > Druceiella hillmani. The sequence continues at coordinate 10,557,278 of JAYKKI010000015.1, read as the reverse complement.
TTCCCCGTTGTAGATATGGATGCCCTTAAATGAAATTTTATCTAATTTTGAATCCCAATTTTTTTTTACTTTGGGTCAGAAATTTATATTACATATTTGGTAGTTAAATCTATAATTAATTTGATTCAGGAGTTAGAAGTAGCCAATAGACAGATGGACGTCCAGACAACATTGCAACAACAAAGAGTCCTATTTGGATCCTTCGGATCCATCCATTACTATGTAACCCTAAAAATTCATATGAACCATTTTACAACAATAACTTATTTAATTTCTAACAATAAAAAAGTATTGTTATGATCTGTCAGCCATATTTCTAGATGTGCTGCAACTTATTTTATTTTATCACAAAATAAAAAGAAATATAAATTGATATAGAAAATTTATAGTGTGTATATATATATATATGTATACATATATATATATATACATGTAATGAGACGAATTCTTATCTCTTTATTGTTTTACTATAGGATTGAAACTGTGAAACCACTAAAATGTTTTCATTGCATATCTGAAATATATCTGAAAACTTTTCACCGCGCCTAAATTCAATGTGGCAATAGACATTATATTCAATAAACCTAGACACAAAGCTCTGACAAAGCCACCTACACTTCTCCAGCAAAGCGCTGCAAGAACTTGATTGCACTCATTTTTATGATTAATTTTCTAAAGAGGAATTTGACACTTTCTGTATTCATATTTTTAACTAACTGTGCCCACGATTTCATTAGCATGTAATTAGGGAAAAAAATTGTTTTTTTTTCTCTTATATATTACTTATATAAGAGATTCTTGTATATAAGAGTATATACTGTTACCATACCAAATTTCATCAAAATCCGTCTAGTAGATTTTGCGTGATACCCGTTCAAATTAACATACCGACAGACCAAAAAATTAAAAAAAAAAAGCTTTTCTGTGTTCTATTATCATTCTATATGCTAAATCAAAAATCAATCACTTTTTTAAAAATTAAAATATTTTTAATTTACTTAATTCTATTTAATTAAGTAAATTAAAAATATTAATAATACTAATACTTTAATTTCTATTTGATAAATTTTAGTTTAACTTTTAACAAGAACGGTTTATAATTTTAACTGGCAGTTTCGAAGATACGAATATGTTTTTGAGGACATTTTTGACAATACCTCTAGAACGACTTAACATGGAATAAGTAAAAAATACTTTTGAAATCTTACGATCGACTATTTCATTTCCAACAAGAGTACAATTTTTTTTATAATAAAATTACCTCCTCCAAAGTTCTTAAAAAATATTTGTAACGTTCATATATGCCGTAAAATATGGCGAGCATATAAAGTAAAATTTCTATTTCGAACAATTTTTGGGAAAAATTCTGTGACAAGGAAATGGATCGACAGATGAATTTTCTTATAAATTTCCGTTTTTAGATTTTCGCAATGAAACAAAGAACCATTATAATTTCGCCTGATATATCCTTCCGTCCAACCCTCTACAGTTTTACAATTTTAGATCTGTGTGCATGATATTTGGCATGTATGTACTTCGGATGGTGAAGGCAATTATTTAAGAAACAATTTTTTTAAAACTGGTTTTATTTCCCATGGAACTACGAACCCACCTCTAACGACGAAGTCAAAGCAACTTTCACTGTGGGCAGTGAAAATAATTCTTTTCCACTTTGCTATACGAAATACAAATAATTCAAAACACCAAGTATTACTCTATCTCTTTATCTCTCATTCACATGCATACAAATAATACTATCGAAAGTGAAACAGACGATTATCTTTTCCGTTCCCCGCTAACTTCACCTCCTATCTGAGCTGTCGTAGCCATATAAATTATTACCGATAACGCCTTCAGTAAGCCTGCTTTGAGCCTGCGAGGCGATCGTGCTTCTGTGGTATATATTTCCCAATTACGTTTTTATTAAGTGAAGATGAAACATTTTTTTACACTTTAAAGTTTAACAATTGGCAAATGTCGCATTTAGATATTTATAAACATTTAAAGGCACATGGTATTTCTGTTAAACTATTTACAAATATTAATTATTCGCAAAATAAATATATTGCCTATCACATCCTTCACAGGCGTAGAAACATGGCGCATACTTAAAAAAATATAATATCTAGGATAATCGCGATTGTTTTTCTATAATCTTCTAAATTTTAGGAGTCCTGTTTTTTCATTATTTTTCGTTCAGTAGTTTAGGAAATAGGAAAGGGAAGATGCTCTATTTTTTTAAATGTTCTTTGGAATGTTTTTTAAAACTCCCTATTCACAATTATAAAACAATTTTAATCACATGTTTAAAAAGATATTTTTTTGCATTCCTCATAAAAAGCTCTTTGAAATGACACCCCAAATACGTAAGATTAAAAAAAACAATGTTTGTACATTATTTAATTCTGATATGAGTATTTTAAAATAGTCAGCGTGGGTTAATACGATCTATTACTGGCCAAAATTTCAATTTTCTACAGAGATCTGAGAAATTGTTTCGAAGAAAATGTTCTGGAACAGACGGACAAACAAACGCGATCATATAAGGATACCCTGTTTCCTTTAAAACACGGATCCTTAAAATGTAACCTAATATCATTTAAAAAGAGTTTTCATTGAAAATATGTCAATTCTCAAGTTCGTGCAATTGATAATTAGGTTATTACTTTGGTGAGCCGTAACTATTTCAGTAAACTTATTTTTCGTATAAATAGCAAGTTTATCTTAGTCGGGCCATTAGTCTTTGAACTATCGTCGGCCAAGCAACTCATTCGGGAAGAAAATGAGAAATATGGGGAAAATCGAGTACCGCGCTCTCTAGTCGGTTGAAATCATACTGGAAGAGATGGCATTCCTAAATTTTCATTATTAAAAACGAGCTTCACAGAGATATAATAGCTATACATTGCATACTTCACCAAGAACACCTATATGTATGGGTTCCTAATGAGAGATTGGATTCAGTTATGAAAACGGTAGTAAATATTATTAATTTAATAAAACTATACGAACTCAATCAGTCTAATAGTCTTTCAGCCGTGATTTTGTAAGATGTAGAAAAGTCTAGTAGTCTTTCGGCCATGATTTTGTAAGATGTAGAAAAGTCTAATAGTCTCTCGGCCATGATTTTGTAAGATGTAGAAAAGTCTAGTAGTCTTTCGGCCATGATTTTGTAAGATGTAGAAAAGTAAAGTTGTCTTTCGGCCATGATTTTGTAAGATGTAGAAAAGTCAAGTAGTCTTTCGGCCATGGTTTTGTAAGATGTAGAAAAATCAAGTAGTCTTTCGGCTATGATTTTGTAAGATGTAGAAAAGTCAAGTAGTCTTTCGGCCGTGATTTTGTAAGACGTAGAAACGTCTAGTAGTCTTTCAGCCATGATTTTGTAAGATGTAGAAAAGTCAAGTAGTCTTTCGGCCATGATTTTGTAAGATGTAGAAAAGTAAAGTTGTCTTTCGGCCATGATTTTGTAAGATGTAGAAAAGTCAAGTCGTCTTTCAGCCATGATTTTGTAAGATGTAGAAAAGTCAAGTAGTCTTTCGGCCATGATTTTGTAAGATGTAGAAAAGTAAAGTTGTCTTTCGGCCATGATTTTGTAAGATGTAGAAAAGTCAAGTAGTCTTTCAGCCATGATTTTGTAAGATGTAGAAAAGTCAAGTAGTCTTTCGGCCATGATTTTGTAAGATGTAGAAAAGTAAAGTTGTCTTTCGGCCATGATTTTGTAAGATGTAGAAAAGTCAAGTAGTCTTTCGGCCATGATTTTGTAAGATGTAGAAAAGTCTAATAGTCTTTCAGCCATGATTTTGTAAGATGTAGAAAAGTCAAGTAGTCTTTCGGCCATGATTTTGTAAGATGTAGAAAAGTAAAGTTGTCTTTCGGCCATGATTTTGTAAGATGTAGAAAAGTCAAGTAGTCTTTCGGCCATGGTTTTGTAAGATGTAGAAAAATCAAGTAGTCTTTCGGCTGTGATTTTGTAAGATGTAGAAAAGTCAAGTAGTCTTTCGGCCGTGATTTTGTAAGACGTAGAAAAGTCAAGTAGTCTTTAGGCCATGATTTTGTAAGATGTAGAAAAATTCTAGGTACTATCGTTTGATTAGAAATTTTCAATTAAAATATTTCCATTAACTTGCATCAACAATTAGAGAAATATGTTTCGTACCTCAACAGAAAAACCATACAAACCAACAAAAACTTCGATGAAAAAAAATTCTATAACTTACTTGTAAGTCGTGAATTTTAATATTCACGTTTCTACCTACATTTTTGTACTGTCAACCGCCAATAAGAAACATGCAACGATGATGAGACGTAATAAAGCTTTCTTCTGGCACCCACATTTTATGCGACACACTTCTTTTTGAAAAGTCCTTACTTTCACATAAACTTTACTATGACTCTTTCACTTATTATCATCTCGCCCGATTTTACACATTTTTTTAAGTCATTTCTTTTACACCTAACTTCTTTTCAATCTCTTTTTATACCGTAAGATTTGTCTTTGTATTCGAAATCTTAAAACCCTCACGCGGATAATTTATATTTCCTCGCGTATTCCCCAACGATTTCAGTTCCAAAACATTATGTATTTTATTCGCCTCTTTTAAATTTATTTAAACAATCGCATAACGTACATAATTTACCAAACATTTCATGTGTATTTAGAAAATTAAGATTTACTAAAATAATGGTAGGTCACAGATTTATACTCGCCATATCAGTATTTCTTTTTTAATGGCGACCTCGTTAAAACGTTTAATAGAAGCTTGTTTAGTTTAACAAATCATGACGTTCATTTTTTCTTTCTTTTTGTTTTATGGTGCCTTTTAAATGAATGCATAATTTGAATGGGCTGATAGCTTAGGCCATTAAAATTAACATGAAATACTGTTAGCAAACGGCGGAATTATTTTGTTTGTTTTTATTATGTTGATATTAGTAGTTTCATTAAATTTCTTTGTATGCCAAACATTCAGAGGCATATATGTGATTTTGTCTAATAGAAGACTGTATAAGAGAAGGAGGCTATACAGTAAAAGGCTTCAAAGGAAATATAGTAGTTTTGCATGTAAATATACCCCTTCCTCATACCAATGTCGACCCCAATAAAATTGTCATCCCGAGTTCGAAATCGATACTCACAATTCCAGAATTCTTAACATTTCTATTCAATACCCAGACGAATTATTGAGAACAATCAAAATAAAATTCAAGATTTTTCAAAAACAATGTTCCTTATATATGAGCGTGCGTTCAAATGAATTTAACATCCCAAAAATAAAGCTTGTTATTGCCTGTAATTTTCTATGTACATTGAGTAAAACCTTGGACTTACCATCAAACTAAAAGAAAAATTACGTCCACTATCTGCCTACAAAGAATTTGCTTATTTTGGCCACATAGCTTGACGCGACGAAGATAGCTATTCATTGTGGGCAAAATAGAGAAAAAGAGGCTAAGAGCTCTTTTTTGATTAGATGGTTGGACCACACAAAAAACTGTCCGGTATACCCTTCAAGACGCCATACGACATTCACAATATCGGCACCCGTGGAAAGAAATTTTAAATTGTCTATTCTGCGAGTCGGCAACTCCAAGTGGACACGATCCTAAAGAGATGACTAAAATTTAATAAATACATATATAAAACCTTTTAAAATGTCTCCTGTAAGAGCCCTTTAAAATGTCTCCTGTAAGTATATAATGGGTGATGGATAAGTAAATCAATATGTTACAAAAAAGCTATAGTTACAAAACCATCAACATACGAACTATATCAGACGAAGCGCAAATTTAAATTTTGATTTAAATTGTTTAAATTCAGCATGATATTGAGAAAAATTTGGTTTTCGACATGCTTCTTCTGCAGTTACTCAGATCGACGTATAAATCTTCAAATTCTGCTACACAATACTGCCAACCAAACCATACTCTGTTTCCTGTTGATAAAAGTTCAAATTTCTCCAAGTATCTATAAAAACAAAGAAGGATTTGTTAAAAAAAATGGATTAAACGTTTAGTAGAATATGTTTATAAATATTTAATAAATGTTATAAAAATATCAAAGAATTGTGTACACACAAAATACAGTGAGATCCAATATAAAAAATGGCTCGCCATTTTTTATAACAGAAAAATGGTAACTCATTGGATGATAAAATATGGTTAATATATGCAGTTTCAGAAATCATTATTCTTACCAAAATTTTAATCATAAATTAATAACAATAAAGTGGTAATAGAACATTATAAACAAGTGGAATTAGAACATTATAAACAAGTTTTTGCACGAAAGTCTTCTTCGCTAATTTTTCTTTCTAACAGTCACGTATTAAGACTACGTCTTTCATTCTTCTGAGAACAAATGAGAATAAGACAGCCGTAGAGTCAGTTATCTGTGATTGGCGGATATTTATCGACATTTTCCGTCTTTGCACAATTCATATTCTGTGTTATCTTCCTCTAATAAATTAGTAGAGATACTTGCTGGATTACTGGAAGTTCTGTAGTCCCTTCAACTGGAGTAAGTCTAAATTACTGCTACTCAACAACTTGAACTAAGAAATTTAATTATTCCAACTTTGTTTAATAAGTTCTCGGCCATCAATAAATTATGTTGTTTATTTTGTTAGCACTTCTAAATCTATATACACAATATCAATAGTGTAATTAAAAAAAAAATAATTACGTGAGACTGTCATTTTTTAAAGTCCTATAAACCACTTTTACGACTTTGAATAATATTATATTAATCACCGTATTTTAAAACTTAACTAAGTTATCTTAATCTATAGATTCATGAATTTATCTTGAAACAGATTACATTTAAAAATATTAGCTAAGTAATAAAGGATAGACAAAGAGTTAAATTATCAATTTTAAATTTATTTACAAAGATCTTTGGAAGATTGTGTTGGCGCTTATTGATTTTTAATAAATTTTCCGAGACAAGAGCATGACCTTGTGATAAGTTCATGAAAGTGCTCATATTTAAATGTATAAGGCAGTATTTCAATTCGTCCTGATGACAGGATACTTTATCTCATAACTAACTGTAACCAGACTTACTTTAGTAAGTCTTACTTTAGTAAGTCTTACTTTAGTAATTATAAAATACAGTAAGGTATTTGTAATGTTGGAAACGTTTATCGAGATGTGTTACACCATTATTTAATCAGATTATTTCGCACTTCAAGTTGAGCTAAGAACTTCTATCTGAAGTATTTAGATAGTTCATGAGTTGCAGATAAAAAAAAATTAAAAATGAAAAAAATTTAAAAATAAAATAAAAATGCCCGTGCCGTGCATCACGGGGATTTGATCTTCAGATCTTATCGATTTCACCCAGTATGAGAAAAACCCGCCCCTTGTTCGTCGTCAGCCAGCCAAGGGGCGGTAAAAACCAAAAAAGCCTTAAATTTTATAATATTTATTATTATTAAAATATTTGAGTCGTTTTTTTAAATTAATGTAATAATGATGTTGAAACATTTTAATTAAATTTCAGTTTAGATTTTTATCGAATTTTTTTTATTAAATCAGAATTGGAATCCTTTCTATTTTTTATTGTATTCGTGAGCAGTTGGGATTTTATACTTCTAAATAACTAAGTGTTCTAGAAGAAACAAAACACTGTTTTATTTTTATTTATTAAACTTACATTGAAAGTAGAGGGGTAATTAGTTTTATTTTTTTTGTAATCGATTGATCTCAATACTTATCGAGCAGTAAAAAAAGTGTGCGCGGAATGAGAAATAAAGATTTTAAATACAAAAATGGGATGCCATAAAAATATTTGCCCATAAAAATATTTTGTTCATATTTTAAGAGTAGCTTAGTTTGCGAAGTTTTTTACGTAGTTCATATCCTAACTCAATTTATTTTATTTTATACTTCGTCATAAATTTGAGTTTCACCCAACTTTTGATTATATGAAGTTATTTATCTACTTTAATGTATCTATTTGATACATATGGGCGACTTATTGCTACGAGAGCAATCTCTTACAGCCAACCACAACATCGGCCGGGAATCGAACCCGGGTCGCCGCGGTGGGCCGCATCGTCAAAAGCCTTATGCCTTGTGATCAACCCAATACACCATGGCGACGACATGATGAAGTCAATTATGATTCGTAATAATTAGGCTTTTACATTTATTTAGCAATCGAATTTCTGTTGATTCTTCGCACTCGAAAAAAATTTGTTAATCTAATAAAAACTTAAGTAGTGATTATGTATATCTCATATCAGTGTGGCCACGTTATGAATTTATCGTATTAAATAGATAATTGTGGTTTAATACTATTTTAATTAGTTTCCATTTTAATAACTGCTGGATCAGCTGGATCAGCGAGTGGCACCGAGTCCGCCCGCCCAACCACAGCCTAGTTAGGCCCGGATTAAGACCTACAATTTTTTTGGTAATTAGATGTTTCATCATCTAATTACCAAAAAAAATTAGATCAAGTTAAAAAACAAGTACTAAATTTAACTTTATTTTGCGGCTTCCCTAAATATCATTAATGCACCGATAAAGTATTAGAGTCTAAACTCGAAAGCATTGGGTTAATCTTGGATTGATTTTTTTTATTTTTTAGACCAAAGTAGTTTTAGTTCCAATGTTTAAAAAAAAAAAAAAACAGAAAAAAAATCGATTTTTTTTAAAACCTTCAAAGAATGAATACATTTCTATTTAATTTTTTTCAATATCGTCATATATAAAATATTTCCTATATTAACTATTGGCTCCATAAAGCCGCATTATAGTTAGGAAAATTATATAATGGTCGCTCTGTCTAATCATTTTTGAAAACCCCTGGTGCAACCCCTGGTCTGATGATGACTCAATATCATTGTTCGCATAATTAATATTTTGCTATACAAAGAAAAAGTTATAAGCTAGTTTATTTATTGCCTCGTAACTTAAAAACAATAGTTCAACATAAGAAAAATCAAGATTTTCTTAAAATATAACATTGTTATCTTCAGATACCCAACAGTTTTGTAAAACTACCTCGTCTTTTATTACTTTCATTAAGTTATTGTTGATTTTCGGTTAAATTGGTCAAATTAAGATATTAATGTGCTAGAACTTCTAAACCCAAATGATCGTCTGAATGAGTAACACCAAAAACGCAACCTTCTAAAACCTAAACCGTTTAACTTGGAAAGCTAAAATTTGACATGAATTGGTATTTGACGAATTAAAAAGATTCAAACGTGTTTCAAACTTTTTAATTCATTTCTTATACGTGTAATACATTTCGTTTAAAAAGATTATTTTCATTACGAATCACTAAATAAAATAGCCTATCTATCTAAATATATTATTTCTAAAAGGTGTTTTTTGGTCGAGCGGCTCGATCTCTTTAACTACTGCACCAAAAAAAATTAAAAAAATACCCACTTAAAGCTTATGTTTTCTACTTTGGGCGAAAAATATAAAAAAATTCGAAAAAAATATTTTTGTTAATAAAAAAATTAATTTTTATAACAATTGGCATGAGCGCCATCTGTGGGCGACACATGAAATATCTTAGCCAAATTGTATACTTGGAACACGCTAGATGGCGATATAGTGCGAAGACTTCGCACGGGTCAGCTAGTTTATTTCATATTCTTATTATACATTGCTGCCATTTGGTATTTGTTATTATTTTGCTTACTATCTAATTGTTAGTATAATTTAGCATCATCCATCCTCTTCCATGATTCTCTGCCTTGGGTCTTTAGTCTTTCCCTGCTCTTTCGGTTATATCATCAGCCCACGGTCTACTTGGCCTGCCTTTCCTTTTCCCTGTTAGTCCCTTCCATCCAGTTGTTTGAATAGTCCATCAGTTATCAGTATAGCATAATATGTAACCGGCTCATTGCCACTTTAGCTTGAGAGCATGTCTAAGAGCGGAATCAATATTTTTTTTAATCATTTAAAAATTTGGCGACAAGTTGCTCGGTCATGTGATATGGCAACTCGATGACTTTGCGAGGAAAAAACAAATAAATTACTGGAACTACTAACAGTTTCGTAAGTTAATCCAATTAAAATGACTCCATGATAGTTGAGAACTTTTTGAGTCTCCTAATCTTACCTTTATTTACAAAAAAAATCAACTATACATAATTGTAGTACGGTGCTTTTATGTGAATATACAATTAACATTAGTTAACTGTTAATCCGAGCACCAATAGATCCAGATGTTTATAATAGATTACTCATCGAGATCCAACTCATTCGATTGGGCAATTAAAAATTAATTTTAATATGGATCGCATTAACATAAGTAAAAACAAATGCTATGTAATCAACAAATATTGATAATGAAAGTGAATCGATGTACAGAGATCTTAGCACTAATCCTTAATCTAATGACTAAATAAGTACCAGCCTCAGAATTTAGCTTTTCAAAGTTAAATTCTCAGACAGATTAAAACATGTACCTAAACTTCTTAAATTCTCAGGCAGATTAAAGCAATGTACATGAACTTTGTACTGCCTGAGAATTTAACTATTCAAAGTTAAATTCTCAGGCAGGTTAAAACATTTATCTGAACTACTTCTTAAAGTCTCAAGCAGGTTAAAGGAACGTGCCTGCCTGAGAATTTAACTTTTGAAATAAGGAAATATACAATTTTTTCAATAAAATAAATAATATTACGAAATAAATATCTTAAACAACATAAAGCGAAGTCTACATTTTTTAAATTCTACTTGACAGAACTTTGATATAAAAAAATTAACTATTATAAAATCATTTTTACCCAGTTTGCACTATCAGCTTGGATAAAATTTCTTAACATACACCCTCGTAATATATAGCCACACTGTTGATATTCGCGTCCATTTGTCTTCAGTTGTCATACCCACGTACACATGCCAATACAGCCAGCTGTCTGCCCAAAGCGCTTTACGAAATGAAATAAAATACAAAAGACTACAGATTAACTAGAAGTTAATTTATTTACCGCTATTAACCCATGAAACTGTCAATGTACCACCAACTATTGTTTATCACGATTTATGGCTTAGTTCGCCCACCAAAGTGACCTTTACTAAAAAGACTATCACACTTAAGAGATTGAGTTAAACATTATCACTAAATCACCTGCACTTAAATGGCGAGCAAAGCTTAAAGGGCATTTGGCTCATATAAGTCCACCATTTCGATGGGAACTTATCAACAGGGTGTTATGTATATACATATGGCTACCATAAAGAAGCAACCTTCACCATTAAATGAAGCTATGTGATGTAATATTATTTTTACTTTCTTTAAGTTCTTTATCACGACCTAGGTTTCGTTGCATTACAAAATCTTCATTGCTAACAGCCAACCTGAAGATGTTGCAATACAACGAAACCTAGATCGTGGTAAAGGACGTAAAGAAAGTAGAAATAATACTACATCACATAGTTTCATTTAATTGTGAATAATGAATTTCTATAAAATGAACGCCAAATATATTCAATAAGTGCAACCTTCATAATTTTTATTTTCATTTTAACAGTATTTTATCTGGACTCGCATACAAACTTCATTGACTCGGATTTTTAATTTTATTATACCTCGCCAATTTGGTAGAAGAAAAAAGAATTAATATATTTCTTTCAAATCTCAGCCACGTATCCGCATCCAGGATTTCATGTTCGCTACAGCTGTTACATCAATATACGACTTATTTCTGCGTTCAACACTTCTCGCGTTCAAGATTTTTATTGATCATTACCCAGTATTTGTATTACTTAAAATGGGCTAACGAATACTTGTAATAATTTCTTGATTTTCTATCATCGCTTCCCTCTTTGTAAATTTACCTCTTCCTGAATATTACCAAATCTTTTTCCTCTGTGTTTGTACATTGGCCTTAATATTACATTGATTGTTCACCCATATTCCTGACATGATCATTTCATATTCTGATATTTGGTCAGATTACATTCAATTCTGATTAAAGGCATCGACGTTCTGCACGCACGTACTTTCTCTTTATTGATAATTTCTCTCTTTATTGATAGAAAAATTACCGAATCGATCATACCCACCGTGTTATCCACATTTTTTTGTAATTTTCTTTGTATCGAACAACATTGCAGTTAGTTACAACTTTATATGAGTACAGCCTATCCTTTGTAATTAGTGTAGAATAGCTAATAGCCTAGTTCTCAAATATAGCCATCAGTTCACTGTGGCATTCAACGCCTCCATTTATATTATTACTACAACCCTATTTAAGTACAAAATCAATTTCATCTCATACAGAGGAATTCCGGGATAAATCAGATGATAGATTAATCCCTTGTATACGGATTTATTATTTAAAGTTGAGAGTTATCATTTTGGGCCATATTTTTTCTTTACAAATTCAAATATCGTTTATGAATTCCAGCTTTCACCTCGTCCTTTCATTTATGAAATAACCCTTATTTGCGTATTGAAAAAAGTCAGGTCAACTAATGTAGACTGATTAGTGCTTTTGTACAATTATTTTCGGTATTATAGAGATAACACCAAAATTTAATACATGACCTTTATGAGGTCATGTATTAAATTTGTAAATTTTGTCTGTACATTTTAAGCCACATAACGAAATACATATTCTTTATGTTATATTTGTTGATAGTCCATCTACTTTCATAAAAGTTTAAGAAAATCGTTGCTACGTTCTTTTATTGTCATTTTATTAAGGTAAGCGATGAACCTATACCTCGCCGCCAAACCTCTCATTATCGAAACAGCAGTCTGGCTGAGGGGAAAGGTTTTATTTCCATGTATACTACAGATAAAATATGGAAAGATATAAGAAAAAAATAACGTAACAAAATACATATTCCTTATGTCATGTTTATTGTTAATCCATCTACTTTCATAATAGTTTAAGAAAATCGTTGCTACGTTATTTGAGCATCATTTTAATAAGGTAAGCGACGAACATACACCTCGCCATCAAACCTCTTATTATCGAAACAGCAGTCTAGCTGGGGGAAAGTTTTCGTTTCCATGTGTACTACAGATGAAGTAAGGAAAGATATAAGAAACAATAACAACTTCGCTGTGAAACTGACAGACCTTTGCTAACACACCATCCGACTCGATTTTTATATCATTTTAGAAAAGCTTATATTTGAATATGTTATCATGTACGACCTGTTGAGTATATAATTAAGTTGATTATGTCTTCGTGTAGAATTCAGGGTTTCCGTATCAAAATGTATTCTCTTGTATTAAAAAAAACTCTCTGTATATTAACGTATAAAAAAACTTAAGACGTTTCATGTTCAATCAATCCAGAATGTTTCATCTTGCCAAACCGTCAATAATATAGAAACCGTCGTTTTGCAAGTGAACAGTACCAATTTTGAAATTCGAATTCACTTTATACATGACGACATTTTATGCATAACCGAATTCTTTTTATGCATAACGACACTTTATGCATAACCAAATTCACTTTATGCCTAATGACACTTTATGTATAAATAATCTCTATTCAAAAAAGCACTATATTACTTGTATTCTTGTAATATTACACTGTCAGACTATTATAAGAGTAGACGGATCAACATCAAACATGAGACAAGGATACATTTCTTAACAAGAACTGAGATAATTTACAAGCAACACCGTTAAGACGTATACCAACACCAACCAATCTGCATTGATCGACCAGACTTTCCACCACGCAATTAAGAGTTTCTTTATTAAAGCCCGCGCCTTAATTAACGCTGAAATTGATGGACCACATTAATTTTATAAAGCAAAAAGTGTGAGGTAAAATTTAAACTCAATCTGAAATAATAAATTCGCACTGGGGGTAAATCATTAGTTATTATATCTAATGATCAATCTAAAAGGTTTAAAGTGTTATCTAATGATCAACTGTCCGCAAGATATTTCTCCTCATCAAATGAAATTGGTTTTGTGCTTAAATAGATTTAATGAGTGGACTTAAAGTAACAGCCTAAATGTAATGTCAGCATGTCTTGTATTCCTAATAAGTATTCATAAACGTCGTTGATCTGACCGAGCTACTTTACTGCGAGATCTCGGTGGTGTAATGGAGGCTAACTTGATATTTCGTAATAATATTAAAAATACTTTTAAAAACACCTATAGAATTCTAGGCTTTCTTATACGATATACTGATGTTTTTCTCAATATTGACTGTATTAAGATTTTATACGACTCGTACGTTTGAAGTAAACTCGAAATATTTAATAATGTGGTAAAACCGATAAAGTAAGGAAAGATATGAGAAAAAATACATATTTCAGTCGTCCTCAAGTATGCCGTCGCCGTGGTGTGTTGGGTTGATCACAAGGCAAATGGCCTGTGACGAAGCGGCGCACCGCGGAGACCCGGGTTCGATACCCGGCCGTTCGACGACCGGGGGCTGGACGACTGTTAAAGATTTCACTCGTAGCAATAAGTCCACCATATGTATCAATTAGATACATTAAAGTAGATAAATAAAACAAACTAAGCACCGTAGGCCTTACATAATGTCTCAACACCAAAATAAACAAAACTCCCTTTTTAACAAAGGGGTATTTATATAACAACGTGTCAAAAAGGAAAGCCACTCAATGCAAAAAGTAAACGTTTACGGATTTACAAAAACTATACTTTACAAATGTTCATAATACAAAAGACTAAAGAACTAATTTTTTCTTCTCCAATATGAAGAAATTTTATATGGAGACATTATTAAAAATACGATATTCGAGTTTAGATCAAAGGCATATTTCGTGTAAATTTCTAATCATCATCATCATCATCATCATATATATTAATACGCTAAGGTTAAGATGTTACACTCCCTTTTTAGAAAAAACCTCACAACTAATCCACATAAATTATATATCATTTTATAGATAATTGCTTACTCTACCGGCATCCACAACTAAAAAAATTATTATTACTATTGTTTTTGCAAATTAATTAATTATTAAAATTATATACACAAAACAGCAATGCTGCCATCTAACGGCTCAACGTCAATATGATTGACGGTCGGTAAAATTTTTGTTTAATTTCAAATCCACTCACGTATAAATAAAGTGGCGCTTTAGCTCAATGCTTTTGATACTTGCGCCTCTATATGTCAATTTTAGTAAAATATTTTTTTGATCTGTCATCTGAGCTTCATAATGGAATAAATAATGGAAAGACTTCGCACGGATCACGCTAGTTCTTATCTTATTCCACTTATAAATTAAAAGACTTATTGTATCAGATATTATGTTAAGGCTAAAGTAGATACACGTTTTGTTCTTTTAGTCGTACTCCTTTGTACGTGTATTTACCTAAGTAATGATTTGGGTATGACTACATCATCGCATATGTGGGCGCATTTGGGAAATAAAATTGTGTAACACATCATGATAAATATAATTTTAGAATTTGAACAAAGCCATATTTTGTGTAAATTTAAAATTCTTGTTATATTCCGTTTAGAAGTAGAAGTCTTATTGCTCCTGACATCATGTTAGGGTTAAAGTATGCACACATTTTGTGTTGTTAGTAGTTTTCAAGTATAAATGTCGGTCTATGTTCCTCTATTAACCCTATTCAATTCTGATTTGAGCATAACTCTACATCATTTCATATGTGGGCGCGTTCAGGAAATAAAATTTTATAACACCTCATTATAAATATAATTTTAAAATTTGAGCAAATGCATATATTTTCCAAATTTAAAATCTTTGTCTTATTCCGTTTAGAAGTAAAAGTCTTATTTTTCCTGACATTATGTTAGGGTTAAAATAGGCACGTATTTGTTATACCAGTCGTCTTCATATATTAATATTCGCCTGCATTCCTGCTTGTGCGTGTGTTAACCTTATGCAATTCTGATTTGGATATAACCCCAGATTCCGACGTACTATTTTGTTCGATCCATGATTCCAGAAAAGTGGCATCAAGTATTTTGTTAATTCACGTTATTAAAACTTTTTTAATTCACGTTAACTCGTTGCTTACTTCACCGGTGAGCGATAAATTGGATAATGTATATTTTTATGAAGAAATGTAGCGTGTTTTATAGCTTCGAGAGGATATAATTTTTCTAGGAAGTAGGTATAACATCACAATGATAATTTTACCAGAGGAACTATGTAGCAACTTGAAACAAAGATTTCCAAAAATTAATATTTAAAACGTATCACAATTTCAGTAATTAATTCGCAATGATTAAATTAAATATAATAAACTAAGTAAGTATATGCTCATTCATCTAAACTACAACATTAAAAATAATAAACCTGTATAATAAATCCTTACCTGCTTGCCCATAGTTTGTACACCTGAAAAAGTCTTGCCTGCCTTTCGCCACACTTCATCCCATAATTGAACCACGGCAGAAAAATGGAAGAGTGGTTAGTAAACAAATCATAAATGAACCGAGTAATAGAAATATACGAATCAACGGAACCATTAGAAAAAAACGATATAGGAAATGTTCTTTACAATACAATAAAACGGTGAAAAGGAAAGAGACAGGATTTTATGACTATCATGTCAGTGATGAAGCCATAATTTGTAAGTGACGTTATAACAGTACCGTGTTGGTTTCTTCGAATGCCATTGGAATAAACCCAGTTTATATAACAGAGCGGTACTCGCAACAACTTAAAAAGAATATCACAGTATCACAACTAGATCTGACCCCCAAATACAATATAAATGTGGGGTGAAGAGATCATTAAAACTAGTATACGAGATCTTCGTATAGGATTAGCATCCGTGAGAAGAAGTGGTACACGCCTCTCATTTTACACTTCACTTATATAGTAGGTAGTTCAAAATGCTTGGTTGACTTTCAGAAATAATAACGGTACAATGGCTTTGAATAATAACGGTACAACCTTTACGACAGTTAAGCTGCTATTTAGAACAAAAATTTCCCTCCATATTTTGATTGTATTGATGGGTCAGATGTAGTTGTGATACAGTGATTTTCTTTTTGAGTTGTTGCGAGTACCGTTCCGTTTTTTGAACTGGGTTTATTCCAATGGCATTCGAGCAAACCAACACGGTACTGTTATCATGTGCTACTTACAAATGATTGTGTCATCACTGACGCGACACTTCCTTTTTCGCCGTTTTATTGTTTAGTAGGAACATTTCCCATACAGTTTTTTCTAATGGTTCCAGTGTCTCGTATATTCCTATTCCTTCTATTTCTATTTTCCGCCGTGGTTAAATAGAATTTAACAGCCAAAATAGAATTTAATCAATTTAATAGTAACCCTAAACAGAGCAAAATATTCATTAATGACTGAGGCACGATATAAGAGCACAGACCATTTGGTGATTGAGTAAATCAAACGCACAAAATATTGGTCTTTGTCATGAAAAGTGCCCCGCCAATATATAAAATGCAATATTAGTCTACACGTTAATTTTGAATTATCACTCTAGTAGCTAAGATTATATGCAAAAAATGTATGCTTAGAACATAAATTTAAAAATGTCATTGCCGTAGTGTATTGTGTGAAAACACAAGCTTACGGCTATTAACGGTAACGTAACTTCTCGGGTGTGATTCCCGTCCACGCGTCGAGCGGAGCTGTACTAATGTTCTGATTACCTCTAAGAGATTGTTCTCGTAGAAAAAAATCCGTCATATATATCAATTGAGTAGATTGAAGTCCGTATATAAATAAATAAATTCAGGTGTATTGTCATATCTCAAATTTGTATAAAAGCATATTATTTTGTCTTGAACTTGATTGAGGCTAATGTAACTTATATGATGAATTCTTATGTGAATTATTTCATTCTAATTTTTTAGATTAATTTAAAAGCTCCTTAATTATATTACTGATGAAAATTCCAGAAATTTGTAACTAAGTTAGTTTTAAGTCTAAATGGATTAATTTTATTTTTTTAAAACTGTTTGCCAGCATAAGCAAACTTCCATTGACAAGCATCGTTGATTTGCAGAGTCCGATTAACGAAAACCTGGAAATAATTGTTTTTTTTTCTTTTACAGCATTATCCTGCTCGGACTCGAGGCTCAAGTTTTTCAAGGGCTACTGCTACCTGTTTGCTGGGTATCCAAGGCTGAACTGGCAGACGGCACACGAGGTGTGTACAGACTTTTAATAGTAGCTTAAAATATTCAAAACAGCTTATGCAATCATTTTAAAATACTACTTATAACCTACATCATTACTCTTGGAGTACAATACCAAAGTAAATTTATAGTAAAATAAAAATAAACAAAACCAAAAACTAAAAACAAAGTCTTTAAGTTCAAAGCTATTGTACTTCATTTAAATTTATAGAGTAGCTTGTAGGTAACATTTAAACGATAAAATGGATTATATAAATTAGACCGATTAAAGCCTGATAAATACGCAATCTGCATTTAAATCAATTCAGATCACTTTAATAACATCAAGAAAGTTATTATGAAAGTTCTTTCATTCTTCAAAATATTTCAGACTAGAAGTGTTTAATTTCAGGAAATTATTATAGAGTTATAATTTTAAAAAATATAGTTAGTGATAAACATATCATACAGTGGGTTTTAGTAACTTTTAACCTAAAACATCTGAACTCATCTGCCGGAGCTGATAATATTATCATAGACAAGTAGAATAAAATTGTTATATACAGCGGTGGTTGTATTCTCAAAAAACCTGTTACAGAAGCATATTCAATTTAAGTTATGTCAGCATACATGTTAAGAGCAATCCCATTGAATTGTTTTTTCGTAACCGATACCAAATAATAAAAGTTTCTACAATTTATATTTTAAATAATTTACTTACCTTTTTCTTAATTTCATTTCCTTCTTCGTCTGTTTTTATTTAACTTACGTACTTCATATATTATAAAAATTGTATGGTAAGAGAATGACGTAAACGCTTCTCTTTCTCTCTCACTCACATAGATAAGTGCTAACATTTCACCTGAGACCTACTCCAAAAATGCAGTATATTACAAGAAGCAGTATATTATAAATTTATTTATCGTCATCCAAATTGGTTGATAAATGCCAGATATATTAGGTAAAATAAACAAAATAAAACAAAAATACAGTCGAATTGAGAACCTTTTTGAATTCGTTAAAAATGGAGTCTATATTTTGTACTAAATGTATTTATTCACAAAATTTTAATCGAAAAAACTTACAGCCGCTCATCCCACGAAGCGAGCACTTACAAAATTACTTTTTGCAGATTCACACATTTAAATTTGAATATAGAACCGTGATACAACAATTTCCAATTTCCCCCACTATTAATTTAAATAACGGCTTCTCTGCTAGTAATGTTAGGATTCTTACTATTATTTGTATTATTAGCGAAATGCAAATACAATACGTCATATAATATATACGCAAAAATGTCATATTTTTAAACGTGAATACACGATTTTCAACATTTGTGAAAGAAAAAGAGATGATTTTTATCATTCACGAGAGCGAACCGTGGATAAAATTACAAACGCGAATTTCGTACTTTGCCACCAGATGGCGGTTTTTATTTTATTTTTAAAAATTCAATAATGCCTGTATATTTTCATATTGTTAACTGCAATTTCATCATTATTTCTTAAGATTCTTGTATACCTTCTTGGATGCACTCTGTAGAGAAAAAATTTAGAGATATAGAAATAAGTCACAAAACGCATTTTTTTCCCAGACTAAGAGCAGTTAAAATTTGGGTGACCACTAGTATTTCCTGAATTTTTTTGGTTTGTATATATTATTAATGTTATATTTATGTGAATTGATTTCACGCTTAGTATTCAATGTAACTTATATTGATCAGCAATTAATTCAATAGATTTAAGATAGATAAAAAACTTAGGTAATAACTCACAACACTAGTAGATAAATAAACATGAATTTGCGTACTGCCAGGTATGTGAAGGTATGGGCGCCCACCTAGCTTCAATCCATTCCCCCGAAGAACAGCACTTCGTCACCTCAGGCGTTCGCAACAGTGTTGACTACGGTGCGGGCGTTATCTACTGGTTGGGAGCACGCAGTGTAAAGACAGATCAGCCCAGAGAAGGGGAGGTAGCTAAGCATTTCAGCGTGTGGAGTGACGGCACTAGAATACATTATGACGGATGGATATCGAGAAATGAATCAGTGGCCACAGATCGCGGCGAGATGCCTTGTTTGGCAATCCAGGTGTTTTTTGGATTAATTTACCACCATTTCCCCAACTTTATAGTCTGCAACTTAAATTGTAACAAATTAAAAATGTATTTACGTACAAAACTTAAGCCATTTTATGGCGATAAGGTAAACTTGGAACATATTGAAATGCTAATTGAATCTAAATAGCAGATTTCTTTCTAAATCACCAAATTCCAAAAATCATCTTGTTTTTTAATGTAGAAATCATTTTTCTTGACATAATTCCTAAAAAAAAAGAAATAAATCAAGTCGTAGACTAGTTTATGTTAACAAGATTGTGTTGATACACCTTACACATATTTCACAAATTTTTTCAGTTTTTGAATATGACAAAGATTTAGGCATTACATAGACTATTGACAATTCAAACGCAATAGGCTCTAGCTACAGGAAATAAAAAACCCTTAAAAAAGTAATTTATTATTCTTATAATTTTAATTATAACTAAGTATAATTTTAATAATAACTAGATCACAAATTTTATCATTTGTGTACAAAATAAACAATGCATTAAGGATTATGAAGAATATTAAAAATTGTGATGAAGAATTAAAAAATATTGAGAAACGCATGATTAGCAGTACATAATAAAATACTTTTACCGACAGTTATGTTTAGTAAACGTTTTTGGATTTTGTATGAAAATGATAAAATTAGGGTAAATACAATGGAAATTATATCCTTAGGTTGCAGGGTAAGAAAAGATTTTATAAATTAAGAATGTGAATTGAAAGGAAGCATAACTTTAAAAACTTGAATAGGTATTGTAAGACAATCTGAATAAACAAATTATTAACAAAATAAAGCACGCATCCGTTAGATTAAAAATTTTATGAGTAGTCTTAGAAACAGAGTAAAGTATAGAAAACTATGGGACGTCAGTAAAAACATACCAAAAGCATTGAAATTTTGGCTAATTTAAGTTATAAAATTATTAGTATAAGTAAAAAAATTAAAAAAAAATTCTTCATGCAGTGGAAATCTTCACCATCGAACCCGATGGAAAGTGGTCTGTACTGGACAGCCCACAAATGTTCTCAAGTAGGTGGATTTGTATGCAAACGTCAACTCAACAGCCAGGGACACGACGCCAACCTGAATACAACAATTGAAAGAACATCAGGAAATATCACCTCGTTGAGATATCCAACGGGATATGACAACAATCTGGATTACTGGGTTAAGATAATCGGCCCAGAGCATACCAGGATCGTAATACAATTTATAAAAATCGATTTGGAATTTCAAAAGGACTGTCAATATGATTACGTTGAGGTAATTTCATTTATATTTTACTTAATTTTGCAAAAATCAATTCTACAACAGCGCTAAATATATTTAAAAAAAAAATCATAAAATAGTACTTATTCTTCTGTTAGTAAATACTTTCACAAACAAGTACGTGATTACAATTTTTTCTTCTATTAATGAGTATCTTTCCAACAAAATTCATAAAAAGTGTTCACTCATGATATTGTCTTTCTCAAAGCAACATTTCTTTGTTATTTTTTCCATCCAACAAAAAAATTCAATTTATTTCGAATAACTATGATATTGGGAAATTCATATAATATAGAAATAATTTATATATAAATATTAATCATAATTGCCCATTCTAACTTTTGGACCAATTTTCTCATGGAGATCAAGGAGATGCTTATGTTCATTGAGGAACACGAGAGTCAAGTAGCCTTTCTACCATTGTTCTTATTTGAAAATGGTGGTTTCTTCAATAACCAGTCTCAGCTTGGTAGTCAGCTGAGTAGTAATTTGGAGACTGTTTTAAGTTTCTAATTTTCACATTTCTTTACATAACACTGATAGTTGTAACTAACAACTGTAACTATTTTCAACAAATTGTTATTAAATTTTACCCTTCCCAGGTAACAAGCAGCGAATTCATCCGTGGACCATTAAAATGTGGTTCCTTCGATTCAGACATGAGCAGATTCAATTTTGTGTCAGATGGGAACCGTGCATACATTCACTTTCACTCTGATTATTCAGTATCTGGCGCTGGCTTTTCATTAACCTGGAGAGCTGTCCCCATGACAGGTTGTCCAACACAGACTCTGACTGCAAAAGAAGGGACTCTGATCAGCCCAAACTATCCTCATTTTTTATTGCCAAAGTTGGATTGTGTAATTACTATTTTGGCTCCAATAGGTTAGTATCATCATCTTCACCATATTAATTAAATAAATATTATTTAGTTTATTTGTCGCCACAAAATGTATTTCTAGAATACCACAAAGTATTGTGGTAACTAAATATTACCATAAAATCCTATTATTATTATAAATGTAAAAGTTTGTATATTTGTTTGTTTGTTTCTTCGTTTCGATGTTTGACTGTCAATCATGCAAAAAATACTGCATGAATTTGTATGAAATTTCAAGTACAGATAAACATGACCTGAAGTAGTCCTAAACGTAGGCTACTTAAAATAAATACCTAAAATGGGAGATGAAAGTTGATTCAGAAGTTTATATAATTTATTTATTAAAAATCAACCCCTAAAAAGTCAACATGTGAAATGGAGAATGAAAGTTTGTAAGGAAGATCATATAATTTACTTATTTGTTTTTATTTATTATTTAAAGTATTTTATTTAAGTATAACTGTCTTACTTATTTGAAGTATCTATATTTAACTATAATACTCCAAAGTATTTCATTAGTAAGAGTGGTAGCATTTTAAAACACTTCAGTATGAATTAACACTCCTTTTCCCACATTCTATTTGAGAAAATACATATATATATATATATATATATATATATATATATATATATATATATATATATATATACATAAATATATATATATATATACATATATATATATATATATATATATATATATACATATATATATATATATATATATATATATATATATACATATATATATATATATATATACATATATTTAATGTCATTATCAAACAATAAATGTAATGGCATCTGACGTCCTAAATTACTGACGAAAAACTTTGGAATATTCATTGAACCACTTCAATATGAGTTTATTTTTTTATTCATAGTTTATTGGAACACTATATTTAATTTAACAACTTTGTTTTAATCCTAATTTTTAATAAGAAAGTATTTCATATTATAATTTTAGATTCTCTGGTAATCGAACACGCCATAATTTCTTATCGATCCTATTTTTAGAGATTTTCCTATATATTTCTTCATTATTATCTGACCCTATCAATAATTCCTTTAAGGTAAACGCATTTGGCTTGACATTGTGGACTATGATTTCGGAACAGGACATTACAAAGATGGCTTACCCTACAATGTTTTCAACACAACCACAAGCAATAATGTGCAATCAACATTCGAATTGAATCTAGGAGATGGCAGTGACAGAATCATTCCATTTCAGACAATGGGCCATTTATCAGGCGGATTATTTTTGTCTGAATCAGGAAAACTTCAAATTAAATTATCAACACAAAATTATCCAGTCGGTATTGGATTGAAAGCCTTCTATAAAACAGGTATGATAGAATAAAAAATCTATAATTTAATCATAAACTACAATTTATATATAAAGATATTTTATACTAACACAGAACAAACCCCATAATACACTCTGCTTAATATTTTTTTGACAATAAATACTGCCTGGCCAAAAAGCCATGATACCCAAATGGCGTTATCATTTACTCAGTTTTACATTTCTGAAAGCGGCACTGATCCAAATGACAACTTTTAATATCTCGAAATATTAAAAGTTGTCATTTGGATCAGGATAAATATTTAAAATAGATTTTAAATACTTAACTAAGGACTTAAAAGAATTTGATGCTAACTTTCAACTTCATTAGAAATCGCAATTTGGAAATCAGTAAAATTTCAAAATGACCAGCAGGTAACCACAACCAAGCATGTTTGATAATTTCCCTACTAACTTTCATACCCTTTTTGATTAATATTTTCATGCTTGCTGCAATGTGTACCTTGGCCACTTCATAAAAATTCTACAATCTATAACTAATTTATAATTAGGGGGCCGTCCATAAAATGGATACACAGTAAGCGGGGGAGGATCCTATAGCCTAGCGTTACAATACTTGATGAGGAGGGAGGAAGACACAAGAACCACGTGATGTTATGTAGATCCATCATTTTATATATTTCCTTTTAATCAAAATAACATAATTTTCAGTCTTTTTTTATTGGGAAATAAGGAAATAGTTAAGATATATGAACAGAAATAATTTAGAAATCGAAGTCAGTTTTAAACTTAGAATATTTTTTTAATGTGAATTATAATGTTATTATTTGTACACACATATTCGTAAAGATATCTACCTAATGTGTTCAGAAAGTGTTAATAATAAAAGTAAATATTTATGTAGTAATAAAAAAAACAAGTTGGAAGGGTCCTGTAATATTGAAACAACATCTAGTTTCAAGGGAACCAGTACTATGACACTACGCTTTTTGCCAGTGATGTCTTCGAAAGTATCGAACATTACATATTGTTTTGTGTAATTGTTAGTTTTGCAATCTCAGCATACAGATAATGTGCATATGTTACTTGACATCGATTTATTATTTAAATTATTATTAAATTATTAAATGTTGTTTGTTTAAAAATATTTCTTAGTTGTACATAGATTTTTTGAATACCTAATTGTTAAGTATATACAAAAAAGTGTAAAAAAGTAAAGAAATAACTAGAAGTATCTGTTTGCACAATAAAAAGGTGAATTATATAGACAACTTTTCGACACTAATAAAAAGAGCTATCAACAAAAGAAACCAAACCATCTGTTGCACAGTAAAGTGAGTAATATATGGAAAGAATTTCAAAGAAACATTCGAACAAGTTATGTAAGATAACAACAACAAAAAGCAAACTATATTCTCCAACTTTTTTTAACAGTGACTGCAGTTCGAGAAGAGAAAGTTCTTCAATTCAGTCAGCATACCAACAGTTCAGAAACAGGTCTCATCCCAGTGAATAATGGACTTCTTCTCCATCTGAACTACCCAGCACCACCAGCCAGACAGTATGATTTAACATGGCGTTTGGTAGCACCAGTTGGCTATACGCTACATTTAAAGTTCAGAAATGTAATTGCGGCTACTGGCAATACGAAAGCTCCCTGTGGAGAGAATGAAGGTTGGATAGAGGTAAATCATTATTTACTAACATACAGAAATCATCATTTTTAGGCTTCCATTACCATTTTTAGGGTTAAGGGTGTTAAATATGGTGCAATGTGTTTCAGAAAAGCATTTTAATAAGTTCTTGTGAATTACAATTTAATTTGTAATATAAGTAAATTAAACCTAAATATAGCTTTATATTACAATTGTAATTAATCAGTTTTTCATCTGTAACACACTTAAAAGGGAAAACGGAACAGTCATAAGTTCAGTCTCGTGTCTATCTGCATGTCCGTCACAGCTGCTTTCCTCAGAAGAAACTCGATATTTGGTATAGTAATAAAACATGGTAATAACATCATACAGCAATAGCTCAGACTCGAAAATATTCATTCAACATTTTTAGGAAGGGCAAATTAAGTTCTCATAATTTTTTTTAATTCCATGTATAATGTAGGGTGTCGTTTGAAAGGGCTTGTTATAAAGGTTTCCAAAAAATTTTTTTCATGATTTTAAGTATTATATCTTCGGAGATATATTGAAAAATATGCAAAAAAATTATGTTCCTCCACCCCTTATTTCCAAAACTACTCAACCTAAAATTATGATAAAAATATAGATTTTTAGAATCCCATACAAAGGTTGTCGGAAAACTATAGCAATGATTCTAGATGTCTTAACTTTTTAAATATTCTATGGAAGACATAATAGACAATACAAATACATTTTTCTATTTTTAAAGCCGATTTTTTTAAAAACCCATGCGACATATAAACTTGAAAGTTGATACACTAGTACATCTTATTAATCCACATATTTTGTACCATCAATTTCTCAAAATGTTGCCATAACAACTTAAAGGAGTAAATAAAAGTTTAAAAAAAAAATTTCTCATTTTATATATCATGTGGGGTATTATTTGAAAACGCTTGTCATGGGAAATACAGAAATATTTTTTTGCAATTTTAAATTGCATATTTAAAAAGATATTCTAAAAATTATACAAAAATATAGCATTCCATTTCCTTATTTCTGAAACTACTGAAACAAAAATCATAAAAAACACAGAGATTTTAAAATCTGACTAGAAGATTATAGGAAAACTATAGCAATTATTCTAAATGTGATAATTTTTGAAATATGCACCATGTTTTTACGCCTTTTAAAAATATAGTATGTAATACATTTCACTATATTTACATTGTGAAAAATTAATATTTGAAAAAGTCCTATATACCCTTAAATGCTGATAAGGGCCGAAATGAGTACGGGTCATAATGCATATTCAACTCATGCATGACAGATTTTATTGCATATTATGTAATTATTATAAAATAACTATCACCATTCCTATAAAATGATAACATTATTTATGGATCCCAATTTATTTTAAATAAATTATGGATTTTCACCTTTGGAAGTCCAGAAAATTTCAATCCCTGTCATCAATATATCCTAATCCTCATCAGTATGTCATAATATACCTATCCATATATTTATAGACACTTTGAAATATTATACTGCATATCTGTCATTCATAGATTCATATAATGTTTATTTAGTTTAAAGTCTGATTTTCCCTTTGTATTTCAAAAACAGCTAAGTTTTCTGACTCTTTTTTAATCTCTTTCTAGCTCTTCTTTTTCAATAAATTTCAAGATGGTTTGCAGAAGATTGTGCAAATTAATAAATTGCAAATTAAAAATTAATAATAAATATATAAAGAAGTTCTTAAATCTAAAGAATCTAATAAAGTAGCAAATAATATTTCGTAACTTAATGGTGTCTTTCTCTACTAGCCATTTCTCTACTAGCTCATGTAATATGATACAAAATTCTTTCATAACTATGTTCATAAATAATAATTTGCATTAAGTATTCAAAACAAATTTTCGCTATTCTTCAAACAGTAACAGTTGTGTTACATTATTTTATTAGGGATAGGCACGGATGTACAAACCTCATCATACAACTCTAATTTGCACTTCTAGTTATTTTTTATTATTAAAGGATTTAAAATGCCATAATATGAATATTATCAATATTAAAGAATCAAATGTTTGTAAAGACATTACAATATTCACATTAAGTATGATGAAATACAAATCGACCATTGTATTCTTTATCATCTTATATACTGGCATCCCTTTTGGTAAATCAGTAGAACTTACGGCACCAAAAATGGCATAAATTGCCACATATTTTGCTATTTAATTAACTTCAGAATATACATAGTGTTTGTAGAAAGTTCTTGATAATATTCAGCAATCAATTATCAATAATTCATCCGAAATTTTTAATTTATATATACTGTACCTCTCGTTATATTTAATTTCATTGTTTTCCTTTTAATTGCTTTTACTTTTTGTTAGTTTGTATGTGATAATTTAGTTTATACCATAACATCTGTTTGAAATAAAGCCAATTATATTCCAAGAAAATAAGTGAATAAAACAAATTAATAAAAATAAATAACAACTTTAGTATTTTTGCATGTTTGTTGCATGGATGACTTTTTTGAAATACATAATGATGACCTTTCCTGAAATATTAGTAGTCCTAGTTTTAAAATTAAGAAAAGAAAAATAAAAAACCATATTCCCACATACTGGTTTTTAAGTCTTATAATAAAAAGTTTAGTTTTACATCTAATCTTTAATCCTTTATTTTATAGAAAAAATATTGAAACAAATCTTTTTTGTGTTTGTAGGTTGAATTTTTATTTTTTTCTAAACTTTATTTTAAAAAATTTTTACATTGCATGTTTCGATATTCATCTTTAAAATGTTATATATATACTTAAATAAAATTAAATACCTGTAAGTCTTTCGATGTATATATTAAACTTCACTCTTAACAATACTTTGCAGATAATTGACACCTACGCAGATACAAATGGTACGACTTGGGCTCTCTGCGAAGGAGATACTACAGATCTCGATCACATAGACGATTCCATTTCATTTACAGTTGCATCTTATTTACATGTACTAACACTGCGACAATGTGCCGGTTCCGAACGTGGTATTAGACTCAATGCCTCTGTTGTATTGCAGAATGGTAATATCTTTTATTTATAATACTGAAATTCTATAATTCGTTAAAATTAAATATGTGTTACAAAATAACTACTTATATAATAAACATTGCTGTTAAAAATTAAATAATAAAATTAGATCTCAATAATAACGGTAAAATAAATTAAATTGAGAAATTTGTATGGAAAAAGTAAAACATGCGCAGATAAGACCTTTAAACAATTTAGAAACATATGTTAAAACGCTTTGAACAAATCTATTTGATGAGCAGAGTTACATCTTTGCCATTCAACTATTAAGACAGGATTTGGAGGGAATTTAATGTAAATATAATTTTATATTGCAATTGTAATTAATCAGTTTTCCATCTGTAACATATTTACAAATGTCAAAATGATCATCCCTAAAAAAACCCTGAAAAATTATATATTGCAAACAACATAAACACTATTGCAACAATGAAATTTAATTAAGATATGACTTTATGGTCATAGCATTCAGCGTAACCAATTATTTTATTATTTTTTACCTAAAAATTTTATAATTTTTTACCTCAAACTCAGCTTAACTGGCGGGTCTAACCTGGACTAAAGTAAAAAAAATCAGGTACCCTGTCTGTGAGTGATATAACGTTAAACAAGATTTTCTTATTGATACTTGGGTCTACAAATGATATAACGGTTAGTAACTCTAAGTAGTCTATGAGTGACTTCATAAATGGCATATATTCTGTGATCCATTTATTTCAACATTACTAATATACTTTCTCCCCATTTCTATTATTTGTGCTTATCATTTTTAATTCAAACCATGATTGATTTAATATTGGAAGTATAATTTTTAAATACTTATACAGTTCTCAATTCTATTACTTTAACTGATATTAACAAATGTAATTAAAAGTTCTTGTATCTATGTTCTTCTCTATAATTCTAAAAAAAAAATAAAAAATTTAATTTTGCAGAAAACATAGCCTTACAAGATTTACTGTAACCATTATTTATAGATTAGATATGAAATAATCAGTTGACCAATTCTTTTAATTACAATTAATACAAATATTTGCCAAGACAATAACACATTCTTTAATAAACTACCGCCAATTTTTTGATGATCAAGCGTATTGATAAAATTATGCTTGTTTCTTTATTTCAGATGCTATCTATGAAAATAAATTATTACAGATTCCGTCGGACATGGGCTTAGATTCTTGTAACCCGAACCTGTGCTTACATGGCGGCAGATGCCTTACCAGTGAAGGAAAGTCCTTTTGTGAATGTTTTGGTCATTATAGAGGTAAATTTTAACATTTTTTTCACAGTAACGTAATTTTTTTAAAATAGAAAATTTATATTTTGTAGAATGTGTATGCATCGAATGTTAACAAAAAAAATGTAAACTACCTAGCATTAAAGCTCTGGTTAACACTCTCGTTCTTAGTATATTAAGAACAAATTCAGTCTTTTTGATTTTCATATGAGGTCACATATATCCTTATATCAGAGACAAAACAAAAAAGATTAATTTTTTGTTCTAGGCTTAAAAATTTCTTTAACACAAATCTTATCTGAGCTTTTTTTAGGCATGGCCAGATATAACTCACTGCAAGCGAGAAAAATGTTACACCTACTTTTGTCATTATAACCAAAATATTAATTTGTTATGTTAATATTGCGTATTCAATTTGGTATTGTTTTTCGTCTCAAACTGTTATGTGTGGGCATGATGATGCCTACTTTTTATATAGGTAGTGCATTCAGATACCAATATCCTACTTCGATCCCCTAAAACTCTATATTTTATTTCAATATGTTAATTGCATATATATACATATTTCTTTACCTTCATTTATTCTCACATATTAATTCATATTCTGCTTCAAATGAGACAAAATGTTTTCAAGAATATAAAACCGTTGACATTGATTGAGAGAAAGAATGTAAGAGGCTGTCATAATATTTGACTTATAAATAAATACTACATAGAATATGTTTGAAACATAATTTTACCTTCATTTTTTCATTTAAATTTTTGTATGAAACTACGTAAATGACAATTGTATTGGAATATTATCTTTGAGTGACATATTTGAAGATATTCCTCTCAAATAGTATTTGTGAAATTTTAGCAATATTTTAGATTGAATGTGTAAATTAAGAATAAAATTTATTGCAATTATTATAATACTAGCTGCGCCCCATGGTTTCAATCATGTAAAATTATGATTTCACTATTGAAACTATTATTACTAGTATTAATATTATCATTACTATTACTAAAAATGCTAACAGATGTCGTTGGCAGTATCAATATTGTAATATTCACCTAGACAATGGTTTTTTTTATCTGTAATATTCAGACAAAAAGTATCCTCTATGTTGCTCAAGTATATAAGCCATTAACATACCAAATTTCATAAAATTCTGTCCAGTAAATTCCCAGTGATTAGTGAACAAATTAACATACAGACAGATAGACAAAAATTCTAAAAACAGGTTTTCTGGCTTCTATTATCATTCTACAGGCTATATCAATCAGTATTTCTAAAATATTTTCCATGTTCAGAATTCACTCTGTTACAATTTTATTATATCTGTAAACTGCAAGTGTTATCAACAAATTAGACTTTAGTATGGCTAGCGTAATCAATGTCATTGTTAGCATATTGCCTAATGGGGATTGTATGTAGAAAATATAGCATACTAAATGAAAAATATGTTAAGTAAATAATTGGTATTTTTCTTTTAATTAATTTTGGTTCATATTTTTTTTCTTTGAGCCATATGCAAGTTGAATAGAAAACCAATACATGTATTTTTAAAATATTCTCGTACCATTTACAGAGATGCATACTGTCCATAAAATTTAACTAAATGGGAATGACAATTCATTATAATTAACTGTTCCAGGTTTATTCTGTTCACTCACCGCATGTCAGCTTAGACCCTGTCTCTATGGAGACTGTGTCCTTCAAGCACACGGATTCAAATGTTCCTGCCATCCAGGTTACACGGGTCACACATGCTCTGTTCGCATCAAAGCATGTGCTTCAAACCCCTGCTCCAACAGAGGTGCTTGTCTGGAGAAGGATAACTCTTTTATGTGTCAATGCAATGCTCTATGGAAAGGAGCACGGTGAGTTGGAAGGAAATTGTCTATTGAAAATTTCTGGTAATAAAAGTCACATATATAAAATAACGGATTTTAAATACCATCCCTTATTTTGCAAATAGAATATTAATTTCTTTTACTTTCAGATGTGAAATACGAGACATGAGATATAAACCTTTGTCGCAAAGAATGCTTCAGGAACCCTTCTGGCTCGGTCTCATTACTGTTTTTGTTGTCCTCGGTGTTATCGGACTGGTTTGGTGTGCTAAACGACATTTCCCTGAAAAAATTGAGAAACTCTTGGCAGAGGAAGCAGACAGATGCAGACGTAAGTAGTTAAAATAATATTGTAACTTACATTGTACATGTATCTTGTACTACTTGTCAGAGCTGAATAGAGCTTCCCTTTTTGGGAAACAATTTTAAACTGAAAAATTTATTTCGCACTGAATCAAAACAAATTGAAAATAGAAAATCAGTAGAAAACTTATTTTTTATATTTTTAATGAAAAGAACATACAAACTAATGACTTTTTTCATCTAAAAACTTATCTTTGAAAATATTTCTTGCAAAAAATAAAGTATATTGAATACCAAATATTAATGTTCTGTTACAGTTCAAATGAAATATCAATCTTTTAAATAAAACTTATATTTAATCAATTATCAAAATAAATAATTATTTAATTCAATTTATTTTTGAAAAAAATTGTCTCTAATCTCTCTATTTAACTCAGACATGTTTTATTAGATAATATGTATAATACAAATTACATTTCAGGTAGAATATTACACATTTAACTTTTTCTGAAGTAGTTAATAATGGCTTAGTAGTTAATACCCTTTAAAAAACATAATGTAATATTTTTTGTATTTTAAACTCATGTTCCAACACTTTTTGATGCACATCACTATCTACAATAAAGTTCCGACTGAACGCTTTTTAATATTTTATGATTTGCATGGCTTTGCGTTTATAATGTCACAATGAAGCAAATTTGCTTTGTATAGTTTCACAAAAGAAATTTCAAAATCATTTCAATTTTGTTCCACAATGTCACTACGCTAAAATTCCAGACTATAGTACATAATAATAATTGTTTTTTAAGAAATATTACTTCCGTTAATAATTATTATAGCAATAATATAGCAATAACCAATAAGGTCAATATGTTTGTATAGTTTGCCCCAGGACCGAAAATATAATTATTAAATTGCTAAATCTAAAGTCAAAATGTGATTACACACAAAATACATACAAAATTAATTATGCTAAAAGAGCTTAATTATTATTGTAGCTCATTAATTTTCCTAGAACAAGTTTAATTTTTTATGTGCTATTAAACCTAATATTAGAATTAAATTTGTGATACTATGTTACAAAACTTGTTTTTTCTTACTCAATTACATTTGATACAATTCTGATTTTACAGAGAATTGCCCAATTAATTAAATTATCCTACTTCTACATTTATAGACTCTGTAAATGAAAGAACAGAATATTAATTTATTTCCAAAAAATAAATCAACTCGATGTATTGTTTTACATACATAGGAAAAATGTATTTATTTATAAACTTACATATAAGAAAAAATTTTAAATCGTTAGAAGGAGAACAGAATCATTACATTACATTAAGATTGGAAGTTACAACTATATTACATCACATATTCTATGTTTTTCCATTCTTATCTTAATAAGAGAATATTATATTAAAATAAAATGGAAAAACAGGTAAAAATATACACAGGTATAAAATTATAAGAAAATTAGTGTATTTATGAATGAGCAGATTTAAAAATAGACTATGAATAGTGAATTATATAGTAGTAAGTATTAATAGTAAGATTGTATTTAAGATTATACCTAAGAAAATTTAACATAATACTAATTAAAATGACTAACCAGAATGGAAAGAGAGTGGTCCTTAAAAAGGAAAATAAATTATTCACATGAATATATGCTCAAGTTCTTAATATAGAGTAAGACTAAATGTACTAACTTTACTACTAAGTAAAAGAAAATATTTCTTCATCTTAAGATGAAGAAATATTTTCTTTTGTAATAAGCAAAAAATACAAAATTCTTTTTAGGTCCCCCTAAATCATATTAACCCTCCTTTGCATATTTCATGTGCCAATTATAGTTCTATTAGTCAAAAACTGCTCACAATTATGAAAGGAGATATATGAATAACATTTCTGTAAAATATTTATACACCACCGGAAAATTGATTGATTGTTAGGGGATATTGCCTGATCTTTTTATTAATACTCATAGGCGAAAAAGTGGTTAATGATTTTTTATAATTCCAGTGATAAAAAAATTTACTGTTCTCATACCCTTCAATAGTTCCCAAATACTTTTTAATATTACTCGCTGCAATTAGGAGGACCATGGTGACTGAAAATTGAAAAAACCATTTGCCACCTTTTACACAAGAGGGTAATAAGAATTTATATTCTTATTACCCTCTTGTGTAAAAACCCTCTTGTGTAACCAGATAACTTAGTGACCTAATATCATACTTAATACATATTCCATGTAAGTGGGAAGCAACAGAATAGAAAAGAAAAGCTACAGAATTCATGCCGCCATGCAGTTGGTTTGATTTAGCCACCATTGATTTTCTTTGTACTGCTTTAGATACTAAAATAGCATGATGGTGGACAGATTTACTGAAAAAATTTTAAGAATGAAATAGATATTATACTAAAGTCTAAAATTAAATTAAATTATAAAAAAAAACCAAAACAGTTCTGTTTTATTGTGAAATATTAACCAAAACGTTCTGTATTTTTGTGACTACACTAACACCAGATTTGTACTTTTTATAGTATTGCCACTTCATTAAAATTTCATACCACAATGAGAAAAATAGAACTCCTTACAGATAATCCCCATTGTGGAACTTTTTCTATGTACCAATAAGATTCAACAAGCCCCAGGTCGGTAAAGGCACATACCCAATAACGCTAATTCCCCATTCCTAAATAACACTTGTCGGCTTAATGGCTAGACAGAAACAAACCTATGAACTAAAAAGTTAATGATATCTTCAGTTAATACTTCAGTTAGTACTTTCCATTCAAGTGTACTAACTCAAACAGCAATTTTTTGATGACATCAACAACTCTCAAAGAATATATTTTTAAGAACTATAGTTTTATGCACAGTCTCTAAAGTGGCAATAGAAATTGTAGCTTAGTGATAGATAGATTTTAATTATTACTGTACTGTATGTAATGACATGGCCTAAAATCTAGATCAGAGATGAGTTTTGCTAATCCAAGGAAACAATGGTGAAAATTTTAGAAATAGAAAAGAAAATGAAATAGACTTGGGAAGCTAAAAAAATAGGTTTTCTCGAAATATCCTGAGTATGAAATGTAAGCAATGAGATGGCTGTTCAACTGCTAGAAACTTTTGAATAGTGATGTATGTACTTCAACCAGTTTTAAGAAAAAATTCTTAAAACTGTATGCTTCTCAGGTCCATCCCCCAAATACTAACGGACCTATGTTACAGCGGCGCACTCCTCTGTGCGATGCAGCTCCCGCGAGGCAGCGGCAGCGGCTGCAGCGGGCGCGGCTGCGGCGACAGCGCCGGCGCCGGGCGCGCCACCCCGGTCCCTCTTCACGCGCCTCGGTATCCGCAAGCCCTCCATCCTCAGTCTCGCCAGCGCGCCAGCCCTACGCTCCACGACCACACAGCCCACCGCCGCCAGAACGTTTAGCTTGGACGATCTTTTAAAGCCCCCGCCCAGACGTAAGAATGAGGATGTAGAGACGTGGATAAAAAGACTGATTGATAAATAGCTCGCAAAGTACCGAGAGGCGTATTGTTTGTGTTAATTACCCTAGATGTGTGTGTGCAAGCAACTAAGTAGATATTATCCCCACCCTTCCTATTATAATATTAGCGTGTGCAAAATTTTCTTTCGTTTTATATTTACGTTTAAATTACACTTCACAGCTCAATAGATAGTTTCAAATTTCAAATCTAAATCACACAAATAAATAACTAACAAAATAATAACACCTATTTGTTAAATAATTAATTATTCTTTGCAATAAATTTAATCATATAATAGCACTTAAGCAAATATATTTTCACAAAATAAATTAAACTAATGATTAGCACGAAAGGAATTGAGTTTAAAAATTGCCGACACCTTCACCAACACCAAAATTTCATTAAAAATCCAATTTTCAGCACTAGAGTTATGTAACATCATATGTTTCTAATACACAGTTCCATTAATAGAATAAGTATTGAAATACGTAATACAAAACAAACACTTCTAACAAGTCCACTAAAAATATTAAACATAAGTAACATCTCGAAAGATTACAAACAATCAAAATTAGTTTATTTATTTTTCAAGAATTTTCTTATTGTTTAGCCATTAACAAAATATGTTTCGCATTCCCCTTCACAACTATACTAATTATAACTATAAATATTAAATGCGTATTGTGAGTTATCCATTTTAGAAATGGAAGTATTCACAAATTTATATATCAGTCTGTCATACTTGAGTCATCATTTGGCTTTTTCATCACTGTATTTAACAGACATAAAATTAAATGTTAGGTCTGTTGTAGTAAATTAAAAATAAAATCTATAAAATTTTAAATATATTTGGCGTTAATTTTGTAGAAATTCATTATTCACAATTAAATGAAACTACGTGATGTAGTATTATTTCTACTTTCTTTAATTTCTTTACCACGACCTAGGTTTCGTTGTATTACAACATCTTCAGGTGGGCTATTAGCAAAGATTAACTCTTACGAACATCCAACAGCATTGTTTTTGAAACATATAAATGTTGTTGGATGTTCGTAAGAGTTAATCTTTGCTAATAGCCCACCTGAAGATGTTGTACTACAACGAAACCTAGTTCGTGGTAAAGAAATTAAAGCAAGTAGAAATAATACTACATCACGTAGTTTCATTTAATTGTGGATCTATAAAAGTACTTTTCTCACAAATTATTTTTTGCAAAATTTGAAAATATTCTGAAACAAACGCTGACACAACAATAATAAAAGTAATAATTATTGGAAAAATACTCTCATCAAAAAAATAACAAAGTTTCAATATACTAATAAATTGTCAAAAGTCTTTTAAAATATTTTTTTAATTTTGCTTGTTTATAAACAATTTTGTTTCGTAAAAAATTGTTTAAACATACTTCTAAATATATCCTCCTTACCCTGTCTATATATAGCTGTTGCACGCACCTGCTTTGTGATCTCGTCCCATTAAATTCGATAATATATTTTAATCCAATCTGAAAGGGATATTAGTCCCGTATAAAGTTCGATGTATCGCTCCAACTGCTTTGAACGTTCTGGTGTTTTATGTGGAATGCAGTCCCTTTTATATTTAATGCTAAATTTATAAAGTAACAAGAGTAATGTACATAAATTACACTGTAACTTTTCTATTACTCTTCTCTCCTTCACACTGAGCACTCTTCCTATCTTAATGTTGTGTGGTCTGGCATCTCTAACTTTCACTATGTAGTATTATAGAACATATTTTGCATAAAAATAACTAATTTGTAGATCATTCCGTAGTTTCTAATAATTATGTAAAACTACATAGATGTGTATAGCTCCTGTAAACGTGAACCTGCTGTACTTGATGTAAGTTTTATTAGTCTGAGTAGGTGAAATTAACATTGCGCATTACAGTTAATTATAAAAAGTAAGTCATTCCGTCGAACAAAAGAAATTCTCCAAAATTACTTATAATTATATTAGTCGTGACAAATTATAATTTATGACAAAAAGAAAAATGTATCGTACTCCAAAAAAATACTAAACAATCCCATTCATTCTCTTTTCATATGACTCGGTCATTGTAAATTTTGGTAAAAATTTAAAACTCATTTCTGTTTTCAATTATTTGAATTCTATAGCATAAAATTATTTCTAAACCCTCTTTCTATTGTTTTTATGATTATGTTTCTCTTGTTGTTAAACCATAAGTAAATGTCATTGAGCTTTACCAAAATGAATATATAAATATACATATATATATATATATATATATATATATATATATATATATATATATATATATATGTATATATATATATATATATATATATATATATATGTAACAGAAAATTTATATTTATCACAACCAATAATAAAATTGTTGATAAAACAGATTTATTTTCATAAAGATATTCGATTTAACTGGAAATATTTGGAGATTATATCTTTTAAAAGCTTAAAACTCGGAAATTTCACCTACTCACTTTTATTCAAAATGGTAAGTCAACCAATTATTCAATTTCAATTACCCAAATCGATAATAATTAGCAACACATTTCAGGATCGCCATCGCCTCGAAAGAAAAGAAACAATTCAACACCCACAAAGAAGAATGCGGCAGAAAAAAAGCAAATACTACAGCAATTAATAAGTCCTGCTTCAGGCCACGATCACATAAAGAAAATAACGATGGGTGAGCTGATGCAAATGAGCGAAAATAAAATTAATAATCCAGAAAGCACTTCAACATATCCTGACTCCAGCGTAGCCGATCAGAAAGAAACTTCATTTATGAATAGCGAAGCTTCAAGTAGCTCAACATCTCCTTCTATTCGCCAGCTCACTGATCCTAAGCTCGAGAAGAAAGTGACATTTGCCCGCCTTCTCAACAAAGTTTCCGCAGAAATGAGTTCAAGTTCTGAAGTAGATACCAGCAATAACATTATTATACCAATGACTATTCTGAATGATAAGAAGGTTATAAAGTCATCGAGCACACCGCCATCGCCAGGAGTTGACATGAAGTCTCCACATAGCACATCCAGTAACCAAGGAAGCGACTCTCTTACAAGTTTAGATATAAATCTACCAATGTTAGGTTTGAAAAAGTTTTCTCGATCTCCTAAAATATCTAGTGCTGATTCCATACTGGCAATGTTCAGAAACTTTTCTTCTAGCACGGCTGGAGTTACAAAAGGATCATCAACAATTGTATCTACATCTACAACACCCACTGCATCTAGTCCCCAAGAAGACATTCCAGGAGATGACGATTCCACGACATCATCAATACCAACCCCTATATCATTTTCTAGTAGCATACCTGATTCTCCAACTTTGTTCAGGTCTAATCAAAGTAATACTGGGAATACAATCGAAATACAGGTACTCGATTCTTTGAGTGCTCATAAATCAAACTCATCTGGAAGCAATTTCCTGCATCCCCCGACGATTTTATTGGAAGTGCCCAGCACGATAAGTAAATGTTTATCACCTATAAGAGAACTGCCTACACCCTTACCGTCGCCTGCTATAACTCCTCTTATGCCTCGAAGTAGAGCTTGTTCAACGGATTATGATGAGATAGGTGTGGACATGAGTGACGATAGAATATCTTTGGAAATTCCAAGCGTCTCGTTGAGCCACAGCGACGATGAAGAAGACATGGCGAGCTCGCAGGAGATCCTGGCTGGTAGATATCAACCTGGAACACCTAACTCGGTGCAACCTGGATCCAGGCCAAATTCATCAGTTGGTCTTAAGTTAAAGGTGAGTGATATTTTCACAAGTGAAATTTTTGTTCCACACAATCTATATTCTTTGGAAAACAGTATGGAATGCAATTTAATATTTACCAATACCTAGTCGCCTTAAAAATAATTCTCATGATTAAATGAAATCAACGTAAAAGTGATCAGAATCATTACAAAAGTCACTAAATTCTACTGATCTAATGAAAAATAAAGACACTTGTACACACATTTCTATGCAACAATTATCAGCAAAAGTAGTAACTACTTAATTATAATTTTGGTATAAAATTAAATTAAACTTAATTTTCTCTCAGTTTGCATTTTATTTCTATGAGAAAACAAAAAGATTGTCTCACGATGAAATTTGTGCGTAAATTTTACTACTTTTTCATTTTTTATAATTATGATAATATTTTTCAATATAAATAAATTTTTTACAGTTACGACCACCACTTTCTGCAATAGACACCTCAACTCCATCAACTCAGCTTACGGATACCCCTAGTCCTCTTACACAAAGCCATGATAGTGAAAGAGAACTCTCTAGTAGCTGTGGACGAACAACAGCTTCCCCACGCGATCTCAGTCCAGCGCCAACATCTCTCGTTATCCCTCTCCTTACTGTGGAACAACCATCTCCCACTTCACCATATCAATCATACCTAGCGCTACCAGGTTCCCCACCCCCACATAGATCCTCAATAGGTGAAACAAACTTTGTTTACCCCCAACGACAATTGCAGAAAAGGCTGCTAAAAGAATATGAGAAACCCACATCGCTAGACCTTCCAATGGCACCACCACTTATAACAGTCACATGTAACATGAGTGAAGCGGAATCAGATGTCGACCCAATGTCTCCAGGGCCAACAAATCAGTCATTAGCACCACCAAGAGCGTCCAACATGTGCTATTTGAGTCCATTCTCTATGTGCACAAGAAATGACAGAGCCACATCGGAATCTAATCTGAGTTCAAGCGGATATTCTTCGATGGCAAGCCCAGGGCCCTCTAGATGTGGGTCGAATAATCCGCTTTGTCCGTCTGAAATGGAGGATCCTGGTTCTGGGTCTGGGTCTAGCCTCCATCCTGCCTACGCTCACAGAAGACCCAGTCCCCTACTCAAAACCAACTCCAGTCCCGGTAGCTCCAATACTTTGAAAAACAACAACAACGATCAAAAGAGTCATTGCAGAGGTCGATCTGATTCTGAAACTTTGTCCGATGACCCACTGTTGGAATCAAACGACGAAGGAATAGGTACAGACCACCTCGAAGAGAAAATAGACGATAGTGAATTAAAAAGTGCCAAAGAATTAGAAGTATTCATTACAAATGATATAATGGATACTGAACAGAATGTTACGTCAAAAAATATTGCTAAATGTGTAAGTGTAGAAAAAGGAATAGATAGGTTAATACCACCAATGGTTCCCAGTAAATCAACTCTTCAATTACCGAGCATCGTTATACACCCGGAAATTAATCAAACCTGTGATAAACTGCTCAGCCCTGTAAGTTCGAGGAGCGAGAGTCCACTTAGTGATAAGACCGGTCTCGGTCGATTTTCTCCCCAGTTCTATGGTCGTCACAAGGAACATTTACCCTTCACAGATTCTGATGGCCTATATGATTTCCCTAGCTCCGATTGTGTTCACCAAAACAGTAATAGCACTAGTAATATTAAAATCAATATAGGCACGTCCACACAAGCGCATAGAAAAACAATGGGAAGAAGGCGCGATCGTAAGAGTCCTAGAGCAGCTTTAAGTGGAAATTTGTCACCAAGTTCGACAAAATCACAATTACCGCATTCTTTACAAAATCTTTTGGATGTACCTGGAAAAGAAGTTTACTTCAGGACGCCTGCGCCAAGAAAGTTGGCCCCGAAAAAGAGATCGCGTTCGCATCATCCTGTTAGCTCGTCATCATCTTCATCAGAAAGTATACATTCTGCCAGAGAAATAAGAATGTCTTCGGATATAAAATCATCACCGAGTCCTGATACAGTTGTTTGGAAAAGCCAGGAGTGGCAGTCGTCAGAAGATACAGTAGAGGTCAGTGATGAAGCAAGTAAAATGCAAGATAACATTTTAATTTTATTTTTTTTAATTACACTATAAATTCATTCATTCGTTTAATTTTCTTAGTGATTTAGGTATTCAGTGTATATATCCACATCGAAATTCATTAATTACTATATTGTATTAATGTAAAACAGTTAATTTAAAAGTTTTAACTATGTACGTCTAAATTTAAATGTAATGAAACATTTAAAATAAAATGACATTAATCCAAAGAGTATAATATTGCAAAATACTAATACACACTTTAAGATATACATTGAATATGTTAATTGAATTCTATTTTGTAATTTCATACTATTGCATCACTAATTGGTATTATATTGATAAAGGATACAGGACTATTTATGCCAAAATGTCTTTTGCGTAATTTTTTTCACATCCTTCGATCATTTTCGTGATCCTGAGTTAGACATAATATTTTAAGCATATTTTACTTTAACATTTTTATGTTGTTTTACTTAGGTTTTAAATTATTTTTATGTTTTGTTCTTTCTTCAGCC
Organism: Druceiella hillmani; assembly: GCA_039881145.1. NCBI lineage: Eukaryota > Metazoa > Arthropoda > Insecta > Lepidoptera > Hepialidae > Druceiella > Druceiella hillmani. The sequence goes on along the minus strand of JAYKKI010000015.1, from coordinate 10,515,711 downwards.
AACACCTCCCATTCGATTAAAAAAATATCGCAAAAACCAAAAAGCGGACTTACAGCAATAAATGGAAGGTTTCCGTATTGTGCATAAAATATTTATTTAGTATTAGATGAACAATTCATTTTTTATCAGATTAAATCCAGATCTACTCTTATTTTCAAGATGGTTTTGACCACATTTAATTATAATATGAAATAAATATAAAAATTGAGAGAAAATTGTCATAAAAAATGAAATGCTCATCTGCATGCTACAGTACAAATCCATAGTAATTAAAGTCATGGGAAAAATGAAGTAGTGTTTCCTATTTCTAAATAGATCCTAGGATTTATAAAATTCCAACGTTTTAATAGTAATAATAGTATAAAATTCCATGTAGTGCCCTGATTAATGTATAGAGAAATTTATTAGTATCCAAAATTGTAAACACCCAATTAAAAATATAATTAATATCTCCCTAAATAAAACCTAGTTAATTAGTACTTATTTTGAGTAACAACACGAAAGTAGGATTGTGTAAACTCTAAATATCCTTTAGATGGTCAATATCAATTCGTTTTACAGGATACTTTGATTTCAAAAATACCTTCGCATATGGATTTAGAAGAAAACATTCAAAAGAAACCACTCACCAAAATTAGCAGATTAAGGACCATAAGTAACCAGATAAGGTAAACTGTAATGATTCGAATAAATTACTAATATCAAATACTATAGATGCTAATACACACGGGCTTATAAAAAGACTTCACACCATGACACTAGCGCCGCCTGTAATGCAAATTGATTACTATTTTTTGACAGCAAGTTCAGAAAGAGAAATATTTATTTTAATTCACTCGCTTATTAAAAATATTTTATTTTAATTGTATTAAAAATATTTTCTGTGTTATCTGATAGAAAGTGGCAACAACATCACTACAATTTAAATGCAATCTGAAATCAGTTATTCAGAGATAGAGATCAGCTATTATAGAGGTCAATTATGCATTAATCATAACCTGACAATAATAGTGAAGTAAATGCTTGCAAATACTTATCATAAAAAAAAGGAATATTGAAAAAGTCATTTCACATAAACTCCGGTCACTTTTCTAACATATTAGAAAGTAATGAAAACATAATAGAAAGTAATGAAAGTATTCTGAGCATTCTAGACTTTATTTTCCTAATGAAAATGACAAAAATTGCTGATATTACAACCAACATTTTTAAAAATTATAGGAATTTTTCAGTCTTCTTTAAGAAAAATGTTTTAAATCTTAGTAATATATAATGACTGCAATAAAATGTTCCTGAATAAGTATTTTGACGCTTTAATTAAAGTTTACTTTAATAAAATAAATGGAATAGCTAACAAAAAAGTGAAATGTAAGAACGTTTTAAACAAATATTTGTAAAAGTATATGTATAAAAGTTCTCTATACAAAGATTTAAAATAGCTCTAGTTTCATGATATTCCTTGAGTGCTAATGTAACAAGAATTTGAACCACTAGATAGTTCCGATTGCCACCATAATCTATGACAAATGTCAAAAGCTGAACATATTAGCAGCTATAGTATTTGCTAACACCATTATTAGTTACATTGATGTCAAAAGAAAGCAACATTAGTGGAAATAAATGAATTCTGTCAAATTAATATTGACATTTTTACCATTCTAAAAAAATAATTTGTCGGAAATACTTTGCTTCATCCTTTGATTGTCAAAGCAACTAATATGATATATATAATTAGAAGCATGTATATAGCAACCTGTGAGACGGCAACTAGATTTAGTATTTAAAAATCATAGTTAAAGATATGTAGCAATTAGATAGTGGCTCTAAAATGTTTTTGGTTATAAATTTATCTAAAGCCAATTTACTATGTAATGTATAATTTTTGTATATGTATAATTTTACACATATAATTCCGAAACTGAAAATTGCCAAATTAAAAGTTCCGAAATAATTCACAAATGTGAATTGTAAAGTTTTTTGTAATGTAAAAGTTTATTATTATAGGAAACTGGAAAGAAAACAAACTCAAATTCCATTTACGAGATAATTTCATTTATTGGTCATAACTATAATTATTAAAAAATTGGAATATATGCATCTAACTCACATTTAATCAATATGCATTCCAACCAGAATCAATTAATTGTACAAAATATTTTGATTTCAAAAATATCAATATAAAAAAAATTTAATTTACATTCTTAATATAAAATTAATCAAATTTATTCACAACTCATAAATTTTCACAATTGTAGATTCCTCCGCCGTCTCGAACAAAGCCTAAAAATGAAAGAAAGAAGCACCGTCCAATCAGACGAAGAAGGTGACGATTTATCCAGTGTAACCTCGCCACTACTTCAGGTGACACCTGCCAAGTCTCAAATACGAAAGAGCCAGAGTGTTGCAAAAATGCATGTTACATCACCAACTCAACAAACCCTGCGACCACGCATGACCAGACAGAAGAGAGGTCCAAATGATTACCTTTTACAAGAAGACGAATGCTTAAGGACCTTTGGGACCACAATTAGCAATGATAATTCCGATTGACTTTTTACAAAAAATACAAACGTTATGTGTTTTTTGAGTTTCGGTTCTCGACTTTTCATTTTCTTTAAGTTAAAATATATATTATAACTCGTATTAGTGTGTGTCGTGCGTAGCTATTTAATTTATTTACTTTTTTATACTTATTTAGGATTGCAGAAATAAGTTCTGAAAGTTAAAATCTGCGTTAATGTTAAATATTTTTCACTGAAAATTTGGTCAATTTTGGTAAAAAGATATTGATGCAAATTAAAAAAATCACCGCATATAGCACAAGGAAACGTTTAACTTGCAGTGACATATCTTGTTTTATTGACAGCATTCTGAAGAAAATTATTTGTCCATGTGTTTTCAAAAGGTAACTTTCATAAATTTAAAAAAAATAACTAAATTATGAAACTTGAACCAAAATTATAAAAACCGATATTTTTTTATTTTATAAATCAATTTTTTTACCAAATTGACGATTTTAATTACCTCTTTCTTCTTCTAATAATTTTCCATTTATTATTTATCTTACCTTAAGCAATACTCGTAAAATTGATTTAACCGTTTTAGTGTCATGGTTTTTTACTCATATATATTTAAAAATGCCAAAGAAATCTTTTGTTTTTGATGTCATTTACCCTTGTCTCAAAAAAAAACTGTATCTCTTCCAAAAATTATCCAATTTTAATAATTTTTTCGGTGTTTTCTTAATAAAAACTTGCACAAGGATAATAATAAAATACAAAAAAAATTATGGAAATATATATTGTGAACAAAAATTATAACAAAAACTGAAATCAAGGTCACATCGTATTTTCGCAGTCCAGTACATCATCCATATGAGCAAAATAATTGTTATCGTCACTATTATCACTATCACTCAAAATTTGCATTACGCCAAATTGTGAGCGCACCACAATGTCACTCCCACTATCACTTTCTTCACAACTTGAAAAATGATCATTTTCACTCGAACTATTTTCGTATTCCGATATTATGGGTTAAAAATTATATTTTCCTGGATTCTTTTTATATTGTAATTACTAATAATATTATAATTTGATCTTTATGTAACACGTAGAAAGGTAAAAAAATTAACGATGCGTGCGAGCGACCTCCCCTACCGCGCGCTAAACAGCAACTGATTTCACAAGCGCCATCGCGCTCGTGGCAAATTTATTTAGTACGAGCACAAGCACGATGTCGCTCGTCGGCACTCAAACGGTTAATGTAGTATTTAACCTTTTCTTTTAAACTATGCTTAGTTATGTACTTTATATCTACACAACCTTCCTGATCATTGACATAATTTCTAATAATTTTCCTAAGAAAATTAAACATTAACAATTTAGAAGTGATTTCTGCAATTACTTGTGTTTATGTGTAGAAAAGTTTTAATGTTGTAACTTATATAGATAAGAAAAAAACATGTCTATCACTTTAGAAAAGGAAAATAACGAAAGAATACTCGTAGGGAATATATAATAATGTAATTCTAATAAATATTGAGAGAAACTTTCGATTTGGTGTTATTGTAATGAAATAAAATGTATTTTTAATAGTGGCATGTTTATTCTGCACATAGTGGCATGCCATACTGTTCAGGTGTCATTCAAAATGTAAATTAATTATGTTTTCTAGTTATGATCAAAAGCTGTGTCATTTACATAGCAGATACTTCTGACAGAATCAAATAGTACTGTGGAATTAGTTGTTCATAAAACTGTTAACAATTATTGTAGTAAATCAAGTGATACATAAATGGCATGTCACTAGATGTATCATAATATGAAATGAAAATGACGCCGATAAATCTAGAATAATACCAACTAATATTTATGAAGATGTAATTAATTCAGTTTTTGATCATCAAGTAACATTTGACCAATCTAAATTTCTTGATCAATTTAATTTATGTTATGAGTATTTATAATGTTTATTATTACTAAATTATTTTCATAACAGAAGATTCAACTTTTGCATATGCATAGTTGAAATTTACTTACCCTAAAGAAACGGTACACTAAATAATTTGCCACCTTCAAAACAAAATATTTCTGATATATTGCCCATAGAAATTTACAGACAAAAATTAATTTTCTTTCAATCAGATGAAAGTAGAGAATACTTTTATCTTGATTAACCATTACAATTCAAGTTAAGATAATAATGAAGAACGCTCAGATTCATGTTTCTACACATGATTAATCCTTTTATCGTCAACCTTCTAAGAGAAGTTTCCCTGTTCAGCAATATTTTGCTCTATGAACACTGAACACTGAACTATGAACACTGTTTATTTCCCACGTGAATAATTTTTATTTTCCATAGAACTAACTAAAAAACAACTTCTGTAATACAAAATCTTCTATAATAACATAATAGCAATGAAGTAAACATAACAAGTGCAGTAAATACTTTATAAAAGATGGTATTGTTTATTTACAAGTCTTCATTGCAAATAAAAATAAAAAAATATATGTTGCCATATATAATAACATAAACAATTTTATTCCCATATACGTATAAGTAAATAAATTAAGCTACGATAAAAAAACCATCATTACTCACTCCTTTCTCCCTAATTAAAAATTGGTGTGGGATATTGTAAGATTATACAATTATTTAAAGTTATAGGTAGACGCTATTCATGATAATTATCAAAGAAAGTGTTCAAATTTCGATGTGATATTGAGAAACGAATGATATAATTACACATAAAAAGTTTTAGTAGCCAGAGGTGTAAAAAATAAAAAAAGAAAGTACCTAAAATTAAGAAGAGCATATTTTTAAAAAAATAATGTTTGCTAATTCTTCAAGCTTGTAATGACAAATAATGGTTATTAGTTTTTTTCTGTAGAAGAGAAACGAAGAATGTACATTATACTTACAAATAGCGTTGTAGGAATGTATGGAACAGAAGTGTAGTTAGGGAGAAAAAGGAAACAACCTCTTAATTTAATACAAAAAGTATAAAACGGATTTTTCATATACTTTAAAATAAAATATACATAAATAAACATATAAATGTCAGAAGAAGTGCAGCTATATTCAAATTAAAACACAAATAATACTGCCTGGAAGTTCAAATGAAACCAACAGCTATATCTTAAAGCCATCTATCTCATTATCACATTATAGCCATAACATATTCCAATGTTATTGTTATAAAGTGATTATTATAGAGGCATGTATTACTCCTTAGGATATGTTTTCATAGAATAATTTGGCTCATAATTCTGAATAATAAAAAGAGAAAAATTAATTATTTTAAACATTTTTTTAATGAACTCATTTTTTTTAGTTTTTCCTAGTCAAATAATGCATCATGTGTATAATGAAAATAGTGTTTACACTTTACGGATCATCAGTTGAGCTTATTCTGGAAAAAGGTTTTCTGATGATTTTCAAAGTTTTGTTTTTCTGTAAATGAAATTTGATGAGTAATTTTATAATAAAAAATTGGAAATAATTTTTTTTAATTTCAAATTTTGACAGCGATTATCTCGGAAACGGTTCGATTTTTTCACTTTCATCAAAAATGATTTACTTTCAAAATAATGAGAGGAATCAGTCCTATAAAAACAGGTCATAAGGGAAAATACACCTCTATGTATGTTGTCATAACCATACAAATAAAATAAACCTTAATGTAACTTACCACACACATCAATCAACCACCCTTCTTAATCAATTTTCCTCGAAATCATGTATTTGTAAGCAATAAGCATAAATTCGATTACCACTTTAGATTTAACATTTAATTATATTTACACACATTTAGATATAAGAAATATTCAAGCGAAACGACATTAGTAGATTAAATTTAATGAATCAACATTATCACTACGAATTCATCAAACGATATTAACATTGACATTGCATTTAAATTTGTTATTACATAATGACCACTAATATAAATTGTTATGGGCGATAATGAATTTAATTAAGCGTTGTAGATATTAAATTTATGAATATAAACATATGTGTATTTAGTATCTATATTTCTCTTTATATGGCAAAATGATGACTATTTTTTCCAACTATTCAAGTAGGGCACCCTCCAGTACCATCTTTGAAACTAATCATGTCATGAATATAGGAATTGGTGTCTGCATAGTTACCTAGATGTATCAAGTACTTGTTCAGTCAGATAAAGTAGTATACCTCGAACTTGCCTAAGTTTTATTAATGTAAACACTCATAGACAAGCTATTTTTGAGTAAATTGCAAACTAATTTTCCAAATGAGCTAATTTCCCTAATGGAGAACTAATTTTATCAAACTATGAGAAATATCATTTTATTAAAGTGTTAATTTATATCAACTATGGGAGTTTTATAGACATAAATGGCGTAATTATTTATTTTTAAACCCCTCAATGTTGAATTAGGATTAAATATTACCATGTACACAAGTATTATTCATAACTTAAAACACAGCACAGGTGATTAGAAAAAAAATTGAATGTCCTAAAAAAAATATTATTTAATAAACCCATATTTTTACCATTTCCTGTTCAGAATAGTGTAAAAAATACCACCTACACAAATTATGACTATAATGTCACGTCAACACTATACACTACAGTGTTTTACAAGACGGATTCAATACTTTAGCAAAGATTCTAACTTTATTATTGTTTATTAACTATATTCAGCAATTATAATCCATCTGTTATTATGTTTATAACTATTTTTTAAAAATGGTATTGTACATATTAAAAAGAATCGTCCATTTGCACTTTTCGCCTTATATAAAAATGTATGGATTCTGTATACAAATAGTCTATACATATAGTCTTAGCTATGACTTACTGTATTCAAATATGCTGCAAACCGTGATCTCATTGGTTATATTTAATTTTGAAAAAGGGTTTTTAATGCTTTTTAACGTTTTATTTTTCTAGGAATAATACGATTTCGTATAATAGATAGATTGAAGAGATTTTGTGATAAAAAATTAAAATTTGTTTATTTCGAAAATAAATCGTAAAGAAGAATTTACCTTTATAATTCTTAATACTAAAATTATAATAATGTTTAGAAGTCTGAATTTTAAAATTTTACAATTAAATAAACCACACATTAGAAATTTATAATGAACCCACATAAATATAATCTAGGTAAATTCTGATAGCTGCAAGTCGAAAATATGATACTAGTTTCAGTTCTGCAAAAAGTTCAAAAATACGTAACCATGCAGACGCCATTTTAGCAATAAAAATTATTAAGACATGACCCCTTATTTCTAATAATAAAAAAATCTTTTAGATACTGTCTTGAATTTTGTGTTTTAAAATTATATAATTCATATACAAATGGACGTATAAATTTGAAACAAATAATGTTTAGACTGCACTGATTCAATATGACTTGTTATATAATTTGTCGATATGACTTGATACACCATTTGTTTAAAAGTCTATTTTAATTGAAGCCTCACAGGAAATAGTTACAAAATTTATTTATATTAATCTAAAGTTCTATAATCCGAAATTTTATGTCTCCCATGTCTGAAGAGTACAAAATTCAAGACGATAATTACAGTGTCGGATGGAACTCGCGTTCTAGACCAATATGTTGGAAAAGAATAATATTCATGTAATACAATTTTCACAGCAATAATATTTGTGATTAAAACCATTTCTTGTAAGACTGAATTTAATTTCAGCATTTATTTCTGCGTTTTGATGTGTATACTTATCATGTAAATTTTTCCTTCATCCGCATTTTATGTTGTATACAAAACTTAGGGTATTTCTAATTTAACATTTTGACTGTCACAAAAAAAAACAATGATTTGTTCATAAATTATTTTATTTCCATAATGAAGTTTAAAATAGATAAAGAATACATTATATCTGTTCGATCAAAGATGGTCTTCATTACAACAATTGAAAAATACAATAAATATATATATATATATATATATATATATATATATATATGTATAGATGTATATATTAATTTAACCTTTCTAATTTGTAAATATTTCGCAACAAACGTGAATTAAACGACATTATAGAGAACAAATAATTTTAAAATAAAATTATTTCTAGTCGTTAAAATGACAGTCAAATTGTTAAAGTCTTAATTAGCACTATAAGTGTAATAAAATTGACACGTAAATTTTATGAAAAAAATGTAGTAATTTAAAAAAAAAGAGAAAAACTAAAAGTAATGAAAAAATGGCCTGTTAATTGAGACTGATTTACCAAATCTTACTCTAACGATTTGCCTAATTAATTTACAAACATACTTCTTAAATGATTTATCTTTATATTATTACGTGTATTGTATTCTTGTAAAATGTCATTTTGAACCTTCAGTCTTGTAAATACACAGTATAGATACATAAACATAAATATAATATGTATATATATATATATATATATATATATATATATATATATATATATATATATAATATACATATATATTATATGTATAATCTATTGTAAAAAAATCATTAATAGCATAAGAAAATCGTAATCAATTGTAAAAAAATTGTCACTGCAATTCTTAATCGATATAATATTAAATCAAGTGCACCTTTTCTATGTAATATTCGAGAAAATTCATTCAATTAGATATTAACACAATTATAATATAAAACATATAAACGGTGTGTAAACATGGATAATAAGTCACTTAAAAATTTGTGTTATATTCCATTTAAATAAAATGTTGACAAATAAATCTGACCGTAAATAAGAAGTTCAATTATGTATTTAAGAAACCTTGAATCAATTGCTGCTTAAAGCTTGAATATTCATTTAATAAATATACCAAATTAACTATGTTCAGTCAAAACCGCAAGAGATTTATTGAAGACACAGTGGTCATTCTATTAACAATGGCCAATCACATAACAGTCCTTTAGTTATTTAATTAAAATAGGTATTCAACTAAACTCCTCGTACTAAAACATTGTACTACAAGAGAATAATCAAAACAAAAAATTAACAAATGGACCAGTAAAATACAACTGTACAATGATACCTATGAATGTATTAATTTGGGTTATATGAGTTTAATCTTTTAAAAAACAGCAAAGAAAAGATTAAAATTAAAGAAGAGAAAATATAAAAAATTATTACTACCTCAAATGCCCAGTGAATATCAAACTAACATTAAACTTCATTACTTCAAAAAAAGGGAATCCACGTGTAAATGTCTTGTTCTATTGTCAGTTTTAAAATTATTTGCAGGGCCTAAATCCTCATAGACAATGCCGATATATATTTGAAAAGAAAAAAAACAAAATTATTTGCAAATACTCATACAAAAGAATAAATAACATTTTCTGATATAATAGCAGAGATTGCTTTTTTTAGTCAGTAATTTCATACTTAACGTTACAATTACTTTTACTCTTTACTTTGAAATTTTTCTATATAATTGAAACAATTACTTTATATGTGAACTTATTATCGTTTCAATGGATCGTTTAAATTCCAGTCACAATGAAGGTTAACAAAATTAGTAAATAAATTTATTCACCAATTGTGATACTATAATTTAGATTGACGAATCTTAAACATTCGTTTTCGTATAAAAGTGTTTGGCAAATTGTGTAAAACTTGCGTGTAGAAACTATATATGGTATAAACGTATTTATTATACACTTATATAATTTCTACATATTATACTTATTGAATAATTATTGGTTAAATATAATAATTTACTATATTGGCAAACCTTTATGGGTGTAGACGTAACAATATTACACAAGTTTTATGTAAAAAAATAAAGTTGCTTGTTATAAATATTAAATTGTTGGTATTTTTTTCTCTTAATGCATGTTTTTTCAAACCAATATTACATCTGTGCCATGATTACAAACAAATAATATTCAACATTGATAAAACAAATGAAAAAATGCGCATATAATTAATGTCAATCAATTCAGAGTGCTTCTTAAACTAACTACTATTATTAATTCTTGAACAAAAGATATAGAAGGGTCAAACATTCCTTATGGCTACAAACAAAATAATTCGCTGTGCACAGTCATGTACATATGGAAGTAAGAATCTTAGGAAAGTGTATACGCCCATACTTTGCATATGGAGAGTTTATCCATTTTTGACAAACTTTTTGTAGCGAACAGACGTCCTTCACATCTAGTCACATTTTGACATCAGCGGAGTTGAGACAAAATACTTCTCTTTTGTGAATATATTTATTGTTGTTGAAAAATGATTACGTATTTCATCAAAAAGTGCAAAAACTGTTACAATAAGACATGTCCAATTGACTACAATTATAAATAAGTCCACTTTTATTTAATTTTTGCAATATCTATTATTCGCAAATAGTCCATCGCCATTTGAAATTCATTAAATGTTAATGAATTTTAAACTAAAAACTATGATATAATTTAATATTCCCCATTGAACATTTCGATAAGTTATTCCTTCATTTTAAACTATGATATAATTTAATATTCTCCATTGAATATTTCGATAAATTATTCCTTCATTTTAAACTATGATATAATTTAATATTCCGTATTGAATATTTCGATAAGTTGTTTATTACCTTAATTTGCAAATAGTAACTTTATCACGATGTACAATCATGTAGCACTTGAACATTGAAGTGTGTGACTTGAAATTTATTCAACGTATTGAATATTTCTTGTTAATGACATTAATGGAATTGCTGAAAACTACTCAATTGAATGCTAATGAAACATTTTGGCTAGAATTTTAATTATTATATACCAGAGAATTAAATTTTCAATGAAAATCTATCCCAAGAAAAATATTGTTTATTTAATGGGGTAATTTATGATAATCAAAAAATTAATGAAAAATGTACGAAATATCTCCCATTATACCACGCTATCAAAACTTTTATATTGTTCACTTTTATTCATGAAATCTAACAAATATTTATATAGTAAGTATTTACAAATATTTATGTAAATTCAATACTTATTTATAATATTATAAACAAGTGTCGGATTTATTTTTACGATTTGACAAGATAATATATCCAAAAAACCACAGAATTAAAACGCAGACAGATGATAGTCAAAGTAGCACAAATTGTTGCATTGGCATTTCTGTTACTGGATACTATATTATTTAAATGTTGATATTAGGAATTTCTTTACACATCTTTATACTTCCCCTCTGCCTTAGCAGCGAGTTAGGTTTCCATAGAAAATGTTTTAATACTCTCTCCATATCCATAAATTCTTACCTCGATGCATGTACCACAAGCATCGTCGAGTAATTTTTTTCATTAATAGTTTTAACTGAAAACAGATTAAATGACCTTAGTATGCTTAGCGTATATAGAATAAGAGTCCTTGTAAGTAAATACACAAATTTTATATTTCAAATATTAATGACCTTTTAGAAATATAAATTATTTATTTATGTTTACATGTTCACTGGTTAACATTAAAGTTTGTTTAACATTCTATATTTATCGAAGAGAGATGGAGAAGACGGGAATTTAATCTTCATAAACAATTAACCTCCTCACGTTCATAAATAGATCAGAGGTCATTTTCGACTCATGGATATTTTTCGTTAATATTCTATTGCACTGACAAAGGTGTATTTTACAGCATAATTAACCAGTTGGAACACATGGTTTTGAAAGATCTACAAATAAAACAGTAGCTCAGCAAAAGCAGAATAAAGATCTTAATAGATGTACACAACATTCCAAAATGTCACATTATTAAATTGCCAGCATAGTGTCTCACGATAACAGTCCATTAGACATTTTCGTTTGTCAAAAACTTGTTAACAGTATGTTATTTGTAGGTCTCCAATTATGTAATTAACTAATTTCACAACTATGTAATTATGGACTGATTTTGAACTTTTTATAAATCCATAACTCAAAGGTAAAATTCTGTAATTATGGAAGTATGTATCTTAACTAAAGCAGTAAAAATAGCATGCTGATCGAGTACCGATTTAGATTACATGCTAAAAATGTGTAAAATTACATACCAATGAAGGTTATAATGTAACATCTTTAAAAATAATGGGTAGAACTATCTATCTATATTGACTAGTTGCCTTGGGGGAATTGGGTATTTGACTAAATTTTTTTTATTTTGTTAATTATAATTTCAAAATATAAGCTGATGAAGCGTGAAAAAAATGTTTACTAATCTTAAAAATTGACCAAGTTTAAATTTAATCTTTAGACAAGGACAGCAATACTGCATTGTGATGTCATTTTTAATATTGCACATTGTATTCTACAAGAGGGAAAGAGACAGAGATATACCCAACTATGTTCGTATCTTCAAATTTAGAAGCCTATATCTGGCTTATTTTTAATTGATTTTTGAATTTTTTTTAATACTGGATTTTAATTAATTTATTATTCCATGAGGTACGAAAAATATCAAAATTTGTCAACTACCCTATTCTCTGTGATTTATTTTAGACTCAGATATTTCAGCACAACAAAAAGAATATTGAGCGAAAATTACTTCTTTCAAATAAAGAACAGAGTTCAATATTGCCTAATGACCAACTTAAGGAATTTTTTAACTTAAGAGTAAATTTCAATTGCAAATTACAGTACGGGTCCCTTTGGGGAAGTCTTATTGTTCTATTGTCTATTGTCAATCATCCATTTCACATTGACTTGTTCTAGTCCAGTTAAACATTTTCTTTTAATGTGTATTGTATCTTGTGATTGTGAAGTTATTGGCCATTGTCTTATAATTATGTTCTACTCTTTGTTTGGACCATAAATTATAATAACACATCATACATAACATACATCATACATCCATATGAATATTTCAACTTTTTTTGTTTAGCTACTAACTCGGTTAAGTACCAATCAAATAAATTATTAAATTTGCATCTACAGAAGTTAATTTGTTTGAGTGTAGTGATGAAATAAAGTGAAGTAGACAACAATTTTTATATATTTCAATTAAGTAAGTTTTGAGAATATTGTAAATATTAAATTATCGTAAGATCGATTTCGATAAAACTATTGTTGTATTTATAAATTAATAAATTGAATTAATTCTAATTGGTCCTTCAATATAATCAATTTAATATTTTTAAAGCTTTCAATGAACTTAAAGTCTGTTTAATTATTTTTTCAGGTCATCAACAAAGAAAACTGTTTACAAGGAGTTTTTAAACAAAGTCACACAATCATCGATTTTAAAACATTTCTTGAAAGAAGATAATAGATAAAGAGCCAAATACAAACATTGCAAAAAAAGTATTCAAAACTCCTGGTGGTTCAACTGGAGTTTTACATACCCACATGCATGCTAAGGATATTGGTAAAATGCCAGAGTTTTGCTCTCAAAAGAGCCAGTACTTCAATTATTGCTAAAGTGCTCAGGGTCAAGTCAGGAAAACAAGAATGAACCTTCAACAGAGAAAACTTACAGATTACTATTCAAGTGTGTTATCTGTGGAAAATCATGTGACCAGAATGGCAGCACTAGATGGAATTCCATTTAACAAATTTTCTAATTCTGAAGACCTAAAATACTTATTTAAACAGTCTGACAATGATTTACCAATATCTCCTACAACTATAACCAAGATAGTTCTAGAATAGAGTAAACAAACAAAAAATAGATTAATTAAAGAATTTAACGAAATTAAACTCCAAAATCAAAGATTCACTACTACTTTTGACGAACGGACATCCACTTGAAAAAGATGTTTAAATAAAAAAGTCACAATAAAGACTTACACCAAAGTGAGTTCAAAAATAAAAGGTCCGATGACAGCTGATGTAGCTGCTCAATTGTTAGTCAGCTAGCTCATTTGAGTGCGTTTGAGCTCAATCTTGACGACATAATTATTTGACTGCATATGGAGTCAATGTAATGGTTAAAAAGAGTAAGAAATTTCGAGTCGAAGTGTGCATTTATGATAGTGCTACGGATGCAAGTCTACGTAAAAGCTGCACACAACTATCATATATCTGCACCGCCTACAAGTGATGAAGCTGTGCGAGCTTTTCTCCAGTTATCTTTGAAACAAACTGAAAAGCTCCTTAGCTGATAAAATATTGAATGTTAAAATATTGATGCAAGTCGACCTAAAAGCTGCATACAACTATCGTATATCTACACTGCCTACAAGTGATGAAGCTGAGTGAGCTTTTTCTCCGGTTATCTTTGAAACAAACTGAAAAGCTCCTTAGCTGATAAAATATTGAACGCTTTATCATTTATTTGATCACATTTCCAGGAGCAAAAAAGTAGAAAAGATTTCTAATATTTAATTTGTTTTTTATTATGATTTACTCTTACTGATTTCATAAGTATTACTCGTTTCTTTAATAAAAATACAAACATACTTTGGAATATAACTTTGGATATGTAACTTTGGAAGCCCTAATTAATTGACAATAGCCTTTTAACCAGTCTTGATTACAAGAAAAATTTTATATTGTATAGAGTTAATCAAACATCAAATTGTTTTCATAAACATTGTATACTTAACAATGTCAAGACATTAGGTTGAATTCCACATCTTGGAAAACTATACTGATGATGAAGCTTTCTTTTACAAAAAACAGTAAATGCCAAAATAATAACAATAAAAAATATATTGGGTTAACTTGTAAGTTTATAACCACAAATTCTTGACTTTTCTAGGCAGGTAGTCAAAATCCAGAATATTTTATTATAAATACACCAAAGTGTGCTTACATGAAAGACATTTAAATAGATAAAGATGTTTCTACTTTACGAATTTTGCTTGGGTCACAATGCAAAGACCACCACAAATAATATATGCCATGTGATGGATGAGTCAACAGTGTGTTCTAAGGAACGGTGAAAATTTACTTCAGGAAATTTAAGAATAAGAACTACAATAATAAGAATACAATAATTACAACACCTAATTGAAGAAGATTCTCGACTGACTCCCCGACAGTCGTGGCACAATAGGCATTTGCATAAATTAAAAAATGTTCCAAAAAACTTATTAGTCTTATTATTCAAACATATTAACTAATAAATTAATAAGTATAAATAATGGACCAATGAAAAGGAACCTTGCTTTTTGAACCCTATACTCTGAACTCTTGATCACACACTGGTTGGTCTTCATGAAGTTACATAAAGTTGTTTCTCACAAAGTAATTATTCACTATTTAATAAATGTTGACACAAGAGCAGGAGGAATGAATAAGGATAACCTTCATACCTAGAATAAATGAGTAAAAAAGCAAAAAGAAAATAGCATAGCTATATTATGATATAAAGGTTATGCCATTTGAGACAATTTTGAACACTAACACTAAGAAAGAATTTCTGATAGCTAAATCTGATTTTTCAATTTAGTTACAAATAGTTTTTAAAAAGTAGCCAAGTGCGAGTCAGACTCGCACACCAAGGGTCGCCGTGGTGTGTTGGGTTGATCACAAGGCATACGGCCTTTGACGATGCGACGCACCGCGGCGACCCGGGTTCGATTCCCGGCCGTTCGTCGAACGGGGCTGGACTGGTGTTGTGGTTGGCTGTAAGAGATTGCTCTTGTAGCAATAAGTCCGCCATATGTATCAATTAGATACATTAAAGTAGATAAATAAATAAATAAATAAATAAGGGTTCCATACCACCCCACAATATTAACAATAATTCTTTGATAAATAACAAGATTGATGCCATAGCAACAAGTGATTTGTAAAAATCTGTAAAATAATTTAAGTTATTTGACAGTCAATACGAAAATCTATTATTTCTTCTTAAATATTAACTTAGAACTTAGAATTAACTAACTTTTCCATCTATAAAACCGAGGTGTGCCCTCGGCCTCAGAACCTCCCCCTCCCCCGCCATGGCAGAACATGCCACACAAGTTAGTGAATTATATAGTGATAATTTTTAGTTTTATCAAAGAGTATGCACTAGAATCAGACCAAGTTTGACGCCTGTGTGTGTTTCTTCATTTACATCACAAATGTATATATGCTTATAATTTTCCTGGCCACTACCACCAGAATATGAGCTTAGATAACATCCAGAATGTGAACGATGGCAGGCAGGTAATCGATGAGAGTTGTGCATTTTTTTACTCTCACTGTTCGGAAGTTATTGCAATATAATTTTTTTTAAGGAAAACTTACAAATGTCTCACAACACTGTTCTTGTGATATGGGTAAGCTTAAGACTTCTGCCTTCTGTAGTAGCGTGGACATTTTTCTTGATCCACGTTGATATGTCACTAATATTTACTGAAAATTTTCATGTCATTCGCGTAGCTTAATTGATAATTGTACCGGTAATGAAGCTGAAAGGTTTGATGTACCTTTTTGCTTTAATTTTGAAAGCTTTAATAACCAAGTAAATTAAAGGAAAACTGACAAATGTCTCACAACACTGTTCTTGTGATGTGGGTAAGCGTAAGAGTTCTGCCTTCTATAGTAGCGTGGACATTCTTCTTGATCCACGTTGATGTGTTACTGATATTTACTGAAAATGTTGATGTCATTCGCGTAGCTTAATTGATAATTGTACCGGTAATGAAGTTGAAAGGTTTAATGTACCTTTTTGCTTTAATGTTGAAAGCTTTAATAATAAAGTAAATTAGAGGAAAACTGACAAATGTCTCACAACACTGTTGTTGTGATATGGGTAAGCTTAAGACTTCTGCCTTCTATAGTAGCGTGGACATTCCTCTTGATCCACGTTAATGTGTCACTGATATTTACTGAAAATTTTCATGTCATTCGTGTAGGTTAATTGATAATTGTACCGGTAATGAAGTTGAAAGATTTAATGTACCTTTTTGCTTTAATGTTGAAAGCTTTAATAATCTAGTAAATTAGAGGAAAACTGACAAATATCTCACAACACTGTTATTGTGATTTGGGTAAGACTTCAAGTTGTTAAATACTTTTTTATGACTGATTCTTTCAATTTGATCGTAAATCTAAATCTAACAGGGGCCACCATGCTGTATCAAAGACACCACTATATACTACTGTACAGAACTAAAGAAGCAAACATAATAAGAAGCTTGAGGATCAACAATTTTGTAAAGAAACAGTGCCGAATGTATCAGCGGGAAAAGGAAATTGCATAAATTTTCAGTTTTGGTGGTTGTCTGCAAGAAAATTTCTTATGATAATAAAATATTTCCGTGCAGTATGAAATAGAATAGTAAATATATGAATAGTGTTATAATAAAATTGTCCATATGAATATATATGAATATTAAGATTGTCCATGTATATAGTGGAATAAAGATTAATATTAAGATTGTCCGTGCATACTGTACAATAAAGATTAATATTATCTTTGTTAGATTAATATTATCTTCTATTAATCTTTGTTCGCGCCAAAGAGGGTTTACACGAACATAAAGAAACTCAATGTAGAATGATGTATGCAATGTATAATTATGAAATATAAGGTATATTTGTAAGTACAAATTTAAGTTCAAAGTGTGTGTGCATGTCCTCAATGATGCTGCCTCGTCCTGAGCCGAAAGTGCAATGCGTAGAAAGAATGCAGGCCCGATTGAGGAACCTTCTCTCAATGCCGCTGCTAGTCTTGAAATCGGCCATTCTATAAAAACCATCCTGCCCGGGAAATAGCTTGGTGGCCCGTCCCATTTTCCATAATTATTATATTTATAATTTTTATAAGTTTTTTTTTTGTTAAAATAAAAAGAAAACAATTAGCATAGTGTCTAAAGCCCACTATAAAAATTTGAAAATAATTGGTCCCGTAGTAAAATTTGTTTCTTTCACGCATCTTCCTAATACTAAATCCAATGATTATATATGCAATAGGTAAAATATTCTGAAATTGAATATGACAACGGAAATTTCAAATATTACACCAAATTCTCCAACGACATCTCCCAAATCCTTTTTTTTAAAGAATTAAATTTTACATTTTTCAGTATCAATCAATTAAGATGTTTTAATTTGGGTAAACAATTTTTTAAGAGGTGACAACACCAACAAAAATGGCACGCTTCTATTAATAATAATCTACTTCGATATTTTAAAATTGCATAGTTAATTGAAAATGAAATTAAGTAATAGTATTTATGTATGAAAAGTATTGTTTCTTTTGCAATCCAGTAATATTTTTGCAGGTGAGAATAGCATAAGCCGGTATTTTAAGCGATGTTGTCACATATAAACTACACGACCTGTTGTAAATTGCACTGACAGCCGCGTCTCGATACTATGCATTTTATGCGTAGTTTTTTTGGACACACTGTCGCGCGTATTCTCGCCTTCTGGAGTACTCATTATTTTGAGGTTTCAAACATATCTGCACAATTACTTAAGAATATTATGGTATCATTGAACGAAGGATATTCCTTCATGTTATATTTAACTTTTTCCCAATTGGAAAGAATTACAGTATCTAATTTAGTTGAAACCATGTATATTATTATTGTATCCCACTTGCCGGTAGGTTGACCCAGTAAATTTAAAGAGCGTATTTTTTTTATAATATGATCTACAATAAAACAAAGGCTTCTATGAGATTCAAGTTTTAAAGTATCAATGCTAAATAATGATTTCAAATGGTTATTTATGAGTACGCTAACATTATTATATTGTTCGCAAATATAATATTGTTCGTAAATTCAATGGATTGAATTATTTCTCTCGCTCCACCCTCCAATGAAGATCTTAAATAATGAAATTTATTTATTGCCGGCAATGACACGTTTGAATTAATTAATAAATCAAATGTACCTCTGAATTCAAACCATGATAATTATCTTATAATTATCATCAAATATAGGTAATTTAATTTCAGGTAAACGAATGCTAGTTTCTAAATTTTTTAAACATTGGATTTGAAGAGATGCATCATCGTTTTTAAGAATATCATAAGAGGTTTTAACAATTTTTTGGATTGGACTCTCGTTGCGAAACTTGTTCGTCAATATCAGAATCCAAAATATCAAAGATTGAACTGAATTAAATTCTCCGTACACTGTTTCTAAAACAGTAATTTTTTTTCGTAAGTTCACTAAATTACAAATTCGATAAAGTTTGAGGAAGATATACTTTGTACAGCAGGAATGTAATCTTTAAATTTAGTTAATCGACCATTTATAATACTACGTTTTCTAATTAAATCTCTTAATAGCTTTTTCTCTTCTTCATTTATTAATACATCGTCTAATTTATTCGTATTCATTGTTAATGTTGGAAAAATAATGAATTAGATAAATAATGATAAATATAAAATCGTACTCAAGTGCTCGGTGAGCAACCAACTATGCCGCTCGAAATCAGGAATCGCAACTTAAATTCAACTAGTGCGCAGGCAGGTAGGTAGAAGCAACTTATCTGGAATAATTCAGCGGTATAAACCAGCAAAGATTAAAAATAATATATATGTAAATAATATATAATAATAATATAATATATATATAATGTTCCAAGCTGCAAATAATAATTATATCAATCGATTTAGAAGTATTTTTAGGATTATAATTTTATTAATTCTTTTACAAAATAATCACTTTATTGCTTAGTAATATACTTTAATGAGTATTAATATTAATGAAGAAAAAGAGCTACGTTCAATAAATGAAATACAAAATATAAAGTTAAATATTGTTACTTAAATTATACAAATTTACAATATAATTAATTACATTTATCAATCATAAGTTATCGGTAAAGGAGCAATTCAGGATATACATCGTTTCTAAGTTCCTAAATGTGACAACACAAACTTCACCATCGTCTCCTTGATGAACGCCTATGATGCGTCCAAGTGACCAGTGTGAAGGTGGTATGTTGTCTTTTTTCAGCAAAACTAGCACACCGGTTCTTATTTAATTATGTATTTTACACTTCCATTTATTCAAGTATCCTTCTTGTACCATCTTTTACAAGTGTTGTTTGATACACTGAATATCTTGCCAGCTTGAGTGTCGATTAATTGCATGAACTATCAAATTTGGATCGGGAATAGTTGTGAACATATCTCCCATAAGGAAGTGTGTGGGAGTAAGGGTTTGAAAGTCATTGGGGTCTTCGGATAAAGGAGTTATGGGTCTCGAATTAAAGATTGCCTCGAGTACTACCATGTATGTCTCTAACTCTTTGTAGGTGAAGAGTTTATCGCCTATTATTCGTACAAATTGAGCCTTGAATGTGAAATCATTCAAGGCTCAGTTTGTGGCAGCCTCCCACGGTCCACTGAAATATGGTGATCTCGGAGATATGAAGTGCCAATTTGTCCCTTTATTATTTAAAAATGTTATTATGCTATCATTATGAATGTCTGATAGTATTAAGTTTTTTAAGCTATTTCTTTTTTTGCACCAACGAAATTCGTTGTGTTATCAGAATATAAATTCAAAGCTTGTCCACGTCTAGCAAAAAATTTGCGCAAACTAGCAATGAATGCGTCAATGCTTAAGTCGGATACTAATTCAATGTGAACCACCTTAGTTGCAAAATATAAATATGCACGTATAAACTTTTATTTTACCACGGTTTCTATGTTTTTTTTCATATGAATTGGCCCACAATAATCAATTGCAGCATTTGAAAATGGTCTAGTTTGTGTGAATCTACTGCTCGGATGATCGCCCATAAAGTATGGGCAGTCAGTCGGTTTTGCCTGAAAACAAGTTACACATTTTCTTTTAATTGATTATGTTGCATTTTTACAGCTAATGCGCTAGTATTTTAATCTCACTGCATTCATAGTTGCTTGTACTCCGCTATGTAAATTTAAAAGGTGTTGTTCACTTATAAGTAAGCCAGTAACGTAATGTGTCTTAAGTAAGATAATTGGTAATTTACGAGGGTTAGAAAATATTGAATTATTTAATCTGCCGCCTACACAACTAAGTCTGTCTTTGTTTAAAAATGTATTTTCGTAGTCGATAATTGTTTAATTTTGTTCTTAAAACATTCTTGTTGGACCATTTTTACTATCAAATTTATCGCAGAGTCTAACTCTTTCGTTGTGAGGTATCCAACAGATATAGGCTGGTGTTTCATGGTAGTTTTTAAATCACAATATATAAGCTAGAACGCGTTTGAGTTTACCGACTGATGAATATTTAATTTAAAATGAATCTGAGTCCGTAATCGGTTTTAACTCCATTAATGGTACCACTTCTACGATACTGTTTGGCCGTTCACCCTGATCTTGTCGTAGACATTCTGGATCTGTTTTCCAGCAATTATTATTTTGAAATTCCAATGGTAGTTGTCTATGTGAAAGAACGTCCACCATATTAATGACATTGTTTTTAGTGGGACAATTCAACTTTTTGAACATAATAGATTTGTAAATATTTCTCCGGTGTTGTCTATAGATCACACATAAATGCATGCTCCGTGTGCCTTTTCACTAGCATCACAGAAACCTTGAATATCAAACACGCTGGCCATTCCCTGTTATTCTTGAAAATTTGATTTTATTTAGGATCGATAATTATTGTTGAATCGTCATCCAAGAGGTCCATATATCTTCAGGTAATAAATCATCCCATCCAGCGTTGCATTGTTACAATTTTTGCATAAGTATTTTGGCACAAACCATTTCTGGGCCTCAGACTGATTGAATCATAAATCCGTGCAATTTTTGATAAGATGTGAAGTCCCATCCTTCTCCTTATATGTAATTTCATCGTTTATTCGGTTCCATTGAATGCCTAACGATTTTGTCTGAGATATATAAATTTGGAAGTATCTGGTATTAAGATACTTATAAAATACACTATTTGAAAATTATATTAGCAAATACACTATTTGAAAATATAAAATGTTTTCATATATATACATCACTCTTTTAAAATGAATAAAGTAACTCGCGTCTTTGCTTTTATAGTCATCACATGTGTAAAAAAAATAGAAAAGTCATGGTTATATAAAATCATGGTTTATTTCATATTTGTGTCTTTGTAGAGTACGTTCCACTAGCCGCTCGCAATGCTTGCCGCCCAGAACCGCTATCATAGTCATTCCACTAGCTTGTCAGCGTTGTAACTATCAGTCTAAGTGGAATGAGTAGGAACAATGCGTATCTATAACTATGAGTAAATGGCGGGTATTGGACAAAGGTAAAGAGAATATAGCATTGTATTTTTTATTATGTATTAGTAGTGAGTTAGTAATTTATATTTTCAGTAATTGTAAAAGTGTAATTTAATTTCTATAAAAATTTGATGTTTGTTTGCACATTTTACATCTTTTGATTGTAACTTTTAAATCTATTAGGTACTTCAGAGCTTGTTAAAATATCTCTCTCCATCACCATGTTTGATCTTCAAAAACGATATAAATTTACCTGCGTAAACTTCATGTGTCAATGTGTCGAAGTCAAATTGACAGACAAATGACTACAAAGACACACTTTGATACATAGGTCGGTATGGGCTCGAAATAGTCAAAAACAATGACACCATCAATGAGATTTTGATCACAAACACAACGATTGTGTTCACCAAATGGAACGATGTGTGGCACATAAAATACTTATCTTCTATGAGCGGCCCAGAGTACTATTCTTCCCTAAAGCTTTTGTAAAGTATTCTTAATGAACTTATACAACAAATTTATTGTCATTTTAATATATTATGTTATCTATCACTTTAATATATATTGGTGTTTTACCACCCATTAAAATCATTCAAAAAGTATAAAATACTCAGCATTTAAGGTAGTTTCTAATATATTGTTCAAACTGTAAATATCTAACTTGTATTAAAATTTCAAATTTATTTACCATCTAGTTTTTATAAAAATCGGTCTTAAAAATAGTACAACTAACATTACAGGAAAAGTAGTAATTTCAACACACTTAATTTTATTTAAAAAAAAACATGACGAGCAATTTGTTTAAAAAACTAAGTCATGATGTTATGGATGGTTTATGTTATTAACATTTTGAAAAAAAATAATTTTCAATAAAACATTTTATAATAAATTTTTAACCTTTTTGTCACACGACAACTACCTTAACCAAATTCTTTAAAAAAAGAAAAGAGGGTTACATTTTGTATCCATTAGTTTATTATGTCAATTTACATTCATTCAAAAATATATAAATTGGATAATTAAAAATTCAAATTATTGTTCTGTGCATTAATATTATGGCAATTGACTTAGATTTATATTCTACCTAAATTATTCAAAAACTTTATTTCTTTACTAAAATGTTTGTATTCAAGACTACACTTTCTTATTCAGTGTGAGTTCACTGATGTAATTATTGATTGTATTTTTTTAGAAACTATATTCTGTGAATACACATTATTCACAAAAAAAAATTTATCACAAATAGACAGGCAATAATCACGTGGTCAACATGATCACAAATAATAAATCTACAACAGACAATAGTTTAATAACAATAAAATTATTAGTAGCAATTTCTGATGAAAAAATACCATTTACCATTTTTCAAGTAATGTTCTAAAGATTTTTTATAGAAGAAAATAGAATATTGAACCGATAATATAATCAAATTTAGAAAATATGTAATTTTTAGCAGAATCAATTATAAATCCAGAAAGACTGTTTTTTATTCCCAATATTATATCATTATTATGAGTATATACCCGCATATAATTTTCTCACACAGATTTAATTGTTTTAGTCACAGTTTAAACCAACTGTCAATTAAGTATCTGTTTACAATTAATCTCTCGATTATGTCATAATTTATATGGTAACTTCAATATTACAATAATCTCTGTTTAGCTAAACTTTGTCAATTTTATTTGTAACTTGCAACAACAACTCAATCAACAACAAACTCTTCTAAAGTTTCATTGACTAAATGTTTTATTATATGAGAAAACAGCAAGTAGATGTAAAAATTATTTATAATCTGTAATAATTGGATTAACAAAATTATGTTTTAATTTTATGTCAGTATTACAAGAAAGTGCCCAATAATATTGAAAGTGAGACGGAAATTTTAACGCAGTTGGTTTTCGTCATTCCAAAAATTTTAATAATTATCTGCACTCTAACAACTTTCAAGCGTTGAAAATTGTTAAGACTGTTCAAGAATGATACAATTTTAATATTATAACCTATTGTATAGAATTTTTCTCTGTTCATATTATAACCTATTGTAAAGAATTTTTTAAACAACGACTGAAATGATATGACTATTCAATGATAGTTTGCTAGAATGACAGAAATGGTCACAGCTGACAGCCATATTGCCATAGTTAATCTACAAAGAGAAGTATAAATCAAGTATTGTCAGTAAAAGTAACTTAGAGTATAAATCAAGTATTATCAGTAAAGATTTACCCTGCAACAACTTAAGCAGTATTCTACCACGTACAGACATTTTTGAATATTGTAATGATTTACTTTAATACAGTTTTTGATATTCTAGAAAGCATGATGCTGAATTTAAATGCTGTCTTTCAAAATTTTGTAAAAATAATTATCCTTTCCATAATTACACAAAAACATTTAAATTAATTAAGATTAAACAGCATATGTTTATATTCGCTTTACTTAGGTACTGGCATTTAATACCTACACTATACACCATTGCACTACATTAAAAAAAGTCAAACAGTCAAATAAAACCTCAACATAAACATTCTAACTACGAATAGCAGCATTCACACTGATAAAACTAAGCATTGAATGCTAGTACGAGTACTTAAAGAAAAATCTAAGTTCTTATCTTCTTAGTCATTCTGCTGCTTATATCATCAAAGTTGCCATTAAAAATTAAAAAATCAATCTTTTTATACTTCCATTATTCAATTATTTGCGTACTATAATTCTTAAGACGCCAATCATTATTTATACATAATGAGTGCAAATTTTCTCCAAAAAAGAATACAGGCATTTTCCCTCAGAATATTTTTGAAAAAATTTTGAAATATTGAAGGAATTTCATCTCGGACATTCAAAACTTAAACGATCAATATAAATATTGATAATTTTTTAATAAATTATTGCTGATAACGTCATACCTACCTCAATATTAAAGTTGTAAAACTTAGCAATAGAAAATTTTTAATTATGCAATAAAGAAAATTAAATAAAAATTAATACTAAAGTCTTTACTATCAGACATTTTTAATAACGTGATATTTCTTAAAGGACTACCATTGAATTATTCTCGTGATCACAAACATTAGGAACACACTTGTGTTACAAATTAATATGTAGGTACGTATATTACGATCACTAAAATTACATAAATGCAAGTGTACACATCTACATTTATACGCACACAGTGATACACTAAAGCTTCAGAGACAGTTCATCTCAGACTCAGTCGCCTAACCTGCAGATGAGCAATAACTTAGAAGCACTTACTATTTCAACATTAGTGCTAAGTGCATTCCAGCTGTATAAAATACTAATTAAACTGGTTTTAAAAACAATTCGAATCAAAAATTGCACCATATTTCTCAACTTTACTTCATTTACTCAAAACATACCATCATGAATACCAATCGGCACTAAGACAGCCAAAAAAACTGCAAAATTTCTTAGAACCAACCGCCAGTCGTCCGGTACGGCGTATGGCAAAATAATTGATGTCAACTTGTGGATCTCGTGTGCAGTACAGACAAATATGTACGATGTCAAAATAAGGTTAAGTATTGGCGCACTCGGTATCAAAACCAATACACCATGAGTATCGGCGGCTAACCAAATATGAGACTGGCTAGCAAACAACTCGAGCGATATATTTCCAAACCACGCAAAAAGGCTCGAGTGTCGCGTTCTGAGAGCCCCTGAAACATTCCGAAGTAATATATAGCTTATAATTGGTACAAAGGTTACGTAGCTGTGTATCTCGTTGCAATCGAAGATGTTGCGACAGAGGAATGTGAATGTGGTGTAACTTCCAATTCCTACAAAGGCAGCGAGGGTAGCACTAAGAGAGATGCCAGGCGTAAAAAGATTGCAATGATTATTGTCATCAAATAGATTGTAGCGTTGCGCAAGGAGGAATGCTACCCCAAATATGATCCCGTATGTCACAGAATACCTGAAACAGTTAAGGTAAATTCATTGCCATTTATCAATACAAACAAACAACAAATTAAAGATTTAATTATTTACTTCTACATTAGAATAAATCACTTAAAGCACAGAAATTTCATATTTATAAAAATTATTATGGAAAATTTTTTTTCAGTTGGGCCCCACAATCACAAATATAAAAATGGTACTCTTAAATAGAGAATATGAAAAAATAAGCTCCTTAAATGTTTTACTTAAATCGTTGATAAGGCAAATGAAGAATATTGTATTTTTTCATGAATATTCAGGATATTTTCCATAATAGCTTGAATAAGTTATTTCTACGGAAGTCTTTGAACCAGCAGTAAGAACAATGTAACATACTAATCCATGAAACTGGCATCTCACGAAGAGGGAAAAGTTATTAATTTTAACAACACAGGACAAACAATCTGACATTCATTTTGTCAGTGAACAGAATATGTTTAATTAATTTAGGCAATGGCTACACATTAAAAAAGCAATCGGCGTTGATTATTCTTTGTAATTGTTTTTATATAGTTATTAGGAACTTTACTACATTTTTATTGCTATTTTCATTTCGCATTAACCCTTTTTGATATATTAAACGCATATTTCCAAGAGTAAATATAAAAACAATTTACATACTTCAGAAAAGTGTAGTATAAAAATATTATCTCAAGACCATGGAGATACATAGGCTTACCGACGATAAAGTGACTCATTGCATTAACCATATGTGCATACCCGTACAGAGTCAGTGACGTGAAGCATACACTCCTCCCGTATCTACGGACTCATTATATTAACCATATGTGCATACCCGTGCAGAGTCAGCGACGTGAAGCATACACTCCTCCTGTATCTACGTGGGCTATTATTACACATTTCTTAGTATTCCTTTGTTTTCTTTTTTACTCTTTTCACACCATATTCCCAAAGGGGATTGGAAAAAATGGGATTGATATCACATAAGTAACATAATTTCCAAATAGTTCAGCGGTTTCCAAATTGAAAATGGCAAAGATAAGAAAAATATTAACTTAAAGCTGCAAAAGCACATATATTTCTTTTTAAAATAACAATACTACTTAATGGGAAGAAAGATAACATGAACGTAAAAAACTTAGAAATGATCACAAAAATAATACCAATAGATGTAATTAATAGCCATTACGAAAAAATTAAAAATAAACTATTAACCGACAGTGATAAACACCCAGGCTCAACAACTTATACATTTTCATTGATCCTGTTTCTGTAATCCCGCCTAAAGTTTTATGTATCTCGATAATTTCTTGTGATACATATAGACATAGTCCAAGAGCTTGTGACCCATTTCCGGTAAATGTTTGGTGCACTAAGTAACTTTGCACATTGATACCTTTTGGATAGATAAATTTGGAATTAAAAATCTTCATAACCCTTTTTTGTATAGGGATAAAGCAAAATTGTAAAAAAATATGCACAAAAAAAGTGTTTGATTCACGGGCAGACTAAAACTATTATTTTACTACTAATTAATTTTGAATATAGAAATAAAACAGGCAAACTTTTTTAAAAATGTAAATATAGAAGGAAGAGAGGTATCCCAAACTTGCATTTTTAAAAAATTTATAATTCAGGAATAACATATTACAAAATTTATTCTACAAAATCAATAATTTGAGAACTTAACACAATTCATTAAATTATAGTCTCAATGATAAGCAAAGCTATTATTGTACTTCTATAATATCAGAAACATTTGTATATAACAAATGTTCCTGGTATTTCTTATATATAATTTTAAAAGTGTTTTCGACATCATAATATCTAAAAATTGTAACTAATTTTTAAAATTCAATATAGCTGCTCTAATATAGCGGTCTAGTTTTAAGTTTTAATTAGTGGCATATACTATTATCTAATAATAATTTAAAGTCAGAGTGAAAACATATACTGCAGATATATGATAATAGTTGATTTAATTAATCCAGATATTTATAAAACACATATGAAAGTACTAAATGATATTATTTACTCCAAATGTATCCCACAAACAAGCAGGAAAACCCCTCTTTTCTATGATCACTTTTAATATAAAGTCTGACGTTCCTCATACCCCATAACTTCTTTCCTCAACGCAGACATTATTCTCTTCAAAATAACTAACTACAATCAAATTAAACTAAAATTATCCACAATTAGTCGTAACATATTGGAAAACTAACAATAATTATATCAGAATTTGTTCAAATTAATTGAGAATAAGTTTATTGAAATGTTTTGTTAATGTCTGCAAATTAATTAATTTACGGTTAGATTAACTGTAACATATACATATATGTTTTTAACTGTAACATATATTCTAATCATACATTAATAACTAAATAAATATTCTATTTAACATAGCATTTCCTAAAGTCACATTCAGTGAATTTATAATATTGAAGACCTAAACATATAACCAAAGAGTTAACCAATTTATAATCAGGAAAAGGCAAAAAATAAATTGTCGTTGAAACAAATTGTCTTCGTACACGTGTATATATTTTTTTTTTTAATATATTGAGAAATTATTAACAAAGAGAGTAAAAGCCTAACAATAACGATTATTTAGAAATGATTATAAAATATTGTCAAAATTGATCACATATTAAATCTTTTTTCGGATGACTCTGGCGAGTTTCATGGATTCTCCTATTTTTGATCCCTAAATTTTCTAATATTCTAATATATCTACTATACTCTACAGATAGGAGAGAATCACATTTCCAGCACGGATAGAAATAAATAGATTGTTAAATTTACTTATATACTATTATTAGAAATAATATTATTTTTCATAAAACCATTAAAAATTTCTCATTTGCCTGATTGATAATTTGAACAAGTTTTTAAGGGCTTATTATTTTCATTTTCTCTATCTTAATATGCCATTTTTATACAACACAATATCTACCTCACAATTTTGACATCATTGGAGATGGAGAGAGATAAGGTTTATTATTCACATCATCTTCCTTCGTAACATCCTACAGCCACGTTGACAGTCAAACTTAAATGATCTTAACTTGCGGACGCAAGGTTCAATTGCGTTAATGTTAATATATTTGTGATAATTTATTATATTTGTGAAAATTCACAAAATCTTGTAATGCTGCTCTATACGTGGAGTAAGAGCAAGCAAAAATTTAAAAAACATATGCGATTTGATACAATGATAATACTTTAATGTTTTAATTGTGTAGTTCGGAACCTATTCAACATATTCAAAAATACTTTTTTCAAGTTTACAACAAATAAATAAATAAACAAACATACCTATCTTGCTTCCACCTCAACCACCACTGATGAATGTCATCATCGGTTGTCACAAACAATGCCTTCCACGGCCTCGTGACGAATATCTTCTGGAAGAAGACCTCTGACATGTAGAGTACAGTGACAATACTCAGGAGACCAATTATTTTGAGGACCAAATAGAGATACTGATATGCCTTTGACTCGCAAGTGTGTGATGACGCTGGCGTTATGTGTGGCGGTAATGCAAATATGACGAACACCTGAAAAATAAATACCGTAATACATTCCATATTACATTCCATCTTACTTGAATCCAATTCCATACACATGTACATATATATGTTAAATTTACATAAGTCACATAAAACATATGAGTAGAAATATAATAGTTGTAACCTCATTCATTCAACTAATGTAGTCTGATTAGCTTTAATTGTCACTAGCACTCTTATCCTTTCCTAACCACCCACTCTCAATATAGACATGAATTATACATAACGATTGAAAAATGTCCCTTATTATCATAAAACTTAAGTAGATGAAACATAACCAACGTTCAAACAGATCCGATTCCGAAAGTAGGGCTAAGTGTAATTAAATTTTGTAAAAACTTAGAACATGTAATAAAGTAGATAAACTGATTATTCACACTGAGAACAATTTTTTTTTGTAATTTGTCTCTTCCTGTCTTCTTAAAACTATCATATTTAAAATAAGACATCAACGTTGTATCAACTCCAAAAAATGCTATAAAAGAAGAAATAGCCATCTCTAATATATCTAAGATTTATTAGAGATGGCTATTTTTTGTACTCGTTACATGTTTATAATATTTTTAACATTGTGTAATTTCTGAGTCTTACAAATGTTATTTTCAAAGTCAATAAGATAGTTTATGAAAAAGTTATTAAGGTACAAATCCTAATATGCATAACGTGTTTATAAATATCTTGGTCTATGGTTTTCACCTGAAGAACCATCGAATATTAAAGCACTCCATAAAATAAAGAGTCGTAGTCAAATAATAGGTCACATTCTCATTTAAATATTGTATTAAAAATATCAACAAATTAATTAATATTCCCTTGTTAGTGTTCTCTTAATAGAATGTCTGTACTTTGATGCGTAGTCTAAACAAGCATATCCTACAGAATATTCACTTTTGCAGATAATAAAATTTTTGTACGCTCTAAGTAATCAATTATTTGGGTATTACATCTATTAGAAAAAGTATAAAATGTGAAATAATAAATGAAAATATTGCCTTAAAGAAATTATAAATATTTATGTTGAAACAAAATTAATGAAACAGACATTTTATTTCTTATATGTCCTATATAAAACCTTCTCAGTTGTAACACAGGCAACAACATATATTTTGTCATTATCATGGATTATTATTTATTTTAAATCAATTTTGTGAATCAAAAATTAAGTTTGCTACAACTAAAACAAAACCCAACAATAATAAGTAATCTCCTGTCCTGTAATCCCCTGCCCTGCATCAGAGTGTGATAAATCACACAACTGCCATGTTTTATCTTTTTCTTGGAATTTTCCTTCAAATAAAATTCTTTGCAGTTTTTTTGCTTTTTGTTATTTATTGTTAATATTTCTATTAACACTCTTGGAGATATAAGTAGGTTTTTTTTAAAAATATAAGATAAATCATAACAAATCTCGATAAATCAAAGGGTGGAAAATTGCCCAAGGTGCGGAATTTGTCACTAAAATTTTGTACATATCTGAGGTTTAAGAAAGTATGGTTGATTAGTAAAAAAAATTGCGGCATGTTCATGAGAACTCCTTACATTTCCCAGGATATTTAAAACATGAAAACAATTTTAAGATTCTTCAGAGTTTTCAAGATTTTTCAGGTAAGTGGCAACCCTATTATATAGAGCTGGGGCTTATAGACGCTGCTTATACTATCAAAAAATTTGAAATATGTAGAATAATTGTATTATTTACAGTGACAGTATATAAGGTAATTGTTGATATTGTAGAAAACTGACATAAAACTAATAAAAATACAATACTCACCAAAGTAAACCAAAATGAAACCAACGGCACAAAGTTATAAAATTGATATGGCCTATTCATGGCCAAGCACAGAACCACCGTCAGAAAATTTAGCCTGAAGATGACACGGAAATAGCGAACTAGACTCGTGTCACCTGTCTGCCACATATAACACAAGTGTCCATAACCTGTCAGGAACAAATACGAGCTGACTAAAGCCCGTACAAGCATATAGATGGGTAGAACTTTACTAGCGCCCGTGACATGGTAGACCAGAATGACTAACTGCATCCAACCCTTCCATTCACTGGTTTGCTCTCGGTGCAATACCCTAAAATAAGTAAAGATTACTTTAGAGTAACTATCTAATGTTAAGAGTGTAATTTTAAACTCTAATTAGTCACTCGGGGTCAATATGGCCCATATAGGTCATATGCAGTAATGCAGCTATAAGCAATTTTCATATGTAACGTGTGTTATTATTCTAGTTACAGATGCAAACAGTTCATACAAGGTTATGAAAATTTTGGCAAGATACAGGATATTGAGAGTGATATCAACATTAAAAGGCATGGTGTAAATGATCATAAACAATCATTTGAACCATATTTGTAGATATCCAGAGTATATGAGTTCTTGAGATATTTATATATATTCCAAATAAATTTAAAGTTGGTATAACTAGCAGTATGTGGGTTCCGTAAATCTGTAAATATATTTGGAAGTTTAAACATATTGATTCTATTTATATAACATATTGATTCTATTTATATAATTTAATAATAAAAGTTTAATAAAATCATTTTACACCAATGTACTTACAAAATCGTGTTTTTTTTCAAATTTTGATATATATATGGTTAAAAGGTAAAAGAGGAGAGAGCACACTGCTTTAAAAACCCATATCTTGGGAAGGAGGTATGCTTCATTAAAAAGAATCAAGGGAAATGCATTTTAAAAGAAAACTTCTTAAAAAAATACACATACTAAAATTATACAAAACGCTTTAAAAAATGTATTATTTTATTACCCTTCTACTGATAGAAGCACTAAAATGCCTATTGTCTCCATTTTCAGGAAAAAGCTACTGTCCCAACGTAAAAATGGTGCGTCCTTCAATAACAGTAACCTTACTTATGTTCAAAAATTTACATAATGAGAAAAATTACATTACACATGTTATAGAATGTCAATTTAAATCAAAATCTGAACTCTTCCTTAAACTGTTGCTCACTTGTGTAGCTCTTTTACTCAACTTTATCATTAATCTTATTAATTGCTCTCAGTTTATAATTGACTTGTTGTAACCTAATTCTTTCTTATACACTCCTCACCTACCACTCTCCCCATGCAAGTTGTAAATACTTGGTTATTTTATTAGAACACACAGAAATAATGTTTTTGGAATATTTGTCTGTCAGAGAGTATGTTTACTTTTTCAGAAATTCCGCAAAAACTATTAAATGCATTCTAGTGGAGTTTTAATTTTTTGATTCTGTAGGATCTGAGGTAATATGCAGGCTTCGTCTTATTGCAATTGACTCACTAAAAAGAAGCTGTGATAATTTAACAGTGGAAATAGCATATTTTAAAAATATAATTAGCAAATTTTTTTACACACATAAATATAATGTGCAGATCTAGACACAAACCCTTTATTAACTTTTTAAGTATCAAATACCTATTTCAAAAATTTTTAAAAATATATGTTATAAAATAACACCTAAGGATTCTACAAAATACATTTTTTAACTGTACATATTGTGTATATTAATTTGATGCCGATAAGACAGTTACTAAAAGTTTACACTATCACTTAATTTTTTTTAATGTTATTGTCATCCCATATCTTTGTTAATTCTTTCATAAATAAGTCATTTAAATTGAAGAATTTTTATTCTGCTTTTATAGTGAATTCCTTAATTTAATGAAACTTGAAATTTATTTTTGGAAAGGCAAGATAGAACAAGATCTAGGTTGTCAATGCTACCCAAAATTAATCAAACAATTAGTACGAAAAATGCATATTATATTGCAATTAAATATTTTAATCACTTCTAATAGTTTGAAATTATTAAACTGTTAAAATAAATTAATAAAAAAAGGTAAGTAATTGGGTTGTTGTTACTTTTGCTGATTATATTCAATGTAAACTTGGAGATGGTTGCTTTTTTTAATGAAACTGTTAAGCTGCGCAATTCTGTTATTCATATTTTTTACTTTATATCTATTTTTAAACAAATTATTTTTCTGATTGTATGTACTTTCTGGTTCTATGTATCCCACCTATATAAAATTTGTCATACTGGAATTATATAAAAAAAATAAATATTCAGCCCTTCAGGAGATATAAATTATTTTTAAAATTGTCATTATTAACTATTATCTATGGTAAGATTTGGGTGTAGCACTAACTAGGGAAAATAAACTAAAATTTC
Source organism: Druceiella hillmani (assembly GCA_039881145.1). Lineage (NCBI taxonomy): Eukaryota > Metazoa > Arthropoda > Insecta > Lepidoptera > Hepialidae > Druceiella > Druceiella hillmani. The sequence goes on along the minus strand of JAYKKI010000015.1, from coordinate 10,481,465 downwards.
AAAAATCAAACAAAGCACCTGGATGGTCACCATTGAGGTACTTTGCTTGAATTTGTCTATTGTTTTTACAAAATTGAGAATTGTATATAAAATGTCTATTGTTTTTTACAAATTTGAAAATTGTATATAAAATATCAGGACGAATTTAACATGACAAAATTTTCATTTTCTGATTTTTTATGATATGTGTTACAATCTCAATCAGCAAAAAAGTTACGATCAACTATGATTGGCATTTTATAATGAAGCCCATCTCGTGTTACTCTTTTAAACTGGGTCTAATTAGTTCAAGCATGCAAAATTATTTCATGACAGTTATTACATTATCCAAAACTTTTGCGAATATTATGCTTAGGAGATACAATAGCCCAAACAAAAACACATCAAAAATATAACATGTCCTACAAATAACAACGACACTAGATATTATTATTGTATCATAAAAGAACCAGTTATTTCCAAACTTTGATTTGTAAATACCTTGATGTCCAATTATTCACTGCTGGCATTATTAACAATAATAAACGATATGAAAAAAAGGGCTAGTGTATGATAGTAGTGATATTATTATTGTATCATAAAAGAACCGGTTATTTCCAAACTTTGATTTGTAAATACCTTGATGTCCGATTATTCACTGCTGGCATTATTAACAATAATAGACGATATGAAAAAAAGGGCTAGTGTGTTGTGTTGCAAGTAGCTACAATATCCCACTACTAATCTTCTTTCCTTTTATAAAATGTTACTATCAACAGTACGTAAAGGAAAACTTTGGACTTACCTTGTAGACCTGGAGTCCTCCGTAAAGAACAGACCCAGAGCAAATACATAACCGACAGGCAACCAGAAACTCCACTCCGAATAATATTTATTCTCTTTCATGAAAAAATTTGTTCTATCACAGAGGTAGAAATAAGCCATTATGAGACCCAACTTGGCTAGCGCTGAAATTGGACAGTTGGCTGTAGTGGGCTGCCCCATGTTGTTGACCAGCGAATACCCCTCCAGTTTCTGACGGTAGTATTGCATATATGACCATACTACTTTTGCACTCGCTATTACAATACTGAAATGATTGATAATAATTTTAAAATTGATTGCGCTGGTAGAAAGCAACTGAGTATGTGTTCAAGTTTTTATTTTTTTTTGACGTGTTGCACCAACTTTCGTTAAATAATATTTATGATGGTATAAGTAGTCATGAATAGCACATTATATATTTATGTCAAGACTGTCATTTTAAGGGAAGTGTATAAAAAATCTTAACAAATAATATAAAATGTGATTTTTAATATTTATTTTTCACATTTTGAAATATATATAATATTGTCTGAAATATTCCCTAAGAGAAAGTGTTTATATCAGATCCCTAGCCTGTATAGTTTAAAAGAAAAATGAGTTTAAAATAAATAAAATAATTTTGAAAATATCTCTAAAGAGCCATTTCATTATGCTTATCATGCTGGACCCGTTTTGTCATTTATAAGACATGCTCACCATACGAGAAATATAGCAAAGGTGACCACTTGAAGTGTAGTATAAGGTTCTGCACTCGCACAACATGATCCGTCATTAAAGTTCATATGATCATTGCAGTACATATTCAATAATATCTGTGCATCGTGCCGGAGAGCTGTTTCACTCAGTCGTAGACCACCATCGCTGGACATTGCACCTGTCGATACAAGACGTGGCGAACTCCATATCTTAGCCGCACTGTGCGTTAATATCTGAAATATATTGTGAGAAAGGACTTTTCTACCATAAATGAATACTTCAAAAAGCTAATATTCCTTTATATATGATCATTTGGTTAGGAAATGAAATATTAATTTGAAGAGCAGATGAGCTAAAGAAAAATTACGACTTCATTATCAAGTAATAAAAATACTAAAGAATTAAGTGTAAAAGAAAGGAACTGTACACAAATCACAGGTTACGTGCGACTAAATTCTGGACTAGGAGAGTACTGTGTACAGTTAGATACACATAAGAATTTTAACATTTAAGGGTATTTTTATTAAACTATTTATAAAAATGATTTTTCACTTTGAAACTACATTCCCTAGAATATGTTTCATGGGTGTAAAATATATCCCTTTAATTAATTAATGCAACTTGATTAAAGCAAATATCCATTAAAGAATTTACTCAATGCATTCAACCTAAATTATTGAAACTTTTTCCGTAAAACGTTAAAAGAATAAGCATACACTACAAACACTTTGGAGATTCATATCTCGAGAAGACGTTGAACAATAAAATATTCCTAGATATCTTTGATAATATTTCAAAAGACCTCTTCAATGACAGCCCATTTGTTGGGATCCTAGAGAAAAAAAATGTTTCATGCCCAAATTCACTGTAACCTAATACTGCCCACACTTAAAAAATAATTTTTAAATATTTTTTCTTTATTTCTATATTTTAAATAATTCAGTCATGTCTTTCTGTAAAATTTGTTCACATTCTTTCCTAAATTAAAAAACTATGATCCTATGAAATTCAAACAGGCAGATGAACAGACGAAATTATAAGAGTTCCAATTTTGGCATTCAGTTAAAAAACCCAAAAAAATGTGAAGATAAAAACAATACGAGAAAGGATCGAAAAGTTCACGGTCTCATATAGAAATAACTTCAATATTGAATTCATACTATCTTCATTATGTTTCATCAATTTTTTAGTTGTCGCTGTGTAAAGATTCATTTTGGTATTGCATTTAGTTATAAGTTTACAACAAATTAATTGACATCAAGCTACGGATTTCTTCAATATGGAAGAAATCAAATCTCAGGCTGTTATTAAATAAAAATACCTATTTAAAAAAAGGCTTAAACAGATCCTTGAAGACATAGTGGCCACGTAAGGGGAAACCAGTTCATCGTACACAACTGTTATAAAGTGTTATTAACAAGCCTTGAATATGACCTTTGCATTGGACAGCCATCGACTTCGATTACTGAAGAAAACATTGAAAAGTATGCGATTTGATCATGGAAGACTGAAGATTAAAAATTACATGATATCTGGGTTCATTACCATCTCTTACAAGCCAAGCCAAAACGTTAATTCCAAGTGAACTAGGATTTTCTAGAGTATCTGCAAGACAGGTACCAAAATTCCGTTCAGTCAAATAAAAATGCAAACAACCAATTAATTGGCACGTCAAAGTTATTTGAAACAGATACTTTTGAACAGATTCTTTACTACTGAATCCACCACTATAATATGGTGGACTCGGTAGTAGATATTCCAGAGTCAAAACAGCAATCAAAAGAATAGAGAAGATTCAAACCAGCCCTGGAGAAAACCACAGTGATTTCATTAGCGAATAAGATAATGAGATATCAGTTTTCTGGGATTCAAAGGAAGTCATTATTTTTGATTACTTACTAAATGAAACACCATATACTTCACTTTATACTGCAGTCTTTTACATCAGTTTAATGAAAAAGTACTAAGAAAGTTGACAAAAAATAGTTTTGTTTTATAAGATCAGCTGCTTTATACAAATTTGCAATTTGCTGCTTTATAAGAATTTCTAAAAATATCACCATTTTGGAAATTAATCTTGGCATGTCCATATAGTGACTATGCACATTCTCATGAGGAAAACATGTCCACTTTCTAAGCACAGAAAAAATGTTAAACTTCTTCAATGACTGTAATAGTAACTTCTATCAAAACACAGCATTGCACAAAGTGATTTTACAACATCTGTCTTTAAATATAATTTTCTTTTTAATCTAATTACCGTTTCACTAGGAATTAGAACAAAAACAAAGCTATATGTATATGTTTGTGATATTTAATTATAATAACACAGTGAATAAGATAATGTAATTGAAACTATGCAATGAAAAGTATATCGTCAAAATAAAAGACAAGTCAGACCCCATTAGACAGCTAGAGGAGTTCATATTTATATTTATGTTATAAACTATGTCTTTATACAGGGTATTGGTCAATATATTATACAGTTTTTGTTTAATGTATTATATACACTTTATGTTATAAAATATGTCTTTATTCAGAATATTAGTTAATTGGTACATCAAGCCGGCATCTATGGGTTCCGGAATGTATACAAAGAAACACAAACAAACAAACTCTTTGCTTACCTCTAAAGCAGCTTTATTATACTGATCAATGTCTGCATTAGTCACCATCTTGTAGTCTTGTCTTAATCTACTATTATCAACTGGCTCCAATAATTTCCAAAGCACTTGGGACTTTCGCTCGGTTAGTGCGTCAATAGCCTGTACGATCCGAGTCAAATTCCTCTGATATTCCAGGAGTACTTGTTCAGTTGTGTTCCGCATCTTAAGCAATTGGAGACCGGTACTAACAACAATGACTGATGGAGGCTTAGACGTTTTCTGCCTGTAATTTTCACAAATAACTGTGTAAATGTTTAATAGTAAATATACTATAATAAAAAAAATAACATAGAATTTAAGATACATATTGAGTAATCAAAATACTCATAGCTTTGTAATAATCGAGAAAAATCTCCAATCTTTCACTTTATCCGTCTCTTTGATTTGTTCAATCTATCGAATAAACATATCATCTTCAAGTTAAAAAATATTTTTCTGTGATTTATACATGCCTGCAAATCATTTTTAATTTCCACATACAGTCTTATAAAATCCTTTTTAATAAGTATATATATTTTCATACTAAGAAATTTTTCCTTATGGTTCTTAACCCTATTAATGTTATCTCTCATATTTCCAAAAACTAAGTAAATAATAGTAAAAAAAGAATCATAATCCGAACAACCATCTTGTATGGTTTAGTAGACCGGGTACATCTAACAGCTGATTAGAATGATAAAAATATTCATATAGAAACTTATAGATTCATATGAATCTATAAGTTTTTATATGAATCAAATAGATTCATATAAAATTTTATAGATTCGTATAGATTCATAGAGAAACTTATTGAGGAATTTAACATAATCCACAGGATGTAAATGATTCTTCTAAAGACATACGCAGAGAGTATCTACACTCAAAAAATTTTGGGACTCCTGTAAATAATATTACTCTGTGTCAAAAATAAATTTTGTAATTTAGTTTTTTACTATGTGCATTTTTACGAAGAGTGACAACAAAAAAATCACACCAACTTCCATCACTCACTAAATACAAACTAATTGATGAACAGAGTTGCATTAAGTTTTAACATGTTTTAAGTGGTTCCCTTCAAAACAGCTCTATAATGGCTATCATTGCTTTCCTATGTGATACTGAACTTAAGTTTTAATGAACCTAATATCTAAGTTTTTTCTCTACAGAAATTCCACTTCTATTAAACTCTTCACTTCACGCTATAAACATGTTATTCCTCATAAAATCATCATTAAACGAGTGTTCTATCTAAAAGTATTACAGCACGCAATACAGTACATATTCAAAACAATTACTAATTATGAATCATATAAAGGATAAAAAACTTTACAGCAATTGAAAAAAAAGCTGTGCAAAAATTTTACAATTTGTAAAAAATTCCACACTTATAAAACAAGAAATATATACACTGTATTATTCAAATAAATTTATAATACACTATGGAAACACACACATTCTTTAATTAAATCTGTTAAGACACAGACTCAAACCATGTAAAGTTTGTATCTGTTAAGAGTTTTAAATTAGAGATGTGTAACTCACGAGTAATATAGCTCATATGTTATGAACATATCTATCACTCGCTCACATGAAATCAAAATGTATCAGTATATCACTAGCTCGGGAACGATCGGCATCTTTTTCCTTTCAGCAAATCAATCATTTCACTCACTCATCGCGTCGTGAAGATAGATATAAAAGTACATGTTTTGACGTTACATGAAAGAAAGAAAACGATCAAACTTTTTAGTCAAATATGCAACTGAATCTATGACGTAGCTACTCGCGACTGAATGTGAACGCTGTGATAAAGTATACGTTAGTTCATTAAAGTATACTTTAGTTCGCTCAAAATATTTACATAAACAAATACTTTTTTGTTTCATTTCAAAATTCTAATTTAAATACCCCAATCTTTTCCAATTTATTTAATTATCATTAAAGTTATTTTATGTAAAATTTAAATTTGAGTCCTAAATCCTAAACCTGCAAAGTATTAAGCAAAATCAAGTGGATACTCTTGCAAAATTTATTTTTATTTTCAAACAATAGTGCATAATTTTCAGTCATTACTTTTTATGACCACATTGTATGACCATTATTCAACGTATGCGTAATAAATAATTTCGTTAATAACTCGGGGTACTGAGATACTAAGCTACTGAGCTAAAGATATAAATGAGTCATATGTATCTTTTCAGTCAAATGACTCTTTTCTTTTCACTTATACATTTTGCATACCTCTATTTTAAATAAGGGGAGAGAACCTGTTTAGTGCGAGTAGAAGTCAAACAAAAATTCTGTAAACGTTTAGATACATTATAAGTTTAAACATTTAAGGGCATACCATACTTCTTTTAAATTGTTTCAACATTAATATTATTTCTCATCATGTAACTGACTAATATAACTTTCACAAGTGAAAATATCATGAAACATAAAATTATCCGAAAAAATATCCGTGTTTCCGAAAATTTTAACTCAAGCAATTTTGGAAATGGGAGAACATGTTTTTGTGAACATTTTGAAAAATAGTTCTAGGACAACCTTATGTAAAATTCTCTTTTAAAATTCCCTTTCAATTGTTACCCAAACATAACATTTTTTTCCTTTTGAAACACTAAAAATCAGGGTAAAATATTCTGTCCATACTATAATAAGTCTTAAAATTTCATTGCAGCCTTGTTATAAGGGTCTTCACCGTGATATGAAATGACATTCACTTCATGTTTGTAAAACAATAATAAATCTATGACACCTTTAAAAAATACTAACCATATTGCGAATTGATCAACCATAGCCTTAGATATGTCAGGACTATAAACAAATTCCACTGACAATCTTAATTTTGTATCAATATAGGTGTAGTTAGATAACCCCTTATTGGTCACCATCGCAGAATCCAAACTGCCTCTCGTTTTTAATAAACCTGCAAAATTCAGTACCAAAATATTTATTTGTCTATGTCTAATTCAAAGAGGTGTTTATATATTTCAAAACCAAAAAAACAATTTTAATTTTTCTGAAAAAGTTTTATAACTAAGACTTAGTTGACCATGATCAAAACGTGGACTTAATGTTTTTTTCATATTAAGTTTAATAGTCTCTTCTCATATGAATAAAATTATTAATTTTTTGAATGAATACAATTTTAAATTGAAATTTAATAACAATTTAACATAAAGTTAACAGCTGAGCACACAATGTTTAAAATTTGACATCACAAGCTGTATAAAACTCACTTGTTTGTAATTCAATAAGGTTTCACATAAATTAAAGTCCCCAAAAGGACTGAAGGGCATAAATTTAATAGTATAGCTTAATCCAATCTCATTAATGTGGAAATTCCCTCAAACATATACAAAACAATCATTTAGATGTAAGAATATTATAATGGACTCATATTGCTGTTTAAATTTTTTATCCTAATTGTGTTTGATGAACATTATAATCAGCTTAGAAGTTCATATTTCTTTAGTCAATGAAATGAAGGTTAAGTTATTAATACAAAATACGTGTTCAGATTTTACGCTGCAGACATTTTGAAAAGCAGAAGACCACTCTACATTTCTTGCATAATTCAATGATTGCAAAATCTTAGTTACAACATTATAAAAAATTTCCATCATATCCCTGTCTGGAAGATCATCAATCCTTCTCCTTGACATGGCAGAGAGGTGTAGCTTTTGTGCATCTAATTGTATGTATACAAAATTTGTATGAAATATGAAAATTGTATCAAAATGTTTATATAAAAATAAATAATCTTTATGTTCACAATCAAAGTACTGTTCGTTGTTTGTTTATCTTTTCAATACTGTCCTATTTCAATAAAAAATTACACCTATATGTCAAAATTATAGTAAAAAATATTTCTTACTTATAAAATATTCATATAGCTGCTGTAATCTCGTATCACCAATAAACGAAAAATTGTTGTACTTCCCCCAAAACGCCAAATATCGGAAGCAATGTCTCGTATCTCTATAAATAAATCATACAAAATTAAGATACATTACACAGTTTCATCCATTAACTGCTATCAAACAAGGGGGGAAAAATACTAAATCACTAGAAAAATTAATTAGATTGTGTAAGAACTATAATCTGATAATTAGGCTTTTTTAAACAGCTAATCTGGTCTGACAAGTGTTGCCATTTGAAGAGCTAGGCATACAATGTTGCCACAATTTAATACATTTAAATATTTGCTAATATAAATGCTACCCACTGCTATTTCCACATCTCATTTGTTGAAAGCTTGTGTAACTAACTGCCAACTTGTCAACACTGGTATCAATCATGAAGTGAGACAAGTGTGAGCAGTAATTTTGGCTGTGAATTGTAATTAACCTTCATTTCTATTTTAGATTAAAAATAACTGATATATATTATGACAAGGAAAGTTTATTTCGACTGTTGAATTACATATTGACTACCAAATCATTATAACAAACAAATGCACGTCAAAACATGTTGATGGAAGTGAACTGAATTCACATTTTTCAAGGCCATGGTAGAAGAATTAGAGTGGAAGACGCAATCAAATATTTTGCTAAGAGGGCATGAAAAAATGTTTACTATTCAGCAAACAATTATTGTAAGCTTTATTAATAGTCAAAACCCTCAATAAAATAACATTTGTCACAGTGACAATTTACGCCAAATATAAATAACTGCATAACACATGAACAACACCCTTGTAAACCCAAAAAAACTGCTAAAATTAATTACTGTTATAAGTACTTTTGAATAAATCATGTACTCGGAAAAGTTCTCGCCAATTAAAAGGGCAATATTTTGTTTGGAAAATTAATTTATGTATCAAAATATGATGCTTTTATATTATAACTTTCTCCCAAGGGCTTAATAATTTAAGAATGCCAATTTTATCAACTGGGAAGATAACTTATCACTTCTTCTTTTAGCTCATCCTCACGTCTGTAATGTTTTCTTCTCATATTTATCAAGAATAAGAAAGAAATGGAAATCAGTTGATGACAGGTTCGGTGAGTATGATGGACAGAGCATAATCCCCACTGACGCACTATTAGATAATGAAAATTGGTGCTCATAACCTAATTCCATTATCTCGTTGTATGTCATCTTCACCACATGAGAACGAGTGTTACCATATACCAACAAAACTTTCGTTCTATTTACTAATACAGGCTGTTTTCCGACAATTTCTAGAGAATATGTTCTATTTGATTAAAGTAGATGTTAATGGCGATAGCATCGCCTGCTGTTAAGAATTTAAAATAAATCAGTGTCTTTCAGAAGTCCGCCTTAACACCTGGTGATCCTTAGGATTTTGTGACAAAATATTTTATTGGATTAAAATTATAAATTACTCAACTTCCATGCCTTTCCCAGCTGATGCAAATTAGATCTTACGGTTTCCTCATTTATATTAAAAGTAATAGCATATTCTCTACAAGTAAGAATTAGTCTCAATTGCAGTCCTCAAATTTGCATCCGAATGCCACATAAAACTTTGGATATGCTTCTGATACATTGGTACGAAGTTTGAAGCCATACAATAAACATAACAAATAATTGGTTGCTATGTGGCCATATTACAAGAGGCAAACACAAAACAAAGTCCGTGGCTCAAAATATGCTCATTGACTTACTCAACAGCTGCACTTTGTAGGTATTCATTTGCTTGCCATTCACAATTGCCAGATGAATATTATAACTATTGTAAGAATACCGCTCACAATCAACAAAAACTTTTCTTGGTACCGGATATAATTATGGGTTATTTGATAATTTCGACTTAATACACTTCAACCAACAATATTTTAACTTCATTAATCCATCCAAAAAATATTTTTTTCTGAAACTCTGGTAAATAAACATTTATTTGCCTTATAACTCTCTTGTTTTTAGATAAATTTTTGTCCAGTGAGCCGTTTTTTATGTTTGGAAAATGGAAAAAATGTCAGGGAGTCAAATCTAGGAAATACAATTCCACTAATTTGGTCCATGTAGTCACAGATGAATGAGCCAGCGCATCATCGTGAGAGAATTTTTTTTTCCCTAAATGTGATTGTTTCTCCTTCAATTTACCATCAAATTTGTCCAACTTGATATCACCAGTTATAATTAATCCTTCGGAATCCCATAAAACATGATGCTGGCTGATTTAACAGTTTTTACATTCTTTGGAGCACATTCAAACCACTATTTTTATTATACTTTTGTTTATTTTGTGTAGTGATGATCCTATGAGTCAACTAGTATGAACATTGATCACAATTAAATGAAACTACGTGATGTAGTATTATTTCTACTTTCTTTAATTTCTTTACCACGACCTAGGTTTCGTTGTATTACAACAGAACCTAGAAGATGTTGTAATACAACGAAACCTAGGTCGTGGTAAAGAAATTAAAGAAAGTAGAAATAATACTACATCACGTAGTTTCATTTAATTGTGAATAATGAATTTCTACAAAATTAACGCTAAATACATTCAATATATGAACATTGATGAAAAACTCTCTTAAATATATCCAAACACTGCTGTGAAATCATTAGACAATATATGTTTGGTTTATTATCAGCAAAATGAGTGCCGCACACGCTAACAATTGACCAAAAAAGAAATCTCCGTCACACCTTCTGTTTATTTAAGTAATGAAAAACACTTTCCTTCGAGATGTTTGTAATGTTGATTCAATGATCTTTCAACACAATAGCCTTATTAATAATTTCCTCAGTAGTGACCTCAATCGGAAAAAACTGGTTCAACTACAACGAATTTCACTAAATCAAGGTTTCTATTTTACAAGAGTGCATGTAAAAAATTATCTGATAATGAAAGAAATGTAAGTAAGAGAGTAAGCAGGTTCATTAGCATAAATTTGTATTTTTTCTATTGAAAATACAATTTTGTATGGCAATGCATATGCATTCTTTCACCTTTCAGCATCATTTCATATTTTCACAGCAGATAACCTACAATGTAACTGAAACAATCCAGCAAAAATGATGCTGACAAGTATATTTAGTCACTAATATACCAGGACCCCTCAGTAAGACTTGCCATTGTATTATCCCACTCTAGAATAAGCTAGAATAAATGGGGTTACATCAAGTGAAACAAAGTGTTTTTATATACATTATCCTGTATACTAAATTCTATACAAATCTGAATATTTCTTACTCATCCTATAATTAAATTATTATAATTTAATTATCATTACATAGTACAAAACAAGCGTCACAGAAACTAATGGACCTGAATATATAATGGACCTGGATTTTATTCCGTATTTCAACAATGGATATATTGATTCCCGAGGAAGGTTTAGACGTATAATTTATTAATTTGTTGTAAAAATAAGCCAACCTTTAAAAATTGTTTTCATGAAAGTCAGAACATTTAACCATCGGAGTGTTTTCTAGGTATGAACTGGACAAACCCTTAGATACACATGAAAAGAATAGACGATAATAGTATTGTCTTCAAATAAGCCCCCAACAAAATATGTCTATCTTTTATATGTAGGCCATAATAATGAAATGTACGGTTTATCCATAACTTTAAAAATCACTATCGTACTTCCTGTTACATTTTTGAGCAAATGAAACTTTATCCATTTTATTATCTGTGTCACTTTTGATATCTAAATGAGTTAAATAATATTTTTTACACCAGTTTATTTAAATCAATAATTCACATGTTATGAATATCTTTGATTAGATGCCGAAGAAATACCTGCATTTGTCTGTCTGCCTATGCAGGCTAACTACTAAAAGTTTCTGCTGTATATTCCAGCAATGGATAGATTTATTCCTAAGGAAGGTTTAGATGTATAAGTTATGAATATTTTGTGTAAATTAGCTGAACCATGATAATGAAGTCATGAAAAAATCAACCGTCTGTGAGGTTTCATAGCATACAATGTGTAAACCGTTAGAGATATATGAAAACAATGTACTCGCACCAGTCAAATATACCATATAAACATAATATGTTCGTTCTGGCACCTAGGAGAAATATACTTAACATAGTGTATAAATAAAAATTTTAATCACTACTTATGTCTACATTAAGATAGATTCATACAAAACTGGGCCATGTCACTAAGTAGTTCTAACAGTAACTATCCACATCGCATATATCCCACGAAGAAAAGGGTCTATCATACCAACTTACTTATCTGAAGAACAAATCTCATCAAACTTTAAATATATAGAATATTGTTAAATTGTTATAGTAAGGCGGCTATAATTTGTTCTAAGTATAAAATAAGATAATTATAGTCAATAAAATTTCTTCATATCTTCTCCGATTCTTAAGACACACTATTTAAATTTTAACTCAAATGTTAAGCGTCCTTCAGTGCATGCACACCAAGTCTCACGCGAATCATCAAAGACATAAGGCAAAAACCTTATTTAGTGATGAATATTAAGTTTATGAGCATTATTTTGCAAAAAAAATTTATTATAAATGATAACTCAGTGTTCCGATAATTCAGTATTTAAGTTTTCTTTCATGGAAATTCTGTTTATGATAAAATATTTAAACGTAGCTCAGATAATGTTGACAATACAAAACACTTTGTTATTGAAGAATAGAATATTTCTCAGTAATAAAAGCTGAAAACAAATAAAGTTATAAATCATTTTCGTTTCATGTTTTCAAGACAAATGGGAAAAAATGTTTGTTATACCAATTAACCAAACACCTGTATAAATAAACCGACATAGTCAAAATCCATAAATTCAGAAAACTTTACTTACGTTTGAGAATACCTATGTAACATGCAACCATACGGCTGCCATTCATGATCGCCCTTATATCTTCCCGAAGATAGGAGCCATGCACATGAATCGGGACCTGAATTTAGTATACTTTCATTGCAATTAACATGAATACACTTTCATTACAATTAACATGAATACAGAACAAAACTGGCGATATTAATATTAACAGGAAACGAAAATGCTACTGGTGCAACTAAAAGCCTATTTGAATACATATTTTGAATACAAAACTTGTATAAAAAAAAATAAAATATGTGGAATCGCTTGTTTTTCTAACAAAACTTAACTGGGTTTAATAGTCAAGCTTTCTCAATATTTAAAAAGAAAATATATGGACACTTAACTAATAAGAAACAAAATAATTTATTCTTAAATACTCCAAATATATCAAAACCTGAATAATAAAAATAGTAAAATGCATTATGTAGAAAATGAATCATAATAATAGATACATAACAATTCATCATACTTTATCATCTCAATTTAGACAGAAAAAGTGGTCCATTTCTGTGAGTTGAAAGAGGTAAAGATTAGAGTACATTCTATCTATAATTTCAAGTTATACACTGATATAAATGTTAGATTAAATGAAAATATATGATATCATATTATTATTTTGAATCTTGAGAGCTCAATTATTATAGCAAAATGATTGCAGAAGTATACCATTAATTAGGATTCATTTAAAAAAATTCTGCAAAATCTTACAAACTTAAGTTTTGTATTGTACAAGATTAAGACTAACCAACGATGTTAATTCTCTATTAACGAAAAACCTACCGTATCTAAGATGAAGCAAGCCATGATAACCGATGAATCCTACGACAAGAATAAATGCTAGTTTCTTCGCATTGTCGGCGTTTAATAAATCTATTAATCTCTCTGCCGTTGACCGTTTGTGCACCTCAGTTACCATTTTAAAATTGTTCATTTACAAGTTACATATTTACACGAAAAGTTTACATATCAAATGTTGATCGAAACTATGTAAACAGTATTATCTCACGGATAACCAAGGGTAGATTATCAGACAAACATATCATTGAGAAGTTTGAGTAATGTATAATTTAAATTGAGTATGATTGTATACTATACATTTCAGTTTGACTTATGTCAAATTTGATGTTTGTTTTATTTATAGCGATTTGAGACTGACATGTTGCTAGTGTACCTTATTATTTTATTGTGAACTTACCTAAAATATTTTTATTTCAAATAATTTTTTTTCATATTAAACTAAATTATTTCTTCTTCACTTTTAATAAATTAAATGTCATTTTTTATTTATCTGTCTAACGATAATAAAAAATAAAATAGTCACAATCAAAATTATAAATTTTAACATGAAATCTTATATATCAATCCTTGTTAATATTTAATGCGTATGTGATTCTATTTTAAGAAATTGAAAATTTCTCGTATAAGTTTCAATTTTTAAGCATTCTTTAAAACAGTTTTAATAATCAAAAAGCTTAATATTTGTGTGTAAAATTTAATAAAAAATGTATTTGTATAAAGCTTAAAATTTAATGAAATAGTAAATCAAGAAACTAGAATTGTGTGGACAGAATATTAAATAAAAAAGAAAAAATCAACTGTACTCGTATTGATGTTATTTAGTATTTCATGGTTATTTGGTACTAAAAATCATTTTATGTGAGCCTTCAGTATTTTAGATATTTAAATACTTGTTTAAATATGACCTAAACTATTAACTGTAAAGATATAAGTAATTGCAACACCATCTGCAATTGGATTACGATGGCGACGATGTCTCCGTCTGAGGTTTGAATATTTTTATTTGACATTAGTTTTAATTTAATTTTTTACTAAATATCGAACCGCGATATACTTATATTTAGTATGGATAACTTTTTTAGATCATGTCAAAACTTAATTTGTTGATTGGTCATGTAACATAGTTATGTTGCAACTGACAGTTGTGAACACAAATAATACAAAATAAAACTATTACCAAACATTTGTATTGAATTTGCTTTACAAGTTATGAAACCATAGAATTTTCTACAAAAAACTATTCACATCATACTTAAAATATAGATATTTTCGCAATAGTTTATATTCATATTCATATGTAATTTTTTTGTTCCCTTCCGCTGATATTATGTTTCGTTTCCAGAGACGTTTGCAAAAAGAACTGATGTCACTTATGAAGGAACCTCCACCGGGTGTTACTGTGGACGCAGATCAGGCCAGTCAAAACTTAACGTTGTATGTACAATATGTATATTACACATAGCTTTATAATTAGAACATTATGGTTTACGAATCTAAAACAGTTAAACTGGACGTGCAACCATCTGTTTCACTTTTTAAAATTTTAAATGTAATGCAACGTTATTATATAGATGTATTCAGCCATAAGGTTTATGATATCTTTAATTTCTTAACAATAATGTGATCTACATAAGTATGTATGCTTCATACTGTAAGTATATGTTCTGTAAACTATTTGTATGGGTAATAATTATTATCATACTCGTGAGTTGATTAATAATTATTTCTTTAAATCTTTCTCATTAGCTAGTCCGTTAAACCACGACTTTCTTCATGTTGTCAACATTCAGTCATTATAATTGAAACTTTTAGATCAAAATTTCTAAATTATAGCATTCATTTTATTTTGAGTATTTCAAAGTCTTGTGTTTTTTCTCATTTTTAATATTTATATATTCTTCATTATTTTAATATATATTTCTTAAAACTGTTAGTAAAAAGTTTAAGTCTAATTTAGTTGCAATATCAAATAGGCACATTATAAAATAGACAATAACAAAATCAATTATTTTACGATAATTATGGCCAAATCTATCACAAACGTGTCTACATTTAAATCTCTATCTTAATTTGTATAAGTGATTAGAAAAGATAATAAGAAAAAGTGTCGACAGTCAATTAGGCATT
Source organism: Druceiella hillmani (assembly GCA_039881145.1). Classification (NCBI taxonomy): domain Eukaryota; kingdom Metazoa; phylum Arthropoda; class Insecta; order Lepidoptera; family Hepialidae; genus Druceiella; species Druceiella hillmani. The sequence goes on along the minus strand of JAYKKI010000015.1, from coordinate 10,465,611 downwards.
GATTAAAATATGTTTTCCAATATTTTTTAAACCTCTTTTTATCCATTTAATTACATCAGACTTATTTAGATTATTTTTTATTATTTATGTGTATTCCCATTATAATTCAATTCATAAAATACATATATATTCGGAATCCTCTGTTCGTCATATTCATTTAAAACTGGTTTTATTAACGTTGAAAATATAATTATAGAATTCAAATCAAATAAAATAAAAAACAATTGCACCTGTGAAGATGGAATTTTAACAATTTTATTTAAGGGACCAAAATTAACATATAATCTAAACGTCAGATTAATGAAAATATAATGTAAATTATAATTTAGATAATTAGACCAAAAAGTGAAATATAATCTAAATTATAATTTAAGCACTACTGTAACTATTAATTACATTATTATTAGTTAATTAACTCATCTTCATAAATGAAACTAGTCCCAGGAATCAATATTTCAAAGTGAATGCAATCACTGAAAATGTTCGTTACGAGTCTTCATACAATTGTTTAAAAATATCTCTTGAATTGATCTAAATTGTTTCCCTCTTTATTTTATTAATCATTCTTTATCCTTAATGTATGCATTACCATATTTATAGTTTCTTGAGCACGGACGAGGAAATTGTATTTTTGAAATGTATTAGAATATTATATTATAATGCATTTAGAGTAATATCAGAAAAATAATTTTTGGAGTTTACCCCTTAAGAATCTATTTTCATATATAGTGCCCGGTATGAAGTTTTATGAGTAGTAAAATCAGAAGCTCAGAGCGTTAAAACGAGTCTACTGTTAGGTGACTTCTTCGCGCAACATTTCTGCGTATCTTTAGAGTGAGATATCAATAGGTTGATTTGGCATTTCCTTATGGCGTAATTGCAATGACGGAGTGTGACACACATAGTTTACTATCGCTTGCTTATATCAAGACGTAATCATTAAATGTCCATTACGTGTGAATATTTGGTGTCTTCTATCCTACAAAATTAATAAGTCTCTTTTAATTTTAACTTCTTAGTCTGATTACTAATTGTTTTTAATGTTATTGTATGAATTTGATCTTGTTCATTTGTGTTTTACTTGAAAATAGTTATATTGTCAGCATTTTTTTATTAAAGAATTTTCCAGTTACATTTAATGATATTGATAATTATATTTATATATAGTGTTACCTATTTTATACATTCTAAGACAAGTAATCATACTTAAGGAGTAAACTCCATTCGCGCGTCGGAGCTGACACGCACAATTTTATTATTGGTCGTAAAAATATTTCTTTATGGGATGTATGGATACCGATGGTGTCCAAACATCCCATGGTGGGATACCATCGGTATCCATACATCTGTCACAAGCATTTTTCTGAGACTATTTGACATAGAAAATTGAAAATTCACGTAGCTATTGAAAGTGGTGGTCCAAATAACAATATAAAGAAAAAACATGAATTTTTATTTTAAGAGTTAACTACAGGCAATAAAATCGGAAGTTAAAAAAAATTTGCAAAACCATCGTACAAACCAAATCTTATTAAAGAATAAATACAAAAATATATTTTTTTCCTATAAATTCTTTAACACTTTCTAAAAAAATTCAAAAATGTGCCCCTACCCCATCTCTGAAAATATTCAGGACTATTGGAGATATAGTGTAGATTGAATGAAAATGATTAGGTTTTTATTAGCCCAGACAATTTTTTTTAATTATAAAAAAGTTCTATGACAAACTCTGATTTACAATTTGATACAATTTTCATACATATGGTACCAAGCTGTAGAACAAATTAATTATGAGAACGAACAACTCTAACATTGAGAATATATGATTTAGTCCAATTTGAAAAGGTTTTCTTTTTTGTTAGGTAACGAGAATCCTAGTCTTAAAAATATTAGGAATCGATATCACGTAGAACATTACAAAAATGCGGCTCCTTGAAGCAATGGTATGATTAGGGTTAAAAGTGTTGATAGAATAAGTTAACGATTATTTTTACACTAACAAAATGTTATCAAATATTTCTTTCTCTGTCTCTTTGATACCTATAATTGGACAAAGATGAAGATATTATCACGTTGAAAGCGAAAGCTTATAATCTTTAGTTTTCTAAACTTTCGGACTTACATACATTTTTTATGATACACTGTAAAATCTATACTCAAAAACAATTGATCGTATGGTTCACTAATTGCGCAAGTACAACTTGCACTTGGCCAGTTTTTCATGCCTTAATTACAAAGAATTGTATATGGATATTTATTGACATTTTTTTTATCTGCCAATAAACGTGAAACAGCTTTATTGATTTTACCAATTGCTTTGAAATGTTGTTATTGTGCTGACCAAACAATGCCAATTTTAGTAACTATCTGTTCAATCTATCGGGTTCTTCTTTAATGACAGCTTTCAATACTATTTCAATGCTAATTTCAATAATAGATCTCAGTTAATCTTGAAGATTAAAATCATCCCACAAAATTCCACACAATATCTGATGGGTCTTTAATAGCTCTTTAATATAGATTTCTTACTGCATTCTCATTGCCTTTCTTGTAGCCTTTAATGTAACATAAATATAATGTTTTTCCTTTACTTAGTTTGAAGGTAGGATTTTGTAAAGGTAATTCTAATCTTAATAAAATTTGATATATATACTATAAGGAAATATAGGTAATTAATTTACAGTCACAATTACTCTTTGTTCAATTAATGTAGCATTATTACAATTAGCCTAATTGAAGAGTTAAAAAATGAAAAACTTTCCTCATACCCATTCGTATTAAATTCTTATGTAGTTTGAACTAACTAGAAACCAGAAAGCAACAACTTGTGGTAGTATTTTGGACCCATTTACGTTTATATGATTGATATAATGAATAGAAATTTGTTGTCATCTGTGATATTTGTCTTTCATAATTTTCAATAGACAAGGTGTGTTGAATATCTATTGGGGACACTCATATCGAAAGCTACAGCTTTACGCAAGATGCAAATGAAACGGTTATACTGCAATAGCCAACAATACAACTTAACAACTTAACTAGATCGATAAATAAAAAGTAAATTAAAATATTTACCTGCACAAAAAGTGAATCAAAAAGTTGTAAACAAGTCTGCTTAAATTTATTATCAATGTATATAGCACACAGTAATGATAGAGATAGTTTGTTCTATCAATTAATTTTTTATAAGCAAGATAGTTCATTTTATTAAAATAGATAAATTAATCTCTACAAATAAAGATTAGAAGTAATATAGTGATGGAGCCATTTGCTAATTTTTACAAGCAATAAGTATTTGTTTTTCTATGTATATATAACGGGGAACGGAACGTGTGGTGCAATGCAAGCTATATCTTTCATAGGTGAACTTCTACCTGAAAAGTTGTTTTATTGTCACATTCTGACAAATTGAACTTATTTTATAACAAAGCATTTATCTTTGTTAGTGCGGAACTAAATTTCTACGAATTTTAGTCGTCATCTTTCTTTAACTTAATTCTAACATTTCAAAAGAAACTTTCCCTGGGCTTACTATTCTGGAAGCTTTTGTATATCACTGCTCCTTGTTTATTTTATCTTTAGTTCCATCTCCTTTTTTCGTTCACATCCTTTGATTGAATCGCTAAGCTTAACATGTATTGTAAATCGTGACAAGCGCTGTGATCAGTGTATTATCGATAGAATTATTGATATGCTTTTTGTCAGTGGAAGAAAATGTTTATTCCTTTCACTAATAAAATCGTTAAATTCAGTTAACCCCGATAGCGATAAACATGTTTTTTATAAGCAATAATCCGAGAGCGTCATTTCAGTAACTTATCCAAAAAGTAGCAAGTCTTTGGCTGAGGTCACATTTCAACTGTATATACCACTTGACTACAACTACGCCAGAGTATTGACATAAACACTTAAGTGACGTATGTGAACATACTATTTCAATCAAGAAAGATTTTAATAAAATTGAGGCGACTCTAAATTGCAGCTAAATTTGCTAAAATAATACTAAAAGCATTATAACACGAAAAATAGTTCATTATTATTAAATAGACGGGATATCAATAAATGGAAGTAGACCAAAATGAAAATAATGTTAAAATAAATAAATGTTAAAGAAGAATTATTTTTTTATTTATTTATAATCGGTGATATCAAAACACTGACTAAGAATATCCATCAACATGAACAACCTCTCCATCTGAGTTAGGGATTTCCCGATTTACTCTTTTCACCTCTTTGTTAATCAGACAAATCCTAGTACACACCTAGCAAATAAGAAACCTTTTGTAACTAGTCAAGTCTATCCCTGTACATATCACCCACACATTTTTACAGTTTCAAACCTAAGTGCATGAAATTTTGTAAGTAGATATTTAGAATGGTAGGAAAATGTTTAAAAAAAAATTCTTTACATTCTCCCAAAAATGTAAAACGGAGGCAAAACATTTTTGTATTTTGCATTTGCCATAAGGTGTCATTTGGCAGATCTTTTAAAATGAAATTGGGCTTTCATTTACCATTAATGTTTGTTTTGCGAAGTATTGAGCTTCAAAGTGGCGCATCCTCTGATTTTCCCACTTCGGATTTAAAAAAATTTATGTGGTCATTTCCACTTCTTATGATTTCCTTTTTTTACAATCCCAATTCGGAAAAATTCATCTATCTCATCGTCTATTTGTCGTCTTTGAAAATGGACTTTTTCATATAAAATGAGACCATAATCTTATCAAGTAAATGTTACAGAGAAGAGAATTTCATTCAATTTACTTTTTTTCCTTTAAAAATGAAATGAATAGAACAGTGTGTATGCTTGGAAACAATTTATTGATAAGATAAATATTTGCGTTTTTGTCACAAACAAATGGCTGTAAAATATTGTGATTCATAAATGTAAGCTCTTCCTATTGATAAACGACGGTAACCACTATGTCATTTGCCAAAAATTACTTATAAATTGTAACATCTGACAACTGGATTCTGTACGTAAATATACCAATTATATTAAAGAATATTTCTTTACACAAAGTACACCGGCGAAAACAGGCTCTTTTCTACCACAGAGTGGTTGGAATTGATTTGCAAAAGCCTGGGTTACAAAACTAAAAAATATGCTCTAGGCGAAATGTATTCTCTTTGCACTAATACTCTAATTTTACTGTTAAATATTGTTTTTATTCCGTATCCAACAGTCATTATTACGGTTATGGTTTTAAATATGTTTATATTCTTAATATGAGAATTTTCATTGTTGTCCATTGATATTTACAAGTGGGCTAGATTAACTATGTCTGTTCACCAAGCTCCTTTACTGAAAGCAAAAAAACATAATTTTTCAGTACATGTTATCACAAACTGAATTTTTTTTTAAATTTTACTAATGTAATCTTCCATATATTTCTCCAATTTATTGCAATACAATTGTATTTCGATGCACTTGTACGTCATTAGTTCTAACAATTATATTCCATACGAACGAACCAATATCATTCTTAGTACTATGATAAAAAAAATTGCAGCTCTCGGAGAAAATCGCTGAAGAGACCATTATTTTTTTAAAAAATCAGTCACAGATTTATTATGCACGATTAAAATGAAAGAGAGACTTGGGACTGACTGATTGAAGGAGTCATAGAAAATCTATGAGACATTTAAACTTTATTCTGTGGAACTCCTCAAGTATAAAGCTTGAAATGGTTTAAATATGTTTGTTGAATCGTTTCTTAATGTAAGTTCTAAATACTATATTCCGAATTTCCACTTGAAATAGAATTATTGAATTGTTGCTGAATAAACATACGGAAGAGAAGTCACATTTTGTTTTTGGTGGGATTCTATTTTCAAATCTGTCATTTTTTCTATCCATGTTTTGTTTCTAATTTAAAACTTTTTATTATTGAAGGCCATTTCAAAATGTTTCAATTTTAATACAAAGGCCATCATGAAAGCAATGCAGCACAAATAACATATAATATCAATGCAATCACTTTCCTTCTAGTAATTCCTATCTCAAGAAAGAATCCCGTAAATACTTGAAGACTAATCTTGATAATGATAATTTAAAGTAATAAGATACCTTTCAAACTACGGCTGACCCAAGCTTGATTTCAGTGTCAAAACCATATTGAACCTTTTGAGTCAAATCAGCTAAAACGCATGCTCGAATATGGGTACTTCACAAGCTGAACAAACACAAGTGGAAAATGCACATTACAATGTACCCTGTTTTGTTGAGCCAACACGCAAATTTAGTGATTTATTTAGTTATTTTGGTTTGCTTTACCTGGGATAAAAAGATAAACAGTTATTGACCATAAAATTAATCCTAATCCAGGCGTCCTCATGCAACAATTTTCAAAATAGACGATTGGCTAGAAGACACAGACGGTCTGGCACTTGCGCTGACGTTATTCATTACAGCATGATGCAACCAGATGAGAAAGTTACTTTAGATATGTATAGTTGGGGATTGTAAATGAGAATGAGGAAGTTTCTCTTCAAATACCGAGACCGATTCCTCTCCTCGAATACTGCTGACACTGTTGCATTTGCCGAACGTTTCACCGACTGACTTTGGACAATTTTTACAAGACAAAAATATTTAATTTGAATTTATCAATTCCTGCTTTCTGCAGCCATTAAAGCAATGGCAATGTAACTCAGCTGTCGGTACACATCTTTTTACTTCACTACAGCATGCGAGTTGTTGGTCCTTCATCCATATACACTGGCGGCCAAAAGTTTGAGACCGCCCTAAGTAAAGTTGGAAAATTAGATAAAATGTGAATGAAGTTTAATTATCAGATTTAAATGGCCACAATAATCTAAACAGATTTTTTATCACATTTTTCACGAGTTTCGCACACAAGTAATCAATTTGTCAATAATTTCTTGGGAAATATTGTTCCAGCTTTGGTGTTGAGCCTTCCACGTGTCTTCTTGTGAAGAGGGACATTGATCTAGAATATTTCTATCCAAACTCTTCCCATAAAAGTTAGATCGGATTGAGATTAGGACTTTGAGGTAGCCGTACCATGTTTTTTAACACCTCTTCCATCTCTTTTCGTTCTAAATAACCTCTGCATAATTTAGAACTATGTTTTGGTTATTGTCTTGTTGGAAAATGAACCCTTTTTCAATTAATCTTGTCTCGGAAGAAATAGCATTTTGTTGTAGAATTACTATATATTGCTCCTTTTTCATTATTCCTTCGATTTGAACCAAATTGCCAGCACCACGGCCCAAGAAACAACCCCAGACCATAACTTAATCACCGCTCTGATTGAGGATAGCACTACACAATTTGGCATCATCTTTTCTCCGGCGCTGCATCAAACATAAATTCGCCATTTTTAACCATACATTTCAAACTGCGATTCGTCTGTCCAAAAGACTTTTTTAAAATCTTTTTTTATTCAATCTCGGTAAGCAAGAGTCAACTGTATCCATCTTTTTTTGTTTTGTGGCCTTAACAGAGGTTTTCAGACAGCAACACAACCAAACAAGTTAGAATCATGCAATCGTCTTTTTGCCATAGTCATTGATACAAGTTCTGATCGAAATTTGTTAACTTCGGTGCAAATTTCGTGCGTCTATTATTTGTTAGGCGTCTATTCCGTTGTAACAACAACGAAATTGTCCGCACTAGAAGTGGTCACTCTTGGTCGTCCTGAACGTAGATGATCTTGATTACTGCCACTTTCCTTGTGTCAAATAATTGTGTGATGAAAACAAGTCTTCGATATTTTAAATTGTGCAGCAATTCTGCGCTTGGATTTGCCTTTGTTATATAAAACAACGACAGCAGATGGCATTTCAACACTACTTTCGCTTACTGTTCCCATTTTGAAGATGTCTTGACTGTAGGAACCACAAGTGTAGACTGAGTATTCTACTCAGTTTGTGAATAACTTCATAAAGACATAAGTAATCGAAAAGAAAAATCTATTTTAGGAAGCTAAAATAATCAAATATTTTGGTTAATGCATAATAAAAGCAAAAATAATTAGTAGTAGAAGGTCATAAAATATAATAATGACTCTACCCACCTGACTGTCGCTCGGAGTTCTTTGAGTTTTGAAATAAAACACGATTATCGCACCTTTACTCCAGAAATACACAAAAGAAAGACAGTTTGGACATTTCTTGGTAATAATAGAATATGCAGATGTGTAGATTTTTATTTTATTACCTACAATTTAGTGAGACAATATAAGTATTTTGCAAGTGGTCTCAAACTTCTGGCCGGCAGTGTAATTTGATGTTTGTTTACAAGTAGCAAGAAAGTATGTTTATACATAAACATAAAGTAGCAAGAAAGTATGTTTATATTATATTTTGATTTCGTATTTGTCTTAATTCTGATGTCTTATCAATTTTAAGTCTGACCAAATCAGTGGACCCTTGTAATACCACTTCAATCTTGTACATGGGAACAGGAACTAAACAGACAATCTGATTTATGATGACGCAGTAAATGAAATTGTCAAAAAAGATGCATAAAATCTTAATTTAGACAGTAATTATTGTTTGTTATATCTCTTTGTTACAACGCGATTTAACTTATAATATAGGCTTCCTTGACCATCCCAAATTCTCTAGATCTACACCAGGCACATTCTCAATTAAAAATGCCGCTTATTCTGAATGTCATTCTAACATTAAAACAAATTTTGACATTAAAGGACAAAACAAAATTAACATGACATTACTTATAAAAAACGCTATAATTGGTTACAGTATAATTCCGTTCAAATTTTCAGATGGACAATACATATGGAAGGCGTGCCGGGGACACTGTACGAGGGCGAGAAATTCTTGCTTCAATTCAAATTCACCAGCAAGTATCCATTCGATTCACCTGAGGTAAGACAAATTATAAGTTGTACATGACTGTATGGTTTATTTATGTTTTCATCAGCTGAAATGAAGCCAAAAATATAGTAGTGCGTGTTTTCTAATTAAATTGGTAAGGACATTTGGTTTTGATATTCTGACAATAAGTGATGACTAATCAAATGCATGTTGTTGCCAAAATGAATAAGTTTTATTTTTGGTTTTAATTCTAAAAAAATTGTTGAAATTTAAGCGTTGGGCTAAATTTTTTTCTTAACTTTTTTCTAGTTATTATTACTATTAGTGTTGAATTCAGCTAGAAAAAATTTTTTGTTTGAAATTTTAATGAAACATTGAAATTTGGAATACTGCAAACTCTAGACCAGAGTGCCTACCTAACTCTGATGTGAGTCAGAGCAGTTATTTAGGTCCCTCTTAATAATAAATGACCTGCTGTTAGTGATCAATACTGCAAAATGTCAGCTGTTCACGGACAATTTAAAATTAAGTTTAGGTATAGGTAATCTTCGTGATTGTGACCTACTTGATGGATACATAGACTCTTTAAGAATTGAGCACAATAGTATAAAGAATCCACTTTTGCATTAAAATAACGATAGCTTGATTTCTAAGAAAGAAATCACAAGTGTTCAGTTCATTCTGAGGCTTACATTAAAAGTGCCAAAACATAGAATAGATGTGCAAAACAATGCATTAATTTTGAGGAATTTTTTTGTAAAATTATGGCTGTGAAAAAAGTGGTTACCAGTTGATCGTTCAAAGTATTGCCCATCGTAAGCCACTACTTTTTCCCAACCTGCTGGCTGCATATGGATACCATGTTGGAAAAATAACTCATCTTTTAAGCCTATCCACAAGTCAACCCATTTTTTGGTATCTTCCAAAGAAGTGAAGCGTTGCTCAGATAGATCATGTGTGATTATCACGTTTGCAATAATTATTTTATTTGATTTGTTTTTCAATAAATGTCAATATTTGATGTGTCAATATTTTCACGAGAGCAAAAAAATTTTTCTTCATAGATGCAATGAAGGTTCATAATAATAATAGCTTATATCTGGTTTATAAGTCGCATATATAAAACTGATAAGTATTGGAAGTCAAGAATTACATTTTTTTTAAAAGAAACAACTCACGATTTGTGACTTAAAGCAAAGAAATGTATTTAGGAAGGCGTTGGAAGTGATTTTGACAAGTGGTTTAATCGTAAGAATCATTGTGTGTATCTTATATCATCATCCAAGTGTTTCACACAGCTGCATGATTGTTTGTAAACAACATCACACAATTATTTTCATATAAATAGTCAGGTGTTTAAATAGTCATTGTAAGTAATTTTTACAAGTGTTATTTTCTGAAAAATTATTTGTTTATAAGAATCAATGTGTATCCTAAATATTCATAATAATGATAAAATCCTGGTATATTTATTGACAATCTATGAATAAGTTGCTTTTTAAATTGATTTGAATTTTATTGCTTGTTTTTGTTATTACCATTAATACATCCACAAATACAGCTTTTCTTTAGGAAAAAACAAATTTGTTAACTAATAATATACTCACGTAAATGAAAAAAATACTTTTTTATATGAATATCCTTCAGAAAAAAATTTATTTTACGCCATGGACAAACAACAGTTTATAATTAATTTTAAAATATTTGTCAGATGAACGTAATATTTTTTTTATTCTATATGTATTTATCGGAGATTGTGTATGTATAAATGGAAGTATACTTTTTTCACAATGTTTATGATTTTTTTTCAAGTATTTGTATATAATTTGGATTTATAAAATTTTTAACATTTGTTTTGAAAATTTAATTTAATTTTTCTTACAAAAAAAAAATTGTTTTTCATCTGCCATAGTTCACGGAACATTGTCAAACAATTGAAAATTGGGTAAGAAATCAGTCTTTTAAAAATTTGACAATTTATTTTTTGATATCTATAATTCCTAATTAAAAAAAAATTATTTCAACATTTAGGAAATTTCATCACCTTTTTGAAAATGTATGATCGTAGATAGCTTTAATTGAAGAAATTTCCACAATTAGTTGTTAATTAAATTTTGGCGGCACATCTGTCGCGATTTTCACCTGTGATTTGCACCTTCTGCGAAAATTCGCTAATTAGTGTCCGGATCCTAGAGGGCTTAAAGTAGGGTAATCAAGATTCTATTGCATTTCATTTGAAAATAAAACTTTATTACAAAAAGCATAACGGACATTAAAACAATTTTAATTGCAATCAACGAGGAAAGTCTTAAGGAATTTTTAGAAGTAAATAAAATTATAAATTCTTCTTCATTTGTAGAAATATCATGAAAACAACTGACCAAAAGTGGCAAACAGCTCGATTTTAAAAAAAAAACCAATAACTTAATAACTGTTGCGTTTAGGACATATCTATTTGCTTTGAATTGAACTGTGCTAAACCTGGTTTTCATTTGGATATTTATAACAGGGACATTCTGTATATGAATATGTGTTAGTAGATTCCAATCTCGCACATGTTTTTTATATTTTGGGCTTTGATGTGGTTACAAATGGCTAACTCTCATTACATAATCACATTATTGATACTCGTAAGATTGCATTTGAGATACAGTAATACCCCACTTTATGTGACCCCGTTTAATGTGGTTTTGCTATTACATGATTATTTACTTTAGTGTAGCGGAGAGTGTTATTGCGTGCAGTGAAGCGGGGCGTGTAAGATTGGATAGCACTGTACCAAATCATTCATATGGCTACTATAACACATAATCACATTCGTATTATTTTTAAAGTAAAAGTTTGACACTGGATGCTTGAAGTCAAAAATTATTAGGCGTATTGAAAATGGTGCTCGATCTACGAACGTTGCGCACGATCTCAGCTTGGCAGAATCAACTTTGCATACAATACTAAAAATAAACCTATCGAATGAAAATGTAACTCCAGTAAGTGCTACAAAATTAATTTATAACGAGAAATGTATTGTTGATACATAAATGTATTGTGGATTCAAGATATAAACGATACAAGAAATGTAATGTGGATTGAAGATATAAACGATACAAGAAATGTGTAAGTCTTTCTCTAAGCTTCTTAATTTGTGCTGAAGCCCAGTCTTTATACCGTGTCAAAATTACAGAAAAATAACTAATTTACATCTTTATGTTGGAGACAATATAGAAAAGGTTTATTAAATGTATCTATATTAAAAATTATGGTTGCTTTCCTCTATATATATCCTTTGCATTTTGAGCACAGTCAGACATAACTCTTAGCAACTGACAGAAGAGAGCACTTATTTAAAATTTAAATTGATTATATTAACATCTCATCAGTGCTATGATTGGCGTCATTTTCTATCCCGGAATCTTATGCACGAGTATGAAGGCACCACATGCACATTACAAATATCTGAGCTGAATTTGATTAACCTAGTATTATAGGTATTGATTTGATTTGTTTTACTGTTCCATTCATGATTTTAGAATCAAAATCATGGAATATTTGAATGTTTACTATTTCTTATTACGATTGTCATCATTATATTTGTTTTTGATCCTTTTTTTATTGTTTGTATTTTATTCTAAATGCTCTTTTAATGTGTTTTAACTTTGCTCAATGCATAGGTACAGGGCTGTATGTTACACAACGATTCTATTTAGAAGAAATAAATAAATAAAATAGATAGAGTAGGTAGCAATGATATGAATGATGAAATGTAGCAACACACTTAAATACCATTATGACTTTCCATCATCTCTGAACCCTGTACATCTCAAAGTTGACCCATTATTATGAAGCTTGGCATGGTACTTAAAATTTGTCTCATATCTTACTATGATTTTGATAATTGTTGTAAAAAAAAAGAAACAGTGTAGTAAACAGTTTCTAGTTAAGGAGTAGATAATGCCACCTGCAACGTGGTAACGTACCGAGCTATAGTGTCTATATGCAGTATATAGACTAGCTTATGTTTTTGTATGAAAGTTGATATTAAATTGTAATAAGTAGTAAATAGAAATCAGGAGAAACCTTCCTTGAAAAAGGATATGGTACCTAAATAGTAAGTTTATTCGTATCCACCTGTTTTTGGTTATAGACCGTTATTGAAAATTTCCTGAAATGAAATCTAAAAACTTTCATTTTACAGAGACTTTTTATATAGTAACGGAACTTTTTGTGTGAGGAAAATCAATTAATTTTTGTGAAAAATTCATTTAATTTCCTCCAAAGTAGTCCTTTCTTTCGTTTCTTCCACTTCAAGAAGCAACATCACGCTTTAAGGGTATCCTAAAATTTTTTTTTCATCAGCTCCATTGCGTCATATCCCTATCTTTTTAAGAACAATTTGGGAAATAAGTCAACAAAGATCCTTGATTCTTTATGTTTTGCACGCACTAGAAGTTCTTCATAAACTGCTACTCGGTTCATTTGGTTTCTTGCTACTGAGTTAAGATTTGGAATAAACTTAGCAGGCCCCTGATGACCTGACCCCATTGCCCCTGACCTCATTTCTATGTTTTCTTTTGCCAACGTCCCAATTTCTCCTGGTAACTTACAAAGAGTTAAACTGTTATCTATGAATATCATCTTCATAGATGTTAATCATTATGGGTGGATTTATAGTCATATTTAAAATATATAAACCAATCGTAACACTGAGTCGCACCGAGAGTTCTCCCCGTAATTGTTTTGTGTATTTCAGTAAAATGTTAATGAATTTGACACAAAATTTCACTGATACCCTACCTGTTATCAACTCGTAACTTTCACAAACTTGGCAAGTGGTGGTGAATTGTTTAATTTATTCTATACTATGCTGTACTAGTAATCGGATGCTTTGAATTACTGAACTTTTGAAAAAAAAAGTTCAGTAATTTTCTTAATAGACTTTGTATTTATTAAGTACTTTGATAACTGTTACAGATTTTATTATCCAATGTATTCCTTATTCAGACTATGTAACCTATAATCTTGTAGTCGACTAAAAATGATTAACGATTGTGTATTGCAGGTAACATTTATAGGTAATAACATCCCAGTGCACCCGCATGTTTATTCCAATGGACACATCTGTCTATCCATATTGACAGACGATTGGTCGCCTGCGCTCTCAGTACAATCAGTTTGCCTGTCCATTGTGTCCATGCTAAGTAGCTGCAAAGAAAAGGTATGCATTTCATTTGTTTCTATTGTTTTTGAACTGAACGGTAGCTGATAATATAGAAAGTCATGATCTATCTCCAATGCCATACTTCAATAAGCTAAAACAAAATGGTAACAGTGGTACACTGATTATAGAAAATTATATATGCTTGGACTACAATTCTGTAATTCTATTGTGCAATATAATATTATTTGTAGGAGATAATCTATAAGACAGCAATAAATACTGTCAAACTTTACAATCTTATTTGTAAAATTAAGGATACAAACAATTTCTTTCATTCTGCGTTTTTAAAAACTGAATCGATTTTATCTCTTAGGTCTGGTTCGTCTGTCTTCAAATTTATCATTTATACATATTAAATTATATAAAATTCACAGAATTAGTGTGGAAATGTAATGAGTTATCAAAAGTGTCAAACAAAGCACTTAGTCGAATATTACAGTCCTTAAAATTAAGGATATTTGCATAGTCTGTCTTTTAAACTAAATACAATATTTCACAAGAATCAATGTCATGTAGGAGAATTACAGTTCACTATCCAATGGAGTTTATGTTGTTTAACCATTTGAATGCCAACAAACGCCATCGCACTCGTGCGCGTGCAAACTAAATTTGCGACGAGCGCGAGAGCGCTCACGAAATCAAATGTTTAGTGTGCGGTAGGGGAGGTCGCTTGCACGCATCGCTAATTTTTTATCTTTCTACGTGTTACATAAAGTTTAAATTATAATATTATTAGTAATTACTATATAAAAAGGATCCAGGAAAAGAAAATTTTTAACCCATAATGTCGGAATATGAAAATAATTCGAGTGGAAATGATCGTTTTTCAAGTTGTGAAGAAAGTGATAGTGGGAGTGACATTGTGGTGCGCTCACAATTTGGCACTAAAACGGTTAAATGGAATCGGTAACCAAACTTGAGCGCGATCTGTCAACTAGTGTGTTTACAGCAGGTGTTGTAATAAGTTGACTTCAAAGTTGTTCTGCGAATTTAATTATGGATAAATTAGTTGAACAAAAAGTTTGCCTTACATTTTGTGTTTCAAAGGAATTTTTTTATGTCGAATCATTAAAAATGTTAAAAAGGCCTACAGTGATTCGACTATATCAAAAACACAGGCACACGAGTGATACAAATCGTTCAAAAAGAGACGTGAAGTGGTCAAAGAGATGTTAAGTGGTCCTGGATGACCTTCAACGTTTACCACTGACGAAATATCGAAAAAATCAAACAAATAGTGCTTGAAAATTATTATTATTTATCCATCATTTTAGTATTAGAGAGTTGGCTCGAAAGTTGAAAATTGATAAAATGAATTCACGCTATGGAAAAATAACGCTCATGGAATTTTAACCAATGTGCATGAAACGCGTTACCGCAAGACTGGTTCCGAAAGAGCTCAATTTCTGCCAAAAGTGGCATTGATTGAAGACATTGATTGATCCAATTGAATTAGATGAATCGAAGGAATGACAGAATTGATATGCTGTCTATTTCTCTTACATATTATTTTATTCGCGTATAAAAATAATAAAGTAACCTTTATTTAACATGTAATTTCAAGCTTTTGCAGTTCCGCTACTTTAAGGACTGTAATATTGGACTAAGTGTTTTGTTTGATATTTTTGATGAATCAGTACATTTCCACACTTATTCTGTGAATTTTATGTATTTTAATATGTATAAATGATAAATTTGAAGACAGACGAACCAGACCTAAGAGATAAAATCAATTTCATTTTTTAAAAACGAATGAAAGAAATTGTTTGTAGCTGTTTACAACAAAAAACATCATCCAGGTGTTCATGATGAGGAATATTTTTAAGGTAACTTGTATTTATTAGAGACTACTAATATACTAGAAGCATATTTCCTTCAATAGCGTATGTAATTAACCTGATTTTGACTCTTTAAATAGATGAAAAATTTGCTTTTTTTTAATAACTTTAGTATCAAGTGAGGATTTTAAAAATAATTTTAAGAAAATTTGAACATTTCGGGGATATACAATTAGGGGTGTTTCTGTTGAACTGTTTACAAATATTAATATTAATTTTCACCCTGGAAATACATTGTCTAATATATCTTTCGCAGAACTAAGGAGAATGAATTATGAATTTCCCAAATGTTGAGATATAAAATCATCACTATAATTTATTTATTTATCTTCTTTTATGTGTAGTACATATGGTGGACTTATTGCTACATGAGCCATCTCTTCCAGTCAACCATAACAATTGGTATTGAAATTTAGTTGGTAGACTGTAAGAGATTTTACAATGAAAATTCTTTATAGCACATTAGACGAAAAAAAAATTAAAAAAAAATTAAAATACAAAAGTATAAGTAAAAAAAACTATCAACATGATTTGGGATAGGAAAGACAGGAGAGGACAAAAACACAAAGGAAAGTTTTCAGGAGAGGCAGGACTTTTTCACTACACATTCACGTTTTACTAGAAATTTTTCATAATTTCTAGTAAACTTTAGATGAGCTTCTAGTAATCCCGACTTTTGTCATAATTTTCTCTTTAGCAGTTTTGGAGATAGCATATTTTTTTTGGATATGTTGGGCAATGTCTCTAGAACTGTCTTAGATAAAATTCAATTGGTCCATGCAAAATTCTCAGACAAATATTTTTTAGGTTTTTACTATGACGAAAAAACAGTTTTTGAGTTAAACTACTGTAACATAATAATTGGTAATTAGAATAAATTAACATAATAATTAGTAACGGACATGTGAGTGATCCTATAAAGCTGGAAATATATTATAAGATGTGACTTACAGTTGCAACGGACAGAAGTGAGTGAATCTACGTCTCGCCGGTACTTATTACATCTAAACTGTCAGTAGTAAGTTGCGGACTTTTGCAACCGGATGTTCAACAAATATTTGGCTCACTGAGTATTTCTATTAGTCACGGACGCATCGGTCATGTGTGCACGGGGTTCGGACGCGACCACCCGCCTGTCAGTTGCTAACTGCATTGTAGTGTACATGTTTCTCTGCAGCTGTTCACATACTACATGGGCGACGAAAAATTAGTTGACACAGCTTGTGAATACGAACGTTTATATAGCAATAAATCAAAATATTACAAGAATGTTCCAGCTCTGTAGAATGTCCGCACGACACATGTGAACACGGCGTCCAGACATGGCTGTGCAGACTATGTAAGTCGCAATTTAAGTCGCATCTAATAATTTGTTTAAAATTTAAGGATTACGTTTTTTCTTTCAAGGTACGGAACCTTAAATATTGCAAGAATGATGGCGATGGTAGATAATCTAATCTTATCTTTCACTGATATGGACCATATTTACATTAACAGAGAACTATCTGTTTATATGTGATCAGGCTGTATCATGAAATAGAGAAAGTGAAAGAAGTATCAATTACTTATGATCAATTGCAGATTGATGACTAAATGTCAAATTTAATTGATTGTGTTGGATTCATATAAGCGACAAATAACTTTAGGTTCAAGATAAATTGCCAATAGTCAATGATCAATTCGCTAATACTATTTAGAATAGGGGTGCATTCCATTTATTTACTTGCTTCATTTACATTTGGCACTACAAAAACAATTAATTTTTATTTACATGAAATGATCGAAGGATAAATCAATATATTACGTAGTGTGAGGTACCACTCATAAATAGTTGTTATTGAAAAAAACTCGAGTACAATTTACATTCCGGCACCAAAGTCTCTGTATGTATTCTGTGTAATAAAAGTAAAGTTGCGGATTAATTAATTACAGTTATATATTATGTATTGCAGTTAAGTATAAAATTTAATTAGCACTAATTATTGCAAGTTTTATTTTGTTTTTATTCCTTTTTAAAAACTCTTCAATTGATCAAAACCAAAGCACTTTTCAGAGATTATTTAGATGACTATATTCAAGTAAAAGAAGTCAGCAAAAATGTGCGTAACATTACAGAAATAAAATGTGGTGGATTCTCAGTCACTTTTAAAATACCTTTAAACAAAGTCAAACAATTCAGTGATTTATAATCAGGGAAATGGCAAAAAATAATATACAATTTATTTATTTATTTATCTACTTTATTGTATCTAATTGATACATATAGCGGACTTATTGCTACGAGAGAAATCTCTTACAGTCCACAATTTATGACCAGAAATCAAAATAACTTAAAAATTATTTTTGCACATGGCGTTTTTACTCTTTTGAGTTTTCCCATTTGACTTATTAGTTGAAAAATAATAAAATCAAATGGGAAAACTCAAAAGAGTAAATAATAACTCTATAGGGACTATTAAAAAGTCATCCAAATTCCACAGCATAGAACTGCATTCTATGGGCAATCCTTTACAGTATGTACTATAACCAAATATGAAAAATAAGGCCTAATTACCTGTGTTTAAAAGTTGTTTATAATTACATTACTGAGTTGTCTGAATTAAGATATTAATGAAGGGTAGATAGAAATCCCTTCTTTACCCCTTTCCCTATCTCTTTGAATACTGTATTTTTCATATTATACATATGTAAATTTTTTTTTCTTTATTGTGTGTCATTTATTAGCATTTAATAATAATTTACATTCTATCACTATACTTGTTTTCTCACTTAATTAATTGTAGTAGGCTGTGAGAGACTGCTCTCGTGGCTATAAACCCGACACTGTTTACTTAGTTTTCTAAGCTTGAAGCAAAGCTTCATAAATAAATATGTAAAAAAGAAAACGAATATCAATTACTTTTAAATATATTGCTATTGCCAGAATTAATTAAAAATAAACTGGTCATTTAATTTTTCACAACTAAATGAAATTACGTTATGTAGTATTATTTCTACTTTATTTAAATTCTTTACCACAACCTAGGTTTCGTTGTATGACAACATCTTCAGGTGGGCAATTAGTAGAGATTCTCACAAATAAAAAGAAGTTATTAAAAAAAGATGATCTTGTTCTAATATATGTACCATCTCTGTATAGATAGGGGGAATCACATTCCTAATAAAAACACGTTAAATAGATCGTTAACGTTTTCATTGCTTACCAAACCGATAATGGACCGAGTGACGGTGTTGTTGGCAGCACTAGATAGCAGCATAGTATACAATTATGTCCAATTACAGCAGCAAAGAGAAGCAAAGGTCGTCTACAAGAATGCTTCACAGCTAACTGGTTGTACTACTAAGCCGAATGTGCGGGTTGTTATCTGTGAAAAGATTAAATATATTATAAAAAGTAGCAAGATGGATAGAATATTTTAAAAATTCACTCAATGGATAGAGTGGCCTACAATGCCACTTTTCGAAGTTTACAACTCGGAGGATGACCCTGACTTAATAGATGAGCATTGTGCATTGATACTTTCAGAAGTTAGAGTTGCTGTTGAAAATCTAAATGGGAAGAGATCCGCTAACCCAGATAGTTTCAAGATTGAGTTCATGAATATAAATGAACTTTATTATTGAAGAACTTCACTGAATTACTGATGATGAATGGACACTGGAAAAAATTGCTATTTAAGGGGAAGAGGACCATTTCCCCTATATATAAATAATGTATAAACCTAAAATGTTATAACTATTGAGGAGTCACTTTATTGAATAAAGCTTTTAAAATGTGGTACAATACACTATACCGATGACTACTACCATATACTTCAGAAATCATTGAAATTACCAATGTGATTTCCAAAAAGGATGATCAACTATCGATCAAATTTACAGAAATAACCAAATATTACAAAAGGCTGTAAAATATAACATTACCACTCACCACCTACTCATTGACCCTGAAGGAGCTTATGAAGTATCTTTAGAGAAAACTATGTGAAACAATGATGGGATCTGGTATTCTACAAAATGGTTGACCATGCTAAAATGTCATATAATGTAGAAATAAAATAGCACAGAAATTTTCGCAGAGGGGTTTCAGATATGTTAATGCTTTTGCCTACCTATTGCTTAACTCTGAAAAGCCTGTTCGGAATTTAGGAATAGTAACAAGTGGCGCTATTCTGCAAAATGTCTAGATTTTTGGTCTACTCAAATTACTTCGATATATTTTGGCAGAATCAAGAAGATGTGACAGAGGATTTCAAATCGGTTAGGGCTTCTGCCGGGGTCATTGGAACAAAAGGAGACAAGTAAAAAGAAGCCCTGCTAAAAAACATAGTATTTTTACTAAATAATAAAATTAAAATGATAAAATACAATAAAAAATATGCATATACTTATATTTTTAATAAGAAATAAAAATCTAATGAGGCACATAATTTTTTCAAAACAATCACAAAAAATAATATTGATTTCTTTTAAAATGTGGCACGATTGCTTAAAGATATTAAAAAAACTATTAACTAAAGTTAATACTTGTTCTGTGTTGTCAAAATGAATGTAAATGAACCTACAAGTTTCATGGATTAGTTGTGTTACATCTGTAAATAGAGAATATAACTGGCACAATCTGCACATTGTGCCATCTTGCTGGTTCAAAGTGTTCACTGGAAATAAAATGGCGATTACAAACTGTTACGAAAAATAACCTGACTCTTCATGAAAAGTAAAACATGTCACATTTGTCTTATTAACGATTTGGATAAATCTTTTAAGGCGATTATTTTTATCATGTTTTCTAATATTTATTGAAAATATTGAAATTCAAATATATATTTGTACCCGTGATCACATTCAAATAACATTTTTCATTTATTTAAGCTCTATAGTATTTTATTGTTAAAAACTATATTTATAAAATGTCACGAATCAAACAGTTTAGTGAGATGGTAAAATTTTTGAGTAATGATTGTAATAATTCTGTTTTTTTTTTAAATTACAGAGCACAAATAAAAACAGGTAATCTGCCTTCTGCTGAATGTTACTTTAAAAACGAGGACTTAGTAGATCCTTGTTGTAGAGTGATTCTCGGTTGCTGAAGGTTTATACAAGTAGATAAATTCTAATTGCATAGTCTGGAGTCTGCAGATAATGTTTCAAATTTTTCTGGCATCAATTAGTGGCTAGAAAAATATGAGACTTACTTCAGCATGATTATTATTATACTTTATAACCTATAAAAATTGTTTAATTTGAGAATTAATATAAATTTCTAAAATATAACACTTTTCCTTAAAGTGACAAGACTCTATTCCAAAACTTTTGATATCTATTTCAGAAACGGCCACCAGACAATTCATTCTATGTTAAAACCTGCAATAAGAACCCTAAGAAGACCAAGTGGTGGTACCACGGTGAGTAATTTCAATATTTTTCCTATATTATCATTTAAAGTGGTTACATACTTTTATAATATATTGTTATAAGTTATAGGTGAAATGGAAGCGAATGTGATTTTGGAAATAAGAAAGAACGGTTTTGTTATTTTGGATGATGAACAATGAGCAATTAACCATTAAATGTGTTTTGACTAAAAATATCTGTTTTAAAAGATTCAAATTGTAATTGCATCAGTACAAAAAGCGTCACTAATATTAATAATAAATTGTAATTTTGTTTAAGATTCTACAATACAGAAATATGAAATTTAAATAACTCGAAACATTTATATATGACATATATATATGTATATGATACTAGAGTTATTAAATGTTTTACTACAATATATTGTAGTACATATGTAACTTATAATAATATATGCCAAAAACCGATGTTCTGTCTATCAGTAGACGTAGATAGCTATCTAAGATAATTGAGAACTTTCTATCCATCCATAGTTTGCTATCGACTAGTATTTTGATGTTTTAACTGTCTATCATCAGCCGTAGATAGCTTTCAATCCGTGTCTTCCTGCACAAGCGACGCATTCTTTTAATAGATATGGCAAATGTGAATTAAAAATATATACACACCAAATGTATAAATAATAAATAAACAGAAACTTTTTAATTATATATGATTGGATGTAATCAAAATGTTTCGTGAACGTTTCGTCGTTCATGGAAAAAAAGTACGTTATGGAAAAGCACTTAAAGTTTTGCATAGTTATGGAACGCAAACAATCTCTGCTTTTCTTTATATATGTCAAGTGTTAAAACGGACAAAAGCCAGTATTAATGTAACATTTATAATGGAAGGAGGTAATCAATTATTATAATAAATGGATAATTGTAATAAATATTATTACGTTGTAATAATTCAACAGAACTCTTATTCCACTAGTCTTGATGTTCATGTGACTCGGTGTAAGATTACACTTTATGCACGTTTTGTTGAACTAAATGCTTTGTATCGTCTTCCGAAATTTAATTCGGAGTCAACAGTAAAATATCGCCAATGTAGCCAGATCGGCTGTTATATATTGAATATATTTGGCGTTAATTTTATAAATATTCATTATTCACAATTAAATGAAACTACGTGATGTAGTATTATTTCTACTTTCTTTAAGTTCTTTATCACGACCTAGGTTTCGTTGTATTACAACATCGTCAGGTGGGCTATTAGCAAAGATATCTTTGCTACTTGATGATGTTGTAATACAACGAAACCTAGGTCGTGGTAAAGAACTTAAAGAAAGTAAAAATAATACCACATCACGTAGTTTCATTTAATTGTCAGAACTCTTATTAATACAAAATCTAGTTTTAAAAGTATTGAGCTCACACGTATAATTTACCCGGTGTTTATATATACGCCGGACCCTGTTACTTTCATTATCAGAATCATCACCCCGGTGTGATAGTGATTATAAAATTTCTAAATTGCTATAGCTAGAGGATGACACGCTACTGATTTTCAATAATTTTTACAATAAAAATTGGGTAAATATTTATAGTTCATTTCTCAAAAATGAACAAAAGTCACTTACTGTTGATAACCTAACCTATCTAAGATAACTGTTAAAAACTTATTGGGAAGCAACATCTGTCACTTCTATTCAATTTAGCCAGTGAGTGATTTACTCGCCCATTGGTAGATATAGCATGCGGAGATAATAAAACCGTTGATATGTCATGGAATGTAAAACTGAAACGTCAGAATTTCTATCCCTATTAATATAAATGCATAGATAGATAGAATATTGGTTTTAGGCGATAGTACTAATATTTTATAAATTTTTTACTATATAATAAATTATTTCTTCCACAGATGACACGGTTTAATAGTGAGCGTGTTGATGTGACAATAAAAATATTATAAATTGTTGTGACGCGTGAAATGTGCTTTACGTAATATATACGAGGAGATGGACACGGTGCGGTGTAGGACATTTTTATCGAAACGGTATTTATGCTGTAACAAATAAAAAAATATATATATACACGACGTGTAAATTGTGTGATTATATCACGAAAATAACATTGTAGTATTATTTTCATTACTATGTACAAGTTAAAAGGTATCAGTGTGATTTTCTTATATTTTTTTGGTCAAAATATAAATTTGATATGTTCGCTCTTATGAAGCATTGAATGTATAAGTACTTTAAATCTCCCTTAATAATCAGTGTTTTATTTATGTAAAATTATTGTTTTTTTTTTAAATTAGCTGTTCTTAAAGAGAGTTTCAAGTATATTTTTTTTGAAGCAAAAACGTAGCTTTGTTGTTTATGAATCTGTCAAGATTATATATACGTCCATTTTAGGTTGGTTCTCTGCCGATGTTGGTGAAAGTAAATTTTGCTGTTTAAATATTTATTGAAAGGAACTGGTTAGACGTTTATAGGTTTAGCGATATATATATATATATATATATATATATATATATATATATATATATATGTATATATCTTAAGACAAATATATTAAGCAACCAAGTTATCATTGTTAGTACATTGCATTTTATTTTTGAACGTAATAGCATCTTTAATTTATTTAGTATTTTCCAATTACTATTTCTTTATGTATGCAATGAAATTTGCTGTCATTCTTCGTGTTCAGTGGTAAAAAGGATATTATTTGAATGGCATAGTTTATGGTGCTTCTTGTCTATACCTAGTAGGTAGTCAATTTTAAACACAACGATGGCAAATTGCTTTGCATGTTAAGTTTTCTTTTTTTTTAAGTAATTTTGCAACCAGCTTGTCATAATTTGTTAAACTCTATTATTTTGTATACTGGTAATTTGTGCTAAATTAATTATGTACGGTCTGAATTATAAGTATTGGTTATTATTTCATTTCTTAAGTTAAACATGTGGAACATTGTCCGTTATTTTAGTTATGAATTTTTAATTATAACTAATCATTGTTTTGTACTAAAATTTAATGAGATAGTTTATATAGGATACCACAGAGCCTTAAATAAATGTTTTGAAATTCACATCCAGGCCCACTTTGGATGTTTTTACGTATAGTTTGTGGCCGTTTTGGTCAAAATCACTAACTTCATTTTGAGTTGTAACAAACTTGTAGATCAGTGGAAGCGTTACTCTTCTAATCTATTATTTATTACTCATTATTATATATATACAAGAAATAGAAAAAACCCCAAGAGAAATTTAATTATAAGGGTTATTTTCTATTGTAATGATGATGTATGTGTAGCGTGCTGCGGCATATTAAAATTTTACTCTTCCAACAAATATTTGCACACTTTTAAACTTTGTAACTAGTTATTTATGAGTACATGTATTTCTAGATCTTTTCGTCTTTACCGCTAAGAAAAAATTAAATAAGTCTTACGAAAGAAGAAAACTTGCAGGATTATTCCTGCAAGTTCACTTTAATAAACAATATTCGGAGAAGAATTATATATTAAAATCACTTGTGTTACTTTACTAATCACAGTTAAACTGCGAAGATTGATTTTGTATTTTTCAGTAAAAAATTCACTTTGAATATGAACAAAATAATTGCAATTGTATTTTTATAGCTTTGGACTGTAGATATTGATACAACAAACAGCTTTACGGTATAGCCAGTTTTAAGACGTCTTCTTCATATCTTATATCTCCTTGGGCATCTGCTGTGCTTTACCATGTTGATGTTCTTCATTTTCGCTAGCACAGTCCACCACCAGGTCTGCTTCAGATGGCCATGTCTCCTCCTTTCTTGAGGGTTCCAATTCAAAGCGCGTTTGGAAATATAGACTTGTCACCTTCTGAGTGTATGGCCGATACAGTTCCATTTCCATCATTAGATATTTTCTCTAAAATTTCGGTCGTCTCATGAGGTATTTTATAGCCTTCCATGTCTTATATCCATATACCAGAACTGTTTTGGTGTTGGACTGGAATATATTAAGTTTTACTCTTCACTTCAATTTTTGCGACTGCTACAGAGGCAGAGTTGCCCAAAATTTGCACCGGCTTTGTTCGTGAAGCTATGTCCTCTACGGTTCAGATCTTTAATTTCACGGGCACGATGCTGACTAAGATGTTTCTGCAGGTTTTTCAGATATAAAAAAGGCTTTGGAAAATCACTCATTATACAATTTATAATAATTGTTATATTTTACATGACATGTTTTACAACGACAATTGTAGTCGCTATAACCTTCGCAAAACGAAAGATCTCTTTATATTGTTTGCATTTCAACCTTGCAAATATGATATTCAGAAGGGTATCAACACGTTTTCGGGTCACATCATCACATGATGAATTTGCTTAGTTGCTGTTCTTTATGGTAAACTTTAATGTTTATTTATTCTTTTTAGTCAGTAAATGGTCTTTTTAGTCCGTCAATAATAAATATAGTCAATTTTTAAATCAATGATTCAACTGGATAATTGGAGAAGACCAGAACTGTCCCAGAGCAGAGAATGTTTTAAATCAAAATACTATGATGCCTGTTACATTATCGCCGCTGTCATGAATTTAAAGTTAACATACAAGCACTTAACTCTGAAAAGAGCATACGAATGCATATCTTTTGAAGCTTAGAACCCTCGGGTATCATTATATGTCATCACGTTACATTATTCGGGAAGAATCTGTGCCTTATAGAATAATTGTTGTTACAAGCTGTACCACCATATTTCTCAAAGTTGCCAGTGCTTCCCTGCTTCACATACCCGGCCTTCGTAGGTTTGACTTTTTCTCATCAAATCAACACAGTCTTCGTTATCCTACTGAGCTGCTTCTTTCCGCTTTGAAGTTCTGTACCTTCTCAAGTAGCTGTTTGTCTTCCATTCATTAGATAGGACCCAGCCATCTAAGCCTCTGGATCTTAATTTCCACCACTGTTGAAGGATTGTCATCGGTCTGCATGCCACGTCTCGTGGCTCATCGCGTCTCATATAACATTAGTACAAAAGAAATTTTCATTCAATGATATAATGATAATATAAAATATTTAATTTAGCGAAACTATTATCATTTTATATAATATATTAAGTCAAAATGTTTATTTGAAGTTTAAAATTCTAATATGGCGATTCATAAAATGTAAATAGATTGAAAGAGTATTTCATTATATGCCAGATCTGGATATTTTGTACCATTCAATTTCAAAATTAACGTGATTCAATAATAATTAATTATTTGTACAAAAATTATAATATTATATAATTTTGACAATCGGTGTCAGTAGTCAGTTTAACTTTATCCGTTTATTTTAATTTTATGTTTGTGGTATTTATTTATTCTACTTTTTGAGTCGTCTGTAATGGCTCCAAAACTTTATTTTATTGTCTTATAATTCGTCTTTTACTATTATGATGGATAGGTAAACAATTTATTGATCTCTCGCTGTTTATTTAAAAAAAAAATGTTTGTAGTAGCTTCAGAAAATAAACAATTTTACCTAGATGTCATGTCACAGATTTTGTATGTAATACCTTCTAATCAAAATGTATACGTATCCCAAATGGTAAGAAGGTTCAAGGTTATAAATTTGAAATCGCTTTTTTTCCGTAATAATTAAATTTGGTTAGAAATATTTGTCTCAGGCAAGGCGTAGTTTGGTCACAATATGCTCTGATATCCATTGCACAATATGTTTACATAATGTCCCATAATCATTTTTTGTTTACAATTTTTTTTATTATTATAAATTGGATAAACAAAAAAGAGAATTAAAATGTTTTTAATTTAACTAATTCACCTGTTTTCGCTATTATTTAAAATACACCTTAAGTTCCAGATACAAATTCAAAATTTTTTTTTAAGTACAACAAGATAACGAGCTTTATTAACTTCAAAAAATTGAGCCATGCTCCCAGGTCTTGTTAAATTAATATTGTGAAACAACGAAGCAATAACAAACTCTGTTTTTATACATTACAACAAGACGGCAGATAAGAAAGCGTCAAGATAGAAAAGACTTAATCTTTATTTTTAACAATTCATAAAGTTTGCTCGTCTGTTTTATTCATTTTGTTTCTTCTCTACTGCCAATATTATTTTTATGACATTTTATATATATTTTGAATTATTTGACATTGTAAACAAAATTAATTTTACATCATTATTTGCAATTGCAAAACTTTTCAAATCAAATGAAATAACGACCATCCGAAATAATCAGTATATTTTGCAAATCTATAATCGATTGGTGTAAATAATTATTGTTTTATTGTCAATTAAGCCCCCCATTTCAATTAAATTTTTATCACAATGTTTATCACATTACTATAATTGTAATGCGATTTTAATGCCAACACACAAAATTGAAAAACAATTTTACATTTAAATTTAGTTTTATTCCACTTGAAATCGATGATTTAATTTTTTTTTATTAGTTACTAAGTTCATTCTTATTATTATGTATTTGTTAGAAAAATATGTACATTTTTTAAATGCTTAGGACACTTCGTAATTTTACTGCGACTTAATTTCACGAAAATATTGTATTATGACGAGGTATTGGATTTAAAAAATTATTTTGAGTTAACATGTTAACTAGTCTTAAACTAGCTTTATAATTATTTCCTAAAAATATAAAAAAAAATTTCCTTTAAGTTTTAAAATAATATTCATGTATTATTTTTAAAGTCTTTGGGGGGCAAAAATTTAGTTGCGTGAAAATGTTCTTTGGTATAAATGTAATGTTTCCCTGGATAACTGCTAAGAAAATAAATGCAAACGTGGTTATGGTGATTTGTTTATGTGATTATAATGGGATACTTTTTTATTTAATGGTCCTCTAAGATTTTATTTGTTTATCATTATTGTAATATTGCAACTGAATGACCTTTTATTTTATAAATTTACATTCCTTAAACATTAAATATGCTTGTTCTCAACCCCATGTAAATATAATGTGCGATTGTTGCACATCCTCGTGTTATTATTTTGATATCAGCTTCTTAATTTATTAATATAATAAATGATTAAGAATCATAAGTGATTTTATTTACTAAGGTAATGGTAATAGGGACTGTACAAGGAACGTAGATGTTGCTGAAAACATTCACAAGATATGAAATATTTTTGTTTGTAACCAGTGTAACCAAATCTACGCAGAAGGCATAGAACAGGTGAAATTTGCAACAGGTGTGGAAGTTACTTCAATTATAACCATCTACAATCACAAATTTTCAGGAAAAATTTAAGAAATTTTCTAAATGTTGAAATAATTTTCATATTTACAAATAAATAAAAAAAATTTGAAAATTTTTAAAAGACCAATTTCTCATTTGGTTTTCAATTATTTGACAATGTTTTGTGAACTGTGGAAGAAAAAAATTTCAAACGAATTTTCGAAGAAAATGTTATAAGTTATGTTAATGCAAATTGAATAAAAGTACAGAAAAAAATTTCAGTCATGAAAAAAGCAACTTGTCGACGTTCATGGAAAAAAGTTGCTACATTGAAACTAATTATCTTTTTATTTTACAACTTATCTTGACTAATTTGATATAAAATTCTAAAAAAAGTGACACAATTTTTGTGAAAATAAGTTGATAAATTATTCAAGAAAAAGCACGTAATTCTTTTTTCTTCATATATTAACATAGTACTCTCTAAAATCGGGTGAAATAGTATTTATCACTGAATTGTATACCACCATTTATATATATAAATAATCATAGACAAAGATAAATAAATATAGATAAAGAATAAATAAAAATAGATAAAGAATAAAAAAAATATTACGTTTATCTGGTAAGTGTAAGTATCCTAAAAATAATTATAAACTGTTGTTTGTCAACGGCGCATTTTATGCAAGTTATATTGAAAGAAGAAAATTTTTTCTGAAGGATATTCATATAAAATAGTATTTTTTTTATTTGGACTACTTTATTAGTTTAACTTTGTTTTCCTCCAAAAAAAGCTTTATCTGTAGATGTAAATTGTTAAATAAATGCTGCATTTCAATCAATTTTAAAAACTGTTTATTCAAAGATTGCCAATAAATATAACAGAGATTATCATAATTACGAATATATAAGATATGCTTTATGATTCACTACAAACAAATATTATTCAATAAAGTAGCACATACAAAAATAACTTCTAACTCTGTAAACACTAGGCATATTTATTTTATAAGAAATTAATTGTGCGTTGTTTTTGACAAATAATTGTGCAGCTCTATGAAACGGTTGGGTGACAATATAAGATACAATGGTAACTTCTATCCGCCTTTGTAGCCGCATCCATTTGTTAATATAACTAATAAATCGGGCGCTGTTGTTTACAATCTGCGCAGCTGTATGAAACACTTGGGTGACAATGATATAAGATATACAAAATTATTGTTATGAATAAATATTATTCAATAAAATAGCACTTGTAAAAATAACTTGTAATTTCTTTGCAATAACAATATATTAAAATAAATTCATTTGTTTATATAACAAATCAATCCAGAGCTGTTTGTTAATATGCTCACAGCCGAACTTTTTTTGTATCTGCGTAGGAAACATTATTTTTATTTTTTGACTTAAAAATATTTTCATGCTATTGTTAAAATACAGACAACGTATCTATAATTACATAACAATCATATTTGTTGTAAAACAAGTCGAATAAACTAATTACTGTAAACATGATAAGCCGCCGCAAACTCACAATTTACTGAAGAGCAAAAGCATGAAATATTTTCCAATTTTTTGTTGGAAACACATTTTTATTACAAAATACTAATTTTAGAAAAAAATTACTTTCCGCTATGAATATGTAATATTATAATTACTTCGGAAATGAATACTACCCTCTTTTCTTCGAGTGCTTGAATATGTGTGTGTGAACGGTGTCCTGGAATAGATATCGGACAAAAAAAGATTCTATTCGTTGTCTATAAAGGAATAAATTGTCGTTGAAATGAAACGTAAACACAACATTTTTCTAATCGAGTCCAAAAGAAATATTACACAACTATTTTTAACACACCCAATACTTGCCCGAAGAGCGGTGTTTATCCGCAGTAGCGATGTCTTCACAGCTGTTCGCGGGTTATTCTCCCAAGCGGCGCTGAACTATGTGCGCAAGTATTGTGTGTACAAAAAAGATGACAAATAATTATGAATATTATTTTCAATTTTGTGAAAAAAAATCATCTTTTAAATTTTATTTTAACGACAATCAACTAATTTTCAGTCAAGGAATAACGTACTTCTTTGTATGACGCTTATTCCCGGACACCGTGTATAATATAATATTTTTGCAAAAACATAGTGCATTAAGCGTATTTTCTTGTTCCATTTACTACAGACAATTTACAGAGCAAAGGTGCAATTTCAAAATGATAATTTTGATTACAATATCTACGCTATGGGAACTTATATAAAAAATTACTCCACTAACCAACTATTTATTGACTTACCACCAAACAGTGCTGATGACATTTAGCATTGTCCCTTATAAATCTATAGAAAAGTGTAAACATCACTATAAGGTCTAAATGACTGAAATTTCATCAAAATACCACACCAAATGTTATCACATGCGCATATCGGTATCAGTCACGGACAGAAGAATTTTTACTTTTATGTCGCCATTTTATTATTTTGATGAGTTGTTTTAAAGTAACTTTTTTTTTTTTTTTTTATCTCCTTTAGACCTGCAATCTGCCTCGTCAGGGCATTTAGCTGGTGGTTATGCATTTCCTGTAGCTTGCATGGTATTCACCCAGTGGCAAATCCATATATAGGATATGATATTACGTATTATGGGAGGAGGTCCTGGGGAGCTCTCCTTTTTATATGCTTAAATTTGCAATTGGACTGCATCAGATTTTGAGCGAGCTCGTTGGGATGACTCTCCATACGACGAGAGTATGACTCTAGCTTTTTTATAATTTCCTCCTTTACTGCAGGTATCTTTAGATCTCGGTGGAGCTGAGAGTTCGTGATGAACCATGGAGCGTTCGTTATCATTCGGAGCATTTTAGATTGAAAACGTTGGAAAATTTTTAAATTTGAATTTGCGGCGGTTCCCCATAGTTCCGCTCCATAAGACCAAATTGGTTTTATAATAACTTTGTACAGGAGAAGTTTGTTGTCCAGGGAGAGGTTAGATTTCCGTGCCAGAAGCCAGTAGAGTTTGCGGAGATGTATAACCAGGGCTTTTCTTTTGGTGAGTATATGCTTCTTCCACGTAAGGCGTCTGTCCAAGTATATACCCAAGTAACGCACGTCTTCAGACTGGGGTATTGGTATGTTGTTAAGTTCGACTGCGGGACACGTATCGTGTCTAAGGGTGAATGTTACGTGCACCGACTTAGTTTCGTTTGCCTTTATGCGCCAGTCTTTGAGCCAGATTGAGACTTCATTTAGACTTTTCTGCAACATGTCCGATGCAGTCACTGGATTATCATGACTTGCAATCAGAGCAGTATCGTCAGCAAATGTTCCTATGAGAACCTCTTCTGTAGTTGGTAGGTCGAAGGTATATATTAAATACAGTATCGGGCCCATTACACTGCCCTGAGGAACATCTGCCTCAATCTCATAGAGACCCGTTCTGTCTTCTCCGTGCTTTACATAAAAATGCCGTTGTTGGAGATATGATTTTAAGATCAGGTAATAGTTTATAGGTAGAGCTTGCAGGATCTTATAGAGTAGACCTTCATGCCACACACGATCAAACGCCTGTGATATATCTAAAAATGCTGTCGAGCAATATCTCCTGTGTTCGTATGAGTCATTGATCTTCTCAACCAGACTTTGGACCTGTTCAATAGTTCCATGAGCTTCGCGGAAGCCAAACTGATGATTCGGGACTATTTTAGATTTAGTGAGTTCTGGAGCCAAGCGTTTCAGAATCAGGATTTCCAAGATCTTGGAGGCAACAGGCAGTAAACTAATAGGGCGGTAGGACGAGACACTTTCTGGATTCTTGCCAGGTTTAGGTATTAGGATAATTTCAGCTACTTTCCATTGGGGAGGCACAAATTCTCGTCGCAGATTAGCGTTATAGATCGCTGTTAGGAGTGCAATTGCTGCGTAGGGAAGCTCTTTCATGACTTTCGCTGTAATTAGGTCGTAACCAGGTGCCTTGTTTACACAAAGTTTTCGGATTGTGGAGCAAACTTCTCCAATAGTGAACTTTTTAATTGGAGGGGAAAGCTGGTGAGGTGCAGAGAGAGCCTCCATCACTTGGTCTATCTTGGTCGAGCCAGAAGCAGAGTTTGGAGTAAACACTCGGAACAGATGCTCAGCGAACAGTAGAGATTTTTCAGTGTCACTTTTTGCCCAAGTCCCGTCATTCCGGCGTAGTGGTGGTTGAAGTGCAATTGGTCTTTTCAGGGATTTGGTTATTTTCCACAGGGAGTAATCCGTTGCAGATGTTGCATCCAAGCTGGATAACTGATTTTCTATTTCAGTATTTCTTAGATTATTGAGAATGCCCTTGACATGCTTGGCAAGTTTGTTGAACTGTTTTCTATCTTCGGGGAGTCGGGTAAGTTGCCACTGCTTTCTGGCTTGTCGCTTTTTTTGTATTAAATTAGGTGCGATTTGTGGATACATAGGGATTATTTCGGTAGCCCTATGATGGGGTGTTGCGCCCCAGGCAGCCGACTGAATGCAACTGTTAAAGGTTTCGATAGCTGTGGTGATGTCATCATTAGATTTGAGCACAATATGCCTGTCCAGTGTATTTTCCATAATTTCGCGAAAGTATTCCCAATTCGTTTTTTTCGAATGGGTTTTACAGGGTTTGATCACTTCTACGAATTTGTTATGCAGTTCGGCTACAACGGGTGAGTGGTCTGAGGATAGATCATAGCTAGATTGACAGTATAAAGCCGATATTGGAATGCCTTTAGTGACGAAGAAGTCCACCAGATCTGGGTTTTTTTTTGGATCGGTTGGCCAGTAGGTCGGTTTCCCAGTGGAGTTCACAGTGAGGTTAAGCTCCTGGACGGTTTTCAAGAGTTCGCGGCCCTTGGTAGAAGTGGTTCTCGAGCCCCAGTTCGTATGTTTGGCGTTGTAGTCTCCTCCAGCAATAAATTTGTTGCCGAATTGTTTAAAGAACGACGTGTATTGCTCAGTCTTCAAGTTGTGCTTGGGGGGTATATAAAGGGCTGCAATCTGTATTGGACCATTTGAGCTTTCAATAGATATGATAGTGGCCTGAATTTCATTACTACTGTGCGGATTGTGGACGTAATGTTTGATGTTCTTTCTTATCAGTATGGCAGATCCTCCATGTGCTGCACCGTCAGGATGATTTGTGTAGTAGACATTGTACTTCGGCACTTCAAAATGACTTCTGACGGTGAAGTGCGTTTCGGAAATCAACATAAGATCCACTTTATGTGCATGCAGGAATGATATAATTTCTTGAGTATGGTTTGACAGCCCATTTGCATTCCACAAGGCGAGGATTACGGGTTTAAATGGACTGAGTCGCGGGGGGGCAAGGTGGGCTGCCGCCTGCCTCCCGCTTGGATAAAATCCTGACTACTCCCATTATGAACTGACTGCGAGCGTAGTTCAGTCATTACATTTAATAAAAGGTTTGTCATGGTATTCATCTGTTGCATCATTTGCTTAAACATGTCCATTAGTTCCTTGAGTTCATTAGCTCTTTCGACAGACTTTTCACTTTGTTGAATTTGAGTATTAACGAGATTTGATTCTAGTTGTGGTGATGTTTGTCTTGTTTCCTCTACTTTCTGTAGCACAGAAGGTATTTGGTTTGCTTTGTTCTGCTTCAGGCTGTTGCGAACGACGTCGGCGTAGTGTAAACTTTGTATATGGGGTAGGGCTTGATTTGTCGTCTCAGGAACAATAACGGCATGATTTGATTTCATTGTTTTGTTGCGAAGCGGTGGGTATTTTTGCTTTTGCAGCTCCTTATACACAGAACATCCTTTATAATTTGCTGGGTGATTCCCATCGCATAGGGCGCATTTGACGTCATCGGATCGTTCCTTTCGCAAGCAGACAGAGGATGCGTGATTGCCAGCACATTTGATACATCTTGGGTTTCGGCGACAGTAAGACTTTGTGTGTCCATAGGTTTGGCAATTAGCACATTGAGGGATTGTGCGTTTTGGTTTTGGAGGCTCAAATTTCACGCGACAATGTAAAAGGTTTTGAATATTGTAAATTTCTTTGTTGTTAGCGCTTGATTGGAGTTCAACTATGAACATGTGCAGTGGGATTTTGGTTGATGCTTGTTTCATATTCCATATGTTATGAGCAACATGTCCTAACTTAGCCAGATCTGTTCTAATTTCATCAGTGTCGGTAGATGGATGCATATTTTTAAGAATAACTTTAAAGTTCCTCTCTTGCTTGGGTTTATATGTGAAATATTCTGTACCTTTAGCGTCCAATTCTTTAACTATAGTTCGGTAGGCGTCACTTGTTTTAGGCTGGATTTTGACCTGGTCCTTAGGTAGAACTTTTATTTCGAAAAGATCTTGAACGGTTACATCAAGTAATGTAATTAAGGGACGAATATTTGTAACTTTGTCGATGAATATAGGAGGAGGTTTTGGAGTTTTTTCTGCTGGCAGAGTTTGATGGTCCTCTTTCCCCTCTTCGTTCTCAAGCACTGAGAAAGAGTTTGAAGTGGGTGTTCGCTGGCTTAACCAGTATGTACTAAGCTTGGATTGCTTCTGGCTTTTTTCCGCTTCAGGACTGTTTCTTTGCCTCTTATGGTTTTGAACCTCAATCCAGTTTGAGACTTCAGAATTTGGATTAGCGGAAGTTACCGTTGGAGCGTCGGAGCTGTCCTCAATAGTTATAATTTGGCTACAATCAGTGAGCGATTGTGACCTCGGTCTTTTAAACAGGCTGGGGTGAAAAATTTGTTGTGTAAGCGTTTTGTTTTTTGTTTGAGTAAAAGAAGGGTCCATTTTGATTCCCACGAGTAGGGCAGATAAAAATATCACACAACCGGGTTACTCCCTTTCCGGCAGTGAAGGCTAAATACTTCAACGTTCGCCAGGTGCGTTGAAGTTGGCGCTAGAGACTGTGCTTCCCAACAGCCATGCACCCTATTGACGCGTTTTCCATCGTAGGATTTGGGGTTATTTATTAGAGAGGATATCTTCCTCGTGGCCCAGGCGATAAAGCCAAGGCCGCCGTTCTCATAAAACATGACCATGAGGTTACAGGTTGTGAAGGTCATTTCCTACCTTCACTGCGCAGACTGGTTAGGCCTGGATTGGTCTGGATAATTGACCGCCGCCAGAAACTCGGCGTTGTTGTCGCTCGTTTTGCACCACCCGGGGGACACGTGTAGGGTGAGCCTAGGATAAGGTGGTAAATCCTACGGACGTGAGCGACATACATCCCCCAATTTATAATTCTTAAAAGCTTTGTCGGTCACCCTTAAATGTAATTAAGTGGCAAAACCCATGATCATATATATATGCCCTTGGTGTGTGGAGCACGATTTGACAAAGAGTGTATATATACTTGGCGGTGAAAAGGTTAAACACCTTTCTTTACTTTACCTAACTTTCATGCGTAAGTTCCTGTTTAATATTCAAAAATACCAAAACAATATATTTCATCTTAGTTTAATATGGCTCTAAGTATTACATGTCTCCTAGTCTGTTTTAGAATTAGTAAATACTGCTTTAAAAGTGTTAATTATTAAAAGAATGAACTTCGATCCTGTACCTAAATTTTTTGCTGTTGAAGTAACGAGACTGTGACAAAGTTCCTTTTTGCCATTTCAAGTCAGTAGTAAACAATAACAAGATATGATGTTGTTTTTAAGGGTACGCACACGGGCATATGCTAATGAAAACCAGGTATAATATCAAAACAAGTACCGTAATGAAAGCTACGTTTTTTTCTTGTATTCAGTCAACACATTGTATTAAAAAAAATGTTTCTAGTGTAAATTGTGAGGATAATTAAATATTAACGATTGAAATTTAGTAATGTCATTGACGTTCAATCATTATTAGTTGTCATTTCGTTTGAAATGTCATAGATTAATTATTAAAATCTATAACAAAATAAAGTGTGTCAACTTTGTTACATACCTCACTGAATAATAAGTATATAAGGCTTCCTAAATACTGAACAACTCATACGAATAGTACGTTTACTTTATTCAGGGTAAACATAGTCAAGATTATTGTGACAGAGTGAGGAATACTATTATGGGAAAACAAATTCATATTTATCTTTATTTCTCATTTTTTTATAGCTATATTTCTCATTTCATATTTTCTTATATGACCATATTTTATTTATAAGTTAAATGAACATTAATACATTATTTATTAGACACACTATACTCAGCAGTAGCGTTTTATTTTTGTGGGTCTGTTTTTGGTGTTATTCCTGTTTGTGCCTATTGTATAGACCAATATTTTTCATGGCATGACCGTCTTAGTATGGAAAAATATTTCGCGACCCCCAAATCCTCCTCTATTTCTAGTAGTTGGCCGTCAACGTCATATTCAATACATCTATGATATAAGTGGGGAGTAAGCTCAACCGAGGAGACTAGGCGAGCAGGAGAATAAGTACGCGACGCTGTCGATGTGTCGCACACGCATGACGGTTGCCTCCATCTAACATTTGCCAAGCGCAAGCATTGTTTTAATTATGAACTCAGATTAGCATTTGAAGTTATTGAATTGATTTGTTGTAATTATTGAAAATGGATAAGTTTCTGAAAAGATCTGCACAACCATCAAGTTCAAGTCCCAATGAGAGTAGTGAAACCAAACCATCTGTATTACGATAATTATTTAAAATTTGGAGTTATTGTTTTGAAACTTTATTAAGCAAAAATATGAAGCCACCCAAGCTAGTGCACCACCTCTATAATGATAAGCATTCAAATCAAAAAAACTAACTGTTTTTTGAATCATCAAAAAATTGCTGTAGCACAAATCTCCAACCTGAATAAAAAAGCACAGCTAGTTATCAAATAGCTTTCATGTGGCTAAAACAGCAAAACCTCATACGATTGCCAAACATTTAATTTTACCAGTGGCTTTCGATGTAGCATCGATTGTTTGGAAAACAAGATGTGGAAAAGCTCAAAAGTATACTGAATATCTGACAATACCATTCAACACAGGATAAGCGATACGGCGACTGACATTCGCAATCAGTCATAGGAAAAATAAAAAAAGTACTTTTGTATCCTTGCAGCTTGATGAATCCACGAATATTTCGGGTTGTGCGCAGTTTGTAGCTTTTGTGCATTTTATGTGTGTCACAACAGGTGAGAGCTTATATAGCATGTTCCTTGGAGCTATACAAGACTTAGAAATCGATTGGGTGAAGAAATTCATAGCTATTTATAGTGATGGTGCAAAGCTAAGACTAGTTTGAAAAGTGTCTTTATTACCAAACTAAATGTACTGATGCAAACGCTTGTTGGATGCATCGCTTTCTTCATCAAGCTCTTGTGGATAAAACATTGTCACAGAAATACAATGAAGTTCGCAAGATAATTACAAAAATAGTAAATTTTATTAAAGTTAAAGCGTCACAGACATGTTTATTTCGAAAAATATTGGGAAAATATGGGTTCACTGCACCAATATTTGCTTTGCCACACAGAAGTTAGGTAGTTATCGAAAGGAAAAGTAATGCCAAGAATTTTGGAACTTTGATCTGAACTGTAGTGTATTTAGAGCAGAGCAAGTCAAAATATGAAAAACTGGCTTTTCTTTTTGACATATTGAGCATTAAAATACCTTGAATAAAAACCTTCAAGGGTGACATGAAAAAAATAAAGTTAAGGTCATTATCCATAAATATATATATATATATATATATATATATGTATATATATATATATATATATATGTATGTATTTGTATATATATATATGTATATATATATATATATATGTGTATGTATATATGTATATATATATATATATATATATATATGTATGTATATATATATGTATATATATATAAGTATATGTATATATATATATATATATATATGTACATATTTATATGTATATATGTATATATATATATGTATATATATATATATATGTATATATATGTATATATGTATATATATATATGTATATATATATATATATGTATATATATATATGTATATATATATATATATATATATATATATATATATATATATATATATTGGTACTATAGGGATGACTAATCATCTGTACATAGGTCTGTTAACAAAGACGAATATATAATGTTATATATAACAGAAGAAACAAATGTAAAGTATAATTAAACAAAGTAAAACTACAATTAAAAATACAGTTAAATGTCATCAAAACACATTATTAGCAATTATAAGGATAAGATTCATTTAACTAACATTTCTTTTAATTTTCTTGTTATCACCACTCAGACATTTGAAACCAAAAGGCAGCATATTGTAATATTTAATAGCAACGTAACTCGAACTCTTATGGCTAAAAGACTTATTGTATTTCGGTAACGAAATTGCCCCATGTCTAGTATTAATAGACATTTTTCATACTTCTTTTTACAATTACCTACTATAATTCAATAATATAGTTAACAATAAAGGATTTTCTAATATAAAGTGTAATCACAGATTTTTTTAAGAATCTTGTTTGTGAAGTTGATTGAAGTTAAGCGAAGAGAATAGTGTAGAGAGGTACTCCGATTCGCTTTGTGCATACTTCAAATTGTACTTCAGACTGCGATCAACTACGATGAGCCCTTCGTTGAGGTATCTTCGCGAGTAGTGTAGATGTGTTATACAATTAATATGTTTTAAACATTTAGAAGTTCTACTCTGTACTTCAGACCAAATTTTTCAGAACATTAAATAGCTGTGCCATCAGCATATGAAAGAAGAGAATCTCCTAGCAATGGATTTAATCTAATATATAAAATAAATAAAATTGGATCAAGAATTGTACCTTACGGTACACCAACAGAAACCATCATTTTCACAATAGTATTATTATTAGTTTTAACACATTGAGACCTATTCTTCAGATAATCTCTTGTTAGTTCCAGGACAACACCTCTTATTCCATATTCTTCTATTTTATCTAATAAAATTGAGTGTTTAACTGTGTCAAAAGCTTTAGGAGAACTAGATATGCAATATTAGTACGGCGATCAATATCTCATTTTTTCTATATATAGTTTGTTACAAAGTTAATAGCTTCCTATATCCCTTTGCCTTTAACTAAACAAAATTTACGATATTGGTCGGTAAATGTTTATCTCCGGACTTAAAAATTAATATAATTTTAACGCCTTTTACTTTCTTCACAACTTGAAAAACGATAATTTTCACTCAAAGTGATAGTGGGAGTAATATTGTGGTGCGCTCACAATTTGGCGTAATGCAAATTTTGCACGTGACAATAACAATTATTTTGCTGGTACGGAGGATGTACTGGACTCCGAAAATAAAATGTGACCTTGATTTTAGTTTTTGTTATAATTTTTGTTCACAATATATATTTCCATAATTTTCTTTGTATTTTATTATCCTTGTACAAGTTTTTATTAAGAAAACACTGAAAAAATTATTGAAATTGGACAATTTTTGGAAGAGATACAGTTTTTTTTCGAGCCAAGGGTAAATGACATCAAAAACAAAAGACTTCTTTGGCATTTGTAAGTATATATGAGTAAAGAATGGTTAAAATAGAATCTTTCAAAACAGGAAGTTGGATGAGATACTTTTTTATATTACTAAATTCTGACAGAAAATTTCATATATATAAATGGGATATGTTATAATAAAAACATTACTTTTGACATTTATATTATGAATGCCCAATTTAGAAATAATCAATACCACCAATGGGCATTCCCCTTTAAAATACTCAAAGTATATCACGTAATAAATCAAACAAATCTTTGAAAGTCTTGAACAATTTTTATATTTACATTATTTACAAAGTCACATTAGTAAAGTCTTAATATACAAGAAAACCCTTAACATATTCACGAACAAGATGGCAAGTGGTAATTAAGTCAAATATCCTCAGACACACATCCTTCACAGGACCTACCCCAAAACTCATGCTCAAAAAACGGTTATCTCATTTTTCTTACTAAATGTGACCAAGTGAGATGGTATCAGCCGACTTGTTCTATTCCAGCAGACTCATTTTTTACTGTCCGTGAACGTGTTAAAAAATATGATATTATATGAAACATGACTCAAGACAATAATATTTAGTGTAAATTCCTCCATAAATTGTTACCAAAAATATAATTTGTGTTATATAAAATTAGTTTGATTAAACTATCGTTTTACTTTTAAAATATTTTTAAAACAAAATTAATTCTGCCTTTTCTGAATCTTATACAGGTGTTTGTACATTTAGTGACATGAGTTTCGAATGGTAACCCCCATGTACTTAATATGATCGACTGCACTACCTTAATAAACTTAAGTCCTCCACCATATACAGCTACCTTTAATCCTTAGCTAATTTCTAGCAACGTTCCTATACTAACTATATTCACTGCACATGTTTTTATATAATATAACCAACAACTGACTTCTTCTGTCCCTAAATATCTCTCTGTCTGTATGCAAGTCAAGAATGTTCTAGGTCACTCACTACTTTTAGCTATATTTTAAACATTCAATTTCATATTTATTTCCTTTTTTATTAGTAGAATTCAATAAAAAAACAAACATTACATTTAGTAGAAATTTATACACATATGTATATAAAAACAAGTTACAATATGAGCCATGCAGAAGACAGAGATCGCTGAAAAACATTAACAATGCTATAGATGACAGAGATAAGAATTGCCGACTTCATATCTGTCAATGTTTGTGCAATATATTAAAATTTATC
Organism: Druceiella hillmani; assembly: GCA_039881145.1. NCBI lineage: Eukaryota > Metazoa > Arthropoda > Insecta > Lepidoptera > Hepialidae > Druceiella > Druceiella hillmani. The sequence continues at coordinate 10,424,513 of JAYKKI010000015.1, read as the reverse complement.
ACATACTGCTTTCAGTCTATAGATATTGGCAAAATGTGAAAAAGTGCGAATGAAAGAAACTATTTAAAGGTGGCCATGTCATTCATGTTTTCTGCCCAAGTAGACACTGACTCGACAATAAACACCTTATTGCAATCAAGAACCGAAATGAAGCCATTATAGTTTATGAAAATTACGAAAGAAATGTTATTTAAAATTTGGCAAACATTTTTTTTTTCAGTGAAAGAAAGAAGCGATCAGAAATACAGATTTTGAAAGCAACCCAGAAACACGGACTTTGATATACATATATGACTGACATAAAATATTAATATAAAAAAGAGGTTAGGTTACAAGTAATTTTTTAAAAGTAAAACTGTAAAAAAGCAAACTATTGATTTAATGAATTATTTGAATACTAATAATGAAAAAAATACATTTATGAATATTTTCTAATAGTATTTATTAATAATTAGTTTGTCTGCTTTCCACAATGCGAATACCATGGCATTAAGGAATCTATTGAATAATATTGGCGGATCTTATTTTGGTAAGTTTTCTATGGGTGTTTGGAAACCCTTTCATGCTACGCTAGACTATATTTTGGCACATAAATAATTTCTATAGGTTACAATAGTCAAAGAGATTAGACATAAAAAATGACCTTCTGTTCACCGAGTGATTATATATTTATCATCAGATGGCGTTAATAACATTTTACACTGTGGAATAACTGAAGACTTTTGTTTCTATTATGATGCTAAACTTTCTCATGATTATATAGACTAAGTTTTTAGGATTGGATATTTTTTAAATCTGCCTAACATCACAATTAATTTCCTAACTGAGTGACAGTACATGTCTTTGTTATATATAATCTATTTTTTAATGTATATAGTTTCATTTTTATATATATCTTGTTCCATTTTTGGAAACCAATAGCTATATGGTCTATTAACAAATATGTAGGAACTACAAAAGATAAAAGAACTTGCATCTCAAACTTCAAAATAAATGAATAGGTTAGTACAGAAAAAAATCTAGAAAAGTTGAGAAATATTTTCAAAAGCTTTAAGAAATATCTTATGATTTCTCACCTTTACAGTGACAGAGAGGTAACGATCTATGAACTATTCCTCGTGGATTTAACTCTTAACACGGCAAGTATAGGCATCTGATGTAAGGTCATCATCTGTAGCAAACAGCGCCTATAGACACTGTTCATTTATTTTTAAAAATTGCTCATTATTATGCACATTAATGTGTTTACTTTTTGCGTGCTTGTATCATAAATATCTTGCTTTAAATTTTTCCATAAAAATTTAATATCATTTCCATAAATTGTGCATTCACCATGAACAAACACAAAGATTGATATGTTTGGTTTCAAAATGTACGACAGTCAAAAGGTTAAATATCCATTAGAAATATAATGAAAACAATATTCTATCTACAGGCATCTCAGAGTGTGGAAACCTTTAAGTCTTATCATAACTTTCAAGGAGAAGTACAGTAGCCTACAAGGGATCGGAAGTCATCTTGAAGGGATCGGGAAGTCATAGGAGATGAGATAGTCTGGAGATGAAACCTGATACTAATGACCAAACTGCTCTTATCGAAATTCTACTGAAACTCAGATGTACTATGCTATAGTCAGAGATGACAGGAATAAATAACATAAGACCTAAGTTCATTTTCCCTGTTTACATTAATGAAGTCCTGAGCTGTCCTGGGAACATTATACTAACTAACAATTCCACATATTTCTGGCTTCCTCAACCTATGTTGGTCTTCAATACTATCTTTTTACTACTTTTCTAATTTCAACTGAAAAACTATACGTTTAAAGTTCGGTATTATAATTTTTTTCTTTAATGACCCTTTTCATACTTTACAATAATATAACAATTTCTTAAACCACCAATGTCACATGATATTAAACCAATTTATAAAATTTAAAAAATTAAATTTTATATAATAAAATATAGAAGAATGTATAAAGTAGAAGTAATGTATATATTAATGAATAAACTACCTTATTATAAAAAGGACATTAAAATTTATATAACGTTATTCAACTTAAATATATTTAAAATAAAAATTATCATAATTTACACACAACATTTTTGTGAAATATTTAGCTTTTCAAAATTATCCAAAACTAAAGATCTATAAGGAACAAATCAAAATATCCATTTACAACGGATACTTTCTATTCAAGTTTTACTAGGGCTCCAAATCTCAGCATATTGTCTAGCTTGGAATTTGATGCTTCAATCATTTTTGACCCTGTGGGATTTCACTAATACCGAGATCCCGCATATCTAAATGAAAAGTCTAGTTGAGAAATTTATCTATATTTAGTTAAAATATGTATTTCATTTATGACAGCAAAAATAAGTCTGTAAAATATATAGAACTTTGTTACTCAATTGTCATAAGTAAAAAAATACACAAATCAATAATCGAAGTCAAGACTGAACTAACCAATATTTCGTTTAAATAAGCACGTTTATTGTGTCATCTTAGAGGCTGCTATGAATCTTGGAGGTTAAAAAACCTTTAGCAAAAGAAGCCCTTTTCAGTCTTGGAGAGTATAAATTTAAGAGCATTAATTGTAAACTTATAACTATACCAAATATATACTGATGCATTTATCAATACATAAGAAATAATTTTGTCTATTTTAATTGACTCAATAGGGAATCTTACACAAAGCTAAGTGTAGATGGCGTCACCGAAGTAAGATGTAAACAAAACTAGCTGTCAAAAAGTAATATCAGAAAAAAAATCAGAATGAAATGAATGTTCTGAACAAAGCCGAAGTTTATTTTGTGACCTTAAAGTTTTGCAATGCACACCTATTTCACACAACTTCTGATGTTGTCTGTTCGTAGGGAATAAATGGAAACCTATATTTTCAACTGCTCCAACTGCACAATGTTGATGCGTATTTATTATAAATCGAGATTTAATCTTCCAAAAACCAATGAAACTCTATACTTCTTAAGAGAGATGGGTATAAATTACAAAATGTCACATCATATTTATCTATGATGTTTACTTTATGGAACAGGTAGCCCCCTAGCGGAAGATATTGGCAGTAAAAGTCCCTATTGAACTGGCACTGAATGGCGACAGACAGTTTACATTTGCTGTAAATGACAGAGTAAGCTCTCATTTATCTTATAATGTAAGAATTAATAAAGAAACTTCTTAATTAGCAGCTTTTGTAAGTAACTATCACACCCATACATATTATTATGGCTGCGAGTCTTTATTCACTCGTTTGTAAACACGACCAAACGTTTTTGTCCCACATACATAATCTCGCTCTGAACGGGACGAGAAAATGTACGAGAATAGGATCTCAGTATTATAAGAATTCAATATACTGAGATTGGAAGCCCTAAGGTACACTTAAGAAGACATATTCCATACATAATTGAGAATTTATCACAAATGTCTAATAAATAAAAATTATGTTCATTTTTTTCTTTAAGAACCACAAATTATCTTAAACTATGTGATTATTTTGTCCCCTCACTAAAAATTCAAAACAAACTCATAGTTCAAAATGCATTTATCACAAATTCAAGATTTTATTACATAAGAATATAGAAATTTATATTAAATAAGAATATGTAATTTTGTAAAAAAAAGATGTCGTAAAACTTACCATAATTAAAGTATTTCAATGTAACTATATATAGAAATGTAAAATTAAAATTAGAACTAACAATTATTTTCTCGTTAGTACTGCATAAAGGAACTGAAAGTAGGGCATAAAAAAAATTTTATTAATATAAACACTTTCTTGAAGTAGTAATTTGTTCGTTGTTTGTGCCAAACATAAAATAAGTATAACTTACTAATAATCTATATGAATGTGACATCGATAATGTGAGCATCGAAGTTGTGAGTATTTCTACCCAGGACAAGCGATTAAGCAGAGTACAAACAATTTTGACAAAAAAGCTGCCAGATGAGAATTAGTTTGTGTTGGGCAGTATTTGGGCAATTGCATCGGATCTTCATGTCACCGATTCCGCAATCACTGAAGACGAAGTCTACAATCAGTACATTCTGCCCATAATGATCTACGGTGCTGAAACATGGATATGCACAGCTGGTTTAATCCGTAAGTTAAAAAAATCATGTAGTGAGTGATAAAAAGACATGTTTGGAGTGTTTCTGAAGGTTAAAATTCTAAATGACGAAACGAAGTCCACCAGAGAACTAAAGTAGTTGACATAGACCTTAACATCAGCAAACTAAATTGGCAATGGGCAGGCCCTGTTTGCCGATGGGGAAGACGAATTTTCGATTAGAGACCGTGAACCTCAAAGTGCAACCCAGCCAGATAGATTGGCGACCTAAAAAAGTTGGGGGGAAATGGTTGGATTCAGAAGGTATATAAGGTGTATGATGGTGTGTAAGGTGTATAATGGTGCTCCTTGGAAAAAGTTTGTATCCAGCATAGGATAGTTACAGGCTGATATTTTAAAATTATTAATATACGTGAGTTGGCATTTTTCAATAAAAAGGAGGAACTAACTTAAGAACATAATACTAAAGTTCATCACATACTAAACACTGGACTTTTATCTGTTAAGTATATAATGATCATTTATCTGTTAAGTATATAATGACCTTTTATCTGTTAAGTATATAAAAGTAATATTTCCGCAAGAGTATTAGTTACTGTTATAATTCAGTGAGTACCTATTGTATCACATCTTATAACCATATAGAAGTTTCACAACATGTCTGCAAGTTACAATTAACCACTAGTTGGATCTTATTACTGTTTGTTTATTGAAATTTATTATGAAACTGAATCCACCTGCCTTTACCTTGCTGCACTCACTCACTTTCATAATTACAAACATTTGTGACCATACAATAGAGCAGGGTTTCCCAACCTTTTTTTTGTTGTGGCTCCCCGGACTATAAATTATATTTTCATGCCCTCCCTTTGAGCAAGACACAATAATTTTACACACTCAAACTGATTTCTCAACAAAAAATGTACACCAAAACGTCACATTTTTCACAAGTTTGTGGTAATAATAGTGAATATGATATTTAATTTCATTAATTTTATGCATGTAAATTAAACATTACATTGTAATGTTATTTGTTAATGTTGTTTGTAAAATTTTTTTGTTTTTTCTTTCTAAAATGCAAACGCTTTCTGCCCCCCTTAACATCTCTCTATGCCCCCCTTGGGAGGCGCACCCCCCTGGTTGGGAACTTCTGCAATAGAGTGATGTATACAACCATATATAATTTAAACAAAAAGTAAATAAACATAGAGAAAAAAAATTATTAATAAAATTAGAAAAAAGAATTTATACTATTTCTATTAAAATAATGTGATTTATCACAAAATAGTGGTTTATACAACTTCATTAGTAATATATTTTGACTGCCATTATAAGTTTAATTAATATTCATATAAGGGCACAGTCAAAACATTTTTGAATGATATTTATAAAGGAGACCGGCGAAAGTGGACCTGGCGTTACAAAAATAGAAAACAATTTTTTCAATTATTAATTATAGAAAATCATTTTTAAAATTTAAATCTGGTATTCTTTAGAAAATGAAGAGGCAAACAATTCAGCGATTGACTATCAGGATGGTGCAAGAAATTGAATAAAATTGTTAACCATAATACAAAGAAAAAAGCTATTTTAATAAAAGCACACGTATTATAATTTAAATATATAAAGAGTCGTTAATCTGAAATAAAAATAAAGATGTATATAATAATTTTTAGAAACAATCATAAAAAATAATCAGTACGGATTGCTTAATTTTGCTTATATTAATTAAAAATAAAATATTATTTAATATTAACATTCGTTCCGTTGTTTTCAAAATGAATGTCTTCTTCGTTCTCTTTACATCTTTATATAGAGGATGTGTCTCATTAAGATACAATGTGCACTTTGTTTAATCTTGCTATTTCAATGAATTCCGTAGATTTAACATTTGCAAACTAGGTAAATACCCTGATTAAAAAAAAACACAATATTCCGCATTTGTTTATTTAACAATTTAAGTAAAACTTTTAAGGAACTTGTTTTTTTGGTTTTCTGTATTTAAGAGTGACATCTTTATTCGTTTACACCTAGATCCAACACTATATTTTCCCGGTCTCCTTTAGTTTAAAAAAAAACAAATGAGTCACATCCACGCTCTTCAGTTTTACACAATAACTTTTACAATTTACTACAATAAAAATAAATAAATTTAAATCTTAGATTACGTTTATGTAAAATGTCAGATTACAATTACTTTTGTGACAAATATAAATATCAACTTTTTCCGCTAGTCTCATATTTAAAATAAAAGAAATTTGTAACAAAATAAAAATGCATCAATTGCTAACTTGTTACATTTATATAACAAGACTTTTGTACTTCTGTCTCATTATTCAAATAAAAGAAAACATTTTAGTCATCTAATTGTTCTCGAACTAGTATTATATAATACCTAGTATTAAAAGTAACGGAATAACTAGTATTAAAAATAACGCAACGACAAATTTACTCACGACACAAACAATTAATTGACTAACATCTTTAAAATATCTTAATTGCTACTACACAATTTATTTTATATATAGCGATATTCTCCAATAGACTTTGATAAACACAATTAAAAAATATACAACTTTGCAATAAGTCATTTAAAGGGAACCACCAAGAGAGGGTTTTGATAAGGAAACATATAATTCACATAACCCGAGGTCTATTTTTAAACCATATTTGAATTCTTGATTATTAACTACAGATATGTATAATCCATGTTACGTCTTGGTAATAGCGATAACATATTTGAAACAAATAAGCAACCATAAAATTTTGAAATGTGAAGGTATACAACCTTTCGTTTTGCTACCATCCTCTCAGTGATATCAGAGAAGGCTATGTGCGAAATGCAAATGTAAGCATGTCTCAAATGTCCTATAAATAAATAACAAGACACTTTTCAGTGACTAACAGAATTGAGATCGTAGATGATTCTTTCAAAATGCCGAGTAAATTAAAATTACCCTTAGTGGCATATGAAATAAGGATTGTGAGCAATACGTTGCCTCATTTTATACGTAATAACAAGGTACTTAAACATTGTTACTTTTATATAGACTAATATGCAAATTACTGGTTTCACCTATTGACCCATACTTTTCATACAGAGCCATTATATATAATTTATCCCCTTTACTTGACATAAATTTACAAGCTAATTATTCCCGATATCGAAATTTCTACTCCTACAAACATTCCCCATTTGCTCACATATTGTGACTTCGAGGTACCTTCCACGAAACAAATTGCAATTGTGACATTTTCCAACTTAGTGGAGACTCACGAAAAGCACTTTCGTCAAAATCCTTTAAAAGAATATCACGGATAAATATTAAGAGAATGTAATGGGCAACGATTTGTTAAGGTAATATTGATGATCAAAGAGTGCTACCAACAGACCCTCAGTGTTTTTTGGCTCGCTATTGGCCGCATAATTGATGGTTTTACCAGACAGCGTTGTCATTTGTCCATTCAAAGTTTTTATAAGAGCATCTCCTGCACATATATCCCATTTCTTTATGGCCGTTGTGTGGATGTATACATCAGCACGTTGATTTGCCACCTCCAAAACTTTGTATCCAGACCCACCCACAGGTTCCACGGTAGCCTCATCGCCAAATGATTCCTTGACAATTTTTTCTACTTCGCCTTTGTGAGATCTTGACACTACAACTCTGGGATGAAGTTTATTTTCGTTTTTCTACAAAGAAACATCATAAAACTTATTTCAATTATCATTACTATAAAGATATTTATATAATTCCTAACACTAGTGGCAATGACCCTTACTATTTGTGGGGATGACATTGCTGATTTCGTTATTTTTAAGTTAGAATTTTAAATTGACCGATTTGTTGAGTTGTATATACCAAGATTAACGTACAATTAAATACGAATACACTTTTCATCATGTTACTTCTTACATAGTTCTACTTTTTGGGTTTTTAGGTAATAATCTACATCAAAGAAATAATAATCAACGAAACCTTGTGGTAAAGAACTTAAAGAATGTAGAAATAATGCTACGTCACGTAGTATCATTTAATTGTGGATAATGAAGTTTTTGTTTCAAAGAGAAATTTCAATCAATAACTAATTTAATATTAATAAAAATTATTATACCCCCTTAACATAATTTTTTTTTACACACCACTCGAAAATCTCACCTTTGCGACAATATATATTACAGCGTTCTAACTAGCTAGAAAAGTATATAGCTATATATATATAAGCTCTAAACTTATAAAATGAATACAAACAACACCAACAAAAATAAACTTATAAAATGAATACAAACAGCAGAAATGGGCACCACAATAACTAATTCAATCAATTAAATTTACTGACAAAATAAAATTTCCATTTTATAAATCCACCTATCATAGGTGTATTTATAAAATGAAAAACTAGATATTTTTATTAAAAAATTATTTAATCAAAGTTTGTTTATTTCGGCTGACATTTGACAATTGGCAGATCTTTACACATTGGACTCTGTGTGCATGTTGTTTCACTCTCAATATAACAAAACACAGGTTATTTCACTCTGAATACAGCCAAAGGAAGCTAGCAAATTACAGCTTATTTCTTTCCTATACGTCGGCGCTTGATATAACGTAAATAAATTTTAGTGGCTCATAGAAAACTTGTTCTGTGTAGTTTGGTAGCTATGAAGTTTGTACGTTTCATCTATTACATACACTGGTAGCGTTCAGTTTGTGTGCTCTGACTACAGATAATATATTAAATTCTTAACTTCACTTGAATACCATAAATTAAATATGTTTAAATATACATAAATGTATGATATATATAGGTCAGATATTGAAGACAAGCTACGTGTAATTGCTTATATGGTACTTGCATGTACTTATAGCCTATTGCAGAGTTTTACTTTATATAGGTTTCCAATACACAGTTTACTAGTTTTATAATTAACGACCAATATTTAATTAGAAACAACTGAAACTAGAAGTACATGTTAAAAAAAATTTAAACACAAAAGTAAGAATCATTTATTCTTCAATAAAGATAGAAACCAAATTTATTACACCATATTTAATATAAAATGTTAACAATATAGAGAAAATTTAAAAAATTATGCATTGCAAAAGGCTACACATAAGAACATATCCTTTTATCAACAATTATACTTGCAAAGTTTGTGTGCTATAAATTTTTTCGTTTAGGGTGAACACTGCAAATTGTTGACTAAGAGATATTTATAACTAGTTTACTATTTTGTGAATTAAATCTGAATATAAGTTTTTATTAGTTTCTTCATATACTCACATTGGCAAATGATGGCAAATCAGTTGACCATCCTTTAGTGTACCAGCCCCAGGATGTCCGATCCTTAAAGGGTAAATGTATAACGCCTATGATAGGCACTCCCTTTATCGCTACACACACCATCGTTGTTACATATTGGTTTAAATTTTCTAAAAATATATGAAAAGATTGTATTTATGCATAATTTTATTTATTATATTGCTAAAAACTTTTAAGGAGTTTTTCGGAAATTAACTATACTTAAAATTATTATAAACTATTATAAATTTATAAAATATTATTATAAATTATTATAAATTTTTCGGAAATTAATAAAAAAAGATATTACTATTAAAATTTACAACATCAAGTCAGTCATCAGAAGCTTTTATAAAATAGATCAATTTAATGTTTAAATTTCAGAATTTTATTATTCTTTTATATATAGAAACAACAATAGAAAGCAATTCCATCAATAAATTTGATAAAATCATCTATCCAATCAATTTAATATTTTTAAAAGTGGGATCTTAAAGAAGGTACTTTATACAGTTATACAAGAAAAATACTAAAAGCATATTTTTGAAAATTATGACAAAATTTTCAAAATTGATATCCTAAGGAAATACTATTAATTTTATTTACTTAGCTGTACATTATGCACAAAGTAAGTTAATCTTTCAAAAATTGTCAATTCAATGGGTTTAAAGTCTTACGAAAGGGTTTAAGGGCTTACTATGCCTTGGCAATTTAATATTTTTAAGTTTATTATTTCTAAAGTTTTATTTTTCAAAAAGAAATTGTGCACAAAATGAGTAGAAAAATTGCTGCCATCATTAGTTGCACTTTTTTACAGAACATGTTTTACTTTTGTAACTGACATTTCGCTTTTTTTAATATTTATTTTTACTTTTAGCGTAACTATAGCTTTTTTGGCGTAACTATAGCTATAATTGAAAATAATTTTTTTATATCATGAAGAATGAAACAAAAAATATACAACTACTAAACAGGAATTAACTTGAAATGAAAAAATATCTTAAAATAACAGAATTTATTACTTTTAAGCACTAAAAATCCAACTGACAATTAACTATAGATTACAGATAACCAAATAACAGGTGTTTTTAGAGGTAGATAACTTTAAAATGAAAAAAGCATATATAAATCATGATAATGGCCATGGTTTTAACTTTATTGAAAAGGTTTGCCATTTGTTTTTAAAGACGATTTCAGGAACATGGGCCTGCGGCTAGATCCAATTCTCATCTTCGGCACCTTTTCAATAAAGACAATATCATGGCTATTATCATAATTTATGATGAATTTTCTGTTTCTTTTTTCATTTTAAAGTTGTATATCTCTAAAAAGACACCCATTACTTGTAGTTTCATGCCTATAGTAGGTAATTAAAGCCTAGCTCTCGTATAGTAACTTTTACTATTAACGTTTTGAAATGTATTGAATTACATTATGTTATCATAGAAGTTAAATTTAATAACAACTTATAATTAAGAAAAATATAAAAATAACAATTTTTATGTTTACATATATAATTTCTTTTTAAAGATAAATGGATTTTCATCTTATCAAATATTTTAATAAATGTGCATTATTTTGTATAAAAAAATGATAATTATTTATTAAATATTCATCACCCATTTCAATCCTGAATACTGACGTAATTTATATGTGTGATACTAAGAAACCTGTCGTTTTTTTTAAATCAAAAGTGTTGCACCTGCTATTTCTAACAGGTTTAGGGGTAGCATATATGTATATTTCATTGCTATTGCTAATGCAAAAAATTGTACAGAAATGGACATAGAAAAAATGATTTATCAACTTCCACTCTGTACAAAATTATTTTTCAAATGTCACTTTGTGAATAAACATTATAAAAACATTTCACCTGTAGCTTTATCGACTCGACTTTTTACAGTTAACTTTTGGACTATTATAGCCATTGATAAACTTTCATTAATTATAGACTTTACTATTACTAAAAAAAATTAAATAACCACCTGTATATTCTTGCGTTGCATCAAGAGGATCAATCCAAAATGTAACATCTTCTGGATAAACATACTCATCGTGTAAGTCTGCTATATTTCGATGACCAACAGGTATGACATTTGTGTTCAATTCCAATTGTTCAATACATTCGGTTTCCTTATTGTCATGTTCCTCTGATATAATTACAGAGTTAGGAAAAGTCTTTGCTAAGCTGTAATACATGATACAGTTTGATGCGTAATCTGCATCCGTGACTGGATCATTAGCGCCTTCTTTCGTTTTGCCTTTACTTTTAGTGTTTAAATCTAGTTTCTTTCCTTCTACAACTTTCTTCCCACCAAGTTCAGCTGCGTTTATAGCCGCTATGAGCATTTTCTTCAGGCTAACCATTTCACTTTTAGGCATCTCGTCTGGTGTAGAGCTACTGGAGTCGATTCTTATATAAACTAAGAAGATGATGATTGCAATTATTAAAAACCATCCCAATTTATTAATACGAACACTGGCACCGAAATTCATCTTGTCATACAAAGAAGTCGATGTATGTGAAAAAACTGTAACAAAAATAAATTGAAATAATTGGTGTACAGTTGAGAAATATCATCTAGTATACGAGGATTCATTTAATGTCGAAGGGTCAAATCCACATTGTGTATGAGTGTATGTACCTATATATATATATATATATATATATATACATACACACATACACAATGAGGAAGTGGACCTGAAAGAAATGGACCTGTAAGGAGCGGATCAACGAAATGTCGGTGGATAGAAGGGGTTATTTTATATACGACACAATATTTTGTATTATCCTAGACCCAATAGTTTTAGAGATGTGATTTTTTTCTTTTTTTTTATTGTTGTCACAGCGCATGAAAAAAATATCAGCGCATAAAATATTTATTATGTATTATTACTATTTCTGCTTTTTTAGTGTCCAAAATCTTTAAGAAAACAGTCATCTTCCTAAGTAAAATGTAATTGATTCGTTATTGTTGGCAACATAAAAATTAAACACATGAAAAGTCATATTTGAACAATGCTAGTGTAAAAAATGTGGAACCACCAACAATGTGGCAACCTTGTGGAACTTTATTTCAAAAACATCCACATTGATACCAAAAAAAAATAAATATATATATATATATATATATATATATATATATATATATACATATATATATATAGATTATATATATACACGGTGACCGGAAAAATAGATGTCGGACAAAGAAAGAAGCTATTTGTTGGCAATAAAGGAATAAATTGTCATTGAAATAAAACGTAAAACACAAACGTTTTCTAATCGAGTGCAAAAAAAATAACACAACTCTTTTTAATACACCCAATACTTGCACGGAGTGCAGTTTTTACCCGCAGTGGCGATGTTTTCGCAGCTGTCTGCGGGTTATTCCCCCTGAGCGACACTGAACAATGTGCGCAGGTATGTATTTAAATATTTATGAATATTATTTTCTATTTTCGGAAAAGTCATCTTTTAAATTTTATTTTAAAGACAATCAACTATTTTTCAGGCAAGGAACAACGTCTTTCTTTGTCGGGCCCGGATACTGTGTATATAAATATTTATTAATAATTTTGACATGTGTCACATGTAGCATGAGTTACCAAAACATAGTTCCATTATCATTACAAATGCAATAAACAATTTGGAGCTTTAAAATTAAATATTCTCTTCAGTTTTTAGCGATTTTAATGTATAAAAAGTCCATATAATTAAATAAATATGCACATATTATATACAGTGATCTTTTAGCTACTGAACAGCCTTAACAGCTGCAGAAAAAATGAGGAGAAGGCCAAAATTTAAAGAAGAAGTATGAAGGGTACAAGGAAAAACACCATGCGACAAAAAAAGTAGTGAAATTAAAAAAGAACTCAAATCGAAAGAGAAAAGATGATAAAACAAAAAGAAAGAGGTTCCAAGACAGTGTTGCTAAATCCCAGATAACTAAAAAGGAAAAGCAAACAATTCAATCACAATTATTTCCATCTCCATATAATTCAAGATGCTCATTGGGAAAAGCAATCGCCCATGCTAAACTTGGTTTATAAATTCACCAAGTAAAAAGCAAGCAGTTATCAAAAGCTTTTAGAATATATTCCCCAACGATGAACACAATAAATTAGAGAACTATAGAGGAAAAGATTCTATAAATAATAAAACTGTTTTTAGTCGTTGAAAATTTTTATATCAGTCACCAAGTTGCAAGTATGAAAGATGCGATCAAAATTAAAAGTAGTGATGGCAAATATAAAGAGCGAATTAGACATTTATATAATTATGTTTTGAAGACATTTCCTCTATTTTGCAATGACCATCCCGATGTTCAGATAGGGAAAAGCAAGTTTGCTGCACTTCGTCCAAAACGTGTGTTTTTGAGCAAAATATGCTCATAATGTATGCCTCTGCGAGTTCAATGGAAATTTTATTTCTGCCATCCAAAAATTTTAAAAGTGTTTTAGAATTTTCATTTTTCTGCTTTTTTCATGCAATTTCTTTGCGAAGATGTAACTGAAACCCGTTTCAAAGCTACTTTTACAAAATAATATTGAAGTTTATATCACTACTTCATCCTCACATATGTTTACATGGAATGAGCGAAGTTGATGGTAAATTATACAAGGTTGTTGAGGAAAGAACCAATATAAAATCTTAGAAAGTACATAACCTCGATGAAAAAAATACTTTTTTCACTTTGTTTCATAAAAAGAAAGCACGTTCTAGCATATCACCTGCAGAAAGAACAAGTAGGCCCTGACAGCTGTGATTTCAGCACTGCCTTCCGGCAGATTGATTTCTAAGAAAATTACGTTTGCTCTCCCATGATTATATTCAAAGTTATCACCGGATACAACCATTCACAATATCTGCTTGGTATTCTGGACAGCATTGCTCAGCTGTATCCAATGTTTGTGATCAGTCTAAGAGGACCAGAACCAGACCGGTACAGGTTGGTGTAGTCAACATATGGTCAGATGGGCCTAGAACCCAATTTAAAAATCATTATGTTGCAGCTACAATTCCTATACTACAAGGAAATTACAAATAATCGTTTTTTGGTATTTTTTGCAGCATCTTATGCAAAGGGTCCTGTATATGGAATCAAACCGGTGCAGGTTGGTGTAGTCAACATATGATCGGATGGGCCTACATCCCCATTTAAAAATTGTTACGTTGCAGCTGCAAGCCTTATGTTGCAAAAAATACCAAAAAACTATTATTTGAAATTTCTTTGCGACATCTAAGAGAAAGAGTCCTGTAGATAGAATCGATGGTGCTATGAAATGTCAAGAGCAAAATTTTATAAAGGCACGCAAAGATACCGTCTTCAATGCCACTAAACACACACACTGCAGCTGTAGCTCAGGCAATGAGCACATATGTCTAGAGTATTTGAAATGAAACATAATAAAATTGAGGAGCATTGCAAAAATTATAATATGTATGCTATATTAAAGGATGCAGTGCGATTTGAGAACGTCGTGAAAATGCACTATATTCATGCTCCCAAAACCCCGTCCAAGGTGCCATACTTATCAAGAACGCGAACTACATGCAAACTCAAAATAATTCTTTAGTGCCAAGCCTTTACTCCCCAAATACGTGAAACATTAAAGAAGAGTGCTTCGATATGCAGCATTTTCTCAAAATACTGTTGATGACGACGAGATTAAAGTTTTGTACTTAAAAACAATATCGAGAACAAAACTATTTTCAGACCTGATGAAAACGACATATTTATTCTATGTGCCTTTGGAACATGTTATTAAAATTTTACGAAGTGCAACTATAAAGACAACAATAAAATATTTTCCACAGTGTAGTCTTTTTTGAAAATCACTCTTGTTGTACGATCTGCTAAGTTCTGTAACAACATGAGGTTACCAAGATAAAGAAGGTTACATACCTTCTTTATTTCCAAATTTCGATTAGACTCTAAACTCTGATGACTTCTCTAAACTACTCACAAAAACGTAGCATTTAACCAGTCCAATTTTAACAGAACTATAACTTTGAGTTTGTTGCTCATAATTTCACATCCTTTAGTAGTACCACGAGTTACTGTATTATTTTATTTCATATAAAAAAAGTTAAATACACAAAAAGTTTAATATTAAAAAAAAGTAGAACAAATTATAATTAACATGAATATTTTAAAACAACACAAAATGGGATATTTATAAATACAAAACTTTTAAAATATGGTTTTGAAAAAAAATGTAGCATAAGTTACCATTGAATAGCTCTACAACATTAACTTCCATTGCTATAAGATATTTCAACACTTGTTTGATTTAACAACCTTTGTGTCAACGTTATTTAAACATTAACGCAAAGTAGTAAAGCGAAAAGAAAATATTTTTACAATAAAAAGGCAATCATAAATTCTTTACACTACTTTAACAACACACACATATACATAGAAAAATTTTATTAATATTTTGCGTTTACCACTATTGTAATGTTTAGTAACAATGTATATTACATTCTGAGACTATGATGTCATTTTTACAGGCATTTTTTTAAATATTTCAAATTAATATAGTCGTTAGAATGATTGGAAACATAAAAATCATATCAGAACGCAGACAGTATATTTAAGTGGAATCTAGACCTTGCGATAAATATCTGCTGCAATTTCATAGAACAGGGAATGGAACAATGTCTAGAGAGCACTAGGTATGTAATTCTTAAGCAGCTATTGGCAAAACTTTTTTCAATGCAACACAATGCATTTTCTACTTTAACTAATTTAATGGTAAATTAGTAACTAGTTTAATAGTAAATTGGTAACTAATTTAATGGTAAATTAGTAACTAATCATAATGGCAATTTCATCTTACGAATTACAACTTGCAACCTAACTTTTAAAGTACTTTACAACACCGACAGCAATTAAAGTTTCGACGTAACAAAATATATGATAAGAATTATCAAAAGCAAATGCATAAATATACTTAAACACAAAAATAATTCTTGGTTATACCTTATTGCAAATTACTCGGCTTCTGTCGTGAAAGGATAAATATTGAATATTACCAATGAACCTTAATATCGTTCATGTTGATATTACGTTTTTATTTACAAAACAAGAACCACATTATACTTTCAATTTACTTTCAGATAGTCTAAGCGAATTGTTTTCCTGAATTCCAGGAGGTACTCTTAATTGAAAACTCGTAGGATCGTTTATCTTTTGATATCAATCAGTAAGTAACACGATTTCCAATGCACCGATTAATCAAGGATATAATTTTTAATGAACTTTATGTTAGTAGTCCGGTAAGCCTATCAGTGATTAGCCTAACTGCCAACTGCCATCATTGTTTTTTATAAATCTCTCTATGGTGTCAGTTCACTCCATGTTCTGTGGTCAATTCCACAGCATAGAGTATCTGTGGTCAATCCGTTAAAGAAGCAGTATAAAGAAAGAATATATATATATATATTTTCTCTAGCGCTTTACATAGTTTAATTCAGGATATTATGACCCTATTTTCAGTAAGCCATTTTTTCATTTTCTATTAAACATATATTTAATCATCTTTGGAAGTTTAGATCTTTCGATTATAGAAAAATTTTTATTTATCATATATAAATTACCATTCGTTTTTGACTGAGTCCATTCCTTGAATTTTTTCGCTTTATTCATTTGTTTAATTGTTTTGAGTAAAATATATTGTAAATAAAAATTACACATTTTTACAAATTTAAAAAAAAAATCATATACCCATGATCTATCCAAGTAAGATATAATGTTTATTCATTTTTTATGTTAAACTAACACTGATAGGTATGACTGGTTTAATTTTCACGAATGCTGATTGTCTATGTTAAGATATTTGTTCAGTTCCATGTCTATGTCTATAGTAACTGTCAAATCTTAATTGAGAGTAAATGAATATTTATTCTCTGTATTAATTTTAAAAAATTATTACGTTGAATTTCACATAAAAATGTCGGAAATTGTATTTGAAAATAAAGCATATGCTAAAATTATCTTACACGCAGCAAAGTATCCTCATTGTGCAGTTAATGGAGTTTTACTAACCGATTCTACAAAAATCGACGATCCGTCTCGTGTAAAGGAATTAAACATTGTTGATTCTATTCCATTATTTCACCAGTGCCTGCATGTCACCCCAATGGCAGAGGTGGCTCTAACACAGGTTGTTTTTAGAGCTATTGACAAACCTTTTTTTAGTTAATATTTTCGAAATAACCTAATTTTGCAAAAAGGACCTGATGTGTCATTATGACAGTATTCAAACAAACGAGACGTTAGTCTTAAAATTTCTACCTCTACATTTAAAATAAAACCAAAATCTCCGTTTTTCTTTTCTAAAGACCGTTCACTAATTTCTTTCCCATTGGAGCCATTTTTGGTTTTTTTATTAAAATAATGTCAGAGGGGCATGCAGTGTCATTCCATCTGAATATAATTAATTTGTATGTACATTTTGGTATGGACTCAAGAAAAACTATGAAAATATTGTTTACTGATATTTTGGGTTACTAGCGTTGAAAGTCGACAAAAATGATTTCCATTATGTGAAGTAAATTGTTTTGCTACAGTACAGCTCCATATAAATTAACCCCATGAGTGCGCAGATCCCTTTTACGCAACATCGGCACTCACACCTTGTCCATAATATAATGTAAAACTCCAACAGTATTGACTTTATTGTAATTAATTTTTGTAAACAGAAAATAAATGTAATTATAACATAGTCGAGTATTTGCACCATATTTATAAGTAACAAGTGTAAAATATAATGACAACAAAGAAAAAAATTCCCTCGTTTTTACAAGAAACAAAGGTTTATAAAGGAAAAAATGTTTATAGAATGTAATTTTTATTACTATCTTAAAAAGTACAAAAAAATAAATAAAAATGTAATACGAACCATTTATTCTAACGACTCTTTAGGAGTAGAGAGGGATAAGGATTGGGATAATGCAAGGGATTAGGATCTGCCAAATTATTATAGATACTGAATTTTCAGACTACGTTTAAATCACAATTTCACTATTAAATACCTATCAGGTCACAATTTCATTAAATTTCTACAAAAGAACCAAATATACTGTGACCTATTCACGAAAATCAAATAGACAACATTTTTAGGGAAGTAAAGCCACTGTAAATACGGACATGTGGCTCCTTATTAAATTACGTCACTAAACACCTCAGTCCGAATTCTGGAAGGTAGATGAAATTTAAAGCCACTTATAAAAGGTTTAGGACTGACTTAGAGCATTGAATTTATAAAAAAGGTCTATTTTAATGTGTTACAGTCCATTTAGTCACAAATCAGGTTGTCTTTAGTAAATCATTGAAAGCAACCCATAACTTGTAAATGTCAACTTAGATAACTCTAATTCACCAGTTCATCTTAACTTTTTGATCATAAATGTATTTGAAATGATAATTTCAGATTGATGCTGTAGCACAAAATAATGGTCTTGTGATAGCTGGATATTACGCAGCATGTGAAAACTTTCATGATAATACAATAGAAAAGTGTCCAGGCATGAAAATTGCTGAAAAAATAGCTGAAAATTTCCCCTCCGCAATAGGAGTGATGGTAAGTACTCTATGAATAGGAAAATGTTGGTTGTATTATATACAGAAGTTGTCAACGACTTTTATTAACGTCTGTTTCTTCAGTTACTATAGTTACTGCACAAAATATTGTGTGACTTGAAGTTCTTATCCTCTGTATGGGTCTTCAGTCTTAGTTATTATTTTTAACATTTTCTTTTCGTTGATATTAATTTGTTTGAACTAGATGTTGCATCTAAAAATTTTTTGATTAAAAATTAAAATTTTTTATTATTGTAGGTGGATAATAAAAGACTCGTAAAGCATTTGGACACTCCGGCAATAAAAATATGGCAGTTCGCAGAAGGAAAGTGGAAAAAGAGAGATGCTAACAGTTTTATGTTCAGTACGTATAATGTGTTTATATTATTTATTTAGTAGATATAAATAAGGAAAAAACACCAGCTTCATTTGTATACAGTCCTCTATATAATTATATATATATATTATATATATATATATATATATATATATATATATAAATAATAACTCGTGTTTCATAGTTCTTAATATCCGAAAATTAGATTCTGGGCAGAAAATGTGACAGTATTCAAGTATATTGTAATGTAGATAAATGAAATGAAAGTCTATTTATACCTTATAGTCACCACATTCATACCGTGCTATTTATTATACGGTGATTGCGTTCATGGCTAATTTGTAGTATTTTTAGGTAAGGAACGACCACAATTTTTAGGTAAGGAAGACACAACCTGTTAACCATCATAATTCTAACATAGAGAATGTTTGTTTTAAATCAATATGAGATGTAAAATTAATTATACTAACAAACTGTTAACTGTATTGAAAGCCGGCCAAGTACATGTAGCAATTCAATAATGTAGAGGTCCATAGACCTAGAACTTGATAATACAATTCAATAGAAATAATTTTCTTTGAATTTTCTAATTAAATGCTTAGTACTTAAAAATTTTTCAAATCCATAATCGAAATATTGGGGAAGGGGACACATGGCACATCATTTTGGAGGTTAATATTTCACAAATAAGACATAAACATTAAAAATGGTAAATGAAACCAGACATGGTAAGAACGGCCTATATATTAGAAAACTACATACAAGGTTACATTTTGGTTAGTGACCAAATTTTAAGGAGCAATTAAGAATCAGCAACTAAATCATATAATGAAAAAAAAACAAATTATTTTTCGAATTTTAAATAACATTCTCTTGGTAAATAAAAGGATTTATACTCGTATTACTATTTTAAATTAGCCATTTATCAACGACAAAGGAAAATCACCCTCTTACCGCACTCCCTCACCTACACAGGTAAAATACAGACAGAAAAATTAATTCAGTTAGTGCCAGGCACTTACAGAGTATATGGGTGTACTGTGTCTGCCCAGGTTGCAAAAAATGTCTGTCCGACCGCAATAATTACAAGTAAATTTGTCAAGCTTCAAATTTGTAGTGAAATACGGATATGAAACTTTAGAAAGTCTTAAAAAAATGTGCAAATTTGAGTGTTGTATTTTAGTGGATTTCACTTCGAACAAGGATTAAAATGTATAAACAGAAGTTGAATTCGGTATGTAAAAAAGTTGAGTTCCAATTTTTTAAATATGTCGTAATGAAATTACTGATTTAAATTAAAAAATAACATTCATTATGACTATATTGAAGATTGCTTATAAAAAGATCACGATTGAAGATTCAACATCAATGCGCCAGGTATTTGACCTTGAAACAGGCGAACTTGTGAATGAATGTCTCGGAAAGATTGCCTCGATAGTGTGAGCATTTGTTTCATGTTTTTTTAAAAATTAAACGAGTGCTTCTAATTTTTTTATTTCCATCAGGGTGAATGAATACAAATGTTTTTGATTCAATTTGAGATCTAAAATAGCCTTTTCAAGTTTGGTCACTTATTGAGAAATATTCCGGTATATTTCCCTGTATTCTCCGTAAATTTAATTCGGGTGTTTTATGACAGAAGCGACAGTAAGTGAATGATAATTTGCACTAGATAAACCTTGGGTAATCATCGAAATTATATTTTTGTCTATATTTACTGTTTATGTGTTACTTCTATTTTGAAGTGTTCTTACTGGAAACATCCACACCATAGGCTCATAGACTATAGTAGGCACTAGCTTCAAGTTTAAAAAGGTGTTAATATAAAAATTACAACATTATTTCAATTCGTATTACAGATATAGATTCATTTAATGCTTTTTAGGGTTCCGTACCCCAAAAAGAAAAAAAGAACCCTTATAGGATTACATTGTTGTCCATCTGTCAAGACCCTTTCTCTCAGAATGTCTGGAGGTATAAAAATGAAATTAATATCAAATACTTAGGTCTATGGTCCCTTGGAGCTGTAAAAAAATCACGCATTTATACTGCATATTTTGACTCTCAAATAAATCAAAACTTATAGGTGCTTCCCATTGACTTAAAGTTAATGAAATTTGGCGAGAAGCAAGGTCTCACAGCACAAGTAAAGGAAAAAAATTGTTAATTTGAAGTTATGGGCCTATGATAGATATAGTAGACACTATATTTTTGTTCTAAAGAATTAAAATTTTTTAAATAATTTAATAGGGATATTACGTACCATTAAATGTTTATAAATGCCTAAACATGTACAGAACTCATCGTGCAAGTTTCGCTCGTACTTGACAGGTTTTTTTTATTACAGGTGTATTAACTTTTATGAAAGGTTGTTTTTACTATTTACATTTTGAAATATGTTTAAAATATTTAATACATTGCAGCTAACTCATATATATTGGAATCGGTCTCAAACCTGCTTCATCATGGTGTTCACAAGGAGCTGATCGATTTCGATAATCATTTAGATGATCTCACCCAAGATTGGAGCAATAAAGGGATACACACTTTATTAGACAGTCTAGAAAATGCTGATGAATGAATGTGTGCGTTGAAATAATTGTTAATTGAATAATTAGCTATTATGTTGGATTTTTAGAGAAAATATTGTATTTATTTAAAATTTGAAATATTTAAGTATAAAAAATTCATCTGGGAAGGTTACTGTTTTGTTTAATGTCACATAAGATATTGAAAAAGCCATTCTTGGCCCTGTTTTGATAGTGTATGGAAATTTATCTTTTGTGAAGATGGAAATCGTAATAAAGTTTTAAATATGTGTGATAGAGAAATTTTACATTCGAACATTTAATAGTTAGAATTATCTTAATGTTGACTTAAGAATTTATAATTTCAGTTGGTATCAACATTCCGACATCAAACTTTTTTTCTAGATATTAATTCCAAATAAAGGGCCCACACATTAACGTCAATATAGCTAAATATTAGTTGCGGCTCTCGTTAGTGTGGCAGATCACATTTCTTAGATCTTTCTTAGTCACATTTTTTTTCTATACGAGATTTGTTTCTACAATTTAAAATATACATTTAATAGATAATACGTCTAAATATTTTTAATTCTTTATGAGGAGTGTAAACTTTCTGTAATTCTGGAAACTTTAAAAAATTAAACAGATAGGCCTATAGAGACAGTGTAAGATGCTGCCAGTGCCATCTGGTGATAAGTTAATGAACTTTTTGTTACAAAGCTGTCACTTCCATAGTGTACATATTGTAATCAATACAAAGCCTAAATATGGTGTAGTGTATACAACATAATAGAAACATTTTGACCATTTATAAAAACAATACAGTGTTTAGTTTTCCAAAAATCAAATATGATGTTCACTTATAACCTCTATCCACATTCAGTGACTTATTACATTCTGTGATAAAATACTATTACATAAATAATATTGACAAACATGTAACCAAAAGTTTTTATCTCGGTCATTTTCAAATATTTTCAAGTTTTTTGCATGGTTCCTATTGTTAGTAAAATAAAAAAAAGACAATGGGTTAGGTGATAGCCAAAGCTACAGCCGTGAGTTTTTACTGAAATACATATTATATTTTACTGAAATACATATTATGTCAGTGCACACTGGCTGTATGTTTCCTCAGTCATATATAAGCACGCACGTCCAATTCCCTCAGAGAATGCAGAAGGA
The DNA here is from genome assembly GCA_039881145.1 of Druceiella hillmani. Taxonomy (NCBI): domain Eukaryota; kingdom Metazoa; phylum Arthropoda; class Insecta; order Lepidoptera; family Hepialidae; genus Druceiella; species Druceiella hillmani. Next base: position 10,401,478 of record JAYKKI010000015.1, on the reverse strand, counting down.
CAGCTAAACTGAATGTTCAGTTTGCTTGGAGTGTTTTATTTAATCTAATTGACGATACGTCATCCGTTAACTTCATTCTTATAGTTTTGGAGCATGAGCCGTTTCAAATTGGACATAAATAATTTTTGGGTTCCTGAAATGACTTAATATTAGGAATAATGTTAGACATACTCACGTCAAAAAAATTAAAATGGTTGCCCTTTATTAAGTAGCAAACTATTGTGTAGAATTTTTTGTTTCATATTTTATGTTCAAGCCATTTAATTTATCATATATTTTATTTATCATAGACACATTTGTATAATATGGGCAAGAAAAATATACTTCAGAGTTTATGTTTTACTTTTTGATTAAATCATTAATTATTGGAAGTCCAATCTTATCCTATGATATACCATAGCCTGCACACATTAATGCAGGCTATGAGAATATGTACAAAACAATAAATGGAATGGCGGCAATTCAATTAAATATACCATGTTACCTTAGTCATGGTTACTTTCAGGTTTCATACTACCTTAAGCTACAATGTATCGTTTTACAACATATGTGTATATAAGAAAATAGTTGTAATTGTTGTGTTTATTATTTACCATTTATTTTCATTGTTTTAAAAACAATTTATATAAATAAAATGTTTAATATCAATTTAAAGCGTATTCATTTGTGGAGGAGTGGTTTATGCAAAGTATTCTTCGAGCACTGTTTTGCACTTTGATACACCTTTCATGTCACCTACTTTTCCTTGGAACTTGCCATTTTTGAACGCTCCTTTGCCTTTCAGGAGATCTATTAGCCTGAAAATACAGTAAACATTACTTTGACAACCATCTATTGCAAGCAATCTAATTTTTGGCAAGATCTCATCATCAAAATAACATAAACAAAATTTATGTATTTTTAGATCAAGATCAAATCTTAATTTAAAAATACATAAATTTTGTTTATATTATTTTATAAACTCTGCCTAGTAAAATTTATGAAATTATTCAATGATAGTTTTCTAAAAAATTAAGTATTAGATGACTAAGGAAATGACTGTGGGACCATCAAATTGGACTGAAATTAGATTGCAAGTATTTTGAAGTTATACTTCTTGAGGCGCATTGTGAAAAAATTATGAAAGTGAAATTTTACAATGCACAAAGCAACAAAAATTGAGAGGACGAAGTTGGTCACAATGTGGCACACATGATGTAACAAAAATCGACAGCGTGAAGTTGCTCACAATGAGTGTGCGCAATGCAACAATAATCGGCATGATGAAGTTGCTCATTACGCATATATTTACATGAGTGTAGTATATTTACATAGTTATTGAGATATTTGTAAATACACAACATATTTGTTATATTCATACAAATCTAAACTATATCTGTGCTTTTAAATAATATTTTTTAGCAATAGAAATTTAATCCACGTAAAAAAAAACATTTATTTATTATGAATATTTGTGATAGAAATGGTGCTTATAAGCTTTTTAAAATATATTTTAAGTGTATTTCTCTAAATAAGTTTAAGTTTCTATATGTATTTATTTGGATTGTAAATTATTATCTTTACTAAATATTTAAAATGAATATGTTACAATAAATTTTTAGCATATTCAGTTATTTTAATTAATAATTAAACTTTATTTAGATTGTTTTAGTTTTTAAAATTGAATTCCAATTTTACCACCCATATTTATAATCACGGTACAGTCCTTTTATTATTTTATTTCCCTTAATTATTTGCATGCTAAATAAAGTTAATTTTGTATTATACCAAAGTATAACTTCTAACGCACGTACATAAGTACACACACAATTTTTTTTTTGACAAAATTAATCATGCAGTGAAAAAATGTGGACAAACTTAAAGTTCTAACTAAGCAATTCATTATTTGCATTAAGAACTTGTGTAGTGTCTGAATTACTAGAAAGCTGTCTTTAAAACTTTTATAGTTAAATACCCAGCGTTACTTGGATTCAGGAGGATAACGCAGTGGAGATGGAAATCATCACTACCCTAAAATTTTTTTACTAGTGAGTACAGAATAAATGTGAAAAACTCGAGGGAAACTGTTTGAAAGTTATATGAGCCTGTAAAGAACACATATACATACAGATTTATATATTTTATTATATATAACACTCAAAGATGCCATAAGAGCTTTGGATTAAGAGCCAGAACTGCTTAAATATTTTCTTACAATTATTTCTAATACAATAAGAAAAATGACATTTAATATAAACGAAAAGTTGCAATGAAAGACATTTATAATAAATAAAAAAAATTATTTCAAATTTTAAATAATTCAGAACTTAAAGAGGATAAAACAGAGAATGATAGAAGGTAAAAACTTCATAAAGACATTATCGATTTTTGTTTAAAGTGAAGTAACTTTCAGATATTTCATAAAGTGTAAATATAACAACTCATAAATCTCATAAATATAACAACTAAATTGCGATAAATTAAGAAGTCTGAAACTTCTCTAGAAAAAAAAAGAATCACTGAGTTGTTAAGGATTAAATGCAGTAAATCAACCCTACAAACTTTTGATAAAAATATTGTTACTACCAACAATAGTAATTTGTGATTTAACAGAATTAATTAGAAGACCTTGTAATCTGGCTGTTTAGATTTAGACTTTCATCAAATGTCAATATAGGAAGAGACTAGATTTGCATCATAAAGTTGGCGATCGTAAACACACAAATTATAGTTCGAAGAGAGCTTTATATATTTATCAATCAATTAATGACTTTGGTTGCAAATTTATTGAAATACGAAATACAGTGTATAGAAGTGCAGATTTTTGTTATACATGGCTAAAAAGTTAGAGATGGTGAGACACACTAAGCACAAAGATCTTACGAAGGAAGTGCGGTATCAGGAAATATTACTATACATTTTTGATAGCTTTTACCTCGTTACGAGATATTTATACACAGGAAATATTATTAAGTTATATTTACTAAAAACCAACAAAAACTTACTTTGATCCTAATTTACTGGTATGCTCATCTGGGCCCTGAATAAGAATCTGTCCCTCGTTAGGTTTATCTGGATCTTCCGATGTAAGGAAAAGAAAAATGTTTTCAGCTTCTAACTCCTTGCAAATAAGCCGGTTGAAATCTGGAGTCGCCTCCTTTTTACTCATCACAATATACTTTGGCTTTGTATCCATTGCCTTTATCTTTTCCACTTCGAGCTGGGCTAACTCGCTAAGTACATTTTGCAAATTTTTATTTGTATATTTCAATGTTTTTTGAAGTTTATTGACTAACTCTTCATGTTTTGTGGGTTCATTCCTATAAAAATTAAAAGTACACAATGATTGTCATCTAGGTTTTGACATTTTTAAGTTTTAGGAATGAGCAAATTGGCCAACCGAGTTTAATTTGTTTAATGAAAAAAAACATTAATTGTGTATAAATCTACAATTTATCTCATTGCGCCGTAAACCATTTATTACCTTATAATATTTATTTAATACATCATAGGCATGTAGAGAGGATTGATTGCATGATCCGTCTAAAGTAGAGGAGGATTGCATGATCCGTCTAAAGTATGTCCAGATAACAAGAAAGACCTGGTTTAAAATCTAAAGATGTACAGAAGCAAATAATATAATCGTTATTGCCTTCTGTCCATCTTATTTTTTATAAATTCCGTCACTTCTGAGCATGCCTTAGACATAGATCTCACAGTTCACTTGATATTTTTATTATTATATACATATTTGTTGGTAGTTACTGTGAGAATATTACACAATGTTATCTCAATATACGTTAAGACATATTCTCTATACTTCAGGTTCTATTAGAGGTGGTAATCCAATATTATCCAGGTAAAAATTGTTTTTTTATTGCAGGTAATAGAATTTTAATGAAAATACTCATTTGGATATTGGTACATTTTGAATTCACCACCACTGGTCCATTGGAACTTGAATAAAATTAGTTTGCTCATTGTTTATAACACATAATTCATTCAATTGTTTAAACCTTCAAAATATTTTAAAGCGAATCAAAATGTACTAGAGAACAGATATACTCCCATTTATTCAAAAATGTCTATATCGATCAAACTTTGCAATTAACACGTTTATGTTAAAAATGTGAATACATAGTTTTTTATTTATTAGCTCAAACTTTAAAAGAAAGAGAAAAAAGAGAGCTTTATTCAAAACAATATTATACAAATTCATTCGTACATCATTTATCAAAGTGGGGCAACCTGTCTTGAATTGATGCTCTGCATTAACTTACCCTCGCATATAATATTCAAAATGCATCTGTCATTATTAACTGATTTTCACTGCAATTTCATCCATCTATTGAGAAAGAGTAACTCAAAAAATAAAATTCCATTACTTATTTTTCAAGTGATCAAGTTACAAATAGATTTTTCACATTTATAAGTTAGTTTTAAAAATAAATTAAGTTTTTTCTCCAACACCATTCTTAGATTGTCTTTGTGTTCTTGTATACGAAATTGCCAATCAAAAATATAATTTGATCTTATAATATAGTTTAGTCCTAAGCATTTAAGCTGTTCATTGTTAAATATTAGGGTGTGTTTTTATCTAAGCTCTTAGAAAATGATCAGCTGTGTATTTTTTTCATTTAAACAATTGCCAATCATTCAATAAGAGTACTAACTAATGAATATGGTATAAATATACCACACTTGTCGGATCTAAAAGAAATAGTTACTTTTGTGGTCTACAGTTATAAATATACTATATTGGAATAATTGCAAGATATGTCAAATAAAACTACGTACTTTAGTAAGCCAGTGAGAGCTTTTTCTCTAGCTAACATTCTGTCCATCGTCTGCAGTACTCGGTTCCCAACTAAGAAGTTTAGATTTGTTTTTCCTTTTTTCCCAGGCTCCGCAGAGAGAAGTTTTATGCTTTGTAGTTGGCTGTACAGAATTAAATATACAATTAAAAATAAATGTTACCTTACAGGAATTTATCTGACAGCGTTGGTTAATCAACTACTTTCATCAATGGTAAAATATGATAAATAGAAGACAGTAAAGAAATAGAACCAGTAACAATAAGGAAACAGCTAAAAATAAAATACAACTTGTAATTGTGGTCATTAAAAACAATAAAGATATATATATATATATATATATATATATATATATATATATATATATATATATATATATATGTATATATATATATATATATTCATATAATGTTGGAAATTAAACAAGAATATAAAAATAAGAAATAAAAATCATAATAACTTTAGGAACTGTTACAAAAAATAATCAATAGCAATGTTTTTCAATTGTGTACTCACTAAAAGAGTTAAAAATATACTGTCAACAGATATTGACTTTCGTTCTGTGTTGTCAAAATGAATGTTTTTTCTTTTTACAAATTTTATGTGGCTCTTCCACAATCTTGTGTGGAATTCACCATTTAGTATGTTCCATATACCTATAGAGGATGCAATGAAACACAATCTGCTCTTCGTTTTGTCTTCCTCATTCAAAGGGCTTCACAGAAATAACAATAATAAACTATTATCAAAAATAACTTAATTTTTCATAAAAAAATATAAGATTTGCATTTGACTGGTTGACAATTTAAATAAAACTTTCAAGGGGCTTATTTTTTCATTAAAAAAAAATACTTTGTCAAAAAATTACTTGCATAATTTTGATGAAATCAGTTCTCAAAAATCTCCCAACTAACAAACGACCCATGAACTTTTAGAAACAAAAGGATACAGAATAAAATGAAACATGGCAAGAATGTAATAAAAAGTTTTGTTTTGCGTAGTAATGAAAACTGTATGAGAGTGACATATATTAAGTGAAACTATGAATGATAAAACTTATTAAGTATAATTTAGAATATGGTGGTTCCATATACACTTGAACACATGTTTAACTTTTAGGGGGGGACTTGTTTTTAAGGATATTTTCAGCAATAATTTTAGAAATATCTCATATAAATTTATGAAGAAGAAAATGGTTTTTGAAATCCTTATAACTTCTCTTTCATTTAATACCCCATAGGACTTGAAATTAAAAAAAAACATGTGAGTACTTTATTTGCCACTCTAATATTTCCATATAAATATTTTTCAAGTTTTAAATATTTAGATAATACAGGTTAATATGCTTTATTATTAGGCCAAATTTCAGGGTTTTTACATCAAATAGACAGACATGTAACAGACAAAGAAATAGACAGACATGTGAGTGGTATTATCAGAGTTTTATTTTTCCCTTTTGAATATTAAAACTCTCTAAAAAAAAGGACTAAAAAGGAAGGAAAGGAAAATGGACCACTAAAGGCCTTACCAAGGACTATTATGCTATTTATCACATATTACCGCTCCAAGTGTGCTTATCAAGCACCACTAATGTGTGGCGTTTTATGCTTTTTATATTATTTCTAAACAGAATAAAGATTGTTTTGAAATAAATTATTATTTTTATTTATATCATTGTAGCATTTATTTATTTATTTATGTGCATACAACTGATACATCTAGCAGACTTTTGCTACGAGAGCAATCTTTTACAGCCAACCAAAACACCAGTCAAGCCCTGCTTGTGAGCGGCTGGGGATCGATCCCAGGTCCCCGCAGTGCGCGATGATATCAAAGACCATGCCTTGTGATCAATCCAATACACCATGGAAACATTAGGTGAATACTTGCAAGTCAACATATGATGGGAATAAGTTAGAGTTGGTGAAAAGTTACCCAAAAAATTGGCAGTTTATACCCAATGGTTATACATTTAAATACTACAATGAAATAACAAAAATTCTTTATGAAAACCGTAATTTCACTTTCGTAACAACTAAGTCATTAGTATTACCTAGTATTTACCTTAAACAACTAACATGAGTTCCGCAGCACATATTTTCATCAATACCGTGTATATTTATTATTCTTATAGTACTAGCGTGGTCTTCTGGTAGTCCTCTAGTGTGAGCCTGCAGAAGAATGATTAAATTCATTATTTATTAATTCTGAAAGGAAATATAAGTACTCTATATACTAAATGAATACAACCTAGAAAACCTTTCACTGAAACTAAAAAAAGTTACTAAGAAAAGACCTTCTCACATGTTGTAAACTGCAATATCTGTCTGTGTGTTTTGTAATTTTACTTACACTGGAGGTCCACTAGAAGGATTTTCTGTTTGTGGCGAAATCAATCTGAATTGATTTCGAGTGTTCGAAATCAATTCAGAATAAATTGTGTAAAGAACATAGGAGATGAGTGGTTATAATTAAAATATATTTGCTTATTATAATTAGGGAATGTGCACTTATTGTTTTTAGCAAGTCTAGTCTAAAGACTGACTTTATGTGAACAATCCCTAACGATTTTGGGTGAACCTGCTAAAAGCCAAAATGCCGACTTTTTTAATTTCTATGCCCAGTATGTTGACCATTCCCATATGAACTGCACATTCAGTTTATTCATTGTCAAACCATATCAATAGATAAATGAAGTAATTAATTTAGTAATTACTAGAATCAACTAATGAATTTATTGGAAAACAACCTAATTAATCAGTTCAGGCTTTTGATTGGATCCATCGCAAATAAGTTTTGGTTATTATAATTTTCATTAAACACGTTTGCATTTGTGTTGTTAATTAACTTTCTTTTAAGTAATTCTTTAATTTACAAGTGGTATTAAGCCATCAACCAAATAACCATTGGACTTACAATACTCAAACGACACAATCTAATCCGATATACTGAAAACTTCATTAAAAAGTGAAACATCAGCCACATTCAGATTATTGATAGGAACAAAATGCCAAATTGTGTCATCATAAATCTTATTTTTAGACGCTTTGGACTGATTAAAGTAAATGAATATATCCTTTATGTAATTAGCATCCCAAAACAAAAATAATGTAGAACAAATAAAGTGTTCACTTTCATTAATTTGAACTCTCCATGTATTTAACGGTAATACAAAAGTTACTCATTGAAAGTTACATAAGTTTTTTATCTTTCACATAGTCTTCATCATAATCTATTAAAACTTGAGATTATAAAATTTTTAATTTTTTAAACTAAAGTTTTAATATAAAATATTTATGTAGAACAAAGGAAAATAGACAAATCTTATTTATTATATGTGTTGCTTAAAACAAAGAAATAGTGAAAAGATAAATACTTAAGCGCTCTGATTCCGATTTTGTGTGTAAAATAAATAACTGATTTAACAAAAAAGTTTTTTTAACATAGAAATCACCACAAATATTGAGTATCTTTCCAACATCTTTATTACCGAATGACATGGAATTTTTACCGAATGATAAACAATTAATTACTACAAAGTTCCAGTCTATACTTGTTATTTGAATTTTGTTTATGTTATATTCATTCAGAATTCACTGTTGATCGCTAACTAACTGCAATTTCTATGCGTTAATATTAAATTATCGAACTAGGAAAATACTATGTGATTAGAAATGTAATATTTTTTTTGGCCATTGCCTGGCTTTCTTTTAACATAATTTAATCAAATGTAGATTGAAACCGTCCACAAAAAAATACCTATATTCTATCAAAAACCAAATTAAAATTGAACTAGCATTTCTCCAGTAGTATTTAATATAGATAGTGATTGTAGTACGCATGTACTATACATATTTTGTGTACACACGCAGAAGGAAAATTAATTTCATGGAACATATAGTTTAAGAATCTATTGAACAAATGTTATTGTCAATAATGGCCAATAACATGTTATTTTTTAACAGGTATGATACTATGTTATTGAATAATGATGTTATTCATTATAATAGGTATGGAGAAATAACAATTATTTCCATCTCTACTTGTTTGTTGGGAGGAAACAATTATATATACATGGAACTATTTTAGGGTTGCTAGATTGGAAAATCTAAAATTTTGGTCAAAATATTGAACCATTATCTTTTTCAGTGACTATAGAATATTTGGTATGAATAATCAAGCAATAATATATTCACAGAAAAATTTTAATTTCAAATAAAATTAATAGAAAAAGGTTTGTAACATATTTATGTGTTATTCGCTTACATTACTCAAACATGAAATTTTGTTAAAGCTTAGCAAACCCCTAAATTACATTTATACAAGCATTTTTGACATAGGATCCATAGCGATAAATAAAATAATCTGCAATCTTATTTCCAATTAACCCACTCACAGTTATATATCAATTTGCTTTTTCTTTTTTCAATGTAAGTAGATCAATAATACTTATTTATTTTATAAAATTATAGAATTGTTCAACCACCTAATTGTGGTTGCATCAGAGTGTTATTTGTTTGTGATGACTGAGTATAAACGTCTTGAAGTGTGTCATTGATGGGTTGTAGTGTGTTTGAATTTATTTAATTGTCTTGTTATTGTTATAGAAATGTGTTGGTATAGTAATATAAATGTAATGTTTCCATAACTGTATGTAAATAAATAAATAATAATAAATAAACACTTTTCATCAAAGAATTTAAAAAAAATGTAACTTTCCCTCTTTTGATGTAATATTCCCATCTATCACGCATCTATGACATCAGATTCGTCTTTGTTAATTTAAGGGAACAATTAGCTTGAAATTTGGGCTCTAGATAGTGTATGAAATATTTGGGCAATCCAGACGAGTCTCGACCATATGGTAATCCTAAACCACATTTATAACTATTTACAAATATTTTCTTAAATATAGATGTTTTGTTTACATCTTTAATACCTTTACAAAAAGCTTGTACGGAAACTTTCTGTTAGCAGTGTTCATTTACTGCGTTTTGAAATATACTCTTAGCCATAGTCCAGTTATCCAAATTAATTTTGGATGGATGTTAGTTGTAATGATTAAATTGATGTTAGTTATAATGATTAATCCAAATAATATGTAATGCATTTAAACCACATACCGCATCCAAGCTAGGATCATCAACGCTACACATTTTCACAGTTACAGGTAAGGCTTGCCTTATGAGCTCATTGCATCTTTGCTCAGCCGCTTTGATTGTGTCCTTTGTAACTGTGGTACTATCCAATTCTATGTAACTCTCTTCTGCGCCCAACCACCAGCTGGTGGTTGGCAAGTTGAATTCTTTCTCTAGTATCGCTGATAACAAATGTTGACCTGGAATAAGAAAATTTGTATATGTATTTATTTATTTCTTAATAACCCCACACTAAACTTACAACTGTACCTAAAGTGTTGGACATGTGTGTGTACCGTAAAAACAAATGGTTATAAAATATTATATAAAAAATAATATATAAAAAATTTAATTCGAACGACAACAAATGAATGGCTTTTATAAGAATTAAATACTCCAGTTTGGTTTCAAGTAATTAAATTTATGTGCTTTGAATGGACTGATCTGGCATTCCAAAAGGTGGTGTGCATTCCTTCTCACTATTTTTATTGCGACTAGTCAATCTCTATTGCAATTATCATCCCAATTATCATCAACGCTATTATCATTATATGCGTATAATATACGCATAGACTAATAGTTATACCGCAATTATTTTCTAAATTCTAAGTCCATATCTAAATTGTAGAGCAGGGGTGTCCAACATAATTGTGTGGAGGGCCAGATTTATTATTTTAGAAACCGTAGCTGGCCAATAGCATAGTGAACTTTAAATGTAAAGAAAACGGTAGTTTTAATTTTTCAACATGAATAATTTATAAAAGTTTTAACTAGCTTGTGGGCTGGATGCAGGGCCTTCGTAGCCTGGGGGCCATATATCGAACGGCCATGTTGTAGAGTGTAAATCTTATATACTATAACATTAAAAAAATACAAAAAAAATGTTCAACATTTTTTATACTCTCTAAGTGGTGTATTGAGCAACCAGGATGTGCTATACATAGGCAATAACATCTTCGAAAGTATTGCACATGTAGGCAAAAGTGGAATTCAAGGGGATAATCATGGTTAACCGTTTTAGTGCCATTGTTTTTTACTCATATATACTTAAAAATGCCAAAGAAATCTTTTGTTTTTGATGTCATTTACCCTTGTCTCGAAAAAAAACTGTATATCTTCCAAAAATTATCCAATTTTAATAATTTTTTCGGTGTTTTCTTAATAAAAACTTGTACAAGGATAATAAAATACAAAGAAAATTATGGAAATATATATTGCGAACAAAAATTATAACAAAAACTGAAATCAAGGTCACATCATCATTTCCGCAGTCCGGTATATTCTTCGTATCAGCAAAATAATTGTTACGCCAAATTGTGAGCGCACCACAATGTCACTCCCACTATCACTTTCTTCACAACTTGAAAAACAATCCTGTTCACTCAAATTATTTTCGTAAAAATTTTCTTTTCCTGGATCCTTTTTATATTGTAATTACTAATAATATTATAATTGGAAGTTTATGTAACAGGTAGAAAGATAAAAAATTAGCGATGTGTGCGAGTGACCTCCCCTACCGTGCGCTAAACAGCAACTGATTTCGCAAGTGCCATCGCGCTCGTGGCAAATTTAGTTAGTACGCGCACGATTGTGATGGCGCTCGTCGTCCCTCAAATGGTTAATTGTAATATATCTAAATAATGTACTCAGTTATGTCAATAGTACATAACATAAATACATTTAAATACAGAGAAAGCGAACAGAAAAATAAAATATCAACGACCAAACTTTTCACTTTGTATATTAGTATATATGTGGTGTGATCAAATATTAATTATCAAGAGTTTTGAAACTGCGCAAGCTGAATTTTGTCTATCAAGCTATTTTTTATGTCTGTTGGTAACACTGCCAGTGAAATATGGGTCAAGTTTTAGATAACTACGATACTTTATATTTGGCTTTTCTTTTGTGGCACAAAGTCAGAACAGAGTTTGTTTGGAAATTTGTGTCAAAAATGGAATAAGTACAGTAATTATTAAAAATGTTAAAAAAATTGTCTGGCATGTGCTTATGACCACTCGACAGAAGAGGAAAATTCTAATTTTAAAATATAAACATAATAATAATTACATTGATGTTATATGATGGACATTAGTTTGGCGAATGAGGAAAAATGGAGATTATTATTTTAAAATACAATAACATATGTGTATTATATTAAATTATACTGAAATTAAATATTAATCAAAAAGTGCGCATGGTGCGCCTAAAAGTAGTTTAGTTGGAAGACGCCGAAGGGAGTCGAGTTTACGGTACAGCATCACCAACCTAACGAGACGACCAGTTTCGTTCACTGCTCAGAAAAAGTGAGCAGGAAGAAAAGTTAGTTAGTTAAGACGTTTTCACTTCAAAAAATTGTTTAAATTCTATGATTCTCTATTACTCTTAATTCATATCCCAATATAACTGCTTAATGGCATAAAAAACATGTCTAATATAAAATCTACTAAGTTTGAGATTATTTGTAAGAGCCTTCTTTCTAATATTAATAAATACAATTACGATCAAATAACTTTGTTACTCCTAACAGATGTGGTAACGGTATTATGACAGAAATTTTAATTAATTAAAGTTTGACCAATCAAAATTTTAATCGACAGTCACAAGGAAATGATATAAGTCGTCAACTGTTCAAGGGAATATTCTTCTTAAAAAGGTTCTCATGAGTTCATTTCATTTAAAATTAAACTTCACCTCAATTAACATTTTCGTTATTTTGACTATGAAGACATGGCTATTTGGATCATGTCCTGATAAAATGTGTTCTGCTTTTCCAACAGTTAATAACATTTATTTAATTACATCTAGATAAAAGATATAATCTTCATTATTATGGTGAGTAATTATGAATAATTTCCATAATCAAATGATCTATTAATGACGAATTCCAATGCTCGATTATAAAATTCGTAATTGTATGATCCTTATAATCAAATGATAAGTAATAGTGATTACTAATTATGACAATTCATTCCAAGTTCAAATTAAGAAGTATTTATTAAATGAAACCAAGTTCATTCAACAATTTAATATTTGATCCAAGGCTACGAAGCACATTTACGAGCTTGTGTAAAAGAATCAAATAAAATGGAATTTGTTCTTTTCTAAAATACTCGTTTCGTTTATTTCACTTTTATTCGTAAGTTGTATTCTTTTAAATGTTCGCTGTCATCCATTTATTTGTGTTGCATATTTCTAAGTAGTAATTGCAAATTATAATCAAGATATTTTCAGAATCAAATGATTTTGTTAGTATCTATTCATAAATGTCCATCGCTACTATATTATTTAAATCAAATGACTTGTATTGTTTAGTTCCATATATTTTTACCTCTAATTAGGAATGTTTTTCGTTCGTTATTAGATATCGTTTCTGTTCAACTTTTTTTTGGTTTAATATTGTTTACTTAACTTTTTTCATTTAATTTTCTTATTTATGTACCCATAGTTTCTTATTAAAAATTACCCTGTTTTTATAATTTACTAAAATAATAGCAAAAACGAAAATGGACATAATGCATGACAAACTAATTTGGGCTCATATATTGGGATATAGTATTTGGAGAATACAAATCTGAAATTTTAAAATGGTTGTTACCCAAGTTATCACCCCACGTGGGTGAAACCATGGTACCAGCTAGGTCCTTTATAATATTTTAAACATTGCAGAGTATCTCTCATTTATGGTTTTAATTGCTCATTGTGAACTTACGTTCTGAAAACCTAGACTATATATGTATATTTTTTCAAAATTAATTTTAAAACTACTGACTTTAGTCACATTTTTAGTAAAATTTACCACAATGGCATTACGAAAATTTTGATTGTGTTTATGGTTATGAAAAAGTTATGAAAATTTTTCATAACCCTAATTCACATTTAAGAGCAAACTAAAAAAAATATAAAAATAAGATATACCAGAATGTTGCTGCATGTGATCAAATCTCTTTTCCCAATCCAATTTTTGTGCTACGGTTTTGCCAACTTCCATCGGTTCTGATACAAAGTGTTCCGCAACATCACCTTTCCTCGTCACTTGAAGCACTTCAGTGTCATCCAACCAGCCATGGTCGGAGGGCTAAGTCAAAATAACTTGATTTTAAAGCGCTGTCCAATAGTTTGATTTTTTTTCTATGTTGATGACATTTCTATGTGGGTATCTATATCTTGATTAATATGATTTGTTCTAATTCTGTGTGCTTACAGTCAGTTCGAGAAGAATGTACGGGCTAAAATTTCTTGTTATAAAATCGATTTCGTATTTTTATTTAAAAAATACTTTAAATGAACTAGGAAGCTCTTAATATACTGTTTGTTCATTATAATCATTGGTTGAACTGATTTCTATGATTATAAGACATCAGTATTGATGTGTGATTTCCACTAGGTTTTTGGCATGAATGGATGTACACATATTGCAAAGGTGTCAGTATATCTGCTACAAGATGGATACACATTCCTTTTCCAAATTTTTTCTTCCTGGCTGACGAAATCTTTTCTCACATTTCACATTAGGTGATTGCGAGGACCATCTAAAACAAATAATATTGATGTCGGCTTTCCACATGCAGTTCCAATGTTTATATTTATTGCCCTCCTAATCTCAGTCCTTTTTAGTAGGCTCATATTCGTTCTCAACTAATATTGCTATTGAATGAATAAAAAGCCAAAAATGCATGAGTAAGTCTATATATAAATTTTGATTGTGTGTTTTCCGGTCCGGGTGCCAAGTAAAAGTTGTATATGTACATCTAGTTAATTTGGAGACCATGCATAAAAAAGGATTCATCAGCTAAAATAATGTTGGACCAGTTGAAACCAAAATTTCATTTCAACATACTTAATCATTTTGTAGGTTTGGTTCGCAAAACGTTTGAGAGTTGTACCACTCTATTTATAGTTAGTAATAAAAACAACTTTTGACTCTTTGCACTGACTTTTAAATCCTATTTGGCTATAGACGTTTTTTGGTTGCAACAAATTTTACATCTACTATTTTGGCAGATTATCACCAGTCTCCTTGTACCAGTTCATTTAATTCTTGACAAATATTATTGACTTGTATACCTGAGGATTATCCTCAGGTATGCATTTAAAACTGTTGGCTCATAACATCTCGAGCACACAATGCTCATTTTGGGAATTGTCTGATCGTCTTGACATATGATGTGATACTGAAACACGAACTGTATTACACTACGGGCTCTCATCCCCTCTATCCAATGATACAAACTTCTCCCCTCTTCTCTTATTGTATTATAGCCCATACGTTCTTGTGTAACTGATTGTATCAAAACAAAATACAATTTCTGTGATAAATAGAAAATTGTGAATTTATAAAGCAGCTTTTGAAATAACATTTTTGAAAATGATTGCATAGTTGATTGTGGTTTACCACAACACTGAATTTCACTTAATACCGTTTAAGTAACGCTAAAAGATTGCTTTTGAAACAATAAATTCACTTTATTTATTTGTTAAAGTTTATAAATAGGTAAATAAAACTATGCCTAAAACCGTAAACACAATATGAATTTGTATTTTTGATGTCTTGCCGCACACTTTTGAAACTTAAAATAAAAGTGTTAAAACAATTTGGAAAAGAAGGGAATGATACGACCAGAAAATTATTTATTTAACTGTATGGTTTATATCGCTTAAAGTATTAAACCAGTAATAAAACATGTTATAAACGAGAAGTACTTATTAGATAAAAAAACAAAAGGTAACAATTTCTGAAACTATGAATCAAATAGATGAGGAGTCGTACTGAATGCAGTCCACGCATAACAACTCACAGGGACACAGCAAGCAGCTCAACACAAATGGATTATAGAAAAATGTAATTACAGGTGTTAAGTGACATAAGTTAGCCCTCGCTCGTGATTTTGAGTTTTCAAAGTTAGGAGTTATAGAAATTTCATTTATTAAAATCTACTATAATGTGTGTGTACACGCCTTTTCTTTACACTTACATACATGTATGTGCAGGTGCCGTTTCTTTTGAAAGAAACAGATAAAAACCAGTCAAGTGTGAGTAGAACTCACACTACAAGGGTTCTCTACATATTTAGGCATTTATAAAAATTTATGAGTACAGATATTTTTCATGATTTTTTGGTCAATAGTTTCGGAAATAGGGTAGAAAGCTCTATTTTCACATATTTTTTAGAATTCTTTACGTCAGTTATCTCATAAGTGCTTCGGTTTTCCCTTTGAGGGACAGAACTCTAAAAATAATGACTTACCAAAGAATCAATGCTGAAGAATTGCAGCTGTTAAGAATGTCAGAAAAATTTATGAACAGAAAATATTCAGAATTGAGAAATAACGAACTGACACTGAATATGTTCAAAAATGTCTTTGGCTTGTATTATTTTGAAAAGGCATGTACATTTTTTTTAATATTATCAATGTTTTTGAGATTGAAGATAATAATATTTACTGTTTGTATTTAATAATCGCCATTATATTTGTTTTCGCCTAATTTAGAGTGCAGAATTTGAATTTCACAATGTTTTTGAGGTTCCAGATGGCAGCATATGTCATTTGTTATAAATCACCACTATATTCCTTTATTATAGTATAATTGTAAAATTTTTTGCAAGAAAGTACATGCCACCACCATCTTTGATTTTTTGCAAGTGATAGACGGCGAAATCAAGTGCAGCGCGTATAAGTTTGTGATTGGTCAACAGTAGCAACATTGGCCGTGACTGAACTTGGTCATAAAGCGAGGAGTCACTTAATTTCAACCCGGAATTGATTCAGGTAGTATAAGTGTCCAGTATAAGAGATCCAGATCTATACTTAATCGTGTTAGGGTGCTATCAAATTCAGTAACCTTAAGCAGATGAGTATAATAAACCAGAATATGTGTATTGTTAAATAACATATTGAAAATATACATATTTGAAAATAGTGTTGAGATTACCACAACCTTCTCTATTAAAATTGATTCCAATAATGCAAGTTTTTGGTATTATGTACTTTATACTTTGTTATGTAAAGGTGTTTAACACACTTAAAAAATATTTACATGGAAAGAGGTTACTTATGTATATTTGCATATTTTTTTTAATTGACTACTTTAAGTAAATTATAATTTTGTTATTACCAAAGTCTACTTGTAATATTATGCCAAAAATACGATAAAATTAAATTATTTCATACATTACAATTATGCTTCCCTTACTTATTTTCTGAAATTTAATCAAACCCCAATTTTTCTTATGGTTGGGACTGTCATTATTTTTAGTTTTATTATTTGTGGTATTTTAATAAAGTATCTAACCTAACAAATAGTGTAAGATTACTGTATGAAATGTATATCTTTACAACTAACATGGATGTAAAGATATGTACAAGATAAGATTGTGGAAATGAATTTAGTAAGTAAAGAATAATAAGCTATTTATCATAAACTGTTCTTAGTTTTACATTTAGAAACAATATCAGCATGAGTCTAAATTATGATGAAAAAATATGGGTCAAATTACCTGTCCACCACCAGCCGGAAAAAGAATGGTATCACCTAAAACTACCTTGTAGCCATCGAATTTTATGTTTTTTCCATATTGTACAATTGGATCTTTTGTCTTTTCACATGAGACAACGATAGATGAAAACTGTTAACAACATAATAATAACAAAATTAAAATTGCATTAAATTTACAAAATAATAAAATAGGAATTATTTGAATCGGATTTCCAATAGCGCGAATGCGAATATTTAACTTATTTTTCATGTGTTGTTTGCATGTCTTTATATAAAATAATTTTGGATAGAACATAAAACTTTGAAAAGGGGCAATTCGCACTTATATCAAAATTATACTTAATTATTTCATAATTTTAAATTATCTTGAACTGAATCACCAAAAAATGTTAAACGACAATTTCACAATTATTCTATAAATATTACAGAATATTACGAATCCTATAAATATTATTTAAGCCGGTTAAAAATAAACAAAACTCAAACCAACCGTGTTATTACGGTTTAAAAAGTTTTACCTCTTTTAGAAAACTGTCTTCTTGACATTTAAATACCATTTTTATTTTATAATTGAACTTTTCCCCCTCTAATAAAACTTATTTATGGAATGAATACATACATGCGAAAAGTCATGAGGTAGAGCAAAAAATGACATTTAAACATTTAATTACGTCACTGTTGTCAAAAATTTGTTTATTTTTATTTTACGACGTCTATTCTCTCGGTGGAGAAACATTGCCAGTGCCAGTTAGAAGAGATAGCTAGGTAACTCTGGCTAAATAATTTCCTGGATACCCATCACTGGTACTTGGTTACAATACGGAATAAACTGTGGCAAAAGTAGAAATTAAATAAGAAGTAAAATACAATAAAGTGAAAATATAGACAAAAAATATATTAATGGATAATGAAATACAACTATAATATATAGAGGAGCACAAAATTAGTACAAAAAAACGTAAAAGTAGTAGTTCACACATATATAGATTTACAAGGTCATAGAATTAGATGTCATTAATTTTTATACATTGTATGATTAGATCTGGAATGTATTATTCTATGGCGTTCTTCTTTTTCTTTTACGCGGCTCTCATTTTCCTTTACAAAAATAATCTTTGCCAATGTCAGTTAAAGTGCTGGCTAAGTTAGACTGACCACATAATTCCTAGGACATTTGTTATTGTTTCGTTATCAAAATTAATACTGCGTAGTAAGGAAAGGAGGAAAAGGATATAAAAATACATATATTACATAAACGTCCATTACAATCAATATAAATTTAATACGATTTAGGATTATTTCTTATATATTGAGTGATAAATTCTAAAATTGGTTTATTACAGACTGATAAAAAAAGGGGCATACAAATATGAAATGATTGAGAGTGCTCTTCCCTATTTTGTAATCACAGATTGGAATATGTTTGATGCGCAGTCTAGTCAAAGGAGCAAGTGCGGGACAGTGTCCCGAACGTAGGATATTACCGATGTACTTCCTCTTGAAAACTTGATTCTGGAGAACCAGGGGTTTGATGTGATATGAACCTGAAACCACCCCGCACTCGTGATCTAAAATAATATTGAATTTAAAATAATTTTGTTATGTCTTAGCCAGTCAGAACCCATCCAGAAGCGGGCTATGGGAAGAAAATCCTTAATCAAATTGTTAGAGTAAAATGGCTCCCAATCACGGTTTTTGTATCTATTATTTCTGCTTCTATTACTTCACTACCCACTATGCCGCCATTATATATGGCATGCAAGAATGGTTTATTATCCCAATCTCTCTTAATGAAGGTACTTGAGTTGCTTGATTCGGAGAGTTAGAACGTTAGAATTTGAGGATAAAATATCAATTAGAAGTGACTGCAAGGTACTTAAGGAGTTTGTGAATATTAGTATGCAGAGCGTCACCCAAAGTCTTCACAATGGCCCAGCATTCCCCAGAGAATAAGGAACAGTCCTTCGGAAGGGAAAGGTATGCCGAATGTTATGTAGCCGAGCAGCAAAACGTTGTACTAACATAGCCGTCTACCACTCAATAGTAATTTCAGAAGGGATTTCACTTTTGGAAGCTGATGGTTAGGAGGGCAAACGATTTAGAATGCATAAAGAGATTATTATTATCAAATCTGGTGAGATGGATCAGTAGAGCGTAGTTGCCTTCAGAAGATACAGAAAAGCTATGTATTATCGACGAAGAGGTAGAGGACGGTTAATGCATCTCAATTTTAGGGCATTTATGGGACTAGGTTGCATCGCATCCGCCACGATTCTTAAAGCATGAGACTGAATAGAAATGGTGGAGTCGAGGAAGAATGTCCCATACATAGTTCAAATAATTTGGTATCAGATAACCGTATATTAATTTTGGAATGGTCGGGTAAAATCCTCACCTGCTCCAGAATTCGCACAGAGAATGTTCATGATAATTTGGAATCGAAAAATTACATGCTCTATTTGAATATTCCAGGACAGTCTCATGAATTGCACGAACGTATTAAGGAATTTAGTGTTAGGTAGTATAAGGATGATTGAGCAGTTATAGGACATGGAAAACGATGGAATTATTGTCCTTTTTGTAAATGACATCGCAATACTTTTGGATGGGGAATCTATACTATAGGTGCTGACAAATTTACTTTTATTAAAGAGGGCAGAAGTTAAATTATTTTTAAAAACCGTAATTGATTTGTCAAAGGTACGTAAATATGTATTAATAGCATACTGCAATATACGATAGAATGGTTTGATAGAGAAGCAAATCTTATGCGAATATATATTGAAGAGGACTGGGCATTGGACTGAGAATCGAGGAAGATTGCCAAAGATAGGTTTTGTTAAGGATGGTTTGTGGTTACAATTATTCACAGGATGATCGATCTATCTAAAAGAAATTTTAGAAAATTTTGCAATATTCTCTGGTATCCTCGGTTCTTGCAATATTTGCCTGAGGATATGAAGGATAACACTATCGTACGCTGCGACAAGGTCAAGAAAAACAGTTACAACTAACTCTTACCGGGAGAAGGTGAGAGGCGAGTCATGTATCGATGATGAGGAGAATAAGGTTATCTATCGTCATTTTTTAAGCCAGATCGTTGACTTATGGTACTAGAGCGGCGCATTGCAAACCATACAAACCGATTCTCAATAATATGTTTAAAGATCTTTGCTCATAATAGGTGATAAAAGTCTATACGCCTTTAAGACAAACGTACATTATAATATTTACGTAGTTCAAGGATGGTGATAATTATTTGAGATTTCCAAGAGTTTCGGACACAATATTCAATTTAGGACATATCGGGAATTGAAAATGGTGTAAAGAAACGAAAGGTAGTTTTTGATGAATAGCCGGTGGAGAATTTTTTTTGATTGCGCATATCATATCCTCAAAGCCTTGAAGATTTTGAAGATGACAGCAAGTTTATGTAAAAACTGGGCCATTCAGTTTCTAAGAATTCGTTTGGGTAAACCATGCTGAAAAACAATGCGATAGCCTTTTAAATTGATATATATGACAGAAAGAGAGTGAGAGGGAAACAAAATTTCTTCGAACCCTCCTCTTTTTTAAGAAGAATTTGTTTTGTACGGGCCTGTATCTTTGAGAACAAGAGGAAGTTAATTACTGCGTATTAGATTTATATATCACTGAGGAGGAGAGAGTTTCTCTTCGGATAGAATTATTAGTATGCAGGTAAATAGACTTTATAGACTGTTCATAGCAAGAATCATTGCTATCCAGGCTTATTTGTAGGAGAGAATTAATCTCCGTCTTAAGGTATGAGAGAAAATCCTCTCAACCCGCCGTATTTAGATTGTATTTTTGGAGAGCACAGATTTAAACTTAACCTTAGGATGGTAACAGGGGTGCACCAACACCCCAGACGATCAATCACGCGCCGATATCTCGTAAACGATTTGTTGTCTCGCTCTAACATTTCGTATATTCTATTGTCTTTCCGAACGCCATTAGTGGCCGGTGCGCATTGGCAGCGGAAGGTCGTCATTCTAGCGTTACAGGTATACACGGGGTAACTTGTTACTATTTACGTGTGTATTTTTTACGTATGCTTAAATGCTCTCTCGCTTTTTTCAGTTTATAATGGCTTTTCTACGTGATAAAGAGCTTGAACGTTTTTTGAATAATATTGCTGAAGAAAATGAAGGTGAAATTGAGTCGCATGAGGTTGAGGAAACTTTGGAATATGAAGACAACGTTTCCGTTCATTCTGAGGAGCAGGATGTCATTTCAGGGTCTGAAGAAGATGACGTACCCCTCTCTCAGTTGCGCGGAAATATTTTGAGAGGTAAGAATGAACATCCTTGGTCTTCTGCTTAGCCACCATCAAGTAGGGCACCTTAGCGTAATATAGTAGACATACAAAGAACTTCGCGAGTGATTTTAGATAGTATCCGGGAGGAGAAAGATGCATTTATGATGTTGTTAGCTAAGCCAATCGAATACATTTAAGTATACGAATCAAGAGATCGAAAAACAAGCTCCTCATTATAAAGACCAAATTTTCACTCACAAAATAATCTTAACGGAAATCGAAGCTCTCTTAGGTCTCTAGGAAAAGTGCAAAAGAGATGTGGTCGCCAATGAGTTCACCCACATGCAGGTCTATCATGTCCGAAAGCAGATTTCATTTTCTCCTCACGTGTCTTAGGTTTGACGATAGAGATACCCGTGACAAAGATCACAGGTTTGCGCGAAGCATATACATTTCTATACGAGAAGCATGGTTAGTTTTCATAAAAAAGTTGCAAAGATTCTTATCAACCACACACTTGCGTAAGAATTGACGATAAACTCTTAGGTTTCCGAGGAAAATGTCCTTTTCGAGTCTACATATCATCGAAGCCAGACAAATATGACATGAAG
This sequence comes from Druceiella hillmani, assembly GCA_039881145.1. NCBI lineage: Eukaryota > Metazoa > Arthropoda > Insecta > Lepidoptera > Hepialidae > Druceiella > Druceiella hillmani. The sequence continues at coordinate 10,379,159 of JAYKKI010000015.1, read as the reverse complement.
ATTGTGGCAATTTGTGATGCTAAAACATATTATATGTTTGACGTGATTCCTTATATAGGCAAAGGTACCGAGGCAAAGACTGCGTCAGACTACGTCACTAAATTATCAGAGAGCATCAAAGTTGAGCACAATTTCTTTTTTTAATTAATAAAAAGAGTCTATAATATGGTAGACGTGTTTAATTTATCAAATTAATCGCCTGGGGTGATCTGTCACCCTTGTTACTAAGCATGTTTGTTAACAATGTGTTACCATGCTAGGGTTAATGGGGTAATGTCACGGCTATGGGATAGTGGTCACATCCGAAAGATTCAAATACGATGTTCCAGGTGATATGTGACTGGGGATGACAGAAAAAAGAAAAGAAGAATAAATCTACTGCATTAGAATTTGTGACGGGACTGTAAGTTTTGTTGGAGTACAAGCACAGATTTAAACTTAATGGGGAAAAGTCTTGGGGCTCAACCAAATGTTGGCTAGGGGAATGGGCGCAGGACGTATAAAGGGAGGATAGTAATACCCTGATACTTCCGGCAACAACGTTGAATTGAAAACCTTGAGATCCAAGAATCACCTAAGGAGAAAGGGAGGGACTCACCAAGGGAGAGACTTGTTATGGTAGATCCCTGCCATCCATTCTGTTAAAAAGTTTCAGCGATATCTTCGAAATAACAGTTACGGAGGGAGAATACGTATCAAGAAATAGCGGTGTGACACTGCAGGACTCTCACCATTGTTGACATAGCTACTGGTATTTATTGATTTGAGCAAAGCAAAAGCTGGTAAGATACCGTTGAATGGTATTTGATTGGAGAAAGTTAGAATATTTGCCAAAGTGGCCAAAGTAGTTGAATGACAGATGGTGGTGATGAGTTTTTAACGAATGGTTGATAATTAAGCCCACAACTGCTTTCAGGCTGAAGAATTAAGAAACTATTATATCCAAGTGTGCTCCGTAGCTAAGCGATCATACCCTCGAGAAGAGCAGGAATTATTTTGTAGAATGTACTAGCTAGACAGGAAAGATTCGAAAGCAAAGAAGATTCAAGATTACATGTAGAACCATGATCTGTAACTGATGCACATGTCCTTCTGAAAGGAGGAACTATTTTTATGATAATACCTTCTTCCTTCTGACCTTTTCAATTTAATATTTTTTTGCCTTTCATATTCGAGACACTTTCTGTCCGGAGAATCATGATTCCCACTAAAAGACGTATACTTTGCCTTGTTTACAGTCAGAGAGATTTTTTTCCCAAATTGGCGACATCGGAAACGATGTCCGCAAGAACGGCGTTTTTCGGCTGTAGGGTCAAATATATGGAAGCATTAGACAGCATGGTATTCATATATGGATACGGGTAGTGATGAGTATACCATAAAAATAAAATGGGGTCGAACTTGGTTATCAAACGTGATGACTACCGTCTCTAAGTGAAAGTATTGTGATCGGCCATCGATCAGCTTTATTGAAGTAAAGACGGTGAACTTGGTTACTTTGTCGCAATTTTCCGGGACCTCGATGTTTTGAATCGCTCCCCTCGGTGGCCATTCCAGCTAAGTTGAACTGTGGGATGGAAGGTATCTTTAGGGCCGTGAAAGTGAAGTGATTAACAAACCAATTGGCAAAGTCAGTAGATGAGAAATTCACCAAAATTATAGTTTGTACAATTTGCTTAACGTCATCCCTGGTTATACTATCGCGAAAATTCTTCCGAAGGTCAGCACAAACCGGAATTGTGCTGAGGTTCTTTTGTTTGGACGTGAACTGTGCATGATTTAGCCGGCAACGTGTAGGTGGTCTTCACCAAAATTAGGAGTTGGGGAAGTTGTCATGTAAAGTTTAAACCTTTATTCTAAAAATATACAGTTAATTGATTGCAATTTTATGGATGAAATATCCCGAAAATATAACAAAATTTGTCAGAGATCGAAAAGCCTATGCACGTAGTTTGGTAATTCTCCCAGAACTCTATGGCGTTCGTTCTTTTTTAGATCCTTTCCAAGGTGAAGCTGAAAACGTGACTAGGCAACACTGATTGTTTCTTGGATACCTTTCTCGTTTTTGCTTAATTATAAAAAAACAAACTACAGAAGAAAAACATTAAATAAGTTGAATCAAATATGCAAAATTAAAAATAAATATTTACAGATTATGCAAATACCTATTACTACAATTACAAACACATAAATAAAATTATATTCACAAAAGTTACGTACTTACAACTCAAACATAAACGCTTAAGTAAAGATTCGAATATACAGAATGTATCAAAGAATATGTCTATTATTCATCGATATTCTGAAACAAATGAATGTAACCTGAGTGAATAATTTGGGGAACCATATGAACATTTTTAATTTTGTCTAAAATATCAATATTTAATTAAAATAGTTCATTTAAAATACGCACCCTGAAAAAGGTTGAAAATGCGCGCCACCACTGTTAAGCGCCGCCGCGCTTAAGTGCTTGAATGTATTACGGAATAATTAATTAAGAAATAAAGATACAAACAAATTAACCGCTGTAAAGAATGCACAAACTACATAAATATTAGAAGAAACAAATGACAGTTACATCAGTGCTTAAATGAAGAAAGGTCAAATTGTTTACGTAGGTACTGCTTTTAACACTGACGAACTGTTATGTTTGTACGTATTTCAGATGACCTAATGTCGAAACTGGATGACCTACGTGAAGTTATCCAAGCAGAATTTAACGCTCGGTGGATTGGTCGATATGCATCACGCCTGTGTCCTGCTAAGTCTCCAGATTATACATAAAGATCTTCCAAACTGAAAGTGAAAATGAAATTGAAGTAAAACTTCTTTACGCACGCTTGACTTGGTGAGTACGCTGGTGAATGCGTGACGAGAGCGTTACGAAAAGTGTAATCGGGGGAGGCGAATGGAAGTTGAGAGGGAGAGTGCCACAAAGTGTCACGAAGTGTCACAAAGTGTCACGAAGTCACGAAGTGTCACGAAGTCACGAAGTGTCACGAAGTCACGAAGTGTCACGAAGTCACGAAGTGTCATGAAATCACGAAGTGTCACGAAGTCACGAAGTGTCACGACCTGTCATAATATGTCACGACCTGTCACAACATGACACAACATGTCACAACCTGTCACAACGTGTCACAAGTAGCAAAGTGGGCAAAGTGGGCAAAGAGGGGGAAGGGGGGAGAGAGGGGGGAGGGAAGAGGGTGTAAAAATTGAGGTGAGGGGGCAAAAAAAAACAAAAACGAGTGTGCCTTAGACTACACGACTGAAGTAAAACTTCAAATTCACAAAATATGAACTTTAAAATGAATTTACAATTTTATTCACTTTAAACGTAGAATATTTAATGTATTGAACAAAATAATAATTTATAAAATTATTCAAGACCGAAATTAAATTACAAAATAATCAAAAAATCACCGTTCGCGTAACACTAGCAAACTCGCATATATATATATATATATATATATATATATGTATATATATAAATATATATATTTCATGCACTGACTATGAGAGGAAGAGAGAAAGAAAATGTGTCAGCATACTCCCCAAGTCAAGCGTGCGTAAAGAAGTTTTACTTCAAAAATTTCCCCAAGGTTTTTCGATCCCGGACCCTTTTTTAAGTAAAACTTCTTTACGCACGCTTAACTTGGGGAGTAAGCTGGTGAATGCGTGACGAGAGCGTTACGAAAAGTGTGATCGGGCGAGGCGAACGGAAGTTGAGAGGGAGATATAAGTTAGTGAAGACAGAAAGAGAAAGAGTTACTTTCCGTATATTACTGTAGAGACAAGAGAGAGAGGTGCGAGCACACATTTTCTTTCTCTCTTTCTCTCATAGCCAGTTATGTTTCGTGTATCTAAGACACAGTGCAAGCCTATTGCTTGTATCACACTGTAGGAGCAAGAGAGAGCAGTGCGCGCGCATGAAATATATATATATATATATATATATATATATATATATATATATATATATATATATATATATATGCGAGTTTGCTAGCGTTACGCGAACGGTGATTTTTTTATTATTTTGTAATTTCATTTCGTTCTTGAACAATTTTATAAATTATTATTTTGTTCAATACATTAAATATTCTACGTATAAAGTGAATAAAATTGTAAATTCATTTTAAAGTTCATATTTTGTGAATTTGAAGTTTTACTTCAGTCGTGTGGTCTAAAGCACACTCGTTTTTTTTTAATATTGAAAATATTTCATGAAGTTTTTAACGTCTTCTTAGTCGATTATTTCATTACTATTATGAAGCAATGGCTACAGAGATCCACGCAAAAATGACATCCAACCCGATTTCTCGAAATGTATTGCATGCTGCTTAACCTGAAAGGCCAGGAAGCTACAGTTTGTGGGAAGGGATTAGGCAGAAAGGGCAGTAAGGAACTTAAGGAGACGAAGAAAATAAGCAAATATTGCCAATCTCAATACGCCAAGCATCATGGCTGAGCACGGCCTCAATCTAGTCTTGTAACACTTTTAGCGAAGTTTCTAATGTATAGGCAAGAACATTAATAATTATGTTAATATATGTATTATAATGTTACAACTTAAATATATTAACTACAGGAATTGAGGGTTTGAATTACATTGTCTCCTTATAAATGTAATTTATATCTTACGTGCCTATGTCTAATGGATGATTATGATAGATACAACAACTGTGAATGAGACGAAAGACATAGGTCACTTACATATTAAGACGTTGCACTATATGATATTAGGTGGCACGCTGCTGATAGTGCTATGTACATCACACACACAATACAACGACAATCTAATTTTGCAAATAGTAAAAAAAATACAAATATGTAAAGAAATGTTTATTATATATAATTACTATAATTTTAATCTTTTAAATGACATCTGCTTGAATCACACAAAATATCGCACACTGATCTCTGAAAGCGGTAAAATAATATATTCATTGGTAAAATTGAAACGTTGCGCTAGATAGCGCCAAATCTGTAAGTTATGATTAGTTTTTGTAAATATTTTTGTAAAAAGAAAAAGCTTAATAAATATCATTGCAATACTTTTAAGCTTTGAAATGACGTAAATTTAATGTGTGCTCATTTAATTTTATTCCTGGACCCAAGACCTCTTATAAAACGAGCATTATTCTTTGTAATCTTTCATCAGCTTATGAAGAATTTGTCAGAGGATTGGAATATTCCCGTTATCATAGGTTGAAAAAAAGATGTAAGAAGGGGCATACAAAGAACGCATGTTGAGAGAGGCTGAGGTTATCCATCGTACTTTTAGCTTTCCTGAAGCCAAATTGATTGCTTGCGAAAATGGAATAAAGTTCTGCATTCCACTCTAACCGATTTTTGGACAGGTGTTCGGTAATCTACCCTAAAAAAGGAGGATGGGCTTTCCCTCAGTCATTCAAGAAGCAGAAAGTGTTAAGATTTTAGAATTATAAAAGTTCACAACGTGAGTCTATTCCATCAGGTATTTTATGCTGCTTACTGCAAAGACTCCTGAACGGCATAGAAAGTATGTAGGTGAAGGAAACGTTAAAAAGGAAGAGAGGAAAATACGTACGGTATTTTGTAAAATCCGACTCCTCGGGCTGATGCAGGTATGTTCCAAAACTTTTCGTGGAATATTAGGAATTTCCAAATTCCGTGGCCAAAACATTGGATAAGGCTGAGTAACTACTTTTAAAAAAAATCTTGAAATAATTTAATCGAACAGCGTCGTCTACTATAACTTCTATATACATTTCAAAATGCCAGTAACTGATGCTTGCTCCCGCAAATAAAGCTGAAGCCGCAAATTTTCTATTTGGCCGGAAGTGAAAAGCAAGAAGTTAGGGCACAGAACAGAATGTATAAAATGAGAGTACGTATATTCGATAACATGTTTAAAATGGAAAAATAACCAAACTTACTAAAGCTTTTATCTGATTGCCAAAAAAATTTGTGCTACCTCGTATTCCGAACCAAGTTGTCTTTAATAGTGGGATAAGAATGTATATATTTTTAATATTCCAAGAAAAGTTTCGGAAAATACTTAAATCAATGCCTGGGATCGAGTTTCATAAAATACCATATAGATTTTCCCCTTTTTTTGCCATTTAGACTATGCAGTATGCTTTACAATAAAATGATCTCGTTCTATTTAAAGTAGAGTAAAATGCCTGCCCATTCACTTCGAGAAATCTACAACGAAATGCTACTTTTTGAAACACACACTCGAGTGGAACGAAATAGTTCTGATGCATACAGCGATCTTCAAATACATAGTCTGTTCAAAAAATATCGCGAATTTTGAGTTTCCGCGGCTATGTATATTAGATTTTTTTGTGGCGTTATGTTGGTACTCATATCCCTCAGTTATGCTGATAAGTTCAGCCATTTTGAATTTTTAGTTAATTTTTGACAGCTATTTATTTTGCTTGGATATATTTTGTGTCGTCTTCGATTTTTGCCTATCCTAAAAAATGGATCAAAGAATCTGTATGAAATTTTGTGTGAAAAACAAAATTAAGTGCGCGGACGCATTCCGAATGTTGACTGTGGCATATGGTGAAGCTACCTTGGACCAAAGCAACGTTTATCGGTGGTACAAACTGTTCTCAGTATCAAAACCTCGTATCAAAATCAAATTTATGGAGCCCATTTTTCTGCACTTTGACATGATATACTGCTTAGCTACTTAAATATCTGCCAGAATACAGTGCCACATTGATTTCTTTTTTTCTCCAAATGCCCAATCGAAGCGACGTTATAATTTTATCTTTGAAATACCTACAACAGTGCTGTTGAATTTTATGAAACAAGGAATATTGAATATTCCGCATTTGTTACCTCAATTATTTTACATCGTGTATGATACTCACCTAGAGGAATATTATTTCGAATTTCAAGAAGGTAACAAAAATCCACTTCCCATTTCGTGTGGAATGCGAAATCAAATTTTTATTTATTCTCATTATTTTACACTTGACGTAGACGAACTGCTTTAGGTGATGAGTCTGCAGACAACAAGGACTCGGGCAGCCTGGTGGTAGAAAATGTACACTCACTCATATATTAAACTACGACAAGACAAATTTAATGGACCATCCAGGCAAAGTTTATCGTTCGTTGTAGTATTTACTATACTATGAAAAGAAAATGTAATTTGTCAAAGGCCAATACACCAACACTGTCATGCGAAAGTGCGTTCGGTGAATTGAGAGTTTTCCACATTGTCGACAAATCGATGGAACTGGATGGATACGTAGAGTAAAAATAATCGAAAAGGCTGCTATTATTGTCATTTTCTATACGGGTGGTTGGATCACTAATTATTTTCTGATTGGCTTGAAAATCTCATGGTACCAATGCTTAAAAGATAGAAAGGCAAGAAAGTGTTGGTAACAATTTGACCTTCTACTAGTTCGTACAAACGGCGCAGCAAAAAGAGGGTAAAGAATTTAACAGTCTATGTTTGTATGTATGTGTATATCTACGTATGAATGTTTGATTTCATTGATGTAAAACTCCGTTGATTGATGCAAAAACTCCTGTACCAATTTTAGCAAATGAGATATCAATCGGTTTGTATTAAATGTAAGAGTGTAATTGTTTCACTTCTGTTTTTTTTTAATTTAACAACAAAAAAGCAGAATTGAAAAAAAATTCACGGATTTTATCGAAGTCTTTAAAAATATTTCGAGAGGTTTTTAAAAATAATTATCAGGTTTCTTCAAACATTTTTTTAAGCATGAAAAAATAGCTAAGTTTGACCCGAATAATAAGAATACAAAGTTCTACATACACCCGGTCTCGAAAACTACATGTATGAAAATAAGCTACTAAAAAGGGTAAAACATACTAGCCCATATAAAAAGAGTCGCACTTTTTCATACTTACCGAAACGCTGTCAAAGTAACTCCCCTTTCCCTTCGCCTCACTCTTCCTGACCAAAGATTTGTGTAATTATTATTAATGCCCATAGATAGCGTAATCTCTTACTCTCTGTTGCTCACAGATGGCGTTATTAAAGAAAATAATTTGAATTCATAAATTTATTAAAATTATAAAAATATTTCGCAAGACAAATAAGAAAATAATATTACTTTACTTTATTTTAATATCATTACTATGAAAATACAATTCAAGAAAATTTCAATAAAATCTAAAATACAATTGTTAATAGCATCAGGCGTCTCCAGGTAGCACTCTCGAATCAACTAGGTGGTAATTGCCTAAATGAAAGTGGGCAACTCATCAAGATCTGAAAACTAGCAAAAACATACACAAAGCAGACATGATTATAGCGATGTATGTCTTCCTTTAATTATAATGAAAGTCGTATTCATGACATGTGTTATTTCAAAATTATACATTTGTAATTGATGTTTATATGACATATTCAGTTGTGCAAGCAAAAAATGAGTTTATATTATGGTATTATCACATAAATAACCTTAGACATTCTACTACAGAAGCCCCTACATACTGGCTCGGTGTAGCATTACTGTATAATAATTTCCTAGGCTGGAAAGTTTTCATCAATAAAGTGTCTTCCGCAGATGCTATGTTTACGTCTGACAAGGTCATTCCAATTAACTGTCCAATTCTCCCTGCCACACAATTTCAGCCAAGCTTTTGCCCTGCAAAAAAAACATTAAGCTAGGTAATACAATTTCAATCAATCCGCCTTTTTCTTTCTTTCAATTGGAAGAAAACTTACAAGAAACAACGTTTGATTAAATATAAATGATGCTCACAACATGTTTAGTAAAAAATTAAATTTGGAAAACCAATTTACTACCAGCGAATACACCCAACAACTGTCTGAAGTAATTTCACGGAGTTTTCTGACAAGAAAAAACTTCGTCACCAACTGTAATTTGTGTGGAAATATTTTTAAAATCCATTTTTTTTAATTATTTCGTAATCGGCGCCTATAACTGACTAAAACATCTTTTAATGCAAGTTTTCTTTTAAACAAAACAGTAGAAATTCGTTTTAACCAGAATTTTGCAACTCTTCGAATTAAATTTTAACAATAAACAACTGTAACGTCGCAAGTCACCAATTGCTTTGCGCCGTTAGTGTATAAAATTTATATTAATTTTTGAAATGTTATATAATAAGCAATAAAGGATAACACTTACCGGCTTTCGTTACGAGGCAGGGGAAAAAATGACAATTTTGTCCTATGTAGGAATTACAATCCAGTACAATACACGCCATAACAAAATAAAACGAAGATCTTAATATATAATAAAACAAAATAGCAAAGATCTGAACATATAACAAAACAATAGCTACAACACCCTTTTTAATTAATTAATATGCTAAACTTATAATATTAAATATGTGTAATGTTTTTGCGCCGTAAAGTACTGTCCATAGATAATATACTAAAGTACTGTCAGTCGTTTCAAACAGACTCGGTGTTGAGTAGTTTCTCTCTGTGTTTTCTAGAGTGTTCGTAGCGTCTCTTGCATGGTGACACATAGTTGTCGCTAGATGGCGCTGTACACATTTAACATTTGCCACCATCTTCCTTAACATATGCTATCACCAAATCGAGGACCTGCTTGACCACCCCTGGGGTAAAATATAAACACAAAAATCAGAGTGTGGTTGTCTCGGGGACACGGCCGTTTGTTTTACGTGAATACGTATACGTTAACGGGTAATATTTGTTACGTTCCCGGCACCGTTTCCCTCTATCATATGGTATTTTATGATTATCACTGGATTTCTCTTATGAAGCTTCTTCCAACCGTATATGATTTTATATTTTGATTTCGCTTTTTTACCAGAATAGACGTACGTGTTATTAAATTTTCTTAATGTTTAACTTTAGCACCACACATGTTCACCGTAACATTCCTCACTAGTGTTTTAAAGACGCTATCGACAAATCTTAATTAAAGCTGCCAATTGAAACTCAAACGAGCTTCTCTGAGTCAAAAGTTAAAGTAAACGGAAATTATGGGATGCGGCAAAACAACCTCAAGATGGCGGCGCGTCCCACTCCGACGCGTGCGATGTGTCACAGTCTCCACTCAACGTAACGAATTCTATAATTCTTTAACTATTTTGTGGTGTAATTAAATTTTGGTTGTGGATGACAGTTACGTAACTGCAATGCCAAACTGTATACCCGATTTTTTTATCGTCAAGTTATAAAAAAAATAAAACAGATATTAAGGGTGTTAATTACATACACAATTTTTTTGCGCGTACCAGCGTTAGAAGTTATACTTGTTTGGCATAATACATACATTATTTAGCACGCAAATAAGTAATGGTAATAAAATATAAAAAGGAATGTGACGTGATTAAAAATACAGTTGTTAAAATCTACATTTAATAAAATAATAAAATTTTAGAAATAAAAATTATTTTTGCATACAGAATAGTAAACAATTTGATCTTTTTATCTAGAATTATAAGCATTATCATTTATTCATTAAAAAAATTAAATGAATACTCTGCATTCAATTTAACGCGTGTATAACGAATTGTTAAATTTACTAAAATAAATAGAGTCTAAATTCTAATGAAAATAAATTTGAGTATTTAATAAATGATAATGTAATAATTTATAATGCAACTAAATATATACTGAAACTTAACCTCACTTAGAGAAATACGCTCAAAATATATTTTAAGTTTATTCTTAGTGCATCGCAAAATCAACAGGATGAAGTTGCTCACTAAACGTATCTTGTTTAGTGAGCAACTTCATCCTGTCGATTTTTCATGTATCGTGGGTGCGTATCGTAAAATTTTACTCTCGTATTTTTTTCACAACGCGCCTACAGAAGTATAATTTCAAAAAACTGAAAAGTAGAAAAACAAGTTAGGTAATAATCATTTCACTGAAAGATTATCGTCACTGAGTTGTGAAGCGTAGGTGGCGTTCAGTTTTGGCACATGTTCTATTGAAATAAATATTGAACTCTCTAAATAAATATTGACGATTATCTTTTAGATAAATTATAATTACCTAACTCGCTTCCTGAATTATTTAGGCATTAGATTTTTTGTCAAGGTAACTTTGCAGATGTAGTTATTAAATAAAACAATCAATTGAGTTTTGCGCCCGTATTAATATATTTATTAAATTGATTTAATTAATTTTATTATATTTAGAATAAAAATAATTTACCTCTCAATTATTAACCGTACCTTGTTAATTCTCTTTTTATGTTTACTTTTATTATAATTAAGTTTGTTAATAATGTAACATAACTCATCAGTTGAAGGATTAGGTCAGATATTAACACGTAGCCCGCTTTCAATGATCTAAAAGAATAAGATGAGAATATTGTAAAATTAACATACCGGTTAGTATGAAAGATAATTCCAAATAAAAATACATTCAAACATTTCTATAGATGAAATAGTAAATCCGCACTGTACGTATATTTTTACTTGACAGAAAAAAACGGTCCTATTTTTTAAAAATATTTTTAAAAATGAAATTTACTTTCATAATCCTTTAAATACAACATGTCATAAAAGTTGCACATATAATTAAAAAGTGGGTTTTATAACATGTAAACTAAATTAGTGATTTAGTGCTACAATAACACTTCAATGAAAGCAGAAATGTTAAGACGTCGTTGAATAATTGTTTTAGTGCTATCTTTGATATAGAATAGCTAGATACTTGGAAGTGCTCCGAGCACACTCTGTTTGAAGAAGCAAGAGTCCAAGAGACATACGTGTTAGTAGTTTCTACCCACTCGCGCATTAATGCTAAGTTTTTGGGGAAAGTAATGGAAATTACTTAATTTACTCGTAGGGGAAGCCAGGAACTTTTATTTAAGGGATACGTTGATACACTGACAATATTTCAAAATGGACAAACGTATCAATACTTAGTCGGTATCGATACTTTTTGACCGAGTACCGAGTAAGTACTGATTTGTGAAGGCAATCTTTTAAAGGCAACTTTTAAAATTAGACGGTCAAATTAGATGGTCAATTTTCACGTCAATTCGAACTTTTTTGGGATTGGCAAGGTTAGAAGTCGATGGCGATGACACATTATTCTTTTCAAAAGTTTTACCACTACCTCTCCATCTAAATTCCGTTTGTATTCTCCTAAAATATAAGTGATTATTAATATTATATAATTATATGTATTATATATAATAAATATGTATTAGGCTCAAGTTTTCTTGAGCCTGATACAAAAAAATTTGAGTAAGAATAAAGAACTTCTTTGAGAAACAATTTCTAAAAAATATATTTCGTTTAATTATTAACTCTAAATTTCCAAATTAATTTATTATCACTTTACATATCGTTTACTTTTAGAAAATATTCAAAGTTTAAGAGAGTTATTTAAAAAGTTTTTTAATTTCATCTTTACATAATTTTGAAAACATTCGAAACAATAAAGCTATTAAAAAATCTTACTACCTGTATAAAATCCAAAATACCTAAAAACGATATAGAGACTTTGGTTGAGTATATCTAGTTACATTAGAAATATTTTACACAAAATCGGCTCAGTCACAGGTTAAATTAACTGTGATATCTACCAGACACATTTTCCAAAATAAAATATTTAAATTTGACTGGTTATTTCAATATTATCAAACACACTCACTCCTCTTAAAATATTTTTCTTTTTTGCCGATACAATCACATTAGGATTACATTTTAAATGCTTATGTAAGTTATAAATATACGTGTTTGCCTCCTTTTTAGTAAAATATTTCCACGTTAAAGATTTTGGGGCCCATTATTAAAGGCGTAAACTTTTATAACAAACAATGAATAAATCGCGCAATGAACACACAGACGCATTTGAGAACAATGTCAACAAAAGTAATATGGCGGCGGCTACTCTATTGCCAGCTTCTAAAAAAATTAACCCTATTTATTATGCGTTACTAATTTATTTGAGCGAGTACGTTTTATTCGATACACGTCCTTTTGACGAATACCTACTTGGTACTCGGGTATAAAGTTTGATACCAAAAATACTTGGTATCGAATAAAGTATTGAGTAATTGCTTGTATTTACTCATATCATTTTATCCCACCGCTACTTAGCTCCTAAAAAAATTGCCCGTGTTTATTATGCGATACTAATTTCTTTGAGCGAGTACGTTTTATTCGATACATGTCCTTTTTCGGATACCTACTTGGTACTTACTTATAAAGTGTCGATACCAAAAATACTTGGTATCGAAACAAGTATCCAGTAATTACTTGTATTTACTCATATCACTTTATCCCACCGCCACTTAGCTCCTAAAAAAATTGCCCGTGTTTATTATACGTTAATTGTATTTTTTGAGCGAGTACTTTTCATTGAAAATGTCGGTAGTGGTACTTTGGTACATTAAGGCACGGGGTACGTTGATATCACTGTGCCCTGTCAATGTACCCTAGTGTATGCATCTGCCCCGTTTATATAAAATAGTGCCCCATTATATGGGACATCTGTAAATGTTAACCAGTTATTCTCATTTTTCCAGAAAATAGTACGAACTTATAAACCTAAGACTATAGGGGGAAAGATGATTGGATTAAACGGAAACTATGACAACTAAAAAATGATACCCTCATTCATAATCTAAGTGAGATACTAATCGGAATCAATCTGACGATTTGTATGATGATGAAAATTTTGAAGGTGCATCTGTCAGAAAAGAAGAGGATTTAAATTTTTACATTATCGTTCCTGAGAACATGGATATGATAAGTGAGCGGGACCACAGGTAGTAGTCAAAGTCCCGCACTTGACTGTTGCTGGATTGGAGGATTCGACGTTCACCAGATCTACGTGACTATATAGTCAGGAGAGAGCTCGCTGGGTCGATTACCAATGAATACTGCTCGTCGCTGTAAGACAATTTCTTTATTATTTATTTACTAATTATAAAGAATACTAATACTAGAACTGTAAAGAACTAGAAGTTAAACTCTAAGTCGAACTGATCGATGACTATAACTGTTATTTTGCACCCTTTATATGACGCTAAGTGATTCCTTTACGCGGCCGCCGGTTGTCACGACAGGGGTTACGAACCTGCGGCCGCCCGATCGTAGCATAGATTAGTGGGCCCGTCCGGAACAATAAATAAGAAAGCAAATTTAATAATAATCCAGATCTTACTTATAAAATTTGAAAAGAAAAAAACTGTTATTTGTTATATGGCGAAAGAAGTTTCCAAATATGATATTATAGATTATTAAGGGTCGTGTCACAGGTAATTACAAACATACAACTCAGGGTCTGGTGTGTCTTCCGAAACCCAATATCTCCAAGGGGTCATCTCATTAACATCTCTTTGTATTTTTCCTCTTTTTATGTTTGGTTACTATTTTTGACTACCCAATATCAGTTTCTACTTTTCTCAAGTGTTTTGAAACTTTATTTTTAAAAGTATAGGGAATAGATAAGGGAGTTCGATACATAATTTAGATTTTTGGTAGCAATTGTAAGGTCGATTACGATTTTTCACAATACAGATTGTTTTTTTTTCATTAAAGAATTGCGTTTTATTAACGTTTTCATAGCCCTGTAAGTGGGGCAGAATAATATAAAACAAATTTTTTACAAAAATCATAATTTATTTGTATTCAAACTTCGACATTTTTATGGCTATTATAAATTTGATTAACTACGCTACAAACTAACAATAAAAATGAATTTCTGACTCATTTCTGTTAGATAAAATATGAATTTTTCTGGATCAAGTTGCCCCACTTTCCCCTAACATACGCTTTCTGTCCTAAGGACAGATCTATTAGACGCAAATTAGAATAGTATGTTTAGCGAAAAATTTACATAGTTAGAAAAATATGACAAAAAGCTTTTAAATTAACTGAGAAATCAATAGGAAAATTTCACAGAAAATAGTCAAAAAGACCTTTGGTTTCTGGCCAATCGCTTTTGATATAGACGTACTATATTTAAAATGACTGGATTGATACACTTTTGAATCTCTTATGTGCAACAAACCTCCACATATTCTTTTCGACAAATTTTAGGGACTGAATATGTATTTTACAAAGTTTTTGCGATTGAAGATGGCGGCTTCTGTCATTTGCAATAAATCGTCACTATATTCGTTTTCGACTAATTTTACGGTGTTGATTTCGATGCGACACATCTTGAATCTCAAAAATATTCCGAAATTCGAACTCAGCACTTTAAATTTAGTCGAAATCCAATAGAGTGAAAATCTATTTAAAAAGAAACAGACGTCGCAATCTTGATTCTCAACGAATATTTGAAATCGAATTCGATCTCTTAAATTTTGTCGAGATCGAATATCGTAACGATTTATTTAAAGGCATCTTAAAACTTAAAAATATTGTGAAATTCGAATTTAGTGTCCTGAGATTAGTTGAAATCGAATATTAAGAGACAGGTGCCGGCAACTTGGTTCTGGCAAATATTGTGAAGTTAAAATGCTTATGAAATATTTTCAAATTCTTCATCGTCGGAAAATCATCATAAAAAACTGACATTTTTAATATTGGGCTGGCGTGCGGGTGTGCGGGCGGACGAGTGTACTTCGTGCGGGCCGGCTAGCATGCCTGCGTGCGTACTTGCATGTGCGTGCATGCGCGCGTGCCTGCGTGCGTGTATTTGTGTGTGTAGCGACCGAACGTAGGTACGTTGCATATAATGAAATAAAATATCTAACTGATGTAAATATTTTTTTTTCATCAGTCCGTGGATTTAAATATTGTGTTAATTACAGAAAATAGTTTTCTTAAAAATTCCAGATAAATTTAAAAGAAATATATATATATATATATATATATATATATATACATATTTACATACATATATACATATATATATATATATATATATATATATATATATATATATATACATATTTACATACGTATATACATATTTACATACGTATATACATATTATACATACATATATACAATTTTGAGTGTTAACGTACTGTGTCATAGTGAAATGGCAAATGAGCATTCAAAAAGAGTGAAGTGATAAAATTATCATTTCCGTTACTCACCATAAATAACGCTTGTCTATCGAGGGGGGGGGGTTGTTCGTAGATGGTCTTTATTTTCTCCGATTGATGATCTTAAGAAGTAACCGTCGTATCTCGGTAATTTTAAAAAGTAATATGGCATATCGTACTGGGTCTTTGTTGACCAATATTTAAGGTCAAATTTGAGTCACTACTTAGTAAAGCATAGTTGCTTGCCAAGTAGACTTAAAGATAATGGCCTAGATAGTAAATAGCTTTGATCTAAACTTATATCCGGGCAGACAAGGAGGAGTCTTAGAATCACGTTTGAAGATTAGAGTATTTGTTTGTAAAAATCAAGAATTTTCTAAGTTACGGATAAAACCAATGAAAAATAAGTCACAACCGGAGTTGAGTAACGAACCGGTCCTGTCCACTTTATTGAAATGAATATGCCATAGATGTACATACTTCCTCCGAAGAAATAATATTTTAATAGTGTTTAAACATCTTTACTAATGACTGTTTTATAAATTTACACAACTGTTTATTTATTTATACAATTGTGCGGACAAAATGCTCCAATCAATATATTTTAATTTTATTTCTGCGTCATTACATGTTTTCAAGTTAATACTACGTCAATTTACAAATAAACTGTAATCATATTTGATCTTTATCACAGAAAGTTCAATAGTTATTACGAAATTGCACGATATACTGAACAGATAAACTTTAACCTCTGATTTGTTGATATATTGCAAACTAAGTGAAAATCAGTTTCAGTTGGTTATACTAAGTATAAATTATGAGATGAGAGTGAGCGAAATATTTTAACTAGTTGTTCGAAAACGTTGTGATTAAATAATTGAAACGAATATACTTAATATGACATGTAATCTAGGTGCGAATAAGAAAAGTGTTACGAAACTGGAATTGGAAAAAATATCCCAATATATTCTCTGAAGAAATGTTAAAACAATTTGATTTTAAAAACGGAAACCTCAGCTTACAGGCCAGTGACATACGTTCGCTTTTCGAATTTGATTCCCGAATTTGTTTTCCGAAACTTACAACCCAAACGCAACGTATGTTCGGAAACTCAACGTATATTCGGAAATATGCCGCTCAAAAACGAAACGAATGTTGTGTACAACATTTTATATAACTAGCGTGACCCGTGCGAAGTCTTCGCATTATTTATTCCATTATGAAGCTCAGATGACAGATCAAACAAATATTTTAGTAAAATTGACATATAGAGGCGCAAGTATCAAAAGCATTGAGCTAAAGCGCCACTTTATTTATACGTGAGTGGATTTGAAATTAAACAAAAATTTTACCGACCGTCAATCATATTGACGTTGAGCCGTTAGATGGCAGCATTGCTGTTTTGTGTATATAATTTTAATAATTAATTAATTTGCAAAAACAATAGCAATATTAAATTTTTTAGTTGTGGATGCCGGTAGAGCAAGCAATTATCTATAAAATGATATATAATTTATGTGGATTAGTTGTGAGGTTTTTTCTAAAAAGGGAGTGTAACATCTTAACCTTAGCGTATTAATATATATGATGATGATGATATGATGATGATGATGATATTATGATTGTGGTACATTGTAGTTGTTCGATTTGAAAAACGAATTCAGATATCGAATTCGGAAAATGGACATACGTCTTGGTCTAAATGATAAATATTTGAATTTCGATTTGAATGTCAAACCAAATATGATGCAGGTCTTATAAATTACCATTTCTGCATAAAAGTTAGTGATTTGTATACATAATCCATTTAAACATTTCTTACTTAGGTTTTATATCGCTTTATTCGATACGAGTAATTTGACAAATAAAAATATCGGTGACACCAAAATATCTAATACACCTCCTGTACCCATAATGTATCAAGCAAGAATTGTAAGACATATATTAGTAAGAATTGAAAGACGTAGATAGTATACTTCGTTGGTGCTTCAACTTCTGCTTAATAGATGGAAAAGAGTTCTTGAGAATTTAAACAGCACCAAGAAAAACATTCGTCAAGTTTATAATTTGATTACACCACGGGAATCTAATCAACGGGATGCACAATTAAAAAAAAATAAATCTGTCCTCATGAATCAGAAATTTAGTGTCGAATAATGTAAACAAACAATAAAATTTGGAAGGAGGACATATTTATCCTAACAATCTTTAATTATTACCGGAAGTTTAGTCTCTACAAGGAAATTCAAATCATATTTGTTGATACTTTCTTGTCAGTTAGAGTAGTATATAATATTTATTGTCGTCATTTAGACAGATTTATCGATATCGATATCGCCATCAAGTCGTTAATCTAGATACAGGAATTTTAGATTCCGAGTATGTCGATATTTTAAGTAGAAATGTGATGAATTTTTAAGAAAGGAACTATCATAAATCATTATAAATAGCTGCTGATTAATTTTGTAAAAAGGAACATATTTTTATAATAATAAATATTTTTAATAACGCTGTAATATTTTCTGGAAATAAAACAAGTTGGGACACTTAATGAATAAGTCTTTTGAAATTCGAATTTCAGTATTAAATTTATACAAAATTAAACGGTATATAAATAAACTAAACTAATAAACAAATGCACCATTAGGGAAGAAGATTTCGCGTCTGGGACACGATCAAAAACGATCTAATTCAGGTAAAGCGAAAACAATATTTTCAAGTTTTTTTTAACTAGCAATCACGAAACAGTGCAAAAATTAATCAGGGTGCTGTGGGAATTGGAAATATCGTGATATCTTAATTGAATACACCAAACTCCTGCAAGAAGTATAAGCTCCGTATATGCAAAATGTTTTTCAGATTCATTGCGCATTGAGGCGCGATTGGCTAATAAAAAAACATAAACAAATTTTTGGCGCGTATAATATTAACTATTTACAAAAAGTTTTAAATTTATATTTTTCATTTCTTAAAATTGGCCAGTACAAACTAAATTTTATATTTCATTCAAATGGTAATGAAGAACTGTTTAAATATTACTGTTTAAAATTCTTATTTGAACAAAATAATATACAGCTGTTTATATTAAGTTAATATCTATGATTTCTATTGATAAATTTAAGAGAGAGACTCCACGGAGTGCGCGAGTAACAAAAGCGTCATAACATTTCTAGTTGATGGTAGTAGCAATGCTATTTCAGATTGAATAACGTGCTTCGTAATTTAAAGGATCGTTTTTATAAAATATTCTTTTCTTCCTCGATTTAGAACTTATATTTTCACACAAAACGCAATTTGGTGTTCAGCAAAAAGCAATTCTTAATATCTTTCTAGTTCCGCCTTCTGAATTTCCCTAATTAAAGAAAAAGATTATGCGTGCGACCATGTTTGTAAATATCTTATAGTGACAGTTTATTAATCGAGGTTTTAACTAGTTTAATTATATGTATAATTGTATGCATATTGTTGTTTATATTTTTGTTCGTAACGTATTTACCATGTTTTTTTTTATTATAATGATTTTAATTAAAAAATGTGACACAAAATTGTCTAATCGCTACGTTTTAAAAGTTTTGTCTTCGACATAATCATGATGGAACTTGAATACGCTGTTCTCGGCGTGGCTGTTATTTTTTCTCATCTAGCAATGCAAATTCACGTTAAATTGCAATTCACTTATTTACCTAATGCACTTTTTTGTTCAAACTTTAACAAAAAAAAAACAGATGACATTTATTTAATGCGTTAGTACCACCTGGGACACAGCCCGTCTCGAACCTTTTGACTAGAATTCGACTGTGGTTTCACCCGCATGAATCATACAATTTGTTGTAATGAATTTTTACCGAAAATAAAAAAAATATATTATATTTATTATTGCTACAACTAACAATGTAGCTAAATCAAAATAAGGCAATGAATATCCACGACGATTAAATACATTCATTATTCTAGGAATATTTCTCTTACTTAATGGTATATGAAAAAATATAATGAAAAATTGGGTATTATTTGTACTTTTTTGGGATTTTCTTTATATTTTTATTTAAATAACTACCTACTATGGTACTCTCAAATATTGACAAAAAGTTTATTATGACGTAATTACATTATGCATTTTCATTATGACAAATCATTTATATTGAAGCAGTTTTGGATAAATTGATATAAGTCTTATGATTATCACTAATCATTGCTCGAGCTGATTTGCACTCACCTCTCTCACTGCTATAGATCCTTTGGTTTGCTGCCCATAATGATGGCAATGATACGCAATCATTATATCTCTGCGAAAAATGGCTCCTTCATACTTTAATGCATTTATGATAGAACAAGATACAGTTATTTTTAGATTAAACAAATGAAGAGTCAAATCTGATTCTTGCATAATAATTTGGCCTTGGTCATTTTATAACGTCTATGATCTATAAAACCAAAAACAAAATTAAAAAAACCTTTAGCTCGAATATTTCTTAAGGTAAACGAATCGATGATGAAATCGTTATAGAATTATTGGAAACACACAGGATTTATCGAATTAAGAGCGCCTTCGTCTTTTCGGAAAATCAATGGATAGTAGGGCTCTGATGAAGATTTTAATGAAAATTACTCTTTAGCTCACCCGTCAAGAAATTTAAATTATCAGATACAGCTCTCAACTGACATGTGGGATTATATATTTACGTTGATGTCATAGCTGTGATGTCCGAAAAAAACCCTAGAGGAGAATATCATGCACAAAATCATAGATGATCGAACAGGAGGTGGAAGTGACATGCGACATTCCCAATGTAGAAGAAGCCTTGAGTAACAAATATGTAAAAACAGTTGATACACTGCAATATGGAGAAGAAAAACTTGAAAGTGCAAAGCACTTTCAAGTTTGCTATATCTTCTTCCGTGAAGCAATAAGAAACTGTATTAAAAAAAACTTTAAAAGCAGACAAAAATGTTTAATTTTATATTAATAATTTAAATATGCATCAAGATTTATTATGTAATTATTACTATCAAGGGTAATAAAAATATTGTAAAACTATACAAACACAACGAATAAACGATGTAAAAAAATACAACATAATTATTTTATTTATTTTCATTTTTTTTCATATTTATTTTAAATCTAGGTGCTACCAGGTAGAAATTGGCCATATCCTTTGTCAAGATATCAAGGATTACGGGAACATTGGCAGAATAGTTAAATAGCGTGGTTAGATTAGTAGGAGCTAACTTAACTGTCTACCCGTAATGAGTGGAGCTTTACTTAAGGTTGCAGCTCCGCCCACAACTTCGGACACACAGTTCAGTTGTCGTGGAGCGACGGAACTGTTGTTACTGTCGTCAAACTCAGTGAAGTTTACTTCAAATTATTACGATGCATCGTAACGGTGAGATACATATATTTACATAAATAATAAATCCATAGAATTGGCATGTCCATCGTTTTAAGATCTTTTGAAAGAGAAAATAATTGTGGGAATATAATAAAAATAATAGAATATAAATATATAGTTTTTGGAATCGGAATTTTATCAGTTTACCTGTTAGTCTGTTTAATAATTTGTGCATTACGTATTTTGACGAAGTTTGCACTGGTGAATTTTACAGGGCATGGAACAACATGTAGGCTGCATCGCAGTCGATCTACTGGAAAACAAGATATTAAATATAATTTGAAATTTCAATACAAAGCACACTTCCTTAAAAAAGTTTACTGTTATAATTGTTATAATGGCATTATATGTATTTAGCTGATTAAAGATTCAAGATTCAGCGTTTAAATTAAGAATGTAGATTGGAATTGAATGCTTTTATTGTTTATGCAATAGATGAAACATTACAATTGTTTTATATATAATCATGGGTATAATTTTTATTCATTCTTAGTTAACTTAATATTATTTTTTGAAGATCCACGCGAACATAAATCACCAAGAGCAGGTTTGTTATCGATTCTTGCTATTAAAAGACTATAATTCTTATTTATTTTTAATAATAAAATCACGCAAACCTTCTTCCGCAGCACTCTCCCTTGTATAACATATTGATTGTCAAACAGGCTTATTTGAAGCTAATGTGTTGCTAAATTTAAGAAGTAAAATTAACAGTAATTTGTTTTCTTATAGTGTTGCCTTTTCTGTTATAGTGTTACCTTTTCTCTTATAGTGTTGCCTTTTCTGTTATAGTGTTACCTTTTCTCTTATAGTGTTGCCTTTTCTCTTGTAGTGTTGCCTTTTCTGTTATAGTGTTACCTTTTCTCTTATAGTGTTACCTTTTCTCTTATAGTGTTACCTTTTCTCTTATAGTGTTACCTTTTCTCTTATAGTGTTACCTTTTCTCTTATAGTGTTACCTTTTCTTTTATAGTGTTACCTTTTCTCTTATAATGTTACCTTTTTTCATATAGTGTTACCTTTTCTTTTATAGTGTTAGCTTTTCTCTTATAGTGTTACCTTTTCTCTTATAGTGTTACCTTTTCTCTTATAGTGTTGCCTTTTTATGTCTGTCTGTCGAGATCCGTATTCTTAGGAAAGGACAGAGGTACGTAGTTGAAATTAACATCAATTGCTACCGAAAATTTTCTTCTTTATAAGCACAACAGCACCTTGCAGGCTTTGGCTGCCTCTACTACGCGCTCTTTCTAGCGTCTCCTATCAGTAGCGACTCGTTTATAATTACTTATGTTCAAAGTTTTTATGTCTTTTTCGTTATCATCTATCCATCTAGAGGGCGGCCTACCTCTTGGTTGAGTACCCTCCGGTTTTTTGAATGTTAATATTTTATTAGGGTTATCCTCTGGGCTTCCCCATATGTGATCAATCCATCTTAATTTTACTACGAATTACCTGGGTAATTTGTGGATGTCTGTAAAGTTTATACAGTTCAAAATTATGTCTGTTTCTCCATCTACTCTCTGCTTGCACTGGGTCAAAGATCTGAGGCTCTGAGGATCTTTCGCTCCTACTGAAAACTACTAAAATCAGTAAGATGTAATTCTACGTGAAACGATTACGTAAAAAACTAATTTTTTTGGTTTCCCGCCTTTCTGTTTTTTTTTGCTATATTTTTTAAACACCTATTTATTAAGCGTTGTCGTAAATGTTAACATTGTAATGTTCCGTTTATGAAATAATAAACTTTAAATTGGCTTGAAATTTTTAAAACTATGTAATTTTCCAACCGTAGATTTGACAATTCAAAAAGTTCTATATATTAGCATTTCATTAGAACTTTTATATAACATTTTTTGAGTTAACTTATATAAAACATTTTAAGAAATTTAGAAAACCTACTTATTGCGTGTCCCAATACACATTTCGCCGTTTAATGGTACCCATAATTAAGAATCAATAAATATAACAATAAAAACACGTGAAAGAAGATAATTATATTTATATTATCTTCACGTTATCTCCAAAGAAGGCCGAGTGAGAAGCCTTGACCAATCGCCATATCATATTTTTAACTGTCACTTTTAATTCATGCATAGGGTTGCCATTTGTTCTTTTTTCCCGGGACCCTATCCTCTTTTCAAAAAAGCCATCCGGGGGATTTTAAGGTGCCAAGGGTTTTAAAGGAAGCAGTTCATCTATTAATGAAAGAAATAAACAATAATCAAAAACTATACTTTAAATTATTAAGACCATATATGTGCAAATTTATAATGATTTGCCAGGAATATTAAAACTCGTAGGAATTTTGAAATTTATTTTACTGGTGATTTCATTTTTTGAAACTTCTTTATTATAAGTCTTACCTGTTGATTTAAGGTTCAGAGTTTAAATTAAAAATGTAAATTGGAATTGAATGTTTTTATTGTTTATGCTATAGATGAAATATTACAATTGTTTTATATTTAATCATGGGTATAATTTTTTATGTCCGGGATTTTTAGTTCAGAACTTCTAATGCCTTTAAAAGTTATTATGGTAAACCTATTCAAGCAATATTTTAATGCTTTTTTGAGTCGTTCGAAAGTTTTTTTTAATGAAATTATTTGGGAAATTTATTCGGATCTCTGAGGGATTTACGGAAAGTCTTTATAATACTAAGACCAGCAGAGACTATTGATGGAGGAAGATAATGAAGCGCTACCTGTGACCTCTATTACACTAAATATAATAGAGGCCAGTGTGCGCTATGAATTGAATTCATCTGTAAACGCTCAATTAAAAGTATGAAAAAATATTGAAACAGTTGGAGGGTATTGATGTTCGTTTGCAAGTAATATTGAATATTTAATTTTGTGTATTCCATAAAGTTGTTTTATTAAACAAGGCTCACGACTCATGAAGCGAAGCCGAATCGTCGTTGATGTCAAGTTTTAAGGAGGTCTTAAGACTCAACATTCACTACGATTTGACGAACGGTTCAACGCTCCAAATTGCGTGATCACAACCAGAAATGTGATTCATATAAAAGATCATATTGTTATAACAAAGTTAAAAATATTTGAATTTAGAATGTTGCTAAATTAAAAAAGAAAATTATATGTATATATATATATATATATATATATATATATATATATCTTTTTTTTTGGTATTTCAAAATGTTAATGTAACATCATTCTACATTAACTTAGTTTTTAGACTAATCCCTCTGCAGGGTTTTTAAATAAAATTAAAAGTGTGGTGAAATAACTACTTTTCTTGAAATGTTAATTTACATTTATTGGTATATACGATTTTACCACAAATAAACTGTAAATAATTTTTAAATTTTAAAATAAGTCAGAAATTTATACTTTGAATAATATATAAAAAATTCAGCGAATTTCATCGACAAAGCGTTTTACACAAGACTACCTCAAATTGTTTTGTAAATCTATGTGTGTACGGGACTCACATAGCATAAGTTTAATCAGGTGCTATTTTTAATACATTGGTATTCACACGTATACATATATAAAATACACGTATTTAGCTCCATACAATAGTCAGAAAAAATGAATAACTATTAGAAATAAATAATAACCGAAACAATGAAAGATATCAAATTGTTTTGTCGGTTAATAAATGTGAATTGAAATATAAAAAATTGGCCGCATTTTTCTATCAAAAATTCCACAGGGTTTAAACTTCATTAGAACCCTTCTTTGTCTGTTTCTATAACATGATATTAACCCATAATGCAATATAAATATAATTCCGCGTATATTTACGCGGTACACATTGTTTACAAAAACTATTTACATACGCAAGTTTTGTATTGAAGTTGATAAAATATATTCTATATAAAAATAGCTTAGTTTATGTTTATTTATCAATGAATGCTTACTACATAATATGAGATAATTATGTAATTTTTTCATAACTACTTATTTCAGCGATAAGATGCTGTCTTGGGGTCAGCCGAGATTATTCTACAGCAATGAAAATGCCGCCATGTGACTTTGTGCCGAAGGCGTATTCGGTAAACGCAATAATAAAACATTTATTTGTATCAATTATAGAATATATTCCATAGAACAGGAGACTTGTTGCGCAAACATGTTTAATTGTTTATAACAATACGTCATATCTTACAGATGAGTACTGATCATTTGTAATTGAATATTTTTATGTATTTATGATATTGGCAATTGAAAAACCCGCCATTCACATTTTATGAAGTTCTTTTTATACATAATTAACAAAATCGATCAAAAATTATATAATTACTATCGTTATAAACACGATCGTCGCTAGCGTATGTGCAAAGACAATTCACATTTTGTGAAGTTTTTTTATACGTAATTAACAAAATCGATCAAATATGATATAATCACTATCGTTATAAACACTATCGTCGCCAGCGTATGTGCAACGACAATTGATATTTTGTGAAGTTTTTTTTTATATATAATTAACAAAATCGATCAAAAATGATATAATCACGACCGTTATAAACACGATCGTTGCCAGCGTCTGTGCAAATGTGCAAAGACAATTCGCATTTTGTGAAGTTTCTTTTATATATAATTAACGAAATCGATCAAAAGTGATATAATCGCTATCGTTATAAACACGATCGTCACTAGCGTATGTGCAAAGACGAAATTCCTTTCTTGACGAATTCTTTGGGGTTTAATTTTTCACGTGTCACTTTTACTATTTGGGGTCGAACGTTGCCATATAAAAATAAGCTTTGCTTTGATTTATACGAAATTTGGTGGAGACTTTGCTTAATTAGTCACAATCAATATTGGCGATACTGTTAGTTGGATGTATGTTGATTTCCATTAAATAATTCCTTGTATATCGAACTTTTGTGTAAGTACATCATTTTCTCCAGCTTCTAGCTGCTGAGGCTACCGCGAATGATTAACAAGTATCACCCACTTTTCAACTCCTGCAATAAGATACTTTAGTCAGTCATTGGTAGGATGGGAACTCAGTACGTACACGTTGGCACCCCTTCTGAACCTGAAGAGGTGTTAGCTCATATGATATCCACACAGAATATTTAAACTATTTCACCAAAGTATGAAGATGTTTTTCTATTCCAGTATGATTGCGGTTCAGTGTTTGGTTGTATCACAATAGAGTATATATTCGTCGATGTTGTACGTATATTGCGTGTTGCTTCGCAAGCTTTTCACCCTAAACGGAATTCAGGAATCAAGAACATTCTAAGTTTTCTTTTTCAAATTTCCGTGGTTTGTTTTCAATACTTTACTCGCCAAAATTTAGTTGCTAACTGAATGATAGATCAAACATTATACTTTTTAATCCTATCAGAGATTATATTTGGCGTTAATTTTGTAGAAATTCATTATTCACAATTAAGTGAAATTACGTGATGTAGTATTATTTCTACTTTATTTAAGTTCTTTAACACGACCTAGGTTTCGTTGTATTACAACATCTTCAGGTGGGCTATTAGCAAATATTCGTTGTATCTTTACAAATTTCCCCTCTGAATATGTTGTGATACAACGAAACGTAGGTTGTGGTAAAGAACTTAAAAAATTGAAATAATACTCATTTAACCCTATCAGAGTTCTTCGAGAGGTAAAACATTCCAGAAAAAGCTGCGAAAAGTCGGCAAGTTTATTAGTTGCGGATCTAATGTATATTTATTTATCTATTTCATCTTTAATACGATACTTGTACATACAATGGACTTATTGATAAAAGAGCAACCTCTTTCAGCCAATCACAACCAAGGAATGCAAACAGTTAGTTTCGAGGAGGACTTTAAAAAATTGTATTATTTTTTCTGTATTTCTGAGAGTGAAGTGAGTCTCACTAATCAAGACAAGGTCTTTCCCCTTATTAGTTTACAGTACACTAAATTAGCTATAGAATTAAAATTATAAATTGAATATTAATTTCATAATAATTTTTTTAATAAAGACAGTAAAGTATCTTATTAACATTGTAAATAAATGATCATTTTGGGGGAATCTCCGTACACCCACAACGGTTCGAGAAGTATCTACCTTTTCATATTGTTTTTAAACAGTCTAGGAGATATTATAAACCACCGGTGGTGACGCTTAATGATCTTATGATCATGGTTGGTGACTACGGTTTCAGAGACAAGTTTTTTCATCTTAAATTTTTATGAATAATATACTATTTCTGTGAATGTAGTAAATTTATTGTGAAAAGTAAAAATTTATTTACAATAAACAGAAACGTATCTGAAATCACAACCTGACACTGAAAAGACAATGTTTTTATCATAGTCATATAAAATTTAAAAATAAAAACAAATATGACGATTTTATATATAAATCAACTTCGAGTAATGTTTAGAGATTAAGAACTCTTGAAAAAATAAATACTATTAGGCTTAAAACAAAAAAAAAGTAATATCTATAGAAAAATCACTTCTCTTTTTTTTTTTTAATATATTTGGTCTTTCTATCTTTTTTCCATCCACACTCAAAGTAACGACTTATTTTCAAAGAACTACCAGCCAGTGGAGATCTTTCATCAGTTTTCAGTATTTCTGAGAGTATGAGTCTCACTAATCAAGGCAAGTTCAATTGACTGTCGTTTTCTCATTGCAATTGGTTTAATTATTTTAAGTGTTTTCATGACCAAATTTTCTATGAAATGGCGACGTTCAAGATTAGACTTTCCATTATTTACTGGATAGATCACCTGTCTATTTATGGTATCTTCAACCACGACCTTAGTACCATTGTGACCCAAAATAATTTCGGGTTTTTCAGTATCAGTATCGACTTTATCGCCGTTGTGCATAGAGCTTATCAAAATGACGTTTTTCCTGTTTTTAGGAAAAAATGGGAAATTAAAATCATGTTGTCACCAAAACCAATGTGACTTCACACTTCGATTACGTAACGCATTGAAGTTAGGAAGAATTCCCTTTTTGTTCTTCCCAATTGTCCCGATCGTTGGCGAGTCTCTTTTAAAGTGGTATTCTGGAGTATCAATTATCTGATGTGACATTACGTCCAGTATTGAAAATGAGTTCATATAATCTTTGCACAACAGCAAAACTAGAACTGCCGATATTATATGGGCTTTCATTGCGCTATTTTCCAGCGAATACTTCCAAAATAAGTAAGTAAAACCTTTTTGCGTCACAGAGAATTTAGATCTTAATGCCACAGGGATTTGGCTTATTCCGAATACACAGTCTAAAAGAAAGCCTTCCACGAGTTGCTTGCAGTCTTTCATCCATAGTCGCGAAAGCAGACCAAATTTTGTCCTGCTCTTTTTCAAAGTATTCCCCTCCAGACAGAATTTACTATATTAGATAATACAGTAAATTCAGAACAGTTCTCCTCCAGACAGAATTTACTATATTAGATAATATAGTAAATTCAGAGCAGTTCCGCTCCAGACAGAATTTACTATATTAGATAATATAGTAAATTCAGAGCAGTTCCCCTCCAGGCGAAATTTACTATATTAGATAATATAGTAAATTCCGAGCAGTTCCCCTCCAGACAGAATTTACTATATTAGATAATATAGTAAATTCAGAGCAGTTCCGCTCCAGACAGAATTTACTATATTAGATAATATAGTAAATTCAGAGCAGTTCCCCTCCAGACAGAATTTACTATATTAGATAATATAGTAAATTCAGAGCAGTTCCGCTCCAGACAGAATTTACTATATCAGATAATATAGTAAATTCAGAGCAGTTCCCCTCCAGACAGAATTTACTATATTAGATAATATAGTAAATTCTGTCAAAAACAATTTTAATAATTGCATTCTACCCTTCTCGCTTTAATGACGTCGCTTGAAAGTAATAGAAAACTATAGTAACATTTCATCCATTTAAGCATTGCTTGAAATATTTTGTGGTTCCCATAGTAGATTATAATCATGAAGAAAATATACAAATCCATCCATAATTGTAAAACTGCCAACAGAGGTCAAGCTACCGGAATATAAGGTCGCTATTTAATTCAATTCATGTAATAGCTTTGATTGTCAAACGTATTCAGGTCGCAGAAGTCATATGTATATGATTTATAATAGTTGATTTGCGGTCGTTTTTTTGTAAAATCATGGCTCCGTATGGTAATTATTCAATGGCTTATTAATATTAGTAATAAACTAATGTTACTAGCTGCCATAATTGGGAAAACAATTGATTATAATAAGCATAAAACAAATTGCGATGTTCTTAATATATTTCGACCAAACAATTCTAATATTTACTACCGGTTTCCGTGTATGTTGATAACCTCTGTTAACATTGTCAAAAAAGCAAAAATTGATTTGTTCATCATCTAAATATGATACTAAAATGTTCAGTGGCGATCTTAATGATTGCTAGCCTTCGGGCAGTAGATCTATGCTAGGCTCTTGCCTTTTGTGAAAAGTGTATAAACGGTAAAGTATTTCTGATATATGAAGAGAAAAGTGGAGGCAATAAATAAATAAATAGATTTTGAATTTTGGAATATAATATTGATAGATTTATTAAAATTAACAAAGACTTATCATAAATGATGACAATCTATTAATTATATTAAAATATAAGTACTTTTAAAGATATAACAATTAATTTAAGAACATATTTTACGGCCTTTCTCAAGATTAGAATCATCAATCAAAAAACAGCAATTTAACGAAAGAGCTACGCCATTTTCAATTGAAAGAATAACAAAGGCTGAAAGTCGTTCTTATGTCATCGAATTCCTCAAATATGTTTTAACAATTTTGAATCTCGAAAAACTTCTTTCTGTAGATACAACTGTCACAGGTGTGGAAGAAGTAATCCTCAGGACTACTTCGATGTTTTGGTACGCTTACGTTAAAATTTTTCTGTTGTATTTTTCGGCACCAAAATAATGTAGTCATCGCCTTCATATACACGAACAAACATCTTTAGTTCTTCGTAAAACTCATGTTCATCAGTAGCAAATCTCCACTTTTTTTCTCCACATATATTGGTTTTATTATCATTTTCTTGATGTCTGAAGTTTTCCTCTGATATTCCGAGTTTTTCTAGTTCTGCGATTATACTAAATAATAAGTAAGTGAAACTCTTTGCTGTAGTTTTTTGACGGTTATGAAGCCTATTAAAATGAAAAAAACTTACAATTTAACCAGCACGAGAGACGTCACAAGTGCAATCAATAGTAATCGAGTAATATTTACTTTTTACCATTTTGTCAACAATTTTAGTATGCATATTTGAATAAGTTTTCCGAAATGTGGTCGTTATCGTCTTATCTCCTACTTATTTTAGGTGAACTCGGATCAAATCCGTGTCGGATCAAATCCGTCTATTAACTTTATTATGTCTAAAAATTTACTGTTAGACTCACTTGAAACTAGGTCAGATATTCATTTTTCTTTAAGTCCTCTGAAGGTCAAATTGTGAGATGCTAAAAAATATACAGTTATAAAAAATCTTTCTAAAATGTCTCTCCAGTGTTGCCTTTCTTGCTCAATTTATATCTGGACTATTGTACAATAGTCCCGTATTAACCCGTTCTCTAAATTTAACCATTTCAATGTGTAATTTTTGTGCAATCGGCTAAACTCATGGGATTTGTGTAACCACCCAAGTGCTTTCAATCACATATTCCTTTAGTGGATTAAAACCTTGTATAGTCAGTAGTAAACAGCATCCTTCATTGTGAATAAGTCAGCCAGCACTTCTCAATTTTTTCTATATTAGCTTATGTCTATACATATAATAAATTGTAAGAGTGATTCTCTACATTGGAAATATTTGTAAAAAAGTGATTTAGCGTATAAAATGATAATAGAAGCCAGAAAACGTTTTTAGAATTTTTGTCTGTCTGTAAATTTGAGCACGCATCATGCAAAATCTACTGGACGCATTTTGATGAAATTTGATATGGTAATATTATATACCCAAGAGCAACATATAATATAAAAAAAACAATTTTTTTCTTAATTAAGCAAATTCCCAGCTAATTTTAATACAATAATCTTAACATTTAGTTATCTATCGGCATCTTACGGCATCTATTATAATTTACGGGAAAATTAACTTTAACGCGGATTGAACCTTTCATATAATCTCAATTCGGTCTATTGTTGATGGCTTGAAACTGTTGATGGCCACAAACTATTCATTTTAAAAATTCAGATTTACAATTCTGTCAGTCGTGAATGGTGCTGACGACATAGACAGAGAGTATGTCTCTCGGATAGTGTCTATGTCGGATAGTTTTGACGCAGTGGTGGCGGGACTGATAAAGTAGTTGACTGACGATCCTCGCTACTAGATAACGATAGTATCCATGACGGTACTGATGGAATTATTTCAGCCCCGATAGATTTAGATTATAATAATGCGCCATTTTTAATTAAGGCAGAATTTTTAGTTATTTCTGATTGTAAACTTTTATTTCGTTCTCTAAACCAGTTCAGTTATGGTTTACGAGTAATTTTATTAAATTTTTAAACAAATCACTCTTAATTAAACTGTTAATAACATACAATTCACCAAAACTTTCTATCGTCGATTAAAGCCCAACTAATACGTAAGTACATAATTTTACTTTTGCATGCTTATTTCATTTATTTGGCAAGTAAGGCTTGCAAGTAAGCAACATCGTATTTTTTATTTGGAGAGGGTTATATGGCTCTGGATGCTAAGTTGTTTTCAGCCAGTCGTTCATTATAATTATTTTCATTCTATTGGCGGTCTTGTCAACACAAAAATGCTATTTGTACTTTTCTACATTGGTTTATAATTTGATTCGGTAATTTATGCTAGGCCCACCATTAACGCGATTCTTGAGAAGAAAAAGTTAATTCTAGAATATGGGCAGAATCCAACATACTTGTAATCGTAAAGGATCCTGAAAGCGGGCATCGGATACAGCCGGATGAGAAATGTAGAACTTAATAACTTTTGGTCCGGATTAGGCAAGCGGAATTTGGCGAGCCAATTTCGCTACGAGTAACATACTATACTACATTCGTATTTACGGCAAATATAAATTGCACAATAAATAAAGGAAATAAATAAAAATTGTTACAATGACACTCCATAACTTCTTTGCTAACGTTTCTTATTGTTTTAATTGCGGCGAAATGTCCGAACCCTAGTAATTAATAATTAATTTCTCCACAAATTGAACTTAAAGTAATTAAGGCGTATTTCAAAAAACTAGAATCAACTTATTTACAACAGATTAGGTATTTATAACAATTTAACGACATATGTACAAAAATGTACAACTCAAAAATGTACAACTCAACTTCAAAATGCATGCCATTTTGCTACATGCACACACGAGCACGTCTCAGAATGTTTTCTTTCACAAGTTGTAGTGTCATTGTGTCAGTTTCACTGCGTCAAATGCAGTCAAAATCCTGTGTTTTAGCCCGCCTAAACTTTGCGCCTCATCTGCTAATCGCTTTAACTCCGACCACAAAGAAAACTCTATAGGTGTCAGGTCGGGCCTGCGAGCGGACCATTGAACTGGTCCACGGCATCCCAACTCAAGAAGAAATTAAGATACTCCCGTAATAGAAGGGGTAATGGAACAGGTACGCCGACGCACGCCGGTAATGGAAGGGGTCTAAACCCTCGCGATTCAGCCACTTGCAAACGTAGTACTGGCTCAGGTGGAACCGTCTGCTATCCTCGTACTGCTGCGCGGATGGTATTCGAAGCATTCAAGCACATCTTCTTCAGGATCGGCATAAAATCTTAGCCTAATGATGACAACCTATTAAAAAGCGCATGACGAGGTACTTTAAAGCGATCGAAATCAGTCAGCCTCTGTTGCACTCAAAATCGTTTGACGAAAAGGCGCTTGAGGGTTAGGGAGTTGTCGGGGCTCTGAATACAACTGCCTAGCTCTACTCAAAGAGTCATTAGCGATTTAGCGACAGCATACAACGGTACCATTTCAACATACTCGATGTTCGAGTATTGATAATTACGATTTGCCATTGTGATATCGAACACTCTCTCCAAGTCAAAAAGCGCGCCAATCACGCAACGCGTCGATGAATCAAGAAAAATTTCATTTTTTTTTTAAAAGCGAGAATGCGGAAAGATGATGGATGGGTGTCACGATATCCGGTCATTATCATCCCTTACGCTGATTGGTCTAATTATCTAGTGGCATTATTTTTGAGAGTCTACATGGGTTAAATCTTATTGGTTTATTGTTCTAAGTGGGATCATGTCGAAACGTTTCCGAGTTTGGTGCGTAAAACTTACATACAAGCTGAATATTTTTTATTTCGAATTTTGGGCTTATCGTTTCAAATTTCGTCATCGTAGATTTGGTTTGATTATTATTTTAATATTGCTAATGGTTAGTATTCGTGATAAACATGATGTAAAAGTATGAAAAAAATCATGCCATACATTATCTTAGAAAATTATTTTAACACTGCAAATGGATGCTATCCATGATATACAGTTAGTTCTAGTCACCGTGTATAAAGAATGTGTAGTATTAAAAATGATTGTGTACTTTCGTGTATAAAGAATGTGTAGTATTAAAAATGATTGTGTACTTTATATCAGTCTAAATGTTTAGCATTCTATAATTGATTATAAATGTTTATTAATTTTATTATTAATTAATGGACTTAACATAAAACACGTTACATTTTTCAATATGTATCGGTAGAAATTTTTTTATGTTTACGTAATGAAAATAAAAAAAAATCGTGAAAATTTAATATTTTTTCAAAATTTTCTAAAAAGAGTAAAAAATCAAGTTTATATTTTAAATACACTATCTAAATTTATAACAAATATATGTTTCTCTTTCACATATATGTTTTATATGTTATATATTATATATATATATAAAACTTAATTGTAAGACTGACGTTGGGCGATACTTACTGGACTAAATTCTTTTTGCTAGAGCATTCCACAATATGGTCGAATTAGGGTAATGCTATTAGGGCCAGATGCATTTTCATAAGCCATTTTGCAGCTGGGTCGTAGTAAGGCAGCTATACCAGGGTCTAGTATAGACAAATAAGGCAGACCCTAGTATGGTTGAAATAAAGCAAACCTATTCATGTCAGATGTGTTCCAATAGTGTACTTCATAATAGAACTGAAGTAAGGCAATCATCTCAAGGACTGACATAGTCAAATAGGACAGACCGTACTAAGGCTAAAGTGGGAATATACTATCAAGACTGGATGTGTACTGATAGAGTATTTCATAACAGGGGCAAAATAGGGCAACCCTATCAGAGGCAGATGCAATTACATAGGGTATTTCCTAACAGGGTTGACATCAGCCATTATATATCAGTGCAAGATTTGGCTGAGTTGGGCGTTCCCTGGAAGGTTTTTCTGCTCTAAATCTAATCAGACGCATATGTAGTTTGCCACCATATGGCATATCCCAGCTCAGTTCTGAATGTAATAGGACCTGCTGTAATAGTTGCTGCATGAGGTCCCTGAAGTTGCCGATTGCCGGCTCCCCTCTCCGCCTAAGACCCACTGCTTTCTAAATAGTCCTTAAATACTTAGTTCTTAAATCCTCAATATAGACATTATTATTTTGTTTATGTCAGTGGTTATGTCCATTGTCTAGATAGCGCATATATCTCATTTATTTTAATGAAAAATTTAAATGTAATATTTTAGAAGCATAGGTCTAAAAATTAAATTATTTTGAATGTTTAATGTTGAAATCTTCGGTCCTCAGTGCATATGTCATGGCATGCTCTTCTTAAAAAATTGGCTGAGCAAAAAATTAAAGCAGCCAGAAATTAGGAGTACGATAAAATTGATTGAATAATGATTTTATTAAAAGATTTGACTGACGTGGAGTACGAAATACAATTTATAAAACTTCATTTATTAAGATTAAAAATGCAAAATTAAAAATATTTATAGTGTTTATAGTGCTAACATACAATGTAATTATTACTAAAAACTAATTTTTATAAAATTAGTTTTTCTCAGGATAATTCTTAAAAACTTTCTAATGCTATTTACTTCCCAACTTTAGGTAGACAGCAGATCTTTAGGTGGACTGTCTTCTGTACTCTATTCATTATCTTGTCTATTGAAAACTCTGACATATGATCATTTTGAAAAGTGTGACAAAAAGGTTCATTTTGAAATTATTACAAATTTGATAATGAGAAAATAATAATGAAAATTTCATT
Organism: Druceiella hillmani; assembly: GCA_039881145.1. Classification (NCBI taxonomy): domain Eukaryota; kingdom Metazoa; phylum Arthropoda; class Insecta; order Lepidoptera; family Hepialidae; genus Druceiella; species Druceiella hillmani. The sequence goes on along the minus strand of JAYKKI010000015.1, from coordinate 10,343,634 downwards.
ATTTTTTTCTCATATTAAAGTTGAACCAAAAAGTTTTCCCATCGTGGAACTCGGGACAGCAACAGCATTATTTGCATTGATTTCATAGGGCTTTCATTTTCCTTCCAAGAGGGTCTTGTATGGGCTTATCCTTTACTGATTTATTTCCTGACGCACCTTTCTGAATTTCTCTCCACCTTTCCTTGTGTCATCATTTCATCCAATTTGCTTTGTAACTTTTCCCCAAAATTTTCTTTACACGAAATTTTCATGACCAACTGATCCTTCAAAAATAATTTTAATTTTTTTAAACATCTGTGGCATTGCCAAGATAAAGTACTCAATCATCTAATAAAATTGATTGTGATTTTTTTTAAACTGACGGAGCGCCCAAATTTGTTCCTTTTTTGTGCGGGTTCCCAGTCGATTGGTCACATAGCATTTACTTCCGATCATATATAGAGCTGATTGTTACTACATTTTTCTTGTGGCATTACACCTTGTTTCATCCCAGGTTTCAAGTGTGCCTTTTATTCATTTTTGTCTATAAAATAAATTTTGGGGATTTGAGTTTCTTTTCAAATATATACATAAATTTTCAAATAATTAACGTAAATTGTCAATCACAATTTAAAAAAAGACTTATCTATGTTTAATTACACGGACAATTAAACTTTACCCACTACCGGCATTAGCATATATTCCTTCCCATTAATAATAAATACAAAAATTTACCATGAATACTGTCATGTAGAATATCTCGTGATATAAAATATATTCACATAGCAGCACAGGCAAATACTTCAAAAAAATTGTACACGCGTCTTGCGCTGTTCACTAAAAGCAATTTAACTCCATTTTTAAATTCATATTTAATACATAGAGTGAAACCTCTTTTTTTATATAATGAGTATCTCATTTTACTATAATGAGATACTCACTATGGTGTAAAATTCTGAAATTTCACAAAATAAAAATATCACAACGTTAAACAATGACCGAAAGATTCTTTTGAAAAATAGTAACAATTACGTAATATTTTAAGATTATCCCCTGTTTATAAGTCAGTAATTCATTCTTAGTAAAAAAAATATACTTCTTTATTTTCAGGGCCCAAAATTCGACACACTGAAGAAAATCAGACAACAAAACATATCACCTTCTCTATACACAATATACAAAGAACCAGTCCTATTGCACCAGGGCTACATGCAATATCTGTATGACCACAATGGGAGAAGATATTTAGACCTCATCGGAGGAATTTGCACTGTGTCTGTTGGACATTGCCATCCGTAAGTATAATGACCAATTCTGTTCTACCACCGGAACATGCAATATACGTGTATGTGTGGTTATGATAGGGGACGAACTTTAAATCTCAACTTAGGTATATGCATGACACATATTGGACATTGTCTTTTGTTAAGAGTGAATCGATTTTGTTGCGCTGGGGCTATACTCCACTATCTTTGCAATTATAATAGCAGATCACATTTAGAGATTCACACATTGCCTTTCCACAGAACAAAAGTAAAATATGAACACAGTCAACTAAGTAAAAAAAAAATTATGCAGGAGACTTTTCCTCATTAAATAATTTTTAGCCTCAATTTCTTGACATAGTGTCCACAGTCCACTCGTACCATTCCCAGTTTCTCACATAATTTATTTATTTATTTCTTGGAAACCCCATGTCTATTTTACAGTATTAATTAAAGCCCTAGAATAATGCACAGAGCAATTCCATAAACAAACACACCGAAAAATAAATACACAGTAATTTGGACAAATATCATCTATAGAGACTATAAGCTATCATATTTCAAAAATTGTATGCAAAAACTACTAATCCTAGTAGATTTTAATTGAATCCCTATAAAAGCAAACAAACAAACCGTCCTCTTTATTATATTATTCATGCTAATATAATAAAGAGGCAGGAGACTTTTCCTCATTAAATAATTTTTAGCCTCAATTTCTTGACATAGTGTCCACAGTCCACTCGTACCATTCCCAGTTTCTCACATAATTTATTTATTTATTTCTTGGAAACCCCATGTCTATTTTACAGTATTAATTAAAGCCCTAGAATAATGCACAGAGCAATTCCATAAACAAACACACCGAAAAATAAATACACAGTAATTTGGACAAATATCATCTATAGAGACTATAAGCTATCATATTTCAAAAATTGTATGCAAAAACTACTAATCCTAGTAGATTTTAATTGAATCCCTATAAAAGCAAACAAACAAACCGTCCTCTTTATTATATTATTCATGCTAATATAATAGTTTGTTTGCTGGTGATTTCTCAACCTTTTGAGATGAAATGTTATAGATATATATTTTTAGTTAAACTAAAGACATAACCGAAGTGATATTTTGACAAAGATATTTTTGGATACCCTAAGAGAAATGAGTAGACATGACGTCATTTTCCATAACTGTTGTCATCAGTGGGTTTTAGCTTATTTGAAAGAATTAATGTAATGTGTAAAAGTATGTAGGAACTGATATGTTCGATGTTGAAACGTTAATGAAAAAAATGCAAGTAAATCAAATTTCATTATTTCCAATTATATGAAACTACATGAAGTAGTATTATTTCTACTTTCTTTAAGTTCTTTACCACAACCTAGGTTTCATTGTATTACAACATCTTCACACCTGAAGCCCACCGGCTATTAGCAAAGATTCTTGCTATCTATTGCAGAAAGATCTTTGCTAACAGCTCACCTGAAGATCAACATCTAATGCAACGAAACCTAGGTCGTGGTAAAGAACTTAAAGAAAGTAGAAATAATACTACATCACATAGTTTCATTTAATTGTGAATAATGAATATCTACAAAATTAACGCCAAATATATTCAATATTCATTATTTCTCATATTTTAATATACTTATGCATCTTTTGACATACAATTGTGTGCCTGAGTGCATCTTTAGAACACTGTTATGACTAAAAACTTATATAGAATTATATTAAACATGAAAGTTATTACTCTACAAAATAAATTTCTCCATTGTCATGTCGCTCTTTCTCACAATATACATGAAATCAAAAATATTTTGGGTACTTCATTTGTCCTCTATAAAATTGTCATATGACTATTGTTAAGTGTTAATTGCGATGACGCATACCGGTTCAAAATGCTTTATCACTATTCCTAATATGCTTCATACCTGTTTATTCATTAAATTTTTGGCCTCTAAAAAGTTTACAACCATATATCTAAGTATCGGTCACAACTGAAATGATTAGAGATTTGTGAATGATGCAATTTCCCTCTCCTATCTTTTTTATACAAAATCGTTAATAATCTTGTTACACCTTCATACCTCCAGTCTAGATTCCAATATTTGCAAACCCACAACCTAGAATGACATTCTAAAAACAAGAACCCGCTTTTAAGCCCTCAGCACAGCATTACATTCTAAGGGGGACTCTTTACCACATATGCTTCTTGTCAATACGCTGTCATGTTTAAAAGTTATTTGAATTTATATTACCTGCCATAATCTCTTCTCTACTTTTAACCTGTTGTTTTATTTAATTTTATGTTAATTCTGTATATTCCATATTTAAATCTAGGTAAATATCCTTATTTTGCTATGTAAGAACCATTAATTAGCATTTTTAGATCATTTACAGTCTACAACAGTATTAGTTTTCCTCATTTGATTAATTGTGGATGGCTATAAGAGATTGCTCTTGTAGTAATAAGTTTGCCATTGTATACTAAATTTTCTAAGCTTGCAGTAAAGTTTCCTAATTAAATAAAAAATAAATAAACATGCCAAATTTTAAATTTCTAAGTCAAATGGTTTCTGAGAAGCACAGCTGTGACAGACTTATAGATAGATATATGAGTGAATTTAAGGTTCCATTTTTTCTTCCAAGGTACAGAACTCTAAAAAATAACAATATGTACATAAATTTTTTAACAGTTTGAATGAATTTAATTTTTTTAAATTCTTTATGCTTTATTAAATTCATATTTCAGGAAAGTGACCAAAAAAGTGAATGAACAAGTAAATACCATGTGGCACACAAGCAATATTTATTACCATCCAACGATTCACGAATATTCAGAAAAATTAGCATCAAAGTTCCCTGGGAACCTGAAGGTATGCATATAAGTCCAAAATTTATTTAAGTAATTATTTAATAAAGTGTATATTACGTTTTATTAAAAAATTGCTGTGACACAAAAAAGTTTACACTTCATTATAATTGTATGGAAATATGTATTGAATTATGTATGGATATGAGTAATGTTAATAACATAATGTAGCTATTAAATCATATTCTTTGACCCTTAAATTCAATCGCATGAATTACATTATTATTAGTTATTATTTGCTAAGTCAATAAATTTTAATTAGGCAATTATATATACACCTCATTCCTGATATTTATATTCTATTTTCTATAATAAAATATTTAATATAGAATACTGCCTGTGAATATTGTTTCTTTTAAGATAATGTTTGTTGAAATATGTATTTAATATACTTACTTTTTATATAATATCTTTAATATTTCAGAAAATTTTAACCAGTAATTATTTAACAATTGTAATCTAATTTTTATGTTTGAGCGAGATACTCAAAGTATATTAAAAATGTTTTTATAATACCTGTACACAATTTGTTATGATTACATGCCATACTCTTTCTAGCATATTGTTATACTGAGGCTTGTTAAGACCCATCCTTGTAAAAGTATTATTATGATAGTAAAAAGTAGCTATAATCTTCTGGTGAAAGCAGCTATAACCGTCATTGTTTGGTAATCTCTAAACCTTATCTACTTTCATCAACATCCTATTGTATTCAACAGCTTAACAATTAATGACAATTTCATCTGAATTTCAATTATTTATAGAAATAATAATTATTAATCTTTTGAAAACTGCTGTAAAACTTATTTGCATCGAATATACACTCAGTTATAATTATTAAAATCTATAGTTTTTTCAATGTAACGTTTTTGTTTAATAAGTAATTAAAATTAGAATATCTGTAGTATAAATATGTATGTAGGTGTTGTTAATTTTATATAAATATATCACTTTACATAAATTATTCAGACGGACATTTCAAAATTATTTTGTATTTTGCTATTAAAATATGTTTTAAATAATTTTGTATTTTGTTATTAAAATTAATTTCTCTCAGAGAAAACATTGCCTTTATTATTGCACCCAGCTTTATTAAATACAAAACTATAAAAAAGTATTTTTCTTAGCTATTACCTAGTCTGATGTGTGAAATATTTTGTGTCTATGTTTTTGAAATACCTGTCTTTTATTTTTTACATATTGTTTTTTTGGCATTTTTCATTTTTCACTTTTTATTTCTTTCTAATGAATTATATATTATTAATTATATGTAACAATATTTGTAATAATTATAGGTAATAATGCATTTTTCTGATTAATTTAATATTTTAATAAAATAATAAATTAATCAGAAAATTGCATTATTTTGTTAGTACTTAAATTAATAATTGACATTTTGCTTCGGGTGAACATTATCAACTTTGCTCAGATAAAAGGAAAAAAACATCTCCTGTAAAAATGTCTCCAGTATTCGTCTTTGATAACCATCTTTTATAGGGATGATATACATTTTTTCTTTTGCTGTTCAATTACTTTATTTAACAACATTCGATTGAATGAATCAACCGTGAACCTTGTTTTAAAGAAAGTTTGGCTGAAATTTGATTCCATTCTTAAGCATGTAAAAAATTAACCTTCATTCAATCCATTGCAATTATTATCAATGATCATCAACAACCTATTCCAGTCCACTTCTGAACATAGGCCTCTAAAATGCATGTGTCTTAAGAGGTAATGCCCATAATTGTCATGTTGCGTAGCTTTATGAGTTCGTGGCTTCTAGCACCAGTGGCACGGTTGCCTGTCATTGGTCTGTGGTATTTAGCTACACAATTAAAAACGTCTATTCAGCCTCGCCCTTCAATTGGTGTGAAACAGAACCCATGATCTGCTGTGTGCTGAACCATCAGCTGATGCCATGGTCGTAAACCTGTTAAAATGCAACATACTGCAGTGTGATATTATATGACAACCTTGTCAATATATCTAACAATTAATTTCTTACAACTTTTCATAATTGTTTTTAATTCTAGGTGGTATATTTGGTGAATAGTGGTACAGAAGCCAATGATTTGGCTTTGATGTTGGCGAGGATATATACAGGACACTATAATGTGATCTCCCTTAGGAACAGTTACCATGGACTTTCATCCACGTTAATGGGCTTGTCTGCTTTTGGTGCATACAAACAAAATATACCGAGCGGTTTTGGCGTACATCATGTAAGATACGCACCTAATATAGTTTAAGCCATTATGTTTAACTAACTTATATTTACTAAAAACCAAAATAAATGTAAATTTTCAAGTATGGTCGGCATTCTACTTTAATTTTACAAAGAAATATCAGATTATGTCTTCATATAGTAATATTTGCAAAAGGTTTTTGTCTATTTTTATCGTAGCCTGCCATTAATTCCGACATAGATATATTTCATTTTCTTTTGAAAAAGTTTTTACGAACAATTTTTAGTTTTTATTTATAAAAAAGTTATTTACAGCTTCACTGTCAACCCTGTCTTTTGGTATAGTGCAGAATGTAGCATGTAGGGCTGAGCCCGCCAAATGTCTTGTCATCTGCCGTACATATTTTTTTGTTGAACTTTGGTATTTATTGATTATAATTTACAGATTAGTAAGTTTTTTTTCTAGCTTGTTTATTTTTTTAGATTTTTCATTATAGTAAGACATATTTAACTATAAAGAAAAACACTTTGAAAAGATAAAATTTTACTTGGCATATAGGGATGGATATAAATTTTCTGCCGGGCAGTGAAAGTATTAAACGCGATTAAATTTTATTTCAAAAGTAATAATCTCCATATTTTTTTTCATTTTCTGATCAAGTCCATAACCAAACGAAACATCTTTACTTCTTTACTTTCTACTTTTTTTAATTTTTATCGCAAAAATTTATTAGACCTGACATAAATTGATGGTTATATTATAAAACTTTCAAAAGTTATTAAACATATACCTAAAACATGAAATTTTAAAAGGAGGAAAAATAGGGTAGCAAGAAATTATTAGTTTATAAATAAATTATTTTAATAAATATATTAATACAACTATTAAACAAATTTACTAATATTTTTTTAAGGGCAAGAATTTTTTTAATTCATGTTAGAAAAAATTCTAAATACTTCTCACAATGCCTTTCAATATATTTTTATCATGATTAAACTGTTCAAATTGGAAGTTAATAATTTTTTTATTATTGTTTTTTTCTCAAACATTGACAACGTAATTTACAGGCTATGTTACCAGATCCTTACCAGGGATTATGGGGAGGTTCAAAGTGCAGAGATTCCATATCACAAACTGATAGGAAATGTGATTGTTCAACAGAATGTAAAGCTGGAATTAGTTACTATGAACAAACTGAAGTGGTAACCGTTCAATTTTATTTTTTTCTGATCTACAATGTAAACATTTTATAAGAAAGTAAGAATACCTTTCAGCAATTTATATAAATATTTACAAAAACACGTTCATTTTTAATTTAATTTTTTATATTGACTTTCTTGGTGAAATAAAGAATTAATAATTGCGAGAGGTAAAACTTTTACAAAATGTCACAATTGTATCAAGATACAGTCGATTTCAAGTTTTAGATGATAAACAAGTAAGAAAATGTGAAAATTGTTTTTAATTCAAGCTTCAGGTGAAAGTGTAATTTTTTATGAAGTTACTTAATTCTTAAGACAACAAAGTACATCTTAAGTTAAATGAATCGTCATAAAATTTAAATGTTAATTATTATTCATAAATGTTATACTTTTTAATTTTAATTCTTATTAAATGTATCTTTTTAAGAAAGTGACATTAATTTTTTAAGAGGTGATTATGAACAAATAAACTATATTTATTAATATTATTAGATCAATGATATTCATTAATAACAAAATTGTTTTCCAGATTTTCAATTATTCAATCCCCGGTGGAAAAGTGGCAGCCATGTTTGCTGAACCCATCCAAGGTGTCGGAGGTGTTGTTCAATATCCAAAGAATTATTTAAAGAAAATTAAAGAATTGTTAAACCAAAAAGGCGGATTATTGGTTGCTGATGAGGTAGACATGTTTTCTGCTTACTATTCATTTGGTTTTTTGACATTTATTTAAGCCAGGAAGTATACAAAAATAATGTCAATTTGAAGATGTTACCAATATGTTTGAAGAATTTGTTACCATATCACTCGTAGTCAAAACAAACACTGATAGTTTATGTTCGAAGTATTTAGCCCACAAAATATATTTAAAATTTAAATATTTAATATTTTAAAAAATAATCATATTAAAGGAGGCTTGAAATTGGTCATATTGTATATGAGTCAGTAGGCTTATATACAAGTAAAACTACTAACAATTTAGTGAAAGTCTACTTATCCATATTCACTCCACGTAGTCTTTCACAACAATATGTATATATATATATATATATATATATATATATATATATATATATATATGTATATATATGTGTATATATATATATATATATGTATATATATATATGTATATATTTATATATACATAACATTTTATAAACTATTTTTTGAGACCATATACAAGAAAACAGTCAATGTGTACTTATTTGATTGTATAATCCACACTGAAATGAAACTAAGTGATGTAGTATTATTCCTACTTTGTGTAAGTTCTTTACCACAACCTAGGTTTTATAGGCAAAGATTTGGTCGAAAGCCCACATGAAGATGTTGAAATACAACGAAACCTAGGTCGTGGTAAAGAACTTACACAAAGTAGAAATAATACTACATCACATAGTTTAATTTAAGTGTGAGTAATGAATTTCTACAAAATTAACGCCAAATATATTCAATATTCAATGCTTGTATAATGGTGATAAAGATATGAAAAATATGAACTGAACGTCAATAAATCTATTGTATTTTATCAAAACAATAATAAAGCATTTTGTACCTACTGAAAGACCAACTTTTACAATATTCTGCTTGTACTATTGCGTTAGATGTTACTGTAAAACAATTAAAAAATAAAATAACTGTTTCACGGGAAACTTACGATTTATGGCTCACTTCTTTATTGTTTTTTAGCTTTTTTGACTTGTTTGTTATCAAGTAGTAGACATTTACCAGCTCTGTTTTGTTGTTGGCCCTGTTTCTGCACTTTCCTCTTGGCTAAATCCGCAATCACGTTCGAATAAAAAATTGTCTGCAGTAATTGTCTATAAAAATTTCTTAAGGTGTGTGGTTGCACCTTGATATGCTTTTAACCATGCAATATAACCTTTTAATATTTGATCTACCTAGAGCCTGAAATTATATCTAATCTGTTTAATGAGGTTAAACAATTTGTAAACACATCCTTCAAAATATGGCAACGTTGTTTCGCCAACAGTGTAGTGTTTGTTATGTGGACAGTTGTAAAAGAAACTTTTCACACAATTTTTCAATAAAAGGATGAATTTTCGGAAAATTTGTTAATCTTGTCCAATACAAATTAGAAAATGTGGTTAAAGATCTGTTTCATTATAACTCACTACAAGTTAGATTATTTCTTGTGTCAGGTGAGTTTCCTATTTACCTGCCAGTAACCACTTATTAACAAAAGACCTCTGACGAACTTATTTTTGTCTATTTTGACGTCAGCAAGAAAATCTTTTTCTTACCAGCCTTTTGTCAAGGTATTTGTAGTTTTGACTGTCAATAACACATACATCTCATCCGAAAAATACAATGAAAACGGCTTAATAATTTTTTTATTGAAGTTGTCTTCCGCTTGAATTTTTTTGATGATAGCTTCCGCTTCGTGCTCACATTTGGATATCCTATTTAGTAGCTCCCTGGTTTAGTTGTCTACTTCAACTTTGTCTACATTTGATAGATGGATCTCGGCATCTGCTCTGTGCAAGTTAGTTCTCTTAACTATTGATTAGGGCAACATGTGTCTTCTTCCATGAACTTATAATGAACATGTAATGGTGGAAGTGAAAAAAATATTATTCCTTGCTGGTCTTACGACGACAAAGGTCTGAAATAAAAAATTTGCCATTAATGTTATATATATAAACTTACTGTATCAAATACAATATACCACATTTCAAGTGAAAAAATATAAAAAAATATTTCAAGTAAGATAATTATGTCATATGAATTCTATATCCTAGAGAAGTCATATGAATTCTATATCCTAAGGAATTCTATGAATTTTCACTAAATTTTACCCACCTTCAAGAGTCAGATTAGCTATTTTATGTTTACTGCAACTAAAAATCATTAAAAATATGGTATATACTATATGTAGTTTAAAATTTTACTCAAGAAACCTCAAAACAAAGGAAAAGAAACTTCAAACATATGCAAATTTCAGCGTCCCTAATAACACTGAAACTGTTTCTATAATATTGTTTTTACATTCTATTTGATACCGCAACTAAACAAACAAGGTATTACTGCTGATATTTAAGAATAAATCATTACTTCTGGTGTATCACCTATGATGCGGTAGATTCAAATACTAAATATTTTCATAAATGTGTTTTTAAGACCATAAAATATTTTATATAAGCAGGGATCACTATATTTCTAATTTTAATGATAATAGATAATTAAAAATAAAATTATTTATTTGCATGAAAATTATTGTTTTGACACCTAAATATCGCTTACTAATAAGTGATAGTCAGGATTATTTAAGTCCTAAGATATATAAAGAAAATTACCATATTTGTTATTCCTTCATTTTGAAATTTAAAAAATTAGGTGCAAACAGGCTTTGGAAGATGTGGTGATCACTTTTGGGGTTTCGAGTCTCATGGAATAATGCCAGACATAGTAACTATGGCTAAAGGGATTGGTAATGGATTTCCTCTCGCCGCTGTTATTACAACCCCTGAAATAGCAGCCGCTCATTCCAAAGCCCTCTACTTCAATACTTATGGTGGAAGTGCAATTAGCAGTGCTGTTGGGTTAGCTGTTCTGGAGGTAATTATGAGTACTACATTTGGAGACGCAATGTGTAGATCCTGATATGTTTCAATGACTTATCATATTGATATTGATACATAGAATTAGTTTATCGAAAAATGTAGAGAAATTGTTTTTTAACCTTCTGATCTAAAAATTAGGGAAAATGATCGAGATTAATAAAATCTATTAGGATATAGATTTTATTGATACATTTCCTGCATTTTTGTTATATTTGTGTTACATTTCCTATCAATTAAATTTGTTGCAAAATTGCATGAATTACAATCGGTATCCTGTCCACCATATTTTTTTTGTATATAGTTTAAAACGCGATTGGTAATTTTGTTTTGACTGAATGAATATTAACCAATATTTCTGTTATAATTAAAGTATGATAAATACAATTTTATACATTTCATAAAATAATACACAAAATTTGTTTCATACAGGCAATCGAAGAAGACAAATTGCAGGAGAACAGCCAATTGGTTGGAACATATTTCCTTGAAAAATTAATAGAGCTTCAACGGAAGTTTAGAGAAATTGGTGATGTCAGAGGCAAGGGTCTGATGATTGGAATTGAACTTGTAGAACCAGGAACAAAGAAGCCACTACAGGCAACACATATCTCAAATATTATGGAATTAGCTAAAAATATGGGAGTACTTTTGGGTCGAGGTGGTTGTCAGGGAAATGTGAGTATATAAGATTATCCATTCTCCTTGCAAAACTTTTTTTCCACCAAATATTTGTGCTTGTTAATATCTAAATAATCTTTATTATTTATCTGAAATATTTTTTCGAAAAAAGTTCATTTGTTACATAAGTGGACTTTTCAAATTTTGTTACATTTCAATTCATTCGGAAAAATTCTATATTGTGTCCACTGTAATAATTTAGATGTAATGGGATATTGCCGATTAATTGTAATACGTACTTACCATAATTTAAATTATATCTACTTTTGAAATAGGTTTCCTACTTATAACATTGTAGAATTTAAAACCAAAATACCCTTTAATATTCTATTTCACCTTTTATGATTAAAACTGTGGAACTTAATTTAATATATTCCTCCTTTTCTCTAGTTTCTATTTGTCCTTGCTTATTGTTAGTGACATTTATGAAATCATTTTAGTTTCAATTCCGCGTTGATCATGCCGTTTATTTTTAAATTGTATATATGGTATTGGCAATATCCTAAGGATATTTATGTCAATCCGTGTTATTCACAGAAGTAAGAAAACACTTTCTAGACAGTTGTAATATTCCAATTTTTCAACTTATAGCAGACAAATTCAATTAGTTTGCTTGTTATTCGATTGGATCATTTGTAAACTCCGTATATATTGACTTGCCTCATTCAAACAGACTATTTTTTTTCTAACATTTTCTAACATAAATGGTAGAGGTAACATGGTGGTCCATTGAAAAAACTTAAATCTTTTGACAGACAAAGTTATCAGAAGTGCATACAATAATAATTTTTTTTGAATTATTAAAATGTAATCAAAAGTAGCTAGAAACTTATATTTATTTTTATTACAGTATTACTCAATTATTGTAATGTGTATAATTACCTGCTCTGTGATAAAAATGAGTTTTGAAAAAACCTAAATCTTTTGACAGACAGAGTTATCAGAAATGCATACAATAACTATTTTTCTTGAATTATTAAAATGTAGTCAAATGTAGCTAGAAATTTATATTTATTTTTATAACTGTATCACTTAATTATTGTAATATGTATGCCATTAACATAAAATTGCTTGTTAGTCTTTAAACATATTAGAAATAAAACTAAAATAGTATCAACTGGCAGTAGATGTGCAAAGTTTGCTTTCTGAAGTCGCTATCTCTTCGTAAAGTGTTTTGTTTTTCAGTAAACTTATGTGATCCATTGAAAGCGATAGTTCAATTATCACAACCTTACCCTACAAATTCGTGCCTGCGAAATGTTAAAATAAATAAAATAGGAAATATTGTACATACTTAAAAATTGTCATGTGTTTGTACATCGTTTCATCTTTAGACTTTCTAAAATAAAGAAAAGTTATACTATAAAAACAGAAATGATTCATCTGTTTCATTACTTCTTAAAAACTAGGATACGCTTATAGGAATTACATCTAAAACTTTATGATTTTGATTAGATGTACTCATAAATAACGGTATCTTCTTAACACAATTATGTTTATATATATATATATATATATATATATATATATATATATATATATATATATATGTATATATTTATATATATACATATATATATATATATATATATATATATACATATATCTACACACATATATTGCAAGAATTATAATTTTCAGAGCAAATTTACTTAATGGATGCATATTCATAATCTTAATGACCTTGTGTGTTTTTGTCAATTTTATAGGTTTTGCGGATCAAACCACCGATGTGCATTACAAAGGAAGATGTTGATTTTGGCATCCAGGTGTTGGAACAAAGTCTTCTTTATTATTTAGAACCAGAAAAAATAAATACTAAATAAATTGTAATATATCATCAAGGAATTATTGTAGTGTTTCATTTTTAAAATTAACATTGATTTAAAAAATTTAAAATTAGTACAAAGGTAGATATAATAGCATAAAGGTATTATAAAGGAAGAAATCCAAAAATAATTTATAATTTTTGGTTCTTGGACTTTCTTTTCTTTATACATTAGTAAAAAACTTAATAAGCTTTATAATACTGTGATATACCATAAGAAATCCTCAAGGTGACATATAAAAGGGATTATATGATTTCTTCAGTTGGTTTATCTAAAAACTAAACATTTTTGACTTACAACACTTTTAACAAAAATTTTTTTAAAAATTACAATACCTAAAATTATAATTTTAAACGGAAAAGAAACAGCCATGCTTAAAGCAGGACAGCTGCTCCGCCATTTTGTTTTTAAGATATAATTCGATTATTTAGAATCTATTCTGAAATCTTTTGTGACTGGAACAATAAAATTTAATCAAGAGCATCCTGTAAAAAACTTATTAAATATGCCTGTAAATAAAGCAGATATCTAGAAAGAATTAAGTCGGGAAATGATTCATGAGGATATCGAGTCTTCCATCTTTCATAATTTATGGGATACTTGATATAATCAATGAGGAAGATGTGGTTAATTATTAAGAAGAAATTAATTTCAGTGATTTAATAAATAAAGCCGGTGATAAGTGAGAACCAGAAAGGTGAATTTTGTCAACCTTTGATTATTTATATAGACACCATGCAAGACGCCATTAGTGCTATCTGGGGACAAACTAATAAACTTTTGGTTACAATGCTGCCATTTTTTTGTGTGAAGTATTCCATTAAAATTGTTAATAATCTCTAAGTATTTTGTAATGAAATAACATCAAGGAAAATTGTGCTTGCGGATACTACCCACTTTGAAGAAGACTTTCTTAAAAGTTATTATAAATCCAGCTTTCATTAATTTAAATAATATTTCAAATTGGTCATAAACAATATTTAAATTTTTAGATCTTTGTGTATTATGTCATGCATAATAACATTATTCGATGGTCAGTTTCTCCTTCTAATTATCTTCAATCACCCGGTCCTTTTTTTAAATTGTTAACGAAAAAATAATAATGTGTTAATTCTAAAGTGCCATCTTCTCGACAGTGGTTAATTTTGTTGCACGGCGCTATTTACTTTTCTACAATAGTATAGATGGCATATGTACATGTCCCATACAAGAAAAAACAAATATTGAATAATTAATTGATGTGATTTTTGTTAATGAACAGAATAAAATATAGAACCAAACGTATGGTATAGAAATAACATTTGCATATAGGTTGAAAGAGTTTAGAGCGTTTTTCTTCTTTCCAAGAAGTGGCAAAAAACATTTTTTTTCAGGTAAAATTTGTAGTATAAAAGTTTTTTTTACATTTATCATTTTGTGTATTTATGTTATGAGACGAATATTTGCGAACTTTTTTACGTTTTAGACCAATGCCATTTTAAAATTATTGGACTAATTTTGTTCATCAAATCAGAGCCACATTTTGATCACCAAAAAATTTGCAAAATGTTTGCTAATTAAAGTGTAGCTTTCAGTCTACAAATTTAGTTATATCCCCATATATAAGTTAGTACTTATATATATATATATATATATATATATATATATATATATATATATATATATATATGTATATATATATATATATATATATACGTGTGTGTATATATATATATACAGACGTATATACAAACATACGTATACAGGAATATTTGTCAATCGGTGACGAAAATTGAAAAGAATGTTTTAGAGCTCAAATTTTAGCAAAAAAATTTGTCTACATTCCCATAGGTCGGAAATAAAAAAATTAGGAGCATCCGTTTGATTTTTAAAAAACCGACGTTGTTTCCGACAATCTGTTAACATCTGTGCGTCAGTCCGATCAGGGTCAAATGCATGAATGTTTACTTGCAATTAGTGCGATCGGACAGATATATTTTTTTTCCTTAATGGATAGACACCGGTACACCCACATTGTCTAAGATTTTCTAATGGACCGCTTTGAACAGTTATTAAATTATCGTTAAGACGATAATTTAATAACTGTTCAAAGTGGTCCATTTCGTTCGCAATCGCAAATGGTTTTTCAACAAATTCAACGTCACGTTTTATTTAAATTATAATTACATTATCAATTAGTCCTTCACTGAATTTAAAATATGACAATGAAACGGCGACCCCTTCGGTTTAGTTTAATTTAGGTATATTTTTTAGCAGCCGTGTTAACAACACGGTAGATTGCGGGGATTCCCTGGTAGCCCCACAAAAAATATCATAAACAAATAGCGTTACTTCTCTGGCTCTTAACTGTAAGTTATAGTACAAAAGTATTTAACTATACTGCAGAAAGTGTACTCATATTGATTAATAAATTGATTGCAGTTGTCTAAACGTCTTACCTACCGTACATTAGTCGTCTTTTTTAATAATTTGATATTTACTATCGCAACATCATTACGGTGCTTAAGTATAATCAACATTACCGGTCACAATGGGAGCAAATAGCAGAATTTAAAGACTGGTTGCAGCCCCCTAAAAACGATACGAGAAAAGCCTATTGCAAGTACTGCAAATGTGAAATTATTGCAAAATTGTTTTGTTTGAGGCAACATGTTTCATCAGCAAAGCACAATAAAGCAATAGAGGCAATAAAGAGTCAAAAAAGGATTAATTTTCCCAGAGTAAAAAAAATCTGAACACTCAGAAAGTAGAATCCTCACCAGCTTTGTTTGCAAGCAAACATTATGGCTATAGACCATTTGTCAGAATTTGATGACAACTCCAATTTGGTGACAACTTAAATTTACATCGGATGAATCGCACAAATATAATAAAAAATGTTTTAGCGCCACATATTATTAAAGAAATTGTAACAGATTTAAGAGATAAACAGTACAGTCTCTGACTCGATGAATCTACAGATATTTTGGTTGTCAAAGTCCTAGGGATTTCGATTAGATATTTCTTTAAAAAAGATAATTGCTACCTTCTTGGGTTTGGTTGAGATTGAAGATGGTACTGGAAATAGCATAGCAAATGGCATTACAGGTTTATTGTCAGCCCTAAACATAAATATAAAGAAATTGATCAGTATCGGGACGGATAACGCTTCAGTGATGACAGGAACTAACAACGGAATACACGCATTGTTAAAAAATGCAACTTATAACAACAATTCGGTTTTAGTGCGCTGCGTATTTCATTCTTTTCAGCTGGCTATATCTCATGCTTCAGCGGAAACTTTACCACGTAATATTGAATTTCTTATAAGAGAAACCTATAACTGGTATAGCCATTCTTTGAACCGTTGACTTTTTACAAAAGCATATTTCAAATGATCAACGGTGGCTCCGATTCATTAACGATTCCACAGACGTGCAGTACCCGATGGATATCAACTGAACCAGCAGTCAATCGTATTCTAGAGCAACGGCTGCAATTAAAACTCCTGTTTGAAGTTACCAGACGGAATGAAAATTGCTGTATGGCAGAACTACGGACAAATGATTCTGTGAATCATTATACAATATGTATAAAGATCAAATGTATGAAGATCCAATCAGGCTTAGTAGAATCGACAAGTCGACCTAGTCTAAACCCGGCCAGGGTAAACATTTTAATGCAAAACGTAGATAGTTATTTAGACCCTAAACCATACATGGGATATGCTTTCATGACCAAATTATTTGAATACGATCTTCAGTCTGATACAATAAACAATTTGCGCCAACGTTGTATTAGTTTCACATTGAAACTTGTGACAGAACTACGCTCGAGATTACCCATAAATTTCAAAGTACTTCAGAAATTATCTGTTTTCAGTTCAGGATACTTTAAAAGTAGTCAAGCCATCGATAGTCGAAATAGCCCAAGAGTTCAGGATGAATGCACCAATAATTGAAAAACTCATATCTCAACGGAGAAACATAGTTCACGTTAAAAGGGAGTGTCTATCTTCCACGGTAGAGTTTTGGAGTGAAGTCATTGTATATAAAGATGCAGCTGATAATAATCCCTATGAAGATTTATGCTAGTTTACAATGTCTCTTTTGTCATTACCACATTCAAACGTGGATATTGAAAGCGTATTTAGCTAAATGAATTGGGTTAAAAGCAAATTGCGCAATCGTTTGATGGCGAGAACACTAAATACCATTCTATATATCAGATTTGGCCTAAAGAGGGCAGGAAAGTTTGTCATTCCTATAAGCTTCCAGATGATGTATTGTGATGTATAGGTAGCAAAGAGGGTTAAGACTCTGGCTGTCAGACTTTCACATCAACAGCTGCTGTTGATGAAGACTAAGATATCGATATTTTATTCCAAAACATAAATTAGTGTAAAGCTGAGTAATATCGTTAGTTCTTCATCGACATTTCGTAGATTTTTTGTTTTCACGTTTTTCATTAATAAATACAGTACGTAAAATTACGTTGGCATTTTTTTGGCGCTTTAAAAATAAAGTTGGCATATTTTTGGCATTTTTTTAACACCACTCTAGCATATTTTGCAATAACCGAGTGGCAACACTGATAGCGACACATGTCACTATTTGTGTTACCAACTCATATGCAAATAACAACGTACGCAATTAATCCAAGTGGTATATTGACTATAGTGGGATCGTCCCGTGGCGGGGAATAAGACACATTCGGGAGGGGGGCTTTTTCTTTGTATACGCCGTGCGCCGCATTTTTCTGTGTTCGTCGGCGTGGTGGCAAGTTTGTTTAGGGTTACTAATTTATCATCTCCGTGCGTTTTTTTTTCGTTTTTATAAAACAGTCGAAAAAAGTTGTAAAAAAAATTATATATTTTAAATTTCTTATCATTATATGATTAAGTTGTCGATTTTTAATCGCTCCTTAAAATTTGGTCACTGACCAAAATATAACCTTGTATATTTAAATTTTCAAGCTGACTTTAAATTTGATACTGGGGACCATGATCGATGACGTAAGATTGCAATCAAATGTTTGACTATAATGTAGGCAAACGAATGAAATCTTTTAAATCATGAATTTTAATTAGCCTATTTACAATTGTTTTTATTTTCTAATCCTATTTTTATATATGTATTTATCCCATCTTTCTTACCTTTGCATTGGATGCTTGTCACTTGGTTTTTCACAAGACTTAGTTTTTCTTGTTCTAATTTTGAGTTTCGCATCTATTTTCCTATTTTTATCTATTATGTCAGGTATTATGTAGGTAACATTTGTCTATTAAGTCACATAGGAACCATTAAACTAAGTAGATTTGCTTTGCGCACTTTAGCTATTTCTTTAATATTTTTGGGTTATTCTGTCTCTTAAGTTATAATAGGCTAGATAATCTGTCTCTTAAATTATATATATGTTATTAGTAAAGTATTCAATATTTACGTTATTTAGCTTGTGTTAATAATTATATTCCGTCATTCATCAGTCTTGTGTTCAGTAAGTTTTTTTCTTTTTCCTTTTTCCAACTTGATCAAGTTGGAAAAAGAAAAAAAGAATTGTAACTGGTAAGTTGATTCTGCTACAATTAAACGAAAATGAATTTAGCTTTTCTCCCTAAACTTCCAGACCTATTTGAATACACCTCCTCTTTCAATAAATTTTCTTGTACTACTTTCCAGGCCAGTTTCGTAATCTTAATGGATTACGAACCTAACCTGAAGCGCAAATATAAGAACTGCAAAAAACCGAGATGTTCTTTCACATGAAACTAAAAATGTCAACTGACTCTTCCTGCATCGAAATAGAGGATACAATTCCTCGTAAGTCAATTCGCCTGCGTCCTGATCTCACACGCATATTCTCCCTTGTTTCCATCGTCCAAAAAATCTTTACCTCCCTCCCGCTCTCCCAAATCACGTATATGGCACCAACGACGTTGTACCATAATGGTTTATGTCCAAAGAAAAGAACGTCATACTATTTCCACATACTCGCATCATTCTAAGGCATAACCTTGGATGAAGTTAAACAAATTGATAAAAATATGACTTCCATGAAGCATTCGTCTGCAGAGTCCCCTAACTGTTTTGTAAATTACTTCACTTTTACGGGACAGAATAGATTGATCATCCCTCGTTTAACGTGAGTGTGAGTATTGTTCGCAATATTCAAGTCGTTCGGTCTGACGAGGTCTGATGACAACAAAAAAGTCCCAGAAGGCTATAGTAAAGTCTTAAAAATCCGCCATTTAAATTTCAACTTGCCGGTGGCCAGCCCAAATACTTTTCGTTGGAGACAATGATCATCACCTTTAAAGGTGAAGTCCGTTCACAATGTAATATACATGGCATATTCCTCTCTACATGTATCGAAATACGAATTTTCTGTCATCCAATATTTCAAATGCTGTAGGTTTGGACATATTGCTGATAAATTCTGCTGTTCTAAGTTTCATTTCCTATGTGGCTATGGCCACCTTGGAAAGAACTGCCTGATTCTTATTAACAAGGAAAAATGTGTTTCTTGCAAACGGAATCATGACTGATTTGCCCTGAGTTTGAAAAAACAAAAAACATTAAATTTGAAATGTCTGAAAGAGAAATATCCTAAGCGGAAACACCCAATATTATTCCATTGTGACGAAATAATATGCCTTAGTTGCATTCCATCCTTTCAAAACTCATCTTTCTCCAACATCTTCACAAAATTTCTTGACTTCGTCTCGTCCTAACAATTCTTCCCATAAAAAATAGTGACTATGAAATTTCGATCCTACTTTTCGAACATCCAGTTAGAGAGCTACGACTACTCAGTATTAGTACAAGACTGGGCAGACTTTTGAACTCGACAATCTGAAAATGGCTGAGATCTTAATCGATCGTATTTTCCTTGACCACTTTGTCAAAATTCCTAGTTGCCAAGTCAAATCACGCCTCCTCTATTCTTTCCTTCCTACAACCGTTATTTATAATGGCTCCGCCAACAGTGGCGAGGGTCTTATAGTGGAATAGTGGTAGTGCCAATTCCTATAAGGTAAATCTTCACTACCTCCTTGTTAAGTATTCACTACCCGTGGCCACCATCTCGGAGAATTGGTTGAAGTCGAGATACCATTTTAATATATATGGTTATGCCTGTTTGCGATATAACATAGCGGATGGCATGGGTGGATCCGTCTCATTATTGGACAAGTCTCTCCCCTTCTACCGCATTTCTCTTGGTTCTTGCAGTTATAAATTTAATGTTGTTGCTGCAAGAGTCAAATATAATCACTATCCTCTCTGTATACGCCCCCCTTCCGCCTTGTATCATAACATTCGAACTGCAGGACATTTTATTGCCAATTCCTGGTCGTATAGGCATCTTAGGGCTTCACTCGAAGCCACTCTCTGACGGAACTTCAGGACGATTTTAGACTATGCCAACTGAACGATGTCTCCTCAACACGAGTCCCTGTCCCGTTTCATAACACAAGCTTAGTAGATGTCTCCCTTTACTCTTCATCATTGGCATACTTATCTTCGTGGAATATTGTAAAGAAAACTTTTCTTTTTTGGAGAAAAAAGAAAGCCCCTGCTTTTTTAAATATGACCAAAATTCTCTCTCTCCGAAATTATTATTGACATAGAGCAGATTGGATAGGATTCCGCTCTTTGTTTAAGGTATAAGTGGATTCTGTCAATCCAATCTAAAACAAAACAAACTTACGCACTGTGTGGCAGTGGCTAGGTTCAATATATATATATATATATATATATTTATATATATATATATATATATATATATATATACACACATATATATATATATATATTTATATATATACACATATATATATATATATATATATACACATATATATATATATATATATATATATATATATATACACTCACACGCACGCTAGCACGCACGCACTCACGCACGCACGCACACACGCGGCAGATATATAATTATTTGCTGCTTTTTGCTTTATTTATCCAAGGGGCCACAGGAATCTATCACTTGAAAGGTGATCCATTTGGTTCAACATATCGATGTTGCAAATCCGGCTAGAAGAACGAAGAATTATTTGAACAATGGTTGTTATATTTTAAAAATCATGCCAAACCATCCTTGGAAGATCCAGTGTTAATAATGTTAGATAATTATAGCAGCCACATCTCTTTAAATATATTTAATTTTTGTTGAAGTAATGGTATCAACGGGGTAACATTACCACCCCATACCTCCCTGAACTAACATTACCACCTCATACGTCTCACCGAACGCTAGATGTGGTTTCCTTTAAAAACTGTTTACAAACACTGAAAATGATGTACAACGTTGATGACCAAAGCTTGCAGAAACTGTTCAACGGCTGCTTTACTAGTATTTTCTCTTTGGTCAGTTGAAGGACAGGCGGCTAATTTAATTTTGGCTCGAGCTAGGAGTTCCACTACGGTTTCGTTGAGCTTAGAATTTATTGAAAATGACCCCCTTTGACTAGAAGACAACGTATCTTGGAGATCATCACTAATCACTGGCAATCAAGATGAACCTCTCTAGATTCCAAAAGGGAAACCCCTAGTATATATTTTCCCGATGCCTTCGAGCGTTTAAACAAAAACTGGCTAAGCAATGATTATTATACTTCACAGTTTCTGATGGGACATAGCGCGTTCTGTCCTAGTTTATATCGATTTGCACTGAGAGATAGATCGGCGTGCTCCAACGGTTCCGACACAAGACGCGACTCATATTTTGTTTAATTGCATTGAGCATGATGATGCGCGTAGAGTCTTGATTGAGAGCATACGTCAACATAATAGTGGAGTAGAATCACGCGAATTGTTAGAACGAGGTATCTTTAGTCACTGGGACTTAGATGAGAGTGGATCGAACTTTGAAACATTTAGAGCGTTGGTCAAAAGCGTTCTAGAGAAAATGAAGGTACTAAATGGCTCATTGAGGACTGTTGGGTGGAAGCGCTGTGATTGTAAATACGGAACGCTATTGGAGAATTTTCGAGGGTACCTTCTTTCGTATGAGGGGGATGTTATGGATCCCAGAAAAGGCCCTGGGATAGCCCGGGTGGAATGGCGGGAGTAGTATTGATGCGATATCTAAAAGTCTAGAATAAGATGATGATGATTAGGATTTTTCCGAGGACGTTTGAACTCCATTGACTTTCACTCAGAAAAATTGAAAATTAAAATTGCCTTGGAAAAGGAAGGATCTGATTTTTCCTGAACGTCAGTGTCTGGTAGGTGCACTGTTTTCTGACATCATAAATTTTGATACTCTCATGCCCTTTTTCTTCTATTTATTTCCCCTAAAACTGATCCAAAAAATTTATGCAAGATGCCGATCTCTGCGTAACATAAAATATCCCAGTAAGAGTTTTCAGATATTAACAATGAGTTTTAGGCTATTCCTATGAATAGCTATTCCTATGAATAGCCTAAAACTCATTGTTAATATCTGAAAACTCTTACTGAGATATTTTATGTCACGCAGAGATCGGTATCTTGCATAAATTTTTTGGATCAGTTTTAGGGGAATTATATTGCCATTCCACCCGGGCTATCCCAGGGCCTTTTCTGGGACCCATAACATCCCCCTCATACGAAAGAAGGTACCCTCGAAAATTCTCCAATAGCGTTCCGTATTTACAATCACAGCGCTTTTACATCTATACAGCTTTTACGCTTTTACAGGAATTATACCAGTTTCTGGTGGCAATGGACAGTAGAATTAATAATTTTACATACATAATGCCTATGCATTATGTATGTAAAATTATTAATTCTACTGTCCATTGCCACCAGAAACTGGTATAATTCCTTTGGAATATAAATAGTTTAGGAGACAATGGCTTGGTTACATTTATAAAGTGACATTATGTCCAGCTCCAGGGCAATCCCAACACTATTAAGATCTTTAAATTTTGCGTGTTTTTATAACCCTTGAATGAAACATTCAGTAAAGTCCCATTGAAAGAGTATGCGTGTTAGCAAACTTCTTCAACCAAGGCAAGAAATGTATTGGGAAGGTTAATAAGCACCAAGAAACCCGAAAAATAAGGTTGCAAAATCTATGTACCGTGTGGCGTTTCTGGCATTGTCCATAATATTCATATTGAAGCTGGCAAGGAAAACCTAGTGCAGTAGGGTGAACCAAATTTAGGTGAGTCATCTAATGTGATGATGATCTTCTTCTTCTCTTAATGCAGATTCCAAAGCATCAACATATTATGCTCTATTTTTATTTTTTTACAATTTTACTTTTCTGTTACGTCTAGAATATCTAGTCAAAGAATATATTTTCAGCCTTCATACTGTGAGAAAATGATGACTAAACTTTCATCAGAGAAGATGATAATGAATAAAGAATGGGAGTATGTAGTAAAATATGTAGCTAAGATAAATGATGTAGATTTTTTTACAGTAGTGTTACTTTAGATCTACCATGTTGGTAAAAACTATACGATATGCTAAATACGAGGTGCGTGATCACCAAACGACCTCACGTAGTCAGTGAGTTCAATTGTCGGTTGCACGGATAGTCGGTGCAAACGATTTTAATGCTTGGCTTCTCTAGAGAAGAACAAAAAATATAATATTATCGCTGGTTAAATTCCGAATTTCGCAGATTTTCATTTAGGAACTGGAATTTGTGCGTATAAAACTGGTGACGTATTGAGTGCAACATTACGAGAGCGTAAAGACAAGCTCGATAGGTTCTTCGATGGTTATTTGCCATGACAAGTAGAAAACTCACTTTTTTAATTTAAAAAAATAAGCGTGGGGCGCTTTTTCTCAGAATCTAACTGAAATGTTAAGCATTTACATTCACTTAACATTAATCCGAGAAGTAAAATCGTTTATTAAAAAAAAAGGTCCCACACTTTTACACTCAAATATTATATTCAATAACAAACATGGCTTACACTAAAGTCCTTACTGAGTAAACACAGAAAACAGGTTCGATAATTATTTTTGCTTGTTAGTACAGTATTTATAAAAACGTGTTGGTTTTTAATATTTTAAACTATTATTTTATTTTTATTTTTTTGTCTTATATTAAAGGAGAGAATATTTTTTTCAGTTTGCTTTATATTATATTTATAACTATTTTTACAAATATTAACACTTTATTAAAAAAACTTCCATAGAATTCAAACTAGCAAAGCAGTATAGTTGATTAGGTTAAAGTTTCTCTCATTGATTCTGTTTCTTGAACGACTAGGCGAGCATCCTCGCCATCTCTGCCAATGTATCAGTATTGCAAAGCGTCTTTCCGGTAAACTTAGAACAATCCAATTCTTCGATCTGACTTTCAGTTATATTTTATTGAATCAGACAGACGCACCAGTTTATTGTGTTGTTATCAAAATTACAAATAACTGCCTAGTGTCATGGTGATATAACAAAGATGCCCCAATACAGTTAGAATACGTTATTCCGTTATCGAGTTTAGTGTCTAAGTTCCTGTTCTATTTTATTGAATCAGTCCGAAGGTACCATTTGATTGTATTGTTATCAGGACTATGCTCAACTGCCAAATTTCATGATGATGCAACAATTACAAGTGCTGGAATTTAGTTTCGTATATTCCATTTTATAATTAGTCATGGCGACATAATAAAAGCATGTTATAAAAATATGATTTTTATATCTTGAATTAATTTTAAACATATCGTCTAGTGTCTTTTATATTATAAACGGAAGAAAGAAACTGCTTAAGTTTAATTTCGTTTTTGTACTTGCATTCGGATTGAAAAACACCATTTTGGGTTATGTAAACCCAACTAACAATTTATAGTGTTTTGTTATAAATTATATTTGAATACTGTTATGAATTTTCATATTTGCTATTGTTCTATTAGGGCACCCAAAAATTATATTGTGGAGTTTTTCGATTCTCTTTCAATGACTTATTTTGACAATTGTTTTCTTTGTTCTGTGATACTAATAATAATATGGATAGTCAAACTTGTAATATTGGCCTTTGTGTGTTGTGTAACTATATATTTATTTTGTGTTTTAGTTAGGGTTTCATAAACCGATCCGACAATTTCACGTGTCGATATAATATCATACGACACTTCGTTATTTTAAATTGATATGAACAAATATAATATGGGCTTGGATCAATACTAACGTACGAGGATCGAATCCAATCATTCTATTCGAATGGATCAATTATATTAAGTCGTGTGGTCGGTCAAACTAAATTATTAAAATTCTTTATAATAAAGTATTTGACATGTTTACTTGGAGATTGACGACGGGTGTTTGCAGATTTTAAACTGTGGCGATTTTTGAACATAGTAATAAACAAATGATAAAATATACGCTACCTATAAAAAAATATATAACCACAATCAATTTGTATCGATGATAAACTGCTAGAAAACTATGTAGCCAAGTACTCAAAAATTGAAAAATATTGCTGTCAATTTTTGACGCAATGCACTATGCAGTACAGTATATCATTCGTAGTGTATGTATGAGCTGTTCTAGTATCTGTCATATTTGATAAGTATGTCATTTTGACGTCAGATAATCAAATACATTATCTAGTCCATCTAGGTTAATAGTGACTTAAATTAGTTAGATTAGTTGAAGGTTGACTAACCTTTGTCTAAGATTAAAATATTAGGTTATACTAAAATCTAATTAATTGTAAATTATATTTGTACAGCACTCGTAAATTGAGCCTGAAGATTTCTAATTAAGAGTTAAAATGTACATAGTGGACATTTATGATATCGTAAGTATATAATTTTCATTGTTTATCAAATAACATTTTCATGATTCATACATTGATGACTGGATTATTACAGACAGATTGGTGGACTTTAGCAATCGGCTTGCAAATATGTGTTGGAGCGCTGTTTTTATGGAACAAGTCACGAACACGTCGAGTCAAGAATGACCTTCCGAATTTCGCACAAAAATTCGCGGAATGGAATCCGAGGCCGCTCGTAGAAGAAGATGTTAAAATAGAAGATCCACCATCGGTGGGCAAAATCGGCGAAAATTGTCTAAATGTTGGGACCACTAACTTCCTTTCGTTCGACAAGGAGGAAAGAATAAAAGAGGAAGCTATTAAGTCCGTGCGTAAATACGGGGTCGGTTCATGCGGACCAAGAGGTTTCTACGGAACAATTGATTGTCATTTGGAACTAGAAGAAAAACTTGCCAACTTTATGAAAGTTGAAGAAATGTGTGTTTACTCATATGGATTTTCTACAGTAGCCAGTGCTATACCAGCTTATGTAAAACGTGGAGATATTATATTTTCGTAAGTTACTTATTTTGTCTTTTATATTATCTACTTTTAAATAATCTACTAATTTGTGGAAAAGCAGCCTGCATTCAACAGTTGCTTCTCAATTTGGTTATACTCTAGCTTTTTTTTCAAAATGAAATATATTTATTAATGTTTTTACATCTAATATCTTAAAAGAAGCACTCCAAAATTGTTTTTAAATATGATGGAAACTATATCAGTGGCATACATGAAGGGGAAGGCTGTAATTTTGGAGTAATGAAATCACATATATATCAGATCAGAGGGGTATAATTCCATTCCAGAAGTCGCAGAATTTTTTTTTAAATAAACATCTTGCCAATTATAACTATGATGATTTTTACTATCACCTAATATTTTTATATTAATTAATGACTTAAGATTTCATTTAATTTTTTCTCTAATTTGTTAAATAAGTTGAAAAATAACAGCTATAGCTTCTAATATGTAAAAATATTGGTACGAGTTTGGATTTTGTCTAAATTAAATCTTATTTTAATACAACATACCTCCTACTTTGAATAAGTAAATTTGTCAGCCACCAAACAACAGTCACTATTATAGAGCGATAAAGAACATATTTTATATAGATCCTTTCATTTCCAGTTGTTATAAAAAGTCATTTAAATTTATGTGGGGGATGCACACAAGTTTAAGTGACTTTTGTGTAAAGAAGGGCTTAATAACAGTGCATTAATGCTATGTAGCGCTCTATAATGCATCGTGAGAGACCTTAACTAAAGATGGCAGGAGGTATAAATAGTTGCCATTTCCCCATGGAAAAATTTTGAATTATGTATTTCTTCAAAATTTTCTTTTTTACGTCTCCTTACCTTAAAAAGAAAAACAGAAACTTATAAAATAAGTCATGTGTCCATCACTCTGTTGCAGTAATTTTTTTCAGAAATATAGAAAAAGTTATAGTAATGGAGCTTACTGACCTATGTATTCTTAATCATATGGCCCTGAAAAATTTTATTCTGAAACTTTTGAAAGGGGCAAAGCTTGATATTAAAAAAAATTTCGGGTTCAGTTGAAAAGATTATTGGATAGGATAAGATTCCAAAATTCTTTTTTCAGATTATTATGAAATCTTATTGAAAATGGCCACAAAAAATATGTTTCTTTTATCATTGTATCTGCTAAAGTTAAAATTAACTTTAGCAGTTATAAAGAAAAACAAGGATATTAGGAGTTAATATAACATTAAATATATTTGGCGTTAATTTTGTAGAAATTCATTATTAACAATTAAAAGATACAATCTTTGCTAATATCCCACCTGAAGATGTTGTAATACAACGAAACCTAGGTCGTGGTAAAGAAATTAAAGAAAGTAGAAATAATACTACATCACGTAGTTTCATTTAATTGTGAGTTAATATAACCTTTACCGGAAAATTATAATAATGATTCTAGATGTCATAGCTTTTTAGAAATCTAATACATTTTTATGCCTCTGAAAGATATACTTGACATTTTATTTACATGGTGAAGATTAGTATCACTATTTGTAAACAGTTTAATAAACTAGTATTTCTGTTAAACCATTTGCAAATGGTGAAATGGTGTGCCCGAAAAATGTTAAAATTTTTATTTTTACGTAAGTGCGTACGGAATCCACGTAGTGCACATTCCATTCATATTTAAAAAGTGTTTGTTATATTTTACAGCTGTCTTAATTGAAATTTTTGATACAACTTTTAGAGACATAGGTGTATGTTTTCCAATCCAAAAAGGTATTGAGGCAGCAAGATGCACAGTACAATATTTTAAGCACAACGACATGAATGACTTGGAGCAGTTATTGGAAACGGCGCTCCAAAAACAACAATTAAGAAGTAACAGAAGAGCTTTCTTAATTGCCGAAGCCATTTACTTTAACACTGGAGAAATGTGCCCAGTTCCTAAATTAGTTCAATTAGCGCGTAAATACAAATTGAGAATCATGCTAGATGAAAGTCTTACCATTGGAGTAAGTATACTTGTTACTATTGTTTATTACATTTTTTTTAAATAACACATCAGAATCACATTTTAATGTGAGTAATATCAAATTTTAACAGTCTTTCTATCCACTTGTGCACAGATTGAATATTAAATATTTCTGTAATGTAATTTGCTAGCTGTGAAATATTTGGGAGAAATAATGTAGTTCTAGTAATAATAGTTCTTATAATGATATTGGCACTTCAGTTTATTGGCGTGTTAATTAATAATTATTTATCTACAGGTTATAGGTAAAACAGGCAGAGGAATCACAGAGTATCTGGACGTACCTATTGAGGAAATAGACCTGATAGTAGGTTCACTTGAACATTCATTTGGTTCTGTCGGAGGTTTCAGTGGGGGTAGCCACTTTATTGCTGAACATCAAAGGCTATCTGGATTAGGTTTGTCTCTAATTTATTATTAGTTTAAAGGATTTTTGGATAAAGTGGAAAACTTCTAAAATTAGTTATAAGGGCTTATATGTTAATTTAAAAACAGTTTATCTCAAAATTATATTAGTTATCATTTTTGACAATTCCCAATTTTCTTTTGACAAAAAAAATCAGAAATTTATTTTCTCTTGTAAGGCAGAAAATATTAAATAAAAATAATCTACAGTCCAAATTAAAATTGCACTTTTCACTGAATTAAAGATAAAAGAATTTTCTTGTAATATAAATGACTGATAGATTTTTAATAGTAGTATTTTAGTATTAGTATTATTTTTAAAATAAAATTAAAGTCATAAAAAATAATATCAAATTCATAGAACATCTACTTGCCAAGTGACAAAACAAATTTTGCTTGTCAATGTAACATTGATAGATTTTCAAATGTCATATTTTATGATTTTTTTCAATGTGATATATTTATTATCAACCCATATCTAACAACTGCTGGACGTAGACATTTCCTGAAGTGTGCCACCTATAAGTTATCGGTTCTTCAGCAAATATGGCCTGCCCATTTTACATCATCTTGTTTTTGTTAAACACTACGTGGTCTACTTTGATTATCCATCGGACTTCCTCTTTTCAGATTTTATCCTTCAGAAGCATTCCAAACTCATAGCTCAGCGGCTCATTCCATTGCTCATTGAGCAACTTTAAATTAATGGATCAGGGTAACCGTAAATATCCACATTTCAATTCTATAAGTCATTACGAGCAGCACATATAATGACAGACAGAAGATCTGATGCAATTTCTCAAATGCTTCCCAGTCCAGTCGAAATCTGCAAGCAGCTTCTTTGTCGAAGTTGTTTCTACCCAGCTGAATCATTCGTCTTAGGTAGATGTACTCTTAAAAAAATTGATGCTAACATTACCCATGTTCTCTGGCTTTAATACAATTTATGAGTTAAATATAACTTCAGTCTTGCTCAATTTCATACTGAGGATTCATCTAGAAGAATCGTTTAAGCCAGTCAGTATTTCTGCCAACTTTTGCGGCATTTTTGCCAAACTTGCTATGTCCTCAGCAAATATCAGGTCTAAGATGAAGTAGTCATTTATATAGAAATGCATTCCAAAATATTTAAGCCGTAACCTTGCTAATGTCGATATAGGAAATTTTTTTAAGGTTGGAATTGGCGGTTGGTTTCATTGTATTTGGTACCACATTTTGGGCACTGTCTGAGTATATTACTGAAAATACAATCTTTATTTTTCTCTTCCTTTTGATACATTTTTAACTTAACCTAAGGCAACGTTGGCGGTACTTTGATTTCATCTCATGTGAAGGAAAAAAGGATTAACATTTGTTTTTTTAGGTTATTGTTTTAGTGCCTCATTGCCACCTCTGTTAACTCAAGCAGCCATCGCAGGTCTCGAAATATTAGAGAAGAAACCTTCGATTATATCAGAATTGGAAGCCAACTCAAAAAAATTACAAAGGTATGTTCTATGAAATAAATCTAATTGGATCTTTTTTGCAGAATTGTCTGGTAAATTTTTTAAATACTTATATATTTTAGGTTTTTTCAGTATGTTTGCCAGTTTCATAGTATTCACTCAAATAATAACCTTGTAATGATATGACGAGACCTCAGAGTATGTCATTGTTTATTATTTCAAATACTGAAAACAAATCAAATTTTGTTCACGGTAAAACTGAAAAAAACTGTCTTCAATATATTTCCATCATAAGTGACGACTTTGAGCTGTTCCAAATCAAAAAGCATTCTTGTCATTATTCAAATTTTATTTCAACTGTTAGCTACACTTAAAAAACAATTTATCAGACTTAAATATTTACACATATTTCTTGTACATAAAAATGTATTGCTTTTTAATAAGAAATAAATCTGGAGACATGTTGAACAATTAAACTATATACTGTTCAAACAAAACTGTATAAACATGAAAAATGTAGAATCACAGTTTGACTCGTGCTATTACTATTTACTCAACTTTAATACTAAATGTTGATTGTGTATGACATTATTGGTCAGATAAGTGAATAAATTTTTCTGACCAATATCGAATAGCGGGGCTATTAACAGTAACATGGCTCTGCTCACTTTTCCTTTACATATTTTAATGACACCTTAGCATTTCTTTAACGTGATTATTTCACGATTTGGTAACAATTTTATGCTTCCAAATGTATAAGTATAAACATAGATTCACTATTTTTTTAATAATAAAAATATAGCAGGTAATAAATACATGTTTCAATAAATGCATTTGAACGTCGTAAATTGCTTCAAATATATTTGACAAATACACTTGAAACAGTTTGTAACTTCAATACTCTGTTATCTGATGGTATTAATAGATTCACATTTTTCTAATGTATATTGACAACAAACCATGACAGTATTGATATTCTCAAATTATATAAAATAAAACACAGTAATACTCAAACTGGCTGGATATTTTTTATTCTTTTGTGAATCCATATGTTATCTTATAGTCTTACTGATCATTGTCAATGAGTTTAACAATTTCTGTTTAACAATTCTTTCCGGAGGAAACAAATATTAATTTAGAAGCTAATAACATTTAATAAAATAGTTCCCTCGTGCGTAATTCAACTCTAAGTTTAATAATTTACTATTGATGAAATTGAGGGTACTGAATGTTCTGTTAAATCTTATCGGAAAATGAATACTTCAATTTGTAGTCTCAACAAAAGACTAGGCAATTAGTTTCAATGCATAAAGAAATATTTTCTAAAATATTTAATCTGGCCAGTCAAATAATCTCTTCTATGGAATTCGAATGAGAAATTGGAAAACTTTATTATTTCAACTGCAGACCTGGTGTATAACCTATTCTCACAACCAACTCAATCCAATATTCCCTTTTATTGTACCTATTATAACCATAGACAAAAACACAATGTTAACAAGCTATAATTTATTGCAATTTAGATATCAGTTTAGTTATTGTTAATAAAATATTGGTAAAGAAAATATAATTTTGGGTGAAAGGTTATGATTATAAAGAAAAGCAACAGTAACATTTACTTTTTAATTTATATTTTTTTTTTTTTAAAATGTTCATGACATGTAGATTAAAAAAATGTTCAATTGTGTTACAATACAAGAATATTTTATATATAAACATATAACTCAATGTAAAAAATAAGAACAATTTGATTATTTTAATTATGATATTTTTTATAAATAATCATTTGCATGCTATGGGTTACCAATTTACTTTTATTTTATTCCAGCGCTCTGAACAAATTAAACAATTTTAAAGTGCGAGGTCACGAAATATCACCGGTTAAGCATCTTTACATTCGAGGTGAAGGCTTAACAGATAGGCTGAAAGAAACATACCTTCAGGATATTGCCAAGTACAGTCTGGACAAAGGTGTACAATTTGCAGTAGCCGGATACTTGCGTGACAATGAAATCGAGTGTCCAGAGCCATCTATTAGAATTACTTCAAATAAGAATCTCACAGACGGTGACATTCAAAAAGTGTGTAGCTTGTTGGAGGAGGCATATGAGGCTGTCGGTCCACAAGCTGATATTAAGTTAAAATAAATTATCTTTCTAATTTGTAAGCCTAATCTATAAGAAGCATTATGTATTATTGTTGCACAAAATTTGGTCATTTAATTATATTATAACCCAGTTACCAAGTAAATGTAAACCAATATGATTTAAAATATTAATTAGGCACAAACTTTGCCTAAAATGTACACCTAGGCTTAGAATTGAAACTTTATTAAAATGAGTGTAAAATATTTTATGAACGCAAATATAATCACAATAGTCAGAGTGCTATAATAATACTTCATTAATTTTAGGTATTTTTAAGCACTCTAAATATGTGTATTTTCGAGTAAATAAATATGTAACTTTGAATTGTATATTGAATACATGCATTTCATAATTATATAAAGTTTCAATTGTATTCAAAGAATATTCTTCCTTGTTTTTTAAATCAAGTTTTATACGTAAAGCGAGCATATCATAATCCCTAAAAATATTGTAATTAATTTTTTGCAATTCTACAACAAAGTGAAACAGAGTTTCAAGACATTATTTAAAAATACTGAATTTCCACTTTCATTTATTGACATTATTTAAAAACACAAATAAGATGACCAGACAGTGTTGTAGGGAAAAGAATGAAAAAGTATAATTATAACTATAAACCTCTAAAAATGAGGTATAATGTTCTTTCCCGGGCATGTTGAAATTTGATTATCTGAATTCCCATTTTAGAACCATGTTGTATACTTTGTTGGATAGGGTAATTGTAATTTTGAAATGTTAAATATTAAAAATGTTATGATCATTATTGATGAGAGCCGAATAAAAAATTAACAAATATTCTGTAGTGCTTTGTGTAAACGGTGTTATTATAAAAATGGTTATTTTATATAATTAGTTCCGACACAGGTTAAATTCATTTTGATGTAACAAAAAATTTACACATTTTTTAAATTTCATCTTGCGGTTAAATACATTTTTCATTACAACAAAACGTTTGACTGTGTTTTGGTATAATATATAATTATTTCGGACTAAATGAAGATCGATTCTTTATCAATGCTAGTTATTAAATCACATTTCGAGAAATTGCTTTTTAAATGTGAAGACTTGAATTTTTTAAATATATACTTGCAAATAAACGGTGATGCAAAATCCATTACCAAAGATTACTTCACTTTTATAATATGAATAAATAACTTTTTTTTATTTTACCTACTTTTAAAATCCCCTACTACTATTAAAATCCCCTACTACTACTTTTAAAATACCCTACTACCACTTTTAAAATACCCTACTTATAAAATCAATTTGACCAAAGATACTTTTAAATTTTTCTGCTTTATAAACGTGTTCTGATTTTTAATTATACGAATATGTGGTTGATTATAACACTATTTAATAATAATAAGAGTTTAATATAGAATTGATCACAATTAAATAAAATGTATTAAGGGTATATTACATACCTAATGTGATAAATAATATTTCATGTTTAATGTTCATATGATTCCTATAAATTAATTTTGTTATCGCTAATGTATTATGAATATTATAGGAAATTAAGTCACAATCACAAAATTATAATAAAACAATTAATATTTGGCATGTTATAATTAATTTATATTTCTGAGTTTAATTTCTGTTGTGATGTCTGGAATACAATAATGTACTTTATGAGGCTAGGACGTATTATGAGGAAAATCTGCGGTGCATTTGAGCAAAACAGTTTCTCTTCCAAATAAGAAAACTTTTTCACTATGAATGTCCTGTTTTACTGTATTACTAAAATATATGAAATTTTATTGGGAAATTAAAAATGTAAAAGTGACATAATAAAGAATTAATATCATGCTTGGATTATAAGCACATCACTTCAGATTAGAATCTGACTAGACATATTAACTAATTAACTATTATAATGACTACAAAAGCTAACCATTGTTAGTTTAGACTAATTAAAATACATTTCATACTCTATTACAAAACAACATTGCCATTCTTAAGCTAATTTAAAAGAAATGAAAACCTTTGCAAATTCCACTTTTTATAGTATTCATTCCACTTTTTGCAGTTTAATTCCACTTTTTGCAGTTATGCACCATTTCTATGTGCTAGAAAAAATGTCTGCTTTGAAATATTTTTATTAAATATCATTTTTGTATTATCTCTAGTAAGCCTATGAGAACAAAGAATATTATTCTAAGAAATATACTTTAATGCAACCCAATGAAAATGTTGCCTTTTCGTAATATTCTTTGGAAGGATGCATCATGCTTCATAATCTACAATCATAAAAAACTTTGATTCAATAATTAAAAAAGAAATACATACTTCAAACTCAAAGTAAATGAATATTAGTGACCGGGAAATGATGCCGTTCAGATAAAAAGAAAGTGCAGTATAAGAGTCTAACAACAAAAATTTAAAAAGTTTTGAGATAATATAAAGACGTTCCGGAAATATTCTTTAATAAAATTATCTTTACATTTTTACTGGTATGAAAGGCATCCCTGTAAAAGAGGGATGGATATTAGTAAATGCAATATATATAGTATATATTGCATTTACTAATATAGGATATAAAAAGTAAAAAGTTATTTCAGAAATATGTCAAGTGCTTGCGATACCACTCGGTTTCATTTAAAAAAGTCTATCCTCGGACAACGGCAGCGTAAATGGATAAATACAATTATTGTTAGTACGTTATGAAATATATAACAAGGGTTTAGATGCAGAAGAAAATTCTTTAATCAAGCCTAAACTCTAATAAATATGTGGATAAGGACAGGAAGTCTACTGGACTTTTCAAAAGACTTCTCAAAGTCCATTTGAGACAATCTACAATACCATGTGGTAAAATTATGTATAATAATATTGGCGAACAATCTGGAACAATAAATAATTCATAGAGTAAACCCATTATATTACAA
The DNA here is from genome assembly GCA_039881145.1 of Druceiella hillmani. Classification (NCBI taxonomy): domain Eukaryota; kingdom Metazoa; phylum Arthropoda; class Insecta; order Lepidoptera; family Hepialidae; genus Druceiella; species Druceiella hillmani. The sequence goes on along the minus strand of JAYKKI010000015.1, from coordinate 10,307,884 downwards.
TAGTAACATAATAGATTTACGTCACCCAAGTTTAAATTAATCTGTTTAGTACGAGTGGAACATTCCACACCAACTTAAGTACACATAAGTATTTAAGTATATAGATATTTCTTACTACGTAAATAAATGATACGTTTTCCCAAGCGTAAAACAAATAACATGATTGTCCGTGTCTCATTAATTTATTAATTTAAATTTGTTATCCACATTTGTGGCATGTGGTTAAAACGTTAGGTCGGTTGGGGGCGCAGGGACACGGTTTTAAATTGGAGACTCATATTTTGTGATGGAGACCCTAAATACACTAATAATTAACGTTTAAAAAATATCTTCAATAACAAACACTTCATGGGGTCTATAAAAAAACAATTTTTCAACTCCACATTCAGTGTCAAAAATTCAAAAAGGCTTTCTTTATCTAGGAAGTTTACAGTTGGAGGTCGGAAACATAGAAGATGATGTGAAACTATATCGATTTGAAATATGTACGAATTTTGGATATACCATATTGAATATGATTGAAATCAGAGCAATATTTAAATAGGTAGTCAGTGTCAAACATCATTATGATAACGAATAAGTAAATATTGTTTTGGTCATATTGATCTATAGACTGGAAATTATAATAGGAAAGATACATGAAGAAGAAAGAAATGACAAAAATAATAGAATACCAAATAAAACATAAGTGGAACAAAACTATAATAAACGTGGAAAAGCATAAAAGTTTGTATGAGAATATTTGTATAATATAAATATTTTGGATTAGAGAAGTACTAGCTTTTACCTACAGCTTCACCCGCATAAATATACATATGAGTAAATGATATGATATATATGGTGTACTATCTATTGACTCTATATCGTATTATATTTGTTAATCAGTAAAGGAATTATGCTATTTCTTGGATTAAAAAGTAGCTTATAATTTAATTCAAATCTTAAAGTACACTATATTAAGTCACATAAATTCTATCCAGTTCACAGAGGAGTATTTATAAGAAAAACTACTTTTGACCAAGTAAAGTTAAAGCTTAATAACGGTTACATTGTTAAATGGCAACACCGATGACGCTTCACTCGTCTTCTAATCAAAACAACAGTCGGAACGCAGCCACCGCGTAAATTGTTTGTCTTTGTTCTCGGTGCTCTTGTAAAAACGTAGTATTTAAAATCAGTTTTGCAGTTTGTGCGTAGTGCAATTAGATAAAAATCATTATGGACATTGGAGAAGAAGGTATGTACATGCACTAGTAACAATTAATTTTTTAAATTGTACTTTATGATGTAGTATTCTTTTATCGTACACTTGAGACAAAAAAATATGGTAATTTTTTTTGTAAATACTACATTCAAAACTGTTTTTGTGTATAAGTTCAACTTAGTTAATTTATGATTTTATGCGTAATAGAAAGCCTTTTTAATATACTTATTGGTTTTGAAAAGAAAAATCCTGCATGTACACGATTTTTTTTTTATGGTAATTTATTTAGCTTATAAGGTAAACATTATTTTTTTTTTGGTAAAATTCTTTTTCAGGCTCTCAAGATTTGGTGAAAAACTTTACCAGGAAACGTTGTACGACGTTTTTGTTGTACGACGTTTTAAAACAATGTTCCAACAAGAACATTGATGAAAAGTTCGAGTTTTTAGACGAGCACATCAGAAATGTTATCAAATGCCCTGAACATGAACCAAATTCGGTAAGAATTTGTTTAAAAACTTTTAAATTTCACTTTAAACAAAAATGGAGAGCCGCTAGTAACAAGGAAGAACGTTTTTTAAAGAAAAATGAGCAATGGCTCAATGGTGCTATAACAATACCTACCTGGACTAAAAAAAAGGTCTGGCTGACCATGAAAGATTTTATTGAAGCAAGTCCTTAAACAAAAAGACGTAAAACAAAGACTGAGAGAAACAATACCGTGTGATAAACTGACCTATGCAGCACAAATGAGTCAGCGAGCAGCAGGACACAGTGATGCATCTAAAGTAATGAAAGATATTCTTTCTGTGCCAGCAAAAGCTACAAAATATAGAAAAAGTGTTTCATCTACAGAAAGTCACATTATTAAAAAACACTCGCCATGGGAAGCACTATTACATTTTGTGGAAACTGATATGACGAGAAAACAATATGAAGTTACACATGCTGCAAACAAGAACATTTATCCTTGTTACTCGCTTTTAAAAAAAGCAAGACAGGAGTGTTATCCGCCAGAGGAGTCGATGCGTGTCACAGAAACGTTTTGTGGGATAAAACTTCAAAATCTTTTAGATCACACTTCTACGCGGCTTTGTGAGTATTTGAATGAAGTGTTGGAGAGTTTAAATGAAGATCAAAGAAAAAATTTGGAGCTATTATCAAAATCACAACAACAAACATTCAAACAAAAATTCTAAAATAGAATTTGATGGTCAGAAGAAAATTATTTGGCAAAACCCAGTGCCATCTTCTACAAGATTTTGTCGAACTACACGAATCCGCTTTGTTAAAGAAACCAAAGACATAACAGACAAAGAAATCCGCTATGTTGAAAATAATTAATTGACCATGCTATACTGCCTATTGGTCACTTATCTGAGGAGGCGGCTGAGGCCCGCAACAAGCACTTCCGTACTTATCGGCAGAGTTTTTCCAGAAATTTTTCGCGGGTGAGCTGCAATAAAGATATTTTAAATAGACTTTTACTGAGTTCTGTTTTTTATTATACATCTAACCAATAAAACTCCATTCATTTTGATCAACTTTTGAGGTCAAATACTCCTCTGTTCAAACATGATTAGCAAACATTCAAGTACATTTTTTATGGTTTTAGTAGTCTACGCAAGTGGCCAGTAAAAACGTACATATCACTACACACCTGAATTATACTTGGGCCAATTGGATAGTGATTTGTTGCTTTGTTGCAGAGTTGTTAGGTAATAAACAAACCAAAATCGAATTTATTATATTAAGGCAAAACATTCTTTCACAGCAGTTTATCTTGCTTAGGGTCTATAAATAAATTATAGTATTTTTACAATGTCTTCCACAATGTAAAAGCGTTACTTTATAATTGATTATAGTGGGTATAACATTTTGCAGTCAGGTAGTTAAAAATGAATTTTAGACTACAACCAAACTTGTTTAAACTGTAGAATTTATGATATTTATATGTGTAATTATGTAATATGTTGCAATTAGACATATTTATTTAATAAATATGTATAATTGCATTAATAATCATTTGGTAAATTTATTGCACAGTCAACTAGAATTAAAGTGCAATTATAAAGTAACAGGGTAAATGGATAACAAAATATGATAATGTGAAAAAAAAACAAAAAAATCACAAACATTACATTTTTTTAATATGTCAAGTGGGTCTTTGGATTAGGATTGAGGAAGATATAGCAAAATGATTAAGGGAACGAAATGGAATATGAAATATGAAATAGAAATGGAATATGAAAGGAAATGGAATAGGAAAATAAAGTTAGAGGAGGTATGATTTTTTCACATGACTTTTCCAGATAACTTGGCAGCATGAAAGAGTAATCATAGAGTAAAATAAAAAAAATCTAGTGTTGCTTTCTTGAATGACACTTATTAGTATATTCGTTGACCTTATTTTAAGAACAAATATGTTAATAAAATGCTGTGTGAGTTGCAACAGGACGTTTTTATGGATAAGTACTATAAGTGTATAAGTAAATACAATTTTTATGGATTTAAATTGACTTCTGTTTAATGTAAGTATGACTCTAAAATCAAAACCAATTTTCTAACCCATGGTAATTACCTTTGAAAATTTAGTTTACACTTTTCGCAATATATACTACTTTTATTTAGTATTAGCAGTCCCAATGTTTTGTCCACGCAAATGACATATTTTGAAAGTCTAGTGATGAATGCTAAAAACTAAATACAATATTTGGGAATCTTATCAACTTTGTAAGAGAAAAGTTGATCAATTTCGAGGACAGAAAAAAATTAATGATTTGAGACGGAGACTAAGTTGTTATAGCGATGCTAAAAGCGACTTGGGAAAATTTATTTATGTTTAAGAGAAAGAAAAAGGTCGCAATCCATACTGATATTACTTAAATAGTATTTTGTTACTTAATAGTTCTACGAAGAATGAATAGATTCTATCAAATGACTTACACGCTAATAGAGACCGTGCAAGATATATAGAGGTCGCTTGAAAATTACTAAAATAAGAACTTTTGGTTACGTGTTCAATGCAGTATTTCATAGATAGAGAATTGTAAATGTCATTGAGTTTAAATATGTTATGTTAGGATTGAAAATGAGATTCGATTTTTGAAAAACAAAACACTATATTGTTTTTAAGAATTATTAAAAGGCTTTTATTACACCACTCTACACCATATTTAAGTGTTATACATAATTGTGATTCATTATAATATGTACACTATAGGGACATCAAAGGAAAAAAATAAAGGCATTATACCCAAAAGGTCATTAGTTTATCACTAAATGGTACCTTGCACAGAATCTATAGAATATATTATAAATTAATACATAGAATAATTTTATAATAAATCTGAAAAAAGGTACGTTTCCTTAAGGAATACCAATACATTTCATAGGGAGCCACTAGATGGCAGTTCTGCTGCTTTGCTGAAGTAAGCAATTTTTTTCCCTAAATATTGTAAGATACTACCTACAGAAAATTTATTAAATTCAGTCATAGATAAATTTTTACGCAGACGAAGTCGAAGTAACAGCTACTATAGAATATTAATGTATTTCAGATAAGACTATTGTTTTAAATATTGATATATCTGAAAGTTACTACGTTGTTATATACAAATTTTTCTGTCAAAAAAAATATATCATTCAAACTGTAAGCCTTGTTCTACATGATTACTTTTACTATGGTAGCAGAAATAAAAAACCACAACATGTGTTAACACACTGAAAATGATTATAAACAACAAGCAAATGTATTAGGTTAGGTTAAGTCAGTTATTTAAGAATAGTCCCCAAAACTTTCCGTGGGAAAAGATAATATACTTTTCTCGAAACCAAAACCTTTCAAAATATATTACCAGAGTTAAAAATTTAGGTTTTCATTTTTTTTAAAGAATGATGAGTTCACAATAAATTGCTATTTTACATTTTATTTATGTGACTGTGTAGATAGCATCACTACATATATGGCATTTAGGTATATGCATTACATAACATCTTATATTATATTTTAATTTTAACCATAATTTAAATTCACCTTATAATGAGAGGCTTTTCTGACTTGCAACATATTTGTTAATATTTTCATAACTCACACATTACTATTTTTCCTTTATAATTATAATCACTATGCTTTGTAAGAAAATTTACTTTCAATATGGTTACTAAAATACTTGAACTTTTTCACTGAGAATAATATAGCCACTCGAACCTGAAGCCTCTAATATTTTATTTTTAAGCTGTAAATATTTACATTCTCGGTAACTCTTCGGCTATTTGCCCATATCCAACACCTCTATCCATCTCTCGATCATCCATTCTGCTCAGAGGGCTCCGAATCTCAATCAGTCTTCTATCTGTCTGCAAAGCATGGTTCTTGTTCTCTAAATCACGACGGATGGCATTAAGGTGTTTGTTCATACCATGGTATGTTGATCTGAGAAAGTTGAAAGACATTATCTTTGAATAGCCTACTTAAAACAAAATACTGTCATTAATTTACAAAATGTGTAACAATTTTATCAATATATCATTGCATTTTAAATATAATGCTACTTCCTAAGATAGAAGAATAGATATATTATGTTCAGTGGCGTAGTTAGCATGAAAACTATGAAAATCAGTCAATATCCAATAAACTTTTATGTCAATAATACAAATGGAGTCAATAATAATCATATCGAAATATTATAATATATTAATAGTATTGTTTTATTATACATACCTATATTTTTTCACATTGGTACATGGAAGGGTAAATTGGGTATGGCAAAGCAGAATGAGAGTAGAATTAACGCAGTGGAAATGCATTCCCTGAGAAGTACGTGTGGTATAAAATTTAATGATAGTGTAAAGATTAGTGCGATGAGGAAACGGGTAGAATTGAAAAAAGGTGTACTGATGAGAATTGACAATTGAAAACTTCAGCAGTTTGTTCATGTAGAAAGAAAATGCTTGTGATTGTGCGGAGATAGATTGTCAGGTTGAAAGCGAATGTCCCAGGGACAAGAGTCTCGATTAGATTGTTAAAATATTAGATAAAGGGCCAAATGAAAGTGAAACCGTAGAGTACTTATGAATAAAAATAAGTTTAGTGCGACTATAAAATTTGGAAAAATTTCTGTAAAATCTCATTCCCCAATGAATTTGAAAAAGTTTATATACCCAGTCAGAACATTCAAGCCTTTATTTCGCAATGCAACCTGAGTAAAATTGATTTCCCTTAGTACATAATTTCAAAAGAAAAGATAGCAAAGAAATATAAAATAAAACACAGCAGGCATAATGTTCTTTATAGCACCTCGGGTATCTAAATTTTCTTGTTGATCACATAATTCCACAATTGCAACCACAACCCAATCAAAATTCACTTTTAGTACAGCATAGGGAGAATTCTAACGCATTATTGAGAGTCTAAAAAATTACTTTGCTGTGTTTGATAAGCACTTCTCAGCGGCTTGCAGAAGCAAAAAGAATATAAAAATTGTTTTTACTGTCCCAAAAATTATTGTTTTTTTGCTTTACTAATAGCTTGTATTCCTCCAGGTACGCCGCTCATAACAGCTGCATTGTTATAACTTTGGGAACGAAATATCATAAAATCTAAACCTAATTTTCAAGCTTCTTCAGCTTTAAAAATTTCCTCACTTAGACAGGGTATTTTTTCTTTTAAAGGAAAAAATCTAAAGGTTACTTCTTTGATGTCCACTTTTCAATTATAAATTTTCACTAAACAAATTATTTCAGACATTTGATCAATATGTGAAAAATCAGATGTACTATCATTAAACATAATACCAAAATATTTGACCGATTTATTTTCGTTGACAAGCTTAAATTTTACGTGGTTCGCTAAAACATTTCTAAATTAATTTCATATATCTGGTAAAAAATATATATTTTGTGATTTACCACTCTCCAAATTCGAGGTGTGTCCTTTCAATACTATATCATACCTTGGTAATCGTGTGATTAGTTCTAAAAAATGGCCTTTATTTGTAGATTTGTCCATGAAGTACCAGATTTTGTATAATCAGAAATAAAATTATATCCAATAATCTAGATAAAAGATTCTCCACTTCTGTTTTTCTGTATCCACTAATTGTAAAATGATGTGATCTATTATTTTAAACAATTTTACCCTTATTTCCAAAGTTTTCCACTTTTCAAGGTTTTCCAGATGTTCATGGTCAAGAACATTTTAGGATTTAGTTTCCACTACTTCTGAAATCTAGTTGTAAGTCTAGCTCTTGTGTTAGTATTATTGATGACAGCAATTAAACGACAGCAGAAACGGTACAGGTCATAAATTACAGGAGAGTAAACCATCCATGACTGCAGAATGTTTTCACCATTGGGCACACTTTATAAAACCATTCTTTTGAAAGATGGCAAACATCACCTTTTACTTTTAACCCGTGCTTAGATACAGGGGCAAATGGCATTTCCCTCTTTTAAAAATGTTCAGTTTCTTTTTTTATGATCTTAATTTTAGATCTTAAAACATTGTCAGAAATGGGTGTACTCCAATGTGACATATCTCGCAAGTCCTGAAGTGTTTCATTCGTGTAAGTATTGTCTTTGATATTATCACTGCCATTTTCAGTACTTTTGTCTGATTCGTCTTCTTGATGGGTTGTCATCTTTAATTCTGTATTGTCGCTGTTGCTTCCTGAAGATGAGTTGATAGTATTTGAATCATTCCTTGCATGTGAGAATTAGTTTCTTTCGATGAATTTTGGCTGTCATCAGTTTTTATAACATATAAAAGATGGATTAAGTTATGCTCTGAAATATATCCATTTTACTCTGTTTGGCTTTTCTCTGCTAAAACCCACTTTTTCTTTTAGATGTATAAACTCACCGAAGCCTTTTTCTCTTTTTGGGTATTTAGTACACATACTCAAAAAAGTATTCTCAATTAATATCATCGACGTATAAATTAGGATTATAGGTAAACAAATATTTCATATTATCGTGAGCAATGCATTTATTAATTAAATACATCGCTAGTTGGACCAATTGCCCAAGGAGGCAGTTATTGAACAATTACATTATAAACTTACAAATTGTTACACTAAGCAATCACCTTGGTTACCTAAACCAAGTTAGTTTTAGTTTTTTAGAAGATATCTTTTCAACTCTTTTATAAAACAATATAAAAAAAACAATGATCCACTTCATGCTGATCACAATTCACAAAAGAAATGAGAAATGACACAGGCGACAAGTAACGAATTTGGGGCAAACCCCATCCGAACCAAACTGCCCATCTATTACTTAGAACCAACCTGGTGGTTATATAAGGATAAAGCAGATTTCAAGTGATAACTTGATTAGTAAAGTTTAAAATAAAAATGCTAAATTCATTACTTTATAAATATTATTAATTATAAATTCTTTTTTTTAAAAATGAATTTGTACTTTTTTCAATTTTATTAGTCAAGTTATCTTTTGAAATCGGCTTTATCATTACCACAGTATAACAACTAAAATTGGTACTGTATAATAAATGGGCATTAATTTGGCTTATCTAATCAACTGAATCACAGAAAATTGTGCTTGAAATAAAAACTATTTACATACATTAACATACATTAAAACTTATTACATACATTATACGTTTACACTAGTTAGCATGATTTAGTCATTGGCTGAACATTATGATGTAATTTTATGAGACTACATTAAAGTGTTCTTCACGTTTCATGTAAGCGGCATTATAATATTTCTACTATTTCAAGGCAAATTAATGTATTTTTTGTTTTTATATCTTTTTAATTCAGTACAATTTTACTGGTTATTTTTCATAATAATCCTAAATAAATCAAAAAATAAATGTAATAGCGTGATATATTCCTTTAGCATTTGGCTAATGACGGAAGGTGTACCCTATTCTTTCTTTCAACATGGTAATGGTTTTTGTTTACCATTACCGTGTTGAAACCATGTTCAAGATGGTAATGGTGTTTTTTCACAAAGGTTATGTTCAACATTGGTGTAGTTTTATGCTTATGTACAAATATACTCACATAATTATCTGATGGTATGTTAATATAAGTGTTTTTTCTCTAGATAATGGCAACTGCCAAATACTCGAACACAACATTTTGCATTCATACCAAATTGCTGTTAAAATGAACATCTTGAAAGATATTCATAAGCATTTGTACATGCCATTAAAAAGAAATAAGGACGTACTGGTACACTGTACATGTTACAATACAAGGTAATACGAAGAAAGAGCTTGGTAAAGAAAAACTCCGATTCGGTGAGTAAAACGGGAATGAAATTTATTTGCAAAAGTGTGTCTATTTAAGTAAAAGAATAAACATTCTAAAAAGCCTAAAAAAAACTAAACAGTCTAAAAAGAAATATGAATAAACAAACCGATATGGAAAATAATAGTGTTATTGGTGTCTATAATCTATAAATATATCCACTTCCACTGTGTTATATCACTCTCTGTAACTGTGCATTCATATATATATTGGCGAGCGAGAACTAAAAATGTATGATGTGTCCATTTGTCCAGTCAATGGGAACCTGTTGCTCGGAGATGGACGACCTGGAGAGCCTATCGATGTATATTCTTTCCAAAACAGTTTTCTTCGTAGTTTCATCATTTGATTAATAGTTTAGTATGTACAGGTACAGCTACAGTGCAACGGGTAATTAGCATATAGTATTTTAATCCCAGAAAAACACACAGATCCTTAAGGAACAGCAAAAAAAATGTTTAGGTTTGCTAGACGACAATGCTGCTACTTCGCTCAAGTAGCTATTTCTTCGTCTAATCCTCGATTATTTTGAATCTTTACTTTACTACCCAATTGTTAACATTGTAGAATACGTGAAATTGTTATTGCAAAATACATAAAATATATAAAATTTAGTCATAAATCAATTTTTACACAGATGAAATTGTGAGTATCACCTAGTTTTTAGTAAACAATCAAATTTAAATTTTTAGAGAAATGGTATGAATAATATGTGCTTTTGTTAATATTTATACGAACATTCTTATATAACAAAACAATGCATTGACCATGAACAAATAAGATCAATGATGAATTTACGATAATTGAGTCGGATGTAATACGTAATTATCTTGTCTATTATGTATGCACAGTATGACAATCACATTCGCCTTTAAATTAACTTTTTCTAATTATTGTGTATTAGCATACATACGTAGCTCAATGATATATTTCTTAACCTTCGGTTGTGTTGCTGAATGCTAGCATATAATATTTAAAAGCCTAGTAATTATACAGAAAGCATGTATATTGTGCACCACCAGGACATGTGTTCATAGAGCTTCAGCCGAATCGTATACCCACCTGGAGAGCCCAACCTGGAGAGAGAGTTTCGTCCTACAGCGTGTATCATTGTTTATATACTGTTCTTTTCAAAACAGTTTTCATCGTGGTTTCATTTTATATTAGTAGTATGATATGCATAGATACAAGTACAGTGTGAAGCATAACGACTTTCCAATTTTATACCCAATATATAAAGTCTTAAATGTTGAGGAGCATGAAGAAGTAGGTATCTTTCATCTGCAAGTTTGATTATTTTGTTACAAGATGCATGTTGCTTGAAAGTAAGTTTTGGTGCCTATCTGATGATGACGATTGGTAGTTATCTTTACTGAGCGTGTAGGCAGGTTTCAGTCGATTAATATAGACGGTTGCATGTCCATCTGGTAGCTGGTTGATGAATATTTTGCAATCTAACTTCAATCTTTTGTTTTTTTATATGGTGGTCTCTACGATTTCTTGAATGAGTTGTTGTGTATGAATACGCATTCACAAGCCAAGAAATCTTGATGTATGAAGATAGGTTGATTTCCTGACTGCGGTTGTGACGAGAGAGGCATAGAAGGTTTGAATGCATTTCGCAGTTGTTGTATGTAGATGTAGTCCTGTTTAATTGTAAACATAGTCAGGAATTTGGGCAAAATTAAGTTGTAGCCATAGATTAGTTTGGCAGCGCTTATTCTGTTGTCCATTCATAGGATTGCTCGTAAACCGAGAAGTACGATAAGTAATTCTTGCGTCCAAGTTCTTTGGCTACTTAAGCTTGTTCTAATGCAATTTTTATGTGAACGGTATCAATCACCGTTCGCTGAATGGTCGATGATTCGGTTGCACTGCTGATGATAACGTCTCTTTTGTATTTTCCTGATACCCACACAGTTTGTTAGGTTGACAAAGTTTTGATTTCGGTTGTCATAGATGATTTTATGTACTGATTGGGCGGTGATAATATCAAACATACCAGGAAAACATTGAAGTTCATGTATTGTTTTTGGCTTCGGGGATTTGATAATGAACTTGGACTTTCCTTCTAGTGATTTAATACCATCATCGGAGGTATGTTAACTAAAAAATTTTACTTCTGCCTTGTCAGGGTAGCCTTTGAAGGGATTGTCAATTTCTTCTAATCATAATACAATGTTGACGGTGTTTGGTTTAAGTCAGTACACAGTGTGGAGTACAGAGAGTGTGGAGTACTCTGTAGACGAATCTCTGGAAGGTTTGACCAGCATTCTTCAAATTTGGACATATTCTTGGAAATTCAAAAAGATCAAACGGCATGGTAATGGCTGTCTTCTCTATATCAACTTCAGAAACTGGCATTTGTTGGTATGATCAAGTCGAGGTGTCAAAAGCTGTTTTAGGGCCAGTTGATAAGTGAAGTCTTTTATAGGTAAGGGTCAACCTTAGTCAGATTACATTAATTAAGCCTTCACTTTGGTCTCCACAAGCTCGTAGATCGCCGTTTTCCTTGGGTACGATGTGAAGTGATGATGATCATGCTTGTGCTGCACAGGACTTGTCGGATGATGATATGGTGGAATTGGTCTTGTTTTTCAGCGAACAGTAGTTCAGGTTTCAATTCATTAAATGGAGATAAGTGAATCTATGGTTTTTAGATAACAGATCGTAATATGATTGCTGAACGTTGATGCTTTTAAACATAAATATATCGGTTAAATGTAGCAGTGCATTGACAGCGACTCATATCCAACTGTCAATTAGACATTGGTTCTCCAGTTCGACAATAAACTGATGTTTTAAAGAATCAGCCCCTAATATAGGCTTGCTGTTTGAAAGGGTTCGACGATGATGGGTAGTGGTAACGAGATTTTGACGTGTTGTGAGAGGGTGATCGATAACATATGAATTACGGTGAGGATTTTAATTGCATTGCAAGACTTGATTTGATTTGAGTTCTGTAATCTCAAGTGGAAGCTTCATGCTAACCGAGTTCTGATAGTGGTTAATGTAGAACGATGAGACAACAGAGGAAATTAATATACAATGGACACATTTTGTGTCTGCTCAATCACCTTACCAATCTGTAATGCATTGTCGTCGAGTTGGAATTTAGTGTTTTCATATTGGATTTTTTACTTTCTTGCTGTCCAATGGATCGCTGACCAGAGAGAACAATACTGTATAACTGTTTGGTAGAGTAAAACTCTATTCTACAATTGAAATAGAAATGAAAGTTAGATTAAAAATTGTGTCTATGTAACAGACTCGATTCGATGCCATTGGCCATTTCTGAGCTCTGTGCCTCTAACTCCTGCAAATTTTTCAGAGCATATCGATTTGGCCATGTTGTGCATTATCGACATGTACATTGTTTGGAGAGGAACGATGTGGAGATAGTATGGACGTACGAATATGCTGCTCTTTCTAGAAAAGTTTTCTTTGTAACTTCATTACAGGATTGGTGGAATCTTACGTGCGAATACAGTTACGTTAATATTTAAATATATTAATATATATTAAATAGGCTATTGGCAAAACATTTTAAAATATACAGAAATAAGAATAGAACGACAAATATGTCAGAATTTGAATTCCATTTACTTTACAACTGCTAATTCTAAGTATTAGTCAGATAATTTTATATGTCAACTTGATAGAATTAGCATGTCCTTTATAATATTAAAAAAGTAATAAGGTCATTTATTTTTCTTAATTTCCTTTAACATTTGAAGTAGTTTTACACCATAAACATTGATGCTTCTAGCTTTAGAAGTAGTTTTACACCATAAACATTGATTCTTAAAGCATGAAACGGAAAATACATAAATGTATGTGTTGTATTTTATGGTTTAATATTGATTTATGATAATTAAAAGGGCCTTTTTGGTCCTTGGCTTACCTTGCTTCATCCAATTTATTTTGTAAAAAGTTTTCGCTGAGTTTGATACGCTCTCGTTCTTCCAGTAAACCATCCTGGACTTTATCCTTCACCAATTCCAAGACCGGTCTCCGAGTTCTGATTTCGAGGCGTGTTTCAACTAATTTATCTGGGTTCACTTTGTCTAACAGTGAAAAATGCAGGTCTTCTATTTCACGATTAACTTTCTTCATATTGTTCTCTAACTGAAATCGATTTTATATAAAAATATAAATCAGAGAGGCGTGATATTTAACAGGCGAGCATAAAATTTTCACAAATAAACGGCAAGAAATAAACGGCAGAAAAAGTAATCATTTTTCATAAAATACTGTTTCCTGTGTCTTCAAATAAAATCTTGTTACAAAAACATCATTAAATAAATTTTGATGATGTAGATTTTGCCTTTGATCTAGCATGTAAACAAATCCGTGTAAAATTTACGAATTTAAATAGAAAAAATATGGCAATATTTTAGAAATGTTCCATCTTGTAAATAAACCCGCACAAAAGTGAGCATTATGTCACTGCTTTTCAGATCAGTTTTTAGATTGTATATCTGCAATAAGGCTCTGCTTAAATTAATATGTCTTCTCTAGTGATGTAATCATTAACTTACCACTGCTTCTGTAACAGAGAAACTCGCCATGAATACAAAACTGTTGACTATTATAGATATATTTAAAGGTTACCATTACCATTGCATTTTGACTTTGAAGAAGACATTCCATGCATTTTGACTTTGAAGAAGACATTCGAATTAGATTAATTTAGTATGTAATGCTGCAGAATTACTTATTAATTACTTGTTATTTATAGTTTTTTTATTATCTGCACAAACAGAAAAAATTGATGCTTTTGTCATGTTTCCCTTTTTTGTTTTTAACACAAATAAATGTTTGAAAAGGATACGTTATTGTAACCAATGATAAAACACTATTTAAATTTTTAAGAGTAAAAGAAATTTTCAGCATTAATATAGCTATTGGAGCTGTGTGTCTAATTATCATGTAATAATAAATTCTGAAAGCCCTGAAGCAATCTTTACTCAGTTTTAGTTAATTTGTGAATAATTTTTAAGAAAGAATTTATATATATCCAATATATTATTATATATAACGTTGAAAAATATTAAATAATATATATATTTTTCAACTTTATATATAATAATATAATGAATAATAAGTTGAATTTATATATATCTAATATATCATTAAAGTTGATACATGATATTCGCCAGGTGCGGACTACAGATTAGGGTTAACGAAATCGGCTGAAGCGCTCGCTGTAGCAGACATGGAAATATCTTAAGGTGTCTGTTCAATATTGTTATAGATAATATAATTTACTTACATATATTGTCATGTCATTGTCATTTCACTGATTTTTAATGATATAAAAAAATGACACATTTTAAAAAAATAGGTCTCGGTTGTGATTCTTTTATCATGAGAAACTTATTGGACAAAAAATCGCAATAATACTTACATTTTTATTAATTCAAATATTTTTCACAATTTTCACTTTAAATTTATCAACCCAAAAAACATGAAATTTAAAGCAAGAAAAGATGATCCATAAAATTATAATTTAAAAAGTTATATAACACAAAAACTAAATATCTAAAAATAATAAAAGCTTTTAACATCTTGAAAATTTTTAATTGTCTCTTGTTTATTTTTTATTATTGTTATTTCTGTCTGGATGTTTGTTGATTGTGTGGTAAATAAATTATACATTTAAAGTGAAAATAATTTTTTACAATAAAATAATAATGACCCAATTTTTTTAAATACATCGTTTTTAATATATTTTCTTTAACTCAAAAAATCACTAAAATTAGCTTTTTTGCTGTACTGAACTCATACCTCACTTTTTATGCATTAAAAGCAAAGTTTCAAAATGTGACATGATAGTTATTGTTTTGTAAATAGCAAATTCAAATTTTACAAAATTCCGAATTGGAAATTATATAAAAAAAAATATAAATGGATAGATGATGTGAAATGCATTCTTTCTAACATTGTTTGTGGTTGGAAGGTTATAATATGGGCAATACATTGATTGTTGTACTCATATTGTTAAGCTGAACGATTAAAACCAAATTCGTTAATAAAAGCATTTCTTTAGATATTTTTCTCTACTTTACAATAAATAATAAGACAAGTAATCTAATATAACTTAACATCATTTTATCGAAAACATACTTTTCTTCTACAATTCAAACAAAGGAAACATCGATAGTACATAGTTGCACGCAATATAAAAAAAATGCTTTTAATATAAGTCACAGGTGACGTCTTTCATTACTTTTAATTATTCACATACACATTTACCAGAGCCATTAATTTGAAGCGTACAAATAAAATTGACGTGCCTTTAACATTGTGAACGCTAGGCGGCGCTGATATCACGCACCCAGCCAATAGGTGAGTGCAAAATTAATAAATAATGAGAAAAAATGCATGCATTTCAAATTAAAGTTTATTTTAATATATAAGTTATTTAAGTTATTTATAAATTTCTAAATAACTTTCCACAATTTATAATTACATTTACACCCCTAATACATCATACAGGCAATATTATTTATTTCTGTACTTTAATGTACTTATTGTTACGAGAGCAATCTCTTACAGCCAACCATGACACCACTCCAGTCCCACCCGACGAGTGGCCGGGAATCGAACCCGGGTCACTGTGGTGCGCCTCGGCGTCAAAGTTCATATGCCTTGTGATCAACCCAACACTTCATGGCGATGACATTATTAAAGTATACATAAAAATTTTATGCACCTTAAACATGTAAATTCAGAATTAACAAATCTACAAATTGTACCATTGATCCCTACATAGCTTTTTATTGTTCTGTTTTTTATTCTACTTTTGGTTTTTTCCTTTATGATCTAAAAGTAAAAGTTAGCAAATGGAAAATTGTTAGCATACTAACTTTTAGTTTTGCTATGCCGATCATTCTAGTACAGAATTTAATTCCACCAAAATGGTTCAACAGGTCAATAGCCTCATAATTCTATAAAAAATCTACAGATGTGAAAGCATTGATTGTTAGGATCCAAACAAGCCTATGTAATTTGAATTTGCTCTATGGTTTGTCTATACTTCGTACATATGACATAAGATCAAACACTAAATGTGCGAGACTAGACTTGTACAAATCTTATTTGGCTCACAGTTAAGAAGACTTATTTGGCTCACAATTCAGAACATGTATTATTTATAAATATTCCTGGCAGTGTATTTAAATATATCATATATTTACAAAAGCTAGAATTCTACTATAATAGAGAAAAAATTTGTAACAGACGAGAAAACTCACCTTCATCTTCTGCCATTCCATCTCATTCCGGCCCCTCTGAATATCATATATTCGTCTGCGCATAACATGCGACACAAGTTGATCTTGTACATATAATTCATTTTTGCAACGTTCCCGTGCTCGGAACATTGTTTCACGTACATTTTTTGACTCAGCTATGTGTTGCTCTGCTAACTGAATAGTATTCTTAATGCAGTCCAGCCAACCTTCTTCAGTCATTGTGCTAAAAATGTAGAATACAAATTTTAATTACTGGCTTAACTATACAAAAGTTACTAGAAAAAAAGGAAACACAAGTCCTCTTCAAAAAATTTGTATATTATATTTGCGTCTCTGTATTGTATCTTTTAAACGGCATGAGAACATTTTTTCTACTTACTGGTTTGGTATCCTAGTAGGATCCATCTTGTACGTTATGTTTGAAGATTCTCTTGTGAGACCTTGAACATCTCGCTCCAGTTCTAATGTATCATCTTTATTTTGTATTTCAATATTGAGTCTGGCCATTATCCCAGTAAGGTCATTAAGCTTTTTCCATGCCATATGGCACGCATCAGTTAAGAGTCTCTTATTATTTTCTATGATTGCCAATTCCTAAACATGAAATTAAACTTGGAACATTTTGTAAGGAAGAAAATGACAAAAAGTTTGTTTAATGCGGATATAAGTGTATAATATTGTAATATGGAATATAGTGTTGTAATAAAGGTGTAAAAGATAGCAAAATAAGATAGATTTTTTAAAAATGAAAAATAATGGTGAGCAGAAAAAAGTATAAAAGACAACTCATCAAGTTATTTAACCTGTTTCAACTGGATTCCCAAATGGTCATGAGTAAGCTCTGTTCGTCGTCTCCTATCCCTGTTAGAGTTACAATCTGAGTTGACCATTAAAGGAGTAGTTAAAGATTCAAGGCATAGTTCAGTGTTTCGTTTTTCTTCAGATAAAATATTAATTTCATCGCGGACTTTATCTCTATAGTATCTCTGATTCTCTCGCCAAGTCTCTATTTCAAATATCCTGGAAGAATAATGTTTTCAGCATTTAAAATAGAATAAAATAAAATCCGACATTGTCAAAAACTAAATAGAATATGTATCTATAAAAAAATAATTAGAAAAATATGGACCCTGCAAATTTCTGCTTAATAAAATTAAATTGCTTATGATAAATTTCATAATGGCAGACATCAATAAATATTTTTCAATGATATCTATGTGATAAAAAAGTGAAATGACTCTCACTTATTGAGGTTTCATAAAATATTGAGAAGTGTGCTTGGACAGATAACTACTTAAACACATATCGAACTATTTGCTTTAAGGGTGTAGGACACAAAACAACACAGTTTATCTTAATATGTAAATACTTAAATCTTAAAACCGATGACATGAATGAAACAAAATTAACAAATTGATAGATAACATTATTTTGATTATTGTTCTTTTGAACTTCACTTTGGCAACAGCCTCTTGTCCCCTACACTGGACGGCTGCACACTCTTTATATAAAGAAACAGAAAATGAGAAGATAACTTTAGCAAAAGTTTGATTAAAAAATAACAATAGAAAAATCTGATCAACTCGAGGTGACCTAAAATGTAATTGTGCTTGCCGACTCCATAGTCGTTAAACAAATATGTAGTCGCTCTATATTGGTAGTATAAACAATGCACAATGTCTTCAAGTTTCGTTGTCTTTAACTTTGAAATGGAAGTTAAAATTTACACATTGTAATATCTACTGCCATTCAGAATCATTACTACAACGTCAAACCAAGAAAAATAATCAGACGTAGATGGATAATAATTTATAAGGAATTCTAGATACATTTTTTAATTCTAGCAATTTTGAAAACATGCAAAAATTCAAACATGAAAAACTAGGCAATGTGTATAGTTGACGTATTGCTGAGTTTATTAGTAAAGTATTTGCCTAATGATTATCATGTATCCAGTATAAATTAGAATCATTGTTATAGTTATTCTGTATACATAGATTCATCAGTACCTCAGTGCATCAAAGTGAGCAAAAAATATTAAGGGACTATGCAACAATTCACCGTTTCTGGAAAACTCACTATGAAAGTTGCTATACCAACAAAAAAAATGTATAGTTTGTTACGGAAACACAATTCAAATATACTTGATTTGATGCACAGAATCCCATGTATGACTAATAGACTTATTCTTTGTTACACCTGTATACATTAGAGTAAAATATTATTTAAAAAGTACTTTATTAATGCTTAATTGCAATATTTACACAGGATAAATAAATAAAATCATCTGACACCTACCTATCTCTTATTCTTTGATTATTCAATGCAGTATCCCATTGAGTTGTAATACGTGTTTCATTCCTTAATTGAGTACCAGTTTGCATCAGAAAATATGAATCACTCCTCCAATTTCGGGCTGCTGTTTGTATTCGCCTTATATTCCTCGCCCATTCAGGGACAGATATATGTGGAATTCTTTTCTCATACAACGCAACTGATTTATTCATAATGGTAATATGGGATAATGTATTATAAAAAGAATAAAGATGGATATTTTAAAAAGTTTTTGAACAGGCTGTATGCACCAGAAAAGGAATGTTAAGTCAATATTAAAATGCATTGGTTGTCATAGTTATTGTAAATAGGTCACGAAACTATTGCAGTTAGAAATGTGCAATAGATATTTAATCAGTTTTATGTTATGTTGCGATATACATTTTCAAACAATTAATCTGATTGAATATTTCTCCGACTATAATTTATGCATAAATTTGTTACAATTGTAAATAATATATTTATACAAGAGCTACATTTTTTCAAATATTTTATAAAAATGATCTAAATAATTAATTAATAATAAATAATTGGTAAAAGAATTAATTTGAAAAAAATTAAATTAGAGTAAACTAAAATGCTTAAAATAACGTTAAATAATTAGTAAAACCAAATATAAAATTTAATTAATATAAGAATAATTTTTAAAGCCTTTTCACATTTTATTATGAAATATTAATAAACATTAATACGAATTTTAATACCATATTATGCTTTAAATAAGATAATATGGCCAGTTCCATAAGATGGCCAATAGAAATATTTCAGTGTTCTTTCATTACACGTCTCTAGGCAATACAAGTAAATGACGACTATTAATATGTACTGCAAACATATTTTCTTAAAATAATGAAGTAACAAATCAGTTCAGTTTTTTTAACTATTCATAGTAATCAGACTGTAGTATTTTAGTTTCGAAAGTTATAATTTTTTACTTTTTTTTCGTTAAATAAATAATCTGCTGGTAATATAATTTTCAAATTTAATGCAAATTAGCAAGTGACGCCAAATTTGAATGTGTAGTCACATGATCAGTACAATTGGATAAGAAGGCTATTTTTAATTAAAATTTATTTTTATTAAAGTATTTTATATAAAAATGATAAATTTAGTAATTGCACTTCACTCTTTGAAAGCATGGTCGTTTTCCGCGTCTCCTTCATTGTTGGCATACGTTAGACAGAAACTAAAAGCAAAACAGCATTCTAAGAAATATTAGTTCTGCCTCCATGACTCATGTAGCTGGTATCAGAACAGCTCAATACAAATAGAAAGAGCCAAACAAGTAGCTACACTACTAACAATTTATTTTTACTTGAATGGCCATCTTACATGCACATACACGATGAGAATGACAATGGCAAGCTTTTGCTATTTAATTCATATTTCAGAAATAATTATTTTTATACTTACGAAGTATCTCACTTTTAAATATGCATATTTATTAAAATATAATATCTTACAAATTAAATATTGGTAAGTATTTATCGACTAAAATGCCATTCCATATGCAGCCATACGTTTTTGATTGTGAGGTAACCACAAACCGATCTATTAGATGACAATTTTCCACGCAGTTTTCGGTTTAATAAATAAATTTCTATTTACTTACCAATCAAAAACGTGCTAATAATCGTAATTCTGTGAATGAAACACGTTATAATCAAAGAATTACCACTATGAAATATCGA
This sequence comes from Druceiella hillmani, assembly GCA_039881145.1. Lineage (NCBI taxonomy): Eukaryota > Metazoa > Arthropoda > Insecta > Lepidoptera > Hepialidae > Druceiella > Druceiella hillmani. The sequence continues at coordinate 10,287,117 of JAYKKI010000015.1, read as the reverse complement.
TATCGATATTACTGTCATCGATAAAAATACGCTCTAATTTATGACGTAGCCGAGAAATAAATTTTATGGCGTCGGCTTAGGTTTTCGTTCTTTCAGTTTGACTATAAATGCAATAAACATCTTTTCATTGCTTATTTGTCTTGTGTCAATTCGGAACACAAACCAGTTCTTAATTTCATAAATACAGCTTCGTAATATCAAGAAAACCAATATGTAATGTCATATCTACGAGTATCTATTACTAATTCAACTTGTAAATTCATTGAGTCCATTTTCATGAAAGTGAACATTTTCAGGCTTGGTGGCGATAGAAGAGGATCGCGCGGAGGAAGCCGGGGTGGCGGTCGCGGTGGGCAGGGTCGCGGCAGCGACAGAGGAGGCAGCCGCTTCAGCGGTTCGAATTCAGGTGGTCGGCCGTCCGGCGGCGGTTTTAGCGGCCGCGGCGGCGGTAGAGGTGGTACCAGAGGACGCGATGAAGGCTCATTCAGGGGCAGAGACAGTTTTAAGGACCAACAGCCCGGTGGCGCCCTCCGCAAAGTCCGTTGGGAGAATATAACCTTAACACCGTTTCAAAAAGACTTCTATGTACCTCACCCGAATGTACAAAGGCGATCGCCCGAAGAAGTAGAGGCGTATAGGAGTCAGCATTCGATTACAGTCAAGGGAAAAAATTGTCCGTCGCCTAGCATACATTTTGAAGAAGGTGGCTTTCCAGATTATGCTATGAGGGAGATTTTAAAACAGGGTTTTCCTAATCCGACGCCAATTCAAGCTCAGGGTTGGCCTATAGCTTTATCGGGTAGAGATCTAGTTGGAATTGCGCAGACTGGTTCTGGCAAGACACTAGCATATATATTGCCAGCGATAGTACATATTATAAATCAACCGAGGCTCTTGAGAGACGAGGGTCCAATAGTTTTGGTGCTAGCGCCAACTAGGGAATTGGCTCAACAAATTCAACAGGTAAATTTATTTAAATTTTTTATAATTTTCCTGATAACTATTTTTCATGGATTTAAAAATAAATATTTTCCATGGATTTAATTGCTTTGCCCTTTTTTAAACTAAATGTTCAAAGAATTCTACATTAGTGTAATTTATTGGTTTATAAATTACACTACTATTGTAGAATTCTTTAAACATTTCTAGTTGATCGGTGTTTCAACCTGTGTATGTAATTAACCAACTTTTTCAATAATTTTTTAATTGGTTCCTAAATATTTGAATAGTGAAAATTTAGTATGGATAAGGTAATAATTGAAAGATGTAAAAATGTTAACTTAGCAGTATTGTTTTAATTATAACAATATTTTAATTTTATTTTAAGTTCTCACTCACACTTGAATTTTATGTTGAATTGAGAATAGAAAGAGACTTAGTAAATTGATAAAAATTGGTATTTTGTCATGTAACTCGCTTCCAACTACTTTTTATAAACTTATACTCTTCCCACATAAAATAACAAAATTTTTTTGTTTTAGATTTTTTTTCTTTCCTGAAAAATTTGTCATTTTTATTAATGTGTTGGTTAGCGATAATTTGATATTTGTGTACATAATTATGTAAAAAAATTTTTTTTTCAATCCGTTTCCTGTTTTAAAAATAATCTGATAAAAATATTTTCTTATCAAAAGATTTTCTTGTTTGTTTGACTTTGCATTATTATAATAAAAATATGATTACAGTAGAATCCCAGATAAGTTATATGCTATTGAGTTATAAATTTTTGATGAGTTATATTAAGAACTCTGCAGAAATGATATTTTTCCTGTTACGTTGCCCAATAAATTAAAAACTTTTAGGTTCAAGCTTGGTATTAATTCATGCGTGTTAGGTGAATATGCTGTCAAACGCTTTGATGTCAATGAAAATATTTAACCACATCTTTCTTTTTAGGTGGCCAATGAATTTGGACAGAGTGTTCAAGTGCGTAACACCTGTATATTTGGTGGAGCCCCCAAAGGTCCCCAGGGCCGTCAGTTGGAGCGTGGAGTAGAGATTGTGATAGCAACACCTGGACGGTTGATTGACTTCCTTGAAAAGGACACAACAAACCTGAGGCGATGCACTTACCTGGTGTTGGATGAAGCGGATCGTATGTTGGATATGGGCTTTGAGCCTCAGATCAGAAAGATTATTGAGCAAATTCGACCTGATAGACAGGTGAGTAGTTAAGGAATGTTTTTTCAAAGTATTGGTTCAACCATCATACAATATTATATCTAATTAAGTAAAAAAAATTATAATGTATTTAATTATTTGGTGCTAGTTAATTAATTTTTGGTTCTAGGAAATTAAATACGTGTGTGTTTACATAATGTTACCTCGAATGTAAATAATTTTATAGTAATTACATTTTTAACTTTGTGTCTCTTACAGTTTTCTTTTTAGTTGAAGTCGTATGAGATGATTTTTTATATTTAGTTTTTTATTTTAATGCATAAATCCGAAAGTGTATCAAAAACTTTCCAATTTTCAACTTGAAATATATTATTAGATATTGCATACATAATTAATATTACTTTGAAGCATTCATATAATTTTGACAGACTCAATAAACTACCAAGTTAAGATTTGTCAAGGAAAGTATTAACATAACTGCAAGGTATTTTAAGGCTGTCATGTTTTTGTTTAGTAAATATAAGTAAAAGATAAATAGATCATTAATTTTTCGCTCCAAATATTATATTTACATTATAAAAAACTGTTCAGTTATATGTATTTTTAAAAATCCTTACGAAAATCACCATTTAAAAGAGACAAGATATGCAATCCCATATTTTGTTTCTTTTAAATTCTGATTTTTGTAAAGAAATTTTTGTCTTGGAAAATAAGTTTACTCTTATTAAATTGCATATTGATGAATCAACACTTTCCTGTGTTGAGATTAAAGGCATGATTAATTAATTGGACAGTGCCCATAGATAATTTTTGTAAGGTCATCACCTATTTTTAGATATAAAATATTTATTCCTCGTTGCAATCACGTAAAATTTTGTTTTTGTATCAGACATATTGTAATTAATTTTAAGAATACTTGAAGTTTTAAGCAACTGTAGCTTATGTATTAAAATGAAGAGACATTAAAAAAAGAATTATCTGTACTTGCGGAAATTAGTTATTGTAATAAAAATACTGTAATATTAATGGAACTTCACACCTATTCGATACTCTTGTTAATTTGATACTAGTCTATTATGATTTTTATTCATTTTGCACTAATGGTACCTTCACATGGTCTAATTTGTGCTTTCTCTTCCCATTCGCTTGTGTACTCTCGTATGTTCCCACAGTCCGCCTTCAACCATCTGTGTGACGGATATTTTGTTTATTTTTCTATGTAATTTTCATCATCATAACTTCGAGATCATTTGGGATATTACGATGAAGCAAAAACTAAATTGGTTCCAGGATCGCCATCTATATAACCTGTGTGAAATTCATGTCGGTAACTTTAGTAGTTTTCTAGTTAATCGGTTCATACAGAGTTGAAATTTTTTTTAAATTCAGCTTCTGGTGAAATCGAATATGTGAACAAAAAAAAGTATTTAAAAGCCGAAAATTTGTAAATCGCAGACAGACAATCTTGTTTATCTTTATGATAATAAGATTAAATGAAGACATAGTAGGCTATATATTTCCATAACGAAAAATACTATTAATAATTGTAAACGGAAACACTGTGTATATTTAAATAGTAATGTGACCTTGTGGGTTTAAAGAGCGCTCATAGTGTGAGGTCTGATCATACTTAATTAGTTTTCTTTAAATGAATAATACAAGCTAAGATTTAGGTGCACAAGTAAAAATTTTAAGAAATTTTTAAAACTCAATTATTTTAAAATATTGGATATAATTACTGATCAGTATAATGTTAACAAACCATTTATTTTAAAAGCAAACATTTTTTTTGACATTAAAATTTTGTCAGAAAGAAAGACCATTTCATTTCTTCATTAGTCTACAAATATTTTAATCCATTCTTATTACTCTGATAAGCCACTCTAAAAAATATTTTTAACAGGGTTTCATATATTTTCACATTATTTTTCTTATTAAACATTTCATATTATCAGTTTTGCTACAGAAATGAATAGAAAAACGAAACAGATTAAATTGTCATATATTTCTTTCAATCACCTTTACATCTTTTCACATCAAAATTACAAACATGTATCCACGTTAATATTACATTTTAGGCCATTAACATTATTAATATTACAAATGTTTATTAAATATATTTGGTGTTAATTTTGTAGAAATTCATTTTAATTAAATTTTTTACCACAACCTAGGTTTCGTTGTATGACAACATATTTAGGTGGGCAATTTGTAAAGAGATTTTACAAATTGCCCATCTGAAGATGTTGTACAACGGAACCTAGGTCGTGACAAAGAATTTAAATAAAGTAGAAATAATAGTACATCACTTTGTTTCATTCATTTGTGAAAAATTTAATTAACAACAAATGTTTATCATAATCGTAAAGAAGGACATGATGAAACCTGAGGAATAAATTTAAAAAAGTCATGTTATAATAGTTATATCCATAACTCAAAAGTAAAATTCCGTAATTACAGACGTATGTATCTCGACTAAAACAATAAATATAACATGCTGATCGAATACCATTTTACATTACATTATATGCTAAGAATGTGTAAAATTAAATAACAATGTAGGCTGTAATGTAACATATTTGAAAATAGCAGGCAGCATTGTCAGTCTGTACTAGTTAATTGCGTTGTGATAATTTCCTGTGATTTATTTTAGACTTCGATAGTTCACGCACAACACGATGAATATTGAATAAGAATTAGTCCTTTCAAATAAAAAATAGAGTTCAAAATTGTCTGATTAAGTGACGTAAGTGACTCCTGCAATTTACCAAGCAGTGCGAGTAAGTCCCTTTGGGGAAGTCCGTGAGTACTGTTCTAAAAATTAAAAAAAAATTTTGTTTATTGCTCAATCGTCAGGTAGTGTGAATTACACACTGAGACAATCAACCTGCTCTCTTCAAGTCGAAGATTTTCTTTTAGTGTGCTGTGATTGTGAAATTATTCATTCCTGACGGTTCAACTGGAGCTTTAGCTACCCATATGCATGCTAAGAATATTGGTGAAATGCCAGAGAAGACTGACTGACTGAAGAGAGCCAGTATTTCAACAACTGCTAATAATGCTCAGTTCAAAAACACTAGGAATGAACCTCCAACAATGTAAACTTACAGATTACTATTCAAGTGTGTCTATGGAGAATGGCAGCACTAGATGGAATTCTATGTAACAAATTTTGTACTTTTAAAAGATCTAAGTTATCTATTTAAGCAATCTGGCTATGATTTATCAAAATCTGCTACAACTATAACCAAGATAGTCCTAGAACAGAGTGATCAAACAAAAGACAAATTAATTAAACAATTTAAAGAAATGGAATTGCAAAATCAAAGATTCACTACTACTTTTGATGATTGGACCTACCCTCAACCTTCAGGTTGAGGGTAGGTCAATCATCAACCTTCAGGTAGAAGGTATTTAAATATAAAAATTCATAATCAAAAAGCAGGTACAAAAACTTCTTGGGGTTATTGCAGATAAAACGTTCAACGATAGCTGATGATAGCTACATCAGCTGTCGTCAATGGTTAGAAACAGCATTGTGTTTGAACTCAATCTCAACAATGTAATATTTCACTACAAATGGAGCCAATGTAATGACTAAAATGCACAAGAATTTTGATGGCCACCATCAACTATTTTGTGCCCATGGAATACAACTTACGGTGATTGATGTATTGTATAAAACCTAGAAAACTTCATGTCTGCAGTCTGAACCTGAACTCGAAAATACTGACGCTGAAGAAGAAAAGGAAGAAATTGACGATGAATTTTTTATAAATGAACCTAGATTTCCAGAGCCAGAATTTTTATATAAAAATCTGTAGTTAAATCTTGGTTAAATTTTGGTTAAATCTTTCTATAAATTGTCTGTGCAAAATGACATTAGAAAAATACACTTTAGAAGAGTATGGTAAAAACTTGGATCTGATGTTAGACTATGAAACGAAATGGAGTAGCTCGTCAGATATGGTTAGCCGATGTCTTAAAGTAAAAACATGCTTTATGAAGGGAGTATTAGATTTGAAATCCAACGTGAAAAAGTCATGGAGACTTTTGTAACATTCATCATAGTTTAGATATAATAAAAACAACAGTGATGTCTTTCTATCTCTGTAATTTAAGTTTATTGAAAGCGGTTGCTGAATCACAATTTATGCTTAATAAATTACACCATCATTCAAAAGAACTTAGTCAACAACTTGCTTTACCATTTAGAAAGAGAGTAAAGAAAGACGAACAATAGCATCTAGTATTTTATTCTATTTGCATAACAATGAAGAATTTATAACGACCGCAGCTATGCTTTTAAAAAAACCATTGTCATATGAAATCAGAACATTTATTGTACAATTAATAGAAAGGCTGAAATTTAACAATAGTGTCTACAACGGCCCCAAATGGAAAGGAGTGATATATAAATTGTCGGTATAGAGAGAATGGCCCTGGCGCAGATACAGATGCGTAAGAATGGCCACTGTTTTGCCAGATATCTGGAGTCGGTAATTGTTGATATCTGTAGAGACCCAATGTAAACAACAAAGTCAAGAATGCGTTCTGTTCCAAGAACCAAAATATTGACTCTAAACCTTTGCATTTGGCAGGTAGGATACTGCTTGATTCCCAGCAGCCTCTTATAAACAATCCAAGTGTGTCTCTACACATATTATTGTTATGACAAAATGTTTTTAAACAATGTTCATAATGCCTTTATTATTTTCATCTCATTGTTTGCAAAATTCAGGATGCATAAAAGCGATTGGAACTTGTCTCTGTAAAATAGTTCTGTGGTCAAGTTCTGTTGAAGCTCAATGTTGAGCTTGATCCAGTACTTCTGTAGTCAAGTTTTTAGTTCTTTGCGTTAGCAGACAAGTATAAAAAAAATAAATTTCATTTCCAGTAGTAGTGTCACTCAATTTCTTGAGATATATTTTTTCGTCGCTTCCTCCCTTTTTTTATAGTCACATTAATAAGTGTTGGTCGGCACCACTATTTGAGAAATAAATTTAAGTAATAAACACTTTCAAAAAGAAACTTATTAAAATGCAATAAAACGAATGAGATTTAAAAAAAAAAGTGTAAACCCTGATCTTTTAGGGATCACGGACAGATTGGAGTATGTTATGTAGCTTGTAGCATGGAATTTGTAAAAATAGAACTTTGTATTTTTATCTAGTGAAAATAGTAGTGTTTAAAATAAATCAACATATGAACCCTACTGGGCAATAATAATAAAAGTATGACTGAATTGCAGCATAAGGTCCAATTGCTACAAGCCTGTGCAGCTCGACCTACTAAGGTTATAGACGTATAATTTCCTGAAGATTGCTCAGCATACGTCAATGGGAGTCAGCATAATTATTTTTATAAGACAGAAATAGACGGATATCTATAGTATTTCATAAAATTTTTTCTTTTCTAGGTACTTATGTGGTCAGCAACTTGGCCAAAGGAAGTTAGGAATCTGGCCGAGGAATTCCTACACGACTACATCCAAATCAACATAGGATCACTCACGCTATCTGCCAATCACAACATTTTACAAATTGTTGATATCTGCGAAGATTTTGAGAAGCAGGACAAGTTGGCCAAGTTGTTGACGGAAATTTCATCTGAAGAGGAAACCAAAACTATTATATTTGCTGAAACTAAGCGTAAGGTATGTTTTAAAAGATAAGAAGCTTCTAATATTTTCAAACAGACTACTTTGCCTCAGTAGGGGATATTGCAATGATGAGAAATAGATGCAGTATCACTGTATTTCTTTCTCATCATCGCAATATCCCATACATGCACTTGTTGTAAGGTATGTTTTAAAAGATAAGAAACTTCAAATACAAATCATAATTTTGCAAACGTTTTATTTCAGGTTGATGAAATAACTAGAACAATAAACCGTTATGGCTGGAATGCTCTGGCAATACACGGTGACAAAAACCAGCAAGACCGTGACTTTGTACTCAATCAATTCAGACGATTCTCAGGTGGTATACTGGTTGCCACAGATGTAGCTGCTAGAGGACTAGGTAAGTCGTTGACTTGAATTCTCTATACGATAATATTTATATATATATATATTTATATCGAGTTACGTTGTAAATACTAAATGTATATTGCCCTTGATTTGATTTTATATACATCTTATGTTTGAGCCACTTGACAACGGTTTGTGGATTTTAGGAGAACTTTCGTGATTGTTGTGCGATATATAATTGTTTGATAACTCAGTGAAAAAGTAGTTAGTAGGTTAAGATTAGCAGCTGTTAATATTGTCTAATCGTAATGGATATTATGTCAGCTATATATTAACAGCAAAACAATAGGAAATCAAGGAAAAGAGCCAATTGATTTTATATCTAGGCTATTTTCTAGATCAAATACTAGAATTGCACTTTTTGCATTCTATTTTTTACTCGTTAGTGAAATATTCTTTTCATTAACATAAATTGACTTTGATTTCACTAACTAAATCATAGTAAAGATTTCATTTTGAAGAATTTTGTATAACTCGTTATTTTGTGCTGAAGTCTATTTTAAATACAAAACCAAATTCAAAATGAATTTTCTATAATTGTTATTATTGTATTTTCCATTCAAGGATTTCCATCCAACCACGAAATTCAATTGTGATTAAAAATTGTATGTACCGATAAACGCAGGTTAATGAAATAATATTACCAAGTGATACACAGAGCTAATAAACTAATATTACGAAATTGAAAGTTTCAGTCTGTTTGGCAACAGGACGTTCAGAAATTAACCCCAATGTAAACGGCATTTCTCCAGTCAAGTCAGCGTTTCCTTCTAAAAGTAATATTATGTTATATATAGTTGAATTGTTCCATTTATTTAACTATAATAACTAATTAAAACCAACTTTATGAAAAAAAATTATTTATTAATAAATATAGATATATAAACAATAGATATTTAAGTGAAATTTTGTATTTAGATTACAATAGGTGTCAAATACACTACTTACGATAATAGTAATGTGTATTGTAATTATTGTACTCTATGTGTCAAATATTTTTACTTGCCATTTTTAATCTTAAAATGTTAAATTTACAAATTTGTAGTTTAAAATTTGATTTCAAGTCCATTTTTTAAACTGCCAATGTATTTATAAACACTCTTTAATAATTTTTTGGATTAATCTCCTTCCAAGTATCGTGCTTCTCGAATGGATATTTTTCATTGTTACCTTATTTTTATTTCTAAAGGCTTCAAATAAAAAAAAACAATGGTTACAATACCTTTCAACGTAGATATTGTTTTCCATTTGTCATTAATGATATGGCATCTTCAAAACCTATTGGATTATATTAAGGGATAGTATATATGCGGCAATATCTGTGAAAAGTTGGCATCAAACAAAAGATTATTTATAAATTATAAAGCAGCACCGGCTATGTTTTTTTGTATATAACTGTGTGTACATAAAGTGAAATCGACCGGACTGCTAAACCGGGGTGTTACGAAGGTCAAAGAGAGAATGTGTCAGGAGCGTAGCGGGAGTATATGGACTGTATTGCCTATAACATTTCATCCATTGCTTGAGGCGACACTTGCAATGTTGTGGTCGACTTCGTGTACGTTTTTGCTCTCAATGTTACATCCCTGTAAGAGATAATCTCATGGTGTTTATGGTTGTACTTTTATTACGAAGTATATACATTTTAGCACTGAGACGTCAGTGCAAACCATGATTTGCGGGGATTTGGTATTACTAATAATTATTAATGTATTTAGAATACGATTATAAGATATGTTTTATAGATTCGGCCGCAACAATTGATGCGTTCCAGTATTCACGATAACTACACCAAAATTCTGTCTTAAGTTAGGCTCGTGGAGAGTTTTATGTCTTGTTTCGAATTTGTGCTAGTATCAGGTAAGTGTTGTTAAGACATGTACCATAAATAGGCATATAGAATTGTACATTTGTAGAGAATGTGTAATTAAATAAATCAGATATATATTTCACAGAAACGAGCTTTAAAAATAGATTTTGATACTTAACATGTTACTAAAATGTATTAAAATTGTAAATTCGAATCCTATATAACTTTTCAAAAAATTGTAACTATTGCAGGTACAAAAAAAGATGATATTAAAGGGAAGTTTTAAGTTTCAAATTGGTGTATGAATTTCGAGTTATTTTTTTTTGATACAAATTTACAGATAATCGATATGTAAAATGGCATGTTGCCCCGTGCAGCATAAAATCTATATTCTATTTAAAAGGTTATCCGTTTCATTTTATTTTTGTAAATGCTAGTTCAGTTAGAATGTGCGACAGGAACATTTTTTTAAAAAGAGGTTTTATTAATTTTTTTTTATTTACGCAAAAAAATATTATATTGAAGTTGCAAAAGTACTTATCACAATAATTGTTATAAGACTTGTACACTTTGTAGTTTTTTTTATATTGTCTTTAATTTTCAAGCAAAAAGTTGAAGAAAATATTGCAAAACAATAAATTATTCAATATACTTTTTGTTAATGAAAATATTGCTAGATATTTGATTAGATAATTTCATTATTTCTTATAAAATGATGTAATAGTGAAATTTGTTTTATTATAAATTTCAAATTTTATGTAAAAAATTACATTGGTAATTATCAAATTTAACGAAAAGGGTTTTGGAGTGGGCAATCTGTTTTAGCACAAAGAGGTGAATTCATGTGAAATTTAAAAAACTAACGCTATTATAATAACAAATTATATGTTTTTGTCATTTACATCAGTCATAAGCTCATTCGGTACATTGTAGCATAGACTTGTTTGTTGAAATAAATTTTTAATACTGAATTTTATCTATAGAATAAGTTCGTACAGTTTAAACAAGTTACATGTAGATACAACAATTTCAAAACTGTGTTTCAAATCCATTTTTTTTTATAAATTATGTAGACATAAATTATGTATTTGATATTTATGTGAATATTGGAACAAAAATGCTTATTCAGATGAGTGTTTTACTGCACAGAGCATTTGAAACAATAAGCATATGATATTGAAATGTTGAAACTATGCAATGGTGTTATATATAAGCAAAAGAAATGATTGTTTTTTATACGTTAACGTATGTCTTTCCTATGGGATGATTTAACTTGTAAAGTCAGACCGATTATCTTGTAAAATTTTGTATTATCGTTGCGTATATTTGTTTGTTTTCAGAGGCACATGCCCGCGAGACAGGAGGGTACTGTTGTATCGACTCTCTCCCCTATTCATGTCATCCGACTACTTGTATCATATCTGTCAGTGCATCGTGCCTCTACTTTGTTGACATTATAACAGAAAAAAACATTGTTTCAAAAAAGATATATAACATCCCTTCCCCTACGCAACCTGACGACTATGTGGCGAATGTAGATATAATGTGTAGATTGATCCTTGTTACAAAATGATAATGGATCTTTGTTACGAAATGATTTTGAACGCTCGTTACTCTTGGCCTGAACTAAACACTCCCGGCGTAACGGTGGGCATTATACCAGTTACTTTACAGCTTGGCTTCGAATCCTGTTTATCCACATATTGATGTATGAAAGGTATTTGTATAAAATTGTTATATTTATTAATCGCTTGTATTGAGTTATATAATTTTGTTTAGTACTTTCATTGAAATGTTTCGTCTCATAAATGTTGTTCATTATTTATTTATGGTTGGTTTTTTTATTAACGTTATCTGTTCAATAATGTGTGCATTTTTAAATCTTTACTTGTATCTAACGAGCATATCTGAGTTGTGTTGCTTGATTACCGTCTTCGAATTTTTGCTAACTTCTAGTTTTGAAGTTTTGGCATTGCAATTTCCCTATCTTCAAGACCGTTCAGTTAATTTATTGGGGAAATTATCGAAATAATATTTAAGTATTTTGAAGGTTGATAAACATACTATTTTGAGAGCGTGTCCCAATGGATGTGCAACCAAATTGAGTGTGCTAGAATTGCATGGAAGTTCTACTTCTCTTCTCGGTCATAAGAACCATTGTTTCAATTTAAAAAAAGTTTGACGCATCCAACTTTACAATTTTGTTTTGTAAAACTAATAAAAACATATCTTTATATATTTTTTAAATTGAGAACTGATTTTTCAATCACCAAATAAAGAATAGAATAAGTGTCATTTGTTAGAAAGAGCACAATTGAGTTTTTCAGCTGTCTGAACTAAACAGCAGTTATTAGCCAAGTTCACATCTGTGAAATTGACATTGTATTTCAAATATATATATGTTAAAATTACAATAGTAATTTTGTGATAGTTTACTATAAAAAATGGAATTTATTGAGACTATAGATGCACAAAAACAAAGCTTTCAGTAACGGTAGTTAGATTTGAATGAATGTTTGTACATTTTGATAAAGGTCAACAATTTTCTAGCTATACTGCTCTAATATAAAAGTATACTCTCTATTTCTCTTTTACACGTTGCTCGCGTTAAGTTTATTCAAATAATTATCATAGCATAGAATAAAATTTCAAATAACATTCTATCAATTGAAAAAGTGCAATTTTTTTGTCAGATTGACCAGTAGAATAAATTAATTTGTAAGTTATTACCATATGACCATAAGGGGTCTAAGAACAGCAACAGCTATAAATTTCTAAAACTGCATCTGAAGCGAGCGTGTTGGAGAGAACAAAACTATACGCCTGCCAGTTTGTTCATAATGTAGAGTGTAAACCATAGAGAGCATAAATCGGTAAACCCCTTTTAAACAAATTATGTTGATTCTTTTTTCAAATATTTTTTATTTTTTGGAATTTTTTCTTAACTTCAATTTCTAGCTTTCTATATTCTTATAACATGTCAATGTTCAAACACTTATTACAGACCGATTTGTCTCTTTTTAATTCCAAAAAATGAGATAATTTTGGACTTTATCTTAGTCTCCCTTCCGGACAAATACGTTTTCGAGCATATTAAAGGTTTTCACAACATTTGAAGGTTAACAAAACAAATCCGATGACGGTTTGACACAATCAACTCTTTCCACTCGTTCAGATATTGTCATAGAATAAATGAAGAGTATTTTGTTCAATTATCAGTTTGTATGTTTTGTCGTTTGACTGTTTTATTGATTTGGCCATAATTCCTGAAACAGATGTGGAGGACGTAAAATTTGTCATAAACTATGACTATCCCAATAATTCTGAAGATTACGTCCACCGTATCGGTCGCACCGGGAGGTCTAAGAATACAGGTACGGCGTACACTCTGTTCACGCCCAACAATTCTGCAAAGGTAACTATTTTCTTTAGAAATGTTATAAGATTACACAATTAGATCTCTTGATAGTAATGTATTTCATTGTACATGCAAGTACTACAAAATATTGTTTAATATTATAAAACGAATGGTCATATGGTCACAGCAATTATTAACCGATTTCTTGAGACGTGTGTATCGAAACTTCAAAACGAATTTTGAATGATTGGATAAATACTGTTACCAGATTCATTTGAGTTTATTTTTTTCCTAGGCTCGAGATTTGATATCAGTATTACAAGAAGCGAATCAGGTGGTGAACCCTAGACTCTTTGAGATAGCACAATGTGGTGGCGGCTTTAAAGGTAAGTTGTACCATAATAATTGAATAAGTAATGCTTCTCTTTGTAAAATTGTACTTTTCAAAGTTCTGACTGGTTCTAAAGACAGTTGAAATTTTAATGGAATCGAAGCGAGATAAAGTTAAAGTGATTGATAATAATATTTTATAAATTTACATCTTTCAACGTTGATAAACTATGTCGGATTTTATCATGCTAAAACAGAAGTACCTCAGGAAATTTCACAAGTATGGCTTAAATCATATATAAACCTATATAATTTAAGCCATTATATATGTATATAGATTTATATTATTTGCAATGATAGTTGAGTGTTCACTTTTCTTAATGTTGATAACTGTAAAATATTGAGCTCCACACTATTGGGACTGTGCGAGATGCTATCAGTGCCAACCGGCGATAAGTTAATAAATACACTCTTGCATAAAAAAACGGGTGGTTTTGATTTTGTCATATTATTAACAAAATATTATTTATTAAGAGGTTGTATTAATTGTAATTGTTACTGGCAGGTATAGTGTATTCTGGCATATAAAAACGTACATTCTAAATTTGAAATTTATTCTTTTTGAATGAAAATTCTCTTTCACTGACAAAAACGTATTTTTTGGCGGTAAATGAAATCCAACTCTTATTAAGTTCTTTTTCATTTGTTACGTTTTTTATTTTAACGAATAAATTTTAATTAAATTTCTACTGTTTGCTGCATTAGTTCACTTCTATTTGCTGTTCTCAGTATGGTTGAAAAAACGATAAAAGCTAGTACAATTATTGCTCTGCTTGAAGAAGGCTGTAGCCAATGTCATGTGTCTCAGCAGTATAATGTGAGCCGTTCCCAATAATACCAAGAAACGGGCTCCGTCAGTAGAAGGCCCGGTTCTGTAAGGAAACGGTACACTGAGCCACGGGACGACCGCTTGGCACATGGATCTCAAATAGAACCTCGAGGACGTCAGAGGTACACGAGTAAGCCTGTGGACAGTCAAAAGGAGACTTCAGGCCGTCAATATACGTAGCTATCGCCCAACTCGGGGCCCTACATTGCTCCGTGAGCATCGAGTTGCCAGATTGAGATTCGCTCAAAATTTTTCGCCATGGACTCAACAAGACTGGAATAGTGTTTTATTCTCCAATGGAGCTCATATATCGATTAGTGGTGAGGATCGACGTTGGCGAGTCTTACGAAGACCTGTAGCTTCGCAGAAGTGTGCTTTGAGGAAGTCACGCCTTACAGTGGAGGCACCGTAATGTTTTGGGCTGGTATTAACTCCGATGACCGTACCGATTTAGTTTTTATTGAAAATGGCACACTTAATACGCAAAGGTACATAACAGAGGTTCTTATTCCTCATGCCCAACCCACATTACAGCAGTTGGAGGCGAGTCCATTTTTATGGACGACAACGCTCGCTCTCACCACTCTAGAGACGTTAATGCGTATATGCAGGAGGCCGGAATTCGTCGGTTATACTAGCCAGCTAGAAGTCCCGACTTCAATCTGATAGAACACATATGGGATAATCTCAAACGATGCGTCAGAGCCGTAAAACATGCCCAGCAGATTAAGCGCACTGATTTTAGCTAGAAGAGGCCATACTCGTTACTAAATTTTCAAATTTTTTATTAAATTAATCAAAAATATTCAAAAATAAACTTTAGCCATTTTTAATGTACCAGTATGAAAACGCTCGTCTGTGGACTTTACATAATTTTTTTTATTTATTCGCATGTTTAATGACTGAAGTAGGTAAAAACGATATCTCAATAATAAATAACAATATTCTCATCATATCGCCATATAAAATGCATCAAATAATAATGAAATAACTCTGATATGATTTATTCCTATAAGTGCCTGTTTTTTTAGCAAAAGATTATATTTGGTTATATTTTTTATTACGTCGAAGTATGGTGAAGTGTATTACATAAAAGCATTTTAATAATTCATTGGAACAATACTGTGTTTAGTTTTTCAGAAATTGAATCTCGTTTTCATTGGTAACATAAAATGTTTATTGCACTGATATTGACAAACTTGTAATCAAAAGTTTTTATTTCAAAGTTTATGAGTTTTTGCTAATGTGCTATTCCTATCTCAGGGCCCATATCTATACCCTGTTTCGAAACTTTATTATTTTAAATGCTGTTATTTATAAATAATTAATATTTTTAAGATATTTTTCAAAATAACCAGGCGAAAATAACACAGTCAATATACGATAAATAATTTTGCCCGTTAGTCTTGAAAAAGGCAATTTTTTTTCATAAATATTAATATTCAAACAATAATTTATGCATTCGTAAAACTTTAGAATTATATCTGTTGAATCTTTTATATAATTTTTTACCTTTATAAATATGATTCATTGTGACATTCAAATTACTATTGAGCCCTTAGATGATACAGGATTTGTCCATAAACCAATGTAACTATTGCAACACTTCTCTATAAACAGTGTTGAAACATTTTGTCACTTTTAGCAAAAAAATGTAGGTTTTGGGTAAGATATGTACACACACATATAAGCGTACGTTGTGGGTAAGATGTGTACACACATACAGTTTTACTCTACAAGTAATGGGCCTTGTCTTTGTCCGCACATGTGCTGAACCACCAATAAATTCAAACACAAATGTAAGATCTTTAAAATAAAATACTGCACTCTCACTCATACATAATAAATAAATTATAATGTTCTTCCTTCTAACTTTGTCACTAGCTTGACTATGCCAGCTAATGTAAACATTACAAATTATATAATTATAACACAAGTAACGTAAATTATAGATTGATTAATAAGCATGCAGTATGTGCTTCATTTTTCTGTGCGGCCTCAGTGTGCACATTGTCAGTCAATTTTGTATGGTAAAAATATATGAAACAGATAGGAAACAAACGAGAAAGATTATAAAATTGAGGCATTGCCGTGCGCCGCACAGGCCCGGCTTCGCTACTTCTTCAGCTATGTTTGGTTTATTTTTTGTTTGTTTGTATGATTCAGTTTAATTCGGTTATGTACCTGTTCATCCTCATGCACGTGGATTTTCTTTTACATAACATACCTAGTACTATTATTAAATTCTCTGTTCTCTGATAGTATTGAGTTTAAGAGTTAAAATGAATATGAAGTTGTAGTGTTGAATACATAAAATTGAACAAAACGACATTTGATCAGAAACTTTTTATTTAACTTGCTATTTTAAAAATAAAGCAGAAATGTAAATCTAAAAAGAAACAATTTCAATGGTGTTTTGACCATAATTTGTATAACAAAAATAAATGGTTACAAGGTTGTTAGGTACTATATGCATTTTTGTCGTGTCTAACATTTGGTGGTGATAAAACATGGACGAAAGTAAGGTAATGGACATAATACATTTAATCTAAATGTTTTTTCCGTGCCTAATATTTGGTGTGATGCAACATGGATGGAAACGAGATAACGGATATCTTACATTTAATGGAAAAAGCTACCCTTTCTAATTATTGATCACAAAGTGGTAATGCAACATGGAAGGAAACGGGGTAACGGATATATTACATTTAATGGAAAAAGCTACCCTTTCTAATTATTGGTCACAAAGTGGTGATGCAACATGGATGGAAACGGGATAACGGCTATATTACATTTATTGGAAAAAGCTACCCTTTCTAATTATTGGTCACAAAGTGGTGATGCAAACATGGATGGAAACGGGGTAACGGATATATTACATTTAATGGAAAAGCTACCCTTTCTAATTATTGGTCACGAGCCGCTGTTGTCTGTAAAATTTATACATTATTTCAGCATAAAAAGTAGCCTATGTGTGGAGGAAAGTAATGAATTTGGCGCAGTGGAGAAACTTTGTAGAAGTCCTAAACACCACCGTGGACTGAGAGGACTTAACATATGTATATATGTATTATGAATAATTTGCATACAAATTTCATATTAAATATATATATATACACTTCGTTTGATCGTAATCGGGTAATGAGCGTGCAAACACACTATCATATTTATACAATAATATCAGTTCTACTTTTTTCTTACAGTCGTCACTTTAAAGTTGAGTACACTAATTAATGTTTTTTCGTCTCAATTATGCAAACATTAAATAGCTTTTCAACTTGTGCCAGGACCTGTTTGCTATTGTGAGTACACTATTCCCAATCCATCCACCCGGATCTCATACAAAAGAGGGAAGTCTCATATTGTGGGTACACTCTAAATATTTTGATAGTATTTCTGTAAACGCAACAATTTCCATGGGATTAATGAGATACTTTTTAAACACAAATGGACGTTTGTTATCAAAAATTGTTGACTCAACATTCTTGAAATGATAATATAAATCTATACAATGAATATTTCAGTAAAATTTTTCTTTGTTATTGTTTGAAGATGAGCATTTTTAAAGTTTTTTTTATTATCTAATTGGGAAAAATCCACATTTTAATATAAAGCCATTTTTAGATTAATCTGTCTGTTTTGATTTCTTAAATTTAATTCGAACCTAGTCGCTACTGGCCATTGTTTATGGAAATGTTGTGTATGTTGCTATACTTGATGGTTCACTGATATTTTTTCTATTTTATGCATTTTGAAAGAAGAATCCTACATTTACTTGTAAAAAATTATTATCCTTTCTATATTATTGTAACAATAATATAATGATAAATATATCGACAAAAGTTAATATTTTTCAAGATTCAGTATTTTTTAATAAAATAAAAAAAATAATACATTTAGTAGTAATGATTCACTTTGCAGAAAGGTAACTTTTTTATATAACTAAATTACAAGACTGGCTGTGATGTTAAGATCAATTGAGGCTAAGATGGATTATATAACTATTGTGACACATCATGTAGCTACATACATATACTCTCACATGGGTTATACATATGACTCTATATATGCCTTATGTACATTATTTGTATAGTATATAAATAATTATTACATTAATAATGCATGTTTTCATATTCTTGTCTGTTACACTAGACTGGCTATACCCATATAAAATGACAGCTATTTTTTGTGCCTATTTAATGTGACGCCATGAACGTCTCAAGAACTAATTTGAAATTTAATTAGAGATGCCCAAAATTTTCCTTCGTGCCGACATATCATATCACAATTCATTGTATCGATACACGATAATATCACATTGTTTTGTATCTCCACTTTCGATAGTTTCTATTATCTTGTTAATCTTATTAAAAAATTTGCCTCCTTACGATTTTTGTTTGTATTAAAAGAAAAACATTGCAACTGCCTCTCGGTGTCGCTATTTTAAATTAAACTAAAACATAATAAATTAATAAAAACACCATTGAATTTTACAGTTATTTTGGCCAATATTGGATTCTTATGCAAACCAGAACATCTGGCAACATGTTGTATATATTACAGAATTTATCATTCGAGCAAATGGAAAAAAAATTAAATGTGACGAGTAGTTACTTGTATGTAGATCTGTACCAAAGAATATTAACTATTACTGCATAAAGAAGCAACACTCACCTCCCCCCGCCAGTTTAACGTCACCCGCAGATATATAATCAAGAGTACGCGTTCGTAGGTTGCCACTTGTTGCGTGGCATGTAATTTGCGTAATTCAGTGTTTATTAATAACTGTTTATAATAATTCAAATATAACGCTCCATTATTGTGATGTATAGTGCATGAAAAACAACAAAATAAGGATAGGAGATTGTTTTGCCTCCCTTTTTTTGTTTGTTGTAAATAATTTTGTTTTGTATCACCAACTTATTTGGTTAGTACCTATAATTTTATGTCTACAACATGTCACTGAGCAGTTTTAAAATACAAGCTGTTCTTAAGTCATTGTTTGGTTTGAACGTAATGTGGTTGGAAAACGTATCCTTGTAGTATTTGCCATTGGCTTTTTATATGGTTTAAGAGTCAGAAGTACAACAAAGGCCTTATTCCAGTGTATCACATTTATAAACGAACAAAATTTATTTTTATTTAAAATTTTGTTTTGTTTTTAGGATCCACACTAAGTACCTTTTTTCAAATTCTATCCTAATATTAT
This sequence comes from Druceiella hillmani, assembly GCA_039881145.1. NCBI lineage: Eukaryota > Metazoa > Arthropoda > Insecta > Lepidoptera > Hepialidae > Druceiella > Druceiella hillmani. Next base: position 10,267,369 of record JAYKKI010000015.1, on the reverse strand, counting down.
TATCAAGTCACTTTCACTCAATTAAATGTATAGTATAAAATATTTATTTACATAATTTCATTTTTACAATTCGGTAATAATAAAGATGTGCGCCCAAGTACAAAGTGACTGCACCATCGTGCTATCTAGACAGTCATTTGATCGATGCTATTGGTTAGACAGAGAAACAGCTATGTTGCTGACGTATAGTACCAACTCGCTCGATCGGCGCGATTGCCCACAACGATCGAGACCAATATGTGATAATGCTAAACATTCTTTACCTGCACACTACAGACAGCCCTACATTAATTTACGCACACACACATACGGATACGGATAGACGAGTACGTAAGTAATCGTGTAGGCCATTAAATCTGTTCGCTAATATGGAGTCTCGGGGGTGTGTTTGTTTCATAAGATTTCATTTTGAATCGGAGAAACGGTATAGCATTCATTGTTCCAAAACGGGGAGGAGGCAAGTTTATTGGTAGTCTTTATTTTCTCCAAGCCTGGATAAATAATAAAGGTAAACCTCCAATGGTACTAAACTTTCTTACAGTATTAGCTGCAAAAGTACTTAACGATCTTATACATAAAATAAGAATATTGTTTCCTAATTTTCAAAATCAATTTAAATAATCTTTGTATACTCGTAGTTGGTATCAGATAATTTTAAGTCACTTTCATATATTAGTAAAATAAAATAACACAAAATGTATATAACTATCTATCTAAATACAGTAACGAAAAATATTCACTTTATATTACAGATGCTAACGTATAGAATTTTTTGTCATAGAAAATTAGAGCTGAATGATTGTAATCAATTAATTCTTATTCAATATTACTTGTGTTTTTTATATCTTATATTTTATTTTGCCCTTAGAATAGTGTTAATTATCGACACTATGTATATGCTATATACAACTTTAATCTATCGAAGGTTGTATCGATTTATTTCATCATACTGTATCATCTCCAACTTTAGTTGCATGGACGCTTGCTACTGTGGATTTTCACTATCAACGCCGAAATGGCAAGAATCATATTGGGTCATTATGACTTTGTTTAAAACTTGTCCGGCATACTATAGGTGATAGGTATATTTCACTGCTGGTTTTTTGCACATCCGTTGAAGACCTAACATGTGTTAAGTTATAATAATGTATATGGTACAACTCGGGCGACGCATTCAGTTTCTTGTAATGAAATAAAAACTTCATGCATGCTTTGATTCACTGCCCAAACTCTTGCTTATATTATATATGTTTAAGGACACAAGCCTTTTAAAATATTTCACTGCTGGTATTTTGCACATCTGTTGAAGACCTAACATGTATTAAGTTATAATAATGTATATGGTACAACTCAGACGACGCATTCAGTTTGTTGTAATGAAATAAAAACTTCATGCATGCTTTGATTCACTGCCCAAACTCTTACTTATATTATATATGTTTAAAGACACAAGCCTTTTAAAATATTTCACTGCTGATTTCTTGCACATCTGTTGAAGACCTAATATGTGTTAAGTTGTAATAATGTATATGTATAACTTAGGCGACGCATTCAGTTTGTTGTAATGAAATAGAAACTTCATGCATGCTTTGATTCACTGCTCAAACTCTTACCTATATTATATATGTTTAAAGACACAAGCCTTTTAAAATATTTCACTGCTGGCTTTTTGCACATCTGTTGAAGACCTAATATGTGTTAAGTTATAATAATGTATATGGTATAACTTAGGCGACGCATTCAGTTTGTTGTAATGAAATAAAAACTTCATGCATGCTTTGATTCACTGCTCAAACTCTTACCTATATTATATATGTTTAAGGACACAAGCCTTTTAAAATATTTCACTGCTGGCTTTTTGCACATCTGTTGAAGACCTAATATGTGTTAAGTTATAATAATGTATATGGTATAACTTAGGCGACGCATTCAGTTTGTTGTAATGAAATAAAAACTTCATGCATGCTTTGATTCACTGCTCAAACTCTTACATATATTATATATGTTTAAGGACATAAGGCCTTAAAAATATTAAATGATAGAAGCATAATTCTTACAGTAGTCTAGAAAGGCATGTCTTCTAGTGACTTGCTTTTTTATTTTGTAGAGATTAAAATTAACTTTTTTTTCAATTTGATTTTTCTAATAAAGTAAAATTAAAAAATTGTAGAGGTTTTGTAATTAATATTTTGAATTACACGTTGTAAATCAATTTGTAAGATGTGCATTTGTGATTTTATTAATATTTCAACCACGGGACAGACGTGTTGAGGTTGGTTTAGAAAATTTAGATTTAAGTGTTCAGTTGCACTCAGAAGAAAATATGCCCTCGTGATAAATTAAGAACATCGGAATATATCTTTGCAGGACGCAACATGCGGTACAGCGGAGGTGGACGTGGCGCCGGCACTGGTGGTAGCTTCGGTCGCGGTAGTTCACGTGGCGGCCGCGGCTCATTCCGCGGCGGGCGCTCCGATGATCGTAGTAATGATCGCAGTCGTAACGACTATGGGCATTCGCAGTCTCAGAGCCGATACAGCAATTCTAATTCAGACAGGGGTAAGTGGTTATACATGGTGTCCGGGAATAAGTGTCACAAAGAAAGGTGTTATTCCTTGACTGAAAAATAATTGATTGTTGTTAAAATAAAGTTTAAAAGATTACTTTTTTCAGAAAATTAAAAATATTCATAATTATTTGCTATCTTTTTGTACACACGATACTTGCGCACATTGTTCAGTTCCGATTGGGAGAATAATCCATGAACAGCTGTGAAGCATCGCCACTGCGGGTAAACACCGAACTCCGGGCAAGTGTTGGGTGTGTTAAAAAGTTATGTGTAATATTTTTTAATCACTTAATTAGAAAAAGGACGTGTTTTGCGTTTTATTTCAACATCAATTTATTCTTTTATAGGCAACGAATAGCGTCTTTCTTTGCCCAACATCTATTCCCGGACACCGCGCACCAAACTGTTTTAAGCATTGGAATCACATTTTATACTATTTTAAGTTTGAAAAGAATTATAGCAATAAGATATGGACGATTGGGTCGCGAAAAGTTCATAATGTGAATTATTTTTTGTTTACATGTGTAGAGATGTCGGTAAATTGGTATAGCATAAAACATGGTACTTTTATAATACCAAGGGAAGTAAGGGTAGCTATAGACAGTGGTGAAGTTTTGCAAAGTCTAGAGGTGGGTCTTATTAATGAATATACGTGGAGTTCTTTAATGAAAATTTCACGTCAAAGAAAGTATAATTGTGAAGGCGTAGTGGGAATTGTTTGACCTTGTTTAATGTTTAGACATGGAAAAAAATTAAACTGATTAAAGTGAATGATACATCCTATCTATGTAAGAGGACCGCACATATGTTAAACAATCTATACTAATATTATAAAGAGGAAAGATTTGTATTTTTGTATGTGTGTATGGATGTATGTAATGAATTGGCTCAAAAACTACTGGACCAATTTCAAAAATTCTTTCACCATTTAAATGCTACATTATCACTGATCAATATAGGCTATATTATCTACAGGAAAATAATAAGGATCCTTACTAAAACTACATTAATGTAACACAAGGTGTAAAAAAAATTGTCAAAAAATGTTTTTCATCACATACGCTGCGAAAACTATTGATGATAGAACAAAAAAATGTTCTACAATATTAAAGAACATATTAATACCTACAAAAAATGTTACAGTAGTATATGTCTAACTATTGTAATTATGTCACTATAACTACTTTTTAACATTTTAAAAGTTCCGATTCCGACCAAAATCAGACCAAGTTATCCATTCCTTTGCATTCATCCTTATGCAAGTAAATCATTTCCTAAGCAAGACTGTTTCAATACCTGTAAATTATTTTAGTTTATTCACATTGGACATTCCGTTCAAAAGATATTATGAATTTAAAATGTCACCGTCGCCGGTTTAGCACGGAGGGGTCGGTACCGAAGTGCGGGAGAGGGGCGTGCACATCTATAAAATAGGTAGCCGTGTGGCTATCTATTGGAACACTCAATTTGCACACTAATATGAGAGCACATTTAAGTAATAACCACGATGGCAATTTTTCACAAAAAATACTTAAACTTGGCTACGGAAAATTACAATCTCCAATTGCAAATAGCCTCGAAGTATTATTGGATAATGAATTGGCTCAAATTGGTCACAACAGAAATACTGGTAGAAACAATCTATCCGGACATCAAAAATCTTATAGAAAGAAATTTCAATTGGCTCTGTTCGAGGGCAATAGTGTTAACGAGAAATGACTCAGTAAATGAAATAAACAAAATAATTGTGGAAAAAGTACCCGGTGATTTTAAATGTTACAAATCTATTGACACCGTGTGCAACATCGAAGATACAGTGCACTAGCCACACAAATTTTTAAATTCTCTCAATCCTGCCGGCTTGCCACCCCACGAACTGAAATGAAAAGAAGGTACTCCCATTATGCTATTGAGAAATTTAAGCTCTCCCAATATGTGTAATGGGACAAGACTTTTGATAAAGATATTGCGAGACAATGTGATTGTAGCTGCTATCATCACCGGCTCCGTGGCCGGACAGCTTGCTCACATTCCGCGGATCCGGATGATACAGACAGATTTGCCTATATGTTTCAAAAGATTACAGTTTCCTGTGAAGATATTGTTTGCTCTTACAATAAATAAATCCCAGGTACAAACTTTTTCAATGGTTGGCATCGATCTAAGAAAAGAGTGCTTTTCTCACGGCCAATTATATGCTGCACTTTCTCGAGTAGGATCTCTTGAATATCAATATGTTTTATTGCCATCTACAAATACCACTGCTAACATAGTGTATAGTGTAGTAGCATTAAGGTAAAAAATGGAAAATTAAAAAAAAGTTATAAAATTAAAAATCCTTAAAATAAAAGATGTAAATAAAGAAATGTAACACAAATAAAAATAAAATACAAACAACAAAAAAATATATAAATCATTCTAAACATCTTTATCAAAAAATATTTAAGTGAAATGTTTTTAAAAATATCCCGTTAATGTCTTTTGTTGTTTCAAAAACCATTGTCTAGAAGACATTAACGGGTTACCAATTTTATTTTGTAAATAATATTTTTTTTAGTACGACTTTATTGTTAAGGTTCTGTACCTCAAAAGGAAAAACAGAACCATTATAGGATCACTTTGCTGTTCCTCTGTCTGTCTGCCTAGGTAATCAACTTTACTTTTCGTTGACCTAGAATCAATTTTTTCAATCATCAAGTCGCGTACCCAAAGGGAGCTAAAGAGACCCTATTACTAAATATATATTATTTAGGTATGTCCTGCATTTATTCTACTTTTATCCTAAAATGTTAAAAAAATAAATGCCCACCCGTGCGAAGCCGGGATGGGCCGCTAGTTTTAAATAAATCCGATAAATGAGAGATATTTATGAGGAAAATTTTCTGTAAAGAAACTTTCGTCTGAATTACTCTTTTACCTTTAATGAGATTATTTATCGTTTGTCTCTTGTGTTAGCAAGTTGATCTTAAAAAAATACATTCTTGACATATTGTAGGTGCAAGTAGAGGTGGTCGCGGCGGTGGCGACAGACAATGGAACAGCAATGGCAAGCCCGAACAGTCAGGTAGTTACAACACACGTCATCAGCAAACCGGAAACTACCAGACAAGACAAAGTAGTAGCCAGCCGACGTATAATAATAATACAGCGGGCAACAATACAGCCAACTCTCGAGCGCCTGCCAGTAATTCAGGTACTAGTGGTAGAAATTAAAATTGCATTAGGGAACTTTAAAAGGTTTTTAAAACATCACACAAACTTTGAATTTGACTCGCTTGCCAATAATGTTATAAGACAAAAGTAGAAACATGGCACTCTTTTCTCGCAATATTTTTATGTTTTGAATAAAATCAATTTAGGTACTCAAATAATTTAGGTACTCATGAAACTGATTAAGGTATATCTATCTATAAATATAAAGATATTGGTTAAGTGGTGTAGCAAGGAATTGTATTTTTTATTTTCAACATTTTCCCAATCATTATATTTAAACGTTTAATTATTATAAAAAGAACCTCCACGAAAAAAAGGTTAGAAAAGCAATAAATTATTATAAAAAATATTTCTTTTCATAAAATAATACTTGTGTGGCTGAATACTGGTATTGTATTAAGAGGTTTATTGGTAAGTCACCATCGAACCATATTGTTGATATTTAATTTAAGTCAATATTGAAGTTACTGTACTCGTGAATAAGATGAGATGCAAAAAAATTTATTGACTGTAATGGTGGTTCTATTTTATACCCGGGAGAACCTATAGAAGCCTGCTTGCTGTATCAGTTTAACAAAAGCTGTATAAAGCTACTTGTTCAATATACACAAACAACAGCTGTATAAAGCTACTTGTTCAGTATACACAAACAACAGCTGTATAAAGCTACATGTTCAATATACACAAACAACAGCTGTATAAAACTACTTGTTCAATATACACAAACAACAGCTGTATAAAGCTGCATGTTCAATATACACAAACAACAGCTGTATAAAGCTACTTGTTCAATATACACAAACAACAGCTGTATAAAGCTACTTGTTCAATATACACAAACAACAGCTGTATAAAGCTACTTGTTCAATATACACAAACACAGCTGTATAAAGCTACTTGTTCAATATACACAAACAACAGCTGTATAAAGCTACTTGTTCAATATACACAAACACAGCTGTATAAAGCTACTTGTTCAATATACACAAACAACAGCTGTATAAAGCTACTTGTTCAATATACGCAAACAACAGCTGTATAAAGCTACTTGTTCAATATACACAAACAACAGCTTTATAAAGCTACTTGTTCAATATACACAAACAACAGCTGTATAAAGCTACTTGTTCAATATACACAAACAGCTGTATAAAGCTACTTGTTGTAAATCTCAGAAACTACTAAGCCTATCAGGTTTTCTCTATTGTGTAGTATATTTATTTTGGAATGTGCGAAGCTATAAGTTATAAAAATTATTTATATAAAACTAAAAAGTGTTACACCCGGATTTTGTTAAGCAAACTAATGTTCTAGGAAAAACTAAATTTTTAGCGTTATACAAGGTAAACTGTTTCAACACAATTTTAAGACATTTAGTAAGCCATAACATCGTTGTAATGCTAGACTTAGAATAATAATGCATAGAATGATAGTTTGATAGAACTGATCTGTCTAAAAGTGAGGCGCAAAAAGAGTTCATGTATGCGTAAGCATCATGTAATTACGTTTGCCGACACGCACACAAATATAAGGGATAATGTTGCTAGTGAGATTGTATTTTCCCAAATCTAGGGAATTTGAAACTCTTCCTCGTAGGTAACTTACTCTTAACTCTTTTTCGTAGGTAACTTATGGACTCAGAATTATTTTTTCTTAAAATATATATTATGTTTTATGTTAGGTAACTTTATGTTACAAAACTATTTTTATGTTACAAACTAGTGTTCGTGAAAATCGGAATAAATAAATTTAATAGTCATGATTTATTGTTATGTGAGCATGAAAATAAAATTTGTGGAATTACAGGGATTATGCAAAATAACACTTCAAGTTCATTTTGTATAAATGTATAAAGAATCTTAACATGTTTTTTATACAAAAACATATGGATACGTTACTTACATGAGAATTTCCAATAAATCATAGGTTTTCCATTGTATATTTAGGAATATATTCTTACTAAAAATGGTTGAGGACCACTAGTACTCTTGTAAAAGTACCCTTAAGATTACTAGCAGTTTTAGCGAGCACCACTAGTATGCTTGAAAAAATAAAAATGAGTTGCTCCTGCGTTTACTTACTTGACTGAACTAATTTATTATAGTAGCCATCACCTATAATAAATTTTCATCATAGACAAAAAGGACTACTTTCCATTTTAAGAAGACGTTTTCCTGTTACTTTATGTACTACAACATCAGTTTAATTTTTCACAAAAAGTACTAAGAGCTATGCTCAACATTTAGTTTTTAGTTTTTATTTGCAAATTTACTTCAAAAGTTAAGGGGGAGGGGATGACTTGTTGATTATTTTAATTGCAAATATTTGTAGACAAAAGCAATAAAATAATTATGTTTTAGAATATACTTTATATCATTTTAAAAGATCTATCCAACGATACCCCACTCGATAGGGTAGGTAAATTTTTCATCTACCTCGCTTTTCGTTGTGTGGAAAGGGTGTCCAAAAAATACATTTCTCTCATTTATTTTTGGGTTATTATTGTCTTTATTCATGCTAAATTTCATCTTAATAGATCAAATAATCTGCGACTAAAATGTCTATAGCATACATGCGGACGGACGGACAGATGGAAATGGTGAAACTATAAGGGTAGGAATCCTTATAATTTCACCATTTCCATGGTTTACTATGAAATGTGTTCGCGGACAAAATATTTGAGATGTCGTTATTAAAATATCTTTTCTTCCGCAAGGTTAATCAAATAATTTTCAATGACGCCATCTTTTTCTTTAAATGGCGAATTTTTGTAGCAGTCTTAATTTTTTGCTACATTTTCACTGAAGCCAGGTCTCTTTCTTTAACTTTATCCACCATAAAGCCTCATTAGGTGAATCATAAATAGAATCGAAATCATCTGAATGTAAAGGCGTTGGATTGTTCGATTAGAATTTTTTTATATCATTACCTGAAGTATTCTGAAAAATGTAATAATTATGAATTAATTAGTACCGTAGACACACAGATTTATGAAATAATAAAATAAACAAACATGATGATTATGTATTGTTACAATTTACCGATTGTAGTTCGTTTGACACATGGTTATTCTGTAAGCCATGTAAATGATTCTCTTCCGTGATAAACATTGGCAGATACTAAAATTATGAAAAGTATTAATATAAGAGTATTACAATATTTGCTTTTGACAATTAATTGATATTGAAAATTAAATTTATAGATAATACTTAGATAAAATATTAAGTGGCTATGAGAGCACTGACATCGGCTGTATCAGCCGAATTATCTTTGCCTTACTTTTAAAATAAATATCGCCGCTATTCATTGACTTTATTACATCATTAATAAAGATGGTAGAAAAAAACGATAATTTAAATTTTCTGAATAATTAACTAAGCAATTATTCAGTAATGCGTAATTGCTAAATTATAAAGCCGATATGTTTTTCGCAAATACAAAAAAATGAAGATTCTATTGGGAAGTTACATGAGAAAATGGTCGATTTCAGTTTTGAAAAGGTTTATTTTTTGATCCTGTTTAAAATGGACTATAGTTTAGAAAAAAAATGTTATCACAATTAATATCATATTTGAATAAAAAAATTTATATCATATTTGGATAAAAAAATTTATACCATAGTTACATACTTTTCTTTGTCACTTTTAGTCACATACTTTTCTTTGTCATTGAAATGAATTGAACAGACTTTTGGGTTTTTCATTATTTTCCAATAATGTTCATTACGATTAAACCAAATTTTTTCAGTTTAACGGGCGGTAAAATTTGGATCAGAAGGAAATCGAAAACTAATATATAAATGTATATATATATATATATCGCACATATACGTAAAGAAGAAAAGTTAAGTTTTGTTAAAAAAGTGCCACGAAAATAATATCAACATGAAATTTGTTTTCAGAATTTTAGTAACTCTGCAAATATTCTTCACGATATAATTCTAGTATTGAAACATTAATTATATCAATAAATTATTCCAGAAAATGAAAGTAACAGAAAGAGAAAATTTGGAAAAAAATCTTCTAAGATTGTCTTTTCTATGTATTGTAACACCTATTTACTGCAAAAGCCTTCACTAAAAAAAAATTGAGAGGTGTTAACTCTAAGACGTCATGTTTAGCATTAACAGGCCATCGGGCATAATAAGCCTTGGTTTCAATGACCTCGCTTTCTAGGCCTTATTATTCTAAGAGGCAGGTAACTTCTTTTAGATAATCCTATTGTTTAATTCTGGAAATTGTGTGTGTTTTGGTTTATTGTTTACCGGTAAACAATTAATTAGTTAACGATTAATTACGATTATTTGAATTCCATTAACCTTATTCAGTTTTATAAAGCTTTGAAATCCTATATAAGAATTACTTTGATTTATTTATGAACAACCTTTAAACAGCCGCTTTGTTCGTATGGAAAAGAGAATAATTGTGATTTAAAAAATAATCCTGTGAAACTATCGGATCTTAGCTGATATACAAAATCAATATATGAAAAAAAAAGAAATGCTCTGCAGTGTGGTGTTATTCCATACTTAGTTCACACTCTTATCCTTGACTATATAACTTTTTTATTTAAAAAAAATAAATTCTGATTCTGATAAATTCTTCATGACACGGAATACTTTGTTTCCCTCCATGACACAAGTCACATGGATGTAAAATGTCAAGAGATATGTTGAGTAGTTGATGTGTGAAAAGGAGACAAAAACAATCAAACTTTCATATTTATAACATTAGTTAGACACAATTAAATGAAACTACGTGATGTAGTATTATTTCTACTTTCTTTAATTTCTTTGACCACGACCTAGGTTTCATTGTATTACAACATCTTCAGGTGGGATATTAGCAAAGATTCTTTGCTAATAGCCCACCTGAAGATGTTGTAATACAACGAAACCTAGGTCGTGGTCAAAGAAATTAAAGAAAGTAGAAATAATACTACATCACCTAGTTTCAATTAATTGTGAATAATGAATTTCTACAAAATTAACGCCAAATTTATTCAACATTAGTTAGATTAGAGATTTCATATAATATGTAAGGTAAATTCATACACTTAATATATATTACATATAGAGACCTGAAAAACTTAAAACACAATCATTTTATCTCTGTCTAAACTGAAGAGTTAGGCCGCTAGATTTTAATATAGGAAGAAACCCTTAAATTGATTATGGACGTACAGAAGTCCAGATGTACTTACTTTTTCAGAAATAAGAAAACTAATATAAAAGTGGACATAGCCTTTTCATTATATTTGTATAGATTATGATAGTAGACAATGTGAAATTTTGTATACTCAGAAGTGAGATTTGCATTATTACTTTTCACTATTTCAACTAATCATTCAAATCTCTTTACTGAAAGAGAAAACTGTTTCGACATGATGACCTGTGGTCGATCAATTGTGGAAAACAGTTGTCTGAAAACAGACAGGCATTAAGGTTGACGATTTACATCGTTTACAGAAGTAGAACGTAGTAAAGACAGCATAAGCCCGCTGTTACTCCTGGGGTTTATAATTTACACAGAACTCTATTGTGATGAATTGTAGAGAGAAAATGTTACTTGGTTTATATGATATTTATAATCTTCTATGATAATAGATTAATGCTAATTAACAAAATAAATCAATAAGTTCTTTTGTTACGGAATTACAGGGTACAATGCAACACAAAACCAGTCCCAACAGCGAGCCGCGCCTCAAACCCAGTCCCAACAACGAGGTGCACAGCAACACCAACCCCAACAACGAGCAGCACCGCAACATCCACCCCAGCAGCGAGGTGCACCGCAACATCAGCCCCCGCAGCGAGGTGCACCGCAACACCAGTCCAATCAGCGAGGTGCCCCGCAACATCAGCCTCCACAGCGAAGTGCTCCGCAACACCATTCCCAACAGCGAACTACACCGCAAACGTACAGTAGCAATCAGCAGAATGCAATGCCAGCAACTCGGTCCCACCACCAGCAGCAATCTTTCGGTCAGTTCAGTGTACCGCCGCCCTCGTACCCTGCAACCAATATGTATGCCCACCCACCGCCACCGCCACCACAGTATCAGGCTTAAAGGGAGACGAGAGAATATAGATGTGGTAGATTGGTTTGGTAATTGGATGGTTAAAATATTGGCAAGAATTTGGGTTAAAAACTGTTTAGTATCGGGAGAAAAAGTAAGCAAAAATGGAATGGTTTTAAGTACTCTTAAACCAGGGGTTGATAGGATCTTCAAAATGTGGTTAAGAATTGGGGAAAATACTATTGCATATGTTTATCGTGTAGATACATAGCCATTGCTTTTTCTGAATTTAGCAAAATTAAAAACAGAAAATGATTATGAATAATTATAAAATTGTCTCAAACGTAATGATTCTATAATTGGGGTTCTATTATATGTTTCGGAATAATATTTCATACAAAAGTAACACAGATAGCAGAAAAAAGTACTTAGCAACTATTTTGATATGGATACATTGTTATAATGTCCAAAATAAAATGAATTGGTCTTTTGATTCTAAATTTGTTGAACGACTATCGTAACTAATATTATAAATATAAAAGTTTGAATGGATGCCCGTTTGTTTCTCTGTAACTACGAAATTTATGAACAGATCTACACGAAATTTGGTATATAAATAGATTATAATCTGGATTAATAAATAGGCTATTTGTTATCTGTAAATACGAAGTAGTTCCCAAGGGATAGCGTCCATCATTTATGATGTTCCTTAGGGTTCCTACTTGATGACAGTAATTTATAAAGAGGCGTTGTGATACCATCAAACGAGAGACAAAATCTGTATATTAATCAAACAAACACACAGATGAAACTGTGGGAAGTAAAAGCTAATAATATAGGAAAAAAATGTGTAAAAGTTTAACTTTTTTATTATTGACAATTTTTTAATTACAAAGTAGGCAGTTGTTTGTGTAACGGAAAAGTGTATAGACTAATTTGTGTATAACATTTAACATTTTTGCTGTTTATTATAATAAATGATCTGGCCAGAAAAGAAACCAAACAATATTTGAAATTGGCGAGATAATTTTAAATATAAATTTTATGTTTTAAAAGGGCGTTCTAATAAAAAAAAATAGTGTGTGGTGTGTAAAATTATTTTTGGGGAAAAATTTAATTAACAATACCGCTTGTGATAAAAGGCAATTTTCTAAACCCCAATGCAGCAACATTTTGAAGATCCTGGCTGCAGTGTATAATTACTTGACCAAGTTTAAACTAAATTATTCATTGAAGAATTTTGTAACTTAAGAGTTGATTGTTTGCACTTGGTTACGCTTTCTAATTGGTCAGTGCACGTTAGGTGTTGCAAATGCACTTGAATACGAATATATATACAGTTGTAAAGTTGAATACGACGAAGCTGTGAGGAGGTTAATCTCTTTGGTATCCTGAAGAGAACAATAAGAACCATTTTTTCGAAATTCGGCATAAAGAAAATATTATGAGTATTTTACAATATTTAAAAAAATCAATTTAAGCTTGAGACAAAACAAAATACAAAAACTTATGTTCCGTTCTAAACCTTGAAATTTTTTTGGTTTTATAGAAAGAAATTAATTAGATTTTTTTATTGATAATTATCGAATCTTCTATTATAATGGGGAAATGAAAAATGTGGAAAATATGGTAATCACTTTACAAACAATTTCAACTTTGAATTTGAATAAATGCCACGAATTTCGAAAAACGGTTTCCCCTGTTCTTTTCAGGACATTGAAGAATTACCGCTTTGCGACTTTGTCGTAACCAACTTCACACACCTTATATATTCTAATTTTATTTTATTTATATATGTAAGAGTAATCAAAGATGATTCACAGTGATATTTTGTGTAAGAAATTAAAAATAATTTAATTAATCGGTGCAGTAATTCTCGAATGAATTCGTGGCGAGGAGTATGCAAGTTAATTAATGTGTTTGTTTTAATTAAATTCTGCCAAACGTGAAATGTTGGATATTTTCAAAATCCTTTTAAGCGGTTGTCGGGAAACATAATTCAGTATACAAATAAAGAAAAGTTACAAGCACAATTGGTTGTTAGCAAAAGCAATATTTCAACGTTCAATGTTTAATGCGGCCAAATACGCTATTTAAAGGACGAGAGACATTATGGAGAGAAAACTACGAATGTTATTTAACAACCTTTATAAAAATTATGTCGCATTGTTATTTTATATAAATGTTTCGCAAAAAATTAATAACAATGACACTTCTGTCAGATTTGCTCGTTCACGTCGAACCAACATCTTTCAGAATAAAGTAAATGTGAAATTTATCTTATGACAAACGTATCGAAACGATGAATTTTTAGTTTTTGAACCGGCAGAATGTAGTCATAACCTATCATACGAAATGTTTAGGTAGGTTGAAAGAATAAATAAATATTAAATAATCTGATTTGCCGCAGATGACAAAAAACAAAATGTAAATTTAGTAAATAACGTAGCTTATTATTGTAATTGAAAGACGAGAGTTCCACGTAAAATTTGGATTTGAAATTTTTGTGAACCTTGGAAGTTGAGTGTGAGCAAGTGTCCGTCGATTAATTACGTTGTATCTGAAAATATGTATCCTATTAAATTTTATATATGTATTTTTCATCATATATGTGTACATATAACAATTTTTAGAAGGTATAAATTTTCTCAGGGAATTTTTTTCAAATTGCATGTTTTTGGAAAATTTCTTAACTTGAATATCATTAAATTTTCCTACATGTTTTTCCATATTTTAATTTCCTGGTAGGAAAATGAGATGGAATTGTTTTTGAATAAATTTAATATTTCAGAATGATGACAAATAACATAAACCTTTTTTTTTAATTAAAAGAATATATAAACATTGTAATAAAGTGTTTTGTATTTATACTATAGCTGTTGCTTAAAAAACTGTACCATTGAATCGTGGATGCGACTACCATAATGTTTTGACATTATATTTCTTTCACTTTGCTTTTAGCTATAACAAAAAGTTACAAAGGAGGTCGGCAAAAGTAAAATGGTACTAAATTATCTAGAAAAAAAGTGAAATCAGAATGAATGAAACTCGACAGGGTTGTCTGAAAAAGTGACATGAAATTTAACCCTTACATTTTAATGTCCAAAATACCATTAATATTAGGTTTCGTAGTTATGTGTTACCACAGAGGAACTGTGTTAAGTATATACGTAATATTCATATCAATACTAAATTTAAAAAAAATTATTGACACAAAACTGTAATAAACTGTAAAAACAATGCTGAACTATACGGGGAAAAAAGCTGAGTACACATTCACTAACACAATATTAATGTCACTTAAGTTCTTTTTAGCCTTTTCACTGCCTAGCATATATATACATTGCGGATTTGACAGTCCGACATTAAACGAAAACCCAGTCAATATTAGTTGTCATAAATACATTGAAATACTGAAATAAACAATTATGCCTAAATAAAAAATAATGTAAGTAAATTAAATAATATTTTAAAATAAACAAAACGTAAACACCATTTGCATTGTTTGTTACTGACCTTAGCAAAATGGCAAAGGAGCACGATCACGATCGAATCAAATGATCAATTGCAAACTACTCACGTCTAATATTTGTTCCTCTCGTGTTACTGATTTTCCACTCTTGTTTCGGAATTATAGGCTTATTTTCTCGTATTCTTTGGACTGCCTGAATAATGATGCGGGTATTTGAAAGACATATACAGGTGTTTTCATATCTCTCTATATGTCGTATAGATTGAGCCACGTTTTTTATGGTATTTCCCACAAATCAAAACGATATCGGTGTATCCTGAAGCCATGAAATTTATACGAGACAATCCTGGTTTTGAATATCTATAATATATAAGCATTTGGGTGTATCTATTTAGAGTAAAAAAACACAATTCACTTATTCCACCTTGTGTCCCTTTCACACACAATAGTTCAAATGAAACATTCATAATTAAAATATACTATGTTACGTGTTCTGTCAGATATCATAACATGTCAAAAGCAAAAAAAACGTTAAAAATATATCGTAACTACGTGACACGACTAGCAGCAACGATCGGATTTTACGTCTTTCTGGCATGCGAGCTATCTAATGACGAACATGTATAAATTCCATTGTCTTTGCCGCATAGATATTTGCAATTTAACAACCAATGAATTATTTTTCTATTTTACCACACATCGAGTTTATCATTACGACAATGTGACGGAGTCATTTCTGTAAGTAAGTTTCTTGCTTTCATGCGAACTTGTATTATGACACAGGTATAAGAATTATTTTAATTAATTTGTCTGTAATTAAAAAATAAAATAATTTTATGCGAAGGTGTCAACGTATGTGTGGCAACGTATATTGGCTTAGCAAATTTTTTGTGAAAACATTGTGTCGTGAAATTACAAACCACTTCCGCACTATTCCTGTGACTAAATTATTAAATTTGTTAATTGATTTATGGTGTATGGTTGAGGTACACCATATGGTATATGAAGTTGTATTTAATGTTTTACGGTCAAATCCACATTGTATACATATGCTTTGTTAAACATGCCCCAATCACCAAGTGCATATATATATGATCGCTGGTTTTGCCACTTAATTATATTGTAAGGGTTGTTCGACAAATTATTATAAATGAATAAAGAAACTAAAAGTTGTTATGTTATTTGTAACGTCAATTACTTTAAAACAACTTGTAAAAATAATAAAAACGGTGACATAAAAATGCAAATTCTTCTGTCCGTGACAGGTAATGACATGTGTATGCGTCAATAATCAGTATATGATCATTGGCATGTTGCGTCGATTTGAATAATTACATTTGGGATTGATCAAAGTTAAATTTCACGTTTGTTTCGTATTATTTGTGGTTCTATTTAAATTGCAATCTTTTGATTGGTGTTGCACGGGAGCTTGTTGTGTAATAATTTGGCATTGGAAAGGTTAAATTGGTTTTGGCAAATGTAACCACATAACTAGTGATTGATAACCTCGATCAATTATTTTTTTTAATAGTATAGAATTACTATGTGCTTTGTTAGGGTTTTACTTTTATTATTATTCTTTATTAATGTTTCTTGAAATTTTAAAAATGTTTACTTTGAAGTTGATTGATCATTTAGAGTACGTTCCACTAGGCGATCGCAACGGTCAAAATGCTCACTGCATCGTACCACTTGGCGAACACAATCGTAGCGGTCATGATCAAAACGTCATTGTTCACGACCGTGATACCCCACGTATTGAGGTGGCTCATTGTGATCGTTTATCTGTCAATTTGACTTTGTCACATTGATACATGAAATTTACGTAAATAAATTTCTATAATCGTTGAAGATTAAACATAGTGACGGAAAGAATCACTTTATGCAGTTTTGAGATGTAGGTACATCTCAAAACTGTATAAACTATAGAAATAATGGTGACACCAAAAGACGCAAGACATATAATCATCAAACTTTTATAGAAATTAAATTGCACTTTTATAGTTACTGTGAGTCTAAATTATTTTCTAACATAATAAATATAATCTCTAATATAGTAAAAAATATAATCTCTAATTACGAATACGCATTGTTCCTATGTCGTTCCACTTGGACTAACAGTTACAACGTTGACAAGCTAGTGGAATAGGTACGATCGCGATCATGGGCGTGAGCTTTGCGAGCGGCTAGTGGAACGTACTCGTAGAGAGAATTGTTTATAGGTCAATAAATTGTTTGGCTTCAGACGCAAATACTTATTTACAAAGATAACTTCCTTGTTTTGTATATTGATCATAAATTGCATTTTATTTTTTGCCCTTTCATAATCATGGTCGCTGATTGTTTGGCTTAACGTACCCTAAACGGTACCAGCTTTTTTAAAGTTTCATACCAAAATGATAAAAACTGAACCCCTTATGATAAGGATTCTTTTTTTACCATTCTGTCAGTTTTGTCAAGAATTTTTCTCAGAAACTACACATGCTATCAACTCAACAATTGCCACAATTATATAACTTGCTTGCCTCTGCCTAGCCTCTAAGTCAAAATCTAAAAAAAAAAATTTTTTTCCTGGGGATCGAATTTTATTTTCTTTAACCAGTTTGAGTCGAGTGTCACATGGAAGGTTATACTTAGCACATTCCAAAATTATTTTTATTTTAATTTTAGCTTGTATAGTTCTTGTATATTATAAAAATGTGTCAGTCTCCTTGTCTATAAAGTTGTGATAAAAAAAATTAAATTATTTCCATGAATAGTAATAATTGTATAAAGAAAATGCGAAAAATAAAATGATACGCCTGACGTTTTGGTTTCTGAGAAAAATAAACTACAAAATAACTTTACAAATTTGTTGTAGGTAATCTGGACACTTAGAATGGTTAATTAGTTATCCGTGGTACGAAAATCGCAGTGAGTCTGATTCCACTTAGCCTGTTTTGATTTTAAACTACATTCTGTTTTTGTAACGTTGGGCCCGTTTTCGCCGGTCTCCTTTGTTTCTCTATTTCCTCCCATATCTTATATATTAATACAATAATTTTACCATATTTAGATATACAGGTCATGTAATTGAATTTATTGTAACCCAGTTTACATATGTGGGGACAGTTCTTTTTAGTGGACAAGTAAAGATGGGGTTATACATTATTTTGTATTGTTTCTTTAGTTTTGTTAATTCCAATGGTGTTCTCATTAATAGTAACATTCCTAGGTACTAATTCAGTTTTACTGTTGAATAATAAACGATTTTGCTTTTCTGTCATACATAATGCTGTGTTTGATTTTGTATAAGTGGGAAATAAAAAATATTACAACAGATACTGTTTGTTTATTTTTTTGCAATATTTTATTATGCAACGATTGTTCTGGGAAATAAAGGAACGGTCACTATAGACTGGTATACAAGCATTTGTTTGAGAATAATATTTGACTACGTCGGTGTACGAATTGTGGGTCATTTGTCGTACAGCATCGACTGTACTATGTAATTTTTATTTATTACTGAGAATAAAAGATAAACTGCAAGGAATACGATTCCCTGACGCTGAAGAACCAGCGACTGCCTCCGAAAAGCCCATGGAAGATTACGTCGACTGCTGTATCATCATCAAAAGACAGTGGTATCATCAAATGAAACGATGCAGAGTGCCACGGGACTATTTTAAAAACAATAAATAAGTTAAAAACTTGCTAGTTTCATTTGCAATTACTAAAAATGTTCAGTGTCCCAACGCAGCATTCTCATTTCTGTGGTGTAATTTTTGTCTCATTCTTTTGTATCATCTTCTGATAGGCCAGCATCCAAAGTTATATAGAAGGACTGGTCTCATTGCTTGTTCATATACTTTGCCTTCAGTTTTTATTGGCATTTAGGGGTCACAGAGGAACCTATCATGAAACATCATTTGAGCCAAAAGTAACCTACAATAAACAAATTTCAAACTAAAATTTGATTTTCCTACAAATCATTTAGAGAAACAAATATTTATAATATATGAACATGAAATATATATTCTTGAAAGCTCATCTAATGTTTGACATATTCATATATACACATAGATCATGGTATGGGCAGCAGATAACATTACAGGAAAAGATGTAATTAAAAAGACTTTGTATCTCTTAATAAATATTAAGAGTGATTACGCTTATATTAAGGTAATGACTGAAATTGGTCTGATTATGCTTATATTAAGCTAATGACTGAAATTGGTAGAATTGCTAATGACTGAAATCTGAGCCCATAGAGAATTGCGAAGTCTTTTCATTCTAATTGTTGTTACCTTAGTTAATCGGCAAATTCCAAAGCTGCAGCCGAAAACTGCTCATGGGAGCTATCTGTCCTATTATTTTTTCAATATAAATTTTTAAAAAAGGATTTATGATTTTTAAATTTTTTTAAACACTGGGTAGTCTAAAAACTTCTTAATATATAGGTAATCATCGACAGTGCCACATAGCATGCTGTATACAATGGTGGTCAATGGATACAACAGTTTTCTTTGTGAAAATTTTAGTCAATCTATAATAGAAAAATCTTAGTGTAACTTTATTCCAAATATGTCTATCTATATTTAGAATAAAAAAGAGAAAATTTAGTATGAAAGTACAGAAAAGCAGGAATTTATTAAGTTTTTTAATTTTGAAAATCACAGACCTCTTTATGAATCTGTTTGGCTAAAGGGAATGTTTAGGCAAAACTATCACATAGAGTGGCAGCAGTGGTGGTAATATTATAAATAAATATCAAAATATTTATCGAAAAATTTTATATTTATGTGAAAAATGAGGGTAATTTATGCTTATTTAAAATGAATTCGAGTTAGAATTTGACTTGGTTAAAAGCAGCATTAAAGGGGAGCAGACTCAAAGAAAATATATCACAGAAAAGTAAGTTCTACACCTCATAATAGAAAATACATGTTTGTTTTATTAATGTGGAATTATTTTATGTTTTTTAATGTAATTAATAAATTGGATTTTAATGTAATTAATAAACTGGACATTTTTACCACTAATATGGTTTAACTAAAGTTTAAGTTGCATTAAAGAGTATATTAAGAATAAAGTTAATAAACAAGTTTAACTTTACACTAAATATAATCTTTAATTTCTTTGTATGACAGAGTTTGATTAGTGTCTAAAACACACAGAATGAATAATATCCATTTTCCAAAAATGTGAATACAACATTGAGAGCTCAGCAGGTATAAAATTGTTTCTTCGTATCACTCGCATGACACGCATTTTGACGAGCTGTAATTATTTTCTTTCAAATTTTTTTTGCAATTTTATTCATATTGAACAAATTATAAAAAGCCAAAGAAGTTTGTATAAAGTCACGTTTGAGAATGATTGAAACGAAAAGGTAACCTAGGACAGAGGAATATGGCATCCAATAATCGCCGTTTACCTTGCTTAGAACAGATATAATGAGAAGCTAAATATAGATAAATATATTGATTTAGACTCGTCTACATGCCTGTGAATGATATCCCGTTCCAGGAGTGTAGTGTGAGTAATACACATAACTGGTACATTTAATTAAATAAACAGTAAAGTAATTGCGTTCAAATGTAAATAACTCACTATGTAAATAAATTAGAACATAATTTTTAGTGGAATATATTAGGAAATTTAAAAGTACCTCCTGAAAAATTATTAGTAAATAGCCAACGGAGGCCATAATATTTAAAATCGACAAACTGTGAACCTGAATGGGTCCACAAGGCGGCATTTTTCACCAAAATTTTAATATTTTCCTCAAACAGAACAAAATTGGTAATCTTATGTATTTCAAAAGTATTTTCAAACTAGCAAATCTATTTCATAATCTAACGAATAAATACGTATTAAAAGTACATTTTAAATGGTGTTCATTTGGTACATTTATTATTATTAGTAGATTTCAATTATAGTCAAAAACGTTTCTCTTTATTGCCTATAAAAATTATAAAAAAAAATTAATCAAAATCTTGACATGTTACGGTTTTTTTAATATTAAATTTTTTCCCACACTTGCACCGATTCAATTTTTTTTTCATAGAAACGTAGTAGCATAATTAATGTCATTACATAATAGTGATGAAATAATGTCGTTACGTGTAACTTTACCATTTATGAAATAATTATTACTAGAAGGACAGAGAACGAAATAAAACTTGCCTAAACTTAAATCATCATAATTTATATTTATTCTATATAATGGTATTTATTCTACATGCAGTTTTGAATTTGTTATCGACATTACCAGAAATAATAATAGGTAGAACATTTATAGCTGTAGCTCTCAAACATTGCTTCAATTAATTATAACAAGTGCACCCAAAGGATTCTGCATTTTTAATGGCCAGAACCAGCGGCTGGTTTATCTGGGTCAACATAGTCGAGCTGCTCCTCAGGATTATGGGGCCAGAAGGTCGGCTTATTGATGGGATCCAGAGCCAGATCTGGATAAGCATCACGGAAGTCTTCCATAGTCATTTGAGTGTATGGCAGCAGGGCTTTAATTGCGCTGATCTGTTCTTCATACCTGAAAAGAGAAGTTTGCTTTAAAATACAATTTTTTTTAACAGGTTTCCTAAAACTTTATTTATAATACGGTTTTTTTGTAATGTTTGATAATTATCAATAACCTTTTATAATAATTCCTATATACAATCTAGAGAAGTGATATGAAACTGATAAAAATGACATATGATATAGAATTTAATGATTGTCAGAGATGAGACAGGTGAACAAAATAACTGGAATACAATTGTTTCTTTATAATAAAAATAAAAAATGCAAGCTGTTTTTAATTTTTATTAAAAACAAATACTGAGCTAGATTCCCATACCTACATCCAACTTGCTTGGATGTAAAAATTTTTCTGACCTAATTGAATATCTGGAAATTCCTAGAAAACAATTTTCACATAGTGTCTTATATTTGTGGGTGACACTTTTGTAAATTTTCTTATAATACCATCCTTATGTAGTTTACAAGATATTTTCCTGTGTTACTCATAAAGACAGACCCAACGAAACGAATTGTTTATGATTCTCGATCATAGATTTAACGAAGCGAAAATTTTAAAATCGGAATAGAATCCCGCGTAAGTTTTATGCGCACAGAAAGTTTTCATAAGTTGGTGAGATGGACTCTGCAAAAATTATGTTTTCTCTTCTTATGTTGCCACCACTGATAATGGCAACTATTGGGTGAAAATTTTGTATAAGCGCAAACTTATTATTTACGAATCATAGGTATTAACGAATATGCTAAAAAAATTGTTTTCTTTTTTTATCAGTCATTGATTGAGCTTATTGTCGATAGTTAAGGCACATTACTAGTGAATAAAATAATGAATTTAACAAATAGAAATATCTTTAAATTATGCATTATGTTTCAAATTGAGCGCCTCCATAATTTTGTCTTTAGTGGTATGCAAATGTGCCAAATCTTTAGACATGAAGAAATATAACTTATGTAATTCCAAAAAGGACTAAACAAATTGATTATAATTCTAAAGTTAGCTACACCATTATTCCCTAATCGTTAAACAGTAATAATAACAGTATATAATTTAATTTGTATGTAATTTGTCAAAGGAAAACAAGCAAATAATAATAAAATAGAATAATTCTATTCATTTCAATTTATTGCAAGATTCAACATAGTCCGGTTTATAATGTATGTAAATATTAAACATGCAATGAATAGTATATTCGGCAATCTGCCGAATACCACATATTATTGGGATATTAGTTATCCGAAGGCGAAGAAATACCATGCTTAATGACCGAAAGGATAGCACTTGGCAATGAGGCAGTAAACAAGATAGGAAAGGCTTGTTTTAGAAGACCGATTAATAGCGCTTTGCCACAATATAATATACCAAGCCACTTATTTTTCAGACAAAATAATTCCAGAAATATACTAGAGACTATTATAAAAACATTTTCAGAGACTGACTATAGTTCCATGGCATGTGTCATGGGGACATGTTTCCAAGATGACAATAGCTTTTTAAGTTTTACTGTGCATTTTATTAATAGTGAATTCAATGTCAAACATGTCATTCTGCATACACACAGCACAAAACATAGAGATTGTTTTACAAGAAATAGCAAATTTCATTGGGACATCCAGCTAGCAAAGATTCATGTTGATATTCATGATAATAGACGAAACATAGTATAACCCGTTAGTAATGCAGGTTTGGCCTCAGTGCGTTGCTTCATTCATACTCTTCATTAATTGTTGTTGATTGTCCAAAGCTACAGGGAAGAGGACCGTGATTCATTTAAATCATTCTGGTACTGCACAAGAAAAACCATCCAAAAGCAACTGATCTCCCAGATCATGAATTGGTACAAGATATCAACACGCGGTGGAATTTCACCTATCTCATGCTTGCAAGGTTAATGGAACAAAAAGGGCCATTTCCCTCTATCTCATTGGCTGCAATATTGCCAATCTGACTGCTGCACAATGGGAGCTTTTAGAGGAACTTTTCAAATTATTACAACCATTTGAGGAAATGACAATCACAAGTTAAGGATATGTACACACCTAACAGCCAAGTGCGCAGCCAAGCAGCGCTTGTCATACAAGGGTTGCACGAATGATTTGAAGATATTACGACAAGAATAATTATTTGTTGGCGACTGCTTTATACCCACACTTCAACATAAATGTTTTTACCAGTCAACGGCAAAGAGAAGAAGCAAAGCAGTATATTTTAATCAATGGCCCAAAGACAAAGTGTGAAACAAGCAGCGATGACAGCACGAATTCGTCCTCCTATTCATTTCAAGAGGATGAGACCTGAGTCTTAATCAGAGTTTCCACTCATCTTTTATGAATTACTTCGAAAAGGTGGTTACGGAAAAAGTACAGCTCCTACTAGCACATCGAAAGAAAAAATGTAGTTGCAACTGAAATCGACCTTTATTTAAATATTAAGAATATATCACCTCATGATAAACCATAAAACGTTAGCAAGCAAGAAGAGATAAATTACCATGTTTGGTAAAGCTTGCAACAAAATATTTGTCCGCGCCAGGAAGTAGTGTTTATTAAGAGCGTCTTTTTATTTGAAGCTGGGAATGTCTACGAGAAGAAAAGGAGTAAACTACTGCCTGAAAATACAGAAATATTCGTTTTCCTGTATTTTCAGGGGTTCGAAAAATTTTTTCAATTTGGCAATTATCCAATTACAATAAAAAATCTAATCGGATCTTCGGTATTCGACAGAATAGTACCTTTATGGTATTCGGTCGAATGGCATAAAATAGCCAAATATCGAATATTCGTTGCAAGCCTAATTAAATATACATATACTTACCCCTTGATTGTCGACTCCGACTCTTTGACGAAGTTTTCGATTTCTTGCTTGACTTGACTCCATTGAGCATCGATTTGAGAGGATAACGTGTCTTGAGGATAGGAAATCTTCAAGGCCTCATATTGTTGCTGAAACTTATCAACCATGCCAGCTACTGGCACACGCTGCTTGTAATAGGCCCAATCTAGCTTTGGTGGTTCGGCGGGATTCGCCAATACTCTGTAATTAAAGTTTCAATGTTATCTACCGAATTCATTATATAACAAGTGTCAGAATTGTTTCGATGGTAAATTTGGAAATAATTACCTTCGAAGATAGCCATCGGACTTGGCTTTAAAAGCACCTAAACTGCCTCTCTGGTCTAGGGGCACTCGTTCGGTTAAAGCTGACCAGTTGATAGCACTCTGTGAAATCCTTTTCGCTGCCATTTTTAACTTCTACGGGCACTATGCACCCGATCGGCCGTCAGTGGAAAGTCATAGACAATTTTGTTAATCGTAATTTTTCAACGACAATTTGTATTATCTTTTATTTCATGACGTTTATTCTCTTTATATATTTATATACTTTGCCAATGTCAAGTTAAGAAAAGGTGGCTACTCAGTAGAGATGGCTACGCAGTCCAGAAAAGATTGAATGAATAAAGTGATTTAATACACCAATATTTTTTATTGAAAAGGTTGAAAAATCAAAATTATATCATCCGTTAGTTCACTTAACCAAAAATCAAAACAAATTAAAATTCTGTCCCCACACGTCACATATACATAAACTTTACGTTTACGTATTATAATATACAGTTACGTACATTCATGTGTGTATGTATGGGAATTGGATCAGTTGTGAAAGGCATTCGTGAAGTGCGATATTTCCAATACATGACTGGCATGCTATGTAAATTTTACAGACCGCGCGAGAACAAGAAGGCATGTAACAATGTTCTTAAGAGCAAGCGGGATATTAAATGTATTAGATTGATTGACCTCTTAGTTCTCTTCATTTCAATCCGCAAAATTGATCTGTAAAAATGTATCGATTTAAATAAAAATAAGATTTTTTTTTAAGATTTAAATCAATAGGTTATAAATTTCGACCAATCAGTCAGTTGTCTTTATTTTATTAGCAGATCGTTTGTACCATAGAAAAATGATATACAATTGTCAGTTGACATATATTTTTAGAATTTTAATGACAGTCGCCGTTAAATTTTATTATATGTATTATTCTAATTATTGTGCATTATTTGAATACATGCAATAATAGTAGTAAGTTATATTGTTAAATTTTTTTTTAAAAAATGTTAATCGAAATAATACAGATTAAGTTTTTTCTTATTTTAGTAGGTCTAATTATTCACAATTAAATGAAACTACGTGATGTAGTATTATTTCTACTTTCTTTAATTTCTTTACCACGACCTAGGTTTCGTTGTAGTACAACATCTTCAGGTGGGCTATGAGCAAAGATATATTGCTAATAGCCCACCTGAAGATGTAATACAACGAAACCTAGGTCGTGGTAAAGAAATTGAAGAAAGTAGAAATAATACTACATCACGTAGTTTCATTTAATTGTGAATAACGAATTTCTGCAAAATTAACGCCAAATACATTCAATATCAAGGACTAATTATGTTTTTTTACAAATGAAAATATTGTGTCGTTTCAAAAACGAAGCGAAATATGAAACCTGGGAAAGAGGCAAAATGTAATTATTGCCCCCAGGTTTTAACTCAGGCAGTGGCTCTATGGATAATAGGGAACCACCACCAGCTAAGAAAATTGAACTCGATAGTTATCTCAGAAAGGAACCTATTTACCGTGATCATAATCCTCTTGGCCGGCGGCAGCTTAGAATATAGAGTAATCCAGAAGGCACATACACACAAATCTCTTCGCGGCCGCGGTGAAGCCAAAAATCGGTGGAGTTGGTACCGCACTCTGTCTACTAGCGTCACAAGTCTCAAGAAAAACTTACGCGGAGGTGATGTTGTTGAGATTTCGTACTGCTACCCGGATGGGCAACATATTCTTTAGTGACGAAGCTCACTTTCACATTGGAGGATATGTAAATAAGCAGAACTTTCGTTACTGGGATGTCCACAACCATTGACAAATGCATCAAGAGCCTTTACATAAGCCTAAAGTAGCAGTATGGTGTGCCATGTCTGCATCTGCAATCATAGGGCCTTATTTCTTTGAAAATCAACGTGGCCAAACTGTAATTGTGAATTCGGAGAGATATGATAAATGAAAATCAACGTGGCCAAACTGTAACTGTGAATTCGGAGAGATACGATATGTTAAATGACTTTTTCAGAGTAGAACTACAGAATAGTCCATTCTTCAACCGAAAAACATGGTTCCAGTAGGACGGAGCCACAGCTCACACTGCTAATGTGTCCATGAATGCAGGGCGGCAGTTATTTCCAGAAAAAAACATATCCCGAAACGGTACCGTACCATGGCCACCTAGGTCACCCGATTTAAGCCCATGTGACTTTTTCTTATGGGGATACTTAAAATCCGTTGTTTACAAAACAAATCCGAGCACTGTGACACAACTTAAAGAAAATATTCGAGTCGAAGTCAGTAGGTCTGCAAACGCGTTTTTGAAAACATGCGTGCTAGACTCGAAGAGTGTGTCAGACTCGATGGCCGCCATTTGGAAAAAGTGGTTTTTAAAAAATTAAATCCGCATTTGTTGTTATAAAGGTAAAATAAACGTACTTTGTATTAGAGGTGTAGTTTTTTTTTTACAATTTTTCAAACATTGAAATCTGCCACTGGACACCTGTATACATATATATATATATATATATATGTATATATATATATATATATATATATGTATACATATATATATATATATATATATATATATATAGATTAATTAACCTAATAAATTTATTTTGGTAATTTTGCAAATAATTGATTTTTGTATTTTACCACCTTTTTTTGTAGTAAAAGCAGGGAAAGTATAATTTTTGTTTTCATTTGTATACTGCCCAACGTTTTATTTCTAATTAATGGTTTCAAATATTTACGTGACAACTGTATTTTTAAGAGGTGCAACCACATATCATATACTATGGGTGCAACACCAATAAAAATGGTGCGTTTATGTTAATAATAATCTACTTTGATATTTTAAAATTGTTTAGTTAATTGAAAATAAAATTAAGTAATAGTTTTTACGTATGAAAAGTAATCCCCATTTGTTTTTTTTGCAGTCCAGTGATATATTTGTAGATGGGATTAGCATAAGCCGACATTTTAAGCTACATTGTCACGTAACCTTTCAAAGCTGTGTCTTAAATTGCTTGCACTAACAGCCGTGTTTTGATACTACGCATTTTATGCGTAGTTTTTTTGTAGTACTCATTATTGTAAGGGTGGCAGTTTAATAGAGATAATTATTCACACCTCTATAAAATAGTTGAAAAAGTTGTGTGCCGTAGCCATTTACGTCGCTTGCGAACGGATTCCTGAAGGCAAGTCAAGTGCTCACTGATATGGCTCACTGAGAGGAGATCTAGATTAACATCTTTTAAATTTACAGATTTTATTTCTTAAGGCTAATATTTAAACATTTTAATGATTTCTATTGAATTATAATTTATGTTGATATTATTGCAACCTTGTAGTCTATGATTTAATTTGTGGAAAATTTAAGTATTTATTGAAAATCGTGTCTGTTTCTATCTACGAGTAAGAAATATATAGAGCTGTAATGTTCGACACAAAAGTGACCCCGCTAAAATTATGCCGCCTTGCAAAATTATGCCGCGCTTCAATTTGTCTGTTGCTAGACGCCTGACGACAGACAATGCAGCGTAGATTTTATTTTCTAAATCGACGAACGCGTTATAATGCCATCCTGTATTATAAAAAATTGTTTAAGTGCATCCCATAAACATAATAGGTCAAATGGGATTACATTTCAGAGGTTAGAAAATTATTTTGTTTACGTTTAAATCAATTTGAAATTAATGATAAACGGACATGGCACGCCGTAACTAAATATAAAGGTAAAGCACGTACTGTAGCATATATGCTTTAAAGAATTATTACTAACTTTTTGTGTATTTTATAAATTGTTTTATGTGTATGTATTTATTTTATGTATAAAATGTTATTTTTTTAATAATTATTTGCAGAATTCCACAAAATCACAAAATAAATATTAAATTAATAAATATAATTTAACACAAAACAAATAATAATTGGCGGCCTTCAAAATTTTCCGTTTTGTGTTCTTTACATTTTAAAGAAGACGATTTTTACACAACACCAAAATAATATCGCAAAATTAACAAGACGGCAGCCCCATCATTCACCGTGAGTAATGTTTTCTCAAACTGTGACTCCCGTTGTACTTTTTTAATGTCTGAATATCAAAGTAATTGTCTAACCAGTTACTTTGAACTTCAGACATTAAAAAAGTATGAACTGTTTTCATGACATACCACTTCAGGACACACTACCGCTTACTAATTTATCCACATATGAGGACTCTACAAACCATATCAGTATACACGACCGCCACTCATTTAGCCACACTGTTAATAGATCAACCACCTCAATTACCAACGTGCCATCATCAAATTTAGAATCTGCAATATATACATCTAGGAAAGAAATGTTAAAAAAAAAGTTAAAAAGGACAATACAAATAAGGGCAAATAGGTTAGCAAAATTAAAGAAAATGCGAAAGGTCAATAAAAAAAATTATGAAAAATACATATCTCTAAAAGAATTAAGTAAAACTTTAAAAGGCAATAGATTTATAAATAGTGCTATTTGCCCAGCTCTGAACAAAAATGTTGTAATATTGTAGATATAATAGATCTGAGACACCAGAAATTATTTAACGGTAAAATTTTTGAAGGCTTGGTGACGTATGGTGAAGCTACCAACGAGATAGCTAAACAGGCGTTTGTTTTAATGTTAGTACCTATTAATGATAATTGGAAATTGCCATTGGGATATTTTTTTATAAACGGTTTATCAGATGAGAGAAAAGCTAATTTAATTCAAATATGTTTAGAAAAAATTATTGAACTTGGCACGGAAGTAGTATCCCTAACATTTGACGGATGTAGTTCTAATTTAACAGCGGCGGAAGTTGGAAGTTGGAAGACGCAAACAATCTAAAAACTTCTTTTAAACACCCTTCAAACGGTAAAAATTTCGTGATACTTTTAGACCCGTGTCATAGGGTTAAACTTATTAGAAACACCTTTGAATCTAAAAAAATATAATTTACGGTGATGGTAATACAATACAATGGCGGTTTCTTCGAGAATTACATAATTTGCAAGAAACTTTGGGATTACATTTCTTTAATAAACTAACTAAACAGCATCTAGGATTCCGAAAGAAAATAATGAAAGTTATGTTAGCCACTCGATTGCTAAGTAATAGCATAGCAAAAGCTATAGAATTATACGAAAACGAGTTAAAATTATCTAAATTCCACGGATCTTCAGCCACGGCCACATTTATAAAAAAGGCTGATTAAGGATTAAATAAAAAAATGCGTGTAAGTAAAAACCAGCAACAATTTAATTATAACAAAAGAATTTCAGTACGTGCTTACCTTTACGTATACACTTCGCACTGTAATTTCACATCTATGTATGCTGAAATAAAAGTCAAATTGGCATGGCGTGCTCCGCAGATTTGTCTAATATACATATGGATATGAATGTGGCAGTATATATAATGGCGTGGGGGTGCGAGTAAGATAATACAAAATATGTATATATTGCGGCCAGAGCAAGATGGCACCTTTAGTGTAACGACTTCAGATAGGTGGCGCTGTATACATGGGTACGCTTTTCGACTTGATAGATTGATACACATTACGTCTCTATACATTTCTTTACTCGTAGGTTTCTATTCAGTGATTGTTTACCTGTGATTCGTATATTTCTATTATTTATTTATTTTTTAATCAATTTAAGTATTTTGTTAATTAAATTATACGTTTATTTTTCATTACGTTTGTGTAGGTTATTAAATTGATTGACTAGTTGTAGATAAATTATAGTAATAATAGTCACAGTATCGAGTGGCTTTGGTATTTGCAAACCATTCAGTTTTTAAACACGCCAGCCTCTCAAGAGATAAGACTTCAAAGATATAAGACTCAAGTTTGGAAAGAATGAGAGGAATTTTATGTTTTTTTAGATACTAAGAACGAACTAAAAGAACTAGTTCTCGACTTCCAATAACCTGTATTGAACTAGTTCACACAAGTGACATTATGCGTCCATCTCTACTAAGCAGCACTGGCCAAATCATTTCCTTGACACCTGTGATTGTTAAAAAAGTAAATAAAGCAAACAAAATTAGATAAGAATTAAAATGAAATAAAGTGAAAATATAATGATAAAAAATAAAGATTTTTCAGATAATACAAATACAAATAAATCCAATATACACGGTGTCCGGGAATAAGTGTTGGAAAAGAAAGATATTATTTGTTGTCGTTAAAATAAAATGTAAAAGATGACTTTTTCAGAAAATTTCAAATAATATTCATAATTATTTGTCATCTTTTTCGTACACACTATACTTGCGAACATTATTCAGCGACGCTTAGGGGAATAACCTGCGAACAGCTGCGAAGACATCTAGCTGTTCGGGGAACATCACGCTCCAGGTAAGTATTGGGTGTGTAAAAAGAGCTATGTGTAATTTTTTTTTGCACTCAGTTAGAAAAAGGGAGCGTTTTACGTTTTATTTCAACGACAATTTATTCCTTTATAGTCCGATACTTATTTCCTGACACCGTGTATAAAGAAGCGCAAATTAAACATACATACAAACAAACAAAAATAGAGACATATACATAAATGAATTTACATGTTTCTAGATTTTGATATCATTATTTTTAATATGTATATTGCATAAAAACAATTTAGCACAAATTATATTTTGACATTTTTGTTGACATGATATGAAAGAATTTATATTAAAAACGACGTATTGAAAAAAAATATACAGGTTGCACCATGACATTACGCCGGTACAATAGGTTCAGCAAAAAACTATGGACTTTCTTAAGTCATCCGACATCAAACGTAGCCCGATTTAGCGTCCTGTGATTTTCAATTATTTCGACATGTGAAAAATCAATTAAAAGGATATAAATATTTCATGTACGTAAATAATTATATTAACCTCAAGTCATTTAAATAATTTAGTCAGAAGATAGAATAGTGTTATTGAACATTTAAAAATAAATTGCTACGTGCTCATTGACGCGAGGACATCGGCAGCAGACGGAGGGCATGCAGGGGGTTGGCATCGAAGGGCGGGCACGATTGTAGAATACGACACAAATGTCAAATTCTACACCTGACCTGGCTCATGTGAGACAGATCGGGTATAGCAGGGTGAGTAGGTCGGATCATAAAAGACCAATGTCAAATTCTACACCCGACCTGGCTAATGTGAAACAGATCGGATATAACAGGGTGAGATAGGTCGGATTATAAAAGACCAATGTCAAATTCTATACTCGACCTGGCCAATGTGATAAAGGTCGAGTGTAATAGGGTGAGACAGGCCGGATTATAAAAGACCAATGTCAAATTCTATACTCGACCTGGCCAATGTGAGAAAGGTCGAGTGTAATAGGGTGAGACAGGCCGTATTATAAAAGACCAATGTCAAATTCTACACACTACCTGGGTAATGTGAAACAGGTCGGGTATAATAGGGTGAGATAGGTCGGATTATAAAAAAAACAATGTTAAATGGTACCCCCCCCCCCCCCAACCTGGCTAACGTGAATCAGCTCGTGTGTGACAGGGTGAGATAGGTCGGATTATAAAAGACCAATGTCAAATTCTACACCCGACCTGGCTAATGTGAAACAGATCGGGTATAACAGTGTGAGATAGGTCGGATTATAAAAAAAACAATGTTAAATGCTACCCCCCCAACCTGGCTAATGTGAAACAGGTCGGAAATAACAGGGGGAGGTAGTCACTATATTAACTTAATAAACTGTTGCACGAAATAATGTTACATATATATATATATATATATATATATATATATATATATATATATATATATATAAATATATATATATATATTATTTGCTAATATGAATTGTGAAATTTACTGGAGAAAAAACACACACACTTCTTGTCGATTATACAAAACTCAGAGATATAAACAATAATGACTCGCATTGCCCAGCCACCTGTATCCATTTTTCTTTTCAGTGCGGGTAGTTCGGAAATCTAAAATGATAAGTATAATATAAGTAAAGTATAATATTTTATGCTTAGAAATCAATGATCTTATTTTAATTTTTAAAAAATATCTTCACAATTAAATGAAAGTAGCGTGATGTAGTATTATTTCTACTTTCTTTAAGTTCTTTATCATGACCTACGTTTCGTTGTATTACAACATCTTCAGGTGGGCTGTTAGTAAAGATCTTTGCTAATAGCCCACCTGAAGATGTAATACAACGAAACCTAGGTCGTTGTAAAGAACTACATCACGTAGTTTCATTTAATTGTGAATAATGAATTTCTACAAAATTAACGCCAAATATTTTCAATAAAAAATATCTTATTTATAATTTTTTGGATTTTTAAGTAGTAACAAAAGTATCGATTTAGTTATCGATAACGGCGCGACGCATCTCTAGTGGAAAAAAGTTCAACAATATGGCGGAATCGCTGCCGGTGATCTGACTGTAATATACGAAGATATAGTTGCTTAAATAATAGTTAACAGTGTACTTACTTGTGAAAAGTAATTTCATTTTTCTCAAGTGATGATGTAATGCTTCTGTTTTGGTAATATTTTATAACACAAGAAGGCATGGTTTATTTAATTTTGATTTAAAATTACGAGAAACTTTTTCTGTGACGTTCGTTTTCTAACTGAAGGCGCGTAAACTCTTCGCCCGGAGCGGTGGCACAAATTGTGCCATCGCGTGGCTAGAGATTTTATGTTGATGCGTTATCCAGTGGTTAACTTATCCATGTTTACAAGTGTCTTGATCGCATCAATTCGTTTGATGAGTCTAATATATTCCAAATATCCGGATCCAATGACATTTCAGTTTTATCTGTTCGAATGTCGCATACTCTCAGAGATACTGCACCTATTTGAACATCTGGAATCGAACAAAGGCCAGATAAACAAATGTCGAATACTCCGATGGTCTTTGTGCCATCTTCAACATTGTGTCCACGGATGACACAATTGCTGCTACACGTCCCTCAGCTACTGAAAATGATAAAAGCTTAAATAGCTCCATGGTTTCAGAGCCTTCATCTTCCATTGCGTCAATTAAGGATGTTATAAATCTTCCCATTACTCATGCAAGAATTAAAATTTCTAAACGGAAAAATAAAAAGCAATCACAAATTTTATCCAACACTCCCATAAAACAACAACTTGAAGAACAATTAAAGAAACAAACTGAAAAAAGCTTAAAACTGAGAAAAATAATAAAATGAAGAAAGCAGTTAGAAATTTAATTAAATTTACAAGTGAAGAAACTAAAACAACCAAGGAGAAGAAGAAAAGAAAAACCACAAGCCAGAAGAGTAAAAAAGGCGCTAACATAAAGAAAAAAAGACCCAGAAATTCAATATCTGAGGTAGATGAAAATGAGACCGAATATTTGTGTATCATATGTGATAAGAGGTATGAGATACTCAAAGAAAAAAAAATTCTCAAAGACGATTGGATTAAGTGCATTTTATGTTTTAAATGGGCTCAAGAAGATTATACTAGTGGCGAGTTGAGCAAAGGACACATATGTCATTTTTGTGAAATTTCATAAGACTTATAATAATATTTTTTAATTGTTGATTTTTCTTAAGTTTCTAATTACCTCTCTACGTTCACAATTACCCAACACACAGTTTTTAATTACCCTACAGGGTAAAAAGTAACAGCAAGGGTTTTGTTTTTCTTTAAAATTTTATGTATCTTTGATGTAGATTTTTATGTTATTTTACAAGGTTAATTTTTTGTCAAAATTTCAAAGTTTAGTTTTGAATAAAAATTGACAACAAATAACGTGGCTTTGCTACTATTATCCTTTATTTCCGTTAGGTGTGTCCAATTACCCCACTTTCCTTTAATTTTTAAAGAATAATTTGTATTTGTTTTGTTTTGTCTTAGCTAATAGAAACATTTTTTGCTAATCACAATCGTAATCGATAACTATACATCATACGATTAATTAAACGTGTATTAAATTATTATTTCATTTTATTTTGGCCACAATTCTTTTAGTTTACCACCAGGCCACGCGGCAGTGGCGGCCTAAACATTTCGTAAAGTATACATTTTTTTCTCTTAAACATGTGTTTCGTATTATATTCTAATGTTCTATTTCTATCTTGACAATGACATAAAATTTTTTTTAAATAATTAATTTAATTAAAAATAAACGCAATGAATATTCTATAATTAGTATAACAAATTACAGCTGAAGTGTTTAAAAAAAAATACAGTTCTAGCTACAAATTTAGCGATTCATCTGACAAAACATTGAACAGTGTAAGTCTTTTTTCCTCAATCATTTTAATGTTGCGAGACACGAAAAAAAAACAAAAAGTTAAATAAAAAACCTAGCGACCTCTTTATTACACCATAAAATTAAAATAATATTTCAATTAATTTAACGTTAATCATTTTTAAGAAATTAAGACTTAATTATTAATCTATAAGTTTATTTTTTATGTTGTTATTACCTGGTAATATTTAATTTTGTAACACTTCATTAATAACATTTTTTCATAAACGAATGTTTTGTATGCTGGTCTTATTTTTTGGGCAGATTTTTAATAATAAACGCGACCCCCAGATTGAGAAAGGATGGTGTTTGGCGCAGATTATATTAGTTTATTTGCCGTTTGTGTTTGTGAACAACAATCAGTCGAACGCCGCGCTTCGAATGTATAGTCTTTTTAAATTTACATTCAACGTATTTCGATTTTCTGGAGAATTAGCGTTTGTTTTTGTTAATTTATATTGGTTTGATAACTGTTATAATGTCTACTGTGCGTTCTTCCAATTCGGAATATTATGACATGTGATGTGTTTAGGTGCATTCGATTGCAATGCTCACCAGGCGAGTATAATAAGGTCTTCGGCTGCTCTAAATCGCGCCAGATAGCCAAATGAACGGACCATTGCAACGTTGGTTAGTCGGGTTACATATTTATAGTACTGTTAATGCCTTCGTTTGATTGAGAACGTTCAGTTGATAAAAGACGTCACGTGACTGAAAATGCTTACCGAAAACGCTTGTCGGAGATACGCTGAGAGAAGATGGACAACATCCGTTTCACTATCGTGCTGTACAACAATTGACGGAAAAAGATTTCGCCGTCCTCGTATTTTTTCAATGACGACTTGCCAATATTTGTTCGACGTATTTTATTGTCAGATGAAAGCACATTTACGCGGCATGGAATATTTAATGTGCATAACGAACACTGCTGAAGTCATAAAACACATTTGGAACGACCGTGAAGTTTTCAGCACGGATGACATTTAAATGTATGAACGGGAATTTTGGGTAATCAGTTCGTAGGTCCGTTTTTCCTAACTACCCGAATGACATCGGTCAATTATTCGAATTTCTTGCGTAATTAAGTGGAAGACTTTATATGAAGTTTAACTTTGAGCGTAGTCAGAGATGTGTGGTGGCAGCACGACGGAGCGCCCCCTCGCTTCGGTATTCGGGTATGTGAGTATTTAGACCTGTATCCTGGCCTCCGAGATCACCAGATTTAACAACACTCGATTTTTGTCTTTGGAGTAGTGTCAAATCCGATGTATA
Source organism: Druceiella hillmani (assembly GCA_039881145.1). Lineage (NCBI taxonomy): Eukaryota > Metazoa > Arthropoda > Insecta > Lepidoptera > Hepialidae > Druceiella > Druceiella hillmani. The sequence goes on along the minus strand of JAYKKI010000015.1, from coordinate 10,230,922 downwards.
CTCAACTGAATGTCCGGACGAAAAAACTTTACGAGATAGGTTTACTGACGGTGTTAGTCAAATTAAGAAAATACTCAAATGTTACTAATTAAACTCTAAGGAGAGCGCGATTGTGCATAGAACAACACAGAACATCTCCTTTAAGACTTTTTAAATAAATAAGTGAAATAATTTTATAAGAACATTAAATTAATACATTTTTTGTGAAATAATTGTTACTAAAATTAATTTTTCGTGTAATACTTTAATAACGTGAAAAAAGTCATGGATTGAGTGGTTTCCGCAGAACTACAATATGAGTGAGCACATTATTAGTATTACTTAACAAGTTTCTAATAGTTATATTTCATGTTATTTAACCCATAAATTAAATTAAATACTGGCTACGTATAAGTTACTTATTATAATATACAATGTCTAGCACGGCAGGTTCGCGGGTTATTCCCCCGAGCGCGCTGAACGATGAATGCAAGTACCGTGTCTACGAAAAAGATAACAAATAATTGTGAACATTATTTTAAATTTTCTGAAAAAGTCATCTTTTAAGTTTTGTTTTAAGGATATTGAACTATTTTTCAGTCAACGAATAATGTTTACCTTTGTTTCCGACATTTATTCCCGGACACCGTATATATATATATATATATATATATATATATATATATATATATATGCATACATATGTATGTATTTATATACAGTAAACTGAAACTATATTCTTGTCGAATAAATATTTAATTTATCTTTTTTCTTTTCCATTGCATCAATCAAAATTGTTTTTTTTTATCAAAATAAAGAAGAGGAAATGAGCACTTTACCATTTTCGAGAATGAATGAGGTGTAAAAAGCCGATTTTCATCAAATAAATACATGAAATATATAAGAAGTCGTTTCCTTGTAATATACTCACAATAAATATGTGAAATAAAAATTATTATTATAACACTACTTACACCATTTATACAAAGGAGTGTAGATTCTTGAAAAAAATAATTGTTCAAATATTTGTTCAGCTTTTAGAAAACGGGATCATATTTTAAAATATTTAAAATTTCAGAAATTTACAATTACTCCATTCAACAAAAAATATGATAAGATTCAAAAATGAGAATTCAGAAAAACATCATTAGGTGTTTACAGTTTACAGTTGTATCTCATTTTTGGGGTTTACATTTTTAATTATATTTTTTTAATTTTTTTCCATACAACGCTGTCTAATCAACTTATTATATTTTTACATAACTTCAATAAATGAGTTATAATGTTTAAGGGATTGTGATATGCTTGTTTTACATGTAAAACTTTACATAAAAATAAGGAAGGACATTCTTTGAATACAATTGTAACCTGTATGGAATTATAAAATGACATTATATTATATAATTGAAACCTGTAATAGAATACAATTGAAACCTGTATAGAATTATGAAATGACATTACCCTATATAATTGAAACCTGTAATAGAATGCAATTGAAACCTATACAGAATTATGAAATGACATTACACTATATAATTGAAACCTGTAATAGAATACAATTAAAACCTGTATAGAATTATGAAATGACATTACACTATATAATTGAAACATACATTTAGAGATCTTAAAGCATATATTTAGAGATCTTAAAACTACCTAACAGTAATTAAGGATTATAGCACCCTAAACGTAATGATTATATCTGTGTTTATAAAATGTTTTACAGTCATTTTAATAAAGTGTCAATTATAAGCATAAGTGTAAATTTTGTAACTAAATAATATTTTAAACCATATTGCTTTACATCTACTTGCTTGGTGATAATATAATTAAATGTATAGGAGTTTCATTATTATCAAAACGACGGAAAGAATGACCAAATGTTGTGCTAGACCTACGAATTAGAAAGAGAATTTATTTTAACTTAATATCAACTTGTGGACCGACAGCCTCATATGCCTCCTCCAACAAAATGCAAACTTTTTGAATGTCACCGTCTGTGAGATTCTTATTTGAAGTAATTCTAATAGATGGCTCTGGACACTCTATTTCATTGTCACGCAAGTATCCGGCTACTGCAAATTGTACACCCTTGTCCAGACTGTACTTGGCAATATCCTGAAGGTATGTTTCTTTCAGCCTAACTGTTAAGCCTTCACCTTGAATGTAAAGATGCTTAACTGGTGATACTTCATGACCTCGCACTTTAAAATTTTTTAATTTGTTCAAAGCACTGGAAAAAATACAAGTAAATTGGTAACCCATAGCATGCAAATGATTATTTATAAAAAATATAATTAAAATTAATAAAATTGAACTTATTCAATCACATTGGCTCATGTATTTATATACAAAATATTATATGGTATTGTGATGTTACTGAAGATATTCTTAATCTATTCAACATTAAATTTTTTGAGTACAAAATAAAAATAAATTAAAAAGTAAATGTTACTGTTGTTTTCCTTTATAATTAGTAAATAATTTTCACCCAAAATTAAAATTTATTACCAATAATGTATTAATTAACATATAGTTCACTGCAAAATACCAAGGGCTTTACCGTTTTAATTGCATGTGAATTTTAACTAAATTGATATCTAAACTGTAACAATTATAGCTTGTTAAAATGGTGTTTTTGTCTATGGTTATAATAAGTAAAATAAAAAGCAATTTTAAATTCCTTAAGTTGCGAAGATAGATTTTTTTGAAACCCCAGGTCTGCTTATATTATATTAATTACAATCTACAAACGCATTACCCGACATTGGTCAGAAAATTTCATAGAATTATCAGTTCTGCATCAGCAGGTACCAATAACATCATATATACAATCAAAATTTAGTATTAAAGTTGAGTAAATAGCAGTAGCACGAATTAAACTGTGATTTTACATTTTTCATATTTGTACAGTTGTGTTTGAACAGTATACTGTTTAATTGTTCAACACGTCTGCATATTTTTTCATTGTTGAAAAGCAATAAATTTTTATACAGAAAAAATATATGTAAATATTTATTGAAACCTCATAAATTATTTTACAAGTGTGGGTTTAAATAAGGTCTGAATAATTACAAGAATGCCAAAAGGTTGAAAACTAAAAAATGTCACTTATGAAGGAAATTCTCTGATGATAATTTTACTATGAAGGAAATTTGCTGATGACTGTTTTTTCTAGTTTTACTGTGAACAAGTTTTGATTTGTTCCCAATAGATAAAATAATAAACAATAATATCCTTAGGTGATGTCATGTCTTTACTTGTACTGATGATAATTTTACTATGAAGGAAATTTGCTGATGACTGTTTTTTCTAGTTTTACTGTGAACAAATTTTGATTTGTTCCCAATACATAAAATAATAAACAATAATATCCTTAGGTGATGTCATGTCTTTACTTGTATTAGTTAAACGAAGGAAGATTATGAATGAGAAAAAGACCTAAAATATACGAGCGTTTAAAAAAATTATTAAATGGTTAATTACTGCAAAAAAGATTTGATTAAATTTACTTCATAAAATATACCTTTGTAGTTTTTTTGAGTTGGCTTCCAATTCAGATATAATTGAAGGTTTCTTCTCTAATATTTCGAGACCTGTGATAACAGCCTGATTTAATAGAGGTGACAATGAAGCACTGAAAAAATAACCTGGAAAAAATATAAATATTACTCCTTTTTTTTCATTCACATAAAGAAAAATGAAAGGATCCCAATATTGTCTTAGGTTAGGTGTTCAAAATCTCTTAAGTTAGTGGGCTGCGCCAAATAATAAAAATGACATTTGTTTTTACTGTTGTCGAGAAAGTAATATGTCAAAATGAAGTAGAACTGAAATTATCTATCGTAACAATAATGCACTACAATGTAAAAGGCCAAGAGTGACAAATATTAGTAAAAAAAATTGTTTCTCCAGAAGCCATTTCGAGGTAAAGAAATGTCACGAAATCATTTTCAGGGCATTACTCTCCATCCACGCTGTTCTTCATTTTAACAAGAATACGGGCCTTGTGGTATCACAAGGCCTAAACACAAAAAATTTAAATGAATATATTTGGCTTTAATTTTGTAGAAATTCATTATTCACAATTAAATGAAACTACGTGATTTAGTATTATTTCTACTTTCTTTAAGTTCTTTACCACGACCTAGGTTTCGTTGTATTACAACATCTTCAGGTGGGCTATTAGCGAATCTTTGCTAATAGCCCACCTGAAGATGTTGTATTATCAAAGATTCGCTAATAGCCCACCTGAAGAAGTTGTAATACAACGAAACCTAGGTTGTGGTAAGGAATTTAGAGAAAGTAGAAATAATACTACATCACGTAGTTTCATTTAATTGTGGACAAAAAATTAAATTTTACACCATTTTGTAAAAAAATCTTCGTTCGCTATTTATTTGTATTTATTGACGTTAAAATAATACAAATAAAACAATAACATTATAAATAAATATTTTGTTAATATAAGAACATTTAAAGGAATCCATCTACAACGAGGTAATTTAAAAATTATATTCATATCTACAATAGTTATTACTTCAGTACGATTCAAATACATTAATAAATCACTGGCGGTGTAAATGATAAAACATTATAAATTATTATGTAAATACAAATACACTTGTTTAAACAAAACACACCATAAGAAAGAATTCAAATGTGTGTTGGACTTGCACCTCCATTTTTGTCCGTAACAAATTACCAAATTTATTAGGTTGGCTACTTATCGACCCATCACTTTTTTCGACCGATTTCTAGAATGTTATAGAAACTTCTAGAATATTTCTTGTAGGGTATATATATAGAGTGTGACGTTCAAACTTCTGTTCAGTTTGCAACTGAGTAATCTACGAGTAAGGAATAAATTAAAAATGGAAGTATTTCAAAATGAACTTAGAGGACTCTTTTTTGACGAATGTCGTTTAGGCCGAAAAACCAGCGAAGCGTCATGCAATATATAGACAACGATGAGATGCCCTCTTACGACACCAACAAGCATTGGTTCCAAAGATTCTATTTGGCTACCAAACAAGTTAACGTCTTTTCAAATTCAGAGGAGAGCTAATGTGTGCTTGGAGCTATTAAATTCCCATTGTGCCAATGAGAGGCTAAAGTATCTGGTTACAGGAGATCGAAAGTGGTTGGCTTATGTTAATTTTTAACGTAAACTCCAGTGGCTAGGAGCTAGAGAAAAAGGTGTACCTATACTAAAATATAATATTGGACAAAAGATACTTTTGAGTGCATGGTGGGGTATAAATGGAGTTATTCATTGAGAACTCTTTCAACAGTACAATTTGGTCGTCTAGATTTGTCAAAGACTCTGTCGGGATGGGCTCCGAAATAAGTAACATATCCCCAAAATCATAGTATAGCAGTTGCAACTCATAATCTTCCCGAAAATAGATGTTGCCAATAACGGATCTGTGAACCAGTGTTCCCCGATGGATAATTGTTTGTTCCTAGTCATCATAGCAAGCAACGAAATCATACAGTTCTTTAACTGCAAAATCAGACCAAAACTAAAGCCAGGAATGTTCTCTTATGTTGATATTTAAAACGACATGACGGTGGTATAGGTTAGTCTATTTTGCGATATCAGGCAAAATGGCACAGTCTATGAAATGTTCAAATATTTATTGCAACATTTGCATTTAGTCCGGTGGTAGTAATACCAAATTATTCAATTTGCATGTCAAATTAAGTTCCACTCCATTGAATGTCACCACTATCAACTTGTTGACATTCTTCTAAATCATCATCACTTTCGTTAACGTCTTCTTCACCGCCCAAATTTTGCAAAATGTTTATTAGTTCGTTGGTGACAGATATGTTTAGCTAAACGTAAAAATGAGTGGTGAGTGTTATAAAATGAAGTATGGTAAAACTTGGTAGCAAACTAATAACAATATAACCATTATATCAAGCCAGCTTTAATATTAGTGCCATATAGTACACCTTCACATTTTGATTCAGCGTTATTGTTCGACTCAAGTATTAGTCATTACTTGTGTGCAATTGTTTCCCTCTTCGTTGTTGTAAGACTTCTCGTGATAAGCACCAAGTTCTCTGATTAGAGCTAAGGCACTCAGAACATTTCACCTAATGGACCCAAAATACAGACGAATTCACAGATTTGTGTGTACCTGCAAATGCATCTACGAACATTATCCTGAACAGACCGAAAGTAGAGGTAAGTTCAAAAGTATGATTAAATTGAAACCTGTGAACTTGCCCTGTTTTGAGGCGGTTCGGCTCTAGTCGAACGCAAAAACCTGCAAACTCACCTGTACTTCAGGTCCATTGGGAAACTACCAAAATAAAATTCGCTAAGGACATAGTAAGTTTGGCGAACATGCCGCAAGAGTTAGCAGAAATGCTGACTGGCTCAGATGAATCTTCTGGATGAATGGGCTTCAGTATTTGGTTGAACAAGATTAAAGTTATGTTTGACTCGCAGATCGTATCAAGACCGGTCAACATTGGTAATGTTACCATAAAATTTGTTTAAACGTACATCTACTTGAAACTAATGATTCAGCTGGGTAAAAACATCTACGACAAAGAAGCTGCTCGAAGATTTCGACTGGACTGGAAAGCATTTGAGAAGTTGCATCAGATCTTCAGTCTATCATTGGTGTGTGCTACTCATAATAACTTACAGAACTGAAATGTGGATACTCAAGTTCACCCTAATCCATAAATTAAAATTTACTTAGTGAGTATTGAGAATAGCTGTGCTTGGAGTGTCTGAAGGATAAAATCCGAAATGAGGAAGTTTTGATGGAGAACCAAAGTAGCCTACGCAGTGTTTAACATCGGCAAGTTGAAGTGGAAATGGAAAAGTAAAGAACCGAAGCCGAAGAACCGATTACTGATGGGTTAGATGAATTCTTGGGTGGAGGCTATGAATTCTGGAGTGCAGTGTGGGATACTATCCAGCGGTTACATATGGAAGGCGTGGTGCGCCTTAGGAAATGTTTACGTCAAGCGGTTGGTAGATATATCATGTTAAAAAAAACACAAGACAATGACATTTGATAATGTTTCAATATCACATTGACAGACGCGTCATCGGTTTTGTTTTGTTACTTGATGATAAAGTAGATGTCCTATGAATCTGATGTTATTCTTTCTTACTTTGATTTCATTTGTTTAAGCCAGTCTTTATCCGAACAAAATATTATGAAAAAGTTTAGGTAAGTAATAAACCACCAATATTATTAAAATAATTTGTATTACAGTGAAATTGTTTTATTCTCAATTCAGTGAAAGTGTAATTTTAATTTGGACTGTAGATTATTTTCATTTAATATTTTCTGTCATACGAGAAGTAAGTTTTCGATTTTTTTGTGAAAAGAAAATTTGGATTTGTCAAAAATGATAATTTATATAGTTTTGAGATAAACTGTTTTTAGATTTACAAATAAGCCCCTACAACTAATTTTACAGATTTCCCATTTTACTGAATATCCTTTAAAGCAATAATAAATCAGAGACAAACCTAATGCAGACAGCCTTTGATGTTCAGCAATAAAGTGGCTACCCCCACTGAAACCTCCAACAGAACCAAATGAATGCTCAAGCGAACCTACTATCAGGTCTATTTCCTCAATAGGTACGTCCAGATACTCTGTGATTCCTCTGCCTGTTTTACCTATAACCTGTAGATAAATAATTATTAATTAACACACCAATAAACTGAAGTGCCAATGTCATTATAAGAACTATTATTACCAGAACCACATTATTTCTCCCAAATATTTCACAGTTAGCACATTACATTACAGAAATATTTAATATTCAATCTGTGCGCAAGTGGATAGAAAGACTGTTAAAATTTGATATTACTCACATTAAGATGTGATTCTGATGTGTTATTTATAAAAAAAGTAATAAACAATAGTAACAAGTATACTTACTCCAATGGTAAGACTTTCATCTAGCATGATTCTCAATTTGTATTGACGTGCTAATTGAACTAATTTAGGAACTGGGCACATTTCTCCAGTGTTAAAGTAAATGGCTTCGGCAATTAGGAAAGCTCTTCTGTTACTTCTTAATTGTTGTTTTTGGAGCGCCGTTTCCAATAACTGCTCTAAGTCATTCATGTCGTTGTGCTTAAAATATTGTACTGTGCATCTTGCTGCCTCAATACCTTTTTGGATTGGAAAACATACACCTATGTCTCTAAAAGTTGTATCAAAAATTTCAATTAAGACAGCTATAAAATATAACAAACACTTTTTAAATATGAATGGAATGCGCACTACGTGATTTCCATACGCACTTACGTACAAATAAAAATTTAAACATTCTTCGGACACACCATTTCATCATTTACCATTTGCAAATGGTTTAACAGAAATATTAGTTTATTGTTGTAACTGTATTGTTGTAACTGTTTACAAATAGTGATACTATTATTCACCATGTAAATAAGTTGCCAAGTATATCTTTCAGAGGCCAAAAAATGTATTAAATTTCTAAAAAGCTATGAGATCTATAATTTTCCAGTAAACTTTATATTAACTTCTAATATCCTTGTTTTTCTTTGTAACTGCTAAAGTTAAAATTATGTGATAATTTTAACTTTAAAATATACCAAAACTTTAAAATATACCAAAACTTTAAAATATAACAAAACTTTAAATATACCAAAACTTTAAAATATAACAAAACTTTAAAATATACCAAAACTTTAAAATATAACAAAACTTTAAAATATACCAAAACTTACAAATATACCAAAACTTTAAAACATAACAAAAACTTATTAAGTACGAATGGAATGCGCACTACGTAGGTTATGTACGCACTTAGTACAAATAAAAATGTAAATATTGAAGGGTACACCATTTACCATTTGCATTATAGAGCATCACATAGCATTAATGAATTGGTGATAAGCACTTCTTTACATAAAGGTCACTTAATCTCTTAACACAAATTTAAGTGACTTTTTATAACAAGTCAAAGTGAAAGTCCTTCTAGAACAGTGATTGTGAAATTCCTTCTAGAACAGTGATTGTGAAAATCTCTCGAAAGAACAGTGATTATAGTTTGGTGGCTGACACATTTATTTTTTCAAAGTATAACTTAAGTTGTTTTAAAATAAGATTTAATTTAGACAAGATTCATACTCGCTCTAATATTTTTACATATGAGAAGCTATAGCTGTTATCTGTTCAACTCATTATATATAATTAATCAATTACAAAACTTTTTATAATTAATCATTAAAAAGTCATTATAGCTATAATAGGCTAGTTAACCAAATTTGGGAAATTGGTTAATATTTTACCGTAATATCTATTTGACCTTAAAAATTAAATATTTTGCGTTTTAAAAAAACAATTTAAACACAATTAAATGACACTACGTGATGTAGTATTATTTCTACTTTCTTTAAGTTCTTTACCACGACCTAGGTTTCGTTGTATTACATCTTTAGGTGGGCTATTAGCAAAGGTCTTTGCTAGAAATAAGTAAAGCAGAAATAATAGTACATCACGTAGTTTCATTTAATTGTGAATAATGAATTTCTACAAAGTTAACGCCAAATATATTCAATATTTGGAAACATTATAAATTTACTCGAAAACGCTCAAGACTGACATAGCGTCTTGAATGACGTCACGCCATGCGAGACAAATCAAAACAATCATACTGTGTGTAGCAGCCGTTTCTTTTTTTTAATTAAAATGGAATTCGTCTTATTACAAGTACTGTGTAGTGTCATAGCGTAAAAATAAAACTATTAAAACGCTGGACAAATTATTTATAAATGTTCCAAACAATGAACAAATACAGAAAACGTAGCTAAAATTTGCAAAGGGAGATGCTCGTAGTTTATATACAGATTCAAGAATGTTTAGATTTTTGTTTACATCATTTTGATGTATTTATTAGCAGTTTATTGTGATTGTGGTCCATTTTTATTGTGATTGCGGTCCTGTCTTACAGTAATTATTTCGATTTATGTTTTCTATAGAAAAATAATGTTTTCTATGAGAACAGTTGATTACAAACGAATAAATTAATACAACTCACACACAATTTATTTCTAAATCTAAAGCAATATTGATGTATTACCAATGTTTTTACAAGTTTATTGATAAATAATAATGTATGAGTTGAGGTTTAATTGTTTTGGTTTTATGTTTATATTTCACAAATTTTACCTCTTAACCAGTGTAAATTATCTTACAATACGTGTGTGAAACAAACGAATACTGATAACGAATCTGAAAAAATACTATTTCAGCTTCTAATACATATTTTACACTTGTATACGTATGCTTCCATTGAAGTTTTACCATTCCGAAATTCAGAAATGAACAGAAGTCACTGTTTGACGCGAAAAATCTACCAATCGTTAATTTTGTGCATATTACTACTGTTTGATTTGCTAAAACCTGATTCCATTGCGAATTGTACTTGTCTTCTAAGGTGTAATTGAGGGCAATTGGGTATTTGACTAATTTTTTTTATTTCATTAATCATAATTTCAAGGTACAAGCTGACGAAAAATGAACATTTTTTTTAATAATCTTGAAAACTGACCGAGTTATAAAAGTTTAAATTTAATCTTTAGAGAAGGACGGCAATACTGTGTTGTGAGGTCATTTTTAGTATTGCACATTATATTCTACGATAGAAAAAGAGACAGGGATATACCCAACTTTATCCGTATCTTCAAATTTAGAAGCCTACAACTGGCTTATTTTTCAATCAATTTTTGAATTTTTTTCAATACCGGTTTTTAATTAACTTATATTTCACAATATTATACGAAAAATATCAAAATTTAGAATGAATCAACTACTGTACTGTATTAACTTAACAAAAATTGTTAAAATCGAAAAATTAATAAATTAATCTGTTCCGTATACGGAAATGTTTATGACAACAATGTGCTAGGCGTGACGTAACACTTTCTGCTTGGTGTTCATTTTTACGTGACTGAATTCGTAATTTTGTCGAATTTATTTATACATAATATTATATAATTTTGTTTTTTTGTTATTCCCATGATTAATTGTTAGAAACTACAATCCATCCCATTTATTTTTAGTGAAACTAGCTTATTATAAAGGTGTTTATTTAAAAAAAAAACTCTGACTTCTGGAATGGACATATAACTCTTTGACTTGATATCTATGTGATTTCATTACTTCAAAATTACACCCATCCACTTCATGTATACCATTGATATAGCTTCCGTCATCTTTAGAAAACATTTTGGAATGCTTCTTTTAAGATATTATATGTAAAAACATTAATTCAAATTTCATTTTAAAAAGAAAAGCTAGAATATAATCAAACTGAATGGCAAATTATGGGAATTTTCCACAAATTAATAGATTATTTCAAAGAAGATAAGGTAAAAGATGAAAATAAGTAACTTACGCAAATATAATATCTCCACGTTTTGCATAAGCTGGTATAGCACTGGCTACTGTAGAAAATCCATATGAGTAAACACATATTTCTTCAACTTTCATAAAATTGGCAAGTTTTTCTTCTAGTTCTAGATGACAATCAGTAGTTCCGTAGAAACCTCTCGGCCCGCATGAACCGACCCCGTATTTACGCACAGATTTAATAGCTTCCTCTTTTATTCTCACCTCCTTGTCGAACGAAAGGAAGTTAGTGGTCCCAACATTTAGACAATTTTCTCCGATCGTGTCCACCGATGGTGGATCTTCTATTATAACATCTTCTTCTACGAGCGGCCGCGGGTTCCATTCAGCAAATTTCTGTGCGAAATTCGGAAAGTCCTTCCTGACTCGAGATGTTCGTGATTTGTTCCATAAAAACAGCGTCGCTCCAACACATATTAGTAGGCTGATTGCTGAAGTCCAACCTGTCTATAATAATCCGCTCTTCATTGTACGAATCATGAAAATTATATTTAATAATCAATAAATTAAAAATAAAAAAAATATATTTACGATATCAGAAATGTCCACTATGTACATTTTAAATGTTAATTAGAAATCTTCAATCTCAATCTACGTGTACTGCACAAATATATTTCACAATTAATTAGATTTTAATCTAAGACAAAAGTTACTCAACCTTCAATTATTCAAACTCATTTAAGTTACTATTAGCCCAGATAATAAGTATATCGGATTATCTGACGTCAAAATGACATACCTATCAAATGTACGACCGATACTACTACAGATCACATATTATACGTTTGTTATATTGTTGAATGAGCGCTAGGGATGTGCAACACCTGAGTTAGAAACATAAAAGATATAACTCGTATGTTATAATTATATACACAGAACAAAAATAAGGTAGAAGTGGCATTAATATTGAAATGTGTGAAAAAATGTGTCGCCAGTTAAAAGAAATGAATCTTGAACGAGCCAATCACATTTCAGGGCACGCCCCTAATTCCGCCCATGAAACGCTTTTTCGTTTCCGCACATTCCGTTTCCGCACATTACATATATCGTTCGCAACAACATTCCACAAATTTAAATTCGTTCTAAAATTTTAGTGTTTTTACACATTTATCGAGCACTCACTAAGATATTGAAATAAAGTACCAATCAAAATAAGCCGATACATCTAATTTTGTTTAGGAAACTTCAGTTCTACGAAACTCTATTTACGTAAGTATTAAAATATTTATTAATTAATTACCTATGTGAGAAACTAACTAATGGAAACAGGGCGAGTCTGCTAATAGAATTACGTTGGTTCAAAGCATAATGATTAAAACTTTCGCCATTTTATTTAAGAAAATGTTTGCGTTTCTATTAATTTTGGATATACCTACATCGCCATAATGAACAAATAACATTGTATTAAATTTTTTGACTGAACATTAAACGGTAAAACGTGTCTGGTAAACAGTGAAGCCATTCACTTTAATGAACAGACATGGTTACTTGCCGTATGTTTTAATGAGTGAATACAGCGATAAAGGTAAAACAAAATAACTAATAACATAATTAAATATAATTGCCAAATGTCTAAACTAAATAATAAACAATATTTATTATAATTTGAATATCCAAAGTCTAAACCAGAATAAAATTGATTACAATAAATTTAAAATTATCGTCAATGGTCTATTCCGAACGACATTAAAGAGTTAAGTTTTATACAAATCTCTTTTGTGGGAAAAATTAGGATTTATTGAATCATTAAAATTATTCTTGGATCTTTCCCTAAATTATGGTTATTAATATACATAAAATTTATCATTATTTTAAAACACCGCGTAGAAATAACATACGTACAAACATTCATTTATAATTCTAATAAATAAAATCATTTTTTATATACCTAGTCAAAAGTTTCCTGTTTTACTTTGTTGTTAATACCTAGTGGATTTAAATTATTTTAACGGAACATAAAAATTACATGAAGGAAACTTTAAAAAAGACAATATTTTACATTTGGTGTAGTGTAAATAATGTAAAAAACTTATATTGTGTCAGAATAAAACAACATAAAAAGGACTAGCTCACGAAAATGTTAGCGAACACATGTCACCAATTTCAAACTCCGATCTGTTGAAGTGCTATAATTACGGTGCACAATTCCACCTCCACTTAAAATATTTACGGAGGTGCTCTGTAGTCTGCACATTTATTAACAGCTCACTGCGATATCGAGCTAAAGCAACATAATAGATTAGCGGATATTTTTAATTTTTATTAAGAAAATTAAATTATATGAGGTTGTAATGTTTACGGGTACAAGAATAATTATTATTTGTATATAAAACAAGAAAATAATATAATTGGTTACAATTTCGAAAATTGTAATAAATAAAAAAGATGAATAAAAAATTTGATTTAATTAAATATAACAACAAAGGGTTCTTTCTATGTTTTCAAGAGAAACCAGATTCTCAAAACAAGTTATGATTCCTATTGTTCAAAATGGTTTTAGTTTTAGTTGCTAAAATGTTATCGTTTGGCTTTAAGTTTCAATAATTATAGGGCAGTGAAGCTACTGAAGACTTTATAAGTTTAATAAATAACCGATTCGATGCATTAAATTGCTGACTATAAAGGTGATTTTGTTTATGTAATGTGGTATGGATATAATAATGAAGACAACATATTTTTTTTGGTCCAAAAGGACTATTCACATTTAAGTGTACAACTTTTATCTCATTAAAGCAGTCTCTAAACGTATTCACGTTATCGATACTTATGCCATACAGATATCGAGTGCTCTGCACTACTGACGTGTACCGCTCTAATGACGTCAACATCAACGTTTTTATTCAAAATTCGATGAAATGAATTCAAATTAACTTATCGACCACCAGTCAATAGCAAAAAAATAATAAACGAATTAATAAAATTAAGCGAATGTTATGGGAAGATATCGGAATCCGTTGATGCACATCACAGCATATTTTAATCTATAAAACCATTAAACTTTAAAATCTGAATACCCATCAACTATAGTTCTAAGTTGCCATATGGAGGTATATAAAGAAAATTAATTCAATTCCCAAGTAAACATGTAAAATATTGCGTTATAAAGAATTATGTAATCTAGTTGGACTGACCGCGTGACAGAATAAGTGATGCTACTCATTCAAACACAATAAGATTTTGTCTCTCTTCTGTGACAAGAATAATATTACAAGCCCGGCTATTCGTTATTATTATCGCAGAACAAAGAAAAAAAATTAAATTATGGAAATACGTCATACTGAATATATTTGGCGGTATTTTTATGGAAATTCATTATTCATAATTAAATGAAACTACGTGATGTAGTATTATTTCTACTCTCTTTAAGTTCTTTACTAACTCCTAGATTTTCCTTTGTTGTATGACAACATCCTCAGGTGGGCAATTAGCAAAGATCTTTGCTAATGGTCCATCTGAAGATGTTGTAATACAAAAATATTTGCAAATAACCCACCTAAAGATGTTGTAAAACATCGAAACCTGGGTCGTGATAAAAAACTTAAAGAAAGTAGAAATAAAACTACATCACGTAGTTTCATTTAATTGTGAATATACGTCATTGAAATAGAATCCAAAAACTCCAGAATATAATTTCAGATGCCTTAACAGAGCGAAAGAAAATGTGAAAGTCCCTGACAGTATTCAATATTATTTATGGCAAAATACCATAAATTGTAAGTTCATGTTTGCGTGATATAAAATTGTAAGCGTATAGTCAAAATAAATAATGTGTGCATATTGGTAGCTAGTATGTTACAGAACCCGGCGTCGCGATACAGAACCCTACAAAATACGTCAGTCTAATTGTCTTGCTCCCGCGAACATACTAGTATTATAGTTGCAAGGAATAATCAACCTTATCATCCTTATTATCTTAGTCTCCGCTATAGGGCCTGAATTAGCTTGTGCATATACTCACACGTAGACAACGATTGCGTCAGCTGGTGTCCCAATGTCTAGACTAAACACCCCTGGTGCCTACGAGGAATGGTACCACGAGAAAACAACTGGAACAAAAGCAGTTTTGTACATTGGGAAACCTAATCTTCAAGAGATCTAGAGACAATGGACTTAGTCAAGTATGTGCCGTTGTGACAAAGGTTGAAGAATTAGTTTGAGGAGAGATTGATAGACTTCAAATCACAAATACCCAACATGAAAGTATTTCAAAACCCATTTAATGTTGAAATTGAAAGCGCCGAGTTAAACCTACAGTTGGATTTGATTGATATACAAAGCAATTCTCTCCTAAAAACAGCATATGATGGTTGCCTTCCGAACCGACTGATTGAATTTTCCAAAAAATATGTAAACCGCAACCAATGCCCAAACATTACCAAATTAGGTCTTCAACAAATTTCCTTATTTGGTACATACACTTGTGAACAGGTTTTTCCCGCATGAAATATAACAAGTGAAAAACAAGATCATCTTTATCAGACACCCATCTTACAGGCATTCTGCGCATAGCCACTTCTAAAATATCAGCTGACGTAGATGCACTGTGCAAACAAAACAAAAAATGTCGGTCTTCTCATTAGTGCAATAAGTTGTAAACCTGAGGCTTTCTTTTTTTTAATAAATTATTTATGTTGAAAAATTAAAATTACTGTTTTCTTTACATTTAAAATTCACTATGCCATTGGCCCGTTACGGTTTCAAAAATAATAAACCTGGCCCTCCACACAATTATGTTGGACACCCCTGATCTAGATTACTTTCGTTGTTTATTTTTGAATTGATAAAGTAGATATACCGACTTTAACGTTAGAGTGCCAACGAACGCCATCGCGCTCGTGCGCATACTAACTAAATTTGTCACGAGCGCGATGGCGCTCGCGAAATCAGTTGCTATTTAGCGCGCAGTAGGGGAGGTCCCTCTCACGCATCGTTAATTTTTTATCTTTCTACGTGTTACATAAAAGTTCAAATTATAATATTATTGGTAATTACAATATAAAAAGGATCCTGGAAAAGAAAAATTTTAACCCATAATGTCGGAATACGAACATAATACGAGTGAAAATGATCGTTTATCAAGTTGTGAAGAACGTGATAGTGGGAGTGACATTGTGGTGCGCTCACAATTTGGCGGAATGCAAATTTTGAATGATAGTGATAATAGTGACGATAACAATTGTTTTGCTGATACGGAGGATATACTGGACTGCGAAAATACGATGTGACCTGATTTCAGTTTTTGTTATAATTTTTGTTCACAATACATATTTCCATAATTTTCTTTGTATTTTATTATCCTTGTACAAGTTTTTATTAAGAAAACACCGAAAAAATTATTAAAATTGGATAATTTTTGGAAGAGATACAGTTTTTTATATTGAATTGTTTGACTTTTTCTGAGGTAGCTCATGGAGTTCAATGGAAATCAATGGACTTGAAATGTACTCAGGAAATGGGTGGACAAATCGGTGCATAAACAGATCTCGAATTAATGACAGCATCTCGTCTGGGAATTGGCGGTAAATCAACCATTATACAGCGACCTCTGGCGATAGCTACGAGTTATATAGACATCGTATGTGGTATGCGCAAGTTGCAAACCTACTCGACCTGCAAATTAAACGTATTGCGGAGAGAATATACTATTATACTTAAATATTTTCACATATTTTAAATTTTATTTGTGTGTTGTGTGTTACTTAAATACGTTACAGTAGTCATTGTGTCGTTATATATTTGTTTTATTAAGTGTTTATAAATCTTTATTATGTTATTAATTTGCAATCAACTTTTCCTGGGTGTAATTGCCTCGAACCGAAAGTTGGTCAGTTTTATCCATTATTTCTTATTACATAATGTTGCAAGACCACATTTTAAATATTTTTTGTAAATTTTATACTTTAGCGTCGCAAAACACAATAGTGGTTTGAATGCGACTTGAGAAACATTCTTGCGTACAAGAAAGTAATTCTAACATGTATTAGTTCTCTTGTAATATTTTGAAGAACGGATTATATTTTCAAATAATACGATTATAAAAATAACATTCCATGTATTAATAAATTTAAAATAATCTTCAAAGATTGATTGGTTATTTAACAACAAGTTGATTATTGATTTAAGCAAGATAATTCTCAATTGCATATATATTGTAGAGAAGTTAATTTAAATTTGTTTACTAAACATTATATCAAACTAAAGATTGACTGGTCCCTAAAAAATTAAAATATACTTTAAAGAAAGTAAATCGTTGGGAAAGAAAATACTCTTTTTAGATTTTAATGTCTGTCGTTTGAAATGCAATTTTTAATTTTCCAGATTCTTCAAACTCCATGCGCAACCAACTACGCGACCCCCTCCTCACTCAGTTCGACGCTGTTGTTTACTACGGTACACATAACCTGTGCTTTATTATTTTTGTATTAATTGTAAATAAATGTTTATTAAATAAAGTCACCATTTTCTGTAAGAAATTCGTAATACTTTATTTTTTCATTATGCTATATTTAGTTCCTGTAATAATCTTGTCTAATATGCATATTACTTGTACGAACACGATGTTTCACATCTGCCATCTAACAACATCTATAAGCAACAGAGAGTAAGAGATTACGCCATCTATGGGCATTAATAATAATTACATAAGTCTTTGGTCAGGAAGGGTGAGGCGAGGAGAGAGGCGAGTCATTTTGACAGCGTTTGGGAAGGTGTGAAAAAGCGGACACTTTTTTTAAATGGGTTAGTATGCGTCGTTCTGCACCGTAATTGTTCTGTAATCACTGCGTTATTAAATATAACGAAATGAGAAAGCAGAGTGTGAAAAAAACTAACCATACCTCTCCATCGGCAGCCCAAAAGCGAATGAGTTAAAAATGGTGTTTGAGCCCGTGCAGGGGGTGGTCACAGGGGTCTCAGATTAATGACAGCTTCTGTGAATCCAAATGGCGATGAATATAAATATATACAGCGACATCTGTTGATAGCCGCATGTCGCGATGATCAAAGCGCCTGCGCAAGTACACCTACAAAACTCAGACGCAAACCGCACAACGCTAAGCGAGCCTATTCTCAAAGAACTTTCAGAAAACCTTTACTATTCTAAAATATATTATACTTGAGATATTTAATATTTTAAGTTTTTTTATGTTGTAGTCATTATGTTGTTATATTTGTGTCCTTTACAGATTAATGCAAATTTTATACACTAACGACGCAAAACTTAATTGTTAGTTCTTGCGATGTTGCACAGATGTTTATTGCTAAAATGGGATCCTTAATCGTGGGGAAGTAATTCAAATAACATTATTATAAAAATAATATTCCCTGTAATTATCGCATTTTAGTCAAAAGGAATTTTTACTGTTATTTGAAAGAAAACTTAAATTTAACAATATTTTAGTCACAGGCACCGGTTACGACAAAATTTAAAAGAAAATGGATCTTAAAAGATTATACAAATTACAGTTTTGTAACGAAGTTTTTTTCAAGAAAATCTCTTGAAATTATTTTAAAAAGATATTGGTAGTATTCGCCAATAGTAAAAGGGTTTTTCAAATTGAATTTTTTTCTAAATAATATTGCGAACGGCATTCATAGTTATTCAAAACGTTGTTTATTGTAAGTTTTGTTCTAAATAGAAGAAAGAAAAAACCCATTTCAATACATATTGGAATTATTATACCTACTTAATATTTTGTTTTTTTGCAGGGCAAAAGTGTGGTTGAAATTGTGTGGCAGCGAGAAATTGGCAGTTGACACGAAATTCCTCCTCAGTCATAAACCTAGAGGCGGCAGAAGACACTTCATTAATGAAAATTTTATAACTTTTCGAGATGAACAGAACTGATGAGAGAACGAGCTGGAATTGCTGCAACGAGCTGGAATTTGTCGACACCGTCTGAAGAAACCAAAGCAGTTCAGGCACAGTTGCGGTAGGAAACTATCAGCAAGACCTTAGTTGCTTCAGTGGAAGAATGTCTAAGGTTATTTACATGATAATACTATAATATCCTTATGCACCAATTTTTTGCTTGCACAACTGAATATGTCATATAAACATCAGTTACGAATGTATAATTTTGAAATAACACATGTATTCATGAATTTTATTATAATTAAAGGAAGACATAAACTTAGAGGCAGCTTCTTTGGGGTCTGGAGTGTTGAAGAGCGACAAAGGCGGAAAGCTGAGGAAGTCCAAACTTGTAAAGAAGATTCATCAACAGAACAAGAAGATTCAGCATCTCAGACGGAAGTTAAGAAGATTGCAGATTACACCCGGACGACGTGGTAATTTGGAGAGTATAAAAATTAATAAAGTATACCAAATATTAAAACTTATCAAAAGAACTGTATACTTTATTTGAATACGAATTCTTTACCTTCAAAATGTTTAATACAATTTTTAGCGTTAGAAATTATTGATAGGTACAGTTCTTGCAACTATAATTGGATATTCGTAAAGTTGTAAATTAGTTGTCCTTAAAGTGTTTTAACTGTAGTAGAAAATCAGAAAAATAACAATTTATTACATCTTGTTCACGATTTAAATATTTCGTCGATCGGAACCTAATTTTTTGTAAATTTATTAAAAACATAGTCCCGTGTATGATGAAATTGAGTGTAGACTGAAATATTTCCTGTATCCACATAGTACTTGAAACTATCAAGTGGTCAAATTAGGTAATTATCAATTCAGATATAGTATTTTTATTTTATTTGTATTCTCCAGCGTTGGACAGTGTTTGGCACAACCTCCAGAAAAAAAATCTATCCAAAACAATTCAAATTATACAGATAGAAAATTATTGGTATTAATATTAATGTGGATTCATGATTACAGCAAATATTTGGTGTTAAATGATTTTTTTAATATTATGTCAATGTGAAAAATTATCTGCTAATTCTCCCCAAAAAATGCTGGCTATGCCGTTGTGTATATATTATGTTTTTTTACTAAATTTTATCCCACTTCCTTAACCTAACCACTTCCTCTCCCTTTCTAGTCCCGACGGAAAATATCCACCACCTTCCGTAATTTGCACTGAGTATTAACACGGATATGTGGCATTTTCGAATTTTAGAAAATCACTTGTTGTTTTAACAAAAGTTTGAAAGTATACCTCACGTCCCAATAGATATTTTTATAATCATGTCTGTCTTTGTGTATGTTTTCAGATATACGAATCTTTCACATTCGTATATGCAATTACCTAGTCATGCCAGAGAGCTACTTGCACAACCCTAACAATATTTAAAACTGTATTTTCAAATTTATTTAAACTTTCTTGAAATGTATTGTCACAGTAATGATATTTTAATATATAAAATTGTATAGTAATGCTATTTTCACATTTGTTTGTTGTGAAATATTTTTTTATAACAGTTTTAATAAATATATAATAATAAAAATTACTTGTTTTGTTTAATAGCGCCATCTATGAGAAATAAAGAGTATTCAACCACACTTTTGCCCTGCAAAAAAACAAAATATTAAGTAGGTATAATAATTCCAATATGTATTGAAATGGGTTTTTTCTTTCTTCTATTTAGAAGAAAACTTACAATAAACAACGTTTTGAATAACTATGAATGCCGTTCGCAATATTATTTAGAAAAAAATTCAATTTGAAAAACCCTTTTACTATTGGCGAATACTACCAATATCTTTTTAAAATAATTTCAAGAGATTTTCTTGAAAAAAACTTCGTTACAAAACTGTAATTTGTATAATCTTTTAAGATCCATTTTCTTTTAAATTTTGTCGTAACCGGTGCCTATGACTAAAATATTGTTAAATTTAATCAAATAACAGTAAAAATTCCTTTTGACTAAAATGCGATAATTACAGGGAATATTATTTTTATAATCATATTATTTGAATTATTTCCCCACTATTAAGGATCCCATTTTAGCAATAAACATCTGTGCAACATCGCAAGAACTAACAATTAAGTTTTGCGTCGTTAGTGTATAAAATTTGCATTAATCTGTAAAGGACACAAATATAACAACATAATGACTACAACATAAAAAAACTTAAAATATTAAATATCTCAAGTATAATATATTTTAGAATAGTAAAGGTTTTCTGAAAGTTCTTTGAGAATAGGCTCGCTTAGCGTTGTGCGGTTTGCGTCTGAGTTTTGTAGGTGTACTTGCGCAGGCGCTTTGATCATCGCGACATGCGGCTATCAACAGATGTCGCTGTATATATTTATATTCATCGCCATTTGGATTCACAGAAGCTGTCATTAATCTGAGACCCCTGTAACCACCCCCTGTAAGGGCTCAGACACTATTTCTAGATCATTCGCTTTTGAGCTGCCGATGGAGAGGTATTGTTATTTTTTTTCGCACTCTGCATTCACATTTCGTTATATTTAATTACGCCATCTATGGGCATTAATAATGATTACACATGACACTACGGTCAGGGGGGGTGAGTCGGGGAGAGAGGGGAGTCACTTCGGGAGCGTTAGTGAATCTGAAGTTTGTATGAAAAATTGTGACGCGTTTTTCATATAGATTGGTATGCATAATGTCTATTCTGCACGTCTCCGTTCTGTGAGTCCATATATATTATAATACAAACGGATTCCGCGAAGCGATCCGATTCCTTATATTGGTGTATGGAAATTGCGCACGGCAAATGAATAATTTTTTTGGAAAATTTACGTGAATTGTAGAAAAAACAATGCAATGCAATTTTCTTATTCTTTATAATATTGATTATCTTAAAAATTCCTAGAATATCTAAACATCTTCAAAATAATACATCTATAAGAGGCATGAATTCCTAGAAGCTAAAGGCGTTTTTGAACGTTTTTTGTGATAATTTCCTATTGATTTCTCAATTAATTTAAGTAAAAAAAAACTTTCTTTATGTTTTCTAAATATGTCTATTTTTATTTTTGTTAAATTGATTGCAATTGGAATTTGATAGCTCAGATGCCGAGTGATATTTTGGCCGTATTCTGAAACGCCAATTTTTCGTTTAACCACTCATTATTTTTAAACAAAAATCTATTCAAAATTAAATGACATTTGATTAACCGTAATTTTACTTTTTAAAAAAAAATTATCACTTTTAGATAATACTTTTTTGTTAAATGTTTATCGCAATTATTCAGAAAAAAATTATCAATAATAAAATAATTTTATGCACAATTCATTCTTCTGTCACATTTCAAATTCATTCCGCCAAACGTGAAATAACTCTTCGCGTTACACCGCCCTTTGACACTAAAATATTAATAATTAAAAAAATGGGTTAAATTGGTTATAAATTATACAAAAATAAAATTTTAAATAAGTAATAAAAACAATTATGATGAATTTTGATAGACTTTTGTGGTCTTTACCTTTGCTAGCCTTAAGTTTTTGAGAAGAAAAATGTAAATTTTAATGATTTATTACTGAATCTCAAAAATTAATTTTTAATACAGGTTTCCCATAAATAGAAATTTAATTGTATTGAATGAACCCGTAGCTAAGCTTACCATGGTTCACAACAGCAACGATGTTAAAATTCACGTGTAACCAGTCCCTAAGTTTAGCAGCGGCTACTAGCTTAATGCGAGACAGTAGAGAAGATAGAGTGTACAACAGATTTACACCTACTCGGGTGTGCTGTAACAAGCTATTTACAAAAAAAATTATAGCCCTTTAGCTACAAAAGTATTTAGCTTGTTTTTAACATTTTTACAAATTTAACTGACAACCTGAAGTAAACGAAAATGGCCTAAAAACTCCCTTAGAATTTTGGCGGGCGAAGGAAGATAGGTTGCTTTGAAGGATTAAATTTGCTCATTATGTTATGAATTAAATCCAAACTGCCTTCCAATATTTGTTACCTTAAACATTTATAAGTAACTTGTTTCACAATCAAACAACATCGACAGAAATTTCAATTGCTTAAAAGACAAAATCCTGTTTTCCGCGAGAATCAAAAACGTTTTTGCTCTAGAAAATTTCGTCATGACTTTTTTGGTCTTCCATCTATAAAAGTGTTGCCAGAAGAGACTGTTAATTCTTTTTAAAACTGTTTCCATTACAATTGTCATAATTTTTATAAAATTTGTACAGTAAATTGAAACAGGCGACAACTAAACTATATCAACGCACAGTGAATGCAACGTGCCATCGCTTCTCACTTAAGATTACTCTAGATTACTCATGCACGAGTGAAAGGGATGAAATGCCTTTTACGTATTTGACGCGTAATAAATAACGCTAATAAACCAATTAGAAGATTCATATTTCATGTCGGTGAAATAATATAATATCGTTACCGTGAAATGGAACGTATCTGACTTTGTTTCGTTCACAGAACAGATACAGTTTCGATCACCAATGGCGAAGAATAATAACTATTACTGCGTAAAGAAGCGACACACACCTCCCCCCGCCAGTTTAATGTCACCCGCAGATAACGAATACGATCAAGAGTACGCGATCCCAGGTTGCCGCTTGTTGCGTGCGCGTGTGATTGTTCGATTTTGCGACGTTTGGTTGAGTTTAATTTGTGTAATTCAGTATTAGTTGATAATTATTTATAATAATTTAATATCAAGGTCCGATATTGTATACCAGTTCTAAGGAAGCAATAAGATCGCTAAGGGATATGAAATTGTTTTGCTCCTCTTTTTGCTTGTTGTAAATAATTTTCTTTTGTATCACCGACTCATTTGATTAGTACCTATAATTTTATGTCTACAAACATGTCACTGGGCAGTTTTAAATTTCAAACTGTACCCAAAAACCATTGTTTTGTTTGAGCGCGATGTGGTTGGGAAAGGTATTGTAGCGTCGGCCTTATTATATTGTTTATTAAGAGATCTTTCATATAAAGCAAATCTAATCAAGTCAAAAGTACAACGAAGACAATATTTCGTATCACATTTATAAATAAACAAAATTTATTTTTATTTAAGATTTTATTACATTTTTAAGATCTACAAAATACCTAGTTTCAAATTCTATCCTTATTTTATTATTAACAAATCACTTTCACACTATATATATATATATATATATATATATATATATATATATATACATATACGTATTGATCAATTTTAATTATTATGTGAAATCATATAACTAAATATCTATTTAACCATTTAGCAGTCCCAAAGTAGTTTATGGTTATATTTTAATTCGCAGCCAAACAAAAATGCGATATATAAATTATAAAAAAAACTTTCCTATAAAACTGAAACTCCAAATTTAAACTAACATTTTAAGCATAAACACGTTATCGAGTAGTTAACAAATTAGAGTAATTAATGTAATGTATCACGGATCAGTAATTGCGAAAAATTTCACGGCCGTGAAATTTATTTGACTAATGGTTAATTTACTTTTTTCACTGGTGAAAAAAAGTAATTTAACCGTCGTGAAAATTAAGCACTCGCCCGAACATTTCGGCCACAACAAGCACATATTCGGTACTAACTTAGAATAATGAATACTCCAGAAGCAGAGAATACGCGCGATGGTATGTCCATAAAAACTACGCATAAAATGCGTAGTATCAAAACGCGGCTGTCAGTGTAATTTAAGACAGCTAGGAATGGTCGTGTTGTTTGTGACAACATCACTTAAAATGCCGGTTTATGCTATTTTCACCTGCAAAAAGATCACTGAACTGCAAAAGAAACAAATGGACATGACTTTTTATACATAAACACAATTACGTTTCAATTAACTATGCAATTTTAAAATATGGAAGTGGATTATTATTAACCGAAGCGCGCAATTTTCGTTGAACCTTTAAAAAAATTGTTTACCCAAATTAAATCTACTTAATTGCTTGATACAGAAAAATGTGAAATTCAATTTGTTAAAAAAATTGGGATTTGGGAGATGTCGTTAGAGAATTTGGTGTAACATTTGAAATTTTTCGTTGTCATATTCAAGTTTAGAATATTTTACCTCTTGTATATATAATCGTTGTATGTAAGATTACAAAAACGCGCGAAAGAACCAAATGATACATTCATTCATTTTCGCCGCCTTTAATTTCCTGAAAATGCCAGCCGATGTTATTAAAAATGAGTAGAAATGTTGCCACGACATTGAACGCTAATTAATATAAATATTTTTTTCTTCTCTTTTTTAATTTCTTTAGTACGGGACCGATTTTTGTCAAATATTTATAGGGAGCTTTATAACCTCTCTTTTTGCTGTAAGATACTAAGCTAATTATTTTCTTTTTGTATTAACAAAAAAAATATTGGCAAAATGACAAAAATAACGCACGCACGCACACGCACACGCACGCACGCACACACTCACACGTATTTAATGATAATATATTTAATGAGTACATTATACTCATTTTGATTAAAAAAATGGTAAAATGTGACGTAAACTTTTTAGTAATTTTAACTGAAATTCTTCGGCTATTTGTTGTGGTTGGAATAAATATTTTTGTATCATACTGCCCCAAGGAGATATATTTATATGCGTCGATTTCCCGGAGACGGTGGGTAAAATTATTCTACTGGTAATTCTGTGCGCGTAAGGCGGGGCGCTAGCAGAAGGAGAGCGGTGTAGGAGTAGAAAATTTTTGGTTACAGGCGGCCGCGAAGAGATTTGTGCATATGCTCATTCTGGATTACTCTATATTCTGAGGGTACTAATATATAATCAGTTGTCAGTGCGCGATAGCTGCTAGTGAACCTATTTATTTGCTTAACTATTTGGCTTAAGAATATCAATCGATAATGTTGATGTCATCAAAGCAAAAACAATTTTTAATATTGTTATCGTTGAATGATCGATTATATAAGAAACATAATATTGTGGAAAGGTTTATAACTAATTTTGCGTATAGAGGTGCAACGCAATGGAATACAATGCAATACACACACGCACGCACGCGCGCACGGACTACCGCCCGCCCGCCCGAAGGCGTCGCCTGTGTCATTTCACGGTTCGCCAACTATTTCTGTTGAAATCACGTTGATCTGTTGCTCCATTGAGATATGAAAGAAGGACAAACAAATATACTTCCTAATTTGTAAATTTTGGGTTTACTATATTAGTTAGAGTAAGATTGTCCAGGTTGGAAAGTCGCCTATATTATTTCTCTATGCAGAAAACCACGTCGATCTGTTGCTCCATTGCGACGTAAGGGACAGATAAATACAGATAAATATATAATACTTCCTAATACGTAAATTTTGGGATTGCTATATTACTTAGAATAAGATTATCCACCTTGGAAAATAGCATGTATTATTTCCTGGTTCGCTAACTATTTCTGTACCCCCGAGCCACGTCGATCTGTGGCTCTGTTGTAACGTGAAAGAAGAACAAACAGACTTTTGAATTTTAATATTATTTGGGATTGTCATATTAGGATGAGATTTCCCGGGTTAGTATTTTTCCTATGTCATTTCCTGTTCCCTCAACTATCTCTGTGCGGTTAGTCACGTCGATCTATTGCTTCATTGCGACCTGAAACAAAGGCAAAAAACCCTTTCGGATTTTTAATATTAGTTGGGATTTTGTTTTAATTAGAAAAATATTTCCCAAGTTGGAAAATAGTATGTTTTTTTCTGTCCCGCCAACCATCTTTGTGCAGAATGTTACGCTGATCTGTTGCTCCATATCAACGTGAAAGAAAGATAAACAAACAGACTTTCGAATTTTTAATAGTAGTTATTATTGTTGTTTTATTTCCCAGGTTGGAAAGTAGCCTATGTTATTTCCTAGCCCGCCAATTATCTCTGTGCAGAAAGCCACGTCGATCTTTTGCTCCATTGTGGCGTGAAAGAAGTATAAACAAACACACTTTCCAATTTTTAATATTGGTCGGATTTGTTGTTTTAGTTAGGATGAGATTTCTCGGTTTGGAAAGAAGCCTATGTTATTTCCCCCATTTATCTCTGTGCTGAAAATCAAGTCGATTTGTAATAGTATTACGATGTGAAAGAAGGACGAACAAATACAAATTTGAATTTTAATATTCACACAAATTTCTAAGAATTATTTTTATATTTATAATGTATTCTAAGAAAATGGCTAACTTAAATAGTTTCAAAAAGGGATCAAAATTAAACCGTAGTAGTACAACTTGATTTTGTTCATTCTATGCATCTCGATTAATAACCAAAAATCAATGCTATTTCTCGTTTTTGACCATGCCGCGCAATTATAAAAGAAAAATAAGTCGTGGTGGGTGGACGGAAGATTCTATGATTATAGCGCTGGACGCTGTAAAAAATAGCATGCCATACAGAATGGCCAGTTAACAGTTTGCAGTCCCTGCCATGTCACTGAAAAGACGAGCTAAAGGCAAAAATAAAGAGGCTGCAGGTACAATCAAACATTTAAGTGGAAAAAAGCCAGTTTTTACAGCAGGGCGGGAAAACGAGCTCGTGAAACACATCAAAGATATGGGGACAAGAATGTGCGGGTTGACGTGACGAAATTTTTTATCGTTGGCATACCAACTTGCCTTAAAAAACAATACTGGCCACCCTTCCAAAGAGAAAAACAATAGCGGCACCCAGATATATCCCTTCGTGCTCCAGAATCCACCTCAACTGCTCGGACGCGTGCTTTTAACAAACCTGTAGTAGATAAGTTTTATTCTATTTTCAAAGACCTTCAATATGCGAAGAACTTTCCATCTCATCGGATTTACAACACCGATGAGACGGGTATTTCAACAGTACCAACGAAAAATATAAAAGTTTTTGCAGAAACTGGACGTAAACAGGTTGCAAGAGTTACATCAGCTGAAAGAGGAGAGACTACAACAGCTGTAGTTTGTATGTCAGCTGCAGTAACGTTTATTCCACCTGTGTTTGTCTTTCGTAGGATCCGTATGAAGATAGAGCCAATGGATGGTGTACCAGGATCTACATGGGCGTGTAATTCAGCAGGATGGATGAAACTCGATGTTTTTACTTAGTGGTTTTACCATTTTTAGGCCACGCGAAGCTTTTTGCAGAAGACCCAGTGCTGTTAATTTTAGATGGACACCTTTTCCACACGAAAAATTTACAAGTAATTTTAAAAGCACGGGAGAACCATGTCACTATTGTCTGTCTACCACCACATTGCACTCATAAATTGCGACCTTTGGACGTCAGTTCATTGCTGCTGCAACAACCGAAGTGGAATTCAATGAGGATCTGGACACATCACAAATAGAGAGGCCCACTGTTAGTTCAAACACAGATCAGCTGCCACAAATGGATCCCCCGCCATTATAAGACGTTGAGGTTTTACAGAATAAATCACCATTGGCATCACCAAACCCTACAAATGAAGAGTGTCTCTTAGTTAGTAGTCCTTTGTCGCCGATTCCATCCGCTAGCTACGCATTCAACCAAAGTGTTTCACTATCAATTCCTGATGATGACCAACATGGTAATTTTCATATCCGGCAGCCCAGATTCACCCATTACCAAAGATTTTAGGTAGACGAAATCATTTCAAGAGAAAACGAGTGGATATGTTGATTCTAACTAATACACCATATAAAAATTATTTGGAAAAAGAAAGCAATAAAAAGACTGATAAAGAAAACAAAAAAACACAGAGCCAAAAAGTCTCTTACTAAAGAGAAACAAAAAGGGGACGGTGTAGACAAAAGAATGTCTAATAGGAAGAAGAAAACTTCTTATATCCCTGAATCGGATACATGAGACGCAGAATGTCTATACTATTTAACAGCGTTTTTCAAAGATAGCAGAGGTGAAGGGTGGATAAAATGTAGTGTATGCCAAAAATGGAGTCACAAAGCCTCTGCTAGGATAGATACTGAATGTGCTTACAAATTTACTTCTGATTTGTGTATAACAACACTGGAAAAAAAAACGTTCAAATTTTTAGACAAAATTATCATTTGTTTTTCTTTTTGAGTTTATAATATTCATTAGGAAACTTGCTTTTGCTTTTGTTTAAAGTACATCATTATTTCTTTGAAAAAAAATTGTTTAATATTTATTGTGGAAAAGTTAGTCCTATTTTTTTATAATTTTAGAAGATTATATAATTTTATTAAACTAATTAAGTATACGATTGATCTATTTTGTAGAATTATTAGTGAGGAGATTTGAATTCTTGAAAGAAAATGCAAAGCTTCACATTTTGCTGTGTGAAAATATATAAATATCATCCGGCCGTAGTCGTCTATGGACAATATAAAATATCTGGCTCCTCTGATAGACTTGCACTCCATGGGGCCGCACATATCTGAGTTTATAAACTATAGAGTATCAGCATTTCTGTGGCCAGCATTTGAGAATAATAACCGCGACTGTTTCCCATCACAGTACCCTTCACACTTTGATTTGGTTAATAATTTTGATAATACTCTACATATCTCCGTCTGCAATTGTTGAAGTTGTCAACAAGTAACCTTTTTTGTTTATATTTTTAAGTTGTAAACACCGTAGATCAAGTCTGCTTCAGGAACAATTTCGTTGTTTTTGTTGCAAATATTCAGTATTTCCATTTTTAATCACTTTTCTGACCGACAATAGGTTAGTAGAGAGATCCGGAATTCACTGTGACTTCTTAACTTCAATCAGTGATTATTTTTACAACGCCTGTGTATAAAACTGATACTTTGGTTTGGTTTACAATGATAATACCTGGTAATTTGATGTATTTAGCAACTAACTCTCGTTGCGCACTTGCACCGGAATCGATGTACCAGTCGTATTTACTATATCTATCATTTAGAAACGTCATATTAAAGGCATTAGTGTTTTTGTTTTTATCGTACCTACTTTTCATCTAACAGTGGACAAGGATTGCGATGATGTCTCGTTTGTTTACACTTGTAACAGGTTACTACTACCTTCGCATTTGACGTTTTCATTTTATCATAATTTATTGATGATGTCAATCGGCCTTGTTTGCTACTGCTAGCGCCACTACCAGTATGACCAACATTGCGGTTTTTCTGTCATTTTGGTAGCAAACGCAGAGCCTCTATACGCTTCACTCGTTTCTGATATCCCTGCCATATCAATCAATATTGATATAATGACATCCGCGGTTATTGTAGGTATAGCACGAATGTTCGATAGCCATTATCATAGGCAGGAAACAACCTGTTAATCGGGTTAAAGGTAGGGAGCCAATCCATTCATAATTAATAATAAATTCTGTAGTATTGAGCCTTTGCGCTGTTTCCACAATTTATATGATATAATTCGTCATGGAATAGCACGTTTCCAGCATTATTGAAATAAGATGTTGAAGCAAAGTGATCCTACTCAAAAATTCCGAGTTGTCGAACATATTTTTCAATTTCGACCATAGCTCATTCAAGGATTTTGTTTCTTTTATGGATACGTACAAGACGGGTCTATCGTGTTCTTCTTGCATTTATCCATACCCTCTAAGATCAGTGAATTCTCCTCGGTAAACGCCCACTCACCGTTGCTGCCTAACAGCTTAGGCACGTGGGCTACAAAGTTTAAACTCATCCTTAATGCAAAATTACACTTTTATAATGGCACCGACCGATAAAAACTGTATAATTGGCTAGAAAACGAGCTGAGCCCGGAACCTAAAGTAAAATAACATGTTTTTTGCAACTGACAAACGGAATGTGCCACTTTTATTTTTCTTTTCAAATTTAGTAACATTGATAAGATCGGGGACACACTAAATAAATTAAAATATAAGAAAGAAATAAAACGAAATTAAAGTAAGGGGCGCTTATTAGATATTAATAATCAAAAAAAAATAATATTTACTTATTTATGTAATTTAGTGCACCTAATTGATATATATGGCGACGTTATTGCTACGAGAGCAATCTCTTACAGCCAACCAGAATACCAGTCCAGGCCCGCTCGACGAGCGGCCGGGAATTGAACCCGGGTCCCCGCGGTGTGCCGCGCAGGCAAAGGCCTGGACTATGATCAACTCAACACATCACGGCGACGATTTGAATATTGTGAGTCTCAACCAGAGAATCTATTATTGAACTTCCAATTGAATCTATTAATGAACGATTCCAAGTGAATCTATTCATTCGGATCGAGTCTATTAATGAATGAATTCCGATTGAATCTATTAATGAACGACCTCAGCCTGATGCTGCAATGGTACGGCCTGTTTTGGATATGTTAACTCATATCTTCAATATTAATAAATTTGGATGATTCTTTTTATATTTAAATGTATTTTAAAAAAATTACCGTGGATATGTAAGGTGCACCATAGAATTCCTAAACAATGCACAGCAAGTTCCGTACTCGAGTTTGGAAGATATAGGTATAATGATGATCTAATAATAAAGTCTCAAAAGTTTTGACACGACTAAACGCGTTTTTAGGCGGCGTAAAACTGTCCTTTAGCAAAATCAGGGTACAATGGTGGAGCATGATGATGGTGACAGGAAATTTCCACTGATGAAGCATATATTCATCGCGTATGGACTTGTGGTGACATAAAACGAATACGAATGTAAGCAACGTAAGCAAGAAAATAACGTATGCAGGTAAATATATACAGCTATCTACAAAAGAATGAACCAACTAAGGTATTGGTTGGTAATTAGACCCGTAAGTACAGACATAAACAAGTGCATAAATTGTCTAAACAGTAATACCTAGGTAGATAGATAAGTAAGTATATAAAGGTATATCCAAAGACATATCAGATAGATAAGTAAGTATATAAAGGTATATCCAAAGCCATATCAGATAGATAAGTAAGTATATAAAGGTATATCCAAGACTGCATCGTTATTGTTTTTTCCTTTGTGATTTAATCTATTTATTGGTACATTGTTGCCATTTTTTGTATCTTCCATTACAATTCGTTCATCAGTTTCTTCTAAATGTTGTATTTTATTGCTTTCTTCATTCTGCGCTGTAGTTGCCTGTGCTTGTTCTGTTTCTAAAAGCTCTGCAATCACTGTTTGTTTTCGTTGGCTCCAAAAATCAGTGGTATTATCTAGTTGGTCACAGTGCATTTTCAAGTCGTCTATACTGAAATTCGAAATGATTGAAGTAATTTTTTCACATAGCTGTTTTGTATTTTTGTTGAGCATTCAGTATGTGCTTTTTGGGTTTTACTAATTGAATATCACTTTGAGAAACTTACGCACTTTCAGCATCAACGCCATCAACAAAAATGGTTTTGTTTCTGTAGCAATCGATATATTTGCATTTTGAGAAACGGTCTGCTATAAGATTTTTGGCTTAAAAAAGGATCTGGTATCTATAAGATTTTTGGTAAAAAGATTTATTTTAATTTTAGAAATTGCTGCAAAAGTATATGGAGATAGCAATGTTGTTGTTACGTTGAATGAACAAGAATACTTCGAAATGCTTTGTGTCATTTCCACTATATGAATATCACAATGTTCTTTGTCACATACTTGAAATTTTGTGGAATCTTTAGAAATAACATCAAAATCATTAACTTTATTGAGATATTCACTAATCAGACTGAAGGGGTTATATACAGTTAGAATTTTCAAAAAATCGATTTTATTTTCTTAATTTACATATATTTAAGAATGCACACAGAAAATTTCATATCGTTCCGGTGAATATTTTCGAAGTTACACGCAAATTTGAAAAGGCGTTTCAGAGTGCTTGAAAGTACTTTTCAAACTTTAAACGTGTTTTTCTCAAAATGGTGTTTTCAAAGTCGGTGACCAACATTACTCGAAAACGGCTAAACCGATTAGTCTCAAATTTTAACACGAGCTTTTTAACTATATCTGTTAGTAATTAATCGAAGATTTTTTCTCACCGATAAATATTTTTGTTTATAAACAATTTAAGGCCGAAACTTTGGTCAAAAATCGATTTTTTTTTGAGAAACCGCCATATTGTCAAAAAAATTTATTTTCCTTATTCCTGCGATCAATTACTAGATTTAACATTACTTTGACGAAATTTGTTTGGTTTTTTAATTTCAGAGGATCCAGTTCAGAGATATAGTGGTCACCACAAAACGTCTTTTCTGAGAGGAGCTCCCGGAGATCAGCTGTAGCTCCTTTCCAAATAAATGTTTTTACTAATAATAAGTCTTAAAATACAGTTAAAAGATACCATAATATGTGTACAAATTTTTAGATAAATAAATTTAAAAGTTTTCTCTGGAAAATTCGCTTTTTTTCGGCCTTCTAACTGTATATAACCCCTGAATGCAAAGGGTATCATTATTTTCAAATTGAGGTTTTCGAGTGAATCTTTATCGAAACAGGAAACTTTTTTTTAAAATCATATTGTGAACAGCACTATTTTCAAAAACTGATTCTATATTCGAATATTTCGCACAAACTTGTTTAATCTTTTGATTGAAAGATTTTAAATGGTTTATTGTTCTTATATTGAATGTAGTACATTTTTTCTTAAAACCTTCAACCCACTCAGGTTTTATGCAGTGCCAATTTTTTTCGTAATATTTTATGCTGCAAGGATGTTCAAGTTAGTGAGTTTATTGTAATATTCTTCATATTTTGTTTCAGATTTCAAAAAGGTGATATTTTGCAGGAGCTCTAAAACATTTTTTCCTTATGAAGCATTAATTTGAGTGATTCAATTGTAACAGCGGTGCGGAAACGTTTTAAGACATGAAATAAACATAGTTGATGGCAAGCTTCAGGAAATTCGCCATATAAAACGGTTTTTTCCCCAAAATCTTTGTCTGTCAAAAATATGTTCATCTTGATCCATTCAGGATTAAGTTCCTTGAAAATGCTCACCATGTATTTAATGATATCGCTTGTTTCGTCGGAGAGTAGAAATACAGCGATCACTTCTTTGTTATTGACATTCATGGCAATCAAAACATACAGCGGCAAGTCCAAATTATTGAGTTTGATGTCGCATCCAACACCTTTATTTCTGGGTAAACAGTAAAACAGTTCTTCATATATGGGGTTTGGTGATAAAGTTCAAGCAGATCGCCATTTTCGTTAACTGCTCTTTGAGCAACGCCATCATCTTGCGTCAGCAGGTTAATCACATTCTTGAAATCACTATGAGAATATTTGGTACTAGACCGCAAGTTTTTCATATCTTTAAGTTGTATGAACTTTCCAGTTTTTTCTTGAAAATAAGCTTGTACCAGTTTTTGGTTTTAATTCATGTTTAACATTATTATTGCTTCCATTTTTTCTTCAGGCTCTAAGTTTCTTTGCTTTTGGCATATTTTCAAAACATTCTCTGTTTACAGGCTGATTGTGGCTTTCTTCTATGTGTATAATATTGAGTTTGATGCCATCATTAGTCAAAGAAATCTTAAATCATAGAGCAGTTGTCCTTATAAGTAGAAGATTGCTGTAATCCACCACTTTCGGACTCAAACTGTCTGCCTCCCTTTTTGCATGTATAGGTAATGCTGTAATATTTTAATTTAAGTTTGTAAGTTTTTAATTTTAATGGACACACAGCTTTCATCTTTCCTATTGTTCGACTATCCCGTTTCCACAGTTGCACACAGTTTTCAGTTTCCTAGTCTTTGACATATTGATCAAGAAGTTCTAAAGACGAAAATTCTGGATAATTGGCACTCATTTTTTTTATATTCACTTAAAGTGATCTAAGGTGTTATTTTTTATCTTGATTGATACATCAGTTAACGTAATGCAAAAAGTTTTAAATCTTGAAAAGTCATCAAACACAAAACAAACAACCGGCAAACAACACAACAAAGTTATGTTTTCGTAATTAGTATGTTGCTATCTTTATTACAGTACTGGTAAGATAGTATAGTAAAATGTATGCTTTAACTCGATGCAATAAGTAAGATGTTTCAATGACTCGACCTGTGGCAGAATATTTTTAGCTGTTAGTCAGCCACTATTGTAACTAATACTCACTATGCTAATAATGTGTCTTTTCAAATATGAATCTTATCAGTTGGCATTAAGGAATAATTTTTAATGACTAATAACTTGTGATAGAATATTTTTAATTTTTAAATGATCTCTAGTGGCTTGATAATTTTATTACTAAACGGACACTGGCGGCAGACTAGATACCCTAAAATTTATTCCATTAATGTGTTATAGGTATATTATGTTACATTAAGGTTAATTTAACAATATTATAAGATATTTCCAAACTCATTTTCTATGGAAAATGAGTATAAACATTTGCATCTTAATTTTTAAATATGTAATATTAATGTTACACCGTGTAAAAAATAACAAAAGTTAATGTAAAAATATTGCTGTATTTTTATTTCAAATTGTGTCTACTTTACGAGTTGACTCCTATAGCAAGCGTGCGTATCTGTAGAGACCTATGGCTTTTATGAAAAATTATGTAAAATACCAATAAAATGCCTACCTAACTTTGGTGAGCGGCCGAATTGCTCGTACATTTTACATTTATTATTCACTTAGATTTTTTTAATTGTACAAGTAAGACAATTTAATTATGTTTGATTTTTTCACTTTGAAATAAAAGTATAAAAACTACAATATTTTATCCAAAAAAATTAAAGTCTGAATTTTAATGGGAAAAAATTCTGAAACACAAATAGAATATAAAACACATAAAAATAAATTAAATATTTTATGTTTAAGTTTAATTTTGTTATAAAAAAAAAAATTATTTATTAAATCATTTTCATAAAATTTATCACATTGTTAGCATTTTATATAGCAATATGCTATAATTCATTGTCTAGAGATAGACTCGATGAAGATACCGCTTAATAAACCTTAAGTCATTTGTGTGTGTTCATACTGCAAGTATATAACACAAAGTATATCACAAGTACAGTGCACTGCAAAGATTGCTTTATAAGCCGAGTAATAAAATTTTAGTCATGTTTAGAAAATACTCTATCATTTATTGACATAATTAATGGTTTAATCTAGCTTCAATTTATTAGACAGGTAAAATCATTCATTTATTTAGTCCTCAAGTGAATTTCATTTCAATGAAATTAAAATTACTATAAAATAAAACACAATTAGTTAGTGTGAACATTATAATATATAATCAATATATAAACACAGCATTTCTTTGGATTATTTGGTACTTAGAAATCAATATATAATACGTTAAAATAATAAATATTAAATTTGCATTTTTTTTGCTAACCAAATTGTATTGAGAAATCTTTACGAAAATAAATCCTGAGTAAAAATTAAAAAAGGATGTAGAAAGTTTTAAACTACAGTTTCGTTTTGTAAAAATACTGTTATATGCTACATTTATTTATTTTAATTTCTAAATAAATCGAGAAAATGAAACAATACTATAAGGAATGTTCAAATAAAGACTCCCCGATTTTTGCAATTTATTGGAATAATGGAGCATCTATCGTACGTCACACTTTGGCAGTATTGTTGAATCAGTGTTATTTAATATAAATATCTATTCATTATCTATTAATATTGACAACTATTTTCATAAAACTTAATGTTCTTTAGGAAACTTAATCTGCTTTTTTATTGCTTTCTTTATAAACATAATAAATAAACATTCAATTTGCACTTACCACAAAATTTTTCAAGCCTCGACATGGTGGTAATACCTTACAATTACATTGCTATCTAAATAATAATCACGTTGCTATAATATTTGAAATTATGCTTATTACTTAGTATATTACAGAAAATTTGGTAGGCATAACTGGATTATTATAAGATAGGCATAAATTTTTTGAAGCAATGACTTATTTGCGGTCTAAGATAATCATATGGATATTTAGATTCGAAGAAAATTTCTTTTAACTAATTCATAAGTAATATTACGGAAAGAATTACAATAAAATGTCACAAATTTCAAGTCTTGACTCCATATAAATTAAAAATGTTGAATGATAAATATTTAATTAAATTATTTGGATACGAATTAACAGAAAAGGATTTTATTAGACAAAATTAAATATTTCTGTAAAATTGTAAATTAATAATGAATGGAATGGAATGTTGGAAGCTGTGTAAAAATTTCCAAATGTCAATTACAAAGGAGCACACCAAATATAAGATATTTATAATATAAGAAAGTAAGTGAAATGCATAAGTTGTAATTTTTACCAAAGGCTTTTAGTTCACCTGAGTCAAATAATTATCTAAAAAATTCTTACATTGATATTTTGAAACATTTGGATAGATTTTTTGGCTGCATAACTGGCATACTTTACTCAAAAAAAAACTAATTTTATTTTTATATTGTAAATTTTGAATAATAAACAACTTTTTTATTTAATTAAACTTTATAGAAAAGACAGAATTGGAGACTATAGTATTAGTGATTGATTAGAGTAAGTATTAAATTTGCCATATATAAGTAATCCATAAATAAATTTTATTATAAAGTAAAAAAAATGAAATATAGTTTTAGCAACATTGTCCTTCGACTAATATAATAAATGAATCTAATGAGGATTTTCAAGCAAAACTATTCAAGAGGGCTTGATGTTGATGATTGTTGTGATAATATAAATAAATATGAAAATATTTCCCTATTTTGTTTTTATTGTGGAAAAGTAGGAAAATTTATGCTTATTTAACATGTATTCAATTTGGAATTTGGCCAAAGAAAGTGGAGCAAAGACCTTAATGAAAAAAAAAAATTGTGTCGGAAAGCCAGTTTTACTCCTCAAATTATTTGATATGCTAGTTTTGATAATGTAAAATTATTTTATTTCATAATATTTAATTTCATTTATTAAAAGATCTGTCAAACTTATGTTTTCTACTACTGCATGACTTATTTAAAGTTTATGTTTTAGTAAAAATTATATTTATAATAAAGTTAATAAATAAGTCACATTTAAAGTTATTTCATCACATGATAAAAATTTAATTAGTGTCCAAATGCACAAGGAGAACCAAAAATAGATACAATATAACAATGGACGCTTAGTAGCTATGAAGTTGTTTCTTCGTATCCCTTGCTTCCAAAGTTTTTTTTAATTTTCGATCTTTATGAAACAAATGAACAATTTGTTCTGTGCAACCAACAAGGTGTTGATTTTCAGTAATTTTATTGATGTTTCATACATTACAACCACTTATGTGCCTCTAATTGGACAATTTGCCAGTGAAAATCCCCATCGACGCTACCTTGGTGACACCACCTTGGTGTCACGTGAAAATAATGGGACAACTGCCAGTGATGTTATTTTAGTGGCATTATCATGACAAAATTCATATTAAGTAAATTTATGTATATTAATCAAAATCTTATTTTTCTTACATTATTGAGATTATCTGATTTTACATTGTTTAACAATCTTTTGAATAATGGCAGCAACAGGCTGTAGAATCGATGAAAGACCTACCAGCAACTAACAAAATAAAGTCAATATGTCTGTCAAAGCAGTGTCTTATACAAAATGTCTTTTCTTATTTGAATAAAAAAATTTTTCTACTTTTATATAGTAAAAATCAAGGCGCATTAAGCCATGGATTAATTGTTATTTATAATATGGACCTGTATATCTTTCCATTCACACTACATAATCTAGTTCTCTTTATTTAGCCAGTTCTGAGTAATTGCAGTACTTTCTTCAAAACACTGCTGTAATTTTTCCACAAACCAACCTCTCAATTGAAATAGAGTAATAATACGCAGACATATAGGAATATAAATACATTAGATACATAAAACAATGGAGATATAAATATCAGTACATACAAATCAGAATGTTTTGACATTTAACAACGAGTTCAATTACATTAATTACAATAGAAAATATTTAAATGTAAAACACACACTATTATTCTAGAAAAAAAAATAGTATAAGAAACTATAGATATATCAATTATTATTAAACTAAATTATTTATTTAAATATAAATCACTTACATAAAATAAGTCTTTCTTTTAATTAAATATATGGCTGCCTTGTTCAATGGAGGCGAGTATAAAATCCTAATATTACTTTAACAAACATTTTTCTTACTTGAAAAGATTATATACACGATTATATGAATAATTTAAATCAATTACATGTTAAAAAATAATTTCTCCATAGTATTTTTTTATTGTAATAATCTTGAATCAGACAAATGATAAAATTTAAATAATTGATTATGCCATTGTCTTTGTCAAACACATAATTGTTATTATATTCGACCATTGTATTGTAATCACCCAAAAATAAGTAATTAAAATGTTTATTTTGTCCTTAGAAATCACAGCGCTGACATGGATAAGTACATTTCGTATAATATCAAATCCTAGCATGTAACATGGAGGATGAATAGTATTAAATTACATATGATTATATTTCAAGATCGTCTGTTCAAAAATTCTGCTACATGTTTTTCGTAAAACTTTATTTTATTCTGATTTTTATACATATTTTCTTTATTAGATCATGACAAATTATTGGCATGGCTTATCAAAACACTTGACTATTACCAGTAGACAAAATTATTAGCTATGAAATCTGGCAACATCAAGATTTAGAGGAAACATTGTTCTTTGAGAAATTAATAATTATTAAATTATATATAAAACGCTGTTTGTAATTATCCTTGTCATAAAAATTAGACACAATTTTAACACTATATCTCGCAATAATTCTTTTCAAACATTCCCATTATCAGTTCACTTCAAAGTGGATTGTGACACAAAAATGTGTGTATTCCTTCCAGAGACCACTTCACTCTTCCAAAACTTTTCATAAGCGATTCTTATCAGTAAACTTCTGTACCACTCTCTTATCTGATGGAAAGTGACCTGAGTTATTAGAAGATTGTCCCATAGTCCGGCTGCCCCAAGTAGATTTCCTCGTTACCGGGTTATTCCTGCAGGAATTGAACAGTTGCTGGTATGCTGTTCTGTATTGGCGGTTAGTCACTGCATAGATGACTGGATTGATGACGCAGGAGGCCCAGGCTAGAATCGAGGCTACAATGTGGAGCCAGGGGAATCGAATAGAATCATCTGCTACATTCATGAGCATAAGAGGCAGAAAACAGGCTATGAAGCAGATGAATATGGTTAGCATCAGTGTTGTCAGGCGAGAGTCTTCTTCTCTCTCTTTCAGGGATATGCCGTTTGCTTTACTGTTGAAAAAATAATTAATTAATTATACAGTTTGCATCTTTCCAAAAAACCTTCGAAGCAAAAGAAAAAGAATTTTAAAGGTATTAGATGACTCGTAATATTTTCAACAAATATATCTGTCCATTATTAGCTTAAGTACTATTTTGCTTCGTGTTAATCAAACAAGATGTTTTAATGAAAAAATGTCAATAGATGTGCTTCTTCTTAGTAATTGCTGTAGCCTAATTGATAGAATTTGAACCCAACACTTAAATTCTTAAACAATACCAAAAAAATTTATTCAGGATACTGAGAATTTAACCTACTCATAAACATATGAAATTCTTCAAATTACGCAACCTTCACAAAGCAAATTTTCATACATAACCAATGGTTACTGGTCAACTGGTGAATGTAGGTGAATATATAAATGAAAAAATGACAATGAATGTGAAATAAATTGAAAACTGAGTGTAAAAATGTGGCAATATATTGCTATAAACAATCCTGGACATATTAGAGCTTATAAAATCAGTACTGGGGTAAGCCATGCTAATGTTAAAATATTGTCAATTTACAGTTATGAAATTACTTCTGTGTCTAGAAAGATAATTACTATAATAGAAAATACAAATAAAAACAAACCAATGTACCTACCTTCTATTCTCCAACTTTCTCTTAGACTCCCTAACCTTCCAATAAATGCAAGAGTACGACACGATGATGACAAGACAGGGCAGTGCGAAGCCGACCACGAAGAGGAACTTCTTGGGAGAATGCCCATCTTTTGGCAGGATGGTGCATGAGAAGGTGTGCGTATCTAAACCCAGTTGCCCCCATATACCTAACATAGGTGGAATCTGTAACAAATTATACCTCTGTTCAATTTGACCTACTCTCATGTTTACAAACTCGGTAAAAGTAATTTCGGAAGTGTAATAAAAAAAACAGTAAAAATTTTAGCAAAAAAGTCATAAGCAACTTTTTGGTATTTTTTCTGGATATCAGCATATAGCAGGTGTCAGGGAACAGGGATAGTGGCGGTTTACCACTTGTAGTCCTAGGTCGAATATTTTTGTCACCTAGCTTTCATGAGATTCAATTCTTTTTTAGAAAATGAGACTTATAAATTGCTTACAAAAGTGCAGATCGATACCAAAATATAGAGCGGCTGTATCTATATATTAAATACTTTTGCAAAAAAACATTTGATGTTTTTAGGCACTAACAGAAAACAAAACAATTTCTAGAATTTTTGTTTATTTGTTTGTTGTATTTGTTACCTTAGATCATGTGAAAACCATTGGATGGTTTTTGAATAGGTTTTCACTATTGTATACTTTGAATAGCGAGAATAAGGTAATATTTTATTTCATTAAGTTTTATCAATTAGCGATGTGCTTATTATAAAAAATATTGATAAAACTGACTAATAATTTATTGAAAATAAAATATTGATAAACTGTGTGCAGTAGCTAATATGTTATATCTATTTAAACAGATAGTATTTAACTATGGAATAAGTTCACTTATTTGTGAATTTTAAAAAGAAACTACGAAAAAGTTATTTCGGGCAATTTATTGATTTAATTATTAATTTTTATTCCATAACATAGTTATTTAGGCAATATCAACACTATGTAATGATAACTATGACTAAAACATGTTAAGTACTAGTAGAACTTGCACTACTATTGTGTTTCATACACGCTTGGTAAATATAAATATTTGAGTAACTAATATATTTTTCTTCGTGTACATATATTGCCTAGCATACCTTTCACAGGCATAAAAATATTCGTCACAAAAAAAACGTTGCTGTAGTGTGTTGTGTTGATCACAAGGCACACGACCTTTGGTGGCGTAGCGCATCGCGGGGATCCGGGTTCGATTCCCGACCGCACATCGAGCGGGGCTAGGTTGGTGTTCTGATTGACTGTAAGAGATTGCTCTCGTAGCAATATGTCCGCCAATGTACCAATTAAATGCAATAAAGTAGATAAATAAATAAAAATATTGCGAATTTCTTAAAAATTATGCGATTTAAAAACGTCGCTATAATTTTCCGGTTTCACTCTTTTAGGTTTTTTCGTAATTTTGACTTAACACTTTGGGAGATAGGGGTTGAGACGGAGAGGCTCATATATTTGTGTGGACATTTTCAGCAATATTTTTAGAATTAATGTATATGAAACTCTAAAAAAGAGTTTCTAAACTATAGTACCTAGATCTCTTTCAATTGAGACCCCACACGACATATGAAATTAAATAAAAACTTCGAGTATTTTATGTGCAAATCTAAAATTTTGATGTAAACATTTTCGAGTAACTATTAACTATTAAGATATATGCAGGTTGATATAATTTATCACTTTTTCCACACTTGACATTGGCAAAGGTTCTCTGTGGAGAGAACGAACGCCATATAATCAAAGATAAAGATAACAATATGCCAAATTTCAAGTTCTTATGTCAAACGGTTTCTGAGCAAACAACTATAATTGATCGATGGATACTAAAGGTTCCTTTTCTCCTCTTTATATACGAAAGCTTAAAAACGAAAAAATATTAATATTCACATTCTTTCAATTGTAAATAAAATAAACCAAACCAAAATAATCTAAATTGCAAACTTTATAATTAGTTTCACTTCTGATCGCCGTATAAGTATTGTGCTTCAATAGTAGCCCGAAATATGTTATTGTCTATGACCACGTTAATGTCGTTATGGTCCATTGTCTTTGTTCATAAAGGTTTATCAATAATGATTATGTCGGTTACCATAAGCAAAGAGGTTTGTATGCTTAAATTACTTTTAAATATTAGTTAGACATCGGAAGTCGATGGGTGTACCATTAAATTTGACTTTTATTGTGCTTGGTATAAATTAAAAATTTGACATTGACAATCAAACACATTACGAACAGTAAATTCTACAACAAAGTTCCTTTAAAGGCGTATAACATTTTATGGAAACACACAGGTATATTAAAGTTAAACATACCATCAGTCCAAATGATAAAATCCATATTGAGCAGAGCTGGAGCCAGATGTTAAGCGTTGTGTAGACCCGCGCGTAGAGATCGTAGTACGCGATCAGTATATATCTGGAACAGCGCGATAGGAGACTTAATGAAACGTACATATTTATTTATGAAAAAAAAATAAAAGCTATTAAGAGATTAATAGAAAATTTGATCTTCCTAATTAAATCTTAAATAAAATTCATAATTTAGAAAATATTTAAATTTTATTAAGATTATTTTTAAATGTATTAATATGCTTACATTCATTTCTGGTTTATGGATCAAATAAACGAATAGTACAG
Organism: Druceiella hillmani; assembly: GCA_039881145.1. Taxonomy (NCBI): domain Eukaryota; kingdom Metazoa; phylum Arthropoda; class Insecta; order Lepidoptera; family Hepialidae; genus Druceiella; species Druceiella hillmani. The sequence goes on along the minus strand of JAYKKI010000015.1, from coordinate 10,187,220 downwards.
AATATATCTCAGGAATTCACCATTGGCTCTCTCCATTCTAATTCCACTTTTCATTTTTTTGTAAGGGACACTAATAAAAACTTTATTGATTTCGACGTAACTTTTAAATAAGGAAGATTTTAAAAGATCAATCATTTGACAGGTGGTCTCAGGAGAGGCCGTAAACAATAAAAGTAATCATAGTCAGATAACCACTGTACAGAAAAGTTTTGGAAAATTATACTTAGGTGTATTATTGTTATAACAAAATAATAATAAAAAATAAACCATCAGAATATTTTTTTGATAGAAAAAAATATCATAGCGCTAAGAACACAACTTATTTACAACGTACGTCGTAAGTGTTAAAATTATTTAATAGTTATCGAAAATCTATACTTATATTAAAATAATTTATAAAAATTACCTCAATATCAATGAAAAAAGCAAAGGTAGAAAACAAGACGCACGTATGGCTGTCGAAGGCGGAATCGTATCAGGCTGGTAATAAAAAATAGTATTGAAATTTGTATATTTTTAAACAACAATCATGACAATTTTTCAATGCCCTCCTTTTAATAGATTTTTGTATTCGTATATATTTTTCGTAACATTTGACCGGCATTTACAAATTTTACAAAAAAAAAAAATGAGTGCGAGTAACCTTTAGCGATTGAAGTAAAACTTTTTTGACTGTTAAGGCAGATATTGTGTAGTCGATCGTAGATATTTTGCAAAGTAATAACTACCAATAGCAAATATCTTGAATCACGGTTAATTTACTCCCATCCGTTAAGGAATTACATTGTTCATCACCAGAACTCATCATCATACCATGATCTGGTCGATGGTATAGTCATTTTGCAATGTAACTACACCAGTAGCCGATATATTGAATCACGGCTGATTTACGACCAGCCCTTAAGGAGTTACAATGTTCATATCTCGAGCTCATCCTTCTGATGGTCTTCGCGGGGGGGAAAAACCAGTGTCACTCTTTTTCCATTGCCAAAAAAAAATAATTTCTTATAGTTTTACATGCCTTACACATGAAATAAGTTAAGCATATTAAGCTACTGGAGCTAGTAAGTAGTAGTACTTAAGCGTAACCGTGAGTCAACTTTACCCCGTCAAGCTCACCTTCCATTGTTTTTTCTTCCTAAATTAATTCCTAATTATTTTCTTATTCTATTATTTTATAGCGTACACAACACATCATATCCAAGCAATGTTTCATATCTCTCAGCGTTTCGCCGATTTTAGTTCAGCACTTAATTACTATGCGGTGTTAACAAATTCCCACATTTAGAATTTAAGTGTCACCCGATCGTCTTTACTGAATAATATATCAAAGGCACATTATTTTCTCAAAATATTTACAAGAAGTTAATAACTAAAACAAATAAGTAAAATGTGCTAACATTATTAAAAATAACTATAAAGCAGTTCGGTCAGATTTATGGACTTGTCTACGGATATTTAAATTTTGTGAGAATAGTTCCGGTGGACGAAGAGAAGGAAATAGTATAAGCCCAAAAATTACAGTTATTTACATAACTATACAATGAACTATATCATCAACTTATTGCTCATACAGTGAGACTAAAGCACAACTAAAAGCTTTATAATTAATTGAATTCTCAAATCTGTCAAAAATAAGTGGCAAAATGTTGCAACACTGTTTTTATTAGCGTAGTCAATAAAATACAATGAAGATATTTACTTACCAGTTAAATTTTAAACAACACTGTTTTTATTAGCGCAGCAACACTGTTTTTATTAGCGTAGTCAATAAAGTACAATGAAGATATTTACTTAACAGTTAAATTTTAAAATTATTTTTATGTGTACGTTAAATTACTCGGTACGTATAAATCTCAGAGGGTCACAAATATCTGAAAATCGTTCAGAGCGTTGTTTAAAGGGACAAGAGTTGAGAAGCCAAAAAGCAACATCTTCAACATTGTTACCTGTTTATTTGATTGTTATTTTGTCATAATCGGATATAGTTGTTCTTGCCGCAAGCGTGTATGGTGTTACAAACAAGTTTAGTTGTTGATTGTAATTTGTAACCCCGTACCCAAAAGATAGGGGTATGTGTATGCTGTGTTTTCTTATCTCAGCAATGGATGGTTTGATTTTAATGCGCTTTTATTTATTTGTAAGGGTTTACAGTGGAAAAGATTCTTAGTAACACTTATGTTTTCTTTGGCTTTCAAGATCTATATTTTTCGACGTTTCCGATAGGCACTCAGCAACGGGAGACAACAAATTTTAGTAGATTTATTGCAAAAAAAGTAAAATACCATTGTGGATTTAAATAGCAACAAATTATGGATGTGCAGGTATTAGTTGAGCTGAGATCGCAGCTCGCGCCTCTGTTGGCGTTGAACAAAGCAGATGAAACCTGCTCAACGGATGCGTTGTCGGTTTTGGCGGGTGTTTTGCCTGCCAATCTCGCGATCGTGGAACGCGCGGCAAATTTCATTTTGGCACCAGGTAAGAGTTTTGATGCGGGTCCGTTGCACTTTGAGTTTTTGGCAGATGAATCCCTGCTGATAAAAAGAGGCGTATTTCGGAAATCGTCGATGCTCATTACCAGTCTAGATGGTCCTCCCTCGATTCAAAGGGGGAAACGACCTGGTTATTTTCCCCCGTTCTATCCGAGCAGTTACGTAAGAACTGGCTTGTCACCGTTTATTGTACTTCGCAGTTTTTAACGGGACATGGCGTATTCCGTGCTACTTAGTATACATTCGCCCTTATATAGACCGCCCAACGTGTACCTGCGGTTTTGAGACGCAGGACATAAGTCACGTTTTGTTCCACAGCAGTGAGCACGACGATGCGCACAGAGATTTGTTAGCAGGCATGCGTTTTAATAACAGTAAAGTAGAATCTCGCGGAGCTTTAGAACGTGGTGTCTTTAGTCACCGAGGCTTGATTGAGAATGGACCGATTTTTGAGTCACTTAGACCCTTCGCAAAGTGCGTTCTCGAAAAAAAATGCAGACACTAAATGCCTCATTGCGAAGGGAAAGTCTTTAACCCAGTTGGGTGGAAACGGTCAATCGTAGATACGGGACAATATTTGGGGACTTTCGAAGGCTCCCTCTTTTGTACGACGCCGGATGTTACGTGTCACAGGAGGGGCCCTTAAACAACCCGGGTGGAAATGACTGGAATAGTAACAAACTATGGATTTATTACTAAACATAATTGTTCCTGCACTTTGAAATATAGTATTCGCATCCCTTTTATTAAAATCTGCATCAAGTTCTTCCCAATTTTTACACGTTTAGGAATCTTCTCAAAACTACCGGCCGAGTACTATTTTAAATGGTCTTTACCTGCTTGTGCATTGCACCTAATCATAATATATACTAAATATAACATATTTTTAAAATTACTATGTCTCATTTTCTGTTTGAAAGGGTTTACATGAAATAATATTAAAAATATCAATGAAGACAAAGAAATTTTAACATTCTTTCGCCTATTGTAACATGGAACTTTGAAATAAGCTAAATGTCAAAGAGACGTGTTTATTTTGTATTATTATAAATTCATATACCTGTATATAAAAAGTTGAAAATCATACCTGCACGGCTATATTACAAAATTGATAAGAATAACATTTGTATGTATATTCGAATGTAAATTCTCCACGTGTGAATCGTGGCTTAACTGCCGAGTATAAAATAAATGTCTTTATCAAATTATGAGTTACAAACCGTAAATAATATAATCATCCAAACATTGCAAAAGGCGCTAACACACACGGCGGACGCGCGCTCGCATTAATGCCGCGAATCAACACGCCATTATGCCGCGCGATGTCGCCAGCGCAGCGCATGTCAATAAACCTGATGTGTGGGGCGCTTGTTGGTCGCGTCTCAGTGTAATGGCCGCCGAGAGTTGCCGAATATCGATTATCGATTAACCGATTAAAATTAATCGTTTCAAATCGTTAATACGATGGTTTATACATGTTTATATCTTTTTTAAGCTGTGGCAAAGTAGCGAAGATGGGGTATCCGCATACATACAATGGATTCTTTAATTCATTGGTACACGATTACTCACTTTTACTTCTTATCAAGCATGCTTTCACGCGTCTTGTTTAGAATTAATTTTATTCAGAAACTGGTTGTCTAACTTGCTGGATTCCCGTTTTAATGATTCGATCCGCCATTTTCGTTGCTTTATGTGGAAGCACCATGACATTTAATTTATACGTGTGGAACAATTATATGGTACAGTGTATAACTAAGGTTAACAGCAGAATGAGAAAATAAAATAAGAGACTGAAAATAAGAGAAAAAAGACCTTAAAATTGGCGCCACGCTGCGTTATGAACTTGCATAGCAAATTTACGACGAGTCCGACTCGTAATTGCGTATTTTGAACTCCATTGTCCACTACAAATCTGACTCGTTATTTCGTGTGAAAGGATTATTCCTATTTAAATACGTATATTCTTTACGCAATTTTTTGACCTATATGTTTCGCAATATAGTCGACAGGTGTATACCGTATTATAGTATTTTTTTGTTATAGTAATTTTTTTAGTATTGTAAGTAATTATGTTATAAGTAATTTTATTCCTTTATCAGTCGCTGCAGCGTGGTGTGCTAGTGAGCGATAAGTGTGCGAGAACTATAAGAAAACAAAGAGGAGGTGCTTAAGACCACACAGTAGAAGTGAAAACTTTGGCAACCAATAAAAGCACACCATTTATGGGAAATTTTGAATAGGCAGAGTAAAAAACGAGAAAAATTAATTACATTAATAATATCATAATAAATATGATATGGCAATTCATACAAATACGCTCATTTAATTTATAAAAGTTATGCATTTACATACAAAATAAACCACATAATAAATAAAAACATTCCTTAAAAAAATATAGGGTTACATTATAAACGAGTATACCCTGAGCGCGAGAGAAGTTTTATTTCAATTCTGTTAATAAATCATATTTTTATAAAATATATTAGCATAAAAAACAGAAACTCGAGTAGTGTATTTGGAACAAAAAAGAACAATTCAATTTTTTTCTATTGAAATATATCTAGATATGTATGCACTTAAAACACACAATTACTGAAGTAAAATTAAGTAAATTTTTAACAAATGTATGATGAAAAAGCGTTTGTCATTTGAATTCAACTAAAAATCAAAAAAGACAAAACATAAGCATCTAGGTTCGAACTCAGACTATTGTCGCGTTGACTGCATAATCCAGTGCTTTAGCGCTACGACGAAAATATAATTACTAACTCAGCTCCTCTCGACTGAACGAACCTAGCGCCGAGTATATCAGAAGTTGAATCGTTCGGACATACTCGGCCTGCCACCGAGTATACCCGAAGTGCGTGAGGTTTGGAGAAACGCGAAATCGCTATCTTTTCCCGTCAACAATTTTAAATAAGTGATCCAAAAAAAGTTTCACTTCAAAAAGACTTCAAATTTTCATTTGAAGAAGAAAGTTTTCACCTCAAAAAAAAGTTTTCACTTCAAAAATAGTTCAAAAAATGTGCACGAAAAAAATGTCCACGTTATTATTATAAATTTTATTAAAATCCACGTTATTATTGTAAATCTTATTAAAATCTATATAAAGTCTTAGTAGTAAGATCATTCTACGATATTATTTCATTCCTAGTGAATTTGATTTTAATTTTATGATCTTTAAATGTCACTAGAAAATTTACATGCCAATGACATAGCGTGGTATTCTCATGCACGATAAGATTTTTCATTTCAAAACGTAAAATTGAAGTTATTAATGAATCCAAAACAGTTACCACCGAAGCAGTTACTGCCACAAACAAAACATCGTGATGTGGAAGACGTTTGCTGTGTACAGCATTGTGATATACATGTTATTCGATTTGGAAATTAGGTCAGTCAAAAGAATAATTGAAAAGGGGGGAGCAAACATCAAAAGTAAAAAAGTACCTCGCCAAAAAATAAGTTTTCCATCTCAAAATTTAAAATACACAGGGTTTTCATGATGTAGTATTATTTTATTTCATTAATAAAATGTGCATTACATCAGTGAAACTTACTTTTTCGACTACTCGTATGATTTAGAATAAATAGAGGATAAAATTATGTTATCTACATACTGTGTAAAATATACGTTCGTACTATTATCGCTATGTAAAATATACGTTAGTACTATTATCGCTATGTAAAATATACGTTAGTACTATTATCGCTGTGTAAAATATACATTCGTACTATTATCGCTAAGTAAAATATACGTTAGTACTATTATCGCGGTGTGAAATATACGCTCGTACTATTATCACTGTGTAAAATATACGTTCGTATTATTATTGCTGTGTAAAATATACGTTCGTACTATTATAAACTGGTGATTTTTTAATTATCGAATAAAAAGTAATCCTGTTCCGAAACAAATATCGTATGTTCATTTACATGAAAATCCTATGTACATAATACATGACAAATATGTGTTCATACCTTTATGGTTAACGTGGCAATTTTTTAATTAGCGAGTAAAATTAATTCTATCTCAATATAAAGATCCCATATCTGTTTTTATGAAGATCCTATGTATACGATACAGGCTACACGCACGCAGAATATCATTCAAATTAGGATACGTGAAGAAAGTTAACCACAAAAGTATTTTAATGTATAAAATGATTGCCGTACTTAGGCTAGAAATCTCAAAACACCCAATTTTATGTTTCTAAAACAAATTAAAATTGAAACAGAATATGAAATATTATATATATACACGTCGGACAAAGAAAGGTGTTATTCGTTGACTGAAAAATAGTTGATTGTCGTCAAAATAACATTTAAAAGATGACTTTTTTTTCAGAAAATAATATTCAAAATTATTTGTCATTTTTTTTCATACACACGATACTTGCGCATCGCTCAGGTTCATGTAGTGGTTGCGTACGGCTAGCGTGAGCTTGTGTGCATGCGTTAGCAGTATTAGGTGTGTTAAAGAGAGTTATGTGTAATATTTTTGTTGCACTCAATTATAAAAAGCACATGTTTTACGTTTTATTTCAACGACAATTTATTCCTTTATAGCCAACGAATAACGCCTTTCTTTGTCCGACATTTATTCTCGGACACCGTGTTTATGCATATTAAAATAAAATATATATATTTATTTAAATATTTGTGTAGAAACCTTTAACGACCAATTTTGTATGTCCAGAAAAAAAGTTAAATCCAGACGAAATCCGGCGCTAAGGAATGTTAGCAGGAATTATCTGTTTTTTTCCCTTATCCCTGAATCTTTCTCCTTTCAGCCTAGGCGGAAACTAAATAAAATATTTCGCCTTCTTTTTTAAACTTCTTCGTATTACCTGAATTCTTCAAATTCTAAATAACCTGTCAAATATAAGTAAATATATCATTACGTGGGTTACATAGACACTTAGGTAAACATAAACTTTGCGGAGACATAATAATTCTATTAAAGTATCTACAAATGTTTTTTTTTTAAATTATTTTTCATCATACAAAGATTTGTATCTTTCTCCTTTTGGCCTAGGCGGAAACTAAATAAAATATTTCGCCTTCTTTTTTAAACTTCTCCGAATTATCTGAATTCTTCACATGAGTACTTACACACTAAATAACCTGTTAAATATATCATTACGTGGGTTACGTAGATCCTTAGGAAAATATAAACTTTGCGGAGACATAATAATTCTATCAAAGTGTCTACAAATGTTTTTTTTTTATTATTTTTCATTATACAAAGATTTGTATCTTTCTCCTTTCGGCCTAGGCGGAAACTAAATAAAATATGTCGCCTTCTTTTTTAAACTTCTCCGAATCACGTGAATTCTTCACATGAGTACTTACACACTAAATAACCTGTTAAATATATCATTACGTGGGTTACGTAGATCCTTAGGTAAATATAAACTTGCGGAGACATAATAATTCTATTAAAGTGTCTACAAATGTTTTTTTTATTATTTTTCATCATACAAAGATTTGTATCTTTCCCCTTTCGGCCTAGGCGGAAACTAAATAAGACATTTCGCCTTCTTTTTTAAACTTTTCAGAATGACGTGAATTCTTCACATGAGTACGTACACACTAAATAACCTGTTAAATATATCATTACGTGGGTTACGTAGATACTTAGGCAAATATAAACTTTGCGGATACATAATAATTCTATTAAAGTGTCTACAAATATTTTTTTATTATTTTTCATCATACAAAGTTTTGCCTAGTGTAACTTTCACATGCGTAATAACGACATGAACTTCTCAAACTGTAAGATTTCGCCTATAGTTTTTTAATAAATTTTACATAAATATCTATATTAGGAACGCTATTTGTCCCTAATCTTATGTATAGCAATTTTACGGTAGCGGACGTATGTTAATTGGGGATTATGTGTTTCGGATCTATTTTTTCGAAGAATGCTTTTCACAACAAATTACAATTGCAGTTACTTGTTTATGTATACATAAAATGTTCAAATAAATAATTTTGTGTAGTATTTAAGAACCGAATTTGTGACAGAATCCCTTCTATCTGAAAGAGTGTTGTGTGTTAATGGCTATTTTGACATATTTAAAAAATGATATAAATTAATTACAAATTTTAGTTATAATTTAAATGAAACACCTTATGTGACCACTTTTATCATGAATTTTTATGGAAAGTTAATAACTAAGAAGAAGATTACGGAAAAGGCAGGTTTGCAGGAAAAGTATCCACTTTGAAGTATATATTACTAATAAAGTTAATATTAGTTTTTGTAGTTTTTAATAAAAAATAGAAATATTAACAAAATTATTAACAAGCGAGGTTCGATAAGCACCGTCAGTGGGTCCGGAAACTTTCATATGGTTGATCTTAAATTAAATAAATCGAGTAACTATGATTAGCACTCACCCTACTCTAGGGTACCGTACACGCTTATGTAAAATTTGAAACATTTAAGGGCACGTAGCATTTTTATCAAACTATTTGCAAATATTAATTTTGTCTATCGCTACGTTAATATATTGCGTAGTAAATCTTTCACGGGTGTAAAAATATCGTGAAAATCTCAAAAATACTTTGGTTTTATCCATCGTATTTTGTGTTAATGTTTTTTATTTAGTTCTTTTCATTTAAATACAGAGTATGAGAAGTATTAAAGCTAAATTATAGTTTCCTACGTAATGCCGTTCTTGAAATAGGCCTGGTAATAAAACGGGTTTAGAAACAGTTAATTTAATATTACGCCAAATTGTTATTTTTCTATGAAAAATATAAATATAGATTTATACTCTATTCAAAGAGATCTTTTCAGTAAGACTCCACAAACGTAATCCGGAGTCCTCACGGAACATAATTTTAAGTCATTTTAATTACTGTAAATACCACTTTGGGCCAAGAAACCACAAATTATAAGTAATAAATTTCATTTAGAAGTTAGAAACTTCCGACAGACGTACAAACGAACGGACGGAATGGCAAACCACGTTGCCATAATAGATTCCGGTTGATCCCCTTCGTATACGCAGGCGCGTGATTCCCTTCGTGTACGGAACACTAGAAACGAAAAATTTTCAAAACTAAGTCGTTGTTTCTATCGTTACCTACATAACAATTTTGTTTTATTTTTATTTTTCACAAAATGTTGGTCATATTTTAAGAACATCCGTTTTATCGTATTTTCGAGACTTAAGGTATTTAAAAAGATAAATATTAAAAAACGGTTTCGTATAACAATAGCCTCTGCGATTACCAAAATTTTAGCGTGCGACAAATCGAGCGCATTAAATTCTTCAGAGTATCTCCGGACAAAATATTTGTCTTCTCATTCTACTTGGCTTAAAAAAAAAGAAACTCTGATTATTCTTATAATTATTACATTGAAAGCGAGAACTCATCTATCCTGTTTTGAATGGTTAATTTGATTAAATTTGACTTTTAAGAATTAATGAAAAACTGTTGTACATCTTTTAATTTTTTTTTTCTCGAGGTGTTCGCGCGCATTGATAGTCAGAAAAAATTAGCAACACTTGGATATTGCAAACAAATTAGACACTACCATAATTAAATATTTAAACCCACGACAGCGCCAAGAAAATTGTTTTCATTTTTCTTCAAGAAACTGATTTTTCTGGAAATTGTACTCGTATAGAGTACAATTTCCCGAAAAATCAGTTCCTATTCTGTATACTATTCTATATACCCGTAAACACAATCTTACGCGTTCAAAATTTGACAAATAATTGCCTTGTATTCAGGTAATAAAGTAAGAACCACATTTTCGTATTTACAATATTTGTAACTATTTCTAAATTTATTTACTAACTAAAGTGCGTCAATTTCGTGCCCGGTATCTGATGGTACCCCATCTCCTTTATTGTCAATGTAATCCTATTTATCATAAAAATTGGACAAAAATTTACTTTGAATTTCCTCATGTAAACAATATCGGCACGCCCATCGTGTCGACTTTTTTCTACCACCCTACCTGCCATACTACGAACACTACATCTATAAATTTTTCGATGTTATTTGGTAGATATCCTCTTCAAAGTAAAAACTTTATAATAACATCGATTTTTCAAACCAATTAAAGTGGTGACCCACCTTAAAATTAGGAGGAAAACATTTCGCCTCTTTAAAAAACCAAATCACATGGATTACATATTACTATTCTCTTTATAAATATTTCCTATAAAGTTACGTGCGACCTATTATATGCACGTTTCGTATAGCATACATTAGCCGCAACTCTAAAACGATTTTATCGATAATTTTAAATAGTTTTTCAACATTTATACGCATCGACAATTACACGCGCCATCCTTACGATCGTCCGTTCAAAATGCGCACTCAATGGCGAGCATTCATGATTCTGATTCTGCCACTAGTCGCCATTCATTAGACGAACAATGTACACTTACGCAGACACAAACTGATAATGATACATTTAGTACCTACGCGATTGAGACTGTACAAATTCGAGATAACTTCTCAAAAGGCGTATTTGCATTAACATTTTGACGTAGACTTGTGAGTTACTTTTTACTGAAGTTTGATAACTATTTGAATGAAATGTAGTTTGGCACCAATGAAAATTTCACTATTTATTGATTAATTGAATGAAATAGTATTTATTAAAACGTATTTAAGAAGAATAATCTCCGTTCGCGATTATTTTATTATAAAAATATATTTGAAAGATAGTTTTCAAACAAAATGCGTTTTTTCAAGGAAATATCTGTTACAATGTTTTCCGCTTAATTGCCATTCTTAGTGATACTAAAAAACTGAATATGCAAATAGAAACGCGATCTGATATTAAATAAAAATAAACATACACAACAAATTTAAAAAATTAAATAACCAAAAAGGATCTTGTACATAAGTTTCATGTTTATCAGCCAATTGCAGCAGTTTCTTCATAGTACAAGCATTTTTCAAATCATTTTTTTTTTTAAATAATTGTAACCGGCATTTTATTTTATTAAATACATTGTTTTTTATATATTTTTTTCATTTGCATAAAAAGTGAAATTATCATTGATGCTAAATTACGGTTATATCAATTACTTATTCTTCACATGAGTACTTACACACTAAATAACCTGTTAAATATATCATTACGTGGGTTACGTAGATCCTTAGGTAAATATAAACTTGCGGAGACATAATAATTCTATTAAAGTGTCTACAAATGTTTTTTTTATTATTTTTCATCATACAAAGATTTGTATCTTTCCCCTTTCGGCCTAGGCGGAAACTAAATAAGACATTTCGCCTTCTTTTTTAAACTTTTCAGAATGACGTGAATTCTTCACATGAGTACGTACACACTAAATAACCTGTTAAATATATCATTACGTGGGTTACGTAGATACTTAGGCAAATATAAACTTTGCGGATACATAATAATTCTATTAAAGTGTCTACAAATATTTTTTTATTATTTTTCATCATACAAAGTTTTGCCTAGTGTAACTTTCACATGCGTAATAACGACATGAACTTCTCAAACTGTAAGATTTCGCCTATAGTTTTTTAATAAATTTTACATAAATATCTATATTAGGAACGCTATTTGTCCCTAATCTTATGTATAGCAATTTTACGGTAGCGGACGTATGTTAATTGGGGATTATGTGTTTCGGATCTATTTTTTCGAAGAATGCTTTTCACAACAAATTACAATTGCAGTTACTTGTTTATGTATACATAAAATGTTCAAATAAATAATTTTGTGTAGTATTTAAGAACCGAATTTGTGACAGAATCCCTTCTATCTGAAAGAGTGTTGTGTGTTAATGGCTATTTTGACATATTTAAAAAATGATATAAATTAATTACAAATTTTAGTTATAATTTAAATGAAACACCTTATGTGACCACTTTTATCATGAATTTTTATGGAAAGTTAATAACTAAGAAGAAGATTACGGAAAAGGCAGGTTTGCAGGAAAAGTATCCACTTTGAAGTATATATTACTAATAAAGTTAATATTAGTTTTTGTAGTTTTTAATAAAAAATAGAAATATTAACAAAATTATTAACAAGCGAGGTTCGATAAGCACCGTCAGTGGGTCCGGAAACTTTCATATGGTTGATCTTAAATTAAATAAATCGAGTAACTATGATTAGCACTCACCCTACTCTAGGGTACCGTACACGCTTATGTAAAATTTGAAACATTTAAGGGCACGTAGCATTTTTATCAAACTATTTGCAAATATTAATTTTGTCTATCGCTACGTTAATATATTGCGTAGTAAATCTTTCACGGGTGTAAAAATATCGTGAAAATCTCAAAAATACTTTGGTTTTATCCATCGTATTTTGTGTTAATGTTTTTTATTTAGTTCTTTTCATTTAAATACAGAGTATGAGAAGTATTAAAGCTAAATTATAGTTTCCTACGTAATGCCGTTCTTGAAATAGGCCTGGTAATAAAACGGGTTTAGAAACAGTTAATTTAATATTACGCCAAATTGTTATTTTTCTATGAAAAATATAAATATAGATTTATACTCTATTCAAAGAGATCTTTTCAGTAAGACTCCACAAACGTAATCCGGAGTCCTCACGGAACATAATTTTAAGTCATTTTAATTACTGTAAATACCACTTTGGGCCAAGAAACCACAAATTATAAGTAATAAATTTCATTTAGAAGTTAGAAACTTCCGACAGACGTACAAACGAACGGACGGAATGGCAAACCACGTTGCCATAATAGATTCCGGTTGATCCCCTTCGTATACGCAGGCGCGTGATTCCCTTCGTGTACGGAACACTAGAAACGAAAAATTTTCAAAACTAAGTCGTTGTTTCTATCGTTACCTACATAACAATTTTGTTTTATTTTTATTTTTCACAAAATGTTGGTCATATTTTAAGAACATCCGTTTTATCGTATTTTCGAGACTTAAGGTATTTAAAAAGATAAATATTAAAAAACGGTTTCGTATAACAATAGCCTCTGCGATTACCAAAATTTTAGCGTGCGACAAATCGAGCGCATTAAATTCTTCAGAGTATCTCCGGACAAAATATTTGTCTTCTCATTCTACTTGGCTTAAAAAAAAAGAAACTCTGATTATTCTTATAATTATTACATTGAAAGCGAGAACTCATCTATCCTGTTTTGAATGGTTAATTTGATTAAATTTGACTTTTAAGAATTAATGAAAAACTGTTGTACATCTTTTAATTTTTTTTTTCTCGAGGTGTTCGCGCGCATTGATAGTCAGAAAAAATTAGCAACACTTGGATATTGCAAACAAATTAGACACTACCATAATTAAATATTTAAACCCACGACAGCGCCAAGAAAATTGTTTTCATTTTTCTTCAAGAAACTGATTTTTCTGGAAATTGTACTCGTATAGAGTACAATTTCCCGAAAAATCAGTTCCTATTCTGTATACTATTCTATATACCCGTAAACACAATCTTACGCGTTCAAAATTTGACAAATAATTGCCTTGTATTCAGGTAATAAAGTAAGAACCACATTTTCGTATTTACAATATTTGTAACTATTTCTAAATTTATTTACTAACTAAAGTGCGTCAATTTCGTGCCCGGTATCTGATGGTACCCCATCTCCTTTATTGTCAATGTAATCCTATTTATCATAAAAATTGGACAAAAATTTACTTTGAATTTCCTCATGTAAACAATATCGGCACGCCCATCGTGTCGACTTTTTTCTACCACCCTACCTGCCATACTACGAACACTACATCTATAAATTTTTCGATGTTATTTGGTAGATATCCTCTTCAAAGTAAAAACTTTATAATAACATCGATTTTTCAAACCAATTAAAGTGGTGACCCACCTTAAAATTAGGAGGAAAACATTTCGCCTCTTTAAAAAACCAAATCACATGGATTACATATTACTATTCTCTTTATAAATATTTCCTATAAAGTTACGTGCGACCTATTATATGCACGTTTCGTATAGCATACATTAGCCGCAACTCTAAAACGATTTTATCGATAATTTTAAATAGTTTTTCAACATTTATACGCATCGACAATTACACGCGCCATCCTTACGATCGTCCGTTCAAAATGCGCACTCAATGGCGAGCATTCATGATTCTGATTCTGCCACTAGTCGCCATTCATTAGACGAACAATGTACACTTACGCAGACACAAACTGATAATGATACATTTAGTACCTACGCGATTGAGACTGTACAAATTCGAGATAACTTCTCAAAAGGCGTATTTGCATTAACATTTTGACGTAGACTTGTGAGTTACTTTTTACTGAAGTTTGATAACTATTTGAATGAAATGTAGTTTGGCACCAATGAAAATTTCACTATTTATTGATTAATTGAATGAAATAGTATTTATTAAAACGTATTTAAGAAGAATAATCTCCGTTCGCGATTATTTTATTATAAAAATATATTTGAAAGATAGTTTTCAAACAAAATGCGTTTTTTCAAGGAAATATCTGTTACAATGTTTTCCGCTTAATTGCCATTCTTAGTGATACTAAAAAACTGAATATGCAAATAGAAACGCGATCTGATATTAAATAAAAATAAACATACACAACAAATTTAAAAAATTAAATAACCAAAAAGGATCTTGTACATAAGTTTCATGTTTATCAGCCAATTGCAGCAGTTTCTTCATAGTACAAGCATTTTTCAAATCATTTTTTTTTTTAAATAATTGTAACCGGCATTTTATTTTATTAAATACATTGTTTTTTATATATTTTTTTCATTTGCATAAAAAGTGAAATTATCATTGATGCTAAATTACGGTTATATCAAAATTTTGCCTCTGCATTCCTCATGACGTTTCAGTTTTGATGTGAAACATCTATAGGCGCAGGTATAAACCGGATCGTTGGCGTGGCGACGCTTGCCATGGCGACGGGTCGCCACGCTATACTAAGGTGTATATATGTATATATATATATATATATGTGTATATATATATATATATATATATATATATATATATATAGTCTATATGTAGTAGAGTGTACGGTATGGCGACGTGTCGCCATGCGCAACCGACTACGTTACCCCCTCCTCACAGTTCGACGCTGTTGTTTACTACGGTACACATAACCTGTGCTTTATTATTTTTGTATTAATTGTAAATAAATCTTTATTAAATAAAGTCACCATTTTCTGTAAGAAATTCGTAATACTTTATTTTTTCATTATGCTATATTTAGGTCCTGTAATAATTTTGTCTTTTATGCATATTACTTGTACGAACACGATGTTTCACATCTGCCTGGCGTCCCGTGACGGCTCACTGTTTTTTTCTTTCTGTCAGAATTAAGAATTATATTGTATAAACGTGAATATTTCATTCACAAAGTAATAAATAAGAAAGTTAACAATTTTCAACACTTCTGAGAAAACTTATAGGATACATATGGACGTTGTAAAATAAAGAAAACACCTACCAAATTAAGCCTTTTTCGTAACAAAAGATGGATAGAATTTTAAGATCTGTGATGAACGTAAATCTTCATAAGTTTCTCGTAATTACCAATTAAATTTTGAAAATTTTTGAACAAATTAAAATAATTATTACGGCTTATTAAAGTCATCAAATCAAACCAAATAAGTATCTCGGACATAATATTTAAATCAGAGCATAACAACCCGACCAAGCTACTATCTTTCAACAAACCAGGGAGTACTAGGAAACGGGGGAGACTTGCACTCAGATGGCTTGATGATGTCGAGAACGACTTAAAAATATTAAACGTTATCCACTGGAAACATAAATCAACTGATAGGCTTAGAAAAAGCTCGTTGGGGCGGCCCTGGCCTGCTCTAGGCAGTAGTGCCAACAAGAAGATTATGGCATTTATGAAACTATAATTTCTATTGGGTTTCTTTAGAAAATCCACCACTTAACACGTCGAGTGTCAAAGCGAAATCACCCTGGACTCCCCCACAGGTGGAGTATCTTTTTTAACCAGGCGGACATTTAGTTAGAGAACTGGTGGCAGAAACATTTAAATGATCTGCATATTATGCTGCTGCCGTTAATTATGCGGTTTTCATTGTTAAACCCATAAATAATTCGCCTGCTGTTCAGAGGTTGTTGATTTTTTTATAACAATTGGGCAAAGTTGTTAAAGAAGTAGTGTTATTAAATAAATGATCTGCCTGTATCAGTTTTATAAATCGTTGTATTTCTATAACCGCTTGATGTACACGAATACTAAATGCTGATATATACAATTCTGTATTAATGGGTAATAATATTGTTTTTTTTAATTAAACGATTTATAAATTTTGTATCATCATGCGCAGACTATGATTTAATGTTAATTTGTCGATTTACACGGTGTCCGGGAATAAACGTCGGACAAAGAAAGAAGCTATCCGCTGGCTCTAAACGAATAAATTGTCGTGAAAATAAGCCCTTTTGCACTCAATTAGAATTGAGTGCAAAAAAAAATTATACATAATTCTTTTTAACACACCAAATATTTGCCTGGAGCGCGGTGCTTATCCGGGCAGGTAGATGTCTTCGCAACAGTTCGCGGGTCATCCCCCCTTGCGGCGCTGAATAATGGGCGCAAGTATCGTGTGTACCAAAAATGTGACCAATAACTATGAATATGAATCTTCCATTTTCTGAAAAAAATGGTCATCTTTCAAATTTTATTTTGACGACAATCAACTATTTTTCAGTCAACGAATAACGTCTTTCTTTGTCCGACACTTATTCCCGGACACCGTGTATCGTTCTGTCTCCAAGAGTTACCTTAGTGCGTCCCTTTGGATTTTGCTTTATATCGTAATACTAGACTATTCTAGTCCGCTTTCCGTTCAGTCGAATTATAAAATGAAAGAATTTAAAAAGAGAGGCCGAGTGCGAGTCGGAATCACGCACAAAGGGTTCCGTAGTACCTACCAAACAATATTAAAATTATAGGTCTTTATTTCTCAAAGACACTGTATTTATGGTACCGACACCAGTAATAATAAAGTTATTACTGCCGTCTGTACCAAAAATGGGATATAATATGGGATATATTTAAAAAACGACATATTTTATTCGAATAAATTTTCGTTGAAAGTTTATTTTAAGTTCTATTACTCTAATTTTTTAAAATTTTACACATGTTAGTTGAAAAGTTAAGAGGGAAGGACACATTTTTTAACATTTTAGAAGCCCTTTCTCACCAACTATCGACTTAGATAAAAAAGTTATTTTGGTACCTTTATATCATTTTTAATATTATTCTTATTTAACGGATCCCCACACGCCTGTGTGTACTGGATTCTTTTTTCATCCCTCAGTTAGATGTATGGAGTGCCACCCCTAATATGATTTTTTTCATACGAGTATTTCCACAACTTCATTGCATGGCGGTTCATAGAAAATATATACCATCCAAATTTCATCTATATAGTGCCAAAGCCTCCAAGCAACACGGTTGTGACATACGGACAGCCAGTAAGACGGAACGACGGAGAGGACGACATTGTAAGGGTTCCGCGTTTTGCCATTTGGCGCTGCGGACCCATAAAAAGTTGTGCTTTCTGTAATGCACATTCCTATCAACCAGTAATTTTATTGGTATCAAATAATTTAGATAAATGTGAAATTACGTATATATTTTAATATTAAGAACATGTTCCAGTAAAAAATTTAAAAGACAACCAGCAAAAAATTTAAAAATCAGGATAACGGTTTATGATAGGTATTTTAATTCAAATTTATTTTATTTGCATTAATAAATTATAAAGACATATGAAACCTAGTTATTTGATTTATGCTTGTGGAAGTTATTCTAGATAATACTAGGAAATATAATATCAATAATTATTATATAAGTAGTTTAATAGAAATATTATGTATCCCTAAATGTTTAAACTGTTATATGTTCCTAAATATGTAATTAACTATAGTAGTGTGAGTGCTACTTATAACTAACACGTTTATTTTAAATTAAAACGGAGTTGACTTCCAACGTCAATGAAATAATTTTGAACATAATATTGCATGAGCATACATGTGACATTCTTAGGAAATCATAACCTTTTTTTAAATACAGGCTAGATCCGATAACGTCCCTTACTATTTAAAGCCATTCGATGGCTGGCAACATTGATCGACCAAAGGATTTATCGGTAACATAACCAGCCGATTGTTTTCCCTACCGATAAACCATTATACAGTTCATAAACCTAATCATGTTTCGGCAGATTTACTAGATAACTGGCCGATGCAATCTAAATTTTCTCTGACCCTTTCATAACATATTAAATAATACTAACAGTCTGTTATACTTTGACTCCAGATTAATGGCTTGTAGCTCCGAATTAGGTTCTAAGTATCTTTTCATCCTTTTCATGCCCATATATAATAGGTCGTGGCTCAATTTTATAAGTGACCAACGCAATCTAAATATTATCCAACTCTTTCATAACATGTTAAATAATACTGTCAATCTGTTATACCTTGACTCTAGATTAATGGCTTGTAGCTCCGAATTAGGTTCTAAGTACCTTTTCACCCTGTTCGTGCCTAAACATAATAGGTCGGGGTTCAATTGGGTAATTACTTACCCGATACCGACGCAATCTAAATTTCTAAAAGTCTTTTCTAGCATTTTAAATAATGCTAACAATCTGTTATACTTTGGCTCTAGATTAATGGCTTATAGCTACAAATTAGATTCTAATTACATTCTTACCCCCCATGCCCAAACATAATAGGTTGTGGCTCAATTAGATAAGTGACCGACGCAATCCAAATATTATTTGAGTCTTTTCTAACATTGTAAATAAGGCTAACAATCTATTATACCTTAGCTCCAGATTAATGACTTATAGCTCTGAATTAGGTTCTAAGTGCCTTTTCAACTTGTTCATACTAAACATAATAGGTCGTGGTTCTATTGCATAAGTGACCGGTGCAATCTAAATACAATCATCTAACTCTTTTATAACATGTTTAATAAGGCTACCAACCTGTTATACCTTGGTTCAAGATTAATGGCTTATAGATTTGAGTTAGGTTTTAAGTATTTTCTCACCCTATTCTGCCCAAACATAACACGTTATTCAAAGAATATTCATTCGTAATATATGCTGATGGAATAAGTTGAACCCTGACATAGAACCACGAATTAACGCTTTCAAATGTCATCTCAAAAAGTTATACCTTACGTAACTCCAGACTACCTTTCCTTTTTTCTTTCTCTCTCATATCCCGATCCTTTCCTCTCTTCTGTCAATATTTATCTGTACATATATATATATTTGCGTTTATTTATTTGAAATGTATTTGGATATTTAAATCTTATAAATCATATATTATAAAAATGTTGTCATAATTTATATAACTGGATTTAATCCGCCACATCACTAGGTATTTTAACTAGTATCATGTAAGAGATATCCCTTGTTCGTCTTATTTATGTGTGTATTATTAAAGTTTATAAGTCTCTACTAATATTAAAAAGACGAAAATTTATGAGTATGTTTGCCGTGTTAACTTCAGGGACTTTGGCCAATTTCAAAAATGTTTTCACTGTTCGACAGAAATAATTTTCTTTAGGACAAAGGGCATTTATTACAAATAATCATAAAAGAATATATGAAAACATTAAGAGTAACTTTGTTTTTGCAGAGATTTTGCGGTAAATGAGTGTTCTAAGTATACAGTAGTAGATATCCTAAAAAAATCTGTCACCTAGTTGAATATCATACTTTTCTCGATTATTTAAAACACAGTTAGACGAGGATGTAGTTGTAGTCGACTGCTAGTAAGTAAATAAATTGTTACTAAACATTGTAATCAAAGAGCAGTAACAAGAAGTCAAGACGACCAGTTCACCACTGGCAATAGGCTGGCCAGTAGTAAGGCGTATTATCCAAGTTATCTGTATAAGATTGAAATCGCTAAATAAGTAAAAGACATCTTTTTGATTGAATGTTTTATAAATCATTCATGAAGACATCCATAGAAATAAAAATTCTTTGTCCACTAAACGATCGCTCGCTTCGATCATGTTGGGAATATTTAGAAATTTTTTTCACTTTTTCAAAATTCACACTGCCGAACATTTTTATTCGATTGTCTATATTTCTGCCTCATGACCAAAACTACTGTAGATATCCGGAGCAGCAGACAGTGGAAAGGTATGCGTGTCTTGGTAATCTGTAAGAACAATCAGGCAAATGAAATTGACAACCACATAAGGCTAACCTACTCCAAGCTCGATTTCGCCTTCAATATAAAACTCAGTGGTCAAAAGAAGGCTCGTACCTATATACGACCAGTATTTCCTACCAGTACTCATATACGGAGTGAAGATAAGGGTATTTAGAAAAGACTCGCTCCACAAACTCCAAATGACTAAAAGAGCAATCAAAAGAAAACTAGTAGATGTTGGAGTGAGAGACCGTAAAAGAAACCACCGCAAGGTTAGTGACGTAATAAAACGGATAACGAAATTAAAATGGGAGTTGGCTTATAATGTCGCCCGTAAACAAAGCTCATGTTGCAGGACAGTGATAGAACGGATACCATAGGAAAAGAAACGTCACAAGGAAGACCACAAATAAGTCGGTTTGATGACATCAAGAAAATAGGAGAAGTGAAGCGGTTAGGAACTGCCCAAGACCGAGACAGATGGCATAAACTCAAGGAGGCCTACCTTAGCGGTCGAAAACGGCTAAAGGACTATATTTAATAATATTATCGATTGTGGGTACTACCTTATTTTTTATAAGCGCACCTTATTACATTATCTTATATTTTGTCATAAATATCCTTTAGCTGTAGTATCTCATTTCAATAATCGCCAGCTATTTACATTTATATGCATAATGCATTAGATAAATTACTAATGCAGGAAGATATTGCCTGCGAATGAGGGCCAGCAACTTCCTATCGGCACATAACAGTTTATTGCCACTCATTTTATTCCAACACTTACATCTAGCTGGAATGGAAACATGCTACACTATAAATGTAATTACCAGCCGCCGAACAAAGTAAGTGATTGCTTATAATAATCTAATAATTTCTAAGGGAATTGGTACAATTATATATAGAGGGAAAACTTATTAGAAATATTCAATAAGTAAGGTTTCTCCCGAATTTTTAGTCGTGTTGAAAATTCCTCAAAAATATTATTTTAAGCTGATTATTAATTTATATTGCACAGCTAGGAATTCTTTTCTAACTCTTAGTTCAATGTCAAAAATTTTAAGACAATAGTATCTTATTAATGACAAAAATTTTAAGACAATAGTATCTTATTAATGACAAAAATTTTAAGGCAATAGTATCTTATTAATGACAAAAAATTTAAGACAATAGTATCTTATTAATGACAAAAATTTTAAGGCAATAGTATCTTATTAATGACAAAAAATTTAAGACAATAGTATCTTATTAATGACAAAAATTTTAAGACAATTGTATCTTATTAATGTCAAAAATTTTAAGACAATAGTATCGTATTAATGACAAAAATTTTAAGACAATAGTATCTTATTAATGACAAAAATTTTAAGACAATAGTATCTTATTAATGACAAAAATTTTAAGGCAATAGTATCTTATTAATGACAAAAAATTTAAGACAATAGTATCTTATTAATGACAAAAATTTTAAGTCAATAGTATCTTATTAATGTCAAACATTTTAAGACAGTAACATCTTATTAATGTCAAAAATTTTAAGACAATAGTATCTTATTAATGACAAAAATTTTAAGACAATAGTATTTTATTAATGTCAAAAATTTTAAGACAATAGTACTTAGAATGAAACCAAAATATCGATGTCACTATTATCTGTTGCTTTTAAAATTTATGAAATTATTTTTGTTAATAGATGCATACTAAATTAGTTTTGGCTCTTTTAAAAGGAAAATTCAAGGAAATTTATTACTGTCTTAAATACTTTTGATTAATGTTATTGAACTATCTTCAGCTGCTTTGATGTTATTAAGAATTTTAACAGGAAATTCATTTCGCAATTCACTGTATATTTGATTGTAAAAAAAAGACCTTGTGTTATTTGAAAATAAATAACCTAAAAGTTTCAATATCCCCACATATGACAATATTAAGGTTCTTCAAGTACAACTGAATCTTGAAAGGGATAAAAGTAAAATATGTGGTACTATAACTTGCCATGATTGGATTATGAGACACTAATCGCGACGAAACTCAACGCTAAAATAAGCAAACTATAACTTGAGCGTTTACACGAAACTATATCGATTATTTAAAAAAATTATAACATTCGTACGTTCATTAACATGATGAACGCATTTTAACATTTGTACTTCATTAATATGGCGAACGTATTTTAATTGTATACTTTCATCCGTATGATGAACGCATTTTAACATTTATACATTCATCAATGTGATGAAGATATTTTAACATTTATACATTCAATGTGATGAACGCATTTTAACATTTATACATTCATCAATGTGATGAAGATATTTTAACATTTATACATTCATCAATGAGATGTATGTATTTTAACATTTATACATTCATCAATGTGATGTATGTATTTTAACATTTATAAATTCATCAATGTGATAAACGTATTTTAGATTTGTATTTTCATCATTATGATGAACATAATTTAATTTTGTAAGTTCATCATTATGATGAACATAATTTAATTTTGTAAGTTCATCAATATGATGAACGTATTGCGTTAGAATTCCGCGGGGTGGCCAATGAAAGTAAGGGAAGAAAGGCGCTCTCAAACGAAGTGTTATTGGATAAGCACGAATCTGTGGATACATACGTATGTGTATACATATTTACGTATGTATGTAAGTGCGCTTTCAAAGGCCTTATAAAATCTGAAGGGAGCATCCGATTAACTATGGACTTTATTTGATAATTCTAGGAGGAATGAACAAACCGATAAGTTGAATTAGGAAATCTATTTCGCCATTGAGTTATGACAAAAGATTTAACTTATATCATACAAAAACTAAAAAATAATTGGATTGGAACCAGACAAACAGGTTTTCGACATTGTAAGCTATTTGTATCTGTCCATAGATGGTATCTATTGTTTATGGTTATAATCGCAAAAAGTAGTCTCGGAGGCAAAGACAAAAAAATTATTTTTTTCCGAACACTGAAAAGTTACTGGCATGTTCTACACATTTGTACATTATGGGCAATTTAATACTTTGCATTAAATCTGAATATGAATACCGTCGAAATTAATATTTGTAATAATGACATGCAGAGGTCGTGTTGATAAAGATGGCAGCCGCGTTAATACCGTTGCTATGGTTACCTTATTTAACATATCGTTTCTAGAGGTTATTCTTTTCTGTTATAATTCGGATAACTGCTACTCCTGATACGATATCGCCAAACCTTGCTTATGACAATACGTGATTGGTTGGTTTAGTATTAAATGCCGATTAACATTTTTATTTGTGTGTTTCAAACATTGTCTCTGATTACGTATCGTATTTTGATGAAAGTTTTATTTGGCGGAATTTTCGCCAGACTCCCTCGTTTTCTATATTGTGATGAGAGGATTTTTTCGCTATCATGGATAATTTAGTTATAATTTCAAATTTAGTTATAATTTTAAATAATTAAATTTACTGTAACAAATAAAATTGTTAAATTTGGAAGGTGGCCTATAATTTTCGATCAATTTTGAGTTATCTTTATACAATTTTTTTACTCTTTGGAGCTGTTGCCTTGCCTTGTCTTTTTGCAGACAGACCATAGAGTTTAATTTTTGCGGAAGTCCGTGCAGTATATTAAACGTTTTCCTTTTTAACTTTAAATACCTGTCTATATTTGTCGTTATTTTCAAACCAACGCTATTTAAAAAGCCAACACGAAACAATTTTCACTAAAAAAGACATAAAAAATATAAAGAATTTGTTCCCCTCATTCTATAGGTATTCTTATTTATTAAATATAATTATTCATTTAACATTTTAACAACATTTAACTTTATCCTAAAATTGATTTTTTTTTCTATCCATTTACAAAATAAATATCGTATTCTTTATAAATAAAAGAAAAAATATAAAAGCAAGAAAATTTACTTCTCTTCCTATGCATTTTCCAACACCCACTTCACTTCTTGGGTTGATATGACTTACCTACTTACCAAAAAAATCAATTGCTATAATTATATTGGATACTTTAGGCGTTACAAAACTGACAGACAAAGAGAAATAACTAAATTATAAAAGAACAACGGACTCTCTATAACAATGTATCTCAATCAAAATGGCTGTCAAAATTAAGATGCGAAAGCCAACCGGATGATTAGAATTTATGGTTATCTGCACTTTACATCGACGCCATGACAGTTGTACGACGCTATGATTGACGGGGATGTCAGTTCCGCATATCGATCTTTTAAGGTTGCGATCCGCGCGTGACAGGAAATACGGTCGATGGCAGGAGGCACCATAGCTAATAGAGTTATTTATTCATAAAATGGCTGCATCACATTGGGCATATTAAACAAATCATTGACTATGCCCGAGTGCCTGTGCAGCTTACGTTATGAATTAAAAGCGGAGACCTTATTAATTTGAGCTTGGGTACATTTTACATTATTTACATTACACACTTGAGTAAGGCCAAATGCATTCTAGAGAAAACTTTTGATTTTCATTTATGTAGTATTTTTATATTTAATTACTAAACAGAATCACCACTTGCTTCACATGTTAATCGTAGAAATAGAACAAAAAATTAAGTTCACATATTTTATAGACTTTATATATATTTTTTTCTAGTATTAAATATATTTATAACTAGCAAAATGAAAGAGAAATTAAAACGTGCAGCGCCATCTAGAATGATCAAAGGAAATGGAATATTAAATCTTTAGTTAAGGACTTTGTGGCATACAAATGACAAAGAAAACAAAAATATTTTCCCCTAAATTAGGGATGAAACGGATGATTCTGCTACTCCTACATATTTCGTATACAGCGTTCCAAAAAACCACGCCGATCCGTTGCACCGTTGCGATTCTGCTTCGATATTAGGCTTGTATATTTTTTTTAGTTTCAAATATAAATTTTCTAAAGTTCTGAAAGAACGGGGTTTCCAGGAATAAAAAGTAGTCTGTGTCATCCCGACCTGTCAACTATATTTGCACAAAAAAACACGTCGATCCGTTGCTCGTTGTATAATTTCAAGTGAAACAAATATTTACGATATATTTAAAATAGAAAATTTCAAATTAATTTCAGTGTTACTATAAATAATAAAGAAGGACGGGATAGGATAAGATAGGCGAGAAAAGGATAAAACAGTGATAAGGAATCGAATTAGAAATATTCGATTCCTTATCACTACTATTCAGGCTACTTTTAAAATGTCAGAACCAATTTTTTTTCCAGAAAATGAGTGGGTGAGGAAAATTGTTAGATCATAAACTAAAGTCATCAGCAAATAAGGCTTCAAATGTATTGAAAAAAAGACATGAGATAATGCATATCATGTCGATCACGTATTTTCATCAGGTAGATGGTGACATAAACACGGTCACATCTTCTGAACCCAAATGCATAGGTACATAGCAAACACATAAATTTTGAAGGCGTTCTAATTTGATTCATCGATCTTCAGTGGGATCAGGACAGAAAATATTTCCATAATCCAAAAATGGTAAATTAAAAACAGAGAATAAAATTTAAAAAGTTAAAAAAAAACAATTGGGGCAGATGAAAATAGAGAGCTAAAATCATATTTATTTATCGAACTTTTCTTGATAGTTTAAACGTTACTTCAATCTTTAGAGTTGATTGAAAAAATTCAATATGGCTGATCCATAATAGCAACCAAACAGCTAAACCAAATTACTTCTATGACCATCTCGGCTAATAATTATATTTAAAAAAAGACTGTTCCCAAAGTGACTGACATGTTGACGAATGAACAAAAGAAGACAAAATGAAAGAAAACATACGTAATCTCTTTCATATTTGCTCCGGGATTAAAAACATTGCCATCGTTAAAAAGTTACGAGTTCGGAAGTTTGCAAGAAACATTCATATGAAAAGTAGGATATTTTGGAATTTATAGGCAGTAGCTATCACTTTTCCAAACAAACGGTAAAGAAATAGTCGGTATTTAACCAATTAAACTTATTCCACTTTTAAGATAATTTAAATTCAAATTTGCTTCTACATATGTATCCAAACATACTACATATTTACATATTTTATACAAAATATTCTTTGGTAATTTCTTACTTACGCCTTACGATTAATATTTATTATTTACTTTCTATAAAATGGCATTTCTTTTACAAAATATGAATTACATAATATAAATACGAGATTCAAAAAAGCTCATTCGACATTTTTAGGTAAATAACAACTATTTAAGTGTTTGTGTATTCGCGCGTTGAAATTTCCGTACAATCAATGTTATTTTGAGCTTAGTGTATGAAATAGTATATATTATTCATAATTCCACTAAAAATAACATAAATTAGGGGTTAATTAGAGTTAAGTTTGTTGGTAATAGACAATGACTGATTACTCAAAGTTTGAAGTAATTAAGATACATTTTTCTTGTAATCATTATTAGATCGCCTATTAGTAAGATAATATTCAAAAATATTCTTTCGTTTTTATCTATTTAATATAATTATCTTTTTTTAATCTTCGGAGACAAGGCGGGAGAGATATACTTTTTCAAATGTTTTGGCTGATATCTCTAAACCTGACAGTTTTTTTTATGTTTATAAGGCAACGACATTACAATTTGATGCTTTATGTTAGTTAGATAATTTTTATGCAAAAGTCTCAAGGGTAAAACAAACGAACGTAATAAATTAAAGGTAAAAGCACTAATCTTACCTGTGAATGTGAATTTATAGCTAAACGAATTTGGCACGTAGTTAGACTTCGAGTTGCTGATTACAGCCCTTATCCAAAGAATTGTTGTCCCCGGGTTATTATATAGACAAATGATATATCATTAGATCATTCAGCTCTTAAAATTTTCGTACATCAAATATCATATATATTCATAATTATTTTGCATTAACTTTTATTAGAAAGTTTTAGTTAGATGTCTGAGTTGATTGTCCCTTTTACTGAAAATAAATGTCCTGAACACTCAAAAATATCGACATGTGATTGAAAACATAAAAACCTAATACAATTCACGAGTAATAAACCTGCAATATTACGCGAGCGAATTATATGCGAGTAGTGACTCGCGAAGTTGATCAAAATTAAGCGAAGAGAATAGTGTAGAGAGGTACTTCGATTCGCTTTGTGCAACCTCGCCTCGCCTCGGGCGACTTCCGATCGCTGTCGGTTTTTCAGCCCGAGTCAAAGAACTTCGCGCGGTTAGCGTACGGGAGACTATCGGCTACTAAACTCCTAGGTTTGACGAGTGTGTAGTCACGTACTTCAAACTGCGATCAACTTCGACGAGCACTTCGTCGAGGTAACTTCGGGAATAGTGTAGAGGGCGTATTACAGTATTCCAATGACTGGAATTTTTTTCAGATTCTCGTAAAATTTTGGAATTCGTAAATGTTAAGTAATTTGTTTGTATCAGTTACACCTTGAAATAAAAACTAAGTTAAACACATAAAAAGCATACAGTTGTATATGATTAGGAAACGTTAGAATATTTTTAGAAATTTTATTTTTGTACGACCTTATTTTTTAAACAAACAATAAGCTAAATATAAAAGGTGCGATGTTACCGACACTAATACATGATTAATACTGATTGTTATATACAATTTTTTCTTTTGGAGTTGAATTCTAAATTCGAAAATGTTTTCCTTTATGGCGTTCAGTTTTCAAAATTATTTATTCGTCTTTTATTTCCGCTTCAATTTTGGACAAATTGAAAATTCGTATTACGTTTTAAATACGAATACGGTCGTTGAAGCATCGCCGTGCAAGTTTCGCGGACTTTGAAAGATTAATATTTATAATAAAGTTTATATGTTATTAAGCGACATAAAACAAACACAATTTGTATATTTAATGTACTATTACATACTTGATTTTTTGTAGGCAACGCTAGTATCGGACTGCGCTTTTTACGAATTGAAGTCTTTTTCGGGTACGTATCAATTTAAACTACAGCTGAGCACATTTTAGTAGCAGCGTCAAAACAATATTAGATCATTTGTATCAAATTGTTAAAAATATGAGCTAGAAACGCGCGTTGAGCTGGGCATCGCTCGATTGAGGCGACACGAAAAATAAACGATCCTGCTTTCAATTTTTCCTCTGACTGAACCTAGGTGTTTGTTGCCTAGGGTGTCTAACTAAAGCCGTTATCACACTGGCGACTGTGTTTCCAGGGAGGTGATTTGTGAACGTGCTTGCAGCGAGCTCGCCGCGGATGCGCAGCAAGCTCGTCGCGTGTATATAACATGTTTGCCCCAAGTGCGTAATGTGTTCACCGCGTATGAGTAGCGAGCTCATTTTTACACTGACGATTTGTGAGTATGTTTCAAGCGAGGCGACTTGTGAACGTGCTTGTAGCGAGCTCGCCGCGGTTACGCAGCTAGCTCGTCGCGGTTACGCAGCAAGCTCGTCACGTGTATGTAATGTGTTCGCGTCGTCTGCGCGTCTGCGTTCACCGCGTATGATTAGCGAGAAAGATAAGGATTTCGCTACACATACGCGGCGAACACATTACGTACACAAATCGCCTCGCTTGAAACATCACCAATCGCCAGTGTGATAACGACTTAAGTCCTACGTCGGAACTAAAAATGTGCACAAAACCGAAGATCAGATGTTAAACCTTTGGTATGTGACTCGCGTTTGAATATTTTTTTTTCCAGTTCGCTCTACAGCACTCGCTGAATCCCAAGACCATATGTTATACAATTAAAGTCGCCTCCCCGGACGGAACTCATCACAATTAAGAGTAATAAAATAAGTTGTGAATAATGAGAGAGTGGAAACACATTGTCCGCGTCCGTCCCCGGTCATTGAACTGCTGCTGTGTGTGTCCGCTCTCGAATGTGACATTTGGGTTACTACCCATTTTGGATAAACATTTTGTAGTCTAAATAGAAGTTGTTTTTTTAATAGCGTAAACTTACAACTATGGTTAATATCAACTTCACTTCGATATTTGACTAAATGTGTTCATACAGTATCTGCGTTAATATCATCTTCATTTTGATATTAGTATCGTTTAGACTGAAAAATCGTATATTTTGTACGGTTAATAATACTGTCAAATAGGGATGTTTTCTTTCAATTAGGTTGTTATCGTATATTTTGTACGGTTAATATTACTGTCAAAGAGGGATGTTTTCTTTCAGTTAGGTTCTTATCGTATATTTTGTACGGTTAATAATACTGTCAAAGTGGGATGTTTTCTTTCAGTTAGGTTGTTATCGTATATTTTGTACGGTTAATAATACTGTCAAAGAGGGATGTTTTCTTTCAGTTAGGTTGTTATCATATATTTTGTACGGTTAATAATACTGTCAAAGAAGGATGTTTTCTTTTAGTTAGGTTGTTATCGTATATTTTGTACGGTTAATAAATACTGTCAAAGAGAGATGTTTTCTTTCAATTAGGTTGTTTTCACTTTCCATTGCTAATTGTTAGGTTTCGTTTCGCTTTGTCAACATATAAACGGATCAGGGGTTATTTACTGTTTTATATCCCGCAAACACGAGCCGATATTCTGTAGCGTCCTATCATCATACTCGTCGGATATATTCTTCTCGATTGACACAATCAGGAGTGACTGTGAAAATTTTGCAAGTTAACGATATATTTCAATGTTTTAATTTATAATTTGTTATATTTGTTTTGCAATAAAATGTTTGATAATATCCTTAACTTTAGCTCTCTGCAACTAAATGGTTTCGTGGTAATGGTTTTAACTGTAAGAGTATTTCCTAATCAAATGAGTTAACTCTGGTTTATATATATATATATATATATATATATATATATATATATATATATATATTACTTGAATTATAGGAAATAAGTAGCAATTATCTTCTCTAAACTTGTTTAATTAATGATACAAATTTGGAACTGCACATAGTCCTTTGTGTGCCCGCGACTTCAACCTAAATCTAAAAAAAACCTTCAAAAAATCGGTGTAAGTTGGACTCGCACTTGTAGGGATAGCACCAAACAATATCAAAGTTATAATTTTATATCACGGTGAGAAACATAGTTATTGCTGCGGTCGGTACCGAAAATCTTATTAAAATAAATTTTCACTAAAAATTGATTTTAAATTCTACTACCCTAATTTTTTTCAGAATTTTACACACGTTAGTTGAAAAGTTATAGCGGTGGGGGTGCACTCTTTTTAAGATTTTAGAAGCGCATTCCTCACTAACTATTGACTTAAATAAAAAGTTATTTTGGCACCTCTATATCATTTTTAAGACCTAACTAACGATATCTCACAAGTCTATGTGCACTCGATTTTTCCTCCCGCAATTATATTTATGGAGCGCCACCCCAATAGTATTTTTTTTTCATAACACCACTATTTTATTGTTCATGGAAAACACCTACCATCCAAATTTTATCAACAGTGCCAATAGTCTCCGAGTAAAATGGCTGTGACATACGGGTAGGAAGAAGAACAGACGGACAGGGCGGAATTGGAAGGGTTTCGTTTTTGCCATTTGGCTATGGGAACCTAAAAATGGAGTTGGTGGCTAATTCAAAATAACTAATTTAAATACATATTCATTGAAATAATACAAGAATGCTTATAATCAAACATAATTAGATATATTAAAATCACTGTTACGTAACACAGTGATGCCTCGCTTTCAAAGAGTGCACGAGACTCTGTATACACACTTAAGTTCTATAAACTTCAAGTGATTTTTAAGATCCCCATAATGTATGCTAAAAATGCCTAAATGCTGTAAATGGAACGGTGACACCTTGGTGTTTGTTCTTATATCACAGCTGGTTTTCTTAGTGACTACTATTAAAATCGACTTGAAATTGACTGTTTGTAGTTTACTTGTGTGCATAATTTTGGAAATATTAGGGGTGAAAATTTAAAATTAAGACAACAAGGTCAAGTGGGGATATCATATGAAATTACACATCCCTTATTACAAAAAAAAATAATCATGTATCCAGTTGAAAAACGTTTTGGAACAAATTCTGCAAATAGTTCCAGATACTTCTTTTGGTATTGTGTACTCAGCGGCAGATGGTATTTTTAGGGCTTTATTCATTACACCGACGGTTTCATGAAAAATAAGACAACCATTCTCAGCACTATCATACTTCCTCCTATCAATACTCATCGATTCTGTACCACTGTGTATTTTAATTTTCATCGTGATGACTTTACCATGAAATTGAACAAAATTATGCACACTCGTCTTCAAACAACAGAACATTATTGAACATAATGTACGTAATTGCATCTGTATAAAAAAACCTAAACGTAAAACTTTTCATTCAATGAACAAAAAGGACACAAAGCCTAGGCCCACTTTTAAATTTATTTATTTTATATAAATTATATTTAATTTAATGTGAACTGTAATATTAAAAACTAATTTTAATCATATAATAGAATCAGAAATGGTACGAAAACTTTACAAAAACTAACATTAAAATACTGAATTATTTACAAATTCATGATAAATATTTTCTTGAATAAAGTCTTCTATTATATTCAATTCGTCACACTAATTATTTATAAAAATTTATATTAATATATACTCTGCATTTTTTTACGAATGATTAGATTTTTTTAATTAGAAAATTATCCTGTCAAAACAGCAGGAAAATGTCATAGGATATGGGCGGATGCGGCGAAACAGTCTAACCGCTTGTATTTTTAAGCCATGTAATGATATTAACATGGCTTAAAAATGCAAGCGGTTAAACTGTTTCACCGTATTAAAAAAACATTATGCGTTGAAAAAAAACGAGAAATTAAAATTTCAGCTCCTAGTTGAAAGATTTTTTAGAATAATTTTAGTTTTTACGAGTAAACAGAAATTTCAAACCCTAATATTTTTCGAACATTTTTGAGCAGAGATCTGATCTAAAATTTTGCAATGGATTTAATTAGAGTACAGGAATTTCGAAACTTACAGTAGTTTTTATTATTTAAATAGCTGCGCCCCACGGTTTCACTCGCGTAAAATTACGGTTTCACTATCGAAACTATTATTATTATTATCGTTACTTTTACTAAAAACGGTGATAGATGTCGTTGACAGAAGCAATATCGAAAAATTCACCAAGTCAAGGATTTTTTATCTGTAATATCCAGATAAAAAGTATCCTTTATGTTGCTCGAGGATATAAACTGTAATAGAATTAGAAATAATTTCAATCAAATTTCGTATCAAATTTCATCAAAATACGCCCAGTAGATTTCGCGTAATTGACGAACAAATTAACACACAGACACAAAAATTCTAAAAACAGATTTTCTGGTTTCTATTATCAGTTTATACGCTAAGTCAATCACTCTCTTTAAAATATTTTCCATATACAGAATTCACTCTGTTACAATTTTATTACATATGAAGATATTTTATACGTTTATTTTCTTAGAATAGATTTTTTTTGAGTTCCTTGCCTCAAAAAGAAAAAAAACCTCCATTATAAGATTCATTTAATAATTCTTAAAAATAACAATACAGTGTTTAGTTTTTCTAAAATCGAATGTCATATTCACACGTAACATAACCTCTTAATATTCAATGACCTTTATTATTTTCTGTCAATAAAATACTACACTGATACTAAAAACATGTAACCAAAAGTTCTGATTATGTCGTGATCAAATGACTTTTCTATTTCTTACACAGTCATTGTATGCTACATCTGTGTACCTGAACAACGTCTAGAACTCAATGCGTCTCGTCTCGTAAAGCTATATATAAAGTTGATAATATCTGCTACCTACAAAAGTCTACAACCTCTTAATTATTTCATTATTGCGAGATGTGTAATTAAATAGTTTATTTTAGTATTTATACTCGCTTTAACTTCTACCACATCTCAGTAAATCATGCACTATTATGTACTAACAGTCAGGTTGATGACATTAAGTGGGCGAATGAATGTTCTCGCCACTTTTGTAACGAGTATACTCAAATTTGTATGTTTGTGACGGGTAAACTCAATTTTGAACTTACGTACGAAACAATAAAGATTATGGAGCATATTTACACCCGATTCATCATGTTATAATGTTGATAAACTAAACTACGGTAAATATTCTCTATTTGTATGTTTGTGACGAGTTAACTCAATTTTGAACTTACGTATGAAAAAAATAACGATTATGGAGCATATTTACACCCGATGTATAATGTTGATAAACTAAATTACGGTAAATATTCTCTATTTGTATATTTGTGAAGAGTAAGCTCGATTTTGAACTTACGTACGAAACAATAACGATTATGGAGCATATTTACACCCGATTCATAATGTTATAATGTTGATAAACTAAACTACGGTGAATATTCCCTATTTGTATGTTTGTGACGAGTTAACTCAATTTTAAACTTACGTACGAAAAAATAACGATTATGGAGCATATTTACACCCGATTCATAATGTTATAATGTTGATAAACTAAACTACGGTAAATATTCTCTATTGGTTTGTTTGTGACGAGTTAACTCAATTTTGAACTTACGTACGAAACAATAACGATTATGGAGCATATTTACACACGATTCATAATGTTGAAATACTAAATTACGGTAAATATTCCCTATTTGTATGTTTGTGACGAGTAAACTCAATTTTGAACTTACGGACGAAACAATAACGATTATGGAGCATATTTACACATGATTCATCATGTTGCAATATTAATAGACTAAATTATGGTTAATATTCCCTGTTTTTTGAGAGAACACATAAAGTGCAGGTAGCTGAAATTCGTTTAATCAACTACGGCGTAGCCAAAATTAAGGGTTACGAATTTGTCTTATGTGTGTATTTTGTGGTTCATAATTATGTTTTCTAGCAACTCTTTTAAGAAATCAGATATCGTTTGATTTGTCTTGACAACCCTAATAACATAGGCTGAGGCAAATTACAAGTTACTGGTTTATTTTTTTCACATACAACCCAACATGATGGATATCAAAGGAAAGGGGTTTGGGAAAATATATGTTGCCTATGAAAATGTAGGAAAACAAAAATGTAAATGTCATAAATCATCTGAAATCATTGGAAAGTGTTTTAAGACATTTTCAAGAATTATTGAATTTAAAAAATTATTGATTTAATGAGTATATTTTTCCGAAAATTTTCTAACCAAAGCCGGTTTTTCCCCGTAAAGTGCAAAACAGATCAATTGATACACTTCTCGAAAATTTTATTTACTTTTTGTAACTGATCACATTATCTGTCGAACTATAATATTATGGTGAATAATGACCCGCACCTAGGCAGGAGGCTGTATTCAAACCATAAAATTATAGGTACGTACGAACATACTTATAATTATATAGTTTCAATACAGCTTTTTATAAAATAAATGAATTACTTTTTCTATTAGTGAATGAAAGATGGAGCTAGGGTAGCGACGCATCGCGAAACTTGGAAGTAAAACGACACAGTTTTACATTCAAATTTCGTAACGTGAATCCAGCCTAATCGATTTTTTCTGTGTTTTTTTCTCTGAGCTCTATGAGCATAAAGTTTACTAAAACGCTGAGAGATGGCGTTAGCCGCCAAATTTCAGGCAATGATATCGGCGTGCACAATGAACGTATAACTAAAGATTGACGTATCTTTTTTCATTTGTGAACTGATTGAAATGAAATTAAGCCTAAACATTAGCCCCAGATAATCTAAATATTAGCCCAAGCTAATCTAAATATTAGCCCAAGCTAATCTAAACATTAGCCCAAACTAATCTAAATATTACCCCAAGGTAATCTAAACATTAGCCCAAGCTAATCTAAACATTAGCCCAAGCTAATCTAAATATTAGCCCAAGCTAATCTAAACATTAGCCCAAGCTAATCTAAACATTTGCCCAAGCTAATCTAAATATTATCCCAAGCTAATATAAACATTAGCCTAAGCTAATATAAATATTAGCCCAAGCTAATCTAAACATTAGCCCAAGCTAATCTAAATATTAGCCCAAGCTAGTCTAAATATTAGCCCAAGCTAATCTAAATATTAACCCAAACTAATTTAAATATTAGCCCAGGCTAATCTAAATATTAACCCAAGCTAATCTAAATATTAGTAAAAGCTAATCTAAATATTAGCCCAGGCTAATCTAAATATTAGCCCAGGCTAATCTAAATATTAGCCCAAGCTAATCTAAACATTTGCCCAAGCTAATCTAAATATTATCCCAAGCTAATATAAACATTAGCCTAAGCTAATATAAATATTAGCCCAAGCTAATCTAAATATTAGCCCAAGCTAATCTAAACATTAGCCCAAGCTAATCTAAACATTAGCCCAAGCTAATCTAAACATTTGCCCAAGCTAATCTAAATATTAGCCCAAGCTAGTCTAAATATTAGCCCAAGCTAATCTAAATATTAACCCAAACTAATTTAAATATTAGTCCAGGCTAATCTAAATATTAACCCAAGCTAATCTAAATATTAGTAAAAGCTAATCTAAATATTAGCCCAAGCTAATCTAAATATTAGCCCAAGCTAATCTAAACATTAGCCCAAGCTAATCTAAACATTTGCCCAAGCTAATCTAAATATTATCCCAAGCTAATATAAACATTAGCCTAAGCTAATATAAATATTAGCCCAAGCTAATCTAAACATTAGCCCAAGCTAATCTAAATATTAGCCCAAGCTAGTCTAAATATTAGCCCAAGCTAATCTAAATATTAACCCAAACTAATTTAAATATTAGCCCAGGCTAATCTAAATATTAACCCAAGCTAATCTAAATATTAGTAAAAGCTAATCTAAATATTAGCCCAGGCTAATCTAAATATTAGCCCAGGCTAATCTAAATATTAGCCCAAGCTAATCTAAATATTATTCCAAGCTAATCTAAATATTAGCCCAGGTTAATCTAAATATTAGCCCAGGCTAATATAAATATTAGCCCAAGCTAATCCACATATTAGCCCGAGCTAATCTAAATATTAGCCCAAGCTAATCTAAATATTAGCCCAGACTAATCTAAATATTAGCCCAAGCTAATCTAAATACATACTGATAACCGCATCCAAATTAGTTTAACCTTTACTGAGATTAGCGTGCACAATGAAGGTACGCATAGACAAACAGACGAACCTTTTAGCTTTAGTAGAGTGTCTTTAGTAGGTAGCACTTAAAAATATTCAATTAACAAACTCCGTTTTATGATTTAATTATATGTATAGATTACTAGTGAATTATCCCGTAATTAAAATATAGGCTAATTGCGCCTTAAATAACATTACATCAAATAAAATGTAAATTTCGATTAGAGCTCATTTGCAATGGTGATTTTCTGCATTTCCGCGAACGCAAGATCAAAATATTAGATAATTTTCACTTTTGTCACAATCGAAATCCCAATCGGTACCAATTTATAAGCACCGTTTTTAAAAGCTTCAGATCGACGACTAATACTGTAATAAAATGACAGCTAAACCACTCATCCCCACGGCTCTAAGCCGAGTGGATGGGAGCACGCACACACAACTTCCTCATAAAACAGCGTCTATAATGGCCAGCGCAGCGTGAGGCCCACCATGCGAACACGGACCTTTTATGAGCCTAACAACGATCGAACTGTGTGCGTATCGAGTTAATGCACGTACGCGTATTATAAAGAGAATCGAATCAAATACAACTTGTTTAGGTACTTAATCGCAACGATAAACATATTAGGGTCAAAGCCCTATGGACAATGGGACAGCCAGTGTTTTAACCAAAGCACGAAAAAATGTCATGTTCCGATTTTGACTAAAGTGTTTTAGCAGAAATGCTTACATGATTTACCATTGATAAATAATTGAAAAAACGGCCAGGTGCGAGTCGGACTCGCGCATGAAGGGTTCCGTAGGACCAAACAATATTAAACTTATTTCGTATACAATAAGGTATATTTTGATTTTTGTAGGTATAGGTGGAGAGTTAGAGTTATTGCTGCGGTCGGTACCGAAAATATCCCATATCTTAAAAACTACACGACATATCTTATTTAAACCAATTTCCTTTGAAAGTTTGTTTTAAGTTCTACTACCTTATTTTTTCAGAACTTTACACAAGTTGAAAACTTAAAAGTAAAGTAGTTTCATTGAAAATTTAGGGGGGAGGCACACCTTTTTAAACTTTTGAATATATATCAATATGTCTCATAAACTATTTACTTAAATATGTAAGTCATTTTGGAACGTCTATACTATTTTTAAGACCTATCTAACGACACTGGATTTTTTTCATTCCACAGCTACATGTGTTAAGTGCCACCCCTAATATATTTTTATTATAATTCCATTATTCCATTGCATAACGGTTCATAAAAGACACCTACCACCCAAATTTCATCTATATAGTATCAATAGTCTCTGAATAAAACGGCTGTGACATACGGACAGACAGATGGACAGGACTAAATCTAAATACCGAAACCCCTAAAAACATCACTTAGTATTTTAAGTGTTCAATTCTAAGTATAACATTATCCGGACTTCGTTTATTACAAATACAATTAAGATTTTAAGATTTTTCAACAATCTTTTTTTTTCCGAATGAATTTTAATATAAAGTTAGAGCTGCATCTTTATCTATAAGTTTTAATTTATTTTTCACCCCTAATCGTTCCTGAATTAAGATTAAAAACTTAGGTAAAATATTAAAGAGTTCTACTTAATAATGTCAGAAAGTACTTGCTTAGTATTGATCACTTTTTTATGTTTTAACCGATTAAATGAAATATATCTTTTAGGGTATAAAATCTACCTATAATGTCTTTTAAGGTATAAAATCTATCTAAAACACATATTCTCCCTTAGTCATTTCTTTTGTAACTAGTACATTCAAATCGTTTCAAAATGTTTTATGGTCATAAATGGATTTTCCATATTTAGAATTGTACAATAAAGTATCGATCATAAATAGGGAAAATCATATTCAGGTCTTCTAATAAAAGTAATCAGGATATAAAAAAAGGTTTGGATTAACACCAACTTTTGAGTCTCATTAATGACGCTAATTTTGGTTAATACTATTTTGAATTCAGCAAAGTTAAAATTAAATCTGTAACTTGTAGTGACGAACAAAAAAATAAAAAGTTTTTTCGCCTCCGTATAGTTTTAAAAATCGAACTTACGCCGTTTTCCAAATTTATGGTCGATGTAAAATCAGATAAAAAAATCAAAATAAATAATGTAAAATCAGCTAAAAACTATAATTTTGGACCTTGACTATGTAGTCAAGGTCCAAAATATAGTTTTTAGCTTCTGATTATCAGGAACGTCTGGTTACATTAAGGTCATAATCTACGTAGGGTTTCTACTTGCTACGTCGCTGAATGTGAGAGTAAATTATGAATGTTGAAAAACTTCCTAAACACTCCTCTATCTATTACAGTGTTACATATATACATAGTTAGTGTAACATTTCTATATTTCTATAATTTTCTTATGACACCAACAATTGCAAGGAAAATAGGTAATATTCAATTTTATTCATTAGAAAATTACTCATTTCCTCCTTATATGCCAATGTCTAGTTTAGTGCTGAAATGACGTGTTCCTTGAAGACTATTATATCCAAACATTTCATCAGTTTTCATTTAAATAAACACTAATGTATAATACGATCTATCACAAAGCATCATTGATACTAAAAATTAGAATGCTAGCCTTTCATAAAGTCTTTCACTAGTCATTTTAGGTACAAAATTTAAAAACATGTTTTTCCTTTCAATATATAAAGTTACCAATTTTTATTAGCCTAATTTTCTCGATTATTAAATTACTTTTATGAAGTCTTGACTTAAGCTGTTGCGGAGGTTCAGACAATCAACTGACGTTGACAATGTATGTAACTTTCATCCTGGAATGGATTAATTTTTAAATTTGCTCCTTATGGCTACAATAACTCGAAGAATATCATGATAATTTGTTTTCTTGTTAAATTTCTTTTCTATCAGACTTTCCTTCTTTGCTTCTAGGACAATTATTCTAATAACGTGGTACCTATTGAAAGAATTTAATAAAATTTTTGAAGTAAAACTTCTTTACACAAGCTTGACTTGGGGAGTAAGCTGGTGAATGCGTGACGAGAGCGTTACGAAAAGTGTGATCGGGCGAGGCGAACGGAAGTTGAGAGGGAGATATAAGTTAGTGAAGACAGAAAGAGAGAGTTACGTTTCGTATATTACTGTAGGGACAAGAGAGAGAGGTGCGAGCACACATTTTCTTTCTCTCTTTCTCTCATAGCCAGTTATGTTTCGTATGTCTAAGACACAGTGCAAACCTATTGTCTGTATCACACTGTAGGAGCAAGAGAGAGCAGTGCGCGCGCACATTTTTTTCTCTCTTCCTCTCATAGCCAGTGCATTAAATATATATATATATATATATATATATATATATATATATATATATATATATATATATATATAAATATATATATATATATATATGCGATAAAATTGTATATTCATTTTAAAGTTCATATTTTGTGAATTTGAAGTTTTACTTTAGTCGTGTGGTCTAAAGCACACTGGTTTTTTTCTTTATTTTATATTCCTTATACTAATGCCAGTATTTTTATCGGAACACTACAAAATTATGTTCCGTATCTGTCAAACAACATTGATAAGAACTTAGACAGCGAGTATCAGTATCCACTGACATTTATCCTTTTTATCATCATTGAAAAACATTAATGGCATTCTTTGACCTTCCAGATTTTCCTAAGCTGTACAATCGTGATTAACTTAGAAAACTGCCCATTTTTACTCACCGATTAAGGGTAATAGCCACCATACTGAGGAGCGAGACAGCCACATTGCCGTAGAACAGAAGCGGGAACAGCCTGCATAGCGTGAGTCCCAGGATCCATCGCTCGTTGAGGTAGCGCGCTGCGGTGAGTGGGAGACTAAGACTACAGAAGAGCAGGTCGGAGACGCAGAGCGACAGCACGAAGGTAGTTGTGGCGTGAGAGCGCAGCTTGGCGCTGGTCAGCAGGGCTGCCGTCGTGACCGAGTTGCCTGAAAGACGGAACGGGAAGGGTGATCAATTAATCTTGTGTGAACATGATTTCACCACGTCAAGTCAATGTTCAAAGCCAAGTGTATATGACATATGATATCCTATATAAACGCATCTCGGCCGTAACAAAGTTGATTGCGTCTCCATGGTGCGAATGAGATAAATGGGACTAATATATAAGCATTATTCTTAAATTTTAACTAAATATATGTCCGCGGTTTCACTCGCGTGACTTTCGACTTATTCCTCACTCAGAAACGATTTTAAAAACTTTCTATTAATAATGCTAAATGTTTTGCTGTTTTAACATACATATTGCCCCATCTGTTGGCAGGTCGTAGTACCAGTTTTTTTTTTCGAATTTCGTCCTATTTTAATCAGCTACATGAACTGAGTTTCATCCTATTGCTTGCTTCAAGTCATGACTGTGTCAATAATGTAAATTGTCCACGGGAATACTGTGTGACAAACATAGGAATACCTTTCTCCTAGTATAAGCATTACAAGCGTGGGTACATTGCTACACAAATAATACGCATGTCAAATTTGGTATCTTTTAGTTGCTTTGTTAGAATTATTAGGTAACAAATAAATAAAAATTTGTAATGTTAATAGCTGTGCACCGTGGCTTCACTCGCGTAGAATTATCTTAATTATGCTATATCTACCCTAGCGGTCACTAAACGCCCCTTTCGCTTTCGCGTTCCCTTTCGCAAAACGACATGAATCGTCTACGTTGATCAATAAATAAATCGGTCTCTCTCTACATTGCACTGGTTAAGCAGTGTTTCCCAATTCCTGTAACATTTTTTCTCACCGCCCTGAAATCCAAGTCTAAAATTTTCCTCGTAAGTCTATAATGCTCCTTAGAGTCTATAATCGTCCTCAAAATCTATAATCCTCCTCAAAGTCTACAATTTTCCTTAAAGTCCATAATCCTTCTTAAAGTCTATAATCCTCCTCAATGTCTATAATCCTCCTCAAAGTCAACAATTATACTCAAAATCTATAATATTCCTTAAAATAGGCCTTTTAACACAAAAATAATTTTTGAAAATGGACGTGTGGTTCCAGATATTAGTGAACAAACATACGAACAAACTTTTCCGCTTTATATTTTAGTATGAACAGCAAGGATATATCAATGTATA
This sequence comes from Druceiella hillmani, assembly GCA_039881145.1. Classification (NCBI taxonomy): domain Eukaryota; kingdom Metazoa; phylum Arthropoda; class Insecta; order Lepidoptera; family Hepialidae; genus Druceiella; species Druceiella hillmani. The sequence continues at coordinate 10,145,388 of JAYKKI010000015.1, read as the reverse complement.
TATGTAAAATTACCATTGTGTATCTGTAGTTGAGAAATATAATGGTTTATTATCATGAATCATAGCGTGATGACATATAATATATAACCTTCCTCAAAGTAAATAGGCTTTCTAACACAAAAATAATTTATGAAATCGGACGTGTTGTTTATAAAATTAATGCGGAGAAATAAACGAACGTATTCGCTGTATATATAAGTATAGATAATTGGGACAAATCAATGTATGTATATATATATATATCTATATATCTATATATATATATATATATATATATATATATATATATATAAATAACCAACGTGTGTTTATCGTTAATGAATGTAGCAGTTTATTATCATAGTCTACTAAAAGAGTCGCATTTAAAGCAATAGAAATAGAGAGGGAATAGAAATTGTCGATAAACAAAATTAACATTTTGGTAGTATTTAAATTAAATTGCATATTTAATCTTTCATTATTGAAAACACATCCATGTATATTAAATTAAATTGCATATTTAATCTATGTATATTAAATTAAATTGCATATTTAAGTATTTAAATTAAATTGCATATTTAATCTTTCATTATTGAAAACACATGTATATTAAATTTATTTTCATTTTTATACATTATAATTATAAAGAAAAATCTAATAGCGCATTAAACAAAAGAAAAATCGCGAAAATGAACAAATCTAAAAATTAAGTTTATTCATATCAACGAAATTATCGTTTCCGAAAATAATATTTTCCTCCATAGAATATTATGCAAAATTGGATATTTTTTTAAATCCCACATGGCGGAATAAAATGGAAAATCTTTTACTCTACTTTTGGTACTAACACCTGGTATGAACTATAAAAGTAATGACTAGGTACGAGAAAAAAGATAAATACAGAATCGCTAACGCCAAAGATGTTCATTTTATATTTAACCAGCGGTACTTTGCGACTTCTTCCGCATGAAATTCAGAAATATTGGTCGAATTGCGCCCTCGCCTCCTCCCTCTTTCTCCCGACACACAGTGAAACGAAACTGCTACATGGCGGACATAAAGATGAAATTTCGAAATGCAAGTGCAGTGTTTTAACGCGATCATTTTATCATCTTATATTAGACAGAAATATTAGTTTAAATCCCGCGCGGATCGAATTGCGCCCTCGCCTGCTCCCTCTTTCTCTCGACACACAGTGGAACGAAACCGCTACATGGCGGACATAAAGATGAAATTTCGAAATGCTAGTACAGTGTTTTAATGCGATCATTTTATCCTCTTATATTAGACAGAAAGATTAGTTTAAATCCCACGCGGATCGAATTGCGCCCTCGCCTCCTCCCTCTTTCTCCCGACACACAGTGGAACGAAACTGCTAAACGACATGCTGAAACGATGGCGGACATAAATATTTTTTTAAACTCCATTTTTTTACAAATACCCATAGATAGGATCATTCGGATATATAATTATTATTACACGTTTTTGTCTAAAAGTAATAGTTTGCTAGGAAAAAAATATTTTCCATTTATTGTAAGGAACGAGAAAGTGTTCTGTTTCGACCAATTCTCTATTAGTCTCACTTTAAAATGACTTTAGCTTTATTTTTTTGGCTTGTTGACGATAATCCTACACTACAAGCGTGCGCCCAAGGTAGCCCGTTCACGAGTTATGTGAATTAAAAAAAAAGTTTGATGAGTTGCTTCTTAAAATCCTTCTAAAACGTAACATACACTCTCCATCGTTCCTAATATGAAAGATAGGTTTTCAAGATTAATCACAAACCAAATAATCCATTGTCGAATATTTAAAATACATGTAGTGGTATTTAGCCTTATTTTACATTCAGTCTTGCTAATGTTGAAATCATTTTTTCCAGCTTTATAATCATGATTAATAATCCTGCATGTAATATGACTAAAATATTCATTTTAAATGGCCTGCAACTGTACACTTGTGGAAGTACATGTGTGTATTTTTTTCCTGTAGTTGTACATTTGTGTATTTCTTTTTGCAGACTCATACTTTTGTCACAAATTTAAAAGACCCGGCAGAATAATTTTTCAACAGTTCTTTCTTTTAACGTAATAAAACGTACAAACGGATTGGTGGCACAGTGTGGCACTTACAGGTCATATGTGTGTAAAAACATGACTCACCTAACTGTGTAGTCATCCCATTGTGAGAAAGATGTGACAATGTCTCGTGCACGGAAATTCTTGAAATCTGATTGCGCCTTTAGCAAGTATTAAATAATATGCACTATTTCTTCTTTAATTTGAAAGTCATGATTATCATCATTTTCAGGGTTCCGTAGTCAAAAGGCAGAAATAGAATACTTTCATCCTCAAAAGGCAAAAATGGAACAATTTCATCCTGTCCGTATGTCACAGCCATTTTACTCGGAGACTATTGGCACTATATAGATGAAATTTGAACAGAATGTGTCTACTATGAACCGCTATACAATGAAGTGATAGTGGAATTATGAAAAAAACAATAATATTATGTGTGGGTATGCATACATGTAACTGAGGGATAAAAAAAATCCAGCGCACATGGACGAATGGGGTATCTTTAGATAGATCTTAAAAATGATATAGAGGTTCCAAAATAACTGTTTTGTTTAAGTCAATAGTTGGTGAGATATGCGCTTCTAAAGTCTTAAAAATGTTTAAGCCACCCCCCCTTCTTACCCTCAAACTTTTCAAGTAACATGTGTAAAATTCTGAAACTTTCAATGAAAATTGTTTTGAATAAGCTATCTTGTGTAGCTTTTGAGATATGGGATATTTTCGGTACCGACCACAGCAAAAACTTTTTTCCACAGTGTCTCCGAGAAATACTATATATTTACATATATTTAGATATATTTTAGATTTACCCCACAAAATGTGGTTAAAAATTAAATACAAATTATATGACGTCCTAAAGTTACTCTAAAGGTGCAAATTATGGTTTTTCTATTTTATATTCCTTATATCACAAGGAAAAAATAGGTTGAATCTAAACATATTTCGTTTCCCTATTTTGATGAAAAGTGCTAACAAAGATTTTTGAAGTGAAACTTCTTCAGGCGCACCTTACGCACTTTTTCTGAGCAGTAGCCGAAACTGATCCGTCACGTTCGGGTTGGTGAGGTTGAATCGGGTAAACTCGGCTCTCTTCAGGATCGGCCATTCGAATTCCAAATTTAAAGATGATTAAATGTGATCAATTGCATGTGCATTGTTCGGATAAACTCGGCTCCCTTCCGCATCGGAATACTTTAAAGAATTACGTTCTATTTTTGAATAATATTTTATTTGAATATAATTTAATATAATTCGCGTATTCTATGTTTGTTTTCCAGTTTTTGTATTGAAAATTTCTAACATACGCAGTATAGTTACATTGGTTTCCAAAATTTTTACTTCTACATTGTGGTCTTAAGCACGCCAAAATTTTGTTATGGTTGTTTATTGTTCCTAATATTATTATTATAAAAGTGATATTATATCAATCACCGCAAAATCAGATAAGCTAATAAGGTGGCAGTAGTTTAATAATTTAACCACAAAGTGGAAAATTACGAATATGCTATTTGACAACATCGAAAATATACCACAATTCGTGGTCACCTACTAAATTATAACGTAAAAAATCGTATTTCTCTTCATTTTCGAAAAAATAAATGTGTATTTTGTAAAAGAAACGTAAAGAAATCACGATCGAATATAAAAATGTCATCGAATTTAATAATAATCATATTTTAATATAAAAATAAATAATATGTCCCTACAGCGTGCAGGACTGTTATGTTTACAAACGTGTGACGTCACGTATCGAGAAACTGCGTTTTGGCGCGAGTTTGGTAATTTAAACTTTAAAAGCGATTTTTATGGAAAATACGACATACTTTCTGGAAATATAAACGTAGTGTGCTTATAATGCCATACAGAATAATTTAAAACAGTTTTACTATAAGTCAATTTATATAACTATATAACTTGACTTATAGTAAAACTGTTTTAAATTATTCTACCTTCTTGACTTATATTAAAACTTATATAACTATAAGTTTTAATATAAGTCAAGTAGGCTATTTCCATAGAATTACTTTCTGGTAGCAGAGAATAAAACATTAATGAGACCTCGTCGAGAATTACAGTCTTTCCCCACATAAATTTTAATAATAATATCGATCAATTTTTTTCTTGCAGCTATTTAACAAAAAAGATTTTTAAACAGTTTGACTGTAAAGTCGGTAGGAAAACTGATCAAAGACCTTACTTTTGCGATGTTTGGTTGCAAAAGATATTCTTCATTGTTTCAGAATATAATAAAATCGTGCAATTTAAGAGTTATATAAATGGTAATATTGTCCTGGATTTATAAAATTAATAACTTTTGGCCACAAATTGGTATATCAATCGACCATACGCACTGTGTGCATAGACAAGACAAAAATGAAGGAATCATTTGCATAAATTTTGGATACATTATATAACTTATTGAAAAGCACTGCTTTTCTCGATTAACAAACTTTGCCAGAAGATGTAGTGTTACCATTGTTAAAATTTACCATCTTAATTAATATAAATGAGAATATATTTTTGTTATACTTGATAACTCTACAATCAAGCCAGGAATCGCTACATAATTAGATATGCATACAGTTCGCATGGTCGATTAATATAGACCAAGTTATGGTAATGGTCAAATACGATTAATTTTACAAATCCAGAACAATATAACCAATCAGTAAAACTGTTAGATTGCACGATTTTATTATACTAGCGTGACCCGTGCGAAGTCTTCGCATTATTTATTCCATTATGAAGCTCAGATGACAGATCAAACAAATATTTTACTAAAATTGACATATAGAGGCGCAAGTATCAAAAGCATTGAGCTAAAGCGCCACTTTATTTATACGTGAGTGGATTTGAAATTAAACAAAAATTTTACCGACCGTCAATCATATTGACGTTGAGCCGTTAGATGGCAGCATTGCTGTTTTGTGTATATAATTTTAATAATTAATTAATTTGCAAAAACAATAGCAATAATACATTTTTTAGTTGTGGATGCCGGTAGAGCAAGCAATTATCTATAAAATGATATATAATTTATGTGGATTAGTTGTGAGGTTTTTTCTAAAAAGGGAGAGTAACATCTTAACCTTAGCGTATTAATATATATGATGATGATGATGATGATGATGATGATTCTTAAACAATTAAGCATATCTCTTACAAGCAAACAAACATCGCAGAAGTAAGTTATTTGATCAGTTTTTAGCTTTACGCTTTAAAAGAAGTCACTGCAACTGATGGTACTTGATACAGCGATCTCACATATTTCAACCGATAACATCTGTATCCATAGATTAATAAAAAAATCCAAGTTAATTCATTACTTGCCGCATCTCTAGCAGAATATACTGTATGTTCTGGATATGTCCGTATGAAATGACCGAAATATCTATATGAAATGACTTAGTACCAGAAAATTATACTTTTTTTGGAATCTGTGTGAATTATAAATGTCTTTGAAATAAAGTTCCACAAGGTTGCTACACATTTTTTACACTACCATTGTTCAAAAATCACATTTAATGTTTTGTAACTAAAAAAATGCACATGTTTCAACGTTTAATTTTTATGTTGCCAACAATAACGAATGAATAACTTTTTAATTAGGAAGACGAATGTTCTCTTAAAAATCTTGGATAATAAAAAATTAGAAATAGTAATAATACCTAATAATTTTTTTTTCATGCGTGGTAACAAAAATTGAAAAAAATTTACAAAATCGTGTCTCTAAAACTATTAGGCATAGGATAATAACATTTATTGTTTCGTATGTGTAATAACCCCTTCTATCACCGACATTTCGTTGGTCCACTCCTTATAGGACAGCCTGTATACTTTTAATCTTCTGCAAATTGTATTCCGTTTAAAATGGTAGTCCGTATTTGCTAGACATTTCTATTATCTTTAATATATTGCCGAGATGTGTTCAATCTTTAAATTGTAATAAATAATGCTCAAAGTTAGACTTCACGATTTCACTTTCATCTTTGAACTCGAATAATTTTATTACATTTCTGACAACAGGTCGCGTATTATATTGTTTTGGTTTCATATTCCATGAGGGTGATCAAAATAAGTGTATCATATTTCATGTTCCATGATCGTGATCATCATACGTATATCGTATGGATATATCTTAAGTTACTCATCATGATTTATCTCGTTAACAGATTTAAAGGTTTAACTGGTTCCAATTTGGTTCTGGTAAAACTGGTTTTAACTGGTAACTAATTTCGGGTTACGCTTTGACAACTTACTCATTCTACTTATTACCAACACAACCGAGTTCTACGAAAAGGCATTAAGAGTTCAAACCGCAAAAATAATTCCAATTAGTCAGATTCTGACATAAGGAAAATTTTCTCGATAAATGTCTTCAAAGATCATCGGAATAAATGCCCCTCGTCTTATAGCTCTATCTCTCTCTGATCCTTTTGTATTTTTCCCCTTCCATCCTAATCTATAGGGTTACGTAGTGCAAATAAGGAACCCTATAATTTTGTAGTGTCCGTCCGTCCGCACGACCGCCCTTGTTCGTTCCTCCATCCGCAATTGGATATTTTTATGCTTAACTAACTTTTATTTTCGAAGTTATATTGCAGTTACACTTCTTAAGTGCATTACGAAAAAAATGATGAGAGTGAAAATTTGCGAATACGACAGAATGAAGTGAATGAATGTTCACTATGCAACAAATATCTCTAGAAAATTGACATCGTGAAGTTGCTTATTAAATATATATTTACATAGTTTATTTGGCAGATGAGTGGTCCACCATTTTATTTTTCTGCTGGCTTTCTGTTGTAAGCCGATCATCTGCCAGACCGTTTCCAATTCGGTATGAACTTCTTTGCATTATGAATTATTATTTTAATAATGTTGATTACTAAACATATATTTACATAGTTTGATCACTAAACATATATTTACATAATTTATTTGAGAAATGAGTGGTCCACAATTTTATTTTTTGCTTAGCAATCATCTGCCAGACCGTTTCCAATTCGGTATGTATTTATTTGCATTATAAATGATTACTTTATCATTTATTAAATACTTAAAATTATTAAATAACAATAAATGTTCACTATATTCATTTATTTTCATTATTAATTAAACTTTATCTAGATTGTTTTAATAAATTTAACAATTAATTATATACACGTGTTTATGTTATTGAACTGTTGAATGCTGAGTTTTTATTTGAAAATAATTAAATTTAATCTAATTAATTTAATAAATAATAACAATATATTATATTAAATGATAATGATTGTAATTCTAGATAAAAAAAATATATAATCGATATAAAACAATCTACCGCCAAACGAATCTTTTTAACATATTTTTGTGATTTCCTGAGAAAGATCGGTGCAGTAGCAAAAAGTTCGCTGCACATATATATATATATATATATATATATATATATATATATATATATATATATACTTTAACTTATTTAAACCTTTTAAATAAATAAATGATGTTAGTAATTTCAAATAATATTTAGGTTAAATTAAAGATAAAATATTTAGTTAAAATTAAAGGAAGTTGCCACCGACGATGGTAAAAGACAAAAATATAGAAACAACAACCAACTAAAGCGATTACGTATTGTTTTAATATACAATATAAATGATATAGTAACATGGGTATATTGAGTGAAATGTCCACGCTCCGACAGCCAAACTGCAACTGGGCTATTCGGACACAGAACACAGAGTGAAAGTATGAAGGCATAAGTCACTGCAGAAGCACGATGACTCACGCTTACTACGCGGGTATTACTTTCAATGTGTCTCGCTGATGAATCATCTTCGGAGAGATCCATCATGAAATCGAAAGTCTTTAGTAAATGTAGATTCTCTTAAAAACTAGAGAACAAAACATTTGAAGAACTGACTAAATTTAAGACATTTTTCATAAAATTGAAACCTGTGTTTGAAAGTTCTAACTGTTGCTAAAAATTTAAATTGGTGGAAGATATTTTTCCCGTTTTTTTAAATAAAAAATAGCTACTACAAGAATCCCTGTTAGCCAAATTGTGCCATCTTAATATTATAATAACTCCAAAACAGGATTAAAAAAAATGGTTTGAACATCCATTATGTGTGTCAATATAACAAATCCAAAGAAATAATTAATTTTCCATTATTATCATCGCTTTACACCAGTAAATTAGATTAAACAGTGAACTGGTAAAATTTAGAATGTGATAGCATTCTAAATCTTGATTTAATCTTGAGATAATTGTTACACATCTAGGATTTGATTTCAGACCAGAAATATCCTCTTTTTACCGATTTCGATACGCAAACCCATTAAAAAAGATACAACGACAGATAGAAAAATAAACATTTTTTCCGACTGATTTGATACACACACACAAAGGCGCACGCTCGCACGCACGCACGCGCGCACGCATAAAAAACAAAAAGGCGCTTATTACAGGTTATCAGCTGTATTTTTACGTTACGTATGTCAAAAGCAAACTGAAAATTTTGCGAGAAAACAAACAAAAATGGCGCTTATAATGCTATCAGCTGTTTCGTGCATTATGTGTGTTAAAATAAACTGTCTTAATTTATTTGACAATTGAAATTTAATTCTGATCGCAAAACAATCCACATATGTAGCGCGTACGAAATTTATTTGATCAAAAAACCATTTTTTTTGTTTAACAAGTGAATAGAGAGAGATGCTATGTTGCCACTCTCTTCTCGAATGCGAGAGCACATTCGTGGTCAAAGTCAATTATTAATTTTGTCGATTGCAAAATCTCTTTGTGTTCAGTTGTATTGCGTCACCGTACTCCGTTGTAGAAGTTCGTGGCAGTCTAAACGCAATGTTTGGCATTAATTAGATAAGTCGATTTGGACCTATACGTTGGCCTTCAGGTTCAGACATCACTCCATTGGACTCAGACATCACTCCATTGGACTTCTTCGTGTGGGGATTTATTAAAGACGTAGAGTTTGAGAAAGAGTGTGACAGTGAAATAGAGATGCATGCACGTATTATCGTTGCTTTTGACAAACTTATATGTTCCATTAACCAAGTTATTTCTTTATTTAATAGAGCCCACGAACAAACAAAAAAACGTGTGCAAAAATGTGTCGAAAACGGGGGCCGACATGTTGAAAATGCTTATTTCATATAAATTGTTCTTTAATTTTCATTAACTTGCGATTTTAAAACTTATTTTTACTTCAGTCGATTGAAAAATCAATGCAATCATAATTTGATTGCAGCTTTGCTTCTGTAGGTAGGTTTTTTGATTGCAGCTTTGCTTCTGTAGGTAGGTTTTTTGATTGCAGCTTTGCTTCTGTAGGTAGGTTTTTTGATTGCAGATTTGCTTTTGTAGGTAGGTTTTTTGATTGCAGCTTTGCTTCTGTAGGTAGGTTTTTTGATTGCAGCTTTGCTTCTGTAGGTAGATTTTTTGATTGCAGCTTTGCTTCTGTAGGTAGGTTTTTTGATTGCAGCTTTGCTTCTGTAGGTAGGTCTTTTGATTGCAGATTTGCTTCTGTAGGTAGGTTTTTTGATTGCAGATATGCTTCTGTAGACCGTATTTACCCACCTCAATGGTAGTGCATTGACCTATATGAAGTAATATACTATAAGTCAATGCGGTAATGTGATAAATTTCCACCACAATGACGCAAATTTAAGTTAAACTAAATTGGGCGCAGGCAATGTTGCGTACAAAACATTTGATTACTACGCAAAAATATTATGTATATGTTTTGAATCAAAAGGCTATTTATTACACAACTCGTACAGCAATAAGAAATGTCATCCTCAAAGATATTGGAAGAGGCGCGCGTTCCGTGAGAGCTTCTTCCAAAATCTTTGGTCACCCTATCATCGCTCAGCATGCTAGATGCGTCATTAAAGACATTGTATTTTGCAACAAATCCATATTATGTCGTAATATTAATTAATTTCGTAGATTTCATAGAGATCCGTTCGTGGTTGCTAGATATTTACATAAAGTAATAAAAATCAATTCAAAACAACCACGGGCTAACGTCAGTTTGCGTGATATACATAGTGTATATATGGGCGTAAGTTTGTGCAAAAGTAAGTACATAAATACTGTACACATGAAATAAAACAAATAATTTAAAACGAAGGACATTTCTTCTTTATATAGTCATTATTACTTTACAATTACAGTAATTTTTCCTTTACTATTATGGCCATTTTACTTTATTTTAATTTGTCATTTTTACTTCACAATTACAGTTCTTTTTACTTTACAATCACGGTTATTTTTATTTTACACTTATGGTTATTACATTACGTTATAATTACGATCATTTTGCTTCAAAATGACGGTCATTATAACTTTTCCATCGCAGCCAGCTTTACTTCACAATTACGGTTATTTTTCTTATACAATTACGGCAATTTTTATCTCACAGTTACTGTTATTTTTAATTTCAAATTACTGTCCTTTTTTCCTTTACAATTACATTCACTTAAATATAACCCGTTTTCCAAATTAAATACCAAAAATTTTAAATTCAAATCCTTTAGGTATTTGTTCCAGATAAAATTTACGTATGGTGGATGGATGTTGTAATGAATCTGATGTCGATGTTGTAACGAATCCGCTGCGGTCAAGTCAAATAACCTATTTTTAGGACTCCGGCGTGATACAAGACAACTTTATAACCCCTTAAGTATAAGACAACTTTATAACTTTTCAAGTAGCTGCTTTAGACGGCGAATTCAATTAATATGCGGCAAAAAGCAAAAATTGTTAAAAGTTGAATATGCCTTACGTGTGTGTAAACTCCAAAGAAAGAGACGTTACTGAGCAGGGCTTCCAAAATTAAATTGTGATTCTATTTACGATTCTTTTCATTTCTAAGCAACTTTAGCAAAATATTATCTTTCAAAATGATGGCCAATGTCTGTCATAACTTTCCCCCTCCTTCTAATTTTTCATTCAAGGATTTGAGAAATTCTAGGTTTCTGTCTAATACTAGTTTCCAACTAAAACTTTCAATTCAAATATACCGATTATATATAGAATAACTTATTATTTGAATCGGCAATTTCATTACATAGACCATTTCACATGTTCCAAAACACGCATCCGCCCAGTTTATAAATGCAATATACCGATTTCATATAGAATAACCTATTATTTGAATCGGCAATTTCAATACAAAGACTATTTCACATATTCCAACACACGCACTCGCCGAGTTTTTAAATGCAATATACCGATTACATACAGAATAACCTATTATTTGAATCGGCAGTTTCATTACATAGACTATTTCATATGTTCCAGACACGCACTCGCCCAGTTTTTAAATGCAATATACCGATTACATAGAGAATAACCTATTATTTGAATCGGCAATTTCAATACATAGACTATTTTACATGTTCCAAAACACGCACTTACCCAGTATTTAAACGCAAAAATGTTTAGTTTATAAATATTTGTCTAGTAATGAAAAAATATTCGAACTTTACAGAAAGTTAAATTATATATACATACATAGAATTCAATGACACGATGGTAAAATGAAAAAGGGCGTACCCATGGCAAAGCGAGCAACACGACGATCTACCAATGATGTTGCGCGCTAGTTAGTCATCAGTGGATGCGGTGTTCAAAATTGTGGTTCAAAGACCAGATAGCTATCATCATTCAGTTCCAGGATCTGTATATTATCGGACGGCGTCAGGATTAATTGGTACGTGTCTGTCGCAATTAGAGTGGACAATGACGTCACCTCCGCCAACTGTGCGCGTCCTGCTTTCGAGTAGTTAATAAGCATTAATTGACGAGGCGTAGGTACTTTGTTTTTTTCTGTACATTTGCCCTTTCGGCATGCAGCAAAAATCGCGGCGGATGATGCTTGCAATTTGATATCGATAAAACAACTACCGTGTACTTACAGATTACTTGTTAAAATTACCATTGTTTTAAATTTTGTATTTAAATTAAGTATGTCAAAAACTAAATCGTGTCATGTATAAAAATCTTAAAGAACAAAGTAAGAAAAAAAGAATTGTAACGATATAATTTTACCGATATTACGATAAAAATTAGATTAATTATGTGTATTTACACATGCCACACGCATATATATATATATATATATATATATATATATATATATATATATATATATATATATATATATATATATGTGTGTGTGCGTGCGTGCGCGCGTGCGTGCGTGCGCATGCGCGTGGGCTTGCGCGTGCGTGTGCGATATATAATCGTGGTCAACTAATAAGTGACATTAAGTGAGTCAGATTTTTCTTTCAGTCCACATAATTTGTATGTTCATGGAACTTTGAGGCTTATACTAATGTTGACCAATATTCTAAATATACATAAGTATAGTGAAGTTAAGAAAATATCTGCACATATTTAAGGAAACTTAAACGCAACTATTTTTGCGTTTGATTTGATTATTAGTAAATAATCAAGGACACGTATGAAAACGTACAAAATAACATAAACAGAAACTAATTCCAAAATTTCACTGTGATTTAGTGATTGTCACTGTCGGATATAACCATTTACAGTGGCGTAGCATCAATGATATCTAATTACCATGTTTCTGTAGAAATGTTGTTTCAAACATCTTGAATCGTCGCAAAACTGATCTACAGCGCCTTTGCTAGCAAATAATTAAGGACACGTATGAAAACGTACAAAATAACATCGACAGAAACTAATTCCAAAATTTCACTGTGATTTAGTGGTTGTCACTGTCGGATATAACCATTTACAGTGGCGTAGCATCGATGATATCTAATTACCATGTTTCTGTAGAAATGTTGTCCCAAACATCTTGAATCGTCGCAAAGCTGATCTATAGCGCATCTATATACTATTGCTTTGAATTGAGACTTTATCTTCCTTTGTATCCTATACCCTATGGAGTTTAGGTCTGGGCTATTTGGGAACCAATCTAGTACCAACTCCTTTGCGAGAAAATATTTGACGGGCTGCGCTGTATGCTTTGGGTCTTTATTGTATTGAAACGTCCATATAACAGGAAGAGTTTCTTGGGTATAAAGGAGCATGGCTTTTTGCCATATTTCCGTGTATTGGTGTCGATCAAGTGTAATTAATTTTTTTTTAATACGCCCTAAGGAAACTAAACTTTTTCTAAACTTTATTCAGTAATTTTTATATGATGCGAGTATAAATAATCACACAAAAGGCCGACAGAGAGACAAAAATTTAAAAACCGCTCAATTTCTTCGTTGTAGTTTATTTATAGCTACAAGAACCCAAATTAAGTTTTTTGAAAATACCTTCAGTGCACACACTTCTTGTCGTTTCCAATTTTATTATATTGACAGATTAGAGTGTGTTTGTGCATATCTCGTATTCTTCAATTTTTACAGGCATGAAGTCGCAATTTTGACTATGAAAATATTCACGAAATACATATCACAGAAGCCATTCCTACTAACCAAGAAATCAATCAACAGAATTTGTCTACAAAAAAAATATGTAAAACTCAACTTAATCAATTCAATATTGCGGTAGGCACTGGTACTGGGCATGAAAATACGACGCATTAAGTTAAAACGGATGCGTTGTTGGTAGGGTTGCCAGATGATCAATGCTCACTATAATTTTTCAGAACGTATTCTATTATATTAGCCGCTATTTCAGCTCAAGCTTACATTGCTTGTGTATTCCCCAAGCCTCGGTTAATATTGTGAGAATCTCAGAGAATCAGAACCCATAGGCCGAATTTGCTCAGGACATCCCTATTACTTTATAACGTTCCTCACATAAATTACAAAGTGATCTATTTCGCGTCGGGTTATATATCATTAGTGAAGTCTGGTATATAATATTTTTCGATTGCTAATTATTTTCTCGCAGATTCGATTTAAAAAAAACATATTACACAGTGGTCTATTTTGCGACGGGTTATATACCACTAGTGAAGTCTGGTATATATTTATGGCCATTTTTTACAATTTGGTACATTTTTCGATTGCTAATTATTTTCTCGCAGATTCGATTTAAAAAAAAAACATATATTACCCAGTGATCTATTTTGCGACGGGTTATATACCACTAGTGAAGTCTGGTATATATTTATGGCCATTTTTTACAATTTGGAACATTTTTCGATTGCTAATTATTTTCTCGCAGATTCGATTTAAAAGAAAACATATATTACACAGTGATCTATTTTGCGACGGGTTATATACCACTAGTGAAGTCTGGTATATATTTATGGCCATTTTTTACAATTTGGAACATTTTTCGATTGCTAATTATTTTCTCGCAGATTCGATTTAAAAAAAAAAACATTACACAGTGATCTATTTTGCGACGGGTTATATACCACTAGTGAAGTCTGGTATATATTTATGGCCATTTTTTACAATTTAGAACATTTTTCGATTGCTAATTATTTTCTCGCAGATTCGATTTAAAAAAAAAAACATATATTACCCAGTGATCTATTTTGCGACGGGTTATATACCACTAGTGAAGTCTGGTATATATTTATGGCCATTTTTTACAATTTGGAACATTTTTCGATTGCTAATTATTTTCTCGCAGATTCGATTTAAAAGAAAAACATATATTACACAGTGATCTATTTTGCGACGGGTTATATACCACTAGTGAAGTCTGGTATATATTTATGGCCATTTTTTACAATTTGGAACATTTTTCGATTGCTAATTATTTTCTCGCAGATTCGATTTAAAAAAAAAAACATATTACACAGTGATCTATTTTGCGACGGGTTATATACCACTAGTGAAGTCTGGTATATATTTATGGCCATTTTTTACAATTTAGAACATTTTTCGATTGCTAATTATTTTCTCGCAGATTCGATTTAAAAAAAAAAACATATATTACACAGTGGTCTATTTTGCGACGGGTTATATACCACTAGTGAAATCTGGTATATACTTATGGCCATTTTTTACAATTTTGAATATTTTTCGATTGGTAATTATTTTCTCGCAGATTCGATTTAAAAAAAAACATATATTACACAGTGATCTATTTTGCGATGGGTTATATACCACTAGTGAAATCTGGTATATACTTATGGCCATTTTTTACAATTTTGAATATTTTTCGATTGCTAATTATTTTCTCGCAGATTCGATTTAAAAAAAAACATATATTACACAGTGATCTATTTTGCGATGGGTTATATACCACTAGTGAAATCTGGTATATATTTATGGCCATTTTTTACAATTTTAAATATTTTTGGATTGCTATTTATTTTCCCGCAAATTCGATATAAAAAAAAACATATATTACACAGTGATCTATTTTGAGACGGGTTATATACCATAGTGAAGCCTGGTATACACTTATAGCCATTTTTCACAATTTTGAACATTTTTCGATTGCTAACTATTTTCTCGTAGATTCGATTTAAAAAAAAAAACCAAGTAGCTTATTATAACAGAAGGTGGGTCAAACATATTATGGTGCATATATTTTACATTATGCATACCCAGCTAAACTTGAAAAATTCAGTACATAATAAAAATGTTACTCAATGGCAACCCTAATAATAGGCACATTACAGTATTAGAATATAAAGTAGGGAACGCATTACTTGACCCTAGCTTGAGGTAAACGTCAACAAAAAGGTAATAAATTTGTATTTAATCGATAGCAGTGCATCGTACACGAGTAAACAAACCAGTTAACTGTGTGTAAACAGGAATTTGTCTTTCTTATCGCGTTAAGCAAGTAATGTGTAAGCGATAAGGAAGTAGACAGGACGAAAAATAAATTTAATATAGATTGCCAAAGTACGTCACATACGATGAACGGGAACATTATTTAGGAGGAAATTTGAAACATACACGTAATAACAGAAAAAAAGTTTCACATATTTCGCCATATATAAATAAGGTCTATAAGAGCGTGTCACACTCTCAAGTAGAAACTGCCTTTCTTCAAACACAGTTGTTTTCTTCCTTCAATCACAGCCTTTCTAGGTTTTGACCAATTTATGTGTTCTTTAGGCCTGTAAGTCTCTATTATTTTAATATACTTTCAATTTTTCTTAACAGTGGTGGTTTCTGTTTTGAAATACCGTGTACAGATCTTATTTTTAGGGTTTCGTATTAAAAAGGTCTGAACGGAACTCCATAGTGTAACTATGCCCAATGTCCTTCCGCCAGAGTCCTCTAGCCCTTAAACTAATTAGCTCAAAAAGAAAATCGTATTTAAAATTTTCTGAGGCGCTTCCCGTACACATATATTAAAACATTGTTGAAGAAATGTTTGTCTGTCTACTCTTAGAGTCAAAATGAACTCTTAGAGTAATGTACAAATATATTTTTCAACATGATTACATATCTTTATAACAAAAGTTTAACATGACTACATATTTTCATACCAAAAGTTCAACATTAGATTTTCTGTCATCAAAGTTAATAAAAAGTAAAAAAAAGTGTTGCCACAGTAAAAAAGTTTTGAGCAAAGTTTCAAAATTTACAAATCTAAAAGGATATATTTATTCAATACGGGTTAAATTTGTTTGTTAAAAAAAAGTAACGATCGGAGAGGCTTGCAAAGCCAAAATTAGATCATTCCTAACACCAGATATATCTTAATACCCCTGAAACTTAGAGAATTCCTGATTTATATTTAAAGATAAACACTCAGATTACGTTAAATTATAATAATCAAAAGACTCAATTTGCGAAATTACCAAGAACCTCTTCAAAAATCTTTACCGGCTCTTTCCCTATTAAAGGATGTGTGGTAAGAGGACTACTAGAGAGGCAAAATGACAAGTTTAAGTGCTAACGTTCGGTTGTAGAGTAGCGCGCTATCCCCACTTCCGTCACACTTTAACGCAATTAGAAATTTCATTACTGTTCTATTTGTAAGCAAAATGTGCTGACAAACTGTAATTCAATTGAGAACTGTATTAAAAGTACACATGTTAATAATATTAATTTGAAAAATTATTAACGTGTAAAATTAATATTGTGCACAAAACTTGAGATCAAGAGCAATTTAGCACCAATTATTTTTCGAAATTTTTTTAATATGACATATATTTTTATTAAAAAAAAATATCGCGCAGCTCGCGATTATTTATGAGAAAAAATCGATCTAAAAAGAAAATTACTCACTTCAAATTTGTATATTTCATTCCCAACAATTTTTAACTAATGTAACAATTAATTTATCATTAAACATACAAAAGAATAAACGTGAATTAGTGAAATGAATGAAACGTTAAGAATGCATTAGAAACAGTAACAAAATAATCAATTATACCAACTTAAAAAATTTTTCACTATTTCAATTTATGGTAGTTTTTTCTTTTTTGAAAATTAATAACTGCCAACATTTTCATTTCTTATAAACTTTCCATATACATAAATATACATATGCACATGCACATACACTTATACATATATTCTACAAAATTAACGCCAAATATATTCACTTTTTTTATTATTTAAAAAAAGTGATAAAGTTTAATACACATTGTTTGAGTTCTTTTAGGTGGTCATGGGAAAACCGTCAAAAAAGACGAATAAAAGTTTGACCGAAGAAAATATTATCGTGAACATTCTGTGGAAGGTCAACGGGTGTTGGTGGGTTAGAGAGGCAATCTACAAAGTGGCCTCTTTTTTCTCTATCCTGTAGAGCAAAGAGACGCCGCAACCCTCTTACCACTAATACAAATGTGAATTTTCACGGAACCACAATAATATCGGATTGTCGCCGGTCATATGACGTTTTACAAGAGTTATATTATAAACGTTTGATGATCAAACATTCGGTCAAGTTTTCTAGTCTGAAGACCGGGGCCCACACCAATACGGTTGAAGAACGCGAGATGTAGGCTGCTTCAATTTAGCCGCGTAATTTTTTTTTTCGTCCGGTATTTAGCAAAAATAATATAGATCCGATGGTTGAGTTTATGAAAGGTGCGAGACAAAGTTTATAACGGCCACAATTTCATACCAGCACTGCAGGCAACAAATGAAAATGAGAACTTTGTGTAAGGTAAAAAAGAAATTAATGACTTTGTCAATTTCTTACAGATAAGAAAAAAATAGAACAAAATATAGATGGAAAGAAATAGAAAATAAAGAAAAAAAGGTTAGACTGTTTAATATTTAACTAACATAACACAAACACATTCATGTATATCTTGACAGAGCAGTCGTGATCATGATGAGGCTACACCATCATTGGTGGTTAATTATTGGCTATTGGCCGCCATCCTAATGCATTTATATAGAGGGTCTCCAACTGTTAATCTGATGGAGTCATTGTTTCGCTGATGGATGCGCTGATGGAAACGCTGATGGAGTCATTGTTTCGTCTCGATTCATGGCCAAAGAACTTCAAAATTCGAGACTGTACTTGGGTTGATAGACGTTGCGTGATGCCGAGTTGTACAAAATTCTGTCCATTTTCCTCCAGCATCACATTTTTAGGGCATCTATTGTCCGTTTATATATATATATATATATATATATATATATATATATATAAGCACTATGATATTTGTTCGAAATATAAACCATAAACAAATAGACTTTATTGTTTTCTGAATGTTGGTACCATATAACTAAAATAAAATTATTAAAAATGAAAGGTTAAAAACACAGTTAATGTTTGTGAATTGAATTTATTTATATTTGTATTATAAGTACATAATAATATGTAAGAAACTGCTTATAATTGTGTAATAAGTGCTTAGTGACGAATGTAAAAATTGAAATAAAAAAAGCTAAAACGTTTCCCGCACAAACAAGCTAAGAATTTTTGACATAATATAATATTTGTATCAGTCCACCCGCGAGCGTGAACTTGTAACGGTATGACTAGTATGGTATGTATGATATATCGTTATAGTAGATATAAAATAAATATTCGTGGCTAAACGACCAAAAATCTATCTGTATTTTTCACACTGTGAAAATTCCAAAAAACATGATGTCTTTTATTTTTTTCACTTATTGCTGTCAAAGTTATTAATTATATATTGCAATAGCTCTTGTGAATTAGCAACGCGTAATTACATTATTTTATGTTTGTTATATTATTTTTGAGATTAACTTTATCGTACTTAAAATTAGAACGATAAATTATCGGGTTCTGGAAAGGCTCTGAAAGTCGAAATAAAAGCTTCCTTGTAAAGCAATAATGATCTCTTAACGCATTTATAATAAAACAGATTATTTTTTTTATATATGATCAATAACGATCCCTTAACGAATTTATAATAAGTAAAACAGGTTATCAAGAATTAGACACGTAAAGTTTAATGCGAGAAGCGGGAAAATTGCCACTCACCAACAATTCCTACAATGATGAACACGATGGCGCACACCGACGCGAATATAGTCGCCTCCCGCGGGTAGCTGACTCCTATAGTAGCGTTGTTGAATTCCATCATTACTTCCTGACAAGCACTAGCACATCACTATTAATTCGATTAAACATTCAAACTCACTTCACTAGGAGCGCTCACTACTGTGGGAGGCACTTCGCGGCACTCTAGTCATTTTTTACTTTTTGAGGGTAATACGAGAGTGGCCTTCGTCTTGAAGTTCGTTCAGATTTAGTTGTGTGAAGCGTGAACCGGATAATCTGAAACAATAAAGAACAACATTTACCTATATGTTTTCTATAATCATAGGTACTTATAAATAAACATTTTAAAAAAAAAATAGAAATGCTGGCTGCGTGGAAAGCGAGCTAAGAAGTTTGCCGAAAAAATTCATACTACGTTTATTATAAGCATACATGCACTAATGAAGGTGATTCAGGCAACTAGCTATGCGAAACGTACAGCAATAATAACAGATCTTATATAATAAATTTATTATAATGCCGTCTGTACCAATTCTCGGCGACTTAGTCGTAAAAATTAGTCGACTCTCCAAACTCTTACTAACCAAAAGTGGTTACACGCAATCGGAGGCCATTTTATACTTTTTTTTCGACCAGTAGTGTAGGTCTCCAATTACGTAAGCTCTTTTGGTCAGTATGAGTTTCGAAAGCTGACAATTTTTTACGGTATGCACCACACGTGGTCAGGACTCTCAGTCGGGCTTACTGACAGTTAAAAACGTATTTCGTATACAAACTTTAGCGATTGTACTGTGCAATAGGGTATAGTTAATAAAGTAGACTCTTGTTTTGACTCGACTGACAGTTAATGAGAAACAGAAATATGTTTTTAACCGTCAGCAAGTCCGACTGACAGTGCTATTGTGTGTGGTGCATGGACACAGGGAATATATTGTTGCGCTTGCATTTATTTATGAAATCACTACATATTATAAACTAAAGTGTCCGTGCGTGTTTGTTTTTCTACGGTATAGTTAATAAAGTAGACTCTTGTTCTGACTCGACTGACAGTTAATGAGAAACAGAAATATGTTTTTAACCGTCAGCAAGTCCGACTGACAGTGCTATTGTGTGTGGTGCATGGACACAGGGAATATATTGTTGCGCTTGCATTTATTTATGAAATCACTACATATTATATAAACTAAAGTGTCCGTGCGTGTTTGTTTTTTTACGTGTATATTAAAAACACAGGAAAACTGAATTAATATCAATGCAGTTTTAACTTATATTTACAACGTTTACCCCAGAAGGTTTGGTGTATTACGTAAAAGTGACTGAATGTTTCAAAACACAGCGAACAAAAAAAAGTTGACTGAGTAATCTTAATTTTTCAAAAAAGACAGCGGCAAAAAACAGCGAATCTAAGTAGATTAAATATTACTTTAATTATTTTCTGTTCTAATTTCGTGACTAATTATTTAAAATATTTTCTTGAGGATTTTTAGCCACTGTGTGAATCCAGGGCTGGCAAGTATAATATAGAATAATGAGTTGCATATATTTGTTGTTTGAAAAGATATTTTTTTTATTCCCATTGTATTTGCTTTTTTAGGGTTGATAATTAAGGATTAGCTTATAGCTTATAGATCGATAAATAATAATAGCTCTGAATATGTAAATTTCTAAGAAACTAGTGCTATGTATGAAATGTCTATAATTATTACTTCACAAAACATCGTTAATGTTTAAATTGATAGAATAAATCATATCGATAAAACATAATGATTTATGTATAGCCAGCCCTAAAATTTTTGCCTCCTAAAAACATCTGCATAAAAACGTGAAGACAACTAACTGCCTTTGACTAGTGAAGTGTATTGAAAATTCTTCGTCCATACTGATAAAAACTCGGGTTAGTAAATGTACATGACCAAACGCCATAACATGATAACATGCCAATTCGATGGCTCCAGTTGTGTGGAGAGTGACTAGTCTCAGCAGTACTACAGTAATAAACGTTAAAAATATTTTATTAATATGTAAGTTAGATTACGCAAATAATTAGACCTTAGAACATCATGTCAGAAGAAGTGTGCTCTTTACATTACACATTCTAGGTACCAACACTCAAAATATGACGACACCGGCTCAATGGCCCTCAATGAATCCGCTCGCTTGCCGACTACCCACACGCCGCCATTGTTTGGTTGGTAAAAAAAGACATAATCGCCCACGGAGCGATAGACAATACCACAGACAATACCGGGCCATCACAATATTTACTAAATATATACAACCATAATTCGGGAGTATCGGAACTTCCGTCAAAACACAATGTCGAATGGAAGGGCGCACCCTTAATGCGTCAAAAGGGGAGTATTCAATTCACTATTAGGGCTTCCAACTGTTTTATTACTCATCGTTTTTTTGTTTGTTTAAAGAACAATGTTTGTTTTATTGCTCATTTTCTGAATAAGTCGGAAACCAACTCTGAGCGCGGGCGGGATTCGATCTGAAGTTTGATCGACTGTATAGTCCGGGAGTTTTAATTAACTTAGCTTCAAAAAAGATTGAATATAATTTGTAAAATAGAGTAATCCGAGAATATGTCATAAAACAAAATGATAGATGGAATTCGCTCGAAATCATTTTTATATGAACGTGCTCACTAAGCCCTATTTGATGCACATTAAGACCATTTTTAGTCCAGGGCTTCAAAATAAAAAATTGCGTAAGGATCTTTCCTTTTCTTCTTTTCTTCTTTTCTTTTGATTATACCGTGTGCGGACAAGAAATTTTCCTTCACTTTTCACCTCCTTACTTATCCAGTACGAATTCATTAAAAAATTGTACCTCCTATAGACTTAAATTTCCTGCATGTTGAGAACTACCTGCAAAATTTCATACAGACAGACGATGACATTATAAAAGCTGAAACACAAAATATGAGAATGATTCACAAAAAGAACATAAACTTGGCTTTGTCAGATCAAAAGAACGGACACCGGATTTACAAAAAACTCTATACGAAGCTCTTTTCTTTGTATAGAGTTTTTTGTAGGACTCAATTGAGGGATTAATAAAAAGAGGACTTAATTGAGGGATTGATCTGAGAAATTGATAAAAAGAAGGCCGCGTACGGAGCAACGTAAAGGTTCGCTCACATCTGCTCGATCAAAGCGTTGAGGGAGCGAGATGCTTTTGACCTATTGCGATAGGACAGAGATAGAAAGTATATGTAGTGTTTTGGGATATACACATGTACAGTTGTGATTTCAAAAACTACCGTGAAAATATAATTTTTTGACCTGCTATTGAAAAATACGCGCATGAGAACACTCATGAAGGCGAAACCGTCGGAACAAATTGTTAAGATAGAGATGTGCCCAGCTTCATCGTCACTGCTCACGTCGTACGTAGGTAAAACCTGAAATGGAACCTAACATTGAAATTTTATTAATAATATAAGACCAGCTTTTATTTATCAGTTCATTCGTGTTCCCTATACATATACGGACTTATTTCAATAGCGTGAGTTCATTCGCGCCTAGCGCTATCTATTGGAGTTAGTCTTAACTAATAGGAGAATGTGCAAACGTAAATAACAACTAAAGAAATAAGTTTGGCGTTTCCCACTTTAGTCCACCTCAGTAGGAAGAAGTGGAGATTAAAAGAAGAATAAATGTAAGAAAATATGTCTGCGGAACGCGAGAAAACGGAAGTTAGTTAAAATGGATGTTGTCCTTAGAATTTTTTTCACTCTCTTCAGAACAAGACAATGCTTAACTCATCATGAAGTTCTGGACAAAAACATGTAATTCGAGACACACAATGTATTCGTAATGAGTTATAGTGGAGCTGGGGTTTTAACCGGGATCAGGTCGCTTATATGTTATCTATGTAGGTCGTACTTGCGCTCACGGATTTGTCATGCGGGCGTCCTTGTCGTCCTGCCGTTTAGCCGTTTACTGAGTAACATATTTGTTCACAGAAGTCGAATTCGTCCTGTTTTATCCTGGAGTCACGAAGAAGTTAAGCCATTGCCTTATCCGGAAAGAGTAAAAATTTTCTTTAAAAAGGGCTATATATGGTTATACTTCCTTTCTCTACTTCTTTCAACTAACTCACGTTTCTCGAGTTTCAAAGAGATATAACTGTGCACATTTTCATTTTCAAACTTTTCCAACTATCATGTCCTTTGCTATTGTATAATATATCCCGTTTTCTTATACGAGGGCTTGTGAATAAATATTGTTCTCTGTATTTTCGTCTCGAACTGGTCTGTATCTATAGGATAAATGTATTCTAATCTCATTGAAATAAATGTATGTCATCATTTACTTTTTTATCGTTACATATAATATAACAATAATTATATAATAAATAATTTTAAAAAATAGTTTAAAAATAAACAGAAAATATATTACCATCATGATCGCTTTATATTTTATACACATAATTTACGACGTCATGATTATTTACACTTTGTATCTCCTAAAACAAAAGAAATATTCGACTATCCGAAATTGTGAACATTTTTAATAAATAATTTCTAAACTTTAAAACAAGGCCCAATTATTATTATAAATCGTTTTTGACAACAAAGAAATTATTGTAGATTTTAGAATTATAGAGAATTCATTTGTTTTATTCATTTCCCGTAATCTCTAACAGTCGCGGAAGTGAAACTAATGTCCGACACCAGAGGACCTTCCTCTAAATAATCTTAAAAATATGGCAAAGTATTTATTTTCGAAACAACGGCATACGTAAGGGGATATTCACCTCCATGTTTTACGAGCTTGGCTACACAAGTGACACGTACTCGTCAAGGGGCCGAAGTATGCAATGTTTGGTCATTACGTGGAATATTTACTGATTATGTACTCTTTTGGTGTAAACATGTAATAACCTTCCATTCACCTTCACGGGATGAAGTTAGTATCGCTGGTAGTTTTGCATATTTCGAAGAAACTTTTGGATCAAACTATTTAAGAAGACTTTCAAGTGGTGGCTGTTAAGTTACATTTAAATTCTTGACTGGCCTGTTGAGTCAGCCATAGAAAAATTAGTTTTCGTTCTGTTGTAATTTTTTTAAAACACCTTATTTGATCTTGATAATGTTAATACAGTATTTATTCGTTTAAGTATTATGTTTATTTTTCCACAAAACATCGTGAGGAAAATTACAATAAATTATTACAAATGTGAATGAGCGCATCCGTAAAACACTATATTCTTGTGTATAATTTATATGTATGTATATGTATGTGTATATATATATATATATATATATATATATATATATATATGTATATATATATCACCATTTTGCAATCGCTATGCTGCAATATCAAAAATTTATTTGACTTTTTATAACCAGTCCTATGTTGTATTATGTTACTTTATGAATGACGGAAACGTTACGCTGTTATTATAGCCTTTAAGTAGATTTCCGCATTCTGTATTATCGTGAAATCTGTATTTTGACAGCCGCCTAAAATGGCGTCTTATTTCACTTCATATAAAGGTACATAGCTAACACAGTATAAAAACGCATCTCCTGTGATTCATACATAAAGTACAGAACTATTATCCTCGAAATAACTGCGTCCTTTTCTTTCTGCTCGTAAAATTATATGATGCTATTCTTTTCTCGCAAGTCAACGAAAAATAGCCTTACTTTAACGAACAATAAAGCTTAATACAAAGCCAGTGCGAAACGACATGCAAATTTTTAAAGCGAACGTTAAGACAACCGTTATTGTCGTGCGTTATCTAACGTACCTATAGGTTAAGCAAGTAGTGAATGATAAAACATAATGCTCAATGCTTGTATAAATTACATCACAGAATCTTTACAGTTATCGAAGTAATAACAATAACGATAAATGAAGGCAGTGTAATAAAACAACCCAAGGACATAAAAAAATGGTGAATGCGTTAATACATCCCTTTGATTGTTTCAGATATAAAATGGTTGTTACCCAACAGATGACGTCAATTTTCCACGAACCTTTTTTTCTTTTAATAATAAAACGTAGAGCAAACAACATAGTTTCATTCGACTCAATTTGTTTTTATAGAAGAACATAGCAAAGAAAAACGTGTGAAATATAACTAACCATTTTTTAATTAAATATTCAAACGATAAAACGTTAAAACTGGTTTTGTCATAACTTAGACTGTAATCTGTGTAATAGCGCATATTTAATTATCATCATCATAATCATATATATTAATACGCTAAGGTTAAGATGTTACTCTCCCTTTTTAGAAAAAACCTCACAACTAATCCGCATAAATTATATATCATTTTATAGATAATTGCTTGCTCTACCGGCATCCACAACTAAAAAATTTATTATTGCTATTGTTTTTGCAAATTAATTAATTATTAAAATTATATACACAAAACAGCAATGCTGCCATCTGAGCTTCATAATGGAATAAATAATGCGAAGACTTCGCACGGGTCACGCTAGTTGCGTATAATTACTTTGGAGACAAAAGCGATTAAATTGTGGCCATACTTCAGTTGTTATTCTCTGGAAGTGACACCCACCTAACACCAGTAAAGGCTTAGTTAATAGTTAATACGTCAAAGCGGATCGAGTCCGCTTTCAGCTTTTTTACATTCGCAAAGTAGAGTTCCACATCTATTCTACAAAATAAAGTTATTTTTGTAATTTGCTCGATAACATTTTTGGCACTATATTTCAAGAGTTACAGGGCACAGGGACGCTGGACACATCACACCAACCGTTTTGAAACTATCTCTCAGACGAGGCTATAAAATAAAAAACACCCAAGGGACCTCAATTTTTAAAATATTTATTCACGAGCCCTCCACAAAAACTTGTTGCTTCTCTTTACATGTATGAGGCTATTTATACTAAAACACCTTAATTAAGAATTTCGTCTGAAAAAAATATTTTTCATCTGTCAGAGATGTATTTAGAATTTAATTTCGGGGAGGGCCCGCAAGTCTTTGTTTCAAAGTGTATCAAAAAATGAAAAGCGAAGCAAAATACGCAAAATACAGTAATGTTCATTAATAAAAAAAAAACAATTTATGGTTTTCTATTTGTCATAATACTGAGGATTGAATCGGTCCAGAGAATGGTAATTACGGCTAATGAGCATAGATTCTCATTTGATTTCCAAGAAAAAAAATGCCCGTTTTCATTGAAGAACATCATGGTTAAACTTTTTTTTATCTTATATAATTTTAATTTGTTTCAGCTTCTGTTTTTTTTTACTTTTAATGAATAGTTTTCCCAGAAAACAATTTCTATCGTAAGTCATTTTTAATTTATGTAACATTGATACGAGTTCAGAAACAACAAATTGTCGGTTTACCATACTAACGGACACACAATTTAACTGGCCACTAAGTCCGTTATTACTAACAACTAGGCAAACCAAATATTTCACGCGAGCAAAGTCATGAACATTAAGCTACTATAATATGTAGCTAGATATCCTTAAGAATATAAACTTTATATATATTTATGTTCGAACTCGTGAATGCAAGGCATACAACACATACCAGGAGTTATTTCGTCTCAATCTTTGAAGAACTTTTAGTTAGTTTTAGCAGCATTTTTGTCATTCATTCTGGTCGCGTTTGTTTTTAGTTCCGCTTGCTTACCGGCCGCGTTGCCACGAAGAGTAAGAAGGGTTGCTACGATAATGCGAAATCCAAAATACATTCGCTACTATTATGTATGTATATATATGACTTTACCCTTCAAGGGACAACCCTATTGCCAATTCGTAACTAACTATGTCCATACTACGTGCAACGCCCCACTTGTTTACGTAATCGATTATGTCGTATCAAATATCGCTTCACATTACCGACACTCACCAGTCGTAAGTGTTTCGACATGCTTAATATTTCTACAGACATCACTATTTTTCGTTAATAGCTGAGTAGTAATTATTAATTACATATGTTCTAAATGGCATCAAATTAAATAAGCAAAATAATTTAATGACAAAAAAATGAAAGTTATTTGGTTTAGAATTGAATGCCGCTAGAAGACCAAAATGGTGAAACGCTCACTTGTGAACTAAGTTATGGCGCAAACCGATTTAAAAATTTAACACAATCAATGACTTATGTTACAGGATATATAGTTTGCGATGACTGTAACTTGGAAAGAAGTAAGTTTTTCCCTATTTTAATTTTTTTTAAAAGATTATAACTAACAATTTTTCGGAACTTTGAACAATCGATCACGATTTCTTCTATAAAACAATCGATTGAACAAAATTGTTCCCTTACAAATTATGTTTTTGTGCCGAAATACTTGTTCTTTTTCTATTCAATTTTGAATTCATTTTTTTAATATCTACATATTGAAATGGAAACAGAAAGAAAAAAATTGTGGAATCTGCGTCATCGAGCAGCGAAAGTTACAGATGCTTCTTTACTCCTTCAATTATTGAACGATATCAGTGTCATTTGTCCTTAATATTTCAGAAATGATTAAGCCAAGTGTTATGGAATGAATTCCTCATAGTCAACTTTTCGTTTCATACACTGCGATCCATACACTCCGTATTGTTCTAATTTAAAAACGTGAAAAAATTAAAATAAATCCGCAAAAAAAACATTTGAAATTTGACATTTGTCTAGAGTAAAATTATTTCGTAAATTGATTTTGTGAAAAAAATGGCTACTTTTTTAAATATAGAAAAACGTTTTTAATGTTAGTTTTATTTCAATTTCTGAAATAAAAAACAGCCTAAGTTTGTTCAATACCTCTTGAAATAGTTGATGCAAGTTAACTGAAATAACTTTATTATGAAGTTCAAAACCAAATACTAATTTATTTACTTTTTTTTCAAACAAAAAGCTGATTTTTTTTACAAATCACCTTTTTGGTTTTTTCCACTTTGTTCACAAAAAGCTTTTTTTGTTTTTTAAATAAATAGCTGAAAAATTAGAGGGCGGGGTGTGTTTGGCAATGACATGTCATTTTGAATCTCAATATTTCACAAACCAGGCTTAAAAACAAAGAAAAAAAGTAAATGGAATTTCAACTAATTTTGAAAGATCTATCCAACAATACTTTATTCGGATGAAACAGTGAAAAAATTCGGTTCCACTTGTATGGTATGGAGAACGGAGAGGTATATTAAAACGTTGTTTTTACTTTTGCTATATTTTAATTGGAATCCTCATATGAAGCATTCACTGCAAAATTTCATGTACATGGAATTTGTGAGACTCCGATATATAGATGTGACTTTCTGACTGGGTTAATTATTTCCCTACAGAATCCTAAAAATGGAGAAAAATCACTTTTGTAGTGTTAGAGTAGTGTAATTTACTCGAACTTTGCAGAACCCTAAAAAGAAAGAAAAATCACTTCGACTTAGTGATTTTCTCCGCTTTTAGTATTCTATATTGTTCGAACAAAATAACATTCACACTAAAGTTTTTATTATTATGAAAAACTTTTATTTAAATTCCTTACAAGTAAGAAAAATAGCGCCGACAGCTCAGGTACAACACGTCACATAATCCAATTCTAATCCTCATACGAAGCATTCACTTGCAAAATTTCATGCACATGGAATTTGTGAGATTCCGATATATAGATGTGATATTCCGATACAGGGATGGAAATGACGAGATTTTCTGGGTTTCTTATTTCCCTACAGAATCCTAAAAAGAGAAGAATCACTTCGACTAAGTGATTTTCTCTGCTTTTAGTGTTCTCCATTGTTCGAACAAAATAAAATTCACACCAAGATTGTTATTATTATGAAAAACTTTTATTTCAATTCCTTACAATAACGACGACAGCTCAGCACAACACTTCACACAATAATAAAGCACAACTCGGCAATGTTTCGCTCGGTACGGTGTATGCATTATTTAGAAAACATATATGCGCTAACAACAACTCCTCCTGCAGCAACGACATATGAATTTATTAAGCAAATGACACATAACTATAAGAGAAACATCAATGAACAGGTTGTGAAGATCGAAATCACAACATGTCGAAAGTCACAGTCGTACATCAGTGTGTCAAGTGCACTGAGCATCCGTCGTTGAATAGTAAAACAGCGACAAGACCGCGCCACGCATACAAACTGCTCGCATTAGATGGAGTTATATCATATGTATTGTCTGCATCGCTATACATGACTGTTTCCAGTAGAGTCTCCACTATTATATTTTACCATACTAATTTTATAAAGAGGAATGTTTTGTTTGCTTGTTTGTTTCTTAGGTTTTGGCACAAAAACATTTTATCCAATTGATATTAAACTTTCACCATCGTTTAGCTTCTAGTATTCAGATGGATATAGTGTATCTTTTTAGAGCGTGTGGCCAGTGAGCTACAATGTTTTAAGTGAAAGAAGAGGTAGTTGGAAGACTGTATTTTCGAGTTAAACCATTGTTATACTGGTTTACTACATACATTTTCGGCCTCACAAAATTTAACCATGTTTGTGATTACAAGGCGCAGCTCAACTGGTTAGGTATTAGCTGCCGGTGCAACTTGCACATTCTCTGGCTTCTCTTTAATGTGTTGAAGTATACTCGTAGCCTTTATTATTTTGGTTTAAGCTGTGAAAACCTCCTTACTTTACTTACCTCCGAACATGATACCTTATTCAATGAATTTTCTTGCACTGTTCATGCTAATAAAAACAATGGAACAAGTTATATCGTGATATCCGGAATGTGCTGTCAATTCACGTATTCAAAGTTCATCTGAAAAAAAAACATTCGTAACTCTCAATCGTCCCCTCCCAGGGACTTTCTCCTAAATCCTGTCCCCCTCTTTTATTCTTGTCAATATATTTTTATCAATTATTTGTTATTGCTTATTCTTTTTTGTTACCTTGCCATTTTACTTGTTATTGCTTATTCTTTTTTATTAGCTTTCCCTTTTACTTGTTATTGCTTATTCTTTTTTGTTAGCTTTCCCTTTTACTTGTTATTGCTTATTCTTTTTTGTTAGCTTGCCCTTTTACTTGTTATTGTTTTAATTGTTTTTTTGCAAGTGTACTTAGAATCTTTTGCAGTCTTCCATAACAAATTATATATTTTTAACTTGGTCCTTTAATTTACAGGAAGGGATTGCCTCTATAACAGTAAATGTATCTCATATTATATAAATAAATATCAATCATAAAAATCTGCAATGAATTTCAGCGGGTTTAGATTACTTTGTTTGTTAAAAATAGTTTTCTGTTGCACAATCAAACCGCAGACCATATAATTGAGTCCAACTAACTAAACAGCTACATTAAACTAATGTATGAAAAAAAAATGTATACGCCAATGAAATCTACAAAAAAAACTTAATAATGTATGTGCATGCTTATAATAGACTCATTGCTATAAACGATTTTATGCTACAATATGGGTGGCCCCATATTGTAGCATAAATTCGTACAATCGGCACTCAACTAAATCGCAGAGTAATTAACCAAATTGCTGAGAACACCGTTAATAAACAAACCGTAAATAATGGTAGCATAAAAAATATTACAACAAAATGAAGTCACGTTCCCTTTTTTGCCCGGGCAAAGCCGGAACGTCAGAGGTAATCAATTAAGTAACTAACATGTCGAAGGTCACACTTACAAAATAAAATCAGTCAGTATATACCTATAAAATTCAAAAAATATCATTGCAAATGGCGAAAGGGAAGTCAAATTAATGACGTTTCTTATTAATGATCTCCGCAATTGCTTCAATCCAAGTGAAATCAGCCTCGCTTTGGTTCGCATTAGATATTATAATTTCAAGGATTCACATACTTAATCTTGTCAGAGAAAACAAGATTTATTCATATCATACCAAATAAATCTCGGTTATTTATCAAATTCTCTTCCCACTTTACGAGTATGTTTGCCCAAAGAAGTCTGCAGCCATGTAACCACCCACATTGTGTTTGGAGGTAACAAACGACGCAAAAGTTGAGTGGACCAAGTGCGACAAATAGTTTTTGAAATTAACTACAAATTATGAAGTTACCAACTGTGGTCAAACGTAGAACCGGATTTGTAAAGTTGTGTTTGCTTGCGACACTGTTAACAAACAAAATTAACATGCAAAATTCTCGCAGTGACCTCTGGTAATAAGGCGCATAACACACAGATAAATCTTTTAATGGCCTTTGCTGCTCAAGGACAGCACTTGGTATATTTGCACTAGGCTAAAAAATAACAAGAATTAACAAAAAAGTGCTTTCCGAAAAATGGTGCGCATGAAGTAGAGAATCTCAATTCTACTGATATAATTCTTTGAGTTCTACCCTTTATTATTAATTTGTCATGAAATGTTATATGTATATTACGGAAATTATAAAAAAATCATTAAAAATACTGTTATTAGAGGTATTGTTGACATATTGCGTAATGATAATGGAACATGTGATAATTGAATTATATGAATGGACATAAATAAAATTAATGAAACGATAAGGATCGTATACAATAAGGCTATTTTAACCATTCAAGTTTTTAAGGTGTCATAGACAAATCTCATGACATCGTCTTGTCTACCCGTCCCATTTAACCGCATATAATTTTTCAAATAAATACAAAATATTAAAAAAAAGTTTTTTTAACGTAAATGCAAACTGCGCCGTCCAGTAGGATGTCATTGGGCACGTTTTTTACAATAATATTGAGATGCCATTTAACTTTTTTATCTGTTTGAGGAATATTAAATTTCAAAATTGTGTGTAAATTTCAAAATTTTAAAAATTCTTATTCATTCGATTATATCTGTTTTGTTTAAATTGTCTAATTCACAATTTCAAGATTTACAAACAATTGCGGAAGCCTGCTTTACCTATGCGTGTTCCGACACACTTACACCTGCCCAATCTTGTTTAATACATAAGGCCTTATAATTATATTTTTCTTTACTTTAAACAAACGTCATTTCACACGTAATGTTATATGAAATATATTTTAAGAATATGATTTACATAAATATTTTTGTTGATTAATTGTAAATTGTTATGAAATTACGCATCATCAACTAACAAATTAAATTGTCAGTTATTATAAGTCAACTCTTCCGTACGTAATATGTGGAATCCGTCATTATTACTTGGTGTAACGGAATAAATTAAGATGAATTAATGTACCCTAGAAACATGATTCGTTTATGCCGCCACTTTCAATTTGATAACGTCTGCTCTCTATATTGATCTCTACGATCAACGTCAATGATATACGAAATAGGTCAGAAGTTCTTGACCATTTATAGATAAATATTCGTTGTAACAAATCACGTCACGTTATATCCGTCTTCAATCTAACTTAAAACCACAAACTGAGACAAAATGGCGTTCAACGCTTAATTGAAATTGCAATAGTAATCGGCTAACTTCGGTCCAGTGACGCGAATTTACTGCTGTGAAGCTAATTACATAAACAGATGTTTCGCCGTCAACATTTTATTGCTTCATCGAAATTACGAATAAAAAGTAATGTTAAAGCAATATTTAACTTTCCTATAAAATTAATTAAAAAGTCCAATTAGATGATATTTGCACGTTCTCGTTAATATTATAAATTAAGCGTTTTGCCCCGCGACTTCGTACACGTGGACTATTTCTCTTACCTAGTTCTTAATGACAGTGACATATGTAGCTAATGACTAATCTTGTCGTTGGTAGGCCGACATTTTTTTCTTTATTCTCAGCTTTTTTAGGTCGTATCAAAACAGTTTCTTTCCTTGACTCTATTTAAATAGTAAAATCCACATTTAAATTTGTCTAGTATTTTTTTTAAATTCTCGGTTAAATGGATAGATGGAACAAATACTAAAAGTATTTCATTCTGATTTCTGACTTATTAATAGTCCCTTATATTTATTTTTTTTAAATATTTGATTTATAAGCTTGTTTGTCATTACTGTTTAATTTATTATGTTTGAATATGGTATCTTGCGTTAAATTCGAAAAAGACAAGAAATATTTTTACCTACGATATTATAGTTTAAGTACATACTCACGTACGCACGTATTTTATGAAAGGTTTAATTCATATTTTGGTTAGTTACCTTAAAACTTGTGAACTGGGTCTTGGTCTTAGAAAGAGGCTCCCCAAGATAAATAAGTTCGTCATAACTTCTTTATAAATTATTCGACAGATACAATTGAAATAATTTTTCATTTCGTAAAATTATATGATATCGATGTTCATTTCGTAGAGTTACATGACGTCATTGTTAATTTCGTAAAGCGTTATACAGACGTCAGGAATTACCACACTTTCAAAACTAATCCAAATCGGAAACGAAACTTAAAAAGGAACGAAATATGGGGTATATTTATTGAGTTTGATCATAATTTGGAAAACTTTCTCGTTTGTCATTAATTTCATGGTTAACCATCTTTCTTGAACTATAACGTATACCTTTTTCGATTTAGTGTTACAAAAATAATTGTTTATATAGATTTTCATATTGTTTACAATGTTTTCATACATCATTAAAGTGACAATGCAGTTTTATTGGTTAAAAGTTTAACTTAAAAATGCAACCGGTGCACTTAATTAAATCATTATGGCTCATTACCCATACGATCTAAAGAAGTACTAGAAACCTTAAGAGCATCTGAATACTATAAACTTTGCGATAATGATAGTTTCATATCAATCAGTTAAACTATTTTAACCATAGACCCTAAAAAACAAGAAAATAAACTTTCTGTAATTTTACAAAATGATTATTAACGAGAGATTAAAGTGGGTTTAGCAAAAAGTTTCGATTTGATTAAGACGAATTTAACGCGCGTTACTGCATTATTAGCTTTGCTCCAATTCTATATGGTCTTAAAAAAAAACAAAACATTTCTTTTTGTAATTTTACAAAATGATTATTAACGAAAGAATAATTATTATTAAAAAAAGATTTAAGTGATTTAGCAAAACATTTCGATTCGATTAAGACGAATTTGACGCGCATTACTACGTTATCAGCTTTGCTGCAATTTTATGTGGTCTTAACAAAAAACAAAACTTTTCTTTCTGTAATTTT
The DNA here is from genome assembly GCA_039881145.1 of Druceiella hillmani. Lineage (NCBI taxonomy): Eukaryota > Metazoa > Arthropoda > Insecta > Lepidoptera > Hepialidae > Druceiella > Druceiella hillmani. Next base: position 10,110,965 of record JAYKKI010000015.1, on the reverse strand, counting down.
ACAAAATGATTATTACCAAAAGATTTAAGTGGTTTAGCAAAAGATTTCGATTCGATTAAGACGAATTTGACTCGCGTTACATCGTTATTAGTTTGCTGCAATTCTATATGGTCTTAGTCAGATCGTTGTCATCGTGTGGGTTCAAATGACGAAGTTCTTGAGTCACGCCAGTGAGTCACGGTATTGAATTCGAAAGTCTTCAAAGCTGCTCTTGAAACCGGAAGTCTTGACTTATTTGAATGGATTTTTGAGACATATGTATGTACGTCTGACATATGTTTTTTAGATGCAAAGTAGGCATACGCAGCAGGGTTAACAAAACTCGAATGTTGTGAAGATATTCATACTTTGATAGATGTCTTTACATGAACCTAATTAAGTAAGTTACTGTTATTGTTAAGCACAGCATAACATCTATTCAACTTAAGTTCGATTAAGACAAAATTTTATTCAAAGGTCTGATTTAATATCACAAACACATAGAAATAAAGAAAAAACAACTTATATATTTTTTAGTACTTCCATACGTTGAATTTGGGGGATGAATATGTTTTTGTAACGGAACCCTTGATGGGATATCTATTACTTAAGAGGTCTTATGAAATACAATCGAAAAGGCATTTACTAGACCTTTTCCGTACGTTTTTTGATATGGCCTCTTCTTTGAGAGGTATAAGTCTCCAATGTGATAAGTATAGTAGACCCCCTCCCATTTTTAGTCACATATGTAAAAAAAGAAAATGTCCGAATAACGTCATATCCATGCAAAATGATTCCAATCAACGTGCTTTTATATATTAAATTGATATAGACAACCAAGGCATTTTTGTTATGCCTATGATATATATATATATATATATATATATATATATATATATATATATATATATATATATATACATAGTGAAAATTAATAATTAATATTGGTAATAATTTAAGAGAAAGACTATGTAGACGTAAGAGTCGCTATTTATATTAGTTATTGTAAAAAATGGACGAAAGTCGGAAGTGACGAAAAGACATTTTAAAGTCAACTTTCAAAGGAGTAAACAACACTCCTTACGTCCATATGCACCAAACACGGTCAAAACTGTCAATCGGACTTACTGACAGTTAAAAACGTATTTGCCTTTCTCATTGACTGTCAGTCGTGTCGAAACAAGAGTCTACTTTACCGACCGTGCCCTATTGCACGGTCCAATCCATAAAATATTCAGACAAAATATGTTTTTAACTGTCAGTAAATATGACTGAGAGTCCTGACCATGTGTGGTGCATACGGGCGTCAGTGTTATGTACGTCAAAGGGAAAAGAAAAACGAAACGGTTAGAATATCACTCACATTTCCTTCTGTCTATCCGTTTTTCCGTCTGTCACTGTGATTGTCTGTCACTGTGATTGCCAGAAACCGTTTTATGTAAAAATATTGAAATTTAGTATAATGATAAAGGATATTGAAATGTACGTGATATTTCAACAGTTAACATTAAAAAATATTCGTATGGAAATTTTAAGGAGAACAAATAAATTATATACTAAGTACGATTTCAATTGAAATAATGACTTAAGTGCATTCCAAAACTATTAACTTTACAATTGTATGTATAAAAACTTTGTTGGGTAACATTTTGTTGCAAAAATTTTATGTATTGGATAACATTTTGTTGCAAAACGTCCTCAAATTATTGTTTATGATAAAATAATAACAAGAAAAATATTTAAAACGTGTGTAATAAAACTCGCACGAGAGGAAATATTTAGAAGGAAATAAATAAATAAATAAACTTTATAAAAAAAATTATGATAGGAAATATTTATCATAAAAACCTAACGATAAATATAATGTTTTTAAAATCATCTAAACTGATTCCTTTAACTTATTAAGGAAAAATAAATTATTTCAAAATCAAAACTAAAAAAAATTATCAAAATCTTATAATAAAACATTATTTAGAAAAAAAAGATTTAAACTCACAATGAGTATCAAACGTATATATAAGTCGAATAAATACGATAAAAAGCATTTTTAAGTGTCCATCCATCTGTCACTGGTAAATTTCTGTTGGAAAAATTCTCATAAATATTTTATCAAAATAAGCAAATTAAAAACCCGGAAGTATGCCGTATAAACATATGCTATTGTTTTCCATTTATATCCTTATCAAAAAATATATACAGGCCAGCTTTGACCTGCGGCTTTGCTTTTGTGGAAACGGGAAAAAATAATAAAGTAATTCCTCAAAAATATTTTTAAGATCAAGCCAATAACCTATTTGTAAGATTAAGACGATATTATCCATGTTGCTTTTCATACATACTTACATTCAAGCTTTTATCCCTAAAGAAGTTAATTTCTTAACTACCAAAAAAAAGGAAAAAATTATTTTTCGTTACCATTATAAAAATTGAGACGTGAAAGAAACAAAAAAAAAAAAAATATATATATATATATGTGTGTGTGTGTGTGTGTGTTATATATAATATAGTTAGGAAGTTAGGCTAGCTAAGATTGCCTAAACAGATTTCTTAGGAAAAACTACAAATATCAAGAACGGTATCGTTTAATCGAACTCAACCAAGATTTCAAAACTTTATAATAATTAATTTATTCATCATTTTTTAAATAAAATACTTCCTCAATTATTAAAAGAAAGCGGTATAAGCTCTAAGAAAAGCTGCCAGATATACTTCAAGTGCTTCCCACGAATAAGTCCAAAAGAGCAACGACTCTATCTGAAGCACTTAATGGCTAGTGTTGCGCCACCAGTCGTCAAGTATCCAGACGTTCGATATCGAAACAGGACGTAACGCACGTCTCTAAATACATCCAGAGTGAGCTCGTTTAGCTTAACCGTTCCAGGCTCACAATTTAAAGTATTCCCACTCGGGATGCATTTTAATTGCGCTGATGCGGGCAGGGCGTACACAGCGCACACGACATATTTAAATTTAAATGAATGCCCTTTTTATGAATGGACGCGAGTGTATTTTTAATTGGCGATAAGAGATAAAAATGTTGAATTTGACGTTAAGTGCTGTTAATAGTTTTAACTCGGCTCCAATAGTACACAACTTGTATACAAATGTTCTATGTATGTGAAATGTAAACGACCATATGCCAAATAGCTCATAATTAAAAAGATAATTAAGAAGATCATATTATAAAGATTAATTTCATTAAATTTATTTTTTTTTCAAAATACTTCGTGTATTACACACAATTAAAGAAAATTAAATATAACTTATAAAAGCGACCTAAAAAATTTTAAATAAGCCAGACTATTTTAATTGTAAGGGTGAATACAATAGTGGAACTAATTGGTACAAATAGGTATGTGTAACCTGTAGCAATTTAATAAAACATCTACAATTACATTTATCATCATTTGAACATCATTAGTAACATACGTCTTATTAAATTCGAATTCCAGAGAAGCAGTTGTAAGAATTCGTCGGCTCTAAATTCATTCCATCCAGCAGTGGTTATATGCAGTACAAGGATCATACTACTGTTTGAGAAAAAAATATCTGACGGCCTCTGAATGCTTATAACAGTCATGTGTAACCTGTAGCAATTTAATAAAGCATCTACAATTACATTTATCATAATTTGAACATCATTAGTAACGTACGTCTTGTTTAATTCGATTTCTAGAGAAGCTGTTGTAAGAATTCGTCTGCTCTAAATTCATTCTAACCAGCAGTGGTTATTTGCAGTCCGAGGATCATACTACTGTTAGAGAAAACATATCTCACGGCCTTTGAATGCTTATAACAGTCATGTGTAACCTGTAGCAATTTAATAAAGCATCTACAATTACATTTATCATAATTTGAACATCATTAGTAACGTACGTCTTGTTAAATTCGATTTCTAGAGAAGCTGTTGTAAGAATTCGTCGGCTCTAAATTCATTCTAACCAGCAGTGGTTATTTGCAGTCCGAGGATCATACTACTGTTAGAGAAAACATATCTCACGGCCTTTGAATGCTTATAACAGTCATGTGTAACCTGTAGCAATTTAATAAAGCATCTACAATTACATTTATCATAATTTGAACATCATTAGTAACGTACGTCTTGTTAAATTCGATTTCTAGAGAAGCTGTTGTAAGAATTCGTTCTAACCAGCAGTGGTTATTTGCAGTCCGAGGATCATACTACTGTTAGAGAAAACATATCTCACGGCCTTTGAATGCTTATAACAGTCATGTGTAACCTGTAGCAATTTAATAAAGCATCTACAATTACATTTATCATAATTTGAACATCATTAGTAACGTACGTCTTGTTAAATTCGATTTCTAGAGAAGCTGTTGTAAGAATTCGTTCTAACCAGCAGTGGTTATTTGCAGTCCGAGGATCATACTACTGTTAGAGAAAACATATCTCACGGCCTTTGAATGCTTATAACAGTCATGTGTAACCTGTAGCAATTTAATAAAGCATCTACAATTACATTTATCATAATTTGAACATCATTAGTAACGTACGTCTTGTTAAATTCGATTTCTAGAGAAGCTGTTGTAAGAATTCGTTCTAACCAGCAGTGGTTATTTGCAGTCCGAGGATCATACTACTGTTAGAGAAAACATATCTCACGGCCTTTGAATGCTTATAACAGTCATGTGTAACCTGTAGCAATTTAATAAAGCATCTACAATTACATTTATCATAATTTGAACATCATTAGTAACGTACGTCTTGTTAAATTCGATTTCTAGAGAAGTTGTTGTAAGAATTCGTCAGCTCTAAATTCATCCTAACCAGCAGTGGTTATTTGCAGTCCGAGCATCATACTACTGTTAGAGAAAAAATATCTGACGGCCTCTGAATGCTTATAACCTTCATTAGACACGGATAGATAATAAAAAGCAATTAATGACTAGAGAAAAAAAATATTCGCGATTTTCACACAATGGCTGATGTGTTAACCATAGATAAGATTAAGGAAAATATGTTCTTACATGTGGCGTTTGTTATGTAATTTAACAGAAATTAACTTAACTACATCTATATTGATGTTAAGCTCATGACGTACCCACTTTCCAAGGTTCTTTATTTTGTGAACTTGACGCACATGACTAATAAGTTCAATCATATTTTGAGAGAGATCTAGCCATGATAATCTTCAGCCACGGCATTCAGTTTATCTTTACTAATCGTAGTCTCCGGGCGTCAACCGCAATCGTTTTTGAAATCGAAATTTTCGGAAGAAATGGATCCGTATTAAATAATAACACAAGTTCGCCTACAACGCCAAATTTCACTACAATCAAAAGAAAAACAAAATACAGAAAGACAAATGAACGCATTTTGAAAACAAAATACTATGAAAAACAGAATAAAATGTTTTTACATTTAGAAGTTAGTTGCAAAATCGAAGATTCTATTGCTATGAAGTAGACAATACGAAAATCGGCAACTCCATAGCTAAGAATTTATTACCCCTATATATGACACAGAACATAAAGTAATATATGACACACTATATGACACCTATATATGACACAGAATATGCTCAGTGTTACGACAAATGCAATTTTTTTACTCTTATGAGTATATCTAATCTGATATTATTAGTATATCTATTCTGATTAATATTTGTATATCGTTAAAATTAAAAAAAAAACGTACCATGAAAACTTTAAAAATTTTATTTTTTTCGCATTATTAGCATTATTAGATTCACATTAGGATTATGGCAACACTATTATATTTACAAAGAAATCTAGCAACAACTGCATGCTAAAGAAATATTCAATAAATAGAACTGAGTTGTCATAAGTTTATTGAATTCATTTCGCGTTCAAACTTACTAATGCAACCACGTTAGATGAAAAGCTAGGGCGGTAGACTTTTTAAGATTTTATAAGCGCATATCCACCAATTATTGACTTAAATAAAAAAAATATTTTGGAACCTCTATATAATTTTATAAGATCTATCTAATGATACACGTCTATGTGTACTAAATTTGTTTCATCCCTCAGTAAGATATATAGAGCGCCACCCCAAAATATTTTTTTCATAATTCCACTATTTCATTGTACAGCAATTCACAGAAGATACCTACCATCGAAATTTCATCTATACAGTGCCAATAGTCTCCGAGTGAAATGACTGTGACATACGAACAGGGAGACAGACCAACGGGCAGACAAACAGGACGGCATTATAAGGATTCCGTTTTTAGAATTTGGCTACGGCACCCTAAAAACGACACTGTTATATAGAAAAATAAAAATTAAGCCGCTTAAAAGTTTTCTTTAAATCATCAGTCAGACAAGTATTTTTTTATGAAAATTCAGATTATTTTTCGTAATAATTAGTAAACGCTATTTCTTTCTGAACCAGCAAGATGAAACAAAGTGCAAATTGTTTCTCTTTGTATATTCCATGCACTGATGTAACGTACTAATCAAGGAAATTAGTAGTTAAAAAATCACGTAAACTCAAAAAGAGCGAAGAAGACACATTTTGACAATATAGAACGAACGTATTGACATTCGTTCTGTCAGTTAATCCTTTATCTGTCACTTTACCGACTGACATTCGTACTGTCAGTTAACCGTTTATATTTAAAATTAATTTAGGCAATGGCTACACATTAAAAAAGGCAATCGGTATCGATTATTTTTGTAATCGTTTCTAAAAAGTTTATATGTACTTCATTAGATTTATAATGTTATTCTTATTCCTATAAACAATTATTGATATATTAAAATATTAAATATGCTCGTTCATGAATCATCTTTTTAGTGTTATGCCTAGAGATTTTATTTTATTTTTTGCTTCTTCCTAATAGTCAATCGCTGAATTGTTTGCCTATTTATATGGTCACAGGTCACTTTAAGTTATTAGAAATTCATAGTGCGACGTCTAGCGGAGGACTGCTCTATAAACCTATTTAAAATTCACCATCCAAACCCTGTGTGAGGTTACGACGGGGTCTCGTACGTGCCGGTTGACCTCAGTTCGTTTTCTCATTGTCCGCCTCAGGTCAACAGTAGGCATGACCGTTGTTTGACCATGTTTCGAATCGATTTTTTAATCGTTATGGATTATATTCTCGTTAATCAAACGGTGCATACTGATCAATACTATTTAGCATGAGTTGGTTTCAAAATCGAATCAAATAAAAAAAAACATAATGAAAAGAATTAATTTTTACAAAATTTATAGTTACCAATTTTCAAGTTGCATTAAGATTAATAACAGTAGTTTGCACAAAGATTTTTGTAGTAGAAAAACGAAACTATGTATATATATAATTATAAATATAATACAATAAAACTGTAAAAGTGCAATTAACAATTTTCAATGTATTACGCGCATCGCAGTATCCAGAAAAATCTTGTTAACAGGTTAAACGTTGTAGAATTCAAAGTTCAGGCAGTGTGTTTATGATAAATAATGGCAGTTTTATTTTGATATCTTGTTATATGATTATTTTAATTAGTTTCCTTTAAAGATTATGTTTGAATAGTTTAATCTTGATAACGGACTTTCCACTTCACTAAGACTATTGCCAACAAGGTGTCCACGCATGTCGTACACGGTACCACTAAATCGATCACGTAAAGTATGACATGGGTAAGTGTTGTTAGTAACACTTGTCATATTTTACGTGGTTGACTAGAAAACCACACTTAATACTCAAAGTATGCGCAAACATCTTGATTAGTGATGCCGTATCCGTGAGATGTGAATCGAGTGGTTACATGTTACGGTGAAAATTATCATATGAGGTTTAGGAAATAGTCAAGACAAGCAATTTAGTGTTGTGGAGCGAGTGTGCCCCTAGAGTGTGGTTATAAAATCATACTACAATTATTAGTATATGAAATACTCAGAATTGCGTAGTACGGCAAATATTAATATATTAAATTCAAAATATGTACTGATAATAAGGCAAACACCGCCATCTATTGGAGAATTATAAAATTACTTTTTAACTTACTGAGGTTATGTGTTAACTTATAAAACAAATAGATGTCGCTGATAATTAATTTCCTTAATTGTTTTAATAAATAGTTAAAAATATTTATGTATACATACAGTGCGTGACGCCAGATTATTCTTACAAAGATGCGTATTTTAATTACAAGACAGATTAATACTGAATACTTTAAATTGTCGACATAAAAAAAATTCAAGAGACAGGAATTCTATACAAACGAATATGTTATTTATTACATGTTGAACATTTTATCTCCAGGTAGAAATATTTTTACGCTACTGACCATTAAACAAGCGGTCTCGACAGAGCACACCATTATGTACCATTATCTGTGCTAACACAGTTTTACTCGATAAAGTGTCGACTGTTAGAGCTTTACCACATCTCTTACTAGTGGTCGTAACAAAAGTAATCGATAATAAAACGGAGTGTGTTGTCTTGTAGTTTTAATGGTTCTCTAAGAAGCTGATTTTAGTATATGAATAAGGATACTTCTCTAAATTGTTACTTCAGTCAATGCTTACGTGAAAAGCTGTTATTTTGCATGATTGCTTTTTAACATCTGGCAAACTCGGCAATAAATTTAAATAGATTTATAATACTTATTTGCTTTTACAAACATACACAATTATTTTTACGGCTCTGTAAGTTATAGTCCATATAATTAATGACAGGCTTTAGACATTTTTAAAATCATTGGTAAAACCAAAAGGCTCACATTGCGGTTTTTATTGTTTATTAAATAAAAATATAAAAAACTAAAAAAGTTATTTATGAAAAAAACAGCAGGGAAAAGAGTGAAATTTAAGAAGACCCGCGTAAAACGGGAGGCCGAAAACAGTCGCCAGCATGAAATTTCAACAATGTTTCACAAAAACCCGCCATGTATGTCTTGGGAGGAGATCTAGATCCGATACATAATAATGAAACAGTAGCTGCTGAACGTGAACTATATGAACGTGTTATTGAAATAAAAATAAAATAAATACAACCATCTAGCGCAGACTTATAAATCCACATATTTATATTGGTTATTCATAAAAGAAACAAATGTCGCTGTTAAGAAATTAAGTAGTACATAGTAGAGTAAGCAATCATCGTGTTGATTTCTATTACAGATGTTGGCCAAGCCACGAGTTTTCTTAAAACTGGTCCAGTCATTTATGCGTGATGTGCACACAGACACCGACTTCTTACCATTTAATTATGTCTGTAGATTATTTTTAATACAATTAAAGTGTACTATTCTTTATTACCGAAATTACAAAATGCAACAACCTAACAATATTCTCAGGAGTTTTTGCAAGGATTACAAGAAAAAAATTTTCTTGGTGCAAAATTCCATTTTTAAAAAAACAAAATTAAAAATATTATAATTTAATTTATGTGATAAACTTAAATATTTTCTATTTGATTATTAAGAAATATTTACTTAGTTAGTAACCATTATTATTGTAGGTTTTGCAACACTGCCTTTTTCCACGATCATTGCTGAATTAGGTTCAACAGAGTTCGGGACCTATAACCTCAAGTAAGTAAGTATTCCGTTATTAAGTTTAAGGGTTAATATAAGAAGTACTAATTTGTATTCATTAAACTGTTTTAGTGTAATATTAAGGCAGAAATGGAAAAATAAGATCAGAATTGTAGGTATTTTAAGCAACATTTTCTGGTACTTTTTACCATTATACTATTCTGTAATGATCACTGATATTTAACAGACTTTTGTCGCCAGATTTGGCACTTTATGCAAGTATCATATCACGAATTGCACGATCATAGTTAATTAAATTCACTACAACGCGTCTCTGAGAGAACTTTATTCATTGTATTCTGTTGCACGTAAGTTTTCCATAGTGGCCAGGTGTATCAAGGTAAAAAACTTATTCGCATACCCCAGTAACGGACACATCGTCCTCAAGTATTGTCTAGATCATGTAACACTATTCTTCATTGTGCCGATCGCACAAAGCGTTGTCAATGCGAATACTTTGTAGCAATATCGTTGCTACTATCAATCCCATTGTGCTGTACAACGCGCTGGATGTAAACAGGATTGTCTTCTATAACCAGAAACGTACACTTCACAGTTTCCACGAAGGACTATTTCGTCGTCGTTAAACGCGATTAAAAATTTTTCAATAATAATTTGCTTTTCTTTCAAATCTTGTGTTTTCTCTTATTTATATAAATATATCAATGTATTGGTTCTGTTGTTGGAATTAAATTTTTTAAGACTCCATAATGAAAAAGCAATCCTAACAAGTTCATTGTGGCAGTCGTCGGTCACAGCTTCACTATTTATTTAGTTTTAGACCCGCGTACATGGGACTTTGTAAACTTTAAGTACGCTATTGCATGGAACTTATTAAACTAGTATTTCTACAGTTTAGTGCGCTATTTCTACAGTTTTAGACCCACGTACATGGAACTTTGTAAACTTTTAAGTACGCTGTTTCCACAGCTTTAGACCCACATAGATGGAACTTTGTAAACTTCCTAGTACGCTGTTTCTACAGTTTTAGACTCACGTACATGGAACTTTGTAAAGTTTTAAGTACGCTGTTACTACAGTTTTAGACCCACGTACGTGGAACTTTTTAAACTTTCAAGTACGTAGTATACATACATGAAAGGGTAGGTGACTAACGGGTACAACAACGTACAGTCAATGATTTGGACTTTGAGTTGATATATCAGTGAGTCACGAATTGTATTAGTTACACATATATAGCTTATTCTGAAAAGCTCAGGAAAAGCATTTACACTAACCTAAACTCTTACGTTAATTGTCTAAATGTTATTAATATACCAAGAACGTACACACACGTTAACGCAACTGAGAACATGAAGAAAACTGAAACAAGTTAAGTAGTACAAATTGGCGGAGGTTGGGTGTGGTGAGGGGTTGTCTTTCCACAACTCACCTTCCTCGCTACCAAACTGTTTCATTTTTTTATGGTCTCATTTCTCAACATTTTAAGTTAAACAACCGTAAAAACTTTTTCAAGCTCTTTCACATATTCAACATTTACAAAATTTCTTAAATCTTGTAAAGATTAAGAAATACTTAATTTTCTTTACAATTACTTAATTTTATTTACAAATAATTGAAACTAGTGGTGTAGAAATAACACTATTTCTACTTTTATTTAAATTCTTAACCACGACATAGGTTCCATATCTTTACAAATTGCCCACCTGAAGATGTTGTCATACAACGAAACCTAGTTCGTAGTTAAGAATTTAAATAAATTAGTAATAATTATGTATTACGTAGTTTCATTAATTGTGCATAAAAATTAATTGATAATTAATTTTTACAAAATTAACGCCAATGTTAATCTTTACAATTAGTTCAGAATTCCACATATTAAATGAAAATATGACGACCTAAATGTATTATTCTTAACTACAAAAATGAACAACGAAACGCACTTACATCGACGGTTTTGTTAATCGTTTCGCTCCGAATGATACTTTCCTGCCAGTGTTGAAACAGAAAACCGCCAGCAATCGGTACTTTTAAGTAAGACATTATTTCAACGTTAATCACAGATCAACTTTTTCTAGGCAGACTTGTAAGAATTATTGATAATGGAGAATCATTTACGTTTATAAATTAAAATACTAACATCGTACATCTCCATAAACACAAGCTCTTACAGTGTACATAATATTAATTACATACGTAATATAAATTAACTTATCGCCTGTGTTGCCTCGCGTGAGCAATTTAATCTAATTAAATATATGTTTTTTGTTTTATATAGAAAAGCATATCCTCGCCCATAATATGCGTGTTGAGCAAACGGTGAAGCGTTTTCCCCGGGGTTACGGGTCGTTAGGAACAATATATACAAGTGTTTAGACAAAACGTCAGACTGATTAAGGGCATTGAACTTTCGTGATACGCGAATGTCTGTTAGTCAACAGCGTTAAGTCAAATTCAGTTAAAATTGCACGCAGACCGAAACTAACGAAAGATAAATTATCCAATATGTAGGGATAGCCTATGACTTCATTATCTAAACAAATATTAATAAGGCGTCAAGTTTGTTTGCGGTCGATAAACTCGTCCAATTCATTTATGTAGTGTGTGCCAAAAGCGAGTCTAGCGGTGACAGTAAAAAGTGAGTCAGGTCAGAGAAGACTGTCCAAACAATTATTAAATATAGTACATAAACCGTTAATGATGTAAAAAAAGTGATCTAGTAAAAGTTGAACTGAATTTATCGTTCTGAGTTGAACGATAAATATTTTGTGCGATATGTGTGTCTGCTGCAAAATGTCGACCCGTTTACGTAAATATTGGATTTTTTCAGATATGATTTGATATTGTATAATAATAATAATAAAGTTATTTACTGACCTTAATATACAGTTTTAACTTATATTCTACACAGAATAAACAGTAATATTTCAGATCTTATGAGATAAAATGTTCTGCAGCAGCCAGTTTATTGGCAGGTTGTCCCTTGACATAGGCCTCCCCCATCATCTTCCACTCATCTACATCCCGAGCTAACCTACTCCATCCTTTTGGTAGATCATCCTCCCATCTTTTGTTTTGACGTCCTTTTTGTCTTTTCCCATTTCTAGGATACCATTCCATTACCTCTTTCGACCATTTTTCTCTGTTCGTTCTCATGATGTGACCAGTCCAGTTCCATTTGAGTTTTCTTATTTTTTGTAAAACATTTTTATTTTCCTTAATTTTGAAGTCATTCATCTGTCCTGTAGCTTTATGTTTAGCATACTTTGCTTCATGTTGCGTTGGCAAACAGCAAGTTTTGGTTGTTCTTGCTCGTAGCAGGCCAAGATTGCGCGTCAGACGCACAATTTTTTTCCTTAACTTCACAGGAAGAGACTACTTGAGACATGGCGACTATTTTTCCGCAAACTTCTAAAGATAATTTACCCCATTTTTAAACGATTCTTTTTAGTTTCACGTTTCACTATCTAGCAATCAAATCTTGAATCGAATTTCCACCCACTTCCCTTTAATCGATTGAATCGAAATTTTGCATACATGACGATACAATATTATGGTGGACTTGGAACTGATCTGATTATGGAGGCAGGTAGTCGAGGAAACTTCTGAACGAATTTTACCAGAATTTTCGTATTCGACTCATTTAATTCGAGTCGAAGTGGATTTAGTTCGGGGCAAAATGGCGACTATTTGGTATTAAAGTGGTTAAATATATTGATTCGTGAGAGCAACACGTCAGGATGCAGGCTCACCCTGTCATACAAAAACCTTTCTTTCTTGCATGGACCTCTGGGGGGAACGACTATTTAATCTTAAATTTCACGTACAAACTATAAAATAAAAAGCAAAAAAAAATATTAGTAAATTTATTTTATTTTGATGAAACTCTTGCATTAAACGCTGTAAAATGACTCTTTAACCATTTCAAAGTGCACATTAGTACGTATTGATAATTTATATTGGTTATAAAATGGTGTGCGCTATTTAATGGCGTGGTTAGTTTTAAATGAAATTGAATCAACAATTTATTGCACGTTTGTGTCATCAACGAAAACCAAAAATATATTAGGAAACTAATAATTTAAAATATGAATATCCCTATTATACCACTTTCTTTGTTTGTTTTTTAACGTATGTTTAGGTAGGTGACATAATATATACGCATGATTTTGATTTTTACAGCTTATAATATGCTAAAATATAGCTGAAATGGTTAGAAAATTATTTTATACCATTTAATTTAAAAGTTTCACGACAATTACATCGGTTTATTTAAATTTTTACACCATTAATTTTATTCGCTTTTATGCTTTTACTTCAATATATTTATAACTAATAACAAACAAATCATCTAGAATTACTGTTTTTTGTTGTTAATTTTTTTATTTTCTTATTAATAGTGAAAGGAAATATGTCTCGATAGCAAGTTTTCTAGTTTTCAATAATATTTTAAAATTAGAAATCCTACGAACGATTTGGTAACGTCGACAATAAAGTGCTTGCCTAATATAAATACAAGTACGTATATTAAAACATTTTTATAACAAAGTGCAGACGTTGTCAACTGAGCGAGACTCGCTTAAGTAAATTGTCACATTTGTAATATGCGTCAAGTTCTCATTTTGTTAACAATAATTGTAACAAAATTCAAATTGCAGTGTATTCAAATTTCTCTTGTCATTTAACACAAAAGAAGTTATTTTAAAATATATGCTCTTCAGACTTAAGATAACCCACTGTGCCAGGCACCTACGTACAAATGTCGTAATCTTTTGGTACAAACGTTTGTAATTATTGTAATGTTAGTTGTTTTTTTTTTTAATATTCTTCATAAATAAGTCTGTTGATGAATTTGTCATTCTACGAAATATTCACTAAAGGATTATGACGTTCAGAGTTTGAAACAAACGACACGTTTTAATGGTCGTCATAACTCAAAATTTCTGAATTATTTTCCATTTTTTTCATATTTTACAAAATGTAACTCAGTTAAGTGCAAGTAGAATTCGCACCATGAAGGTTTATAATTATTAACGTAATGTGTTCACTTTTTAATTAATTGCCTGTATTTTATATTTTAATGCATTAATTAACGAAAATATGGATACTTTATTTTTTATATAGCGCCGCCGATACGAAATATATAAAAACTTTGTACGACAACAATTAACCGTTAATCGATGAAATAATAAAATTTTTTAACTAAATATGGCAACTAAATTTTGGGACTGTGTTACTTATATAATTAAACTAAAATTTTATTTAAAAAAAAAACTTTTTTTCCTACTAGAATCGACTAGGTAGATGGCCCTGTAGGATTGGGCCGAAATTATTCATAAAAACAATATTTATCCCCTGTATGGGTACTACCCATTAATATTATAATACTGCCCAATAATATGTAATGGAAAAATTATTTTCTTGACTTTATAAATAATAAACTTTCTACGAAATGTACCTTTATCATTATATACATACAATTTTATCAAATTTATTTTATTGTTTCTAAGTCTTATCGTTACTTTAAACTAGACGACAGAAAATCGGTCTTTTCAAATTGGAATATCATTACAGACAGAAGCACATTTATTAATACTACCATGATATGTATTCATATTTCCGAGAATATTTCTCCCCGAGCTTGAATTACTGAGGATAGGTACTGGACATCTGGCCTTTGACATCTGCTATTTTCGGTTATTATTTATAACTTGTAACTAATAAGTCGGACACATCCAAACATACAAATGTCAAGTTTGTCGACTAAGAGCAGCTTACGTCACGGTTTATTGTACATTCCACTTCTATGGCCAGTGCCACGATTGCTTTAACCGCACAAAGACGAGCTCCTTTGGCAAGGTCTTTAAATTTCCTAACGATTCCGATAATCTAGTGGATATATTTATATTCACATTGTTAAATGTGTTCGCAACAGAATAAAAACTTCGGCAAAAACTTCAATAAACACTTATACAAGTAAACGTTTAAAATAGACCTTGACCAATCGATCTTAATCAGTTTCCTAACAATTACGGCCGGAAATACTTAACAGCGGCTACAATTGCGTCACGATTATCTAAAATTTGTTGCGAGATGTACATCGGGTCAAGATTTAAAAATACTTATTCAAACAAACGATAAAAGAAAAAACTGTATAAGGACGCAAAAAAGTTTGTCATAATCCCTGAAAATCAAGATGACATTTCATGTAAACGAGAAAGAGACGACAATAGATTCGAAGAAGACGGAAAAAAGTCAGAGGGAAGGGGAAAGGCAGAGGGAGGCATCGTATTTTGGATTTAAATTCTAATCACTTTTAAATTCGGAACGTAACGCCGATACAATGTATTTTGCGTGTGCGCGTACGCGTCTGTCGCGTTCGCATTGCGTACAAGTCCATAATCACGTGTGTGCTTGCTGGTGTACCTATTACTTGTGTTCAGTTTGAACCATTATACTAATTATGTCATTTTCTAATATTTCTATCTGTTTCAATTTTGCGTTACAAAATAAGAATTTTTGAAGAGAAAAATTGGAGGTTAGTATCTGTTTCAACTTTGCTTTATAAAATAAGAATTTTTGACGAGTAAAATTGAAGGCTAGTTTTACTCGCATAATTTCGATTCTTTGCCTTTCTAAATGGAGTTTCTATAGAGGAATTTGTTTCTAAATGGATGAAGAAAGTAGTGCGGTTTTGAACTGATCTCTCACTCTATTTTTGTACCGTTTATTGTTCTATATAAGTCTGGTTCAGGCTTGCGGTCCGGCTAATAAACAGGCCCTTCCCACGCGTTGATATTTTTCTAAAGAACTATTTTACGTACAGAAAAAACCTATTGAGAACGAGTAGAATTCGTGCTATTTGGGATTAATATATATTTAGGTTCATATAATATTTAAGGACATATGAGCAAAGTATTTTTATTAAACTGTTTACAAAAATAAGTATTATTTTTCGTTATAAAATATATTGGCCCAGTATGCCTTTTTCAGGCGTAGAAAAGAAATACAATTTCTACTAAACAATATTAAATATTGAACTAAAATTTTTCGTTGGTAAATGTAAATGGACTAATTAAAGAAAAAATGTATGGAAAAAACCGCTGATGGTTGACTATAGGTGCAGGATGACTCACTCTCAATCATTTGAAATTGAAAGTACGTTGCAGGGGGTGGTCAAGCAGGTACTCGATTTAGTGACAGCATCTCTTAAGGAAATTGGCGGTAAATTTAAATATGTACAGCGACCTCTAGCGACGGCTATGTCTCACCATGCAAGAGACGCTACGAACACTCTAGAAAACATAGACAGAAACCGCCCAATACTGAGTCTGCTTGAAACGAGTGACAGATATTTACTGCGCAAAAACATATTACACGCATTTAATATTATAAGTTTTGTATATTAATTAAGTAAAAAAGGTGTTGTAGCTATTGTTTTGTTATGTGTTCAGATCTTTGTTATTTTGTTTTATTATATATTAAGATCTTTGTTTTATTTTGTAATGGCGTGTATTGTACCGGGGTGTACATAGGACAAAGAACAAAATGTCATTTTTTTCCCTGCATCATAATGAAAGCCGGTAAGTGTTATCCATTATTGCTTATTATACAACATTTCAAAAATTAATATAAATTTTATACACTAACGGCGCAAAGCAATTGGTGACTTGCGACGTTGCAGTTGTTTGTCAAAATTTAATTCGAAGAGTTGCAAAATTTGGTTAAAACGAATTTTTACTGTTTTGTTTAAAAGAAAACTTGCACTAAAAGATGTTTTAGTTAGTTATCGACGATATTTATATTAAAAAATGGATTTTAAAGATATTACCACACAAATTACAATTTTGTGACAAAGTTTTTTCTTGTCAGAAAACTCCGAGAAATTACTTCTGACACACAGTTCGCCGGTAGTAAATTGGTTTTCCAAATATAATTTTTTACTAAATAATGTTATGAGCAGCATTTATATTTAATCAAACGTTGTTTGTTGTAAGTTTTCTTTCAATTGAAAGAAAGGAAAAGGCGGATTCATTGAAATTATTATACCTAACTTAATGTTTTGTTTTTTTGCAGGGCAAAAGCGTGGCTGAAATTGTGTGGCAGGGAGAACTGGGCAGTTACTTGGAATGACCTCAGACGTAAACATAGAATCTGCGGACGACACTTTACAACTTTTCAGCCTAGGAAATTATTATATAGTAATGCTACACCGAGCCAGTATTTGCCAACACCAACTGAAGAAACTAGAGCAGCAGTCGAACAACCAAGCACAAGCTCAGGCACAGTTGCGACAGGAAACTATCAGCAAGACCTTAGGGGCTTCTGTAGTAGAATGTCCAAGGTTATTTAAGTGATAATACCAAAATGTCCTTATGCACTCATTTTTTGCTTGCACAACTGAATATGTCATATAAACATCATGTATAATTTTGAAGTAACACATGTCATGAATACAACTGTTATTATAATTACAGGAAGACGTACACTTAGAGGCAGCGTCTGAAGAGCGAAAAAGGCAGAAAGCTGAAGAGGTCCAGACTTCTAAGGAAGATTCGTCAACAGAACAAGACGATTCAGCAGCTCAGACGGAAGTTAAGAAGATTGCGGAAACCTATGCGGCGTAGTAAGTAATATGGAAACTATACAAATTAATAAAATAAAACAAATGTTAAAACTAATTTTATCAAAAGAATCATATATTTTATTTAAACATGAATTGAAAAATTATTTTTTTATTTATAATTATTTATTGGCCAAGCGTGGAGTTTTGACAAAAGTTTGAAAATATACTCCAACCACTAATAGATATCGCTATAATCATGTCTGCTTTGTGTATGTTTTTGCTTGTTTTCAGTTGTTGAGGAGTTGCCCACTTTCATTTATGCAATTACCACCTAGTTGATTCCAGAGTGCTACCTGGAGACGCCTGATACTATTTACAATTGTATTTTCTATTTTATTTAAAGTTTCTTGAATTTTATTCTCATAGTAATGATATTTAAAATATATTAAATTGTATAGTATTGTTATTTTCATATTTGTCTTTTGTGAAATATTTTTATAATTTTAATAAATTTATGGATTAAAATTACTTTTTTCTTTGATAACGCCATGTGTGATCAACAGAAATTAAGAAATTACGCCATCTATGCGCATTAATAATAATTACACAAGTCTTTGGTCAGGAGAAGTGAGGCGAGGGGAAAGGGGAGTTACTTTGACAGCGTTTCGCCATGTATGAAAAAGTGTTACTCTTTTTTTATATGGGCTAGTATGGATCGTGTCCGTTCTGTATCGTATCTATTCTGTGGTACGTTGATTCGTACGCTGCTCAGTTACACTTCTCAGCGCGCAGAGGGCGCACGTCGTTTTTGCAGCTGTGTAAATAATTTCGAGAACTCGAGTAATTTTTGAGGGTCGTGTTCTGCAATTTTGACCTCCTGACGTATCGTTAGAAATATATACACTAGCTTAAAATTAAAAGAGATCACAAAATAATTATTGTCGCCGAAATTGACGCTTGTTATATAATGTATTATATTTTGTAATACATTAGAAGGAAGTGACGTTTCAATGATTAGCCATCTTCTGTAAAACGTCTAGACAGCAAAAAAAAATTAAACGGCATCTTAAATTATTGTCCCTTTTTGTGACTTAACAAAACAATCATCCTCGTTAAGAACCCATGTTTTAGAGCAGAAACGATTGTTTCCAAAAACCGAACGACGTCGAGGAAAAGAAATAAAAAAAATACCGTTTATATCAATAGGAGAAAGAAGCTTTATATAAAGAAAGACGAAGGAGTCGTAATATATAGATATGAAAATGAAATACATAAGGAAAGCAAACAAAAAACAACTGAGCGAAAACCAAATATCCTGCGTTTCTGAGCGACTCAACGATCGAAGAAAATGAAGACGCAATTTGTCATGTGTGGAAGGAGTCTTATTATAAAATAATATGTACGAGGAGAGGACTATATAAGTACAAATACCGTGTGTGGGCTCATCCATCATGTCGTGTCGTGTCTTGTCCAAGCAAATGACCACACTAACTTTGCATTGTTTATATTAATTGTAATTCAGATAATGATATTGATTTTATTGTCTTACGTACCTCATCATCGTCATTCTAAAAATTATAGATTCGATGATTCATTCCAAAGTTATAAAAGTTTAGATATATTACATTTTCTAAATATTTGATTTGAGGCAAGAGGCAATGTTTTGTTTTTTCTATATATTGAGAATATTTGATTTGAGGCAAGAGGCAATGTTTTGTTCTTAAAACTGACAAAGGTCGATATTTTGTTTTATGTAACTTGATACTTTTTTCTATGGGTCGTTTTGTTATTTTTTTACCCTTTTACTTCTTATGGCTTTATTTTAGCTGACATTATTACATAATCAGACTAACCCATAATATTACGAGTGAACACACGCCGCTGTTGTTATTAACTGACTCACAAGGAGTCTTTTATTTTTTTTTGTTTTAAGCCATGCCTAGAAAAGAGTACTATTAATATTTGCATAAAATTTTTATAGAAAATATTTTCTGACTTTCACCTCTGTTGAATATATTTGGCATTAATTTAATAGAAATTCATTATTCACAATTAAATGAAACTACGTGATGTAGTACTATTTCTATTTTCTTTAAGTTCTTTACCACGACCTAGGTTTCGTTGTATTACAACATCTTCAGGTAGGCTGTTAGCAAAGATCTTTGCTAATAGCCCAACTTAAAGAAAGTAGAAATAATACTACATCACGTAGCTTCATTTAGTTGAAAATAATTCAACTGTAATATAAAACACATACTGATTTTTTTTTCTATTTCATTTTGCATGTACATACAAAAGACAAAAGTCTGTATTCGTAACACTTAGAGAAACAACAAAAATACACATATATTGCTGTGATTGAGCCCGTGAGGACATCAGCGGAACGCGTGAGCGCTTTATATTGTTATCTTTGAGTCCCTCTGCATAGCTCGGACCCCGAAGTTAAAGCGTTCGGGTAGAATAGGGTTGGGGCTTGATCGCTTGCAGCCGGAGCGGCACGTGATAGTGTTTATTTTGTGTACAGGCTGTTCGTAAACTCGACAGAATGAATAACAATCCAATGCAGTACCTGATCAAACTGTGTTCTATTTATAGGCTTATCGATGTATCTGTGCCTGTTACAGGTAAATAATTTACATCACTACAGATTAGTGATTGATGAACTTTTGCCGATGAAGTAGCTCGTATAATGCAACTTTCGTAAGTTAACACACGAACATATTGAATGAAAATGTGATAACTTCTTTAGGCAATTCCAATTAATTATTAATTTATATACTATTTTATACATCATCCATTATCGCAATTTTTATATATTACCGCAATAGGTAAATCAGAAAAATTTAGTTTTGTAGAAGACTTCAAAATATGTGAAGGAAACAAAAATGAAGTATTTTATAATTTATAAATATAAAATTAAATGCAATTTGGAATAAAAAATTAGTATAAATAAAAAATTTGCACGTTTATAGAAATTGATACGATTACGTTAACAAAAGGAACAAATTAGAACTTATGATTGATATACATAAGAAATTAACTTTTACAGAAAACTCTGGAAAACATTTCCTCATGTCAACAGTTACTTAGTTTCAAAGTTTTATATTATAGCATGGAGAGTCCATATTTATAACCAAACCTACTCATTTTTTGAAATCGTTGCTTCAAATTTCGATTGTTTCCTAATTTATTTACGGCCAATACATATTACAGAAAATATTCTCATTAGATCATAAACCGTTTCAGTAAAAGTAATTTTGTTCAATAGTGTATATGATACTTAGTTATTTATTGACACAACTCCGAAGTATATGTTATGAATTTAATCCTAATGATTTTGAATGAATGTATCCAATACTATGAGGAAAGCGATCGGTATTCCATTAGAATCGATTGATTAGTAACATAATAAAGAAATAGATACCAAACTGGTAAACATTTTGTTACTAACATAATAAATAGTTTCTAGAAGATTTTTTTTCTCACTTTTATTATAAATATAAAAATGAGGTAGGTAACTGTAATGAAAGGACGAACTGTCCATCAATCTCTGTTTGGATAAAAAAGGTTAATGATGGAATTTCGTTTTAATCTCTTTTTTATATGAAACATTATTTACTGTTAAATTGTTAGTGATATTCTAAATGGCTTAGTTAATTACTCTGCTTCTGTAGAATATAGAACTCTACAACTTCTTTGAACATAAAAACGTTAAATAAATTATCCATAATGTCGATTTTATTGTTGTTTTTAGATTTCAAATATTATTTTGATGTAGCTATGATGACATGGATTGTTAAACTGGATTTGCAAAAGTTCGATTTCGTAAGAGAGAATGGTTCATAACAAACGAAGAGTAACATTTAGCAACATATAAGGTCGAACACATCTGTTGATTCATACGTGGTCTACAATATTTTCGTACATTATTTTAATATATAGCTATAATGGTTTAAATATGTAGTTCTGTAAAAGTGTATGTGTCTGTAAAAGTGTTATTGTTCATTACCCCCGCGTTCGAATCATTATTGTCCATTATTCCCGCGTTGGAATAGTTACTGTCCATTACCCCCGCGTTGGAATCGTTATTATTCATTACTCCGTGTTCAAATCGTTATTGAACATTATCCCAGCGTTGGAATCATTATTGTTCATTACCCCCCGAGTTGGAATCTTTATTATTTATTAACCCGAGTTCGAATTGTTATTGTTCATTACCCCCGCGTAAATACTCTATATATTATGTGGACACTAAGATATACGATCATGAAAATTACGCCACGTTAGTTGAATAAGCTCTTTTGTGTCAAACTCTAAAAAAACAAACAAACATAGCACAATTATTTTTTTCTTTATAAAATTAGTATCGTTACTATAAATGTCTTCAATGTAATGTTTACTTTAGAAGAACGAATTTTTTATAGACCGGTGGTTAATACTTAAAAAAATTATAATCTGCATGTTTATTTTGAAAAATTAAAAACACAATATAACATTTAACAGTTTTCGCATCACAATATTTTTAACATGTATGCAAAATTATTTGTTATCAAAATCACCACGATTTTGATTTTTTTAGCCGATAAATTCTTCCGAATTATTTTGCTCATTCGATATGTGCTATCATATTAATAATATTTTTTACAGCATCAAGATCATAAAAGGAGGCACGACTTTACCGTATTTAACTTTCTCTCTTCATCGATAAAATGGGTAAATAAGAGCAAATGTACCCTTATTTACTCATTTTGTTTTACAGCATCAAGATCATAAAAGGAGGCACGACTTTAAAGTATTTAACTTTTTTACAGCATCAAGATCATAAAAGGAGGCACGACTTTAAAGTATTTAACTTTTTCTCTTCCTCTATAAAATGGGTAAATAAGAGCAAATGTACCCTTATTTTCTCATTTTGTTTTCGTACCAATCAGAAATGTTTACCATAATGATTGATTTTATTTTATATATGATCTAAATAAATTTATGTGTCATTTTTTCCATGTACCCGATGTCTTCAAAATCTTTTATTTTTAATATTTAGATTGCAGTAGACAAATGTCATAAATGGAATATTCATATTTTCGTCGTATCCGTCTGTCCCTCTGTCCGTCTGTAGGTCACAGCATCGCAGATCTGTCAGTTTAAGACCTATTGTTATGAAAGTTTACAGGACTGCATCGTTGGAATTACGTGATATATATGATTCTTTTGAAGTGCGTCTATGCATAATACTAGTTATATTTCTTGACAAGACTGGAAAAGAGTCTCCAAAGTATTTATTAACCACGTTCTACTAACTTTTTAAACGTGTATGCATATATAACAAGCTTTTAGTATCTCATTTTAAAAATATTTCGGCCAATTCGCATTCCTAAATTAAACTGCATGTATTTACTTGCTTCATATCCAATACACTAGGTGATATACATAGAAGTACTTACATAGATATATAAACAGTTTAATAGAAATACTATGTTCCCTTAACTTTATATATATTGTTTACATCTAAGTGTCTACGGAAACCGTAGTGGGAGTTTTATTAGCACTTAATTTTTTAAATTAGAAACTGTTTACAAACTCATTATATATTACTTGCTATTTACTTGCTTATTTACTTGCTTCATAACCAATATGATTTATATAGAAGTACTTACATAGATATATAAATAGTTTATTAGAAATATATGTTCTTTTACCTGTTTACATTTTATTTATACTTAAGTGTCTACGGAAACAGTAGTGGGAGCTTTATTCACACTTAATAGGTTTTTTTTAATTATAAACTGTTTACAAACTCATTATATATCACTTGATATTTACTTGCAATGTATTTACTTGCTACTTATCCAATACTCTAGGCGATTTAAATAGAAGTACTTACATAGATGTATAAATAGTTTAATAGTAATACTATTTTCCCTTAACTGTTTACATTTTATTTATACCTAAGTGTCTACGGAAACAGTAGTGGGAGCTTTATTCGCATTTAATAGGTTTTTTTCTAATTATAAACTGTTTACAAACTCATTATATATTACTTAACTGTTTAAATTACATTACCCTTAACTGTTTACATTTTATTACACGTCTACGGATATCGTAATGCGAGTGTTTTAAATTATAAACTGTTTACAAATTCATTATATAATTATAAGGATAATAAATAAATTTGTACACAAATAAAAAATATCTCAAACGATAATTTAAAATCGAATGTAGAATTAAATGAATCATTTATTTTTACAAAACAATTCGAAAAACTTAAAATAATTACGTAAATAGCTAAATTGATATCGATAACTACAAATAATCAACAACATTGGCATAGAACACACTGTATAAAGCTGCACCCCGCCATAACTACCAAAGACAACAAAGGCACGTAGTCGTAAGGGGTATGGAGGGGGAAGGACCCAACGATAACTGCGTGGAAATAATACATTTAGTGTAGAAATATATTTTCAATAGATTTCAACATAACGTATACATGTACAAGTAATCGTCTATCAACATGACTCATTTGACGACAGATGCGATTTATAACGACGTTTAAAGTTCAATGACGGTAATAGAATAAATAAAATATATACAAACCAACATTACTTAAGCTGCAGGTATACACACGACCTTGAATCAGATTCTGGGAAACGAACTCGTTGCTCGTTTCGCATTCTAATTCACTATACATTATGATGGCTTTCTAGTTGTCCGTTTATAGATATAGGCCCCTTCCGGTTTCCTTCGCTGTTGTGGTTAAGAGCTTAACATCCAACTCCGACCTGCGTACTGATGGCTGTCATTTATCCACCTCTTCGAGTACACGATCGTCATTCCAGAACTTCCCTAGTATTTTACTAGTATTCGACCAATGTGAACCGCCTATATCCATTTGTGCTCGGTATTACGGTAACCACATCCTTAATTTACATCTTTAATCATTCCCACATGTTTGTCTTACAGTCGGGCAGGGTGATTCCAAGCATTATCTTTTACATGGCCTACTACACGACCCAAAGCTTTTCATCGGATATCTCTGTTAGGATCATGGTCTCAACGTCATAAAAGGAAACTGTTTGAAAACCCTACTCGAAAAAATAGCTGTTGGCTCTGAAAGCTACCAATACCTGAAAAATTCGTCTCTTAATCTATCCTGCCTGGTATTTGCTACCCAGCCTGATTTTATAGTGTTAATATATGACCGGTATAAATCCCTTATAAAGTGTTTCAGAGTATAATAATACAGGAATTAAACTAAAAAAAACGATTGCTTTCTCGAATTAACAAAATGATAATTCTACAAAACGATCTTAAAAGTCGGCAGAATTCTTTCAAAGTCGACAAATATTAGATATGTAATTTATGTTTTAATTAAACATTAATATATAATTAATATCAAAGTTTAGTTGTTACGTAAACAACTAAACAATTAAAATATTTATAAGCGATAAAATGCTTGAAAGTTTACGTCTAGTTTAGTTAAAATTAATATAAATACGATATTTTTGCATTAACCAGAAATAAACCTTTCGCAGATAATTGTGTATTTATAACAAAATATTACGCGTTTCTATAAAAAAAATGCATGTTTAAAACAAAAGAGCTAAACTCGAATAAAAATAAAAAAAGAAGTGAGTCGAACACGCGTGTGTTATGTAATTGAAATAAATTGGATAGATATAAGTTCAAAAAGACCAAACTGAATTATGTTTTTTGATTATGGATTTCCACCCTTATTTATGGGGAATGGGCTAATCTGATCTGCATTGTAGTAAAGCAGTCCCATTCGTACCTATGTCGTACTCACTCACCTATAATATAAACTTAAAAGCTGTCATAATTGTAACTAATGAGCTAATCCGATCTGCCTTGTAGTAAAGCATTCCCACTCGTACCTATGCCGTACCCACTCACCTATAATATAAACTCAATAGCTGTCATAATTGTAACTAATGAGCTAATCCGATCTGCCTTGTAGTAAAGCATTCCCACTCGTACCTATGCCGTACCCACTCACCTATAATATAAACTCAAAAGCTGTCATAATTGTAACTAATGAGCTAATCCGATCTGCCTTGTAGTAAAGCATTCCCACTCGTACCTATGCCGTACCCACTCACCTATAATATAAACTCAAAAGCTGTCATAATTGTAACTAATGAGCTAATCCGATCTGCCTTGTAGTAAAGCATTCCCACTCGTACCTATGCCGTACCCACTCACCTATAATATAAACTCAATAGCTGTCATAATTGTAACTACATATCTCTTTTTATACGTACTTTTGACACTACGTCTCATTCTTATGTCTTTGTTGTCTAATATTTGAATATGTGTGAAACTTAATAAAATTTGCGATCGCTAATTTTATAAGGACATTAACTTTGGATATTTAATATAACGTCGTTGAGATAAACTGTGGGCGTATTTCGTATACTTTAATTAAGTTAATTCCATATTCTTATTGTTTAGACTAGTGATTCCCAAAATGGCCCAGGTGGACCCCCACGGGTACACTCGACGGGGGTCTACGTTGGCGTGAAAAAAATTTGGGTTTGGGAATATGGTAGAAATGTAGCACCCCCTGCTGCTAAACCAATAAAATTTTGAAAGTGGTCTACGTGAAAAAAAGTTTGGGCACCTCTGGTTTAGACCATAAAAGATTCACTACAGTATTCAGGTCAATGTTGAGATATTATGAGTGTGTTCTGTTGTTTAAAATAGCCTTCAAGACTGTGTTGTTAAATGTTTGAATCTAGATCGGAAACACAATAGAACCGGTAGATTGTCAAGGACGATAAATTAAAATCCAAGAAAGTAGCTGTTCGAACAAATACTGAAAAATTTGGTTATTAATTTACCGAAAAAATGTTCTAATTTGGACCTACCAAATTAAGGAAGTATGCTTTTTTTAATACATGGATTAAAATAAGCGGAAGATTCACTTAAACAGGGGTATATTAAAACTAGTGTTTTTATAAACGTTTAAAAAACAAACAAAACATTAAACGTCTTCACGCAGTTCAACTGTCGCTACACGTGATGTCTTATGGATATCGGTAGCCAACACGACGTCATATAGCGCGACAGAAGTGAAAGTGACGTCCGGATGTGGCAAATCAGTTTGTGTAAACAAACAAACAATTAAACACGATAGGAGACGAAGAGAGGCAAGAATATTGCGAGTTTAAATGATATTGAAATTTTAAGAATGGTACAATCTGGTAATTTCAATTTGAAGGTCCGAAAAGCTGCCGGCTGATTAGGGTTGCCAGATGTCCAGGATTTCCGGAATTGTCCCGGAGTTTGTGATATTGTCCCGTGTCCAGGAATGTAATAAATTTGTCCCGGAAATGTAAAAAATTAATTAAATGGTAATTCTTTTAAATTGGCTTGAACCCTTCTCTCGTGAACCTATACATGCCATAGCTGCATTACATTTTGCTAGATTGATCAATGGAAAGACTGGAGTCGCATGATAACGAATCAAGGCATAAATTTAAATTCAAATAAATTGCGAAGAGTTAGAATTCAACTTCAATTTATTAAAATAACTAAATCAAAACATGAACATAATAAATTAAATATTATTGTCATTATTAATCTACGAAAGTTAGACTTCGAGTTGAAATTAGATAAGATTAATTATTGGAGGACAAATTTCTTTTGCCAAATATTAGTATTAGTTTTTAGTAATTTGGATAAATATGATTAACATAACGACTGTTTTTATATTAAATTACTTATAATTATTTAATAAATCAATAAACTTTATTAAATATTTCACTTTGTATTTTGGCAAAAGAAAACAACGTTTTTTATTTATTTTTATTAATCTGAATGTTTTTTGGGTTCAAAAAAACCTTTTGTTGGGTCAAACTAATTATTTTTTCTTAAATCACTGATAGTTATAGACATAGAAGTAAAAATGTCCCGGAAAAAGCGATTTTACATATGGCAACCCTGCGGCTGATAGATACAAGCAGCGGCTGAAAAGTGTTTTTTTATTAAAAGATATTTAGACATATATTATCCCACGGAAATATTTCCTTGGAAAATTTATGGAGAATAAAAATTATATTTTATGGGGAAAAGTTAAATATGTCTGTTAAAGTATCTGTAATTGAAAACAGGGCCTTGCTTTGTCAATCACAGATCTATTATCGGCGTATTTAATTATTGTTAATTACAGTAACAATATGATTTAGCTTTCCGTTTCTGTAAATTTTAGTCTATTTCATTTAGGTAAAACAATGTTTTCTTTAGACACTATTTCATGAAAAAAAACCTCTTTTGATTTAAAAAAATACCAATTAATATGAAGGACAATTTTATATTTAAAAGTATTGTATTGTGTATTGTATTGTATATATTGTACCACATTTGGAAACTTTTCTCAACTTATGCAAATAACTCACTGTCATACCTCGACTACTGTTGAACGCTAGAGCCAACTGATGAGTAGTCAATCGAGAATCTTGTGCAATTAGCGTCTTACGCCCATATGCACCGTACACGGTCAAGACTGTCAGTCGGACTTACTGACAGTTAAAAACGTATTTCTGTTTCTCATTAACTGCCAGTCGAGTCGGAACAATAGTAAAATTTACCGACCGTACCCATATTGCAGGATCCAATTCCTAAAGTATCCATACAAAATACGTTTTTAACTGCCAGTAAATGCGACTGAGGGTCCTGACCATGTGTGATGCATAAGGGCGTTAATCGTTGCACATCTAATTCAACGAGACGTCCGAAAAAGAGTTCGTCTTTATGATCATAGTGACCAAATTTTCAGCGTCCCGTAGTACAACGCAACTATTCACAGTCGAGATCATATTACGAGTAATAAATTAATATATATATCGATATTTGAATGTGCGATCTCGCCTTTAAAATATTTTGCTTAAAGAAATTTTGAGCGTGTTAATCAAATTAGTTTCGCTTTTTTAGTTTTTTGTGCAATTTCGTTTATTAATTAATTTTTTATTTCGATTTAGAACAAAGTCGATAGTGTGCTATATCAGCAATTATATCATTTTAATTTTAACACATATTAACACATCCAAGGAAGAACATTGTTACCCATTTTTGGTTGGTCTAAGTTATAATTATATTATCATTGTTTATTTTTTTTTACAGAACTATATATATATATATATATATATATATATATATATAGGTATATATATATATATATTACAACAGACGAAAAGAAAGGTGAAAATTCAGTCAGTAATTTTGTACGACGTTAGAAACGTTGCCACATTTTTCTGTGAAATGACAAAAAACAATTACAATGTTCTTCCTCGTATACGTCTGATTCTCAGACATCACTATTTATCTTAACATTTTTAAACGTAAATATACAATTCCATTAATTACGTCTTATATGTAAACCATAAAACAATTGGCGGTACTGGACACAATGGGGCCAACGCACGCGCATTGTAATCTAATGTGTCGGTGCGCCATCGCAAAGGATCCCACGTGATGTGCTTGATGCGCCCCGCCGCGCTCTTTATTAAGATGGCCTCTTTCCACTTGTAGACTGGATTAAGAACTACTTGAGTACAACGCATTATGAGCAGCACATACTCTGCTTCTGTTCAGCTCAACCCGTGGATGTTAAACTGTGTTTTGTGCCTTTAAAAATATCAACTAAATTAAAGTGTAGAAGTTAGCAAACAAACAGATTAAATAAGATTTAGTTACAGAAGAAAAATATAGATATTGGTGCTTAGCTTCACTTCACTCCCTTTTCAGCAAGACTTGTTGACCCCGGCACGCGGCGAACGTGTTCAACAAAAATACATAATTTCGTAAAATTTAAAATCGATTTTAAGAAACAATCATTTTTAATATTGAAGAGAGTTGAGTTAAGAAAAACGGGACGGAAAAAAAACAATGAAAGAAATCAATGGTATGTATACCTATAATTTTTTTCTCTATGATTTTTTTTTCGTTACTTTTTAGTGACATTTTATCAACATTCGTTTTTCTTTTACACAAAAAAAATGTATATGTGCAATACAACGTTGTATGCAAAAACCAAAATGGCTGCCGTAAAATGTTCAATTTTATGGCAGCCATTTTGTTTTGCCAATATTTTCATATACACAGTACAATCATCAAAATCTAGAAAACTTCGTTGACGTTCCACTTATCAAAATCAGTATAGCCGTTTGAATCCACAAATATGGATGCATACGTATACATATATATATATGCTTATGAATATAGTGTCTATCGAATACAACGTCGTTAGGTATATCCATATAAGCCAAACAAAACATTGCCCAAAGTAGCACCACGTGCTAATTGCAATGAAAGAGATAGGGAGTCAAATAAAGCACTTATACAAAAAAGATAGTCGCATTAAAAACAATATAATTATGTCGTCATTGGAAGACCACTTTCATATCGCTAATGACACATCTATATAATATAATTTCATTATATATACCTATGAAACATACAATATTCTCTTTGAAGTTTAACAATTAAAGAAAGTAGATTACCGTATAAGGACAAGAATGAACGACGCATATCTCCTAATATACTAAAAAATAAGTAATGCATATAAGAGTAAATACCGTAACTATGACAAGAAAATATAAGAGGAGGTATTTGATGAAAATACCCCTATATTATTATTTACATTGCACCTAAATCATAATTATAACCTTGATAATAAATTCTACAATTTCAGCACCAATTAAAATTATTATACAAAATGTAAAATCTTTCCTCCAAGTCGACCGATACTCCCTGAAATAATCGTATACTTTACTTGGCTGTACTGTTAAATTGGTATAACATGTCGGTTTGAATAGATTTCCGAGTAAACATTAATATGATTATAACAATTTTTTTTTCGTATCTCGTCCCTTTCTCAAGATATACTAATTCCAAGTTAATGCAAATATTAAGTGTCCTTCAATACACGGAAACCGCGCGACATCGTCAAAGCGGTACGACGCGACTTATCGAGAACCCCTTATTCGAATACGACTATTATTTCGCGGAAAGAGTTTTTTTATACTGGCAATTCATTGCATTTCTTCAGTTTATGATAATAACTCATTTAAATATAATCATATTTAAATGAATTATTATTTCAAACGAGTATTGATTGAAAAAATATTAAAAATAAAAAAAAGTGATTGAGAAATAAATTATATCTCCGCAATAAAGGCACAAAAGAAAAACTATATATTATTATCTTCTTATATTAGCGAGAATGCGAAGAAAAATCTTTCTATAATTAACCAATACTCGTATCCACACATTAATACATAAATATTTATGCAACGTCCTTCTTTTTAAAGTCAACTGAAAATAATACATACAATAATAGCAAATACTCATTATTTTTAAATTTATTTTGTCATGCAGGTATAACGTACCCCGATTGCTAATCGACGGTTAAATATATCCAATGGTATTAGTGTCCATACGCCAGACGTTTAAAAACATTTATTATACGTATATTGTTGTTTCTGCAGAAGATGTCATTAATGAAACCATTAATTGAACTATAGATTGGTACCAAGGCTATACAACGAATGACTTCATACATTTGGATGAAGATTCGCAGAAGTTATGAAACGCAAGGCCGCGTGCCATAAAAATTTATGCAGTAAACGATTTAATAGTTCCAAATAAAACTATGATGAGTTTTAATTTATTTTAATAAACACTGGAACACTTACTGTAATATAAAGTAGACCGACGAAAATGTGCCTGGCTTTAAAGAAACAGGATATACTTAATTAAAAAAAACTGATACTTTTTAGGATATAAAAAACCAAATAATTCACGGATTCACAATCATGAAAGAGCAAAAATACAAAATAAAATGGCTATCTTCATAAAAGCATACATCATATTTTCAATAAGTCAAGTATTTTTAATAAAACCTAAAAATAACGAAAATTTAACGAAATACAATATCTTTTCAGAAACGATTACAAAAAATAGTCAATACTTTCTTAATTTGCAGCCATTGCCTTAATTAATTAAAAATAAACTGTTAACTGACATTGACATTCGTTCTGTTGTCAAAATGGATGTCTTTCGCACTTTTTGAGTTTTACGTGGCCATTTTGGCGACCCTATTGGGCTTGAGTTTCATGACTGAGTATCTTACATCTATGATAGAGGATATAACGAGACATAATCTGCATTTTATTCTATCTTGTTGATTCAAATAGTTCCGTAGAAATAGCATTTACAAACTGTTACGAAAAATAACCCACATTTTATTTAAAAAAATGTAAGATTCCTTATTTCTTTGATTAGGGATTTAAATAAAACTCTCAAGGAGATATTTTTTTAATTTTCTCTATAACAAAGTGTCATTTTGATTGTTGTGACACTTAGGCCCAACCACTGTACGGACTTTTCGGGCTGTATATAGAAAGGCCCATATATAGTGGCCCAAAAATATTTTTACGTAGAGAACATCGTGATAAGTCATTTAAAAAAAGACATTAGTTCCGCGAAAATAAATAGCTTAGAAGTTATGATTTTTTTTGTACTTTTTGAAAAATTTTTGCTCCAGTCACATGAATCACTTTTAATCAAAAGCTGTTCCACTAAATCACATGAAATTTGGTATGGAAGTAGAATAGTCATGTAGCAAGCGTGCAATGAGCGATTTTTGTGCTTTTTCGGTTTCAAAAAAAAACATGAATTTAAAAATAACCACCGCAGTCTACTAGTGATTTACTTATGATCTTAAAAACTACCTTAGGCTATGGTGATAATCTGGATAAAAAATCGTAGTGATGTAACTATTGCAACATCTTCAGAAATCAAGATCATATCACTGAGTCACTAAATGTGTATTATACATAATCTTAGCAAGTGTGTTTCTTTTCAAAAAAAACTTTCATTCAATTCAAATTTACATAAATTATCCACAAATCAGTACTTATTGGCCTTAACATACACAAAATGTGTTCAGGTAAAATGACTGCTAAACAGGACACTTTTATGTTGTACACATATTAACAGACTGTTAGACACCGAAATGATGTCATAAATGTTCTGTTACGGTAATTAAGCCACGAAACACTAAAAATATATAAAAATTATAAAAACATATATTAAGGTATGTCTAAAAAGCAGTTACACTCGTGCTTGAAGGATTTCATTCACATTTATTTATATATCCAAGTTTAAACATGCACGTGTATATGGACCTTTTTATTATACTACTAAATATTATTATTTTTCAACATATAAATGTATTTATTCCCTTTCTTTCACCGACGTAAAAAATATCACGAATTTTTCAAAACTACGAGATCTATAATAGAATCTTCTCTAAAGTTTTGCTGGAAAGTTCCAGAATTTTGTTTTTTATAACATTAACTCTAGCAATTTTAGATACAGGGGGAAGGGGCATATGTTTTTTGGATATGGTTAGGAATATCCTTGATTTATATAAAAACCTAAAAAATGGTTTTACAATCCTAGTAATTCCTATTGAATTGGTACGCCACACGGTTAAAAACATATTTTTTTATACCAAATTGCACCCTTCAATATTTTTATCCCGTTCTGTACATACACTATTTCAACGTTAATGAAAAGGTGAAGCGCCCTGCAGTACACGCATAGCGGGCCCGTCAAAATTAGTCTACTGAATTAAGAAAAAAGGTAGATCAATTATGATTACTTTCATTAAATTAGGTTACTTTCATGCCCATGATCAATTATGATTTCATTAAATTAGGTTACTTTCATGCCCATGATCAATTATGATTACTTTCATTAAATTAGGTTACTTTCATGATTACTTTCATGCCCACCTTCCCCTACATACACTATTTCAACGTTAATGAAAAGGTGTAGCGCCCTGCAGTACACACACAGCGGGCGCGTCAAAATTAGTCTACTGAATTAAGAAAAAAGGTAGATCAATTATGATTACTTTCATTAAATTAGGTTACTTTCATGCCCATGATCAATTATGATTTCATTAAATTAGGTTACTTTCATGCCCATGATCAATTATGATTACTTTCATTAAATTAGGTTACTTTCATGATTACTTTCATGCCCACCTTCCCCTACATACACTATTTCAACGTTAATGAAAAGGTGTAGCGCCCTGCAGTACACACACAGCGGGCGCGTCAAAATTAGTCTACTGAATTAAGAAAAAAGGTAGATCAATTATGATTACTTTCATTAAATTAGGTTACTTTCATGCCCATGATCAATTATGATTTCATTAAATTAGGTTACTTTCATGCCCATGATCAATTATGATTACTTTCATTAAATTAGGTTACTTTCATGATTACTTTCATGCCCACCTTCCCCTACATACACTATTTCAACGTTAATGAAAAGGTGTAGCGCCCTACAGTACACACACAGCGGGCGCGTCAAAATTAGTCTACTGAATTAAGAAAAAAGGTAGATCAATTATGATTACTTTCATTAAATTAGGTTACTTTCATGCCCATGATCAATTATGATTTCATTAAATTAGGTTACTTTCATGCCCATGATCAATTATGATTACTTTCATTAAATTAGGTTACTTTCATGATTACTTTCATGCCCACCTTCCCCTACATACACTATTTCAACGTTAATGAAAAGGTGTAGCGCCCTGCAGTACACACACAGCGGGCGCGTCAAAATTAGTCTACTGAATTAAGAAAAAAGGTAGATCAATTATGATTATTTTCATTAAATTAGGTTTTGTATAAAGGAATATAGGACTAATAATTCTATTCCACTTTCTGTCTAAAACGGCTTGGCACACGGATATAAGGACAGCAAGTGATTGTTTTTTTTTGAGTCAAAAATCCTAATTAATTGGAAAACTTAAAAATACTTTTCAAGACATGTTTATTGTGTAAAGAAATTTGGGCACCAAACATCCTGATGCAGAAGACGCGATTATCGAACAATTTAGAAAAATTCTAAAAATTCTTATGTACTAAATACGCAGGTCTATGCGAAGCTGTATCATTGTATATTTCCGTTTCAGACGCTCAAGTCCGACCGCGCTAGCCTGTTTTTGGAATTAAGTGCTTTCCGCAGCTTAAAGTAGAGCGAGTGGGGAGAATCGTCACGTAAGGAAAGGAGCGCTATGCACCCTCCAGGCGACCTTTCCCTCTCTTTCTCTCTGTCTCTATTATATACGGTTGTATGTGTGTGTGTGTTCGTGCGAGTATCAATTGCGAATATTCATTCTAGCAGCAAACTGTATAACCTCAATCATTTATATCGATATTTACAACAGTGAAAATATGCAATAAAAATCATCTTGTAATGAAATTTGTCTTTCATATAAAACACAGATCATATTGATGTCAAATGTCAATGTATTTTTTTTCTGCTAGCTTTCTATTGTAAGTCAATCATCTGTGCCAGACTGCTTCCAATTCGGTATGTTTTTATTTGCATTATAAATTGTAAATTATTACTTTAGCTATTATTGAATACTACTTTAATTCAATTTTGAAATAAAAATATTTTAATTTTAAAATACTTAAATTTTAATTTTTAATTAAAGTAAATTTAAAATTAATTTTAACATAAAATTTTATCATTCTAAAAAAATATTTTTTTTATTTCATCAAACAATCTAAATAAAGTTTAATTAACAATGAAAATAAAGGAATATGCTGACAATTTATTGTAAATTATTAATTTTAAGTATTTAATATATAATAAAATGAAAATAAAGGAGGCTTGCCGAAAATTTATTGTAATTTATAAATGTTTAATTTAGTAAATTATATAGCGAATGTTTTATTATGCCGAGATGATTTTATTCCTGTATATAACATAGATTTAATACATAATATATAGCGGAAGTAACTTCGTTCCCACCGGGTGTCCCACGATACTGCACTAAATATTATAATATTTCTGTGGAATTGTAATATTCGCAGGGTAAATCGGTTTTTTTTTTTTCAATTTTAATCAAGACAAAGTTCAATCATATACATAGACCTTATACGACTTATTACCTCAATTTTAGTAACCTAGATTTTAGAATTTTGTAGAATTTTAGTAATTTAAAAATTTATTAATTTTTTAGTAATTTAATAAATATACGACTTCGATTGTCTCAATTTTTGTAACCTAGATTTTAGAATTTTGTAGAATTTTAGAAATCTACCTCAATCAAACAAATCTTACTTTATTTTTAGTAAACCGCATCATATTCTATTACAAGTTTTATGTATTTTCCTATAATATATCAGTCTCTCAACTGCTTAAAGCATCCCTCGTTGACATGAAGACTATGCAGTCTTCACGATGTCAACTATAAATGGTTGCTTTATGTTCACAAAGTGCAACAGCATTGTACATAAAGCAACCAGTTATCGTTGATATCATGAAGACAAGATGACGAATGCCACATTGCATTTACGTACCTCCTTATCTGATGGGAGTCCCACACTCGTGGGACACTGCGTAAATTTATGCCATTCGCTTTACTAGAATTGATAGAATTATATTCATAGAACGTATCCCATGTCCCATGACATTAATAACTATAATACGCTCTGAATACTAAACATAATTATTGTTTAAAGACCCTTCTTTGAATTGATAAAACATGATAAATTGAAATATTAATGAATACAGAAAAGCTATGTAACACGGTTATTACAAAACGCGTTCACAGGTGCGGTAAAGCAGACGTTTAATCATGACTCACATTATTGAAAGCTAACCGACTCATGAGTCACAAGTAGATTAGTTCCTATGCATCTCTGTGTGCATACAAACAGGAAGTAGTCCTGACTTCACTCTAATTTATAATTATAAAATCTTGAGTTTGTAAGTCAAAAAATATTTCATGCGCTAGCGTACAGTGAAACTGACGAAATCCACAATATGGTATTTGACTGATATCGATATTATTTGTAAAGATGTTTTAAATCTGTAAAGCAGATTTAAAAAAACCTTGTAATAAAAAAAAATAATGCATATAACAAACATTAATCAAAACTTTTAAATAGGAAAAAGTGTCAATTTTTTGTTCATTAAATTGAAAAATTATTATGATTTTGTTTCCACACAAAAAATGTGAAAATTATAATCTGCAATATATAACTTGAACGCAATATTTAACGAGATACTAAAAATATTTAATAAACACCCTTATAATGAAGGCTAAATAACTGGCCAGTGACGTCATAGGCCAGTTGTGTTTTGTGTCGCGCGAATCGTAGTTCGTCAGTTTTTAAGTCGTTATAACTGTGTAATGAAAAGTCCTAGGTACGATATATTTATTTTAACCGCTTTTAATATTATTACTTATTCGATTTTAGTAATAAAAATATGTAGTCAAATACCCTATTAACCTTAATGATATTGCAATGTACACAGAAGCTCACTAACAAGTGGATAGATAAAGGTACGGTATTTTGTAGTAGTCTCTTAAGAAACATTTAAAATTATTAACAAAAATATTTCGTTATATGTTTTGGTACTGTTAAATTGGGATAACAAGTCTTGTGATACGAAATCATTTGATAAAAACACAAATCATTTTTAAAATTTATTTAGGAAAAATTTAGATATAATACAATACCAGTCTCAAGTATTTAAAGATTGCCATAATACAAGACCAGTCTCAAGTGTTTTTCAACAACGCGAAGATTTAGAATTTCGGCGCTTCACGGATCAAATCACTCCAAATTATATACTGAAATATATAAAATACTTTATTTCACTTACTTGCGATAAACTATATTAAAAAGTTGCATGATGTCATAAAATTATGAAATAAAAGTTGTTCATTAATACTTGCATTATGACTGAAGATTAAAGTAGTAAGTGTTTAACTTTTTATATATTACTAGCAAATCGCCCGGCTTAGCTCAGGTGAAAACAGTACTATCACAAAGCAAATTTGAAACAACGATTTTTAAAGTTTGGCACCCAAATAATTTAAGGGATTCCTAGTGATACATCATTTTATGCGTTTGTCAGTTTGTAAGAAATTTGTTGCTCAAAGACGAATTGTGTTACATAGATGTATATTAAAATACAGATTATTTATTTCGCCAAGTGAACCATTACGGACGTCATTTTATAATAAAAAATGGATCTTAATCGGAATTCATAAACATTATGGCCCAATTCCGGCCAAGAGCGCTTCCAATATTACATGAGTATATTGCAGTGTATTTTTATTAACCTGCAAAACAAGGTCAATAGCTTTATCAGTTTCAAATAATTCTTATTAAATTTGTGCTCAAATCTCATCTATAATTAAATTATAGTAATAAGTATATTAAACGAATATTATTGTCTGATTTTATAAAAGACATAAAATCATGGAATTTTTGTAGATACTTTTAATATACGCAATGTTAATTATGCTTACGTATGTTTGATATATTTCTAAAACCTGCACTGTACCTAACTATTCGCGAAGTTGGTCGAAGTTAGGCGAAGAGAATAGTGTAGAGAGGTACTTCGATTCGCTTTGTCCATACTTCAAACTGTACTTCAGATTGCGATCACTTCGTTGAGATAACTTCGCGAGTAGCGTACAGGGCGTTTAAGGATTTCATACATCAGCGTAAGCCATTTTCTTTAAAAAAAAACTGTATTTCTTGGAATGAAACCTATATTATATGTTTTATTCCTTCCACATATCCATCCGCATTAATTAGTTATATTACCGCTTACATATAAACTAAAAAAACAAACTAGCCCTCTTTTTATAATGTTAGCATTGCTATTTATGCTAAATGTACAAATAGCGGTATTATCTGTTATAACCTAAGGATGGCTTGAAATATTTTTAATAGTCGCTGTGATAGACTCCGATATCCGCGAATATTCGTAGTAAAAGGATCCGTATTCGTTTCCACATTCGTTTTTACAGCAGATCTTAAACGATTCTATTTCGTTAAATAATATGTGTAAAAATAGTTTAAAATAACTAATTTGGTTATTAGTTACTTTTTAATCATATTTAGATATTGTTATTATTATTATTACTGAAACCATAAGTTTACTTTTATTATGAAAAATAGACTTATACAATTAACATTAGCCACGTAGGGTCATTTTTTATGACTTTATTTCATTAAATAGTATATGCAAAAGACATATATATAATAATTAATTTTGTTATTAATTACGTTTTATTCATATTTACATAGCATTATTATTATTACCGAAACCATAAGTTTACTTTTGTTATGAAAAAGAGACTTACAATTCATATTAGTCAAGTGGAGCAATTTTTTATGACTATTTCATTAAATAGTATGTGCAAGACATATAAAATAATTAATTTTCTTATTAATTACGTTTTATTCATATTTAGGTAGCATTATTATTATTATTACCGAAACCATAAGTTTACTTTTGTTAGAAAAAGAGACTTACAATTCATATTAGTCCCGTGGAGCAATTGAAAAATAGACTTATACATTAAACATTAGCCACGTAGGGTCATTTTTTATGACTTTATTTCATTAAACAGTATGTGTAAAAGATATACAAAATAATTAATTTTATTATTAATTACTTTTTATTCATATTTAGATATTATAATTAGCGATATTATAAGTTTACTTCTGATACGAAAATTAGACTTAGACAATAAATATTAGCCAAGTAGAGCTATTTTTTTTATGAATTGTACCACAAGATACTGATTTTATTTTTTCTATTCACATTTTAGGTTCATCGAAACTTTTTCGTATCTAAAATCGTTTGGTTCATCGCAAGTAAATTCAATAAAATATTTTCTGGCTACATAATTTGGAGTAATGAGATCAGTCAACCGCTGAAAATTTAAATATTTGCCTTGTTGAAAAAGCAACTCAAATAAATGTATCATTTCTGCTATTATCCAATCTTTATTAACTTGAAATTAGTATATATTATATCTTAAATTTTTCTAAATAAATTTTAAAATTGATGTATATTTTTATCAAAATACTTATTATCACAACATTCTTATCATAAAAATAGTTTTATTACAAGACTCCTATCACAGTCTTCGTTCCAAAATGACTAGTATTTCTCTTGAAGTTTTTGTTTAAAATGATTTTTTACTTTTCTTCTTATGACGATATTTTTTCCGCAAATGTAGCACTTTGCTCATTCGTAATTAAACTATGCAAACTTACACATTACACAATAGAACTTTTTGACAACTCCTTTCTATTATGTCATTTGTCACAAAAAACTAAAATGCTTCCTTTTATTAATGCAAAATCTCGAGGTGTCTAAAACTTTCAGTTGAGAGCCATAAAAAGTTAGGCCCATAGATTATAGGTTACCCCATAGATAATAGCCCATAAATTATAGGGTAGGTCCATAGTTAGGCCCATAGATAATTTAGGGTCACATTAGGAAATTAAAAGTACAAACTAAAGGATCGATATCTGCGGATCGAGGCACTAATAGTCCGTATCAGCAGATCTGGCATTTCGATGATCCGGCGCAGCACTATTTTTACGGATACTGCGGAGAAAAATTATGTTTAATTATATTCCTCTGTCGAGAGTCATCTTAAACTGTACATCTCCCGTAATTTCAACCGAACATCTTCAACCCTCTTTCAGTATGGTTGTCCACATTAACATATCATCGCTCAGCTTCATGTTTGGAATATGATTTCTGTTTGTTTATTCAATCGTTTGAAGTGTTCCACGATATGTTTCTTTTATCTTGTTGCCTTGCTTGACTTAAAGCTTGGTAGCCAAAGCTTTCCGTAAGTGTTCTTATGTATACATTAAAGTTTTTTTTAATGCGTCCCGCTCAAAACGATACGGTGCGATTGGCATTAAAAAATGGGTCTGAAATTAGGTCATAGCCTCTGCATAAATCTGCAAGGCATTTAATTTTACGCTACTTCACTCATTGCTTCCTCAATTGGATCAAGAATATTATTGTAGACTATTAATATTAATATTAATATCGTAACTCATCAAAAGACTAAAATCGTTTGGAGAATAGAGGTGATAATGATACTGAGAATAGAGGTTTAATATCGTAACTCACCAGAAGACTAAAATCGTTTGGAGAATAGACGCGATAATGGTGCTGAGAATAGAGGTGATAATGATACTGAGACCGCTCTTTAAGATTTTTTTAGAATAACTTGTCTCATGATTCATAATAAGTTTAAGAAAGGGACCAAGTGAGAGTCGAACTTGCGCACTTAGGGTTTCTACATCGGATAATTAATTAACCAACTTTATTTTGCGGCTCACCAACAAAATTTTGTCAAGATTTTCGTAAATTTTTTTCGGAACGTTTTGAGTCATAATTAATTTATTATATAGCGTATTTATTATCAGTGTATTTATCTTATAAACTATCTTCATACACTGCTCACGACCCTGAACTCTAGATCTAGGGATTAGGCGTTAAAATAAAAGTGGTTCCTTATTCATGATCACCATCTAGACAGAAATTAACAGCAGCCATTGAAGGACCTATTAATTTAGATTAGCTTAATATATTTTTACGTGAACTCCAAATGAGACTAGAACTACGGTTCACTGTAATCAAAACAAGAAAAAAACAAGTGGATTGTAGCCAAAGTAAGTTTTTAAATATTTTCATTTATCTATTTACTTGAAAAAAAAATTCATAATAAACTATTGTACTAAAACTTGGTAAGACCGCTTGAGGTTTACGTCATAAAAAAATGGCTTAACAAAATTGTTTTCATTAGTTTTTTTCTACTTAATTCGCTTTTTTAACTAAATACGAACGCAAATGTTCAATTATCTAATAGAAAGAATATAAACAAAGAAAGAAAATGAAATAAGTAAAAAAGGGGTCAGACATATGAAATTCGAATTCGCCAGCAATTCGAATTTCAAATGTCTGACCCCTTTTTTACTTTATCATTTTTGAAATCAGGTAACACCCATGTAGTTAACAGTTATGAAGACCACTATAGCAAAAAATTGATTTAGAAAGCATTTTTATTACTGATACATAGTAATACAAATATTTCTAAATCAATTTTTCTACTATAGTGGTCGTGAATTACATACATTGCTGTAACTACATGGGTGTTACCCGATTTCAAAAAAAGAAAAACAGGGATATTTCAGCATAGTTAAAGCGAACTAGCTACTAAGCAGATATCATCACATCATGACATGAGAAGGAAAAATATTAATTGAATTGGTAACTATTGTTAACGCAAAATAATAACAGCATAATTACTTCTTGAACTAAATAAGAAAGTATTTGAAAAATTTCGTTATTGTGAAATAATTTACTAAAGCCAAAAAGAAGTCGTGTCGTGAGGAAGTGCCACTAAAATGGGATAGATAATAAGGACGCACATGTGACCTGCTAGTGGGCGGTGCGTGGCGCGAGCGCGCGACAGGTGTTGGTAATTTGATGAGGAGGGCTTCGCACGTGGATACGGAAATGTAACTAGGCAATAAAAAAGGTGTTACCAGTTCGACTTTTGGGAGCAGCAGGTAGACGATAAAAAAAATGAGTGAAGACAGTAAAAAAACTAAATTAGATGCAACGGTTTAGAAATGGATTTTATAATCGTGTAGATTATTTTATCCGGTTATACGTGGTTAAAAATAAGTCTATTTTTACATTTTTAGGGTTTCGTCCCTCAAAATGAAGAAAAAATGGAAACCTTATAGGATCACTTGATTTTCGGTTCATCCATCCGTCTTTCTGTCAAAGCCTTTTTCTCAGAAACGGTTTGAGATATCAAGTTGAAATTCGAATACGGAGGTTTATATTCTTACATTGCTGTAAAAATATCAAGTTGTTTAGTTCATGCAATAAAAATATATGGCCTTTAGAGGGTAGTTTTCTTTATTATTACCGAAGTATATTAAGTTGTTTGGTTCACGTAACAAAAATATATTGGCCTTTAA
Source organism: Druceiella hillmani (assembly GCA_039881145.1). Classification (NCBI taxonomy): domain Eukaryota; kingdom Metazoa; phylum Arthropoda; class Insecta; order Lepidoptera; family Hepialidae; genus Druceiella; species Druceiella hillmani. The sequence goes on along the minus strand of JAYKKI010000015.1, from coordinate 10,068,056 downwards.
AGGGTATTTTTTCTTTATTATTACCATAGTCTACTAAGTTGTTCAGTTCACGTAACAAAAATATATGGCCCTTTGGAGGGTAGTTTTCTTTATTATTACCGTAGTATATTAAATTGTTTGGTTCACGTAACAAAAATATATGGCCCTTTAAAGGGTATATTTTCTTTGTTATTCCCATAGTCTACTAAGTTGTTTGGTTCACGTAACAAAAATATATGGTCCTTTAAAGGGTATTTTTTCTTTATTATAACCATAGTCTACTCACTGATCACCAACAACGTTTAGGGTACTTCCGGTCAACCTACAAACTACCAATATAATCTGAAAGTCGGCATAATGAGCGGTCTTATAGCATAAGAAAATCCAGAAACCAATTATTTCTAATTCTTTGTGGAATTATACATTTTTTTTCAAATATACGCCTGTGGAAGGTATAGTAGGCAAAATAATTACGTTTTGAAAAACCGAATATTTGTAAATAGTTTAATATAAATACTATGTACGATTAAATGTTTATAAATTCCTAAATGTGAATGGAACTCTCACCGTGCGAGTTCTACTCGTGTTTGCCAGATTTTTTTCTTAGAAGAGCAGTAAAAACGGCTTAATTTAGTAGATTATAGAATTATATTAAGATTATATATATTTAAAGTAACAAGTATGTACATAGCCCACGTATAATGACGTACCCACGTTTATATTTTCTTTTTATTTTCGAGTGAAATAAGAATAGTACCAAGGGCAAATATGAGAAACATGGCCGTGAATGCTTAATTATTTTATAAAAAAACGGTTTATATTGTTAAAAAAACAAAATGCGATAAAAATAAAATAGATCCGACGGTTGAGTTTACGAAAGCAGCTGGAAAACTTTATAAAAAATAGAACAAAATGAAGGATATAGGAAAAATTCAGACTGAGTTCAGTGAAAACTCAAAAAAACTAGTAAAGACCGGATTTATCTGGTTAAATTGTGACTCTAAGAGAAATACTTAATTGTAATCGTCCAAAAATTTACGGAAATCCATTATATGTACTACATTAATAGTCTAAAAACACAAAACTGAAAAATGCCTGTGCGAGCATGCGCATGTGTGTGTATACGTGCGTGCGCGCACACACGAGCGTACACATGCACGCACGCGCCATTACGCGCTAGAGGTCTAGCGTCTAAACCAACGTACCAAGTCCACATGAAATTTACAATTTCTTATAAATATATCTACGTTTTTCTTAAATGTTTGTAACCTCATGATTGAAAGTACTTTACAAAGAAAGCAGTCACAAATTTAATTTGCCCAAAAACAGGTCAATCGGTAAAAAATAATCTTTTTTTTAAAATTTCTAACATTATTAACATCTTTGTCATCTTCAATGACACTATATAATTTGAATCCCTGTCAAATTTGGTTTAAAGTAGTTTTTACAAATTATTTCCATTACATTAATACATGAGGCCTCGCAGTACAATTTATTTATTAATATGATAAAATTTTGCACGTTTCTATATATGTATACTATATTTTATTCAGAAATATTCTAAAATTATTATGATTCATATAAGTAGAACCCACACAAATTAATTTAGTTGTTACCGATTAAGAATATTATGCTTTGTCATTCTGTTTTTTATGTCTTAATGTGATACACATACTTCCTCTTTACAGTAATTTTAGTAATAGCTTAATAATTTTAAAAATAGTGAACGAATGCTTTTCAGAAGTTTATTGAATTGTACATTGTTATAAAGCATTGATGAAAAGTTTGTTAATTCGGCCCATAAATTATTAGACATAAATAAATATAGATTCGCAATGGCGTGTCATTGGATAAAACGAATAAGCAACAATTTTATACAGTGCTTTATGCCTCATTTATACCACTAATATATATTTATTTCATGATTACGTGTCGAAATAATATTTATATATATACCTATCTGAAAAAATAACATATGGTAGACAAAAGTCTTAAAATTCAAATGTTTTGCTATTTCCGAGTGTACATGAGTAGAGTTAAAAATGTATTTTATCGGATCACTTAATACCTATGGAACATCACCAACATAGAGACGCCCAATACAAATGAACAGTAAACAAAGCATATGTGAATACTCTCAATTAGCAAAGTATTAATATTTTAAACTAGGACGACGAAAAATACGATTAAAAATTTGTAAGCAAATTCGATAAGGTAAAGTTATTTTATCGGATCACTTAATACCTATGGAACATCACTAATATAGACACTCCGAATACAAATGAACAGTAAACAAAGCATATGTGAATACTCTCAATAAGCAACGTATTAATATTTTAAACTAGGACGACGAAAAATACGATAAAAATTTGAAAGCAAATTCTATAAGGTAAAGTTATTTTATCGGATCACTTAATACCTATGGAACATCACTAATATAGACACTCCGAATACAAATGAACAGTAAACAAAGCATATGTGAATACTCTCAATTAGCAACGTATTAATATTTTAAACTAGGACGACGAAAAATACGATTAAAAATTTGAAAGCAAATTCTATAAGGTAAAGTTATTTTATCGGATCACTTAATACCTATGGAACATCACTAACATAGAGACGCTGAATACAAATGAACAGTATACAAAGCATATGTGAATATTCTTAATTAGCAACGTATTAATATTTTAAACGATGACGATGAAAAACACGACCTAGAATCTTGCGCAGGTAATTAAATATTTATCCTCACTCTATTGCGAATCCATTCCACGTGGCGTAGAAAAATTCGCTGAAAACCTGTGAGACTAACAAATGACACAAACCCTTCTTATCTATAACTAAATACACAAAGATAAGGATAGCAATTTATTAGAACGGAAACGGTCTGGTCATTTATGATTCGCCTAATAGCTAGGAGCAGACATACAAATAAAATTTTATCAGTTGAAAGTAAATAAAGTAACGAACAAATTTTTCTACACTGCCCCACCCTAATATTGATATATCACTAACATATATATTTTGCGATATTAAAATTTTGTGAAGTACATTTATTGCGCACTAACACAATATTTTTAGCTCAAAAACTACTGTACCAAATACTATGATCTTCGATTAATCCAAGGCTATTCCGGAATATTGTCATCTTGGTGGCAAAGAGAGTTTAAGGTACGTTTTACATGGTGATAGTTTACGCAACATTTGTTGTAAGGCAACTGTTGTGATAGTCTTCCGCCAAGATAGTACCAAAATCCGTCTGTATACACGTGGGTTATTACTGCAACAGAAGTTATGTAACAGCTATACTTCTTTCCGATTTTGGACGTTTTTTTAGGTTTAGTTAAAATGGTTGAATCAAATTAATTTGTATTTTTATTTTAAGTTTAATGTTTTTAAAATAAGTTAGTTTGACATGGACGCTAAAGCACATATAGCAGTAGTTTGAAAGGTGTTGAAAAATGTCCAAAAAATCGGAGTGTAGCTGTGAACCAGCTGTGTGTTTTAAGTGGATACGTGTATGTTAACCGGTATTATTTTTTATGTTCCCAGCATAGCTTCACTCAATAATATAATGTTTTGTGGGTATCAATGGATTGCTCTTGAAGTTCTTTCCGACCGTATACGATTTCTATATTTTGATTTGGCTTTTTTACGAGTATAGGCCAACATTATATTAAGTTTTCTTAATTTTTAACTTTAACGCCATAAGTATTCACCGTAACCATTCCACACTAATGTTTTATACTCGCAATCGATAAATCTTGACGACAGCTGTCGATTGAAACTCAAACGAGCGTCGTAGCAAATCTGAGTCAAAATTCATATTAAATAGAAATTATGTGACGCAGCGAAACGTCGCGTCCCTCTCCGCCGCGCGCGATGCGTCACAGTCCACTCAATATGACGTATTCTTTGATCCTTTAACTATCGAGTGGTGTAATTAAATTTTGGATGTAGATGACAGTTACATAGCTGCAATGTCAAACTGTATCCCTCGATTTTGTCACCAAGTTTTCTGAATTGCCTCCCACAATGGAAGCAAATTTAAAGATGTATTCATGTCAAAATAAAATTGAGCCGAGAGAATGCGGACGAACCTCTGAATGTATGAGTGTACCTACATAGAGCAGTAACTTCGCAGTAACTCCGCCGCATCTGTCTTTGATCTGTCTTTAAAATCAGGGTCGGCTTTTCTTCGTAAACATGAATGCGAATGCCTTTGTATCGCTTATATATAACTGGAAGAAAAAACGACTAAAAATACAGAATCTCACCAAAAATAAATTTTGTTAAAATAAGGTCAAGTCATAGAACCAAGTCCACTTAATTTTAAGTATACATAGTTTTGTATTAACGATATGCTTATTTGGTATGCTATCAATGATTAGAAAGACATAGTAGGTGACTTGGCCGGCGCCAATGAATGCATCATTAATTATTTTTCTAATAAAAGAAGTAGGTACTATAAAATGGAATTTGGTACATTATATAAGCTTGGTGACTACATCTTATCCTGAAACTTTGAGACTTAACATTGCATCCAGACCGAAGTTATGATGGTTCAAAAATACGCCATGGCGCTTCGAGATAAATTCGATTTTGTAAAGACACTGTCATGCTTACAGATGCAAACCAGATTAAGTCAACAAATATAACTTGCCACAAAAAAGAAAGAAAATAAAAACACTAGTGATGTGACGTAGAAAATGACAATTGATTTCTTCCACTTTTTGATGTTGAGGGCGCGCTATGCCGTCACAATTGAACCAACTACCTAGTCAAACTTGTTGAAGTAAAACTTCTTTACGCACGCTTGACTTGGTGAGTAAGCTGGTGAATGCGTGACGAGAGCATTACGAAAAGTGTGATCGGGCGAGGCGAACGGAAGTTGAGAGGGAGATATAAGTTAGTGAAAACAGAAAGAGAGAGAGTTACGTTTCGTATATTACTGTAGGGACAAGAAAGAGAGAAAATTCATTTCGTTCTTGAACAATTTTATAAATTATTATTTTGTTCAATACATTAAATATTCTACGTTTAAAGTGAATAAAATTGTAAATTCATTTTAAAGTCCATATTTTGTGAATTTGAAGTTTTACTTCAGTCGTGTGGTCTAAAGCACACTCATTTTTTTAGTGGTCCGGTGATAGTCTGTTGCATACATAGTACCAATTGGTATCACTGACAGCGATAAGCTGTCACTGTGTAAACATATATTTAGCGACAACATGTATATTTTGAAATAATTGACTAAGTAACAATTAGGTAACAAGAGAAAAAATATTTTAGTAAAAACATCAATCACATTTGATGAAAGTTTGTATTGCTACTTAAATGTGCAATAATGTAGAAATATTATTGCACCATTAATCGTAGCCATTCCCTCAAACGTAGCTATTCTCATCCCAATTTTGACATCCATGACAGTATAATAAACTATGCTACTCAGGAAGCCTTCCCAAGTGGAAGATATTTTTAAATAAATTTTGCTGTTTATGAAAATAAACAGAACAAACAAATAAAAGGCACTTACGAATTTTACATTAGTAAAAGAAAAAATAACAACTTTTTAATAAAAATATATAAAAAATGAAAAAAAAAACAATAAAAAATGTAAACTGCAATTTATTAAAACTATCAGGTTTATCTATATCACGTGTCTGAAAAGCAATAACAGTCTAAGTATTATTTTGCTAGAATCAATGCACAGGTTTGAAGGTACTTCTTTAATGAAATTAAGGAAAATAAACAAATAATAACGTTTCCAAAAATGAGCTAGCTAGGACAAAAAATAGTTTTTTAGATTTTAAGAAAATAATCATTTATTTTCAAACAGGAAATACAAGAACTATCACCAGATTAAGAACTCGTCACTTTAAGAAGGTGAAGACAAACAGAAGAACTCGACACGTTCAGTGGGATCGGAGAAGCAGAATCTATCTGCCGCACTTTTACCAACTTGTCTCAGGTCAAACTAATTACTGGACATATCGTCAATTACCCCATCATCATGAAAGCTTTTTTTTGGTTTCAATGAATTGCCTTTTAGAGAGCTTTATTCTGACAAGATCCACGACTTTATCAAGGCGGTACTCTCTACCCGTGGTCCACTTGGTTTTCCAAATGGGCAAGACAATATCGATAATTTAACTGTTTCTTTCTTTTTTAGATAAAAGCTATGTAATAGTAACAGTTTTTCAGGGTCACGTATTTGAAAAGGAAAAAAAACAAAACCTATATGAGATCACTCACACTATCTGTCCGTCTGTCTTCATCATCATCCGTCCATCTGTCTCCATCACTATCTGTTCATCTGTCTGTGAAGGCCTTTTCTCTCAAAAAACTTGTAATTTGGCATATTCATAAATGATACTAACCTACATATATCTCAATATTTATTACTTAGAAATATTCATATGGAAAGTTTAGAGAGATAAATGAAAAAGTCGAGTTTTTTAGTGTGATAAATGAAAAACCCGAACTTGTCCCATACGACATAAGTTGAAAGAATGAACTAATAAGGTTTTTAAAATTATTTCAATATTTTATTTTAGAGATATTGCTGCGAATGTCCAGAAAACAACACGAATCTTTTAGCCTTATCTCCAAAAGTAGCAAGCCAAAATTATGAAAAAAAACTGCTATACTAAAAGTTTACCTAAACTTTATCAAGAAACTACTACGATCATGGTGAAAAATAATATTAATTAAATGTTTATAATAGCCTTTATTTTACTAAGCTTAGACACACGACCGCCATAATGTTTAAAATTTGTTAACCATCAAATCGGATTATAGTCAATGTGTTTTAAAGTTGTCGTGGTTAGTAAACGAAATTATAGAAAAATAAAAATCTGTCAACTATGAATAAAACTCGTACTACCAGGGTTCAGTATATCTTTAGCCGCTTACAAACATTTAAGGGTGTTATTTCTATTAAATTATTTACAAATATTAATTGTTTGCTACGTAAATATGATGCCTACCATATCTTTCAAAGGCCTAAAACGTGGGTGTATATTTAAAAAATTAAAGATCTAGGTAATTGTTATAAGTAGTTTTCCTATAATGTTTTAATCAGATTTTACTTACTCTGTTTTCTTTATGATTTTTGATTCAGTAGTTTCGGAAAACTGCTAGTGCTCAGTAGCACATGATAACACATGATATATAATAAAATAAGAAAAAAATCGAGGACTTTATTTACACCCCTCTTTAATTCTTATACGTATGTTTTAAAAAAATTTACTGAGAAAACACCTTAAAAGCTAGTCGCTAGTTGATGTCTCATGCCTATAACATTATAATTTTAATCACAGCAACTAGTTTTTTAAGTGAAAGGGAATCTTAAAAACCAGTTACTATGATTAAAGTTGTAAGTACTATTAGACATGAGACATCAACCAGCCAAAAATTTACCCGTTATCTGAGAATAGAATAAATGATCCACTACCAAATACAAAACAAAAAATATTCACGCGGGCAAAACTGCGAACCCACTAAAAATAAAAGTTTGCAAAACCCTGCGACATCCAGACATATTGTAGCGATTTATATATACAGAGAGATTAGAGGAATAAAATTAGAGAAATAACTAATAAGTTTAAAAAAAATGCATTTGAAATGAGTCAGATAGATTTATTAAGGATACATTATAAAATGACTAATGAGGAAGTAATTTGCAACTCGGTTATTAGTAGGAAGTGGTAAAACTGACATGTATGAATGCACGGTGAAATTTTGACTCTTTTTTTACTTTAAATGAATGTATATATAAAAAAATAAAACAGTTAAACAAAACCGCTCATGATTATGTAATTAAAATAAAAATGTATTTAAAAAGTTCTTTTACAAATGGCAAACGGTAACCATATATTTTAAGTACACAACTTTTTACTCATTTCATTTGTACGTTTTATAAGTTTTAATGTTTATCAACTTGTGTTCACGTTTGCATAATTAGTGTTCAGTGGCAAAAAAAAAACAATTATATAAATAGAAAAAAATTAATCTACCAAGTAAATACTTGCAAAAACAATATATTCCTCAATATTTTTTTTCATAAACAATGTTTTATACAAGTTTTCGTTTAGTTAAATAAAAACAAACATGAAAAACAATAGGGGATTACTCTCACTACAATGTGCGTATTCCAAGCAGAATAAATAATATTTATTATTTTGGACATTTATAAAGGTCATACCTACACCGGATTTCTAAGGTTTTTCGCGGATTTTTATAACTTATGTGACTTTTTACACTTTATTACTTTTTAATCCTTAATATTTAGTGATTTGTGTACGTATTGATATATTAAGTGTTTTGTTATAACAGGAAAAAGAGAATTAAGTCTAAAAAACAATATAGTGATCATTCGTTATCGATTTTTTTATAAAATAATTCGCGAACGGCATTTTTAACTATCCAAAACAATGTTTAATATAACTCATATTAAACATTGTTTTTCTTCGTGCTCTTTCATAAAATGATGTTTAAATTCATGTTGTTTAAATAAAGAAAAACAGTTAAAAATCTACTTGGTTAAAGTTGTTTCTAAGTAGTAGGTACCTATGAAGGGAAATTATGATCATGAATCAAGTAAATTGCATTTTGTACAGAAAGCTAACGTAGCTTCTCACCTGGCCAGTTTTGATTCCCGTAGGGAGAGTTTAAAAAATATATACATTTAATCTTTTGAAATTCTTAATACTACGTAATCTGGTGATTTTCATTGCAATGCAAAAAGAATAGGCGCTAGTTTTCCAGCTTTCCTTAAAAGTGTAATTTGCGTAAGTTACATGTCAAAAACACAAGCAATTTGTTTTTAACATAGCGTTAAAATAATATCTGCAACTTAACAAAAGTATATTTTCAACTCACGTTAAATGACTGTAATCCTTAACTTTCAAATATTTGTTTATTCATGTGCTTCTATCACTCATCACGTCTTTCATTAAAATAAAGTGTATTATTATTATAGCAAGTCGAACACGCGCCGAAAGACTTCAAAACTAACGGCGAAATGTAACACGACACATACAACTTCTCACATAGACGTTTGAAACAACACTGGCCAGCTTGTTGCTTGGCCGGCAGACCGGAGTGACGATAGAATGAGACGAAGATAAATATCTCCAGTCAACGACGCTTGCAAATGTAAACCGCCAATTATTATTTTTTTTTAATTTCCTTGAATTACACAGTGCTCTCATTGTTTTCGTGTTTAAATTTTTGTCACTTTCAAAGTTAAAATTAATGATCGCCAATTTTTTAAGAGAGTTCCCATTCTTTCTTAATGATAACTTCTAATAACAGACAAGTATATGTTAAACATTGCTTATAACATTTTTTATGTGTCAAAGACTTAGTTTTAAAAAATATGGCAATTTAGTGTCGAGCGTTCCATTCGTTATAAACGAGTGTTTTTTTTTTATTTTACAAGAATATTAATTTGACCGAAATGTTTTAACTGAATGGAAGATAATCAAATTTTAAAATTTTGAAAATATAATTTTATTACCTACTTTCTGTAAGAAACATCTATTAACTGTCTTACTTTTAGTTATTTAAATAAATTTGTTGTGTAACATTCTTACTTTCAGTGTTTTGATTTTTAATTATTCACATTCAAAAAATAAAACAATACCGTGAAATGTATAACGTAAATTTGATTTTTAATTGCAATTATATGGCAACTTCCACATTTACATTTTATCATTTTTATATCTGCCAGTAATTTATTGAAAAACCAGTGAATTAAATGAAACAAATCTCGTATTCCACTCGTTTGGTTGTCACTTCCGTGATCGCGTATATATTTCCGTCTCCCCTCCCAACTAAAGTTTTTCTTCATTTTTCAAACGGCTCTCTCAAGAGAGAGGATCTGGAAGGAGAATCTTTAATATTGTCAAGTTAAAGATCTGACTAGACTACACTTACAAAATCATTTCCTGGATATCTGTCGCTGTCGCTTGTTTAGTGAATTACTGAAGAAAACGGAAGGAAAAAAGATAAAATTAATAAAATCACAGACTTCACCTAAATAATTTCTACAATCAATGTTAAAAACGTCTACGAGAGCATACACAAAGACATATACTGTTGGATATCAGTATATGTCTTTGTGTATGTCTTTGTGTATGCTCTCGTATGACACACAATTTAAATTCTAATCTGGAATTTGATGACGTCCTTTCTTGTATATATAAGTGGTAAGTTGTAAAATAGGCAGTTGGATATTATATTTTAGTAATTAGCACATAAACAGAGGAAATTTTAAGTAGCATGCGAATATGAGACGACTTAGATATACCACCGACATACATACCTGGAGAATTAGGGATTTGATGGGATATATTATTGAACATGGAAGTACTTTGCATCCGTGATCCGAGATGATTTCTCCCACGACTTCCGTCGGTCAGAAATAATCCAGGAGCAGTGACTAGGCTAATTACTGCGTTCGATATCGTTTTTGGTAACATCCAAGCGTTGTCAGGATCATGATGATTAGATACACATAGGTACTAAAATTTAATTGTTTTTGCATGTTTGGGTATTCGTGCGAAGTGTGAAGTACCATTTAATTATGCTAAGAGCGGTTAGAGTTTATTAAGTTTACAAACTTTAACATAGTCACAAAAAGAGTTTATCTAGCGAGTTTTTGAAAGCGAACATTCAAAATTGCGAATTGACTGTACAGATCTTTCAAACAGGTTAGAAATTATTCCTTGTTAATGTAGAAAGGAAGGTGACAGGGTTACATCAAAGAAAAAATAAGAAATGTGCAAATATCCTGTTTCTTTACTCGATAGATATTAATTGTAGCATTTTAATGATTACTTACACAGCTATATTATTTGCTCTGTGTAATTTAGTTTGGAATAAAAAACAATAGAAAGTGCACAACAAATAATGGATGCATGTCGTTTCAAATGGAATAACCTGTTAAGTACGAATATTATTCGCAATGCTAGGGTTCTGTACACTTCCGTAAATATCTAAGATTGAAAATGATGTTTAAAATAAATATGTCTCTTATATAGTACTTATAAATGTTTATATCATTAATCATCTCGTGAATATATTGCTAAATATTCAGTCGTAAAACTATGAAATTTAAAATAACCGCTAAATTTTAGAGAGCGCATCCTTAAAATTTTTTTTTTTGGTATTCTATAAGTTTCAAGTTTCAACCAATTCTTTCTTGCTAGCATTATCAGAAAAGTTAAATTTCTCCTTGGTTGATTTATAAAATTGAAAGCCAAAATGTGTCGAGAGTAATTCATTGAATGTTTAGACAAAAGACATAAACTAAAACGTAAATAATTTGTGGATTTCGTACATTCAAAAATTGGATTGATTTTAAGAGATTATTTTTAAACTTTTTGGCGAATATCATTAAATATAACCTCCTGATAATAACGCCTATTGAGTTTTCTTTAATTTATCTAGTTTTCAATTTGTGTCAATGTCTAAGGTCGTTCTAATACACATCAGGTAATCAGTATCTAATAAAATCCATGTTGCTACACGAAAACCATAATTCAAATTCTATTCGCTAACCCCAGTTGGACAAGGCGGGTTGAAAACAAATTTTAAATTCACCCCAAAAACGAGAGTACCTAATTATATTGAAACTGTATTTTTGCTTTAAAATATCTTCACGTAGTTATAACGATTTATCCGCGCCTTTTCGTCTATACGCCCTCTACACTACTCGCGAAATTACCTCGACGAAGTGCTCGTCGAAATACGTGGTGACTACACACTGGTGCAACCTCGCGAGAAGTTCATTACCCGTGAGTCGCCTGCACGCACCCATGTGTAAACAATACTACGTCTATCTGCAAACTGAAGTACGCTGAATAGTGTAGTGAGACGCTTAATGTAACTTCGCAAGGTCCTTTGACTAGGGCGCAAAAAACCGACAGCGATCGGAAGTCGCCCGAGGCGAGGCGAGGTTGCACGAATCGTTATAACCATGTGAAGATATTCTACACTATTCTTTTAGCCTAACTTCGCTCAACTTCGCGAGTAGTGTAGTGCAGGTTTAAATCTTTATTTTTAATTTTATTTAAACGAAAGTCTTCAACGTTATCAAAGAATATATTCTCTTATGAATAATAAATATTGTTTAATGAATTTTGACTAACAGAAATCACTGTTCGAGATAAATATTGTTTTTGTCAGATAAAGCGTAGAACAAAATTTGAATGTTATTTTTTTCTGCTGAATTGATATTGGACATTTAAGTTTAAGATATTACAATATTATTAAACTTATAAACACTAAAAACGTGAATTACAAATAATTAATATGCTTTTTTTTAGGGTTCCATACCTCAAAAGGAAAAAAGGAACCCTTATAGGATTACTTTGTTGCCTGTCTGTCTGTCAAAACCCCTTTTGTCGGGAACGTATGGAGGTATCAAATGGAAATTAATATCAAATACTTAGGTAAGGGACCGTAGCCCTTGGAGCTGTAAAAAAATGAAACTTTTTATCCAACGACTTAAAAAAATAATCCCAAAAACGCGGCTGTTTATGCTGCATATTTTGACACTCGTAAATAAATTAAAACCTATATATAGGGTACTTCCCGTTGATGTAGAATCATGAAATTTAGTAAGAATCAAGGTCTCACAGCAAAAAATCCTTATCTGTAGTTATATCACATAAACATTTTTTTTTCAAATATGCGCCTTGAAAGATATAGTATGCAATATATTTTCGTTCTAAAATATTAACATTTTGTAAATAATTTAATAGAAATATAATGTACTATCAAATTTTTATAAATGCCTAAATATGTATGGAATTCTCATAAGGCCAGTTCCACTCGTGTATGACTGTTTTTTAGCACAGGTACCGATTATAAAGTTTAATAAAATAATAATAAGGCCCCAAAGGTTATCGTAATCGACTTTGTAAATTAAATAGCGGTTTGATATTAATCCCTAGCATTTATATTATTGATATTGTAATTCAAAAGTGGACCACGTCGCTAGACACAAAGCGGCAGCTGCGTGGTTTGTACTCTATAGTCTATTGCAGCCGTGCAGTCTGCCAATAGATAATGCGGGGACTGGGTGTCAAATTCGTTTGATAATAATAATTGTTTTATAAGCGCAGCACACGTTGTGTGGTGGAATAGGGGCAAAGGTGTATATACATGTATTGTAACTAATATAATGTATGTTCATACGTGTTTAATATAAGTGTATGTTCATACATACACGTATGTTTATACGTGTTTAATATAAGTGTATGTTCATATATCCACGTATGTTCATACGTGTTTAATATAAGCGTGCTTTTCCGAAAATATAAATATATTTTTATACCGTGTCGCGTGTCAAACGTGCTATTCACTTTTTAATAAGTTTGACACGTGTTATTTCTAACATACCTATCTTCACTTTTTAATAAGTATTTTTGATTGAGTTTTTACTCGGATTGTGAGAAATCAAAGTGAGTACGAGATAAATATTGTTGTCACTTAAAGCACACGAGTTGTTATTTTTTATTTATTGATATCAAAATTTGAAACAAATTCAGTTTAGAGAAAATGTGAATTTCTAATTTTTTTTTTGTTTTAAATGAAAGAATATAGGTAAAAACAAAGCATTGACCAAACGTAGGGCTCGGTCGCGATTATTTTCTTGAAAATAGTTCCCATCCAAAAGTGAACTCTGTCAAGGAAGTATAAGTTGTAAGTTTATCGACTTAATTGCCATGGTTAGTAACACTGAACACGAAATTTGCGAATTACAGAGAGGAATTGATATAAAAAAACAAATCCAAAAAATCAAAATATGAAAATACAATAAGAGGATCGCATAAAGTGAGGTTATACAATTTATGTTTAACGGCTAACAACTGTTTTTCATAGAAAGAGCATTTGTGAAATAAATTTTTATAATAAAACAATCGTATCCGAGCTCTAATTTTCTACAAGCCTAAATTTATATTTTTACTAAACTGAACTTATACCCAAATATTTAACACTTTTCATTTAAGTACGGCCATATCCTATTTCTAAATAATTTACAGTTTTCATTTAAGTACGGCATAATCTATTTCTAACATATATTCACTTGGGAATTTTCATTTTAATTTCTTATATTTCTAGAAATATTACTCAGAACAAGTTTATGAATTTTTAATCACTTATTCTTTAAGACCACAGAAGCGTTTTATGTAAATTTGAAACTTTTCTGAACCGTAAAAGTTAAATTTTGTTAACTCAAAGTCAAAAGAAGAAAAACTAAAATTCACATAAAAAAAGTACACCAATATTTGACATGACAGGTAAATCTAATTGTAAGACAATTTTTGTGCACATTTTGATTATTGTATACAATAATATATATTAAAAACTAGTCATTTCAGTTGAGCGAATTGAATAATCGTATCCTATATATTTGTTAATGAATGATCGATAAAATCAATCATTTATAAACATCGATAATGATCTATTTTATCGATTAACCTAAAAGTAATATAATTGATTCAGTGTTGTCACTATATGTCACTAATTAATACTATTAAAGGACAGTTACTAGTACAACCAGTTACCGCAAACGTTTTTTTAAAGAATAAAGTTTTTTTAAGAATAAAAACTGAAGCGAATATTTATAAGATATAATTTCAATAGACCCCAGATTTTTTGAAGTATCCGTAATAATCTTGTTGCAGCGTTTTTAATTTTAAGAATTATGGTATTTTCCTGTCTTTTCGTTACATGTAATCGCCTATCGGAAATGAAACCTCAAATGAATCACAAATTAGTTAGTGACGCTAGATTTGAAAATGTGGCCATATCCTCAATATGATTTGATACGATGGTTAATTTTTTTATTTGTTATGCTGGTATAGCCATATGCATATAATTGTGTGTGCGTATTTTGTATAACAATTTTAAATTAAAGTTTGACTAACGTCTCATTCACTATTGGCATACGTTAGAAGAAACTTAAGCGAAGTGTAAAATCCAAATTATCTTGGTTCCTTGACTCAGTATGTGTAGTGCCAGGACAACTGAGCACGGGTAAAAAAATAGCAACAAAGTGACTTGATAACAAGCACTATTGATAACATTGGCTTATTTGAGTGGCCATCTTATTTATACATGTACGATAAAATGGCCAAAGACTAGTTTTTACTATTTAATTTCTATTGCATAAATAATTGTTTTTACAGTTGCGAACAATCTCAGTTCCAGGGGTGATTAAATGTAGTTTTAATAAAAAAATTATAATTTCAATAAACATTTCTGTTTTAAGCTTCAAAATATCCATAAAAATTCAGTAGGAATTTGATACATCTTTTCTTGGGTATTCATTTTTGATTGGATAAGTGCGCCTTTATCGAAATGTGATTTTTCGGTTTTTCATTTTTAATTGAGACACGACCTGTACTAAGTGATGCCTGGGTAATTTATGAATATTGAGGAAATTTAATTTAGAAAAAAAAAATAGATTTAGAAAATCATTTTATCACTAATAAATAGATTAAAATGTCAAATTTGAAATGTCTTTGCAGACAATTTTCTTACGTTTAAGTCACAGTATCAAAATTGAGCTGAAAAATTATAATTTAATTTTTCACAATTAAATGAAACTACGTGATGTAGTATTTAGTATCTTTACAAAATCCACCTAAAGATGTTAACATACAACGAAACCTAGGTCGTGGTAAAGAATTTAAATAAAGAGGAAATAATACTACGTCACGTAATTTCATTTAGCTGTGAAAAATTGAATTATAATGAATTTCTATAAAATTAACGCCAAATATATCGAATATCTGAGAAATTATAATTTGTATGAGAGAAATGTTGTTAAATCTATGTCTTTGAAAAATCAATTATGAACGATTTTTGTATTTCTATCCAAAACAATATTTGGATATTATAAATTTTACATCAATTAAGTAATGGATTACGGTGAGACAATTACATTTGGTACTTTGCCAAAATTGAATTTTTTGGCACTTCCTCTCAATTATTCAGTTTCAAAGTTTTCAAATAAAAGAATATTAAATCGAAATGTTTCTTTTCTTTGTATCCAGTAACTTATTTCATTCATAGTAATGGAACCTAAAAAATACGAAATATACGCGCTTGCAAAGAAATTACTTGAAACTATTAAAACTAATTAAAATATCGATGTATGTTACCAGTAGCGTGCTAGGGCTAATCACAAAAATATTTAAATACCATTTATTATGAATCACCCCAACCCAAAAAATTACAATAATACTGCGACTGGCTTTTGATAAATATGTGTACCTATATAAAGCGACAAGTTTTATCAGATAAATAATATAAAAATAGTAACAAATTATATTAATAACACAGTAACTGAAATGTTAAAAACTATACACATTTGTATATTAAGTGCTCTATTAGTATAACAATCTCATTTTTGTAAATTTGTTACAAAATTAATTACTTGTCGTTTAAAAAAGTTATCGAACTTTGGATCAGTATTACTGATAAATATAGAAATATACAAATATTTATTTTCTAGTTACTCATTTAACAGTTACAAATGTGTAAAGTTTAAAAGAATGACTTACCATGTAAAAGGATAAATATTTAATGGAAAAAAAGTTTCGTTTTAAAAAAAAACTTTCTTCAAATGTTTTAAAAAGAAAAAACACAAACAATGAACTTATCAAGACAAGTGAAACGAGCCCAAACTAAATAGGTCTATTATCCATCGTTAAGAAGGTCTTTTGTCAACCTTCCGTCTCCATCTTCATATCTTAACTCCATCATCAGTATCTGATAACCGTCCACCCTCCCAAATAATGAACTTATCCAAGACATGTGAGACGAGCCCAAATTCGATGGGTCTGCTATTCACATTTAAGGAGATCGTTTGCCCATTTTCCATCTCCATCATCAGATCCTGACACTATCATCATCATGTAATGTATATGCATAATTTTATTTTAATGAGTCCACTATACATAACGATTGAATTCATGTTAACGCTCCAGGTCGATTTAAAAATATAATTGAAATATTTGCTGTAATAAACTATATTATGCAGTGTAATCTCTGTTTTATAATAATATACAAATATATTTAATATCTTATTGGATAAATCATTCTGTCAATGCGCTCTGCTCCAGCACCAGGGTTGCCATTTGTAAAATCACTTTTTCCGGGACATTTTTACTTCTATGTCTCTAACTACCAGTGATTTAAGAAAAATAAATTAGTTTGACCCAACAAAAGGTTTTTTTGAACCCAAAAAACATTCAGATTAATAAAAATAAATAAAAAAGTTGTTTTCTTTTGCAAAAATACAAAGTGAACTTTTTAATAAAGTTTATTGACTTATTAAATAATTATAAGTAATTTAATATAAAAACAGTTTTTATATAAATCACATTTATCCAAATTACTAAAAGCTAACACTAATATTTGGCAAAAGAAATTTGTCTTACATTAATTAATCTTATCTAATTTCAACTCGAAGCTAACTTTCGTAGTTTGATAATGACAACAATATTTAGTTTATTATCTTCATGTTTTGATTTAGTTATTTTAATAAATTGAAGTTGACTTCTAACTCTTCGCAATTTATTTGAATTTAAAATTA
Organism: Druceiella hillmani; assembly: GCA_039881145.1. Lineage (NCBI taxonomy): Eukaryota > Metazoa > Arthropoda > Insecta > Lepidoptera > Hepialidae > Druceiella > Druceiella hillmani. Next base: position 10,050,457 of record JAYKKI010000015.1, on the reverse strand, counting down.
TGCCTCGATTTGATCCGTAATCATGCGATTCCGGTCTTTCCATTGATCAATCTGGGCAAATGTAACGCAGTTATGGCATGTATAGGTTCACGAAAAATGCCAATAAAGACAATTTTAAAGAATTATTATATTTTTTTACATTTCCGGGGACAAATTTATTACATTCCTGCACAAGGGACAATATTACAAATTCCGGTACAATTCCCGAAATCCCGGACATCTGGCCACCCTATCCAACACGCTGGGTGATAATATTGCATACTTGGTCTTGCTTTGTAAGGGACGTGCGATTAAAATTTATATGCATTCTATTAAAGTAACGAGTTTTCCACAGTGAGGAACAATCTATGGTAAGTACTCACACCTGTTACATTTTAATACTAGGTATAGTTAATAAAAGAGTCGTTTCTTTTTATACATGTATCCAAGTAACATTAAAGCATTTTACAGTTATAAGTGCATTGCGGGTATTATACTTAAATCTAGTACATTTCCTTTGCCTCGTGCAATCGTATCTGTACATAATGAGGTACTACACTCGACTGTTGATAGGTACGCATGATGGGGAAAGTTCGTCAGTTGTTGGATGCCTTGAGTGCGTGATTTGGATATCACGTACAATTTCCGAAATCTCGCGCACCGTTTCAGACCGTTTGTGTAAGTTGTTTCACAATTGGCGTAACAAACAGTAGGAAATAATTAACTAAGTACTCATTATGAGTATACCGAGTTTTAGGGTAATTGTGTCATTAGCCTTTGTGATATCATTGGTAAAGTAACTAAATCCGAAAAATACATTGCATATGGAAAAGATCGTATTTTGTACCGTTATCAAGTTTACCATAAAATAAGAGAAACCTCTAATATATTTTTAATGAAATGTCGTCGGCTTATGAAGATTCTCGTTCCAGTAAAACCACGATTTATAAGTGACAAAATCTCTTCAACAGACGCTCAGGATGGCCGATTGAGGCCAACCCCTAAGACGTTGCCGAAAAAGTTCAAATACCTATATCGCACTATGTCCGTTTAAAGAAGAAGGAATTCACAGAAAAGTTTGGAGTATACCCTACTACTATTTTGAATATTCTTCATGATCATCTTGTGACGTCAAAGGTCAGTGCAAATGGATGTCGAGAATTCTCATGGTGGTAATTCGGTGGAATTGGCTAGAGATGGGGCATAGATGTTTTTTTTTATAAAATTGTATTCCCAACTAAGCTAGCCGATAGATTTAAAGTTTTATAAATAAAAAGAAAGAAGAAACACAGTTTTATGGAAAAAATGTCTATATCAGTGTGTCAAAATGGCAATATAGGGTCATTTTGACACACAGGTTACCGTAAATAAAAGTGCATAAAGTGTTGGTATGATTGATAATTTTTTATTTTGACTTTATTAAAAGTGTCACAATTTGTTATTTTTTAATTAAATTTATTTTTAAATAAGTTATTTTTTAATTAAGTTTTTTTTTTAATTTTATGAATTTACGTTTATTCTTTTGTCTATGTTAAGTGTGTAATGTCTAATGATCAATTCACTGGGAGACTAGTTAAAAAAGTTAGGAACCAACAAATTGGAAAAAGTTTCATGCGAGTAGTTTTTTTTCAACTCTAGTTTTTTATAATAACAATCGCGGGTGACAATTTTTTTCCAATACATCGATTTTAATGTATATTACATTAAAATCGATGTATTTCTCGGTTATATCTTATTTCGAGGTTATATCTTTTATGTCATATCACAAAAATTGGCAAATTTTTTATTATGCTAAATTGCACTTATTCCATATCTTCTCATAATTAAGTGCTTTATTAGTATAATAATCTCATTTTTGTAAATTTGTAATTTGTAATTGTAATTGTAATAAATTAATTACTTATCGTTTAAAATAGTTATCGTTTAAGGTGTTTCAATGGGCTGACAAAATAATAACATTCTTTGTGGAGACACAGAGGATATCCTGCTCATTGACTGTCCGATAACTGAAGAGTCCTATGATGGACTGCTGGAGTGGTTAAGAGAAATCGTGAAGAAGACAACGTAAGAGGCGAAAACTGGCGAAAGGTGTACTGCTTCTACACGAGAACGCATTTATACACAAAATGACACCATAAAGCGACGGCTGCTCTTCACAATTTCGGTTTCCAAATATCGAATCACCTAGTCCACGGTACCGATTTATCCCCCTTAGGTTATTATTTGCCGAAAAAAGAAAAAGAAGTTTTGTGAGAAAAGATTTGTCAACTATGAAGATTTTGAAGATAAAGACGAAATATCTTTTTTCGAGGCTATAATCAAGTTATTTGAAAGATCCGATAACTATATTAGGTTTGATTTCTTTGGATATTAAACCTAATATGTAGGTTTAATGTCAGGAAAATCATTACAAGTTTTTAAACTGTCTATTTTGGAATATGTCCTTGTTTTATGTTTATGTCGCATAAATTAAACCTTTACCATTCCCGTGGCCTCACTGATATATTAATTTAATTATATTTTTAAAATTCCTGATTTTGTAATTAAATTGAAGTTTAGTGGTATTACCGACAGTTTAATTCTTCATTATTTGATAAAAGGTAAGGTAGCATTTTTATAAAACCGAGTCATCGGGGAATTTCCTTTTTTCCGCATCGTGAAGAATACGCGCGTGTTTGAGGTTTTGCAACAAGTAATTGTAAACTTTCCGAAATATCATTCATAACAGGAAATAGTTACTGTGAAATATAGACAATCGAAAATACTGACCGTGTCAGCGGACTTTACTTTGAATTTAATTATTGCGGCATAAGAACTATGAGTTGTGATGACGTTTGTGTATGTACGAGTATGCGCGATTAGTACGCCTGATATCAATTATAATTAATCGACGGAAGCACAGTTTATACTTCCGTTGCAAATTATATTATTCGTGAGAAATGAAATATTTTTACAATTCGATAGCCTCGGATCAATATTGGTTTAATAAATGATAGCAAGAATATTGGTTTAATAATTGAAGCAGTTCCTGAGGAATAACATCATATTATGTAGTATGTTTTGTGTACGATTATAATCCTAATGCTAACTGATATTATAAATGCGAAAGTTTGACTGAATGGTTGGATCTATGGATGGACGGATGGTTGTTACCTTATACACCGTTATTTCTGAATGGATCTTTACAAAATTCGGCGTACGAATGGTTTTTATCTAGAAATGTGAAGCAGTTCCTAAGCAATAACATCCATTTTTTATGATATTTCTTAGGTCCCTACCTGATCACGTAGCATTATCTGTAAGAAAAATTCTTTAAGTTTGATTTTAGTATGTATTAACCTATACCATGTATCCCGAATTCCCTAATCTGAGTTTGGTTCCAGTGGAATGGCATACAACATTGTCTTCTTTTTATAGCTGTACCACAATGTTATTATTGAACCCGAATGGATTTAAAAAAAAAGCCGCGAAAAATTATAGCCTGGGTTGACATATGAGCCACATTACTCTAGTCCATGAGAAGTTATTTTAATATCGTGAATGCGAGTATGTTTTTTACCTAATAACTTAGTACATGACCGATCAAACACATTAACATATAGTTTCCATCATGTTTTCATCCAATAATCACTTAGGAAATAACCAAAAACAATTTTTTTCCGAATACATATTTGACTTTTGTGTGTATCCAATTTGTTTTCAATAGCCATCAGTTGCGAATATTTTCTCAGATTCTATTATTGGCGTACATTTCTTAATAATTATCCCTTATAGCATACTTATAGTCGGTGTCATGGACTAACATATACTGATCACACAATCGTCACCTAGGAAATAAGCAAAAACAAATGTTTTCTCGAATAAATGTGTGATTTTTGCATATTTTCAATTTGTTCTCAATTTCCATAAGTTTCGAATGTTTTGTCACATTCGATTTTCTTACATTCACTATTTTAATTAAATATTTTATTGGCGTATATTTCTTAATAATTGGAAATTCTTACTGAAAAACATGTTTAAAGAAAAAATTATTTTCACAAAGTGTTATCAAAATATTTCTAAAACAGGTAGCCAAGTGATTCTCTTTAGAATTTAGTTAATGTATTTAATACAGAATTTCATTAATTTGTTATCGTAATATATATTTATAATCTACAGTTTTATAGTTCTGCGGTAAATGAAAAATATTATTTTAATTAAATAAGAAAAATAGGTCTATAAATACCACATCGTTAATTCTTTTAGCACATTTATTTAACGAGTATAATTTAATTTCTTTAGATGCAAGTTTTTAGTATATGTTTGCCTAATATTATAATTATATATTAGAAAATTAAGTCCTTGACACGTCTCGACCTTTATAAATTGATAGACGCCTACATAATGTAGGGAAAAAGAAAATACCTACCTAAGTTCTTTTCAAAATTTCTTGTTTCTCGTTAATGATAAATAGTGTTACTCAATACTCATCGTTTTCAAACAGTTGTCTTGTAACACACCCGAACTTTGTTTATGAATGAAATTAAAATTATTTACGTTAAGGACGAGAATGGGAAGACTGGTCTGAAAATCAGTCGACTCAAAACCAAACTTAGGATTGTTGATTGACCGAGCCCCTTTGTTCAGGTAACGGGTTATATGGTTATTCAGCTAACTGGATATAATGATAACATCGAAAATACACCACAATTCGGGGTCATCTTATTAGATTATAACGTAAATAAGCATATTGATTTTCATTTTCGAAAGAATAAATTTATATTTTATAAAAAAACGTAAAGGAATCACAATATTTTTTTAAATTAAATCAGCGTCGTAAACGGCCTGTGATTGGTTAAGTCAGATGACGTCACAGGCGAGTAAAACGCATTAATACCAAAATTTAATGTTTTTATTATTTTGGTTTATAGGCATTGATATAGATAATAATATTTAAAACACAAATATTACTTCATCGAAATGATCTTTAATGTTTTTATTATTTTGGTTTATAGGCATTGATATAGATAATAATATTTAAAACACAAATATTACTTCATCGAAATGATCTTCACACATAAAAAACATTATAACAATGCTGTTTGGATCTCTTTGGGCTAATTGTCAGTCATTTTTTTCGTCTTTTAAGATTTGTTGACACTGAAACGAACACGTTGTGTGGAGCTTTTATAGTCGTATTTATATATTGTGGCATTACAAACCATTTATACATCATTTTAATATGAAAATAAATAATTACAGAAATTGTGTTTTTAGCGCAAGTTGGAAAATTAAAACTTTAAAAGTGATTTACAAAAAAAATACGGCAAATATCCTGGAAAGCACACTACATTTATAATGTATAAGCACACTACATTTATAATCTAGTGTGCTTATAATGCAAAAAAAAACAATTTAAAAAATCAAGTCAAATAGCCTATTATAGAACTTTTCTAAGCTATTCGATCTCTACACCGAAGTGAAGGACGTCGTAAAAAAGAAATCAGTTATAATTCAATTGGACGAAAAGATCTATTACTGGACTAAATAAAAAGTTTAGGGGGAATTAAAACATCGGTGTTTTTTTTTCAAAGCCTTTGTTCTTTTTTATATACGGAGAGAGGGATACTGCTGTCAAAAAGTTAACGAAATTGGAGTGTTGAAGAAATTTGGGGCCGTAACGAGAAGTTGAACTTTATGAGAAATGTGAAATAAGGTAGACCTGATTGAACAACAAAATGATAAAGGCTTCTGCTAACATCTCTTGATAATAATAGAGCATGATTGAAGATGTTAATAAAAAATGTGCCGACGGCAATTCTCAGCGCTTATGAATCAATTGAGTATTTGACTAAATTTTTTTTATTTCATTTATCATAATTTTAAGGTACAAGCTGATGAAGAGTGAAAAAAATTTTTAATAATCTTAAAAATTGACCGAGTTATAAAAGTTTAAATTTAACCTTTAGAGAAGGACGGCAATACTGTGTTGTGAGGTCATTTTTAATATTACACATTATATTCTACGAGAGGAAAAGAGACAGGGATATACCCAACTCTATCCGCATCTTCAAATTTAGAACTGGCAACTGGCTTATTTTTCAATCAATTTTTAAATTTTTTTCAAGACTGGTTTTTAAATAGAAATGAAAAAATTAAGATTTTCATTATGAGTAAATTTTATCAAACACAAATAATCACGAATGAGTTTTATTTTTTTAATACATAACTTTTTATGTATATTCTTTAACTTAAAAAAATCAGTCAAATTACTATTTTTGCTGTATTGCATTCATACCTCATTTTCTTGTTCATTAAAAACAAAGTTTCAAAATATGGCACGGCAGTTATTGCGTAGTAAAATGTAAAAATATTTCAAGAAATAGCAAATTAAATTCATTAACATTTCTCTTTAGATGTTTATTGAGTGTGTAGCATATGTGTAGCATATAATTATAAATTAAATGTGAACATATTGAAAATACTTCAGCAATAAAAAAATAAAGATATTCATTGTGAGTAAATTTTATCACCAACCAAATAATTACCAATCAACCAATAATTTTTTAATACGTAACTTTTTATGTATATTCTTTAACTTAAAAAAATCAGTCAAATTACTATTTTTGCTGTACTGCATTCATACCTCATTTTCTTGTTCATTAAAAACAAAGTTTCAAAATATGGCACGATAGTTATTGCGTAGTAAAATGTAAAAATATTTCAAGAAATAGCAAATTAAATTCATTAACATTTCTCTTTAGATGACTATTGAGTGTGTAGCATATGTGTAGCATACAATTATAAATTAAATGTGAACATATTGAAAATACTTCAGCAATAAAAAAATAAAGATATTCATTGTGAGTAAATTTTATCACCAACCAAATAATTACCAATCAACCAATAATTTTTTAATACGTAACTTTTTATGTATATTCTTTAACTTAAAAATCAGTACAATTAGCATTTTTGCTTTACTCATAGCTCACTTTTTATGCATTAAAAGCAAAGTTTCAAAACATGACACGATAGTTATTGTGTAGTAAAATGTGTCAAGAAATAGCAAATTAAATTTTACAGATTTGCAATGTCGAATTGGAAATTAGATAAAAAAATTAATGCACAGCTGCTGTAGAATGCATTCCTTGTGACGTTGTTTGTGGTTGGAAAGTTATAATATGCGTAATACATTGATAATTGTACTCATTTTGTTGAATTGAAAACAAAAGGATATTTTGTCTTCTGAGTACGGTCAGCTCATGTTATTATTTGTTAATAATAACATTTATTAAGATATTATTCTCTACTTTACAATAAATAACAAGACAAACTCTTTAATATAACTTAACATCATTTTATCGAAAACTTCGAATAATACTTTTTAGCGACAAAAATAACAAAGGAACAATTGATAATAATTACGTGTACGGAACATAATATAAAGACAAAATGCATATAAAATAAAGCACAGCTGACGTATTTCGTTATTTTTGTGTTATGCACGTAAATATTTACCAGCAATAAATCTTAATTTTTTTTGTGTTATTCACGTAAATATTTACCAGCAATAAATCTTAATTAGAAGCGTACAAATAAAACTGACGCCTTTAAAGTTGCGGACGCTAGGCGGCGCTGATGTCACGTACCCAGCCAATATTAATAAAATAATTCTTTCATGCTTTATTTTGATGTGTCTTTTACGATTTAATTCGACTTCTTCTAAATTTGTTATCACTGTTCGGCTTCCTTTAGTCATAGCATGATAGTATCTATGATGATATTTAACCATCCTGGAGGATCAAAGCCAATCAAGACCTTAGTGAAGATTTTATTAAAATCACCACAATAGATTCAGAGATTATCGTCTATATACGACAAAACAAGCAAACTTTGACTTTTTGAATAATATACATAAATAAGTAGTCCCTTTCTTGAATAAAATTGTCAAAGATAACATTAAAAAATGCCCATAATTTTACCGAGCACATAAAGGTATAATGGAAAAATGTGTATTGTACTATATTACTAATTTGTAGATTGGTGTGCAAGTATACAATGTAGCGCACAGAATTGTAATTCTCCATAATAAACCACAAGAGACCATGCTTTTTAGTCTATTGTTCCTCTGCTGACAATGATGATGATTTAAAAAAAATATTCATAACAAACTACACAATCGAAGTGAATCATCGACACATTTAATAATATTAATTAATCGATTTAAAGCATATTCTCATTATCGATATTATTACATATTGTCATTATCGATATTATTATTACGTGCATAACCTAACAAATCTTTCATGATACCCTTTTGTGCAATTGATTTTGGCATATTTTACATTTCCTGTCAATAACTTAAAATGCAATAAATTATGTGAGATCATAATCCCCTCTTCAATCACGTTACTTTTGTCACACATTTCGTGATTTTGTCGTAATTTTAGGTGACAGAAGTTTCGTTTCATTAATGAAAATATATTAATATATAAGGTTTGTGATAAATTATAAAAACAAAAAAACAAATTTGAGGAAGTGTATCATTATAATTTCACTTTTTGCTTTTTACATACTATAATATATAGCAAATAGTGAAGGCCTTGCTTTCATCATTCTTTTCCATATTTTAGGGCTTATAAAATACAACAAATAATAAAACCTTGTGATTTCATTCGCCAGGAATTGCAAAGTGAATGTGCAATTTGTGCTGTGTTTATTTAGTCTTTGTATTAAATACAAATAATCTATTTGATTCAAATGCTGCGTAGATCAACTTGCGCTCTTCTCCACGTTTCCTTGCCCATCTCCGTGTGGTCTTCCATTCCACTTCTAATTTTTTTTTAATTCTCTTGGAAATATTTTCACTCATCGATATACAACAAAGTGCTGATTATGATTTGTTGTTTCTTCTGTATAAATATATAAATATACTTAGCTGCACTTAGTTAAGCATTTCTGAGTTTATTCCATACAGATATACAGGCAAAAACTATATATAAGATTTTTTATATAATATTATCTAATCTCCAATTCCCAACCAGTCTGGAAGTGAGCGTTTATTTTAAAATCCCAGAGAGACAATTCAATTTCATTTATACATAATTTTGTAATTCTCCAAATTCAGATTGTATTTATATAGATACGTTATGCGTTTTGCGCCAAAAACAAGCCAAACTTTATAATATTGTAACATAAATCTATATTAAATCCGTATCCTGTATTAAGAAAGACAGATTCACTATAATAATAGATATAATTGATAAAGTCAATCGATCCCATTGGGCCGAGCGTGTACAGTACCGCCGGGCCGGGTCCGTGCGTATGTATTTGTGGGAAACCAAATATTTCAGCGCGTAATCCGACTCTTAAGCGCACGAATAACGTCCACAAGAGATCGTGTGCAGGCACATATTTGACATCAATTGCCATCAGCAACCGTCGCAAGTGGCCGTGCATTGACAGAGATTTTTTAGAAAAAATATATTTCGTATCAATACGACTACCTTCTCTTTGTTGAAGTTCAAAAATACCGGTCGTAACGCAACGGTGTACGATTATACGCACAATTTCAATATATAAAATGAATCGTGATTATTTAAAAACAATTGAATATTTTCAGACTTACAAACTTAGAATATAAAGTAATTCAGAAGGCGCATACGCACAAATCTCTTCGCGCCCGCCTGAAGCCAAAAATCTTCCCCTCCACCGTACTCCTTCTACTAGAGCCCCGCCATACGCGCACGATGTTACCAGCAAAATAAATTTACCCATCAACTCCGGGAAATCGACACATATAAATATATCCACTTGCGGCATTACGATAAACATTTGCATAGATTTATGTGGTGCATTGCTTTGCTTATTAATATGAAGTATTATTATGACCGCCATGTTAATGTAAATTATAGAATGTTTATTTGTATAGATTTTTTAAGTGAATATTAATTGTAAGCAATTAGCATAGTGTCTTAAAGTATAGAGGGGTTATAAAAACTCGCTATAAAGATTTGATAATAATCGGTCCCATACAAAAGAAATTCAAAACGGGAAGAAAGAATTAGCAATATAAATTCGATCGTTTAATGTCTTAAATTTCTACTTATTTTAAACAATACCGGTTAGCATTTTCAAGAAATTAAAGAAGACGGTGAAAATGAATGAATGTAACGTTTATTTTGCGCTTCTCCGTAATTCTACATATAATGATTATAAACGCTATAAGTAGATAAAATACTATAAAATTAAATATGACGACGGATATTTCCAATGTTACATCAAATTCCCCAACAATATCTCCGAAATCCTGATTTTTTTAACAAATCAAATCTTATATTTTTTAGCATCAAACAATCAAGGCGTTTTAATTCGGGTAAAAAAATATTTAATAGGTGACAATACCAATGAAAATGGCGCGCTTCTGTCAGTAACAATTTACTTTGATACTTTAAATTTCCAGTTTATTGAAAACTAAATGAAGTAGTAGAATTTAGGTATGAAAAATAATCCCCATTTGTTTATTTTGCAGTCCAGTGACATTTTGGCAGGTAGGAATAGCACAAGTAGGCATTTTAAGCGACGTTGTCACGTACAAACCACACGACCGTTCAGAGCTGTGTCTAGACTGACACTGACAGTCGCGTTTTGTAACTATCCAAACTACGCATTTTATGCGTAGTTTTTGCAGACACACTGGCGGGCGTATTCTCGCCTTCTGCATTACTCTTTATTCAAAGCTTACAAAATGATATCGACATTAAAGAATAGGGCAATACGTGTCCCTAGTGTGAGAGACGAATATCTTTACGTACGTTTTAATGTGTCAAGTCGCTGACAACACTTAATGATTTTGAAGAATCTGAGTTTAAGCTCCACCCCCAAGCTCCACCCGTTATTATTTCCGATAAGCTAGCGCCAAGCCAAAATGCCGGCATATTCGCGAACTAAATTAACCGCGTTAGTAACTTGCCGCGTAGATGCGGCTAGCACGGTTTATGCTCTTTGAAGTATTAATATGGTTTTTGATCGTTATAAAAGGGTATTTACATCTCTGGTGGAAAACGCCATTTTCAAAATCAAAATTTGTGATTATGATATTAGTTAAGATGAGCTTTCCCGGGTTGGTATTTTACCTATATCATTTCTTGTTCCCCCAACTATCTCTGTGCAGTAAGTCACATCATCTGTTTCTCCATTGAGACGTGAAAGAAGGACAAACATACACACTTTCAAAATGTTTAACATATGTTAGGATAATAATATTAATTAGGAAGAGATTTCTCGGGTTGGCAATTGGTTTATGTTATTTCCTGGTCCGCCAACTATTTCTGTGCGGAATGTAACGTCGCACTTTTGCTCCGTCGCGTCGTGAACGAAGGATTAACAGACTTTCGAATATTTAGTATTAGTTGTTAAAAAATTCCCGGTTTGGAAAGTAGCCTGTGTCATTTCCTGGTATACCAACTATTTCTGTGCAGAAAGTAACGTCGATCTTTTTTTGCTCCACTGCGTCGTGAACGAATATAAATAAAGAGACCATCGAATTTTTAATATTAGTTGTTATTGTTGTTTTAGTAAAAATTAAATTTCTCAGATTGGAAAGAAGCCTATGTTATTTCTTGGTACACCAATTATCTCTGTGCTAAAAATCACATAGATCTGTAGTTCCATTACGATGTGCAAAAGGGACAAACAAATACACATTTCAATATTGAAAATTATTTGGGATTGTCGTATTAGGTAGGATGAGATTTTCCGTGTTTACAAGTAGCCTACGTTATTTCCTGGTTTGGCAACTAGCTCCGTGCAGAAAGTCACGCTGATTTTTTTGCTCCATTATGACTTACAAGAAGTATAAATAAACACACTTTAGATTTACTAGGATTATATATATACTAGGATTATAATATTACTTAGAATGATATTTCCTTGGACGAAATGTAGCCTAGGTCTTTTCCCAGTACGCCATCTACCATTGTGCATAGTTTGTAAACACAAACGCAAATTGATATAAAAAACAAACTATAATGTAAACAAATATAATAAACAGAAAGTGTCGCGTAAAAAAGTTTATAGATACAAAACTAAATAGTTAATTAAAAAAAAAGAAAAACCCAAAACATCCAAAATTTAGTAAGCAGAATGGATTACGTAAAAAAATATAAAAACAATATTTTTATAATTATTATCCTATTCACGACGAAGACAAATTCAAAAACACAAAAATAAAAAAAATTGGTCCAGCAGTTCTTGAGTTTTAAACGGTGTAACTAACACGAATTTGATTTATATGTATAGATATAAATTTTCAATGAAAAAAAAAAACATCAATCAATCCGTTCTCGATATATCATCAAAAAAGCCGTTCCATACAAAATGTACGAGAAAATGAATTTTCTTCATAATTTTTTTTTAATTTATCCGATATTTCCATATTTATTGTACTATTCCCGACGAAGACAAATGCAAAAACACAAAAATAACCAATTGATATACAAAAAAAACCAACCAAGATATCCAAAAGTTGAATAAGCACGAAGGGTCTCGTCAAAAGTTTATAAATAAAAATACATATGGTTAATTAAAAAAATTAACCCAAAATATCCAAAAGTGAGTAAGTTAAAAAGATTATGAAAAAAAATGACAAATACAAACACGAATTTATATAAAAAAAACTAACCCATTGATTGTGTCTCTTTAAATTAAAAAAAAATTAAAAGAGACACAATCAAAAAAAGACAACCCCAAAATATTCAAAAGCGAGTAAGTAAAAAGTACTGAAAAAAAGGTGAATTACGTGAAAGAAAAAAGGTTAAAACATATTCCCGCGTTAACAAAGTATGAAAATTTTCAAATCGATTTTTTTTTAGTAAATAATGGCGAGCTACAATATGTATTCTGAAACAGACGATTTTCAAAATCTATATTGCATTCAATATATAACGCATGAAAAAAATGTCAAAATATCAATGATGCTAAACTAAACTTATTCTTCCGATATTAAAACACAGATCCAAACCTAAAATTAAAATGAATTTAATTATATAGCTTTTTATTTTTATTGCTTTTTGAGCGGGTGGGGAAACAAGCGACATAAATCCGATTAGCACCGCGCCTCAGCACACACTGTCGGTTTCCATGTCAGTAAAAGAGAAGCAATAGACATCGCCAAAATGCGTCTTTGTTTTCGAGAGAAACAATGTGTTTTATTTTTTTTTATTGGAATTCTATTTACTTTCTTGAAAATATAAATCAACTAAGATTTTAAATAAGACTTGAACATTTGGTCTTTTTAATTCTATTCACGAAGTGTTATAAATAACGGAGTTAACATGGTTTAAAATTTATGTTAGGAGATGTTTTTGGATATTTTTTCAGATATAAAAGATGTTTTAGTCGTATTTTGGAAACAACCAGGACTTTAGAAATATTGTCAAGAATAACATGTATTTTTTTCGTAGCCATAAATTTAGTGGATTTTGCTAAAATTTTTTTTAAAGAAACACAATTTGGCTTGTCAGCGCCAATATTGATAAGCAAATTTAATTTTGATTGTTTAGCATCATAGACTTCATTGTTTTCTATGATTTTTCTAACTAAAGAGATATTTGCATCTGTCCATTCCAAATTCTTAAATCCCAATTCCGTGTTTGGTGTTTTGGTTTGGGTTTTTTTAAACCAACAAAAATTGGTGTTTTATAACCAATTTTTAAGAATTTGGATTTAATCAAGCATTTACTTGTAGATATTTCAAGACTTATTTCATTTATCACGATCAATTACACATGCCTAAGTAGAATTTTGATTTATTATTAAATATAACATAAGTATACTCGATTTGATTCACGCTTTTGTCAATATAACAGTAAATTATTGAAGTTCGACGATTAATTTAGAAATGCTTGTTTGATTAAATTTTATTTAAAGTTATTATTAATAATCCTCGTTGTATATATATCTATAACCACTCAGAATTGTACGAGTATCTATAACCACTCAGAATTGTACGAGTATCTATAACCACTCAGAATTTATCCAGCAATATCATTTTATTTACTAATTGACCTATAGCTTAATGTTGATTAGTACTCAATAAAGTAACTAAGTGTTCGTACGATAAGACATTATGTGTGAAGGTTATATCGTCAAAATAACATTTGCTGTATGCTGTCGTTGGCTCTCGAGACCCAATTAATTTGAAATACAGTAGTATCAAATATACATTCATACATAAAATATTATTATATATATTTTGGCTACAGGAGGTTGGCGAGTATAATGTTACCGTAAGTTATATACAAAGTCAAGTTGGTTAATTTTTAAGTAATGGGACGAGACAAGGGGCGTATCATTCACTTTAAGAAGCACTGACAGTAACCTAAACCTAGTCCAACCTTTGAAAGCATATTACTTTTTAAATATAGATTTTTAGGTTTTGCTGGGACGCCAAACGGAAGAAGTAATTGTGGGTTGGGGTAGAAAAATATCGCAATTCTAATATTTCAAGCAGATACAATTGAACTGCCTCGATAAACTTTTCTTCATTTTCACAGTCACGTTATAATTTATATGAAATCATATTTTCTTCAAATATCCTCATTATTAGTGTTCCGTATACTTATAATATCATTCACATATCGGTCTGTTTGTATATGATAGCCTTTTTTCTCAGAAACCGCCTAACGTACAAACTTGAAATTAGGCGTAGTAATAAATATATTAACTTGCATTATCCATTTATCGATTTTATTTGACAAATTAAGCAATATTTTTTTTAATTCTTTGCACAATGTCTTTATCTTTATATAGCGTTCGTTCTCTCCAGAGAGAACCTTTTCCAATGTCAAGTGTGGAAAAAAGGCTATGCAACACTGATTAAATCATATTTCGGATATTTGTCATTGTTGCTTGTTAACAAAAGAATAAACTATACAATGAAACAAAAACTAAATAAGAAGTTGGCTAGAATTAAACTAAAAGAAGAAAACGAAATTATAATATACAGAAAGTACAAAATAAGTATATACAAATATACAACCATAAAAAAAATAAATATGAACATAAGTATAAACAATTCTAAAGTCTATATTTCTTTCTTTCTTTCTTTTATTCTGTGGCGATTATTCTCTCCGAAGAACTTTTGCCAGTGTCAAGTTTAAATTTGTTGGTTAGGCAACACTGACTAGATCCCACTCCGAATATCTATCACTATTGCTTCATAAGAAAAATAAACTAAAGAGCAAAACAAAAATCAAATAGAAGTTTACAAATTAAGAGAAAATATAAACAAAACAAATTACAGATAATACAAAGGTGACAACAATACATAGACAAATAATAAGTATATACATATGTAAATACAAACAAACATGAAACAGATATAAAAATATACATGAATATCAAAGGTCCTAGGTTTTGATGTCGTTCTTTCTTATGTATTGAATGATTAAGTCGAGAACGGTTCTATTAGAAAAGAATAGAAGGGATCTAATGTTAATAGGTAATTGAATTGTAGGTTATTGTTTGAAATGGCCAATAATAAGATACTCAAAAATATTTTTTCATAATTTTAAGCAGTATATCTTCAGAGATATACTGAAAAATATGCAAAAAAATACTTTTCCTCCCCTATTTCCTAAACTAATGAATCTAAATTATTAAAAAAGTTGGTTTAAAAAACAGGGAAAACTGTAGTGATTATCCTAGATCTTATAATTTTTGTAATACGCGCCATATTTTTCACCTGCGAAAGATAAAGTTGGCTTTGTGAAACATTAACTTTTGTAGATAATTCAATTTAAATACAATGTATATAAGTGAATAAATATGTACAGAACTTTTGTAGTATGAGTGCCACTTGTGAAAAAAACTGCGGGTTTATGACCGAGGACAGACAAAAGGACACGATGAACAACTTAAGGATACTATGTACGCTAGTCTGCTTCACTACAGAAACTTAAAAAAAATCATATTTAATCAAATTCTTTTGTTTCTGATTTGTAACTTGTCTGTATATATACCTTTATAATGTTACAAAATTCTGTATAACTCATGACCGAGTGTCAACAATGTAGTAGGCCAATCATATATTACGGTAAATGTACCGCGATGGATAATTTCCGCTTTCCTTTAAGTTGCACGTTCTAACCTGGTTTTATATACGTGAATCATAATATTTGTGATTCACTTCAAAGTTTCGCAACTATGACGCTGGTAGTGCTGGCCGTATCTTCCAAGATCTCGTTCCTTGTAATTTATATCGGTGTTGTATTTGACCTTGCAGTTGCATATACGGTTCAAGCGCGCAGTTGAGGATTGCTGTACGTAGCTTAAACATTAATATTCAATAATTGTCACTATTGCATATGTATTTGATTGTACTTCCAATGCTTAATTTCTTATACTTGACGGATATCTAATATATAGGTATCTTATGAATAATCGATACAACTTTGTACCGACCAGAAATTTTTTAAAAACCATAAGATTCTTTAAGCTGAAATTTTATAGACCATAATTTTCATTCCAAAAGGATACAAAAATTACTTTATATTAAAGAGAGATGATTGTTTATAATTTTATAAAACAAACAAGGAAAAATTACTTAAAGTAGTCTTCACATGCTGAATATAAAGAAAGAATTATTGAATAAAAGAAAGCACATGTATAAAGGAGATAGGTGTAATGAAGTCATGGCAAGTACTTCTCTTTTATACATCGTGTTTACAGTTTCAATAATATGTTTATTTAACATAAGGTCATTGAGATATGACCGAATATTTTTTTCCACGAGGACCGGACATATTCCCCCAAGGTTAGTTCCAATTTCTGCCAAGTATGAAATTTAGGGGAAATAGTCGAAAATGTGAAATTTTGACAGTCATGAAGGTGAATACATTTTTGGTTTGTCACCTTGGCTTGTTCTGTACCTCGTTTTCTTACGCTTAGAATACATAATGTGATTGATATGTGGAAATGATAAGAGAGAAAAATAGCTAAAAAACTTATCGTTCCCGTAGTGTGATGAGTTGATCATAAAGCATACGACCTTTGGTGGCGAGGTGCACCTATAGGTCCCAGGTTCGATTCCCGACCGCTCGTCGAACGGAGCTAGATTGGTGTTTTGATTGGCTGTAAGAGGTTGATGTCGTAGCAATAAGTTTGCTATATGTATCATTTAGATACATTAAAGGAGATAAATAAAAATAAATTTAAAAAAAGACTAGAGGATGTAAAGTCTTTATCTCGAAGACGCAATCAGTAGGTTAATGGCTGAAAAGCCAACCTTAATGTTGAGTTATTTTTTGATTTACCACCAATAAAAAGAGAGCAAATTCTAATCTATTATTTTATAGTGTAGCTTACCGATTCTTTTTGCTCCGTAGGTAGACCCACTTTTTTCGTTTCTTGACATATTTTTTCTTTTTTTTTGTAAGTTTGTTTGCATAGCGAAAAATGCCTTTAAGAGATGTTTGTAAGCAGATATAATTTGCCAGGTTCGTTGCTTTTTTAACGAATTGGAAACGAGTAATTTTATAATAATGCATTCAGCTTATAAAACCGTTTATAAATATAGATTTTATGATAATTCGAATCGTCAAACCGTGCAAAGGAAGTGAATCAACGACCAGCAAACGCTCAATGATTTATCATCAATTTGTTACTTACTATCTACTAATGACACAATTGATTATTTCCCGATTACACATGAAGTATTAAACGAAATTTAATCAAATTCAATTTAAAAAATTGGACGTACTTCTGCAGATGTATTCAAATATTGATACATAAACAGATATTTAAAAATGCACTGACAAATCATAAAATCTTGTCTTGACTCCAGTTGAAAAAGATAAAATTAATAAAAATGCATATTTCTGAGCCACACGTAACACGTTATAATTTCACAAATATTGTTAGTATGACAAAATATATTTTAGACAAAAGTTGTATAAAATTAAACTATATAAAAAAATGCTATTTTTTTTCCTTATAAACCTCACTGTTAAACAAGTCCCACGAAACACTCTAAGCAAGTCACCTTCTTCAAAAATTTTGTATTGATATCCTTAACCAATAACCCAAAATGAATGTACACTATTTTACTATTTACTTGTTTTTCTTACCTTTCTAATGCCTGGACTGTTGGAATTTCAAAAGAAGGACTCACATAAGCGATCTCTTCCAGTAAACCAAGGTACAAAAGGTTTAAACTGCTAAAGAAATAAGAGAGAAGAAAGAGGGATACGGTATTCTTAACACGTTTAAGAATGACTCCTGGAACTATTTCAGAATGAACAAGTTGACGATATGTTTCCAATCTCTTTTTTATTTCAAAAATTTTATATTATATCCAATGAAGAAGTGTACGTCGAAAATGCTGCAATGTTTGGAAATGGGAATAAAGAGAGATTGAGAGGGTAATAGAGATAACAAAGAACAAATTATTCAAACTTATCTTTTGTAAAAAAATTTACTTTAATTTCATCCTTTCCTAAAAGATTAAGCGCGGAAAAGAAATGTGGAATAATTTCATTTAATATTTTATCCTTGACACCGGTTATTTCTAATATTCTCCAAGTACAAAATTTAGGAAAAATAACCGAAAATATAAAATTTTGGCATTTGCGAAGGAGAATCCGTTTTTGATCTTGCACCTTAGCTTGTCCTGCACCTTGTTTACATAATCTTATAGTAAATTACGTGATTATGAGACATGTGGAAATGATAAGAGAGAAAAATAACTAAAAGATTAAAAGTTGTAAAAATTAGCAAGAAGTTAATTTTCATCCCGGATGCTCAATCAGTAGGTTGACGGCAGAAAAGCCCCCCTGAGTTTTGAGTTACTTCTTGATTTACCCCTAATAAAAAGAGAGCAAATTCTATTATTTTTATTGCTATCTGTATTTGATCCGTCACTGGTATATGATCCGTCACTGGTATTTGATCCGTCACTGGTATATTATTCGTCACTGGTATTTGATCCGTGACTTGTATTTGATCCGTCACAGGTATTTAATCCGTCACTGGTATTTGATCCGTCACTGGTACATGAGTAGAACTTGTATTACGAGGTTTCCGTACACACTTAGGTACTCATAAAACTTATTTAATGGTATTATATTTACATGGCATTTATATTAGATTACTTACAAATATTATTTCATATTTTCCATCATGTAAATATATTGACTAGTAAATTTTTCATAGGTCTAAGAAAAGTATCGTGAATTTCTCAAAAACTAAGTATAAGATTTAGAGACGTCACAATAATTGTTCGGTATACTTTATGTAAATTTCTCGGAACCCTATTTTTTATAATCTTGCCTTTATCAGTTTCGGAAATGGGGAGAGGACATATTTTCTGCTATTTTTGCAGCAATTATAACTATGGTTATAATTATGACAAAAACTCTGAAGTTTTTATCTTATATTTATGACAAAAAATCTGAAGTTGTTTTCGCCCCTAGAATTGACATCTTACACAAGAACCTTAGAAGGCAAATTGTTATGCCCAAGTTGCCATTTGCAAAATTCTCATATAAATATTTCTGAAATCCTTATTATTGATATGTGTGCAATCAATAAGTTCCACTACATGGTGATTTTTAAATTTTAACGTCAAACTCTCTTTGAAAAAAAAAGAATATGGCAGAACAGGCTAACGGGTTCTGTTTTTTTATTTTGAGATACATTGACCTAAAAATTATAACAACTAACCTCCACAAAGCAAAGATCCATATAAAGCAGAGAATCGCAATAAATTCATATATAAAAAAAAAATTGTGGCAGAACGGACAAACGGGTTCTGTTTTTTTTTTCATTTTGACATGCATTGCCCTAAAAATTATCACAACTAACCTCCACAAAGCAAAGATCCGTATAAACCAATGAATCGTAATAAATTCATATCAGTATTGCCTTAACAAGCTCGATATAGACGTAATATTGATAAGTACACATGCGAGTATCTCCATAGCGTAACGGACTTATTGAACTCGTGACGTTTGCGCGATCCAAAAATGCAATATATTCGCGTGTGATAACCCTCGACTCCCCTATCAGATGGCCTCTGCCACCCAGGAGTTGCCCACTCCAAGATTGGCAGTCATAATCGTAAATTTCATACTAAACGCGGCTACGAACGATCGTAAATATTGCATATTATCATTAATTATTGAGCACGACTGCCGTATCGCAATACGTGTAGTGTTGGGAGATGAACAAACCGATTCGACGCGTCAAAGTATTTATTTTAAAAAATACGATTTTTAGAATTATTTTATTAGCGATTACCAGAGTTGTGTGCGATTTGTGCGCATTTATACATAGATTCAGATCAGTCTCATAAACAGTATGAAATACGACAGATGCATTAAGGGGTTGCCGTTAGACTGCCCTTATCAGAAAAAACTCTTAAACACGAGTAGAACTCGCACTCGAGGGTTCTGTCCATATTTAGGCAATTTAATAACATTTAGGGAAATTTTGTTAATGTACAAATATTAATTTTTCATACCGATGACGATAAATACTTATATTGCCTACCATATCTTCACAGGCGTTAAAATATGTTGGGTATTTAAAAAATATAGGATCTAGGATATAGATCGATATAGTTTTTCCACAATGTTTGTATAGACTTCTAAAAGTCTTAGTTTCATAATTTTAGGTCGAGTAGTTTTGGAAATAAGCGTGGGAGGGGTGATACATATTTTTTTGCCCTTTCAACTACCAGAGACAAATATATAAATCAGTAAAGCTCTACAAAAGAGTGACTCCGCTAAAAGTATGCCGCATTGCAAAAATATGCCGCCGCTCAAACAGTTTGTTGCTAGACGCCTGACAACGCAGGCATTAATTTTGTTTCTAAATCGTCTAAGGCGTTAAAATTCCATCTGTATTACAAATTTATTTAAGTGTATCTCATAAACATAAGAGGTTAAATAGGATTACATTTCATAAGTAAGGAAGGTATTTTGTTTAAGTTCTGTTTTTCGGGATATAATATTTATTCTGTTCTGTTTTTCGGGATATAATATATAGTCTCAAAATAAAAAAACAGAACCCGTCAAGTTAAAATGAAATGACCGTTACGATAACCGAAAGTAAGACATATTTAACTAAATATAAAGGTAAAGTACGTACCGCAGCAATAAATGCTTTAAATAATGATTACCAACTTTTTGTGTATTTTATAAAATGTTTTATGTGTATATATTTGTTTATGTATAAAATACATAATCATTTTGTTGCAGAATTCCCCAGAATCACAAAAAAAAATTGAAAATGAGTATATATAATTTCACACAAAACATAATGATTGGTAGCCTTCAAAATTTTCCGTTTTGTGTTCTTTACACTTCTTTAATATATAAGAAGACCATTTTTACACAACAACAAAAGGATATCGCAAAATTCACAAGACAGCAGTCCTATCCTAATTTACCGTAAGATTTTCCTAAGCCATGACTACTATCAGTAATTTTGACCAATTACTTTGATCTTTAGACGTTATAAAAGGAATGGACCGTTTTCAGCGCATACCACTTCAAAACACACAACCGCTCACTAATTTAGCGACACATAAGGACTACACAAACCGCTTCAGTATACACAACTGCCACTCTTTAGCTACACTGTTAACAGACCAGCTACTTCAATTACCAACATCATCAGATTTAGAGTTGGTATTATGTAGACTTATTAAACAAATAAAAAAAAAAGTTAAAGAGAACAACACAAATAAAAGCAAATAGCTTAGCCAAATTAAAAAAAAATGCGGAAGATCAATAAAAAAGTTATGAAAAAATACGTATCTTTAAGAGAATTTACTAAAAATTCGAACCACTCTTAAATTTTCGAAAATCGAACCACTCTTAAATTTTCGAAAATCGAACAACTCTTAAATTTTCGAAAATGGAACCACTCTTAAATTTTCGAAAATCGAACCACTCTTAAATTTTCGAAAATCGAACCACTCTTAAATTTTCACCGGCTTTAAGAAAATTTGCGCTAAAATTAAATTACTATTGTCCCACAGGCCATAATTATGCCAGGTCATATTTTGATTATTGTTTACCCCATCCATCCACTTTAAATAAATGGTACCGAAGTATTGATACTAATCCGCGATTTACTAGTGAACCATTCCCTGCTCTTAAAAAAAATGTAGATCAGTAAATTAAAAATGTTTGTTCTCTCATTTAAGATAAGATAGGTCTAAGACACCAAAAATTATTTAACGGTAAACATTTTGAAGATTTGGTGACATATGGTGAAGCGACCAAAAGCTTAACAGGCGTTTGTTTTAATATTAGTACCTATTGACATTATAATTGGATATTGAATATATTTGGCGGTAATCTTGTTGAAATTCATTATTCACAATTAAATGAAACTATGTGATGTAGTATTATTTCTACTTTCTTTAAGTTCTTTACCACGACCTAGGTTTAATACATTAAATTTTTATAATCTTAAATTCTGTATTTCACAAGATATTCCAAAAAATATGCAAAAACTAACATTCCCCCTGTTCTTTCCGAAACGACTGAACAAATAACGGAATCGGTAAGATTTGACTAGGAAATTACGGTAAAACTATGGCGATTATCCTAGATCTTATACTTTTTGAAATATATACGATATTTTTACACCATTAGGCAATATATTTTCGTTATGAAAAATAAACAATATTTGTAAAGTAGTGTTGTTTAATAGAAACACTAAGTGCTCTGAAGTGTTTATAACTGCCTATGTACGGAAACCCTGTGTACGGAAACCCTATGTACGGAACCCTCGTTGTTTTACGTTTGCTCGACAGGTTTTTATGGAAATACGTGTACGGGTTACAATTTAAAGTATTTTTATATTGATACTCAACTTAATCACTCACGTTATGGTGAGTCCTGTTTTTGTCTAGAACCTATTTTATTAGGAAATAAATGATTATCCACTTTCTTTGCAGATTCTTAAATTTAAAAAGGCACGGCTCTTGCAATCACGCGCATGGACAAGGAATGGAAGAAACTATTTATACATTACGGATTTTTTTAAATATTTGAGCCCAATTTGAACCGTAGAGTGATATTTTCTAACATTCCATAAGTGACGCCCTATTATTCGAAAGATAGGGGAATGAATATCTATGAAAACAACAATTGTCGTATTTGTCGCTCCCACAATGTCTGTTTATCGAGATATATTGTCACAGTATATCAGATGAACATATGTATTATTCTAGGATATATTTGTATTTTAGGACATATTAGTTTACAACAGTCTGGCTCCTCAATAATTGAACCCTTAATGTTCATATTTGTTACTGGTAACCAATTCAATTAATACGATTAAATATATCCTAAATTGTTTGTTTTCAGAGTACACGCATTAGGCTCAAGAGCGGAGGAAACGAGCGCTTCAGCAGCCGTAGAAATTGTTAGAGAAGTCACTTTTTTAAGATCTATTAAATTCTTCCTCCCATTTTTGTTGTTACATATTTATACATGGTTTTTTCAACTTACAGAAAGAACCTAATGAGATAATATTCAATTTAAAACAAAAGGGTAGTAGATATCAATTATTAATTAAAACAGTTATTAATTATTACTAGTCATAATTCTCTTTTCCATTGTGGTATATCTCACATACCTATTGTAAAATGGACATAAACCAAAATGCTACTTCTGCTGTCTGTTGGTATTGGTTTTACACATTTAAATACAGTTTTACGTAATACATATTTAAATACAGTTTTATGTCAAACACATTTAAATACCGTTTTATGTCATACACATCTAAATACAGTTTTATTTAATACACATTTAAATACAGTTTTATGTCAAACACGTTTAAATACAGTTTTATGTCATACACATCTAAATACAGTTTTATGTCATACACATTTAAATACAGTTTTATGTCATACACATTTAAATACAGTTTTATGTCGACATTCCACCCAAGTCTCTAACATTATATAAATCTTATTATGATACCAATAGCAAATGATGGGAGCAAGCAGCAAAGTAATTCATGTCTGAGGCGGCACGAGAAGAAGCAGAATATGCAAAATCCATTGGCAGTTTAGATGAAAACAGTGTACCGACGATCACTGTAGTAATGGTTTTTGGTCTAAACAGTTCTATTACACCAATTATAACCATAGGTCTCCATAGTAAAAAAGTTATTTATTTAGGAGTAAAAAATAAATACTGTCTCATTTGTTCTCGGTCGTCCAACAAAGACATTGAGCCTCCATCACTTACCTGTTTTAAAACTTATACCGGTCCTTCAACTAAATTGGAGGCAGCCATTATTGCGAGTGGATTTGAAAAATCTCTTGAAGACAATGGTCTCATTTATTCATAATTAATTGCCAGTGGAGACTCGAGCACTTATTCCGCTGTAAGAAATTCCCGACCTTATAAAAATGTTACTGTAGTAATTATTGTAAATCCTTGTTCGCAATTGCATCAAACACAGCCAATTCAATGAGAGCACGGAACTTATTAAGATTTCATTTGCGCTGGCTTATAGATTCGTTCGTGAAACATTGGAAGAGTAAAAATTTACCGTTTGTTGAAAAATTTTATAATATAAAAAGAGATATTATTAATGGGCGCCATCACATATTTGGCGATCATTCTAACTTTTCGTCTTATTTTTGTGCCGCGAATATGCGTAATAGTGAGAATTTCGTTACCGAATTAACAATTTGTGGTGTTTTTCATAAAATAACTAACATCGCTCATATTGGTTAGAGCATAGGCGGAAGTTATTAAAAGCTTCTTGGTTTGTCCAAGTGTGCAAGAGACGTTAAATTGGGGAGTGCAGTTTATTCATTGTAGAAATTAAGTGCCCGTTATCTAACTTCAATTTGCACCCAGATCCACCACACAAAAAAAATTGAGTTTTAGAAATACGATTGTGGTAAAATTTATATCAATAATGAACATCCGTGGTTTTATCAAATGCAAGGTTAGCTTCGTATCACTGGCTACGACGTCTGCCTGTTTGTGACCTGAACTGGTACTAATAAATTGAAATATGTATTTATTTCGAAGGATGACCAATTGTGGAAAAATAACATGAAATCATATTTAGTGGAATCTTATCAAAAGTGTACGCTTTCAGAATTGGTGGATCCTTAACACGAGATCAATGAAACTAAGATATTGTTCATCATATTTCGTTAGAGCTAAGATTTTGCAAGCGAGAAACTAAAGGTGATCAAAATAACAGTTTTGTCATGTGAGGTTCCTACACATTTATAACCGTTTCTTCTTACAATTTATATATTCGAAATGAAAAAAAAACTACTAATAATTACTTAGTTAACTAAAGTGAGTAGTAAATAAAAGCTTTCATTTTAACAAACACAAATATAAAATCAAGTGTTTTGAAAACAAAGTAATGTTTTCGTCAGTACCCCAAAATGACTTTGGGCAACTGACGAAAACATTACTCGTTTTGGAGTTGCACATGACATCGCACATGTGATGGTGAGAAAAGGTAAAGCATCACGAAGAAACATAGTATATTTAGTAATTAGGATCTTTCGTGATTTTTAATAATTAGTAATCTCGTGGTTTTGTTCGCACGTTCATATGTTTTCTCGTTTTTTTTAATTGGCCTCACATATAAGTGAGATCTGTTTTCACGGGGGTCACGAGAGAGCAGATTTCAGTCGTTTGTGGTTCCTTATTTTGTGGTTTCCTTAGTGCTCATAGTATGAAGTATATAAATGAGTCTAAAAATATTTCCTCTGCGGTTATCCTATTCGTTCTAGTTTTAAATTGCTGCAGATTGAAGACGATCAACACCGTAACTAGCTACTACTGGCTCAATAAAGCCGCATGTGAAAAATAAAATTAATGTACACAGCCTGGCTTGGTCAACGGATTAAATCTGAATTAAAACTGGAATATTATTGTTGTTTCGATATCATTTTAATAATACAAAATAAATGAAAGTGGTTATCAAATAAATAATATATAAAAAACCCGTATATTCATTTTAGTTACAATTAAAACTAGATTATGCGCGTTATCAAGATGTTGCGAATAGACGATAAATTTTTTGCATAGCAATACACGGCGTCACTACGCGTGTAGTGGTGAATTTACGATTTGTAAATGTTCGTTCTCGAGAGCGGGATTTTAAGTACGTCCTTAATATGTTATATTAGTATGCCAAATTTCAAATTTGTGTCTGTTCGTGACAGCCAAACAGACAGACACGTGAGTGATCTTGTAAGCATTTCGTTTTTCCTTTTGGGGTACGGATCCCAAATAAATTAAGAGAAATTTCTTTGTTTGAAAAGTTGTGCATGTCTATTGTGAAAATCAAGTTTTGCGACGAAATTTTCATACTCCAATATTTATAAATTGTATTATACTCACCTAATTAAATCGAGTTTGGTCGAGTGTTCATTGATCGTAGTAATTAAAAATAAAAAAATGGTGAAATACGAGTCGAACAATCTGTGCGAGTCGGACAATCAATAGTTTTCCGTGTAATCATTAGTTTGAAATTAATTAAATATACGCGCTGCTGATAATTTTTGTTAAATATTAACTTAATTTTATCTATATTACATTTTTATTTCAAATTAAACAATGTCGCCCTACAATTAAACTTAATTCTAATTAAACCAATGCAACATTTCTGTATTTCGGCAGCTTCAAGAAGTGTTCTGAGCCAAGAATGTTTTGATACAATAAACCATGGATAAGTTAACCACCAGTTAACAACCAGTGGTGAACTTATCCATGCAATAAACAGAGAAAGACTTTATATTTCCATTTCATGTATCATGTGAACAAAATGGATTTGCTAAATTAGTTATCTTGCAATATCAAAATAAGCATTACATATTGAGGTTTATTTATTTATATCTAGCTTTTTCCTGCGGTTTCGCACGTATGGTATTCTCATTTAGTCATAAAATATCGTTACGTGGAAATAAATACTTACAGCAAAATATGACTTTTATAATTGCTCAGCTATAAATGATAAGTACATAATGTCGAAGGAACTTTGTAGCTAAATATATTTATTTGGCAACAAATTTATTTACATTCATTGGATTCATATGTTTTCACAATAAACATCCACAAATGTGATATTCAGCAATAATATTTTATTTATCCTTATAACGCTTATTGTGCGTTGTATCTAATAGCAATATGTATTTGTCACGTACATTCGTTTTTCGGACGCAACTATTTTTTAGCGTTTACGTTCACTACCCTATTTGTATAAATAATAACGTAATTACATACGACTTTGATCTAGGATATAAATTATGTAGGTATATGCAAAATTTAATTGAAAACCGTTTAAATGCGAATAAAACACAAACGAACACACAAATAAATAAATAGACGACATTTCACGTGTTTTTTTTATTAGAAAAGTTTTTATTTTAAATTTGTTGATTATCTAATTTACACATTTTAAACTACCATGTTGATCCCGGAATGAAGTCTATAGCTGGAAAGGTTTTTGAAAAGCCAAAAGCGGAAAATGTTCTTTGTCTCATAAATATTCCGGGAATACGATTGTTTACACACATTAGAAAGGAGAATCTGGATTACTTGACTGGTTATTTATATGAATCACGTGGTCCAGGTAAATTTTTTAATTTGGCGGAGATCGATAATTCTATAGATTCTTTATTGTTTTGATTATTTAACAGTCTTTATTTGTTAACCACCCGATTAAATGACTCAAAAATGAACGAGTTCTTAAATAATTGAAACCGATTTACGATACTATCCGATGATCGTTGTTTGTTTTCGTTGTAACCCGAGTTGTAATTCGTTGTAATTGCGTTGTAATTCGTGTAAACCGAATTGATCAAGTCGATTTACGACTAATTAGTGATGCGACTCGATTTGTTTTCTAATCCGTCCATATGTAATCGATTACAATGCAACTCGATCACATCTCGCTAAAAACGACTTTGTCCAGATTATGTTTTTCCAGAACACAAATCTTTATCAGAAAAGTATTTACATGAATAATATAAAGTACTAAGTTCTTCTTTAATAGATATACTTGGAACAGTAAAAGATATAGCTATTACTACAGATATGTGGAGCTCTAGTGATAATTTGGAGATATAGTGATAATTTGGAGATATAGTGATAATTTTATTTTCAACTCTAAATTATCCGCGCGCACATTAAATACATTAGAAGTAAAAGATGTAGATTTTTCTGTTGTTATAGCTAACATTTTGTAATGGAAAATTAGTGACAAAGTAGTAATTATCGTAACTAGGCTTGCAGGGTGTTCGGGGGTTTCCGGGATTGTCCTGGAATTCCTGATGTTGTCCCGTGTCCAGGAATGTAATAAGTTTGTCCCGGAAACGTAAAAAATTGGGATAATTTTTTACATTTTTTATTGGCATTTTTCGCGGACCTGTACAAGACACGGCTGCATTGCCGTTTTATTAACTTGATCAATGGAAAGACCAGAATCGGATGACACTGATCTAATCGAGGCGTAATTTCAAATTCGAATAAATCGCCTTGCTCCAGAATTTAATAGTCGCTATTGAATAATCCCAACGTAACAAATTGATTAAATAATTAAATCAGAACAGGAACATAATAGACTAAATATTGTCATCACCAAACTTCAAAAGTTAAGTTGCTAAATGCAATTCCTAGTTCCTAAAGCTCCTAAATCCAAGTTAAGCTCCTAAATGAAAGAGGGACAAATGTTTACAAATATCTTTTGCCAAATATTAGTATTAACTTTTAATAATTTGGATAGGTGTGATTAAGGTAACCATTTTTTTTATATTAAATTACCATTATTTTCTGTGTCAGTCAAATTTATTAAAAATTTTATTTCATGTAGGTATGGTAAAACAGGACTATTTTTATTTATTTTTATTGTTTCGTTGGGTTCAAACCATATTAAATACATTTTAAACATGATCGTGCTCGGTCAGTTTTGTCTCAGGCATTGATTCAGAATGTACATATCAGGGGGTGGTCAAACGGATACACTATTTGATGACAGCGTTTCGCCAGGAAAATGGCGGTATATTTAAACGTTTATAGGCGTTATACAGCAACCTCTTGCAATAGCTACATGTCATAGTACATGCAACCCAGGCCAAAACTACAAATTAAACGCGGAGTCTGTTAAATATTGTGCTGAAAATATTTGTATATATGGGTTGGTTTGCGTAGTGTCCATACTGTACTGTGGTCTCGCTCCCCTTTTTTGAGCCAGAGTCAAAAGAACGTGGAAGACGTTGAAATCTATGCGGTGTCATATCATCAGTGTCAAGATATCATTCAATGTCTTCTTTTTTATTTTCATTATATAAAAGATTCATATAATTAGGATAATTCAAAGTAATATAACTATGTTTTCAAAAAGTCAATTTGAATCTTAAAATAAAAAGTAGATTTTTTATGAAAATTATTCGTAATTATCTTCCGAAACTGATTCTTTATTCTAAAAAATTATTTTGCGTATATTCATAATTATAAATAAATAAATTTTTCGCTTCCCATAATTAATTGTAATATTTATTGACGTATTTATATTTTCGCCCGGTGTATATTGCGAGTCAAAACTATTTTGATCATTGTGAATATTAA
The DNA here is from genome assembly GCA_039881145.1 of Druceiella hillmani. Taxonomy (NCBI): domain Eukaryota; kingdom Metazoa; phylum Arthropoda; class Insecta; order Lepidoptera; family Hepialidae; genus Druceiella; species Druceiella hillmani. Next base: position 10,020,866 of record JAYKKI010000015.1, on the reverse strand, counting down.
ATATTTTTAAAAAAATTTACTTTTGTTATTTATTGTCATCTATATTTATTAGTTTAGTAATGAATTTACATTATATTATGAATTTACATTATTCTAGCCGTGGTGTAAGGCTTGGCCTTGGTTCAAAACTAGTGTCGGCAAACCAAATTATGTTATTTCATACATAATGATAGCGATATTTTGCTAGAATCAAAATACGCCCGTGATGAAAAAAGAATTGTTATCATAATTAAATTTTGTTGTCCCATTTTTTTCCCGTCCGTAAGAATAATAAAGGTTTTTTTAGGTGCTGAAGACACACGTGTCCGTAAAGAAACTGTTTATACTTCTGTAGGTGACGTTTACTATGTTTTATGTTTTACTTCTGTAGGTGACGTTTACTATGTTTTATGTTTTACTTCTGTGGGTGACGTTTACTAAAAATACCTCTTCCCCTGGCATATAACCGATATATGTGGAAAGGAATTATTTCAGTCTAAGCACTATTTGTTTCTAATGTAATAAGCTATCAATTTTATTATTTTTTAAAAATATGTTTATGCATAGATATTCTCTCCCGTCATATAAATTTTAACGTAGCATATGAAAGAGCTTTCCAAATTTTGTACACTTGCAGCGTTTCCCAAAGTTTTTTTATAGTTCGTTTGTGAAGAATTATCCCTGTAAATACATTCAGTTCTCATTCTAAGTAATCAATCAAAAATTGTTGAGAGCGGAAACAACAATTTATATGGGACGTTTGTGTTAATATCTTTAGTAAGAAAGCTGTGATATTGATTAGAGCTTTAGTGAGAAAAAAAAACTCACATGACCATAATATAAAAATTAAACAAAATCACCTTTATATACACATAATTTACAAGAAATAGAACTTTTAATGCAATCGTTTTTACAGGTACAATATAGATTTTAATTTTTCTACATTATTAAAACTTACTATCTGAACCATTTTAGCCGTAAGATGACTGTGAAAAATAAATGAGTCACAGAGAGATATTTAGAATTATAAAGGCATATAATATGTTGAAAATTCACTCGTTTTTCCCGTGCTTAAACAAACGGGGTACGGAAATTGAATAACACGGTACAATATAAAGTTTTGCCGTAGCACGTACCTGTTTCGGTGACAAAATATGCGAATTTTTATGTAAATTATTTTATAAATTGCCTAATTTTTTTTAACACAGTATTGGATGAAATTAGTTTGCGAATTAAGAAAATATATAGTTGGCATTGAAATCCAGTTCAGCTCATGGTGCTTGCCAATTCATGCTTCAAGGAGTTTTGAGGAATGCTTCAAACGTTATAACAATATTAAGTGCATTGGACATTATGCAATCAGTGTTTTGCGATACAGCGTATTAAAGTAGTAAGCTTGCATTCGTTTCACTCAAAGTCTTTTTTATCATCTTAATCGTTTCCTTTTATATTTACTGACTACCTAATTGCATAGTGTGAACGTAGTTGGATGCCGAATCGTGGACTTTCAGCATTTCTTTGAGTAAATACAAAATATTTCAATCTATGGCAACGTGAAACATGACAATTGCAACTTATCGTATGTCACAATAGTAAAAGAAAAGAGTAATGGACTCCAGTCTACATTTTTTTGAAATTTGTGGTATGTGTGGTTCTCATTTTATATTGGGAATATCTGGGGGCGAGAAAAGATTGATAGATGTAAATCAAGCAGTTATCTCAAGTTTTATGTCTATTCTGGATTCAGTCACTTACAAACAGTTAACTGCTAATATGGATATACCGAGCTTCTCTTTGCGTGTGTATAGCTCTGTCCATGGGAAGATTTGTGACTGGCGTGTACACACTGCAGAGCAAACAATGGCTGAAGCCGCAGAGGAAGAGTCACGTCAAGCTATTTCACAGAACAATATAGATGAGAATGGCTTAAGTATGATTACCGTAGCTGCAGCCGGTGGTTGGTCTAAATGGTCATACAGTAAGAACTATAATGCTCCATCTACTGCTGCAGCAATCGTAAGTTACAAGTCTGGAAAAATCCTTCACACGAATGTGAAGAATAAATATTACATGTCATGTACTCAAGCTTCTAAAAAGAACGCTGATTTGATGAGGATCGTCTATGACGAAGGATCGTTTACCGAAGTAGAGTTCATCATATTTTTACAGAAGTTTAAAAATTTACTGACACATATAGAATAAATTTATTTCTGACGGGGACTCCAGTAAGTACAAAAATTTAACGTGAAGCCATATAAGCCATACTTTACAGTTGAAAAGATTGAATATAAAAATCCTTTGTCAAGTCATTATTGCAAAGAAATTGTTACCATTACCAAGGATACCTAATATCCCATACGATTACGTAATCTCATATGAGAGAACGTTTGAGGACTGGACATTGGGGTCAAAAAATTGTAGTTTTAACCAATAAAATTTAAGGCCAATCAAACGAAGTCCTTAATGGTCCACAACACGTATTTGGCAACTATTCGAACTGTGCAAATTAATTTTGCACTCCCTCAACTCGTACCGCTAGGCAAGATAGAGCCATATTATATCATTACAAGAGATACCCATTTTGCGTAAATTGCAAGAATTAAGGGAAACAGTATCTAGACATTTGCGTAGTTTAATTTGTGACGTAACGAGCAACGTCGTAGAAAGTTTTAATGCTCATGTTGTCCGGGCTCAGCTATATTTTTCAATACGCAAGCACTTCATACTGTCGTACATGAAGGTGTCTTCGAAAACAAAGTATGAGACCTCATAACGTGGCTGGAAAATAAACCTAAATTGCATAATCAAACCGTCACTAAAAGTCTATACGCAAAATCCAGAAAGATGTATTGTAAGATCCAGATTATGGCCAGAACTCTCAACAACCTGACATGGACAACGATTTGGTTGAAAAAATGGTTTTAAACAAAATGTCGTCGACTTCTTTCCAGCGTAAATAGCTGGAAAGAGACACAATTTTGATGAGTGGGAGTACTTATTGCTTGGAAGTGTGACGAAAACTTTTCAATAAGAAGCATTTTTGGCAAAGTATGTAAACACTCTTACACATATTAGAGAATCTGCCATATCATCAGTTGTGTACTTCTGGTCAAAAGCATACTATACTTACGTTTATCGGTTGGATAATATACCATCCAAAAAATATGGCCGCAACAATGAACAAGTCATATTACGAAAATTGTATCAACAAATAGGAGTTCGTATTGATCAATGTGGCTTGTTTGTTGATGCAGTTTATTGTTTCTTAGGAGCTACGCTGAACGGAAAATATGCAAATGGTTTAGTTGAAATCAAATGTCCTTCCTCTGCCGCTAATATGACAAGAAGAAACCATACGAGCAAAAAAAATTAACTTTTCAAAAAAGGGTAGTGACAGGCAACTGACCTTAAACAAAAATCATAATTGGCATTACCAAGTACAAGGTCAGCTATACTTGGCTAAAGAAGCCATTTGCATGTTTACTGTATGGATTGGTGAGGGTATATAAATGAAGGTGGAAATGATTGAGAAGCGATGAATTTTGGAAGAAAAACATGGATAGCAAATTGACAATTTTTTTATTAAGATTGTTTACTTCAAGAGTTGATTGTTTCCAAGGTCAATGGAAATAAGAAATCCCAATTGCTCTTTTTCAATAATTTTTATACATCAATTCATCTACAAGTAAATCAAAGGAGTAATTAATTGCCGCAAAACCTTTGCGGCAATTAATTACTCCCTCTGATTATGAAAAAGAAATTTCTGACAATAATCACAAAATTACACTGAACATTTTTGACTTCATAAAAAGAGAAAAATCAACAATTTTTATACATTTTCTGTTTCAAACGGTTTATCTAGTATCTACATTTAATATACTGACGGAGATTATAACTTTCTTAAATACGTATATACAATAGTTTACAATTTTACACGCAGTCTTCAGCGCCATCTTACGTTGATTTTTACGTTAATATATATTTTAAAATCGATGATTTCGTCTTGAATCACTCTTGATACATCTACATAGTATAGAGCCATTATAGTTACCTACCATAATTGTCTTTTGTATACAAAATTACTTTTTTCATTACTTTACCTAAATTCTAATTAATTTTAGCATTGTCATATCAATATATATACAAATATATTTAGAACCCTTTTTGATGTGAAACATCTAATTGCACGTTTGGGTGGGAGTTAAAACGTTTTGTTGGCACATCGTGATGTGTCATTCGGCCAGCTTCATGTATTATCGACTCTTCCTGGCTAAACGCTCCTCTCTACCATACAATACACGCACGCTACTTTGCATGTGTGTAGTATATCAGTAATTTATTCAGTTAATATATCAATTTTTTATTCAGTAACGCTTATAACTTTACTCATTTATATCGGTGTATTATATTAAACTGTCTTAAAACATTAAACGCGTTTATTAATTTAAAATATGAGTTACAGTGATAGTAACAATTATAGTAAAAGAAAATGATGTTTCACATTTGCCAGGCATTCCATGACGAATCGCATTTTTTAAAAATTTGTTTTAAAAAATTAATAACTACGACAAGTAAATAAACGGCTATTTGACTCACGGCGTAGTTCCGTCTAATTGCAATAGATGGCACAAATGAATTGGCGTTGTCATTTCTATTTGGTTAATGATCCTTTGCATCTTAATATTTATGTCAATGTAAATGAAAATTATTTTTTCAATAGCTTACTTTCAGTTTCAAGAGTTTTGTTACAGTTTTCAATATTTTGAACAAATAATTTGGCAATTTGATGTCTACAATGCTATCAAATATACTATTAGATACATTCACGAAGACGAATAACATTTTAAAAGTTTTGAAAAATATATTCAGATACAGCTAAACTCATTTTCTGTAAAAAATAAACAATACTTTTATAAATTTCAATTATGTACTTTGAATTAGTTTCATAACGAGTCGCTAGGGAATCTACTCATTGCCACCATACATTTATCTTTATCTTTGATTATATAGCATTTGAAAATATGAAAACCATCATTAAAACAAAAGATAAAATACAGACTGAAATATTAAAATAGATTGGAATGACATTTATGGACATTTCCAAGCTTGCTCGGACGTTTATGTGAATTATAAACCAGGCAAGACTTTTACTCCAAATACATAAAAAATAACATATGTGAAGATATTTTTCCAAAAGACTATCGAACCTGGTTTAAAGAATGATATTATATTTAATTTTGTAAGTATATACCAAAATTCACCTTTCATAGATTGACCATTACAATAAAATATCCATACAATAAACATAATTATCAAATGTAATTAACGAGTGAAGATGAAATTGTAAGAGATCTATTAAAATTTTAAATAAAAATAAAATCAAAGCTCGATATTACGTTTTGTAATTCTTGCCATTTAATTAATTTTTTATAAAAAATTGTCTGAATGAATATTTTTTGATAAAGGCCATCATTATCTCTACAAATATTTATCAAGTTATTTTGGGTTGATGTATAAAACACATCACTAGTGACACACGTTAATAACTTTTTTAGGTTATGCGACTGTCATAAAAATTGTCTTCACAATAAATATTTCATCATTTAGAAAGAAATTATAATAAATATTAATGTCAGGAGCGTGTAGTGAAATAATAGATGATATCGAAGATTTGATATCAACTCAGTTTATAACACCTAAAGAAAGATATAGAAATAAAAAAAATGTAAACGTAAGATCTAAGAAAGCTGCTGTGAAGAAAACAAATGTAGAGGATTTACCGAAAGATCGACATTTAGAAAGCTTTGTTCCCGGTAAGATGACTTATTAATACACTAAGTATGAGTATGAATTTTTGTGATTAATTTTAAAATTGACTTAAGTTATTTAAACCTCAACTCATGTGTAGATATTTCATTTTATCTTTGACGTTACGTTTTTTATTCACTGACCTCTATTATACAGTATCTTTTAACTGCTTAATGCGGCCGAGTTTATCGGTAAGAATAATTGCATCTGAAAAATGCACTTACAGGGATGAAAAAAACATTTCAAATTTTCTGTTAAATTGTTTTAACCCTTGACGATTTCTATTCATCTGTTCTTAAGTCCGCGTAATCAGTTTTTATTGTTTGAGCTATAATAATAGAATTTCAAGTCCTTTAGAAAATATTGAATTGTAATAAAAAGTACTATAATTTGTAATTTGAACCTAAAATAGAATTTCAGTGCAAGTTTCATTCTAATAAGTTTTGTAGTTCTTGCATTTCATTTTTAAATAACTTTTTGGAAATATTTATGATTTCATAGATCTTATCAAGGTTAAAATATTTGAGAGAAATATTTGAAAAAATCCCCCTCTTGCCTATCTTGCAGGACCCTATCTGCGTGTATGTCCGTTGGCGTTATAGGTTAATTAAAGCCATGTTCTTATATTTTTTAAGTACTTATATATTATTTAGATATATTAATTAAAACACAGTGGATTGAGATCATCTGTTATCATCTATATCTTAATAGTCAAACTCGGAAACCTCAACAATAATCACTTTGTATGGTAGGCTAAGAAACAGTTTTGATTTGTTAGGATGCACAATATACATCGCATTTTTGGCATCGTAGTCTGGTAGAGGAAGAACAGCTTTCTATTCTACGTTTTCTACCCCTTGATAGATCATCAAAAAGTAGGGAAGTAACCAATCAGCGAGATTGATCCGGAATCACAGCAAATTTTATCCTTTGACTCTATTTGCTGTACAGTCAGTCTTGTATTGCCACTAAGCGTTTAGAACCATAAGGTCTAAGAAATGAATTTATACTTTTATAGTCCATTCCTTTTTCTTCTCGTAGGTTTTGTAATATGTGATGATCTCATCTAGCATGTCTACTCCACCCATATTTTTATTATAATTTAAATCTATGCTCGAAGCCGTCATTTGAATGTAAGACTTTTGTTTTTTATTCCATCTAGGAATTGATGAAGTTTTGTCCCCATAAGAACAAATAGAGGCCATGAGTACATCTTTATTATCCTTCCATTTTACTACTGCGACTTCAACGGAAGCAAATTGTACTATGTCGCTTCGCTTCATTGCTATGCCTCCTCATCTCACCTCATCTGTTGACCTATAAGCATTCATGTTGGCGTCAAGCATCGGCTGTACTTTCCAAAGTGGGTTAGTATCTTCGGAATACGGCTCATCTTAATTTACGACATGTATGTTATGTCTTGGTTACAAAAAGCTATTTCTTGGCATGTGATTGGCAATTTTTTCTGATTTGATTCCAGTATGGCAATACATTTGAATACGTAGGCATGGAATGCAGCCCATTAACAGCATTATGTCACACAAATTGTATATCTCTTGACTGTTCATGTTAAGAACGACTCCATTTTTATGTAAGTAATATAAATTGACGAACAATTCGTCTTTAAAATATTCATGATTATATTGTAATGGGGTCTTCACTAGCTTGCAGGCGATGATGTTTTTAACTACAGGTGGTATATTTTCCTGATTTTCTCGCCATAACTGAGCTAATAGGACACTTACATCTGGATCACTGTCGCTATCATGGTCGCTATGTGCATCTTGACCAGGTCCATCTTCTCTCAACCCAGGAATATGTACTCCTGGCTCTGTCTCCTCGTCTGATATTTGCAGATTGGAGTGGCATCCATCTTCAAGTAACTCTTGTAATAAATCATCATCTAGAGGTTATTCTGTTGAAAAAAGGACACCTATTTATTATATGAAAATTCAGCTTCACTACACAATTACAAACTACAGCGCACAAATGTGCATTTCAATTTTGAGGCTCCATCATTGTATTTAATATTTGTAATTTAAAAAAAATTGTTCCATGCTATACTAGGTAAGCTTAAATATTTAAAGACAATACATAGTTTAGATAAAAACAAACAAAATAAACTGAAGATCCGTCTTTAACATGTCACAACATGATACTGATCCCACCTAGCCAAGCCCTTTTCAATGAACTAAGTAGCTAAATAAAAATAAACGAACAAACAATTGAAATAGCTTCAATACAGTAAAACAAAATTCTGCGGCCACTCTATTTTTAGCTAACGCACGGTTGGTACAGTCCATCCTGAAAAGGATAAATTAAAAGTATAAATATGACACAGAGCCAAAAAATAACACCAGATTTTAAAGTGAACCCCAAGCATTACCCCAGTGGAAGTCCAATAATTTTCGTATGCAGTTCTGACAAACACACCGATTCTAAAAAGATTTTTCTGCTTCAGACACACTGTGGCAAAATTATATAGAAATGTTGCATCTGTAAAATTATCTACCTCTGAATAATTTTATATAATAGTATTGATATCTTCTTCTTGAGTACGCCCCTCACTGTTAATGATCATGGTTTCTTCTTAGTAACATCTTCTCTGATGATGTTCTGCTATAGCTAGATTCTTGACACCATGTAGAGCATCATCTAAGTGTCAAGCGTTTCTGTAATCTGGTCTGTCTAGCGTCTAGAGCAGCATGTCCGTGGTCTCTTGTCATTCAACCATGTCAGTAACAATGAGTTTCTCAATACTATTGACAATTTTCCGAGCAATGTGTCCAAAGTATTCAAGAAATCTCCAGGCGCAAATGGTGGACAATCTTTTTTGCTTCCAGTTCTTTTCAATTTCAGCATACATGACTAAGCACCATATATACAGATGGATAAGATCAGAGTTCTTCTTAAATATCGCTTGTCATGTCTGGATATGTCATTGCGCTTTTCACCACGTATATTCGACGATGCTTAAACTTTTTGAGCTGCGCAGGTTAACTTCTTATATCATAAATTGAATAAATCACAATTTGAAATAAACTTTTTTTCTTAGAGTATTTCCACTAATTCGTTCTCATCATTTTAAATTGAAGATTACCAGTAAAAAGTTACTAATGTACTTGGTATCTTTATCTGTAATTTATAAAAAATTTTAGAAGATTTTATTAATTTTGTATTTTCTTTTTAAATTTAACATACTGGGTTACCTTTTGGCCAGTGATGGAATTTCAAGGAGCGATTAAGAATCGACAACTAAATCATATAGTGAAAAAAACAATTTTTTTTTAACTTTTCCTAACATCCCCGTATTTTATTAAAGCGGGCGTGTTTTTTTTTCATTACATGATTTAGTTACTACTTCTTAATCGCTTCTTGAAGTTCCGTCACTCATCAAAATGTCATTTAGTATAGTATATATAAATTATTTAAAATTATCTTATTCCTCATTGTATTTTAGGTACAGGCAACATTTATGTGAAAACATGGGGCTGCACACACAACAGTTCAGATTCCGAATACATGGCAGGGCAACTTGCAGCTCATGGTTACAAATTAACTGACGACAAATGGGCCGCTGACTTATGGTTACTCAACTCCTGTACTGTAAAGAATCCTGCCGAGGACCATTTTCGGTAAGACTGCAAATTAACAGCTCCCTGGTTTAAAAATAGCCCATATTTCCTCTTGTTAATGTCACAATATTATTTTATGTTTTATTAATGACTCTTCATACTGTTAAATTTTAAAACGCTACATATGACTCAAGAGGTTGGTTCCTATTGGTTGAAAGACAATTAAATAATATTTTGATATGCGGTAAGTAGAAATACAAATGCATTTTATTATTTATTGACACACATCATATAGAATATAGATCATTATTATGAATTGTATTCTCCATCTTCACCGATGGGACGGCATGATAATTGGCTACCAAAGCAATAACATACATCTATGTATATACATTAATTTGTAGGTAAGGTTCTCAACATTGCTTTACTTGATTAAATTTAGATCCAATCTAACAATATATTATTAGGTTCATCTTATATTTTCTTGATAATAAAATAGATTTTATTATGGTTATAATGGATCCAATTACTTAAACAAATTTTTTTTTGTTGTTTCGATTTATATTTTTCTATTTTAATTTTTTTTTATAAATGACCTATGTCTCTTATGTTTTTCTTTCAGCAATGAAATAGACCGTGGTCGCGAAGGGGGCAAGTCGGTGGTGGTAGCGGGCTGTGTGCCGCAAGGCATGCCACGTGCTGACTATTTGAAAGGTCTCAGCATCGTTGGTGTACAGCAGATCGATAGGATTGTTGAAGTCGTGGAGGAAACGTTGAAAGGTATTAAACATTTGATTTCTTTATGTAAATATAGGGATAAATATTTGTTGTTGTGGATATTTTTATATTTATGTTGTAATTTATTTGTCATTTTTGTGTACATGATTGCTATTATATTTAGATTTGTTATTTATTGCAATAAATAATTATGTAACTGGTTGGTAAAGGTTGCTTTAAAAACGCATAGAGAAGTCAACAATATTAGAGAATTATTTCTAAAATTACGTAGTTCAAAATAAAAATACCAACATAGTCGCCGTGGTGTGTTGCGTTGATCTCAAGGCATACGGCCTTTGGCAATGCAGCGCACCGCGGGCACCCAGGTTCGATTCTCAGCCGTTCGTCGAACGGGGTTGGATTTGTGTTATGGTTGCTGTAAGAGATTGCTCTCGTAGCAATAAGTCCCCCATATGTATCAATTAGATACATTAAAGTAGATAAATAAATAGATCAATAGATTTTGTTACCCTCTGAGTAGAACATGGCATTGTATTTGTCTTTCTTTTTTAATGGGAAAATAATTTCCAGAATAATGGGGAATTTTTTTACCAAATAATAAGATAAGGTTAGAAATAATTTTAGCCTTTTTGTTTTTCAAACGAACTGTAAGCTTCAGAAGAATGAATATCCTTTATAAATTATAATTCCTTATGAAAATGAACTTTACTAAAACATGTTTCTTCATTTAATAGTCCAAAAATGTATAACCCCGCAGTATTGAGTTAAAATAATTTCGATCCAACAATCTTTAATTTGTGAAATGTTCAAGTGGAAAGCTCAATGAGATTGATAGAGTTAACGTTGGGTAGAATTCTTATAACCTCTTACTATGGGGATACTCCCTCCTATTAGAAATGATCAAAATTTGTTATTACCTTATCCGATATAAGTGAAAGAGACTCTTTGTAAGTTAGATTTTTATTAATGTCTAAAAGAACTGAAAGTACATGTGAAATGAAAGTAGATCCACATTCTAATGCTACCTGTCTGGTATCGAAATTAATAAATTAACCTGTCTAATGTCTAAATAGGGCATAATGTTACAAACATGGGAAACAATTGAGTAAATTAATCAATTGACCGTCTTCAGATATAACTAAGTCGCTGCTTAATAATGGAATATTTCGTTAATGTCAGGCAACACTGTCAGACTATTTGGTCAGAAGAAAACTACAGAAGGCAAAAAGGCCGGCGGAGCCTCCCTCTTGCTGCCTAAGGTCCGAAGGAATCCTCTCGTTGAGATCATTTCCATCAGTACGGGCTGTCTCAACCAGTGTACTTACTGCAAGACAAAGCATGCACGAGGTGAATTAGGGAGCTATCATCCGGATGAGATTGTGGAGAGAGCTAGGCAGTCTTTTGCAGAGGGTGTGTGCGAAATTTGGCTGACGAGTGAGGATACAGGTTAGTGATTGAAAAAGTTTTCATTGAATATTTTAGATTTTTTTTCCTTAGAATTTGGAATGAAAATCTAAGATTATTATGATATGATTTTAAAATAAGATATTTAAACATTACTGCCAATAGACTTTAATTTCTGTCAATTGGAGTCATTGTTAAAACATTGTATTCTCATGTCAATATTTCCGCATTGGTAAGCATCTTGAATGACTGCTGGCATGTATCCATATAATTAAATAATCTTTTTATATGTTAATATATATATATATATATATATATATATATATATATATATATATAAATATGTATATATATGTATATGTATATATGTATATGTATATATATACATATATATATATATATATATATATATATATATATATATATATATATACTATATACACATAATATATGTATCTCTGTTTAATGATCGTGGAATAGGTGCATACGGTCGTGATATTGGCACTTCGTTACCCGAGTTGCTGTGGAAGTTGGTTGAGGTTATTCCAGAAGGTGCACGTCTACGGCTAGGCATGACCAATCCACCGTATATACTCGAACATCTAGAGCAAATGGCGCTCATTATGGCACATCCTCGAGTTTATAAGTATGTTCTTTACTGTTGTTAAATAGTTTTTTGGTTAAGTTGTTTTTGACAAAGTGGGTGAATGTAATCGGTTTCACAACAATGTTAACAATCACAATTAAATGAAACTACGTGATGTAGTATTATTTCTACTATCTTTAATTTCTTTACCACGACCTAGGTTTCGTTGTATTACAACATCTTCAGGTGGGATATTAGCAAAGATTTGCCAAAGATCTGCCAAAGATTAGCAAAGACCCACCTGAAGATGTTGTAATACAACGAAACCTAGGTCGTGGTAAAGAAATTAAAGATAGTAGAAATAATACTACATCACGTAGTTTCATTTAATTGTGAATAATGAATTTCTACAAAATTAACGCCAAATATATTCAACTGTTAACAATATTCGCGAACTTTAAGTCTTAAATTTGGTCTTACTCTAATTAATCTAACGTTAAATAAGTTAACATGCTCTTACAGTAGAATTATTCTAGATATCATTATATTAAACTTTCGTGCTTTGCAGCCGAATTGCAGTTTATTAAAATAAGATTTAGAATAGTTTAATACAATAACATTCTCTTTAACACCAAACTCTTAAATTTGCCCCAATTTTTCATTTAAATCATGCTCAACATGTTTTATCAGACTGTTTATGACATGACAACCGCACATTGTAAGAATGCATTCAAGGTTAATAGTTGCCACTAGAGTAATACATACATGTACTAACAAATACTGTGGTGTTGGCTCATGTCAAAGGCAACATTTTCCTCATATTCAAGGTGGTCTCCAGTATTTGGATTCCTTTAACAATATTCTTCAAAATCTATGCGTCTGAAGATAATATTTTTTCATTTTACTACATTGGTTTCCTATAATGCTAACTAACTTTGACTTGCTGCATAAGACGTTTTCCTGCTTAATTTGCTATACGCCTTGGTCACAACAAAGATGATATGATTTTCAGAAAACTTACAGGTCCCTGAAAATCATATCATCTTTATGTGTGGTTTATTGAAATATGACATATATTTTAGGAGCAATGGAATGTTATAACTATATAATTAAGAGATATATAATATGAAAATGGTGATTATTCTCATTTTTGCCAATAGCGCTAGTTATAAAAATGTAATGATTATGTTTTCTATTTTGACAATGTAATAAAAAGTTCTTTTCTTATTTATATAACTGTGTTATTGATCGTGAAATCTATGATTCTTTTAAAATAAAATAGTTCCGACAAATAAAAGTTCATAAAAGTCTAGTTTCCATTAAGGTCGACTTCATTGTATTTCAAGAAAGTAAATATCTGAAAGTGTTAAATTTACTTCTTACTCTTTTTAAAGTTTTATTAAGTTGGAAAATTAATCTTGACAATCTTTCCCTGGAGCTGCCATAATTTAGAGTTATTTGAAATAATTTGAATAGGACTAAAACAGCCGTGTGACCCCCAATGTCATTTTGTTATTTAAAAGATGCTAACGCCATCTGTTGGCTCCATTAACATATTACACAGAAAAAATCTGGCTCTGGGATTACAAAATGGTTTACTTTTCGTATTGATTTCAATTTTGTTACTAGAAGCAACTAGGATTGAATTATTTTTAAAGAAAACAGTTTCTCAAGGAACTAATGTAATGTGACTTAATCATTTCAGCATTTTCGATAACTTTATGTGATGTGTCCTATAATTAACACAGGATAAATTTAAAGAATTGTTTTGCTTCCAGGTTCCTCCACGTTCCAGTTCAATCTGGCAGCGACCAAGTACTAGCAGACATGAAGAGGGAATACTCCAGAGCTGATTTTGAGCGAGTTGTGGACTTCTTGAGGGAGAAGTAAGAATTGCTTCATAAACTTGTTATATTATTAATTTATCCGTTGCTATCTTTAAACTTAGCTGGGATAGGTAGTGACTGCAGGGCCATTTTGTATTGTTATTGCAATAAAGTCGTAGATTCACTTTTAGTTTTGTAGATTTTGCTTTTGGCCTTTTCATAATACTAAGAGTGTCTGAAGAACCTTGTTACATGTGGCTTCTAATAATTATGTGCCGCAAATGTAATATTTAGTTGCATGTGTGAAAAAATAAAAATGTCTAAATATATAAAAAATAAAGTGTCAGTATGAAATGAATGTTTATTGTCAGATAATGCATTTGAGTACAGAAATTGAGCTATGATTTTGAACATGTGATATTTATCATATATCTCTACTTTTTAATTTTATAGTAACAATAAGCTTTGCATCCTATAATATCTAGTCCAGATTCAAATATTTTTAGTAGTTTTTTCACACTTTTCCAAACCTAGGGTTTCACTCTGAAGCTTAATATGTCAAAAAAGGGAGCTTAAAAACAAAAAAAATGTTGATAATGCTTAAAATTTATTTAAAAGATGTTTTTAATCAAAATACCCCATTTGTAAAAATTTTATGTAATTAATATATCTGCATCTAAGCTATACATATTGTTCTTAATATTATGTATAGATGTATTAGATTAGCAATATAAGTTTTGCGAATACACAAAAATAATATTATCGGGTGCAAGTATCGTCTGTTTCAGTTTTATTTTTGAATACTCAAATGGCAGTCATAATATCATTATAATTAGCCATTAAAGTACTTGGAAAATCTATAAGAACTGTCATCAGTTCTTATAGTCCCAATAAAATTTTGTAATGAATTTCTTTTTAATTTCCAGACATAAAGGCAACAAGCATTTACACAAAATGTATGTTGTTGATTTTTTTGACAAAGCAGGGTGCGGGCAGATATGTATGGATTTCCTAGCCTAGGAACAAATAACAATGAGTGATATGTCGTTGGAAAGTTTTTTTTATATTTAACAATTTCTTCTATGATGAAGAGGAAAAAAAATAATAATAAAAAGTGTCACCGCTCCGTTTAACATGTGCCTGCGTTGTTTATCAACGAAAGCCTATGTATTTACGTTTGAACTCTTGCTGCCTTTAAGAAGCGATAACTTTTTTCCCACAAACATTTGGGACTTCTCGCCATAATAAAAGTTTTAGAACATGAAAAAACCTATCCGATGGCATATCGCATGCCATTATTGGTCATATAGGTTGAGATGCCCAACCTTCTTTGTATGGGGATGCCCTTTCAATCAGTTCTGTGATATTTTGATCAATTTTAATAATGCAGTTCTAAATTTTTTTCATTGGTAGACCTAACAAAACTTTAAAGAAATCCATTTTATTTACTTAAGTATGTAGATATGCTACAAATTTTTTATAATTGTTAACGAGTTTATAAAATCTTGTACCTAATTTCAGAGTTCCCGGCATGACAATTGCGACGGACATAATATGCGGGTTTCCGACAGAAACATTGAAAGACTTTGAAGATACAATGACGCTCTGTGAGAAATACAAGTTTCCCAGCCTATTCATTAATCAATTCTTTCCTCGGCCTGGTACTCCGGCTGCTCATATGACTAGAATTCCACCTCAAGATGTGAAAAAGCGTACAAAAATGTTGACAGATCTGTTTTACACTTATGAGCCTTATGGCCACAAAGTAGGCGAAACGCACGAGGTTCTCGTCACAGATGTATCGCATGATAAAAAGTATTACGTGGCACACAATGAGTTTTATGAACAGGTTCTAGTACCAAAGCTGGATGAATACATAGGAAAGATGCTTAAAGTGAAGATTGCAAGTGCAAGTAAGTTTTCCATGATGGGAGAACTTATTGGAGAACCAAAGAGACCAGGCATAGCTGATCCTTTGAAAAAAGGAGAAATATCAGGGTTTATTAGCAAAAGAGGCGAAGAAAAAAAGCCAATTGAACTGGAGAAATTTAAGTTTCCATTTGCAATCTTTTTTTTGCTTGCAGCTGTCATATTTCGGTTATTATGGTTCTGCTTGTAGCTGTGCAAACTTTTTAGTTTTATTTCGAATTCCCATTTTAGTAACGACAAAAATATTAAATATTTTTAATATTAAACTTATTTTTGGACTAAGTATGATGATGTTTTATTTTTTGTATCATTTTCCCTTCATGAACATTATCATAAGAATTGAGGATATTTCAAGAATTAATCATTGGTAAAAATGATGAAATCATGATTTAATAACGGGGATAAAAAAAATTTGATGGATGAAGTATCATCGAAGTATTACATAAAGCAAACAATTGTTCCGATAATAAACTTTTATGTGACGTGTTTTAATATAGTTAAGACACATGCTTATAAGTATATTAGACATTTGTAAAAAATATATTCGGTCAAATTGTTTTAGGAGGCATATTTTTCTTATATAATAAGGTATATTGCTTAATATTGTCAATGAGATTATTACTTACCTATGTACATCTTCACACCCATTGATTTCTATTAGGGACTGATCGTACCATAGTGCTTATGAGCTTATATAGCATCCCCTACACTCCGACATATTTTTACAACATACTTTAAATGTATTTTACCATTGTGGTAGTGATTAAAGGTGGTATAATTATTTACGGTATAAGTTCAGTTAAGCGAAAATGTAATTTTCCCAGTTCTTTTTTTTTAACTGAGATATAAAAAACAACGTATTTAAAAAATTAGGGCGCAGAGACGATTATTTCATTATAAAAAATTAATTTGAAAAATGCTCTTTCCATAAAGAAAAGCTTGTTAATTGGCCGGCTAACTAATTTTATAACCTCACTTTACGCGATCCTCTTTGCGCATTTCATATTTGTATTTTTTGGGTTTGTTTTTTTTTATATTACTTCTTCTTTGTACTTGCAAATACTGTGTTTGAAATCATGAAGAATGGCAGTTAAGTCGAGAAATTTATAACTTTTACTTCCTTCACAAAGTGCACTTTTGTATGGGAACTTTTGCACATAACTTTTTTATAAAACAATCTCGAGCGAGCCCTACTTTTAATCGATAAAATTAGGAAAATCACATCTTCGCTAAACTGAACTTGTTCCTTATTTACTTATTTATTTGCAAACTTGAATGTAAACAGTTTATATATATGACGGCCTTATTGCTACTAGAGCAATCTCTTACGGCCAATCAGAATACTAAACATACCAATAAATTATATTGTAGACTGCAATACATTGTTCAATTAATTAAAAGTAAAAATCTGTTAACTTGAGTACTTACATGCACATACATAGTCATAAACACATACATATACATACAAACACACATACACAGCACATGCATATATACTTGTATACAAAAACCTATAAATGACATGGATAGAGGAAGAGAATAGTATATGGAAGAATAATGCCTTATAAGAAAGCACGAGATGTATAATTTTTTGAGATGTTTCTTAAATGTGTATATAGAGGCAGTATTTTGTATGTCTGGCTGCAATATATTCCATAACTTGGTGGCACGTACTGTGAATGACTTTTCATAGGAAGTAGTGGTATGATTGTGGATGAGGATGGTAAGGAACCTTTTGAAACGCAAACTAAGGCATTGAGCAGCTAATGCAGTAAATTTTGATTCAAAATACTGACTACTGGAAATGTTCAGAATGCTAAACAGAAGTTAAAGAATATGAAGATTGCGTAGATCTCAAATCACCAACCATTTTAGGAGACACCTAAACTCAGAAACGGGAACAAATTTTTTGAGGCCTAAGTATAGCATATAATTACGTGGCACTAACAAAATTATGAGTTCAAATACTTATGAACCATTATGTTGAATTTCCAAATTTAATTGTTTAGTCGGTGTACACAATTTTGAAAGAAATTTATGTACATGTGGCAAGTTGGAAATGCGTACAAGTACTACAGGACCTTTGTAGAGGATCTAGGTTTTCTAAAAGAAAGTAGTGTAAATCTTTAATAACAGATGACCTTGTGCAAAAAATAAAGAACGTTGGTCAGAACTTGACCATGTCATGTTGCATATAAGTATGAGTGTGTAGGACTCATAGCTAATGTTGCTGTGAACATTTTGATATTAGGGAAATTTTAACACAATAGGTAATTTTAACATTTGTCTATGGCAGACTTATTGCTACAAGAGCAATCTCTTAGAGCCTTACATTTTGTAGCTTCGTACAGAAGAGACAGTGAAGTTTTTTATCTTTATACTTGAAAAGTTTCAAATTGGTATTAAGGAAAATAAGTTATAATATTTATCAGCTGCTGTATACATATCTAAAGATTTTGAAAATTAAAATTCCTGTGCCAGAGCCAAGAAATTGAGTCTTAATTTAAAAATTGGTCTAAAAACTTAAAGCATCTTGATCAATCCCGATTTAAAGTTTTTCTGTGGAATATTCAACTGATACTATTTTTTGAGATGCAATAAATTTAAAAATATTTTTTGAAACAAAAGATATTAGTTTTTTTTATAAGAAAAATCACCAAATACCTGTATCACAGTGTAAATAGCATATTACTGTATAATTTTAATATATAGTTTATATGGTTTGATTATCAAAAGTCACAGCTCTCTTGACTCAAAAGAAAAAAAAATTAATAATTGGATGACTTTTGAAACTTATAGTATCTTCTTGTTTTTATTTGACTATGCATGAAAAGATAGTTTTTTTTAGAGAACTGTCTTTATGTCAATACCTAAGAAAAAAGTTAGCAATATTATACAATTGCCAAAGATATGAAGTAAAACCCATAGTGTTTTACTTTGAGAAAATCAGCATTTCTTAGCATTAGTAAATTACTGTTGTGTGGATTTTCCTAAGAAAACTACTTTATTTTTAGGTTGTTTCATTTTCTACTTGAGGTTTAATTTTAACTTAATTTTCAGATGACATTTTCTTTTAAGAATAAAGAAAAAATAATAAATATCGGGAGATATTTATATGTGAACCCAAAATATAGACGATCGGTTAATTTGTTTCTATGATGACCGTTCATAAATAGACTGTAGACATTTTTTTAACAACATGTGGAAGTGATTAGAATTAATGTCGATTAATAATTTCTAGTTGAATTTTTGTATTAGGAAACTTTCCCATTTTGAGTTTTGTTTAAAAATAAAAATTATTTTGCTTTGTAAATTCTACTTAATTTATTTTCTTTATTTATAATAGTAAAATTGGTATCATATTTATTCATGTTTTTTGATATAAAATGTGCATTTGTAGAAGAAAAAGGGCATTTGCTTGAAAGAATTGTTTAAAATTAAAAATATTTGTAACATTATTCACATAATCTTAATTCCTTAATGTTTTACTTTAAGGGATATCCCTTGACACCGTCGATGCTGTTATTTACCTTCAGAATCGATTCTGCGGCGGTTTTTATTATATATATACATACGTATTACACAGCCTTTGTCGCAAACAAGCGGACACCTGTTATGTGGTTTAGATTACGAGCTTTACAATTTTGTAAAGTTGTCAAACTTCTTTATCCTATTACAAACAAGACAATGGTTGACCTAGTTGAAACTCCATTGTTAACAAACACTATAAATTATGTAAAGCCATATTATAAGGAGTTCATTATGAGATAGTGCGGTTCTGTGTAAACATTGGACAAGCAAATCGTGCGAGGATATGCTGCCATGGCTACCCCATACGTTCAACAAACCCCAAAAAGGCAGAAGATAAGGGAGGTTGCAAAAGCATCAAATTTTGGTGAATCATTTTCAGGTATTTTGAGAATAGTTTTTTCAATCTTACTAGAATTTTTAAATTTACAATTTTTCATGTATGTTTTATGTTAGACTTGTGCATAAAAATGTGGGCACTTGAATTAATTAAATTGTTCTAAATATTTTCAAAGTAATGTGTTCGGGGACTAATTAATATATATATATATATATATATATATATATATGTATATATATATATATATATGTATATATATATATATATATGTATATATATGTATATATATATATATATATAGATATATATATATATATATATATATACATATATATATATATACATATATATATATATATATATATATACATATATATATATATATATATACATATATATATATATAAACTATAAAGTAATAAACCATTACAAAGAAATACAATATCATTTTCAGTTTTTATCTGTCTATTTATTTGTCTGTACAACCATCACATTAAAATAACCAGATGATTTTTATGAAGTTTGCAAAATCAGAGAATTTACTCCAAGAGGTAAAATACAGTAAATATTATCTTAATATGATATCAAACTTTTAATATTAAAGAAAAAGTTATTAGAGACAACATTTTTTGTGTCGGATTACTACAAAAAAAACCTATTCTTTTCACATTCTTTATTGCTTTTTATTTTTTTTTATTACTAAGCACACTGAAGATGCATTAAAATGATGATAAAATATATTAGCATAATGATAAATTCAATGGATGACATCAGATTTGTCTGTTTTTGTTGTGTTGGTCTGTTTATTAAAACAACTATATGAATAAAGTTGCAGATAAAGGCTAGAATACAATATGTCTTAATAAAATGTATATAAATACATCTTTATTCTAGAAAAAAATTGCAAACTCACTGAAAAATAAAGCTTTTAAAAAGGAAGCCAACTTCTTTTGTAATTTTCATGAGGTCAACCACTCAAGTACTAATCATACACAACATTACTTCCTTTTGGAGAATGAATGTGTCCGAGTGAATTTATTGCGTTTGACTGTTTCATTTCAAGACTTAATTTTCAATTTTAGCACAGTATGTTTAAAAATAAGAGCTCAAACATTTTTTAATTTACTCTAAAATTAAATTCTAAATTGAAAAGTAGCTGCTTCTGTATTACCCTATGTATGATACATTTTGAGACAGGTCAATGTTTCTCATATAATTTCTAAAAACTGATGAAGAATTTTTAAAACATTTTTACTAATATTTTTTACAATTTTCGTGAAACAATTGAAAATAAGAACTAATTATAAGTTTGAGATTAAATTAAGTCTTTTGGTTATTTGACCTCAAATAAATAACAAATTTTTTATTATTTCTGAGTTTTCATTTAATTATTTTAATTATCTTAAATCTTTATCTCAAATTTTGTATACAAATTAAGGAATTGGCAAGGTCGACTACCAGAATGATACAAATCAATACGACACACTATCCTATCGTTTTTACAATGCAAATGAGCGAATTCATGGCCGATCAATGGAAGAATGGTTGAAATTATCAATTTCGCTTACTGCATTCAAAAATAACGGTGAGTTGCAATGTGTATATCTATAATTTTTTGTACGGCTGTTAAAATTTTAGAGAAAACATGTTTTTAAATATTTGTAATATATTTGTTGTAAGGAGGACACCTGCTATATTGTTTATATTAGAAGGTTTACAATTTGCTAATATACCTACACGTAAATTACATGAATTTGATACTTTTGGTGTATCTAAAAAAGAAAATTAAAAAAAAATTTAAATAATGAAAAACATTTTTTTTGGATAAAGTTTCACAGTTTTAATCGCAGTGAATGCGCAGGTCAATAAATTAAAAAAAAAATTCAGTGATCTGTGGAAAACAAATCATGTTATGAACAGTTCGCCAGATATGATGTTAAGAATCTCAAAAGTTCTGTTTAAAATTTGTGCTTGGTGCTCTTAAAAATGTGTGATGCAGAAACTCATTCTTTTATCTGATCTATTTACATGTAATTTAAGCATATCATCATGTCAATATGACTGCAAATTTGGTGTACATAATTAATATTTTTTAGAATAAAATATTCTCTGCCTAAAATAATTTTCCTCTGTTATGTAAATTAACATATACGTGGTTAATACATTCACATGCCCATGCTAGCCACTTTTGGGTTTTGTGTTCTTTCTTTTTTATGCTTTGCTTTAGGAAAGCAATAGTGATCTTTTTTGTACCTACATAAAAAGAACACTGCGTGTTTTGATATTTATGCTTTATAATTCAGCTCGTAATAAAGCTACTAGTTAAACCCTCAATTTTCAGCTATATAAAAGTTTACCTTCTAACACGCCTAACAGCATCATACTCTTTGACATATTATTGTGGAATTAACTGTGTATTTACAAGTGGACAAAGCGTTTGGGCTTCTCCACGTGGTCTTTTGTGTTTGTTGGAAGAAATGACAGTGATATAGCTTTTACCATTGAAAAAATTATTATTTTTCTAATTACTATCAAAAATACCTAAAGATAAACTTCTCCTAGTTACATGAACTTTAGTATGTCTACATGATTGTAGGGTCTGATAGGTCCTAAAGATCATTTTTATTTAACAGAAAACATATTTATTAAAATATTTGTGAATCATTATGCCTCTTCAATATTTTTCTTATTATGTCATCAGTCAGATCAGAACTTGACCCTTAAGAGCACAAAGTGCTGCAGATTTGAAAGAATTAGGAAGTTCAAAGTTAAAATAGGTGCAACGCAAAAAATAAAGTGGTAAGGTCTTGATGTAAGTCTTTATTTCAATGGGAATTGATAAGACTCTTCCATACTAAATTGTTTTCAGTCTACGTTCAATGTAAGGCTCTAAATGAGATAGAGGCAGATCTGTCTTCGTGATCAAAATTATTCTATGTTTTTTCAGGTTCTGACTACTATGGTCGTCCAACATTTCAAAGAGCATGGGATGACCACAGTAACAGTGTGGAAAACTATAAACGTTGTATAAAAGCCTTTTTTGAGTTCTGCATAAAACTAGGTGTAAAGTACTGGACAGCATTTGATTCTGATTTGTTTCCACACAATGATAATCTTGAAGAATATTTTACAAACTGCGAAGAAATCACTGACTTCCTGCATGAGAACATTCAGAAAACACACATCCGACCTCTATGGATTGCACCGGATCTCCATTCAAGTCCAAAGTATTACAATAATAACTTCTTAATAATTTTATAATGTAAATGTTGCCATTAATACCGTGATGTTTTTTTTTATCGCAATTTTGTATGATGTTAAACCAGTCATGATGGTAAGTGTTGATTGATTTGCAACTCGGTTGGTTGAGCTGCCTACTGGCAGTGTCAAATAAATATTAGAAATGCCAAATGTGTCAGTTAATTTTAAGTTGACAAAACTAGATTTTTTTTACTTTATAGCAGTAACCACCCAAAATCATGGTGAATTACAATCTGTAAAATACATAACCACCCAAAAGACTGTTTATCATGGTGAATTACAATCTGTAAAATAGATTTGAGGAGAATTACTTTTAACAAATTATTTCATAAGAAATGTAATGTTATTATGTAAATATTCACGCATAGGTAACGAAAAAACTGAGTTTGTCAATCGTCTGCGGGATTGTTCCGATTCAGTGCAAAACTACTTTATTAAACGTTATACTCAATAAGGATTTTTTTCATCACAATAATACATTGGGTAAATGATACTTATAGTTTTGTCTACTTGTTTACTCAGAATAAATAAAAAACATGTTAATTTAATTTCAATTATGTTTAAATTATGATACAAACTATAAGTTCTAAATTATGGTATACTTGGTAATTAATGGTAGATAATGGCATGCCGAAATGAAGAAATATTTCTTCTGTTTGTAGTTACCATGCAATATAGGAATTACTCCATCAGCATAAAAAGAAAAATGTAAATAGGTGAATTTTTGCATTTTAAGGTTTGTATCTGGCGCTGGAACCTCACATGACGCGTTTGTGTTCACTCAAGCGGCTTTTCAAGTGAAAAGGGCACTTGATACATCGCATCGTTTGAATGCTGAATGTTTTCTCATATGGAGCGGCCGAGAATATTACAATGGCATTTACAATACAGATGTACAGAGAGAAATGAAACATTATGGACGACTTATAAAAATGGCTATAGACTATAGAGATCGCCTCGCTTACAGAAATCAACTCCTGTTTTTGCCTAAACCTCGATTTAAGAATAAATGTGCGAGTAACAACCAGAATAACAGTTACATCTGGGACGTAACTAGTGCATCATATTTTTTAAAACAACATAATTTGGATCGGCAATTCAAAATATCTGTGGAACCAGGGCATGAGCATTACATAGCAGCTGCGTAAGTAATATCATGATAAGTTGTTTAAATTATCTTATGCAAGCTTTCTTCATGATTTTTACATAGTAAACTTTGAGTTCTTAATTCTTTAATTTAGTTATAATTAGATTTTCTTAACAACGAGGTTTTTAGAGTCGGAACAGAGTTTTCTTCATTGACAATACTATTTTGAAATGACATGAATGGAACTCATTATTACTACAATAAGATTGTATACTTTTATAGATTTATATATAAATATATATATATATATAAATATATATATATAAATATATATATATATATATATATATATATATATATATATACACGTGGTTTAAAAAGAAATGTATATATTATTCATACAGATGATTTAGTATATTATATCAGGTGATTCAGATCCGTTTGAGTGCCGACGAGCTCCATCGCGCTCGTGCACGTACTAACTAAATTTGCTACGAGTGCGATGGCGCTCGCAAAATCAGTTGCTGTTTAGTACGCGGCAGGGGAGATCGCTCGCACGCATCCCTAATTTTTTATCTTTCTACGTGTCACATAAAGTTCAAATTATAATATTGTTAGTAATTACAATATAAAAAGGATCCAGGAAAAGAAAATTTTTAACCCATAATTTCAGAATATGAAAATAATTCGAGTGAAAAAGATCGTTTTTCAAGCTGTGAAGAAAGTGATAGTGGAGTGACATTGTGGTGCGCTCACAATTTGGCATAATGCAAATTTTGAGTGATAGTGATAATGGGGACTATAACAATTATTTTGCTGATACGGAGGATGTACCGATCTGCGAAAATACGATGTGACCTTGATTTCAGTTTTTGTTATAATTTTTGTTTACAATGTATATTTCCATACTTTTCTTGGTATTTTATTATGCTTGTACAAGTTTTTATTAAGAAAACACTGAAAAAATTATTAAAATTGGATAATTTTTGGAAGAGATACAGTTTTTTTTCGAGACAAGGGTAAATAACATCAAAAACAAAAGATTTCTTTGGCATTTTTATGTATATATGAGTAAAAAACCATGGCACTTAAGTATATTTCAAGCATATTTGTGAAATAATTTAAACCTTTTTAACATTGGATTTGCAAATTTGACAGCGATTCTTTCAGAAATGGTTGAGAATTTTCTTATACTTTTTTTATATTTTCTACTGAGTTTGACATATGGAATCACCTTTATGAATAACAGACATATTCTTTGTTAAACGCTGCGTGTAGAAAAGTTGACGACAAGGTGTTTTCTTAAATTTTCTAACCAATATTATCTGGCATGATCGTTTTTTAAAACGCTTCATTAGTTTTTATGAATGAGGAAAAAATGGAACCACAGAAGTTCTCAATCTGTTATATGTATATATTAATATAAAAATATGTCTGCTAGGTGTGGTCGCAACCTCGCCCGCATGGATTTTGGTTATTTCAAATTAGTTTTTTTAGAAATACACATGCTATATATTCAACAAAAAAGTCCCTATTTTTTTAATTATATAGGTACACTTTCCTTTTATTTGGTTCACAAAAACGATTACTACTACTGAACTCCCTTAAGTTGTACGTGTATAATCTGATTTGCACAATTATGCAAATCAGGTTATAAATGAGTTATAATTATATCTACTGGCCATAGAAAGTGTGGACAGATAGATATTGCTTTTAGGGTATGAATCTGTAGATTAAATACATTAATCTATGAAGATGAAACGAGAGTCATACAATTTATATTGAATGTATCTTACAGGTACAATATATTGGGTTCAGTCTACATAGATAATGAAACAGGGCTTGATATCAGAAAATCTACATTACTTATGAAAGCTTTCATTAACCAGGTAAGCCATGTTCTTAAACAACATTTATTTATTAACACATTTTATATGGGAGACATATTTATATGTTTTACGCTGACTGGTAGTAGAGCGTGGGACACATATTATTAGGTGTTTTATAGACTAGCGGTAGAATGCGGGTAACGTATAAATACATTTATTTTTATACTTTTTTAATTGGTCCAAAAAGACGTTAACATGCAGATATACGAATTCCAAAGGACAAAATTTGGGTTTCAAATACATACAATGGTGAATTATGTATGCAGATTACCATTATACCCAGAAGTATAACGGTAATCTATTCAACTGCGTAGAGTCATCCCTTCACACAATTCTCTGCTTCGCCACGCATTCAGTGCGATTCTAACAATCGGAAAGGGTGCACACTTCACAAAATCAGTAAAATTTTGATCAAAGTGACATTATTTTGAGAGACATGAGCCAATTTGACGACGAAAGTGATCAGGAATTGTGTGTTGATAGGTTATCGGATTTTTCGTGTGATAGTGATATCGAAGATCAATCAGAATTGGAAAGTGACAATGAAGATATCCCCCTACCTATAAATTTTACTTGCAGAACTATATCTTCAAGTTCTGATGAAAGTTGAAGACGAATGGTCCTTGACTGACAAACCTCCAGTTCTTGAAGATTTTAAGGGTCGTCCTGGAGTTACTTCGAACACTGCTCCAGAATATCTGATTGACGCAGTTAAATCATTTATAATAGATGATTTCTTTCAATATTAAGTTGATGAATCAAACAGATATCACTATCAAAATATGGAACCCTTCCAAACATCCCGCAAAACTATCAAATGGTGAGATATTACAATCGCAAAAGTGAAGAAATTGTTGGGTCTAATAATTTTGATGGGACAAGTCCACAAAGATAAACATGATGATTATTAGTCAACAGGCCTGTGCTTGGAACCGCCATTTTTTTCCAAAATCACGTCAAGTCTTGGCACTTCAATAATCATGAAGACATTACAGAAGAATCGGGAAGATTAGTGAAAGCATGCTTATAATCAATTATTTTTCTGATAAATTTATAAATGTGTACAAAACAAAAAGGAACTTATTGGCTTGTACACGTTTATAAATTGTTTTTCACATTCTTTTTTTACATATTGTACATTTTTCAAAATATTTTCAATAAATCAAAATTTTTACATATTTTATTACTTTTACTTCAATTTCCAGTGAACCATTTTAAAATTTAAGAAAATGATTCAATATACATTTTATAGTAAATCACAAAAAGTTTCATTGAAAAAAAAATATGTAAAACTAAGGTTATTGTAATTTTACTAAACGTTGCTATTAGCGTAAAAAATTAGCAAAAATGGCCCGCATTTCTATTTAAATTTCCAGTGAGTTTTCCAGTATTTGTTTAAAATTTAAGAAAATAATTTAGTATACATTTTATAGTAAGTCACAAAAAGTTCATTGAAAAAAATATGTAAAACGTATTGTAATTTTACTGAACGTTATTAAAAATTAGCAAAAATGGCCCGCGCCACCTTTTAGCGTGCGATAAAAACTTCCCGCAAACAATGTGTTAAACAAATTTTATTAATATCTTTAAATTTAACTATTGCCAATTCGATCCATACGTGGTTTTTCTGTTCCTTCAATGTCCAACTTATGAAAGGATGCAGGATATTTCCAATTATAATATTGGAAATATGTGACAATGGAAAGGTAAAGAAAGACAAGGTAGATAAAAATAAGTATTAAGGGCAGATTTATCAAATAGGATTGTATTCATGTTGTGTTCATACTTATTTATCTACAGAAAAAACATTAAGAAACTATTCAAAAGTTTTATAATCAGTTTAGTCCATTTATGCATGTCTCCTTTACGACTTCTTTATTTGAAGCTGATGATAAATTAAGAAAACTATCCTTACATCAAATATTTCCTTCAAAAGGCAGAAGTTGGTTTACTTAAATTTCAAGATCTGTTTTCAAATGAATATGTAACACCATCAGCATTTAGAAACTGTAAATAATGTTATGTTATTGAACACTTTATTGCGTTATAACATTAGAATTGTTGAATATATTTGGCGTTAATTTTGTAGAAATTCATTATTCACAATTAAATGAAACTACGTGATGTAGTATTATTTCTACTTTCTTTAATTTCTTTACCACAACCTAGGTTTCGTTGTATTACAACATCTTCAGGTGGGATATTAGCAAAGATTCTTTGCACACGACGTAGTACTATAGTAGTAGCATACGTACTTACATCACGTAGTTTCATTTAATCGTGGATTAGAATTGTTGTTAAAAATTAAAGTCTATGAATGAAAAACATCATTTGTCACGCTAATTTCTTATAATTTATAAAATGTGTTTTAAGAAAGTGTACTAATAACTACAGAATTCTCTTCCTTTTTAATTACTAAGGGAGCAGTACCTCCTGGTGGTATCAACTTAAGTGTGATCCCACAACGAGATTCAACAGACATAAAAGATATGTTCACAACAGTTATCAATGTCATCGATCGGCTAGCCCTAGGGCTTAGAAATGCTTCTCACATTATTTCTGATGATATTTTGACAAAACATTTGCAGGTATTATTAATTTACAATTATTTAACTTAGCATTTATGTCATTTTTAACGTAGGACGTTTTTCCCAGTATTAGACAAGATTATTTTTAGAATAAAATGGAATGAAATGATTTCCTATTTTGAGTAACTATATCTCCAAAACTTGTAATAAGAAGTATGTCATTAGATAGGTTGTATAGTTATGTTGCTATTCGATAGGTTGCAATTACTTTTAGATAGGTTGTATAGTATAAGTTTCTAATTAGCGGGGTACCAAGAAAGAATGTATCCCCCTCCCTTCTCCTTAATTCTGCGGTCTTTTGGACCTCTCCTCATATTTTTTGATCAAATTTTGGTATAAGAACAATCAATTAAATCAAAATAAATTGTTATTTTGCTTATCAACATATTCAATTAAATTTTTAAATAGACCTTTAATATCTTTTGATTAGTACTGAAGACAAATTAAATGTTTGTTGCAAGTTACAAAATTATTATATTTTGTATCCTATTATTATATTTTGTTACTCGTAACGGAAAATTTAATATGAATTGTTACGTTTGTTGTGTTTCATTACCAATCTCTGACAATTTGAACACAGGATAACAAACTTTTGTATAGAAAGTGAATTAAAACAGTTGTAAAGATTCATTAGTAATTACTTTAAATTCCATAAAAATAGCGTTAATTTTTTCTTCTTAATAGCAAAGATATACAAGTTTCTACAGTGGCTTTGGTTTAAGACTTTCTAATGGGGAAGTTACAATGGAAGAATGTGAAGATCAAATCAAGTAAGTCTTATTTACAGGTGATATTTGTACATAACATAGGGGCCGTGAAATAAACATAGAGGTTGCTAAAAAGGTTCACAGCGCCGTAAGTGATAAAAACAAGAACTTTTGGTTACATTTGTCAATATCAGCACAGTACTTTTGTTCTAAAAATATGGATAAAATACTGTTCTCAGCTATTTATAAGCACAATATAAAAAGTATGAGTGAAATGAACAAACTACCTAAAATCGGTCACATCTTAAGAATACGTAACATAATGATTAACTTTCTAAAGAAAGGTGTTACCATCCTTCATTTTTGTCAATTGTTTGAACGGGCAATAACTCTTTATTTTACATCCAACTTTTGACACTTGTGACAATATTCAAATCAGTATTTGACATTTGGCAAATTTTCGTATCATATATTTAAATTGTGGAATATTTATTTAGCAAAAAGTTTCAGAACATGTAGATATCTGTAATCACTGCTGTCACAGAACATAGTGTAATATTGTGTTAGGTGAATACGGTGATGACTGAATTAATTAAGTTGTAATCAGTGGTGCTAGATGGGGTTTTGTCTATAATAATTTTCTTGCTAGCTTAACCCACAGTAAATATCATAAAAAAAGAAAAATTGTTGCATGAAAATGTTCAATTGTTAAATTAATTTTGTCGTATCGTAGGCATACAACTTTCATATTATCACCAAAATTACATCCATCATCTCTTATAATTGATAATGGCAGTCTCATAATTTTAAAGGAATAGTGAAAAACTGAAAAGCCCTAGAGACCCAATTATGTCATAACCAAAGAGTACCATTAAATAAATGACAATATAGTTTTTTAAAGTCAGAAGTCTTTAGGACATTCAGTGTCGCATCGAATAGTAATATTAAATATTGTGAAATTAAGTTTTTTGTATTTGTTTCAATTTGAAAAATATTCCATACACAGAAAACAGCATCTACAGATGACTAATGTGATGCCGTCTTCACGATGTGAGCACTGGGAGAAGATATTCAGCACATACATCGAGGGTAACCGAGATATAGTTTGAAGTGGACTTCAAATTTTATTTTTAGGTATCAAGTTGTTATTGTTTGAATAAAAAGTATAATTGGAAAATATTGTAGATTACATTTTTATTTTCAATCTACCTTTTCAATTTAATTACGATTTTATATAATGATTATCTTTTATCTGTATGTAATATGACATATTTCTGGAGAATTTACAATTTTCTTTATTTGCGAATAAAGAAGGGTGAAAAAGGTAAGGATGCGGAGCATGTATGGTTTTTTGCACACAATCCTGAGCAATGTATACATCAATCCAAGATAACGAGTTTGTATATAATTTAAAAAAAATTATAAAATGTAGAAATAATATGAAGTTTACATAATCATAAGTCATTGTCTAATTGAAACTCAGAAATACAATCATATTTTTTAAGTTTAATACATTCACAACAGACCTATATTTGGCTTATTTTTTTCCTGAATCAGATCGGCAAAAGATAAGCCAAACATAGGTTAGCTGTGAATGTATTAAAGGGGGTTATCCCTAAGTTGTAAAGTATGCAGTACTGTTTATTATAGGTTGTAAAGTATACAGTTAATTAGTTAGCCCCGAATGACACTTATAGGAGCAAAGGGTTTCCATGAGATTTTGTCACCATTTTTGTCTACTTTTTGGAACTGTCTTCATGTCAGACTAATAATTCTGCTTCCTTCTCAAATGACATCCTCCTACTATCGTAGGGTTTGTCTCAATTCTGTTGACCCTATGGGTTCCATTGCATTCTTTTTGATAACTCCATCTCTTTTCCGCAGTATATGGTCAATCAGAGGTAGATTGAACATATACTGAGGAACTTCTTTTCCAAGGTCTTTTCATCAATCGAACATTGCTTGATAACATCCTATAGCACATCATTGGTAATTATTGTCAGCCACTTGATGTTGAGACATGAGGGTGAGACTCTTCGCAACCTTCAAGTCGGGCAAGCAAGCAGCAGACCGATTTTACATTGCTGTTGAAGATTCTAAGCTTAGTTTTCTGAGATATTCCATGGTCGATCCAGATAGGGTCAAGTTGTATAAGACCCCTGTTTGCTTTCCTAGTTTTTTTGACTTTAATATCTTCTAAGGCTCCACCAGACTTGCTGACCATATTGCCAAGATAATAGAACTCGTATCTGTTTAACTTGCTACTAGTTAAGCTCAAGATTCTTGTTTGATCTTCTTGGTTTGCTGGAGTTTATCTTCAATGTGTATTTCTGCAAGCTTCTCCTAGGTGTGTTAGCAGGTATGGCTAGGCAGACAAATGTCATCAGTATAGTCGAAGTCTTATAATCTGTTGCACAAGCCCTCACTTTTTCTGGGCAATTTTCCTCAAAATTTCATCAATTACAAGGATGACGATGGTGCAGTGACAAAAACACATCCCCATCTGATACCAAATTTGAGTTCATAGGGAGATGACAATTTCCTTCATGCACAATTTGACATTCATATTCATTATCCTTGATCAGATTTATGATCTTTTGAGGAATGCCATGTTTAAGCAGAAGGCTAGCCTAACCTAGCTAGTAGATTTTTTAATTTCACTTACATCTCTCTTCTAAAATAATGAGTAAAGTATTGAACATGTCAACGCAGATGCGATGTTATATGAAGCCGATCTTTCTGTCAAGGTTTTTTCTTGTTCTGTCCCTACATCCGATTGAGTATAATCCTAGTGAACACCTTGCTTGAAATTGATTGCTTTTTAAATAATTATATAGCAATAAATCCATTCTGCAGGTATCTTGCTTCCCTACATTTCTTAAAAAAATAATATGTAACATGCGAGCTGACGGATCGAAGTCAGCCTTTACAACATCAGGTGGTATGCTGCTAACTCTGGGGATTTCTCACATTTGATTTGCTTTAGAGGCAACTTGACTTTAGAAACTGCTGGTTCTTTAGAGCTAACACAAGGGTTTCTATACATTTGTTCCTTTGTCTCGTCATCAAGTTCGTCTGCTAAATGTTTTCTCTG
This sequence comes from Druceiella hillmani, assembly GCA_039881145.1. Lineage (NCBI taxonomy): Eukaryota > Metazoa > Arthropoda > Insecta > Lepidoptera > Hepialidae > Druceiella > Druceiella hillmani. Next base: position 9,988,527 of record JAYKKI010000015.1, on the reverse strand, counting down.
AAGTATCTTTCCGTCTTTATCGCTACACTTCTATTTCTTTAATAAAGGAAGTTTAAGAAGTTCCAGGTTATTAACGATACCTTAGTAGAGCTGCCGCCTTAGAGCCCAAAACCTGCCCTTATCAGTGCACATTTATTTCCACTGTTTTTTCTTTCTGATTATACTACCATTCCTCAATCGCCATTGCTTCATTTGTGTTAACGACGTACACCACAAGGTGAGGTGAGGCGACTTTTGAATAGAAGAGGCTGTATAATGTGCTTTACTAAATAAACAATGTCCAAAAAATATAGAAATAATGCACAAAGGGGCAAAATTTCATAAAACTTTGTTGTATTTTGGTGTCAGGGATCACTTCTTGGCTCAATTGAGCCATTCTGCTTCTGAATGACAATTCATCCTACTTCAACTGAACCATTCCCCTGCAAGCTTGTTAGTAAGCAATTTCAGTAAGATTTTGCTAGTATACATTTCTGTGGCAAACTAAAGGTAATAAAAATGGCAGATATGGACACAAGTTTAAAAAGTAACGAACCATTGAATATATTTTAGCGCAGTCTGTTAAAAAGTTGATAACTAACGTTATTTACCTGTGTCAATTAACGATTTTGATAGATCAATAGCCATAAGTTTTTTACAGTGGTAGAAAAAACAGCTGTTAATCATGTAGGTAGATGTTAGAAAAAAGTATATTCCCAATGGTAACAGTTTTAGACTAAGTTTAATTAACCAACAGGCTCACTTTCGGGCTCATTGAGCAATTATATTGAGTTTCATATTAGTTACCATGAGCTTTATTCCACACATTTTTTAAAAAAGGGCTACCAACTATACGTCATTCTTAATTTATGTAAACTAAGAAATAATGACTATTTATCTACAGTTTGTTTAATCACTTGAATTCAGACTGAAAGATTTCTTTCATTAATTAACTGACAATTTGGTTATTTTTTTATATCTACCTAACATTTTTAAAAATTGTATCATTTAAAGAGAAATTTAAAAAGTATAAAGATTAAAGAAATAGAGGCGGGATGCCATATTTAAAGTAGAGACAATTACTTCGAAAGTGACAAGACTTGTAAACTAAATAAAGTATTTTGATTAAGTATTTTCAGATACTTAATTTTGTTGGGATATTTTCTATTCAAAAAATTATCCCCCGTCCCAATCATGTGCTTTGAAAATTAAAATACCAACTCGGAGAGGGTATTTATTAATTTATACTATATTTAGAGGGTATATATACTTATTTTAGAGGGTATATATAATTTTCTCCAGCTTTTTAAAAAATAGATTGAACTTTAAACTTTGCTTATAGGTAATTAAAAACTTATATTTTTTAATTGACGTACCTATATATGAGATCCAACAAATAATACAAAGGTTCATGCCTATAAATTTTATTCATATAAATATCATCACATTAAGTACAAATATAAATTTAATCTAGACATTAAATTAGCAAACATACATTGTTGTGGCTAATTCATTAAATGCAGTCTATAACATTTTATAATTCAACGTTTATATTTTATTTTAGTCCTGAGTTGTAACCATTTAAACATGATTTTGATATAAAATGGATGGAAATATACAAGATTAACTTATATTTACTAGAAATACACTAAAAGCTTGCAATTACGATAATGACTTTGGATGTTTAATATAGGAGGTTTAAATGTTTGTGTGATTCATTTAACATACTACGTAAATTTATTTATTTTTCTATTCAAATTTTTAATTTTTACATATGGCAGACTTATTGGTACGAGAGCAATCTCTTACAGTCAACCAGTCCAGCCCCGCTCGACGAGCGGCTGGGAATCAAAGCCAGGTCCCCCCAGTGTGCCTCGCAGTTGTATGCCTTGTTATCAAACCCAACACACCACGGCGACGATAAATATAGATTATCTAAAAATTATGTTCTAAGGAATAAAAAATAAATATTAGGTTGGCAATTAATAAACTTGCCACTTTTTTAGCAATTTATGGAATATTAAAGAAAATTCTCGTAAATCTCTAATAGCGTAAATAAAAAGTATGAAATTCGATCTACTGCAAGTAAGTTTTAGCGAATACAATAGAACAAACGAAATATGAAAATTTTACAAACCGAACTTAGATTGTTCTTGTTTTATGAATTTTATTAGGGCAAAAATTGAGTGAAGCAATGCGCAATATATGGACAACAATTCGTGAAGGCATACTTTCTTGACGCCCAGTTGTATTCTTTATAATATAGGTGCACTCCTCTAGGCCAAGTATTGGTTTCTGAATAAAAAGAAAATTTTAATCTCTCCGGCAATATAAATCCAGAGCGACCTCCTTTATTAAATTTAGAAAAATTAAAAGTTTTAGGTTAAGTTCACATTGTGCAATAGAGCTATACTTTGCTTTTATTCTACAATAATAAAAATTGGTGTTGCTGGTGGTCCAGTGACACCCAGGCGTGTAATTTCCAAAAACAAATTCAATTTCAAACAAGAGCAGAATCTTCGTTCAACACATGGAACAGAACTGATGAAAAGAACTTTTTAAACTGAGATAGCGGGTTCATTAGTTGCCAACTTAATATATATTTACTATTAGAACTGGATTCATTTAAAATTATATGCAAGCTATAGTTTAAATATTTCTTTATAATGATAATCATGTTCGTCTTGTATATTGAATGCCGATTTAATTAAATTACAAATCATGAATTTTGGTTAAAAGAAAAACTTTTATCATTTACTTTCTGTTGATGGACTGCGGTCATGGCTATAAATAATAATTTAAATTTACGCGTAGAGTTTACTCCTTGATAAACTGTACAAAAATTTATTACATTTATGATTTTAAAAATTGTAACTTATTTTCCAAGCATTTCAAAAATAAAACTGTAATTATTCATTATATTGAACACTTCCGTACAACATATTTTTAAATTTAAAGCAAGTTTATTGTATGAAATCGAGCAAATAAAGATACTCAAATTATATGTTCTAAATATTCTTTTGCCGTCATTAAAAAATATAGAGCAGCCCACGAGAAGTGATAATGACGTTTATTTGCCTATAAATCGCCTGTTTCACCCTCATGTATTCTACAGAGATGCTTTATTGCATGATTTTGCACTCGGTACATGAATGCAAAACTTTTAGTAAGCTGTTTTGCAGACCCTTACAAATACAGTTTCCAAAGATACGGGAGCCCCAAATTCATATTTTTTACAATTAGTATATATTCGTAATAATTCTTTTTTTTTCTTTCTGAATTAAATTATATTTCTCGTAAGTTATATTTTGGGTGCTTTTTCTTATTCTTAACGTCTGAAACGTATTGGTCATTATAAAACCAAAGCATTTTCTATCTTTGTAAAATTTCTCAAAAAGTTAACCAAAATTTTTAAAATGTAGTGACTCGCAATCAAATCTCAAATCTTCAGCCTTATATTTTCTTTATTATTTCATATATTGCACACGTTGAAAACTTTCAATAAAAATTTTTTTCCAATATTTTCTTTATTATATATATTTATTTTTATTAATTAAAGTTTTGTTTCTTTGACATTTTAAATATTCCAATTTCAAAGAACTGCGGAAATGTTGATCTTTGTTTTATCTCCATTCAATGCTTGTATTATTTCTTTCATTGTAGACATATTTAAAAAAAATAACTTCTATTTTACGAATTTGTCCAAATTATTTTTTTTTTCCGAAATCTTTAGCCATTTTTAACAGTTAATGTAACTTTTTTAATTTCGAAACATACGCCAAACACGTAAATCTATGCTGATACTCTATAGCTTCATAGTTTTCTGGTTTAGCTTAATCTTTTATGGGTATTTTTTGGAGGACCAAGATTTTTTGTAAATGTACAATTTAAACATAAATAAAACTTTTTTATTAAATGTAAAACTTGATCTCGTAGTACATGATTTATATATATTATTTATATTCCACTTCCATTAATTAACAAGATACTTTCTGACATTCAGTTCATAGTACATTTTAATCGTTAGAAGTACATGATACTGGTACGTATCACTGAGTCTCACTCGAATAAACGCTCCAAGTAAAATACTTAACTAGTTCGTATAAATTGATTTATCCCCAATGTTTTAAACCTCTGCATAATTTTTATCACTTATCGTGGGCCACTTTGTTATATTTACGAGTTGAATGAGGCATGTATTTATTTTTACTAGTATATAACAAAACATTTTCTTTAGATATTTTAAAACTAATTAGAATTATTAAAATAATATTTCTGGTAAAACTTGTAATTTAAATATGTGGCGAAAGGAAATTTGAACTTATTTTGTTTTAATAATTTCACTATCGTTATGTAAATTTCTGTTGGTGTTAATAAAACATAAATAAAGTACCTAACACAATAAAACAATTATGTAACAGAGAAATAATGGCTTGTACAAGTTAAAGAAGGAATAGAGATGCAGCACCATGTATTTACTTATCAGAATAATATTTATTATTTGGTAATAATGTAAAACAAATTAAGTACAAATTGTTTAAGTAAACAAATTACGATGGAACTTTGAAAGATTTATTTAATTAAACAATTTAATTAATTAATAAATAAAATACAGTTACAAAATGAAAATTTGTTGCATTAAGTTGATTTCAAGTATACAAAATAATTAATAAGTATAAATGACTAAACTACATTTGCATCTAATACATATAATTATCAATTGTGCTTAATTTATTTACTATATCTATCAAAATATAAATTAACAAAATTGTCAAAATAATACAATCAATAAATTGCTTTAAGCTTATACTATAATCAGTTTGATATTCTTGAAAACGTATTGTCCTTCAAATATACGTATTGCATTTAAGGACATTACATGATTTTAATCTCAAATTCTGTAAGTATAGCATTATTGGCGGTTTTTAATTTGAAAAATTCTTTCTCAAAGACGGCGGCTTTAAATAAAAAAATTTTAAACCTAATATGTGTTTGTTTCATGTAAAAATATTAAAAATATCAAAAGCAAAGAAATACAAATTTTCAATGTAATATAGAATTAAAGAAACTGCTTAGCAAAGTTGTTTTTTAAAATTGTTTAATTGCAATGTTACACCAATCCTTAGAGGGTTAATTTTAAATTACTGACTGAGCAGTACAGGGATTGAATGTTTAGTGAATATATTATGTAGTATTGATCCAATTAAAAGTTTAGTAAATACGTTTATTAAACCATTCAATACAGTGAAGTGCATTTGATAGGCGGTACAAAATAAGAAGTGACATTTCACCCGCTGAAATTAACAAAACTAAATTGAATTCAAAAACTGTATCGTAGCTCTGTTCATGCTGGAGAGAAGTACAGGGTAGGTTTGCATATTGTCATCGAGAGATACTGTTTATGGATTGTTTAAAATAAAATGCAGATTGTTTTACATTCTTGTCATCGGAATTTGAGCAACTGTAGAAAAAATACCATTTCTCCCAGTAAAAATTTGAATGTACCACAAGATTCCTAATATCAAAATTCCTTTTTAAAAAGTACCACTTATATAACCGAAATTTGCATAATTTTGATTTATGGACCTTCATGTTGTTTTACTGCAATTATGTTACTTGTAACCACAATTATGTTATGGTTCTTATGACCATGTCGCTCGAAAATATGATGCTCATAAATTAATGTTTTGCAAGTTTTGATTATACAAGTGGTATTTTTTAAAGGACTAAATGAGCAGTTTTATACATTTACATCCGATAAATCTCATAGTACCATTGTATTTGTACAATTCTTGGAAAACAGCCCATATATGTCTAATAGCCCAACACTAAACATAAATACTACAGTAGTTATACCATAGTCATCGTCAATAGTGTAGCAGAAATGGCTGAATTGTTATCCCCTCAAAGAAATTATTTGAAACGTTAATACGGTAGTTGACTCATTCTAAATTTTGATATTTTTCCTACAATATTGTGAAATATAAGTTAATTAAAAACCAGTCTTGAAAAAAATTCAAAAATTTATTGAAAAATAAGCCAATTGTAGGTTTCTAAATTTGAAGATACGGATAGAGCTGTATATCCCTGTCTCTTTTCCTCTCGTAGAATATAATGCGCAATATTAAAAATGACCTCACAACACAGTATTGCCATATTTCTCTAAAGATTGATTTTTAAGATTATTAAAAAAGTTTTTCACTCTTCAGCTTGTACCTTGAAATTATGATTAATGAAGTAAAAAAAATTTTGTCAAATACCCAATTTTTGAGGGAGATGTGCAGGTAATTACTGTTAATTTCCCAAAAGGTGAAATCACTGTTGAAAAAAGCTGACGTTATGATTAATGGCTTACTATAGTCATGTGTGATAAAACAAAAGTGATAAATTCTGAAAGCAGTTTTTGAAAGAATTTTGATAATTTTAGGTCAACAATTAGTTAGAGAGCAAAGAAATAATAAAGATAAAATATTACCAAAAATCAAGAGTATAATAATCACAATCCTCAGCACCGAGGGAGTGTGTAACGAGAACTTGTTATATATTCATTGATAGAATAATGAAAAAGAGGTTTTGGAATAAGTTAAGTGAAGTTACGTAACATTTTTGTTAGTAAAATTAAGAGTTAGAAATAAAATACACAAATTTAAAATAGCCCTTTGAATACTTTCCTCAAATATTTTTATACAAATATAATGTGAACACATTTGTCTGTTAGCAAACATCTGTATAAATTTGTTTATAAAGATTCTGTGCTAATGTATAGTAAACATTACTAGTTTTATGTCTTTATTTTATTGTATCATTTAGTCAGTTCATATGATAGCGGAATGGTCAATATGCGAGTCTATCAAAAATATCAAAATAGTTTATTTATTATAAATCTATAGGTCGACCTCAATAAAGCTGTGGTGTATTGTGTAAAATTTTCATTATTCAATGATAAATCAAATTTTCTATTTAACAACACTCTTCAAGAATTTCAGATAGAAAAACTTGCACTCTAAGATTAAATTTTTTGTTTGTAAATTGTTGTATTGTTGCAATAAATATAAAGAATGGTATATTATATTTTTAGGTTGCAATATTCGTAAATAAACAAAACGTATAATTGCCTTTTTGGAATTTTTTTGTACAACCTTTTGTAAAAAAAGTTTAAATTTAGATTAGATCTAGATTATTTCTAGATGTTACGGCACCTTAACAATTTTAAATAAAAATTGATAAGACAACATAGCTATCTTTCACTTTAAATAAAAGCCTTCACTAGGCCAGCATTTACAGAAACGAGATTTAAAAAACCTGTCCAGTAATTAAATTCAAAAATATAAAATAATTTAAACAAAATGCAAAATCTCTTTTGTAAAAAAAGTTTAAAGTTTTTAGATTATTTCTAGATGTTATGGCACCTTAACAATTTTAAATAAAAATTGATAAGACAATATTGCTATCTTTCATTTTAAATAAAAGCCTTCACTAGGCCAGCATTTACAGAAACGAGATTTAAAAAAGCTGTCCAGTAATTAAATTCAAAAATATAAAATAATTTAAACAAAATGCAAGATCTCATTTATTACATATTGCTCCACCGATCGGTCCAATTTTCACAACCTTAAAGATTAATATTGCTTTCCGATCTACTTCAGGCATTCGGCGGTTTATTTACTTAATATTGGGCGATTATGTGGACCATTTGGTTTTGATTGAGTTTAAAATTATAAGTTTATAAAAGATTTAAGAATCAAATTAATTCTATCCATCATTTAAGAGATATTTAGAAAATCGTTGCAAAGAAATACAGTTTGAAAAACATTACAACATTAAACAGAATTTATAAAATATTAATAGCCATAATAAAAAAATGGTGTCAAACATATACAAATAGCTAAACAGTGTTGAAAATGTTTGTTTAGAAACATTTTGTAAATTAGTTTAACTAAAAATTAAATAAAATTAGTTAAACTGACTTAATTCACTGTTCGAACATAATTTCTTAGGAAAATAACTGGTTACATAGAATGCGCTTCAAATAATATATGTAAAAGCTTATATCCATATATTTATAATGTGCTTATTACCAATTGAGTGGTCATTTTTACAAGTATTGCTTATGCAAATCATACTCTGGCATTATAAAATGTTTTTATAAATTTTGCATTAATTTGTTTGTTAAGTTTCTTGTCAATTCACAAACAACCGTTTTCATTATATTGTAGATTAATTAATATTATGTGCTTATATATAATTAAATAAATGTAAAATAAGTTCCACTCAGCAATTTTAGTGGATCAAATAAAAGCTTATAAAATAAGTAGTACGATTTCTACAACCATAGGATTCAAGCCAGTCGTTTAAATGTTTTATAAATTACACACTTTGAATACTTACATTTATGTAAAACACGTCTTTGACTAATTTAAGCTAGACAGACCGTTAAGTTGTTGCTTAATAAATACGATGCTTTGGCTTAAAATCTAGATAAGTATAGTTAATAATCCTCGGACGGCTCCGTGCCGAAGTAACGATCACCAAAATTGCCTATGCCAGGTAGGACATAGAATTTTTCATTAATCTCTGGATCTAACGCCGATGTTATAATTTTTACCTGGAAAGAGAAATGTACGCACTAAAAAGAATTCCTTTATAAATGATTGTCACATAAATGGTAACAAAACAGGACATGCATATGTTTTCCTACGTTATATCTTTCGTGTATCCAATCCCACTTTATTGTTTTACAGATATATACATTATTCTCAAAAAAGTTCCCTTGCTCATTTTAAAGATATTATAGTTTTTGCAAATCATTTAAACTGTTTCCTTCAAATAATTTTTATGATCTTTTTCCTAATCACTTCTGTAATAGCTACACACACATTGTGCACATAAAAATGTGTACACGCATGTACATCTATATATTCATATCTGGCAGATGTGCAATGTTTATTTTATCACAATTATTATGTAAAATACAATTAGATGATACGCAGAACCATATAATCGATAAACATTGCCTAATTTATTTTTTAAAAACAAATATTTTTGAATAGTCTAATCTGTTTCGAATTTATTGAAATATATTTAACCTTTTGAGTGCCGACAAGCGCCATCGCGCTCGTGTGCGTACTTACTAAATTTGCCACAAGCGTGAAGGCGCTCGAGAAATCAGTTCCTGTTTAGCACACGGTAGGGGAGGTCGCTCGCTAGTTTTTTATTTTTCTACGTGGTACATAAAGTTCAAATTATAATATTATTAGTAATTACAATATAAAAAGGGTCCAGGAAAAGAAAATTATTAACCCATAATGTTATAATTTTCTTATTAAATTTCTTAACGGAATACGAAAATAATTCGAGTGAAAATGATCGTTTTTCAAGTTGTGAAGAAAGTGATAGTGAGAGTGACATTGTGGTGCGCTCACAATTTGGCGTAATGCAAACTTTGAGTGATAGTTTTTTTGTATTTTACTATTCTTGTACAAGTTTTTATTAAGAATACACCGAAAAAATTAGATAATTTTTGGAAGAGATTATTCTTTTTTCGAGACAAGGGTAAATGACATCAAAAACAAAAGATTTCTTTGGCTTTAAGTATATATGAGTAAAAAACCATGGCACTAAAACGGTTAAAGAAAATAAATGGAATTGTGATAGGATAATTTATCTGTCTGTATAATACTATATAAACGTGTATAATACTATATAAATTGAACCATTGTTTCATATTATGTAGTAAGAACTTGACAATATTTCCCTAAGAATTCTGGAGTGGCCCAATTTGTATGAAAAAATAGTTTTTGTTTTTATTACGCTTTGCCACTATCACTCACTTTGACCATTTATATCAAAGTGCTTAAGATAGTTAGAGTTATCGCAGAAGAAACAGGATTACTATAAGTTTGCTTATAATTTACTGGAAAATGATAGTGATAATTATAGATCACATAGTTTTCTGAAAATTCACAACCAATTAAGCCTGTGAAAGATATACTAAGCAATATATTAAAATCAATAGTAGTAACTACTTACTACATAGTTGTGTAATAGAAAAATTATGTACTATTACTTTTTTACAATTTTTTATGTAGGTACATAATACAGAACCACACTCCCGACACTCATACTAGCAAACCGACTTAATTGTCTACACTGCTACATACGTACTCATCAGTCCGTAGCCGTTTGTCTGTGTGCGTAAATTAATGTAGGGCTGTCAGCAACGTGCAGATAAAGAATGTTTATTATTACTACAAATCAGTCTCGATCGTTGTGGACAATCGTGCCGATTGCGTGAGTTGACGCTATAATTCAGCAACATCGCTGTTTCTCTTTCTAACCAATAGCTTTCTAACCGATAGCAATCTCGATAGCACACTGGCGCAATAACTTTGTACTGGGGCACACGTCTTTATTGTAACCGAATTGTAAAAATGAAATTATGTAAATAAACATTTTATACTATGCATTTAATTGAGTTAGTGATTTGATAATAATAATATTAAGATAGAATTTGAAAAAAGGTACTTAGTACGGATTTTAAAAATGAAGTAAAATCTTAAATAAAAATATATTTTGTTTATTTATAAATGTGATACACCGAAATATTGACTTCGTTATACATTTGATTTGATTAGATTTGTCTCATGTGAAAAATCTCTTATAAACAATATAATAAGCCAATGGCCAACACTACGAAGATATATTTTATATCGATGTTCAAACAATACAATGAGTTTTAATAACAGCTTGAAATTGCTCAGTGAAATAACTTGTAAAGATTGATTTATGCATCTTTACATCACGTAGTTCCATTTAGTTGTGAATAAAATTTAAGTGTTAACAAGAACTATTATGACATAGCTACAACACTTTATCGTAAACATTTTAGACAAACTATTGGTGCATTTTTCATTTCTAATAAAATTGATTTTCTTTAAAGACAAAATATGCAGAATTAGCTATTTCTTTTAAAACGTAATGTACACAAAAAATAAATATAAAAAATAAACATGTTATAATAAAATATAAAAAAAAACGAATAGAGCTAACATGGAAACAAATGTTAATATTATTCATAACCACGCACACCTATTGCCTAGTATATCTTATAAATTTTTGAATAACTATGAGATTTAGAATTATTGCTAATATTCCAACAGAAAAGTTTAGGTAATCTTTTATAATGCAGTTTTTTTTCATAATACTGAATTTAGAAGCTTCCAAGAACTATCTTATAAAAAATAGAGAGAAAAAAAATTTTGTAATTCTTATATCTCACCCTTTCAATTGATTCTAAAATAGTTGTACACACATTTTTGAGTGTTAACTACTGAAATATATGAAGGTTAGATGGTTTATAACCATACCAAATTTCAAATTTCTACGTCAAACAGTTTCAGAGTAAAACAGCTGTTGCAGACGGACAGACACATAAATGATCTTACAAGGGTTCTATTTTTTTTTCCTTTTGAAGTATGGAACCCTAAAAATAGTAAATCAATGTTGAATATACATGACATATGTCATTTGTATGTGATTAATTTCGTATATACTTCATTAACCCCTCAAGTGCACACTACCATCATAGGCACCGACTGCGCTAATGGTCTAGCCCTACTCAAGCGTAAGTATTTGTTTTAAAATGAGACAAACATATACACAATTATATATTGTAAGAAAGAAAACGAAATAAAGAATCAAATGATTACAAATTCGTCCACAGGTGATGGTTAATTTTTTAACTATTAATTAGTCTAAATTGGTCCACTACAACAACGATGTTCTATTTGCTAGTGTTGCCTTTTCAATTACGGAAAGACTGAATGTATATAATGTGTTATTTATTACATAGTTTTAATTATTGCAACATCAATATTGTATTTATGAGTGTATTTTTCTGATACACAGTGTTTTTTTAAAGTAACCAAAAATATAAGGTGGATATGAAAATATCAGTGTATATTGACGAAAGTGTCATTTTTATATACGGAATATAGTAGTTTATATATTAATTTATGCATATTTGAATAAACAGTTTCATTATGAATAAGAGACAGTAATTTATATGTGGTTTGAACCAACAACACACCCAATATTTTTGATTCATTTTGACCTATGGAATAATTTGCAATGCAAATAGATTTATAGCCGTTTTAAATCTGTTTCATTTATTATTTGTATTCAATTGTTTTTTCAGTTTATACTATAAGAAACCTCGATTTATCTAGTTTACGGTGGTATATTGTGTTTTTGGATTACAATATTCGTAAAAGCAAAACAAGTAATTGCACATTTCTCTTTGGAATCTTTTGTTAAATTATATATAATCTTTTATTTAATTATTATGTTCCCTTTTTGGAATTTTTTATTAATGTAACTAAATGTAAAGTTAGAAAATAATTGCATTACTTTTTAGTATTACATTTGGTGACATTGGTTTTTTCGGATTATTGTTTTCAAGTCATATTTTGCAGATAGAACTGAGATGGTTTACCACAAACAATAACATTAATTTTTATTAGGAAGAGTGATTATTCTATTTATTCTTTTTTATGGTAATTACAAAAATTTAATTTTATAAAGACTGCCTTCATAAGTGTTTTTTCTTCTAGGAACAGGGAAATATTTTTCATTATTTTTTACATTGAAATACATAAGTAAGTTACAAATTCTTTGACTATGTTGTAAATACATTTATTCTTTTCTATGTAAAATATTGTAATTTCATATCGTATTGTAATTTCATTACAATAAAATCGATACTTTCAGAGTAATACAATATTGTATTGAGATGGTATAAATGTCAATTTTACATAAAAATCCCATGCGCGCTTGAGGATTTAATACACATCCAGGATGTTTTTCTTGCCATTGTACAATGAGATCGAGAAGATGACTTTTATCAGTCTTGGAAATAATATTCAGCCAAGTTTTTAAAATAAAAATCATATTTACTCCTTTTGTTAAATTGTCATTTGATGCTTTAATTTCTGTTTCGCTTGTTTATTTAATCCCTCAAAATAGCCCCTAAAATATGAAATAAAAATCTTTATATTGTACGTCCATAACCATATATCCTCACTAACTATCATTACGTACTTCTAAATAGATTAGAAATTTATTATAATGACATTGAAGGGACAAAACTAACATTTCTTTTATCCTTTTTTGTATGTCGTACGTATTATTTTAAACATTGGATCTTGAGTTCGGAACGGACAAAAAACTGAAGCGAACACTGTTCTGTTGATTAATTTCAATGAGTGATATAGAGATGTGATGGCGTGCTACAAACTGCGAAGCAAAAAAATGTTTACGTAAACAATATAGTTTATTCATTTTGAGTTATAATATTAACTACTTAGTTATTTGATTTGTTTGTCAGCGTAGGAAAACAGTAAGTTTAAATATTTGTTGGTTTGTTTTTAAACATATTTAAATTATGCAATTTAATATATAGGGTATTGTACATTTTATTATATTAGATCAAACATTAAATTTCATAGCGTTTAAATATTTAAAGTTAATTTACCAATACAACTTAAGTTGAAAAAAAAATTTGAAAAATTTTGTATCGAAATAACTGAAAAAGTTATAAATGGAGCCCCCTTTAACTTATAATAGATATATTTTAAAATGTGCCCAAAACGAACACTAATACATTCTGCCAAGAAAGTAAAATTTCAAATTGACTATTTTAACGTTGAAATCACAACAAAGATGTATTAGGCTAACTGCAAACACCGTCACTAGATATATTATAACAATATACAAATATTAATTTCATATCATTTCCGTTCAGAACTCAAGAGAGTCCTGTTCTAAGTGAAACTTATCACTGTTCCAGAATATTTCACTGATCCAGATCCAAATGATTCAATCACAGCAAAGATACATGTGGCAAACCTCTAGAATGGAATTTTTCTATTCTTTCGACTGTGTTGCTCACATGTTGATAATAAACAAAAGCGTTATTAATATTCTCAGAGTGGGTCTTAAATACCCATAAATTAGCCATTGTCGATAGTGTTCTCAAAGTGACAGATGTAAGATGTTAGTATTATTTCTACTAAATGAAAACAAAAACATGGACTCCTTATTACTGATATAATTCTTTCAAAAATCCTTTGAAGAAGATGTGGCTAAATATGATATATATCGTTATAGTTAATGTCGTAATAAGAGGTGTAAATGAGATGATTGTATGGGATCCAGCAGGGACCTCGAATTTTCCCTGATACAACCATTGTGTTATTACAACCAATTTCTATTATATAAAAGTTTTACATCAAATGATCTCTTGAAAATAGATCTCTAGAATCTAATGATCTCAAAGACATACAGATGGATGAACATTCACCAGTTGATTCTGTAAATGTTTTTTCCAAGTTTGGCATGAAATGGCTCTAAAAATCTAAATTAGATAATTCTGGATATAAATGACTTTTTTACTCCTTTAAAAATAATAACTGACACCTACAGTTTAACATTGTATTTACATTTATCAGCACCTAACCCAGTGACTGAGAAGATATATCTTTTATTGTACTTTTTTTATTAAAAACGTTTTTAAAGATTATCAATTTTCTTTCGAAGTTTATTTTTTCTGCTTTAAGATCAACAAACATTTTTATGTCCAACACGTTACAAAGCATAAAAAAGGAAATATGTAGAGATTTGCATCAATGTGGGATATTAATGATAACCATTGAGTGCCACATCATAGTGATTAAAATTTCAAAACTCATTTGAAAAGCTGTAAAATCTTCAACAATTTTCCTGTTCACATTTTTAAGTTTACTTTATGTAAAATGGACTTATTTCTATGCTGGAAATTATTGAAAGGGACCAATAAACCTTTCAATCATCAGCAAAGCAATTTTAAACATATTTATAAGATGTGATAGAAAAATAAAACATTTTTATTTCAATAAATAGTTCGAAAAAAAAATTTTATCTCTAAAAGTACCTTAGGAAACGCGTATGCAATAGAATGCACTCCTATCTCAGCCATGAGCAAGGAGACTAGGCTAATGTTGTCTTCGGGAACGTCGTGATCGAGCAGCACACGGATGGCCATGATAGCAGCTGCACCTGTTGCTACCGTTGCATCCATCACGATCACACGGTAGTCCTTTATGTCCTTAGGCAACCGCAGGTAATACAGCTGCAACGGTATTAAGGAAGTAAGCTGAATTTCTATTTTACTTATTTTATGCTTTTCTTGATCCAACTATCACTTTTTAAACTGAATTGTCTATAATCAGACCCTGTTTGAAAAGTTTATTTTAAGAGGATATTTCATATAATTTATGTCGAATAGGATTTTGTATTTTGCTCTGTAAATTCAAATAGTGGCTTCAGGATGAGGTGGGACTTGACAATTTTATATTCTTCACATCTCTAGGATTTCTAATCAAAATGTTTGGTAGACAGCAACAACGGCAACAACATTTGCAGACACTTTGTGAACAAATAACTTTCTTTAGTGTTAATCAAAGGGTTAAAAATATATTTAAGGTTTGTTTAAATCAATAACATATATTTTCAAAAATTGCTTTTATGGAAATAATAAATATGAAAGGTATTTTAAACTAGATTTCCGTCAAAAAACTAAGTGGAATATGGTATTATGTGTGTAAACTACCAATTTAAGCATATATATTTAGAAATATTATAACATTAAAAGGTATACATAGAATGCATTGCAGTTTTCCAAATTTAAAAATATATCTTTATATACATATCGCCATGCGGTTTGAAGTAAAATAAGTCACTTCGTCATTAATGTAACATATATGTGTAATAGATGGACTTATTGTAACAAGTGTGGTCTTTCCAATCATATACAATTAAGGAATGCAAGAAATTATTTCTGGGTGGACGGCAAAAAATTGTATTTGACAGTACAAAAATTGTATTCAACAACTTTGTTAAATAAGATTAATAAAATATAATCTTCTTAAGGAAAATTAAGTACAAGGTGTGATATTGTTCTTAATTTTTCTAATAT
Source organism: Druceiella hillmani (assembly GCA_039881145.1). NCBI lineage: Eukaryota > Metazoa > Arthropoda > Insecta > Lepidoptera > Hepialidae > Druceiella > Druceiella hillmani. Next base: position 9,972,536 of record JAYKKI010000015.1, on the reverse strand, counting down.
TTCTTATTAAGTTCTGTTTAGTATTTGTTGTTAAAACATAGTATATTGAAAATATTAAAGCCGTATTACAGCTTCCTCCTTAATGGTGTTTTTGATTTTTAATTAACAAAATCAAATGGTTACACTATAAAAATTATCCTTTTTAAATTAGTTTTTTTTTGCGAAATACATGTAGAAAGCATTGCTTTTTTAGCTTCCTTTTTAAAGATTGGAGAGCTCTGCGAAATATAATGTAAGTCATTTTATATAACATTTTTAGTTTTGGGTCTAAGCATCACATATTTTATGTGAAATTCCAGAATTTTCATTATTTCATTTAAAAGTTAAAAACTTCTGACAAGACACATTTTATGTGAATTTTTCTTATTTCATTTGAAAGTTAGAAGCTTCTGACAGACAGATAGACGACGATGTTTCTTGAATTTGACATACCATGGATATGAACGGAAGGAAAATAGCACAAGTGAAATCAGATGAGAGATAAGTGAATTCCTAATCACAAATAAATGAAACTACGTGATGTAGTATTATTTCTACTTTCTTTAATTTCTTTACCACGGTCTAGGTTTCGTTGTGGTAACAACATCTTCAGGTGGGATATTAGCATAGATATATATATATATATATATATATATATATATATATATATATATATATATATATATATCTTTGCTAATATCCCACCTGAAGATGTTGTAATACAACGAAACCTAGGCCATGGTAAAGAAATTAAAGAAAGTAGAAATAATACTACATCACGTAGTTTCATTTATTTGTAAGTAATAAATTTCTACAAAATTAACACCAAATATATTCAATATTTGAACTCTTAATGTCGGGATCAGACAAATTCCATTATTTGGTAGCTAAAACAGAGAAGGAATTTTCACAAAAATGTGAACAATGTTTAGGAATGAGAAGTATGCGTAGGTTTTATGATTGTAAACCCAGGTTATTGACAGATAATAAAGGAAACCAGGATATGAACGGAAGGAAAATAGCACATGTGAAGTCAGAAGAGAGATAAGTGAATTCCTGATGTCGGAATCAGACAAATTCCATTATTTGGCAGCTAAAACAGAAAAGAAATTTTCACAAGAATGTGAACAATGTTAAAAAGTAATAAAAGAATATGCAAATTCAGATTTTAGAAAGCAGTTCCTTACTACTGATAACAATAAGCTAAGACTTAATTGGATTATCCTCTATCTCTTGACCCCATTGATTAATCCGGCTGAATGCTATTGGATTAGAACTGGATAAATTTAAGGTTCTTTTTTATTACATAGATGATAACTACTTTTTTTGGGTAAAATCATTCAAGCAGATCCAGACATCTGGGCAATAAATATATCTTTTCCATATATTCCAATGTTACTGGCAGGCTACATAAAAAGAGGTTAAATTTTGGTTGTGTGATTATTTTAATAAGATGGTTTTCTACATATTTTGTTGCTGTTTGCCATTTATTTTGTACCATAAATTAATTTAATTAGAATAAGAGTAATTACTGTAAAGAAACATATTTAAGAAACAAAGTGTGATTTAAAATATCACGGAAAACTGTAATAACCAATATCCAAAGTCTTTTAATATTAAACCTTTTATTTTGAAAAACAGTTACAAAATTAAACTTTGATTGCAGTTTTGTTGGGTGGGTTTTCCACCAGACTGGTGATTATTAGCCTGATTTGTAGGTACTATTTCTAGATGCGTGATGACTGTAAAATTCAAAGCAGTAACTGGTGAGGTGAAGTAAAAAATGGGTAAAATGTAAATATTGTGACCCAATGGACATGGTAGTGAGAGGATAGAGGCGACACGGAGAAATGCATTGTGGTTGGATGGTTTAGACATGAAAAGAAAACGTTTGATTTAGAAAATGAATACAGTGTTTTTCTAAAGATTATATAACATTTTTTATTCGTTCCTTTGGGAAAAAAGGAAGCAATCGATAGTTTGTTAGAATGTGGTAGGCAATTAACTATAAAACTGTTTACAAGAAATGCAGTATTATTAAAGTTTGTGAATATTTTAATCATCGATACGAAGTAATCCAAAATTACCTCAGGCTCACCGGTCTGCTGATTAGTCTGAATAAGTATCTTGCCGATGCGGATATCTTTGCAGACATCGCACACGGCCTGCTCCATGGTCTCACCCGCACGCAGAATCGATACTCCACATATCTTCTCTGCACCACATTTCCTACCTAATCAGGTAAGCATCAGAAACGATCATCGAAAGGAGGAAATAGTAAAAGCGAGTATGGACCTATTTATTCATAAATAAATATTTAAGTGTTAAGCTTCGTGTGCTTGTACGAATGGGAAAGTTTTGTGTAGTTTTGATTGAAAACACATATACTTAAGAACATATAATTCCTTTTAATAATAAATTTTTATGTTTATGACCAAAATCCAAAAACCTATCCAAAATTGTAAAAGTTTTTATATGGAATAAAAGACATTTTCAATTACAGAATAGGAAAAAAATTGTCATCTCTTTTGCACATATTTTTGATAGAATTTTAAGCATTAATGTAGTTTTTGACACCAGTTGCAGTAAGGAAATATAATTATTAAATTTTCTTTTGTGTTTCACAAATTGTAAGTAAGTTGGAGCATTATTGAGTATTTTCACAAATAGACAATATAAGTTGTGAGTTCTACAAATCACTTTAACGGTGCACCTTTCATGCTAAATATTCGCTATTAGTGGGATTAACTACATACGTGGTAAGGAGAAACATTCAGAAAAAGATTTATGCATAGCTCACCTTTGTAATTGTAACCCTGTGGGGTGTCAATACTGACATCTTTATAAGGGAAAAGTGAGAGTGCAAACTCTATCACGAGTCGCATCAGTCTCTTGGAGTAGAAGATGAACTCGTCTCGGGATGTATCCTTATTCCTGATGAATGTATGTAGGCCTTTCACCTATAAATATGTAAATACAATAGAAGCCGTAGTGTTACAGTATAAGTGGCAATCGAGAAGTCAGTATAAAGGTGTATAAGATATCATAATATAACAAATCCTATTTGTTCAGTGTTATTTTTGGTTCTGTGTCTTTGTCTGTCGTGATCTGTCACAGAAATATTCTGCTTTGTTATCTACAAAGCAGAATATTTCTATGACAGCTTGAGATAGAAAGGTATAAAATTGTACATGTAATAAAAATGTTTCTAATGATGTTGTAATTGAAGCGTATAAGCTTTGTAGTCAAGCACATAAATGTAATAACAATAAAGTTTTATTCATTTGTATAGAATTGTACATTCTTTCTTTCCTTTCTATTTTGAAAAGGTAAATTAGATACACGACCAAGGAAAGATAACAATAAGTTTAAAAACTTTTGTCTATCTTTCTATTTAAAGCTGGTAGGCATAGAAATGATTTATCGAACGAGTTTATTTCAATATGTTATATAAATAAGTTGAAAAACATTTTTATTTTAATAAAACGACGAAATTAATTTTCAGGGTATTTAATGGATACTTTCCTTGTAAGTTATTATGTACAATATAATTTACAAAGAAAATATCTTTTGATAATCACAAGTCGTTCCAATAACACAAGAAAAGAGATCGCACTATACCTGCGGTGTGTCCTTCAAAACGAAGAGGGAATGCGGCACTGGTTGGCCAACGTGGGCATTGGCTAGCTTTTCCCTCACTTTGAAACCACGCTGAAACAAACATAAAATGTAAACACTGTTTAATATCCAGCGTTGAACTTTTTTATTGTTTTGACAGCTAATGCACTGGCCGATTAGCACATCTAGAAATTAAAATAAAAAAATAAACTGCTAGAAAGCTTTCATTTGGGTTTTAATAACTTATCAATTATACTTCTCAAATGGTGCTTCTAAACGTCTATTATCATTTTTTCATTGTAAACTTTGGGCACTGAGAAGTTGTGACAGATAAACAATAACAAAAAAAATTATGACTTTAAATGACAATTAAAGAAGAAAAACTCAAACCAATAATAGACATGCGTAAAAACCAACAAATACAATAAAACCACTAACTTTTTCATTCATGATATATTCACACAAAGCTGCAATCTTATCACAGGAGTCAAACGTGAACTGCAGCTTTGCGGAGTGACAGTTTCAAACTGGCCAATAATACTGAATGTTTCCTTTTCACCCACACATCGTTAGCAAACATATTTTTTCAATGTAAGTAGAGCTGTGTTACTAAAATACACAAAGTCCACCAATTGTTGTTTCTGATAACCTGCTATTGGTTTAGCTTGACCCTTTTATAAACAGCTCATTCAACATGAAATTCAATTATTATAATGAAATTCAGTGGGTTACACGATAATTAACTTTCAAAAAATACAATAAGTTTATGCTTTTGTTCATTCAATACATATTCTAAAAGTACATGAAATAGTCTAAACACTAATCCAGGTTTTCTGTAAGTATATCATTATATTACCTCAAATTTCTTGTATACTGAAATTTCATCACACTGTTATTACTTGTTTAAATAACAATGTAATTTGATAACAATTCATTCATTGTTTAATAGATTTAAACATAATTTTATCTTTAAATGTGAAACAATATTAATGTTCACAATTAAATGAAACTATGTGATGTAGTATTATTTCTACTTTCTTTAAGTTCTTTACCACAACCTAGGTTTTGTTGTATTACAACATCTTTAGGTGGGCTATTAGCAAAGATTATCTTTAAGATTATTAGATTAAGAAAGATATCTTTGCTAATAGCCCACCTGAAGATGTTGTAATACAACAATACCTAGGTCGTGGTAAAGAAATTAAAGAAAGTAGAAATAATACTACATCACGTAGTTTCATTTAATTATGTGAATTTCTACAAAATTAACGCCAAATATATTCAATATTAATGTTTAAAAATTAGTATTGTAAGTGTGAAAATATAAAGTATTAAAGCAAAACATTATATAAAAATGAATACAACAGCTGTTCTTTTAAATGTTGTTAAATATTGTATATGAATATTGCAGTTCACAACTAAGTGATTTTAAATTTATGCTAAGTTGTCTATTTAACATATGTCGTAGCAGCAAACTTGAAGGGGTTAACAAGAGAGGTACATCAGCTTGCAAAAGGCAACTATAAACAATTCTAGGAAACATACAAGGCAAATGTGTTTTACAAACAATGGGGTCGTGAGGGGAATTACCAGAGAAAGAAATCTTATTTAACTAGAATATATTGGTTTGGCTAATAAGTTTTTAACCCTAAGTTGCTGTCAACAATTTTCATAAAAAAATTTATATGTTACACTAAATATTATTTAAGTATGCACCATTATTGTCTACAAATTCCGGTGACTGATTGAAAAAAACTGTGTGAGGTAATTTTAGAGATCTTCTTTAACGTTACATTTTTTTTCATGTAAATAGTTACTTAGAGCCCTGAATAAATGGTAACGAGAGGGCGCAATGTCCGGCGAATATGGTGGATGAGTGAGTAGAACCCGGCCGAGCTCCTCTACTTTATCACAAGTATGTTTTGCAACATGTGGTCTAGCATTATCATGTAGAAAATAAACTCGGTCCTGTTGACTACTCAATTTGTTAGCTAATTGGTCCAATTGTCGACAATAAATATGTGCATTAATTGTAGATCCCTCTGGAACTCACAATGAATAATGCCCTTGACATTCCACCAGTAGCTGAGCATCACCCTTTTGGCACTTATTTCAGGTTTGGATACCGAAACTCCTGTTTCTCCGACATCCAGCCATTGACGTTTGCGTATATAGTTAATGTATGTAACCCACTTCTCATCACCAGTTACTAGGTGATTCAGCCAGTCCAGTTTTTTTAAGTGTGATCAGTTCCTTTGGATTACCAGTTTTGTTGGGTTAAAAATTTGACGACGTGCAGAGACCAATGCCACTGTTACTCATTTAGAATACTTGGCTTCTTTTGAGCCTGTTAATCAATTTGGTATTTGTCCAGCAAGTCACTAGCTAGAGGGTTTGGATAGGTAGTGAGCCGTTCTGCATATCTTTTTCTGAATCTGGTAATCTCCTGTTGTATGAAGTGTTGAGGTAGTCGTGAATTTCACAATTTCGTGTGAACCAAGGTGCACTGACTATGTTTCTTAGAATTGCATTTTGAGTTCTTTGGAGACACATTATGTTGCTATTACTAGCCACGCCCCACAGCCGAATGCCATATGTCCATATCGGCTTGAGGAGAGAGCTATATAATAGCAGTTTATTATCCACCAATAGCACAGAGTTACGACCCCAACAGCCAGTGCAGGTTTTTGTACTTGATATTTAAATGGTCACGTTTCTGTTTGATGACTTTTGCAAGTGAGCCTTCTAAGCGGAAGTCCAGATATTTAACACAATCAGTGTGTGGTCTTAAGCAAGTGTTGGTTCCTAGTTTCACTTCGAGACAATTGCCTCTCCTCAATGTAAACTTGATGTTGGCCGATTTTTGTGCGCTGGCACGGATGTGCCATTTATGCAACCAGGTATACATTTTGTTCAGCAATACTTGGAGCTTGTTTCTGGCAGGATCTGGATCTTTGGCTTTTGCCAAATAAGCAACGTCTTCAGCATAAGTTGAGATGGTTACATCTGCTGAGTAAGGGAGATCGGAAGTGAAGATAATATACAAAAGTAGTTCCAGGACTGAACCTTGTGGGACTTCAGCTACGATCTTGTGCAGACTAGATCTTGCATCCCCTTGCTTTACCTGAAACTTTCTCCGAGTTAGAGAGGATGCTATAATTGGGAACAGTGAGTATGGAAGCATTTCCCTTACTTTACAGAGAAGGTCTTTACGCCAGATGCGGTCGATGGCTTATTACACATTTGTTACATGTTGTTCATTTTCTTGAGGCCCTGGTGAATAGTGTGATATACGCGGTGAGCTTACTCAATCGTAGAATAAGACTTTCTGAAGCCAAATTGATGTGCTGGGATAAGGTAACAATCAACCATAAGGACTTTCAACCTGGTCAGAAAGATCTTTTCCCAATGTTTTGACAAGACAGACATAAGGCTAATAAGTCGATACGATGAAGCTTCATGTGCAGGTTTGCCATGCTTATGAATTAGGATTATCTGGGCGATCTTCCATAGAGCAGGCACACATTCCGTTCTGAATATTGCGTTGAATAGGCAAGCTAGAAAAGTTAGGGCCTTTCTTGGTAACTCATTTAGAATTTTGTAACACATTTGGAGATCATAGTGATCATAGTATATCCCTCATTTGGTCTGAAGTCACTTGCCAAATGAGACGCAAAGATCTTAGTCTTTTCACTGTCCATTCTTGCTATGATGAATTGTGATCTAATGGGGGGAATATGCTCTTGGGGCTTGTCTAGGTTTTTCAAGGCTTTCCATAAAGAGTGGTCACCCTGACCTGAAGCAGACGACACAGAAATAGTTTGTTGTATCTAATTATTTGCGGTGTCCCAGAACAAAACTCTCAGTTCTTTTGTGGCGCGATTGAACTTCCTTTTGTCTGAGGGGTGTCGAGACAAGTGCCATACCCGTCTTAAGCAATGCTTTTCTCCGATTTTAAGTCATATATTGAGATGTTGGAAAGACAGGTTTTGAGACTTATTTAGTTCTGGTGAGATGGTCCATCAGGCTACTTGTATTAAACTGGTGACACGTTTGCATACTTCCTCCACATGATCCTGAGTCTTTAAGGGAAGTTTTAGGTTTAGTTGATTGTCCACATAAGTCCTGAATCCCTTCCAGTCAATTCTATGGTTGTAAGGAGACTCTGGGTTCTCAGGTGATAACTGTGCTGTTGACATTAAGAACCACAGGAGTGTAATCTGATGATCCGTCAAGACTGCTCTCAATACTAACAATGTATCGCCTGCTCATTCACCTAGCAATTAAGAAATCCAGGAGGTCAGGCAATTTATTTGGATCAGAAGACCAGTAAGTGGGTTAACCATTGGACCAAGATTGTAAGTAATTGGTTTCCATAGAACCTTTCAGTGCTCGACCTCTGGTAGCCAAGCATCGTGAGCGACGGAATGCATGTTTAACATTCTGTTATTGAGATCACTACCTATCCTCAATTTGGCAAAATGGCCGGCTGTTAGTTCGGTGCTGTATAGTGGATGATCCATATTTTATCTGGCCAAGTGTGCAAGAGGTATTACCATGATGAAGGAGAATTCTATGTCGAAGGCGTTGCTCCAACATTGGGATAACATTTTTCAAATTGCCGCGAATTTGTAAAAACAAATGATAAATTCAAATAAAGTACTTCAATGGATTACCACAGAGTTTGATTTTCGAAAATTTCATTAATTTTTTTATTATCTTTATTACAAAGGCCAGTTCTAGGACTCTCAGTGTTACCCTTGTATCAAAGAATATAAAAGGGATTGTATTCATAACTTCAACTTATTGATAATAATTTTTCATTACTGTCAAGGAAATTTTGGTTACAATTCTTCAATTTTAATGTAACGAATAAAGCAATAATTTATGACAATATCACACAAAGTAATTAACTGAAATCAAAATGACTAAATACACTAACTGATATACATTTATTTGCCAAAAACATGCATGTTTTCTAACTGATAATTAATGGTGATGCTAACAGGCGAAATGTGTAATATAATATTTTAATATTTAATTATCAGTATTTTCTTAAAATTACAGGCAGTACCCTAACCACAGTCAAGTACATATAAGTATTTCCTCTGTAACTCCCTACAATTACTTCTGAGAAATTCACCCAACTGACTAATATATTGCTAGTAGACTATAACAATTATTTTTCATTGTGCATTAATGGATCATATTTCATCAGAACTTTCTATTATTATATAATTTCACGTAAAGGTTTATATAGTCCAGTGGCAGATTTCAAAGTTTGAACAAACATAGTTTCTGAACGAAACACATAAGAGGGGCGCGGGGGGCGTCGTTAGAAGCGCAAGCGGTGTGGATATTTTAGTAGCCATGGAACAGTGGAGTGGAGAGCACCGCGCTTTTGCCGTCGAGGCGTACATTTCGAGTGGATTTTCGCTGTCTGTAGCACGCTGTCGATTTAATAATCGTTACAGTATTCGTCGATTACGTGATGGACCATCGATCAACCTCATTCAGTCATGGGTAGCAAGGTTCAGAGCTACAGGATCAACATTAAAAAGGCCCAGGCCAGGACCTACACCATTGGTAGCCACAGATGAAAATGTCGAGCGTGTTATGGTTTCTGTCGTTGAAAATCCCCGTTTATCACTGCGTACACGTTTATAGATATTGGGAATTCCGAAATCAACTTTACAGGTAATAATACGAAAAAAGCTCAAGTTCCATCCATATAAAATTCAAATTGTTCAAGATTTACACGATTCTGAGTTTGAATTAAGAAAAACTTACGCGGAGGTGATGTTGTTGAGATTTCGTACTGCTACCCGGATGGGCAACATATTCTTTAGTGACGAAGCTCACTTTCACATTGGAGGATATGTGAATAAGCAGAAGTTTCGTTACTGGGATGTCCATAACCCAAGACAAATGCATCACGAGCCTTTACATAAGCCTAAAGTCTGGTGTGCCATGTCTGATTCTGCAATCATAGGGCCTTATTTCTTTGAAAATCAACGTGGCCAAACTGTAACTGTGAATTCGGAGAGATACGCCCAGATGTTAAATGACTTTTTCAGAGTAGAACTATAGAATAGTCCATCCTTCAACCAAAACACATGGTTCCAGCAGGACGGGGCCACAGCTCACACTGCTAATGTATCCATGAATGCAGTGCGGCAGTTACCTTGTATTTACAAAATTTCTTAACTTCCATAATGTTTAACATTAAAGGTATTTTATATTATTAATGTTATCTTAACTCTCAGATATGCAATACATCTCAAATAGTAGCAGTACCTACTACACATAACAATAATTACATTTCTTTCAATACTCGACTCACCAGCTGTAGCTGTGTGTGTACGTGTTGTACGATGAGGTGAATGGCGACTGTATTTTCACCACCGCGTGGCACAATGATGTCTGCATGCACCATTGACGGGGCAATATATGAGCTGTATGCCGGTTTCACCATTGACATGTACTGCTTGAGTACACCTTCCAGGTCACGACCACGCTGACCTATGTCTCTGTGGTAAATTGCGTGCTGATCATTAATTATATATTTTAATTGAATTGGTTTTCAATTGTGAAAAATTTATATTATATAAATAAGTTTCCCATATTTTATATTAGTAGTTGATGAAAACTACAACAGATTTACAGTCAAATTTGGATAAATATTTCTTTCATAAAGTCCTTCCAGAAAATTTACTCATTTATATATAGTGAATTGATACTGGATATTGCATCAAAATACTAGCCTGCTCCATTTTTCTGATCTTAACCTTTCCAAAGCCAAGCCCCACTAAGCCATAGCCATGCCACTAATCAAAAGATTTTAAGTTAAATAAACTGAAACTAATTTGGAGCTATCACAAACGTGAACTTTAACTCGGACCAACCATAAACATAATTTTTCAAATCTAAGTAATGCAAATGGTTACACAGTGACTGTAAGCACATGCGTATATTAGTATCTGTCACAAACAGAAGATTTGAGACTGCTACATCACCGTTCTTATTATTTTTGTAATATTTAATAACTGACATTACTAGTAACATAACACTACTTTTACTTAATTTCTTTACTAATTTATAATTCATAGAAGCTTTGTCAGCTAACTCTAACAATGTAATTAACTGGCAAAACCCACGATCAAATATAAGTATGTGTGTCGTTTGTGGGGCACGATTTAACAAAGCATATATATATATATATATATGCTTTATCAAATCATGCTCCGCAAGCGATAGATATATATATATATATATATATATATATATATATATATACCCACATACGCTTGGCAGGTTAAATAAAAGGTTAAAAAAAGTCTGCTCAATAAGACTACGAAAATTATAATATCAAAGCTAGTAAAACTTCTGGACTATTGGTTAAACAATATTAAATAGAGACTATTAAGAAACTTATGAAGCGTCTTATTAATAAAACGTTCAAAAAGCCCTTTCTCTTTCGTCAAAAAATTACTTTTTCCTGAATATTTTGCGCCATTACCTTGCTCAAAAGAACCGATGGTTTAAAAAGTAAATATTCAACTAGGTATAATGCTGAAGCCTAATGATGGCGAAGATAGCAGTATATAATGATTGTCAGTCATTATATCTTGACTTCATTCTATATTGAAAGATAAAGTGGGTATAAATAGAGGTGTACAAAAAGATTACGTATGGAAATGAAAAACTAGAAATGGTTGGATTATTTCGAGTGATATCTATGAAAGAAAGAATTATGTATGAAGACCAATGAGTATTTTTTTTAAATTTATTTTGTGACAGTTCTTCATCATGGATCACAGTCCTAAGTCATTGGTTTTCAAGGTGTGGGATAGTCCTTCATCATTGTACACTCTGCCTATAACAGAGACGCGTTTATATTCTATCCACGAAAGCAATTTTTAAAGAAAAACCTAAACAATTTTTTAAACAAGAATTTAAGTTAAAAAAGCTTGTAGTATTGTGATTTCAAATTCCTTATAAAGTACTTGACATATTAACATTTCCAAAGTGAGGCTTCTTTGTCCTGGAGACTATTAACTTTTACGATTTTTTAAAGATAGAACTATGAGGTAAGGTAAGGTAACGGTTTTTTGATAATTTTTAGGATTATTGCATTAATTAAATTTTATTAAAAATCCAAGCAAATGTAATAAAAAATGACTAATCCATATTGTTATAACTTGTCACAGATAAATATTAATTTGGACATTATCCTATTTGAACAGAACTGAATACTTTAATTAATCAATTTACAGTAATTTAAGTAAAACGTTTGTCCTTTGTTCATTTTGTATTGTATCAAGCCTTCTAACAATTTGATTAGACAATTTAATTTTGACATAAGATTGATTAATGTGCTTCCCATGTTATGCAGATAAACAAATCCGCATTCTCTTACCTTCGTAACCGTCTTGCCAGTCTTATATCAGCATCTGTGTCCACAAATACTTTCATGTCAAGCAATTTCAATACTTCAGCATTATAAAAGGATAAAATGCCTTCAAAAATAATGACATTTGCTCCATACATAGTTTTCTGCAGGTAAGAGAAGGTAAATTGCTTTAACAGGATATAAAGAGCCGTATTAAATAACATTTCAAAACTTTTGCAATTCAAACTTCGAGTGATATACTCAATCGCAATTTAATTCTTATACAAACTATGAGTTTTTAGTTTCAGATACGAGCAGCGGTTGGTACGTAGTCGGTCTAAACTAGGACTGGTGCCATCAGTATTAAAACAAGATTGTTATTCATAAAAACCAACTTCTAAATGACTACTGTCAAATGTTCAGACCACTGCATATCTTGTTTGTGTTTGGTAAACAATGAAAGTGAAAAATTTTTGCATTTTTAGAAAATGATAATAGACAATTAATGAGTGAATAAGTCTGAAACTGAACAGGTGCTCCACATTTTGCATTATTATTTAGGAATGCGGAAGCTCTCTATCATATGGGTCCCATACTTGCTCTCTGTGGACAACAAATGTGATCATTTGACCATTTCGAGGAAGCATTTGGTGGTGTTCAACTGTGATAAGTAGAACTTTTTACGTCGTTTCATAACCTTTGATGAAACATGAATAAAACATAACATACTAGATACCAAGGATCAGTTAAGACAGCTCCACAGCTCCTTGCAAAATAAAGCTAAACAAAACCTAGATGTGTTGATCTACATAATCATAGACTCAGTTTTTTGAAATGCAAATGGTATTATTTACATCTATTACCTTGAAAAGGACGAGATCACGGGAGTATAATATACAGAACTGTTGGGGACTTGACACCGATTTTAATCGAAAGCAATCGTATTTGTCGAAGAAAAAAGTGCTCTTCCACCAGGAACGCCCGGTCTTGTAATGGCTAAAGTTCACGAATTGCACTATGAATTAGTTCCTCGTTCACCATATTCTCTATTCGACTATTATTTATTTCCAAATTTGAAGAAATGGCTCAGCGATATAATATTTTAATCCTATCAGGAGGTCATTGCTGAAACAGAAGCCTATTTTGAGGGCAAATTGGAGAATTATTGAGAAAGGAGATCATGTTGAGAAAAAAGTTTACTTGACTATTTATCAACCGCCCCTCGTATATTGCAAGGACATAAAAATTCTAAGTAGATTTTATTTATCAAATTGAGTATAAAATGTAAAGTTTAACAAGACAAAATTTCATCATTCAATATGTAATTATTAAGTGAATGATGAAATTTTAAGGCAGTATCATAAAATATAGAGTAATTTATTGACTTTATTCAATTTTCTATGTTACGTTAATTTACTTCATACAATTACAATACAAGAGGACAGTAAGAATGAATGATTTTGCCAATTGTCAGTCTTTTTGTATTCAGTATAAAGTTATCAATTTACGAGTAAGAATAGTAGTTTGTTTATCGATTTAAATACTTTATGATGAGATGTCAATCACAAACAAAATTTATATTGACTAAACGAAAGATTCGAGAGATACGAAGGGCCGAAATGGTTAAAGTAATGCTGTGCGTCACACAAATGAACATTTTTTTTTGGCTAACAATGGAAATGTATTTTAATATGTTCTTCAAAGTATGTTTCATAACATCAATTGAGTAAGTAAGAAAACAAGTGAAATTGTTTACTCATTTCTTTCAGGTACCTCGCTTGTATCATTCTTTACCAATTTGACCTTTAATATCTTGGAATATTCTTTTTCACTTGCCTTTAATTTTTTTCCTCATCATATGGTGTTATTTAAACTACAATTCAATGAGAGACTTGCGTACTCATAAATGGATAACTTTTAGGATCACATTTTCATTCATATTTAGATTAGCACAATGATAATGTTCTTTGCTCAATGCAAACTGATCAATTTATAATATTTGTATTTTATCCTTTTCGGAAGAAGTAGTGAAAATGTGTTCTTTTTAAAAAGCATTTTAAAAAAAAATACATTTTCACTACTTAATTACATTAAATGTCTTGTACAAATTTTCAGACTGTATAGTCATTAATTTTTCAATCTGACTGATTGGATGTTTATAATGTCTGTATTTTTGACCAGGTGTTTTATCATAATCAGTACATATTGTCATTGCGTATTGTTTGTTTCATATTTCTGGTCTTCTTTTGTACGTTTGAGAAATATTTTAAATAAGCACAGGAATATATTTCATAGAAAGATTTAGGATTATTTTCATAATTTTGATATTAATATTTGAATAATATTAAAATAATGAAAATAATCCAAAGATTATATACAGCAATAAATTACGTATATTACATAAATTGGATCAAATCATAATCGACATTATATGCAAAAAAATTTAAGCTTATTAACAATTTACATACCTAAGCATCACTTACACACGAAGTACATACCTAAGCATCACTAAGATTTTCAAGTCTAAAAATAAATTTAGTGAAGACTATAAATGTTACATGTTCTCTTCATAAATGCCATAATAAATGTTTCATGTGAATGAAACAAAAAATGTGATCGCGTCAGAAACCACATTGAGGAGTTGTGCTCATCAGACCAATATGTTAATATTATTTTATTTAGTAATATCAAGCCTTAGCTGAACATCATAGAAATACAGCTATTACGGACATCTCGACTTTGAAATTTGTGGTCATTATATCTTCACTGATCACAGTTCCCGGACATAGAATCCAAGCTGACCTCAAATGTTTATAAACATACAAAACATTTATGGGATATAACAAAATTTGTAGGCATACTGAGGCCACATTTCTTATTTCATTGAGATAAAATATTGTCATAAAAAAGTTTATGTCTAAATCTAAGTCGACTTCGTAGACATACTAAACTGGACCAGTTGTCTAATAATTTCAAAATGGGAATTTAAAATAGCACTATTTTTGTCTAAGTCTTTTAGTTAATTACCATAGAAAAAGAAAGGGGCATGACGTGAGGGTTAGCTTCTAAGATAAATACCAACATTTTTTAATAGTAAATAAAAAGAAGCTAAATTAGCTTTGATAAAATAAGCGACTGCATTAGTAATTTATTAGCGTTTAGTTTGTCTCATAAAAAGCGTAAAATTTGGCAAGTACTTATAATCAAGAAATGGTTTGTTTAGATTGTAAAATGAGAATATAAAGAAAAAGCAAGTTATTAAAGTACATACTGGCAGGGTATACATATATATTTAAAGGTAAATGTAAAAAATATCAATGGGACCATGTTAAGCGTAGCAAGAATAGGTTTATGTGTTATTGAGGGAAGGTGGGGGAAAGGACAACTGAACTCCAGGGATGAAATGATATGAAAGCTACTAAAAATCACATGATAAAAGTTATATTTGCAGGATATTAGAAGGTATGTTAGTAGGTATTGAGAAAGTAAATAAGTTTTATTAAGTAAAATGTTAATAATTGAAATATGTAGTAAACAAAATAGTAACTTACTGTCCTATTCTCTCTTGAATGTGTAACATAGTTATAAATAGGAACTTCCACTTTCTTTCCTTCTTTCAATCTTTGTAAAACGGATATAACGAGATCAATATCGAAAGCATCGGGATGGTCAAAGTTGTATTCATTCATTTCTGCCAGCAAATGCTGCTTCTCATTTAAAACCTAAAACAAAGGTTTGTTATATATTAAATACCTAAATCGGGTGAAATATGAAGCTGAAATTCTTATGTAATATATAAAGTTTTCCAATCTTTTTAATCTCATTTTGAAGAAATATTAGCTTTCTTGAAGACCTATGATAGAAATAAACCCATTCCTCAGCAGTTCAGCAATCAACCAAAGAAAAGAAACTTTATTATATAATAACGATAATACAAGATATTAATAATTTATTGACTACATTTTGAAAGTAGGTTAAGATGTAAATTTTTGGGTTATCATTGCAATTTTTAATTATTTGGACTTATGCCGTTGAATCAATAAATACGTGTTTAGTTTTATCAGAAGTTGAGAAATGAACTAGTTGTGAAAGATTCCATATAAATTCTTGTATCTTTGTGACTGAAATTGATATCCAATTAGCATAGGAATATATTTCGTCCACCATAATTCTAGCAAAAATTGTTTTGAGTGGGAGAACTGAAGTGTTAAATTTGACATTGTATCTATTTACTGTACATGGCGAGTGTTTAATACGTTGAGGAAAATTCTGTTATTTTTTTACGTTTATTTGTGTGACTTTAGTAGTAATGTAGTGTTTACCTTATAGAAGGAGTCCATGCTCACAATGGTGACCCATGGTATGTTGAGAGATTCAATTATTTTTGCAGCCACTGTCGTTTTGCCTGATGCACTAGCACCGCATATACCTTGTATAAATATACATATATATTTATTACTTTAATTCAAATACTGTGTGTTTAGAATGTTTCCACACTTAGAAGAGTTTGCAGTGTTGATATAATATATATTTTACAATATATTTTTACTATAATTTTAAATATATTTATAATATATTTTTACTATCTTTCCAATTCAACATGCATTTTTGTAACATCAACGTTATAGCCAGATTTACACATAATTTTGGAAAATAATTGATTTAATCATGTTAAGAAAATTTAGGAGAATTACATATTTCTCCAAAGCTCACGTGGCGTCAATATTTTCTAGAGTTATTGATGAAATGGAGTAAAGAGATAATAGCTGTTAAAATGTCTATCTGTAATCAATAACATCATACTATGTAACTACCTCCAATATGACTCAAACTCACCTATAAGGAATGGTTCCACCTCATGTCCTCCAGCACAATTATACCAGGGTGGTCTGCCAGCTGTATAAATGGTGCGGCGATCTGCCCGCAGAATGCTCTCCGCTGCAGTACGTTTTGACTGCGACATGGAGGTAGTGCGAGCACGACGAGCCCGTGGAGACTTGAGGGCTGCCGAGCCTGGTGGCCGAGAAAATATATGTTTACTTATTTACTTATACATCAGATATTTAACATTATATTTGGATTCATCGCTAATTGTATTGTAAGGGAATAACAAAATTGGCATTAAATTTTTTTAATAAAAAGTTATGGTGGTGTGTTGGCTTGATTGCAAGGCTTACAGTGTTTGATGGCACGGCCTAGCGCAAGGGTCTGGGTACGCTGGTACATCCTCACTGAAAATATTGCTGCTGCACGATATTCTTGCTACACAACAAATTTATTTCTGTAAAAGCAAGAAACTTCCTGGGGCTATTCCAAAGCGATATGTGAAGTTTATGGTGTTAAGTGCTTAACAGAACATAGATGTTCGCATTGGTCTAAAATTTCCATTCTAGAGGAGTTCCTCTCTAAGATGACTTATGTTCTAAACAATCTACTGAAGTTGATGATGACCAAATCAAAGTCACAATTAAATTGAATCATCATAAATTGACAAATATATACATGGACATATTTAGAGGAACGCAAAAAAGGAGACAAATTTATATAAAAACAGATTTATTCGTGTTGGTGTATAGTTTATAACAGTTACTAAATTGAATTGATTATTGAAATTAACATCTTTGAATATGAGAAAACTTAGACTTAACAAAAAAAAAACAAATTAGAAGCAGTAATGTCAGTGCAAGGAGTTTTTAATTTAATATAGAGAAAATTAAATATTTTTCTAAAGACTGATTTTATCTTAATGGTTGCCACAGTTGGCATTTAGTGACACCTCCTCTTGCTGTAAAAATAGCCTGCATCTGGTGTGGCATCTGTCTGGGCATACTTTTTATTAAAGTGTCAATGAAACCATGTGGCATTAGCTTCCATTCTTCCATCAATTCAATTTTGAAATCAGTCCCTTAAGTTAGCTGTGCCAGATTTGTTTCCTTAATTTGTTTTCTCAGCTTATTCCAAACATTTTCTATTGGATTAAGGTCTGGTGAGCGTACTGGCCACTCCGAAACTTCAACTCCGACCTCAGTAAGATACTCCGAAAAGACAAAAGGTACCACAATGTGCAAAAAAATGTTGTTACATATCTTGCCACAGTCAAGGACCCGTTTTCTACAATGTGGAGCTCCATACGTGCTCCTAAGGAAATACCGTCTTATACTATTACTGATCCTCCACCATTCCATCATCTGACTTAAGACAGAAACTAGACTCATTATTAAAGAGTACCTTCGCCTAAGGGTCATCATCCCAGTTTCGGTGTGAACGAGTAAAGTTGGATGACCAACGGTGAGTAAAGGTCCTCTGGCGGGCAAGTATGCATTATATAAGGACCTTTAATGCATGTTCTTCTAAGGGTTTTGGTGCTAACAGTCATTTGTTGAACTTCTTGAAGCTTGGTTCTTACCTCTGAAGAAGTAGAAATGCGGTTTCTTAAGACATTGCTTACAATAAATCTGTCGTCCCACTCTCTTGGTACTCTTTTGCGAACTTGCCCTTTACGTCTTGTATACTCTCCAGTATTTAAACAGTAATGTTTAACACTGCAAAAAAACACAGACTCGGAAACTCGTAATGTTTTACTTTTAGACTCGGAGACTCGGAAGCGTGTAACCATTTTCAATTAAAGTTACAGCTTTCGACACTTGAGCAATGCTGAGATCTGGCATTATCATTTAATTTATTAAATAGTTTCGCTTAATGCAATTATAACAAGTTTGTGAGAAAAACAACAAAAATAAAGGTTTGTTTCAAAATTTCTTACACTATTCTACTGATTATCAACTGTGAGCAGTGAAGATATAATTGTGAACCCTCTTCATTGTTACAGAATTATTAAACTTCTTACAGTTTTTCAAGCAATTGCTGGTATTGTAATCTGCGGATCGTGCAAACAAAAGATAGAATTTGAAGAGAGTGGGCATAGAGGCTTAGGTTTCAAAATTATTTTATTGTGTGTGTGCGGTCGGAGAGAAATTAATTCAGACCAACTACGAAATAAATAAGACGAATCGTGTGAGTTGTTGGAAGAGAAGGCTTCAACGTATTTGGTGGACTCATGGACCTGTGCCCAGGATGAAATCAACATTTGCTAAATCAACGATTACATAGTGCAGCACATTCACTCGGCATCAGAATCAATATTCAAAACGGTCGTTAACAAAACTGGCATAGGCGAGTAGGAAAGTAATATTGAAGAAGGCAAAATCGAACCTCATTTGAAAATGTTCGGCGATGCATCTCGAAAAAAACGTGGCTTTACTATACTTTTATGTAACAACTCTCATTTACTTTTATATAACAACTCTCATTGGCGACTACAGTGGCAAAATAGTCAACCTTATCGTAAAAAGTGCATATTGCCACAGCTGTACTCTGGACAAGAAAACATTTGACGATGACGAATTTGTAAAGTAGTACAAAACTTACGAAGAATCATGCTCCTCAAATTATCAAGGTACAGCAGGGAAGATGGAGGTGAACTCTTATCATAGAAATGTTTTTAAGATCTGATGAAAAATATGGTGTAAAATATACAAATGACATCAGCGACGATGATTCAAAAACTTTTGTGGGTATAAACAAATCAGTATGATAATAATTGCCCTGTAACAAAAAATGAGTGCATGGGTAATGTACAAAAATGAATGGATCCACAACTTTGAAAATTAAAGAAGCTCCTGCTAAATATTCATGAATTACTCTAGAATTCTTTTAGAAAGAAGAATAGAAAAATTTCATAAAAATATTTTTTCCAACTCCCAAAATATGGCTTCAGGAAGTTTAAGAAATCGAATTTTGACTGAAGCACAAGGAATAATATCTCTACCAAATTTTGTCAAATTACCTACTCAAAAATAAGTCAGTATAATTATATGTTTAGCTCTTTAGTATTCTTTCTTTAAGTACAGAATATGAGAAATATTAGGGTTCAATTACAGCTTCTTACATAATGGTATCTTTAAGAAAGATCTGGTAATGTTATCACGTACACCATCATTCATTTCAGTAAGAAAAAATGTTGTTTGTGATCTATCTCAAAGAGTTTTTTACAAGATATGTAGATTATATACTAGTATAAAAAAAAAATATATTTTTCAATCCCCTTCCTTTACTTGTATAAGAGCTCCATTCAAATATAATTTTAAATTATTTTGTACACCATTGCTAATTAGGCGAAAATAGTTAAACAGTTTGTGTGAATTTACATCCATTATTATGTATTTCCTTTAGATTCGAAGCTTGTGACAGATAGACGGATGGACGATGTTGCCACAACAATAGGATGGCCTGTTTGGATCTTTGAGTATGGAATCCTAAAAATGGATATAACCATTTTATTACTATTTCCCATTTAATAATATGGTTACTGATTTGAGGGGATTACATATGTATTACACTTTCCAATAGTTAAAATGTTTAACAACCTGTAGAACATTTATACAAGTTAATAGGGGTGAATACACTTTTATCTACTTGCCGGTAATTAATTGATATTAACAGCATTATTAAAGTTAATTAGGCATTCTTTGAGATTTTTTCTATGGAAAGAATTTTAAGTGTAAACCACGATACAACGAAATAGTAAATTTTATTATCCTAGGCCTAATAGTTTTAGAGATATGATTGTTTACCTTTTTTTTTTAATTTTTGTTACTGTGCATTAGAAAAAAAATTTTTATTAGGTATTATTACTGTTTCTGCTTTTTTATTGTCCAAGATATTTAAGAGAACTTTTGTCTTCCTAATTAAAATGTTATTCATTTGTTATTATGGCCACCATAAAAATTTAACGATGAAACATGTGCAATTACAAAACGTGAAAAGTGATTTTTGAATAATACTAGTATAAAAAAATGTATAGTGACCTTGTCGAACTTTATTTCAAAAACATCTACTATTGTTTCGTATGTGTAATAATCCCCTCTATCACCTACATTTCGTTGGTCCACTCCTTACGGGACACTTGTATAATTAATTGCAGTGTTGGCATAACGTTTTTTCTGTAATTTTCATCACAGGTGTGATTTCATCACATTATTTTCTGATATGTATGAACATAAATATAATTCAGTTATTAGATTTTATAAAACATAATATTGATAATTCCATTCAAATTAAAAATGCAGCAAAGAGAAGTTTATATACTATTGCAACATAATATTTCCCTCTTATAATAAATGTAAAATTATTATTAGATCTAATTCAAAACAGATACTTCATTAACATACGCACAAACATATATAGTTACTAATATAACATGCTTATCTAATTGCATAAATCAAAACAAGTAAAACAAGAGATATCGTCAATCGATAATATTTGTGATAAAGAATATCGGAAGACTGATTAATTATGACCATACACATTAGTTTGGTTAGAAATGAATATATTTAGGTCAAAATAAAAAATGTGAATCATCTTCTGATCTATTTTATTATATCAAATACGTCTGTTAAAGTGCTTATCCACGGAAATTAAAATTTTAATCCAGAGATAAGATTAAACATGGTAGATATTGAGGGTTATCATTCGCAATAATTTTGTCACTATCATGTTAAATTTATTGGAAAGACAAAGAAATTATACTAAAGAAAGAGCTTATTTTTATTTGATTGAAGGTGTGAACTGACAGAATAAAAGTTTTATTGGATATGGACAAGACGTATTTAATAGACTCTAGATAAAAACATGTTCGTAGAAAAAGATTGTATGGAAGGTTAAGGAAGTGTGTATTGTTTGTAATGAAAATAGATAATATTAATGATAAAGAGCCTCGATCAAAACAAATTTCTACATATTAGAGGTAATTCTGTGAAAGACAGAATGATGTGTCATACAAATGAGATTTAATCGTCAAATGACACATGCACAAGTTTTCATTGTCAATACCAATCGACAGCATTCACCTTTTAGAATGATTTAGAATTCAAGAAATTTTAAAGTCTGAAATCTGACAAGGTGAGAGGTAAGGTTAATTATTATCTGCCAAACTGGTTGAATTTTACGTTCTTAGATGCGATCAATTAATATGGGTTGCATCAATGATGTTATCAAATATATTATCCAGGCAAAATCCTTAATCTATAGTATGTATGTGAACGTGCATACATGAGCGTGTGTATATGAACATATGCACATAGATATATTTTGCTACGAATATTATGTTGAAAGTGGTATTAAAGCAGCCAAGCGAATATTATGTTGAAAGTGGTATTTAATAAATATACTTGTACATTACAAGTATATTTATTAAAACCATGAAGATATGGAGTATGAGGCATAGATAAATTGATATATAAGTTTATCATTGATACTAAAATTGTAAACAATTATTACAATCATTCAGAATTATCTTAGCCTTCAAGGTAAAAATCCCTTTATACGCATAATAATGTAACATTATATCTGCTTGAGGTATACTGCAATGTAATAGCAGGTGTGATAACTTCATAACTTCCTAATAGAATAACAAATTTTTACAGATGAGTACATGTTGTGAGTACCAACAGACAAACTTAAGATGGTCCTACGTCACTGCTTACTTATTTTGATGAAAGTAAATATAAATGGTATAGATTAATTGGGTTTCAATCGATGGTATAAATAAATGCTACCAAATCAAATTGGGTATTTGACTAAATTTTTTTATTTCATTAATCATAATTTCAAGGTACAAGCTTTCATCTATTTCAAACTTTTAAAAAAAATTTCAATTATTTCAAACTTTTTTTTTAATAATTGACCCGAGTTATAAAAGTGTCAATTTAACCTTTAGAGAAGGACGGCAATACTGTGTTGTGAGGTCATTTTTAATATTGCACATTATATTCTACGAGAGGAAAAGAAACAGGGATATACCCAACTCTATCCGTATCTTCAAATTTAGAAGCCTACAGCTGGTTTATTTTTCAATCAATTTTTGAATTTTTTTCAAGACTGGTTTTTAATTAACTTATATTTCACAATATTGTACGAAAAATATCAAAATTTAGAATGAGTCAACTATCGTATTGTGCAATTTTTGATGTCATAAAATAAACACTGTAAATGTTTACATTATGTTTCATGTAATATAAAATGATTTGTGTTTTAACAATGGCAACGTTTCCAATATCACTTTTTGGTTATTTATAGTATTTTAAATAGAAAGCTTGAATACATACGTGTATTCCTCTTCATAATGATAGCACTGCACATTACTCAAGTTCATTTTCATTTCTTAGCTTAAATTATTTTTTCATTAAGCTGCAACTGAAATTGAGTCAAAATTAATCACAAAAAACTGAAATTTTATTCTATCACATTTGCAACCTCAAGCAATGATATAATGTGCTATTCAAGCAATCACCCAATTGATAAAACTGTTCTTGAATATTAAATATAGTAGAGATCATATCAAAAATTAAGGATACAATACAATCCAATACAATGTTCTCACTATGTACACCTTAATTTATAAATATAAACTATAATCACCTATTTGTGACACTGTTTTTTAAGTAAACTTTCCGAAAGCAAAATAATAACTTGTTATTTAGTGTTAATATTTACTATCAAACAGGACGCACACCCACATTTGCTAATTGCCAGAGACATAATCAAACAATTAGCGGAAGAACTCAAGCCCATGCCAGCAATTAGACGTTAAGAGGCAATTAAATAATGTATTCAACCTAGACATTCGGGTCTTACGATATTTTAAATAACATATTCTGTGTTCAACTGTGAAATTATCATATAGTATATATATTATGCCGGTGACTTACTGATAAGATAGCATTTATGTTTACCTACACCTTGTGTAGGGATTATGAGGTATGTAATTTTTGGTAGTTAAATCATAAATGATGCTATGTAAATAATACAAATGTTATCGATGAAGTGAAAATAGAAGTCCTAATATAAATTGGTTTTCCTCAATTATTTTGCTTGACCAAAAGATACTTGTTAAAGTGTTAGTTCAAGAACAGTGGCAATATACCTTCTTTAATTTTAAAACTATTATAGGGCACAGGAGTATAAGAAATTCATTATTCTGAAACTTTCACAAAATTATCGTGATTTTAATTTTTATTTATGATAAAGTTATTACCTCTTTTTCAGCACTTTATTATTTAGCAATATTTATTTGAGGCCACTAATCTCAATATATTCCCCCTATCACAACATTACATTATAGTGTGTGGTTACTTCATTAGAAAAATGGTTGCTTTAAAATATAGCATATAATAAGATTTGACGAAATAACAAAGTTTAAAGAAAGATATTTTGTACTCAAGGTAAAATAAGTGCAAGTAGGATCCACGCTTGAAGGGTTCCATAGCACCAAACAATATTAAACTTATAAGTTTGTATTTCTCAAAGATACTGTAAAAAACAAAGTTATTGCTGCTGTCATTTAGTGTTAATATTGTTCTAGAAATGGATATTTTTCTTAATGGGTCAAACCGTCAATATTTAATGTTACTACCTCTTGCTGTAAAATTTGCCTGCGTCTGGGCATACTTGTTATTAAATTAGCTCCCATTCTTCGATCAATGTACTTTTGAAGTCTCTTAAGTTAGCTGGTACCGAATTTTTTTGCTTAACTTACTTTCTCAGCTTATTCAAAACATGTTCTATTGAATTAAGATCCGTTGAGCATGCTTGCAAGCCTAAGACTTCAATTCCGATCTCTGTAAGATACTCCAAAACAACTGTTGCAGTGTGAGGTCGAGTATTATCATGTATTAAAAGAAAATCATTAATGTATAGGACAAAAGGCGCCATAATCTGCTCTGAAATGTCCGTTACATATCTTGCAGAAGTCATGAACCCGTTTTCTACGATGTGTAGCTCTGTAGTGCTTCTAAGGACATACCGTCCCATACCATTACTGACCTTCCACCGTAAGGCTCTCTTCCACCCATGTTACACTGAGCATCTCTTTCTCAGGGTCGTCTGCATACTTTAACTCTTCCATCATCTGACTTAAGACAGAATCTGGGTTCATAAGTAAAGAGTACCTTTGACCAAGCGTTATCATCCCAGTTTCGGTGCGAACGACCACGCAAGCAAGTATGCCCCTATTCCATCCGCCATAAGTCTTCTTCTAGTGGTTTTGGTGCTAACTGCCACTTTTCAAACTTCCTGAAGTGTGGTTCTTACTTGGAAAAAGTCGAAGTGTGGTTTCTTAAGACATTGCTTACAATAAATCTGTCGTCTCTCTCTGTTATTACTCTTTTGCGACCTTGTCCTGCTGCGTCTTGTATACTCTTAAGTCTGCTGATATCGTTTAACATTGTGAAAAATCAGACTTGGAAACTCATAATGTTAGAGCCACTTAATTTTAAGTGTAGCCATTTTCAACTAAAGTTACAGCTTTAGACACTTCAGCGATGCCGAGATCAGGCATTATCACTTAAATTTATTAAATAATGTTCCCTTAACGCAGTAATAACAAATTTGTGAGAAAAACAACAAAAATAAAGTGTTTGTTGCAAAATGTCTTATACCACTCAATATTGTACGCAAACTATCTATTAACAGAAAAATAATAATACTATTAACAGAAAAAAAACAACCAGTCTTAAATAAAATTCACTTGAAATTCTTCTTTTTTCGAATTAAATATATTGGTGAAATGAGAAAAATTTTAAAGTTATTCCACTTTTTTTTGCGTTCCTCTAAATATGTCCGTGGTGTATCTTATTCAAACCAATTTTCGTTGAAAGTTTATTTCAAGTTCTGCTGTCTTAATTTTTTTCAGAATTTTACACTCGTTAGTTGAAGGCATAGAGGGATGGACACCCTTTTTAAGACTTTAGAAGCGCATATTTCGCCAAGTATTGACTTAAATAAAAAAGTTCTTTTGGAACTTATTACTTATTTGGAACATATCATTTTTTAAGACCTATTTGTCGATACCCTGCACGCCTATGTGCAATGAATTTTTTCAATCCCTCAGTAGCATGTATGGAGTGCCGACCCTAATATTATTTCTTTACATAATTCCACTATTTCATTGTATAGCAGTTCATAGAAGACACCTACCACACAAATTTCATCTATATGGTTCCAATAAACCGAGTAAAATGCCTGGGATATAAGGACAGACGGACATCACGAAATTATAAGTGTTACATAATTTTGTTTGTCTGCAGTATGTTGCTGTTCTCAATACATTTCATTCAACAATCTTATAAAATTCCAATTATAACAAGGTCTTAAAAATGTTTTCTCCGGTGTTTTCGGAGATGGGTGAATACACATAAATCACTACAAACCGTCATTTCTATCAACAGAAAAATTTAATACACACCTATTCTATTGTTCTACATTAACCGTTTTAGTGCCATGGTTTTTTAATCATATATACTTAAAAATGCCAAAGAAATCTTTTGTTCTTGATGTCATTTACCCTTGTCTCGAAAAAAAGTGTATCACTTCCAAAAATTATCCAATTTTAATAATTTTTTCGGTGTTTTCTTAATAAAAACTTGTACAAGGATAATAAAATACAAAGAAAATTATGGAAATATATATTGTGAACAAAAATTATAACAAAAACTGCAATCAAGGTCACATAGTCATTTTTGCAGTCCGTTACATCCTCCATATCAGCAAAATAATTGTTATCGTCACTATTATCACTATCACTCAAAATTTGCATTACGCCAAATTGTGAGGGCACCACAATGTCACTCCCACTAACACTTTCTTCACAACTTGAAAAACGATCATTTTATCGAATTATTTTCGTATTCCGAAATTATGGGTTAAAAATTTTCTTTTCCTGGATCCTTTTTGTATTGTAATTACTAATAATATTATAATTTGAAATTTATGTAACACATAGAAAGATAAAAAATTAGAGATGCGTGCGAGCGACCTCCCCTACCACGCGCTAAACAGCAACTGATTTCGCGGGCGCCATCGCGCTTGTGGCAAATTTAGTTAGTATGCGCACGAGCGCGATGGCGTTCTACGGCACTCAAACGGTTAAGGATGCACTCGAAAGGTAGAATAAAATGTTATCATTTTTCAAAGAAATATTCATCATAATGAAATAACTTTTTATTGTAGACACATTTTACAATAAAGGAAATAAAAAATTTTAAAGTATTAGATACTTTCTAGATGAAAATTGTTATCTTTTAAAAGTTCTTTTCAATGAAGCATCATTTAGGTATTTTTGTTTTAAGATGAATTTTTGGCGAATTATTTAAACATTTGTGTACTCCATTTGAATCTGTTGGAATAGTTTAGCCCAGCTAAGAACTACGCTTAAGCTATTTTTGTGCAAATTTCATTTGACTTCAAATATCAAAAGTTCATATCTCCATGGTAGGTGATCAACGAGAAATTCATCTAAAATTGTTTCCATGTATTTCAGCAAAATGGGTGATATTTGGAAAAATATTATGATTTTCTTCATACGAGGGCAGGTTGAAATGTTTGGGAGTATTTAATGTAATGTTGTTATTGTGTAATGTCACAATAAATACTCCATCTCATAGTTCCCAGTTGAGGTGGCTTGTAATTAGAATATAATGAAAGTTTTATGCCATTAGTTTGCTTTGTTCAACATCACCATACTAAATCATCTATACAGTTGGTGAAATTGGAGAATCAGACTGTGTTAATATTGCTGAGAAAAAAGGGGGAAATACTCAATGAAATATTTGAACAAATGTCTGTGGTTTATGGAGTATCATCGTCTAATATAGAACTCGACTGTCCCAGCAGCTTAGTCGCTAGAAAATGGTCTCCGCTGTGGAATGAAAACGTTGAAAAACTCTAAAGATTGGAACTGGCTGACTGCAGAATAAAGATGTAGTAAAGAGCACATTGGTAAAGAACGAGTTGAAGATATTTTACTTAGTCACTTGACAACAACTGGTCCTGGAACGATCATGCCGGGTCAAATTTTGCAGGAATTTTTGAACCTAAGCAAGAAAAATTTGGACAAAATTTTATCTTAAATTGTCACTATGAATAGATATTGATGACAGTATGATTGGAATCAAAACAGGGCTTTATATGTAGTGGATGGAAAAATCCAAAGAGTTTCAATAATTGATTATAATTGAGTAAAATATTCTACAATGAAAGATTATTATCGTTGTGGAAGAAAGAAGAGGTCAACTTGTCAATGGAATTTTCTTTTTGTAAAGTAATGTACCATGCCACAGGTAAAGTATTGCAGAGTAAGCCTTAAGATACAAGTTTTGAAAAAATTAACGATACACCTTGTAGTGCGAGTACTAGCTACCAAAGTTTACATTCTATTCCGTGATCTGAAGGTTACTTTATGGGGTAGAGATTTGAGAGTGACACAAGATAAAGGTGGAGGTTGAAAAGCATTCTGAGGGTACGGATGAAGACTATATTCTGATCAACTTAAAAGCTTTATATAGAAGTTGTCAGAAATACATTGAAGTAGAGGGCTACAAGATAGAAAAAAGAAAAGTTTCTTAGAATTTCACTGTGACTCTCTGTGTAAAACTATTTGGCTTGAACTTGTACTTATGAGGGAGCTATAATATTATATACCACTATAAACTTTTATGCTTCGTCATTACAAATTGATTAATGTGTATAAATGTAAGATATATGCTAAGATATATATCATGGGAATAAAACTTTCATTATATTCTAATTACAAGCCCCCTCAACTGGGAATTATGAGATGGAGTATAAAATAACTAAAATTATGCAAATAAACAAAAAAGGATATATGAAATTATAATCATGACTGTAAAAAGATTTGTACATAAATCCATGATTAGTAATTCGGTAGTAAAGGATTGCAGTAAGAGGATAACTACACTTTGGTTGCAGCTACATTCAGTTTATTAATATAAAATAAATTTTTGATGTTGCCTATTAGATGTAAATTACCTGTAGATGGAGGCCTGTAACCTCTTATGTTGGGAACAGTAGTGGGAGATGCTGGGGCACGAGTAAGGAAGTCATCGTCCTCCAAGAAAACTGATTCCGCATAATCCAAGGCCAATTCTGTGACATCGCTGTTGAAAAGTCACTTATTTAATTTTAAAAGTAAAAATCTATTTCATAGATTTAATACAAGCATCATTTTAATTTTTAAATGTAAACAATTATTTTAATTCTTGCTCTGTGCTTAATATCAAAGAGACTTGACGATAGAATTAGCTTAAATCATGAGCAGAATCATGTGGAGGTTGATTTTAAAAATGTAAAAAAATAAAAAACACGACACCCAGATCTCAATAAAAATCAGCCTTATGAATATCAACAACCTAACAGATTTAAAACCATACAATAGTCAAGAGTTAACCATCAAGGACATTTCTTTCATCAATTCTCTTTTTTTTTACTTGTTTATATTGCGAAACATTCATAATTGATGTGTGAAGACTGTTGACAATCATATCATTGTATTTTTCCTGTTGTGCTAAAAAATTAATTAAAATTCATTGTTCTATAAATATTTGTGCACAATAACAGCGTTTTATTAAGATAAATTTAAAAATTGTTAGAAAAATAAAAAGAAATCATTGGAAAAAGATCAATCAAGACTTAAAGAAAACTGTTATGAAACAAAACCTATTGATGTATTCATTGTCCTAGAAGGTTAGTTGCAATGGAGAAATGTATCAAATATTTTCAAAACCTATATACCTAAAATACTTAGACAAATAGTAATAACTCAGGAAATAAGAAATGATAAAATATTAATTAATTTAGAAACAACTTGCCACAAAAACTAATAGAGCACACTTCTAATAAATATTCTATCGACATAAAAAATTAAATAGGAGTGAATGTTACTAGGCATTACAACAAACCAGAATATCTTCTCAATGGCTTTTTATGATTAGATAAATATACTTAACAACATTATAAATTCAAATCCTTTTTACTGTTAATTATAGATTATTATTCCGCATTATGCTTTCTAATATGATCGGTACTGGCAAAGATATAAAAAATATTCCAATGAAATATTTTTGTTTTTAAATCGAAATTGTACAATGGAGATATTTATAAGGTAAAACAGTATTAGACTTTCTAAAGTATTTAAGTTCTAATATTCTGTTTCCATTATAATAAGAATTTAAAGAAATGAGGCCTATTTCAAGGGTGGTTTGGGCAGTAACTGTGTTATATATTACAGGTAAAATCTGTAAAATAAGATATAATTAAAACAATGCTTAATATTATGACTATAAGCTAAACAATGTTGGAGCAGTTGTAAAATAATTAGCAAGACAAAAGTGTAAACAAGAAAAAAGAAAAATGGATATAAACAAAATTGAAGGATCTTAAGGTACTATAAAATTTAAGCAAATCATTTATGTTGAATGAGATGGAAAAACTGTTTTACTATATAGAGACATGGCTTTCAACCATCTTTATTGCCTTTCTTGAGATGGAAGGTCTTATAATCAAGTTGAACTTTCCAACCAATATAAACGGGTAGGCAAATTTCAACTTCAAACATCAATTTAGTTTTTAGTAATCAGAATCTTGTGTGAATGTAAACAAATTAAAATAAAATTAAAGACCTTAACAAAATTTCAATGACGTAGTGAATAAAAGGAATAATGGAAAGTTGTGTGGTACCATATGGGAAACTAATATAAATTTCTTGCAAGTTTATTCTTATTAGTCCTTCTATATCATTATAAAAATGAATTGAGAAATTGCTTTATTTCACATTGAATTTTTATTAGGTAAAAGTTAGTTATATTTTTATGAAATCGCTTTATTTATCTCCTTATTAATTATAATTTTTTTGAGATAATCGCAAGATAATAAATATTTACATATTAAAGAAAGTAAATAAATGAAAGTAACAAATAGATGCAATCGTAGGAATCATAATTAACTTACCACATGCCAATTAAAATTTTATTACGAAAACAATGTGACTTGCGAAAGGTAAAACAATATATTAAACAATATTTTTGGTTTTTGAAAAGGAGAAAACAGCACACTAAAAAATTTCAAAATAAGAACAGCTATAGTGCAAAATTATACTTAAAACACAATAATGCTTCTCTTAAAACTTGACATTCACCGGCCAGAAACATTATTGTAATGTGTCAAGACGTAGATTTTGTGATAATTTATAATTTAAACTTTACTAAACATGCTAACTGACAAACACTAAACACATGACAACATGACTATTAGAACATTACAAGTTATTCTTACGAATCATCGCCGTATCTTCCGTTTTGTTCGTCCTCATTAATTTTGTGATTCATTGTTTTTGGTAAAGACAATTATAATTTTAAGTAAATTTCATTTTCACGTAAAATTTTCCTTGTCTATATTCTAAAAATAATGTGTTTGCAATGTGTTTCGATTGAGGTTATAACACATGCTATAGTATAGCACAAGAAAAGTACATATGCGAGGTAATTTGCTTTTTTTTCAAAATAAGTCCTATTTGAAAAGCCAAAATCAGGAACAAAACAACAATTCCGAAGTCAAAACAATGATACGATGATATGTAGTTTGCCTCTGTATGTAATACCATGAGTAAGTTAGTTCCATTTCATACAAAAAATATGCAGTAGTTAACAGTACACAATTCTTACAAAATTTGCACGCAAATAAATGATTTTCTATCTAATTTACCTATCAGAACTAGCTGAACTAGGAGTATCAAACGGTTTTACTTTGGCTGCCATTGCAACTTGTCTGTCATAATGTGGCAAGACGTTCGAGTAGCTAATCGTCAGTCACATATTATCATTGCAAAATTTTGCACGTGTGAAAAATTTTAAAGATTAATATCTTCACAATGTCATGTATTAGCAATGTCAAATATTATATAATATCCCTACTTAAAATCAATGTCAATAAATGTTTATTTTAATTGTTTAAATAAATATGTCGGCAATAAACTGTTTACGTTACAATTAGTCATTTAAATATGTATCGTTCGGGTTATGCAAACATCAATGAATGCTGAACATTTTCTTTCTAAAAGAACTCTCCGAAAATATATATTTGTAACTTTTTAAGTAATAATAATATATTAAATGTACAAATGTTAATGCAATTGCTTTATTGTAATCAATAAAGCAATTGCATTAAAATTTGTATAATTAATGTTCATAGTATAATTAATGTTGACGCAATTTTGCTATTGAATAAACTCAAACACATAAATTTAAATTAGTTACTGAATAAGTGCATTTTAAAATATTCGATAATATTATTCATTAAAAATAAACATTTGGACTGAATTATAATAGCCATGAAAGAAATAAAATACAATTTTGGAGGGTATTTCGAAATCGTAATTTGAAGATAAATAAAAATATCTATCTTCTTTTTTTATTCATGTGGAGTATGCAATTTTCTAGGTAATAAAAGTAGTGCAACTTTAAAGACAAGATTGTATAAATACTGGATTACAATACTCAAACACCATTTGCCTTTTCTATATAATTTATTTTACATTTTAGGTTAATTTTTATTTTTGAAAAAGGGAGTTAGACATATTATTATAAATATATAGTGAGATGGATTATACTAAGGAATTTGGTGATCTTGAAGTATTGTTCAATTGGCAATATGGCATAATTGCTTGAGAATGTTATTTATTTTTACTTATGGCAAAAGGAGGAATTACATTTTTTTTTAATGAATGTCTAACAGCTACGGAAACAAAAGAACATTCTAGGCATCTGTTTGTGTTTTGCTTTAGTTTTGCTCTATCTTCCATTGCCACTTGATACTAGATGGCACTTGCAATATACGCTATATATGAAATAAAAAAATTAAATATAATCCTCAATCCAGTGAAAGCCCAATTTTGTATATCTAAGATGTAATATTATTTGGGGTAACCATCAACTAATACTACATCGAATCAAATTGTAAAGTGTGTGAATCTAGATTTAAGTAGAACAAAAGCATAGATAAGTAATTTACATGGTACTTGTACGAAAGAGATAGAAATGAAGAAGTATGCATATTTTATAGGCAGTCTACCTCATGAAGCTAGGACACTGGTCACAGAGTTCCTAAGGGTTTTTCCTTTTTTAAGTCTGTAATGTTCCTATAACTATATGTAAATTGTACATATAAATATGTAAATAACAATTCAAAAGCAATAAGTTTGTGACAAAATTTGCCACGAACATTATAGATATATATATATATATATATATATATATATGTATATATATATACATATATATATATATATATATATATATATATATATGTATATATATATACATATATATATATATATATATATATATATATATATATATATATTCTCTTGATATACTTATGAATGTTCGATACATAAGTAAAACATTTTCCACCAAATTAAACATTATTTTCTTACAAATTACATAAACATGTATTTCGAAATTCGTTTTTGAATTTTCGCTTCTGTAGTTTCTAAAATAAAAATGGAGGAAGAATATTTATAAACATGGCCTTAGAGCAAGTGAAAATTATTATTTCAACTTGTTATGTGCCAAATTCATTTGGTGTTACAGCTCGTTCTGTACCAAATTTCATTTTATCCATACTTTTTGTTTTCAAAAATTTACAAAATTAGCAATAAAATGTTATTAAGAGATGTAACTTTTTCGAATTCTGCATGCCTAAATCTGATATATCAAGAAATTTGGATTTAATAATATGTATCCTATGTGTATTCTCATTTAATTGAACTATTCACATTATTTGGCAGATAAGTTTGACTTCACCAGTCTAGTGCAAGTTTGACTTCATGCACTGCTTGGTTGTGACTAGAATTTATTTAGTGTTAAATATTGATCAAATATCAGAAGATAAGTTTACACAGACCATTGTTTTGTTCCAACTGAGGGTATTTATTTATTTTTCTAGAAGTTGTGGCGTAGTTATAACAATAATGTTGTTAGTTAGTGTAAGACAAATGTTAATACAGGGCCTGCATTAAAACGAGTGTCGATGAGTCACTAGTTATTAATTAGCAGAGGGCGATAGCAAATATTTCATAAATTTCAATACCATTGACAACATTTTATTAGTACTCTGCCCGGAGTACTGCCTTGAGTACACATAGGTATTGGGTAAATTTTGCTTAGATGCAGTGGGGCTACCCGTATCAAGTTGTATTTATGTCGCTCAAAAAAAAAAAATTAGCGATGAGCCTGGTATTTTTTGTGAAGTACTTTTTTGTCGTATTTGTGAATTTGGTGTAGTATTTTTTCAAGTTGGGAGCCAGATTTTTAATAGGTTTAAGTAAAGAAGTAATATTAAATTAAAGTTTTCAACAAATTTCAGTATCGAAGTTTCAATAGATTTGTGTAAGCGAGATAAGTGTATTTTTTTGTAATAAGGCAGGTACAAAATGCCACCAGACATTTAAGAGGATGAACTTTTTTAAAGACGAACAAGCATCGTTAAAGGATCTTTAAAGAGGTTTTAGGTCTACTTGTGTTAGTATAATTACTAGTAGTTTTATTGTAATTAGCTAAGTATTAGATAATGTCCAATTCATTGTCTTGTTTATGCATTGCATGCAGAAAGGAAAACATTTTATGAAGACGAAATAAGTGTAGTTAAATGATATTTTAGACAGTTTTAGGACTTTTCATGTTGGTAGCATCACTAACAGTTTTATTACAATTTGATCATGTCAAGTTCATTGTCTTATTTGTTCATTGTATGTAGACTTATATAATATGTATAATTAAATTTTATTTTTCTTCTCTCATTATAGTTTTATGAGTTTTATAAGTTGTTTATTAACTGGATCAAGTATAAATTAGATTTGTGCGTATAATCAATAAGATATCGCAGTTATTTTAAGAAATTTTTGAATGAAATAAGACCCTCAGTTATCTTAATTTTTTTAATGGCTTCGTAAAATAGATATAAATGGCTGTATTTTTCATTTTTTTCCTAAAAATGTAATAAATAAATTGCACTTAAACTATATTAAAATTAAAGTAATTTAAGTAAGCATTGTATTTTAAAAAAAATAATAGTGTGGGTACTCTGAATTTAAGGTCCGATGAAATATAAATGTGTGGAGAAATAATCGTAATATAATAATATATAAATAATAATATATATACTCTCTTTAGAAACATTTGTATTTCAAAATTTTGAGTTGAGATAGAAGAAAGAAAAATTAATATAAATTAAACTTTTGACAAAAATGGAGAGATATAATTAATCCTCTTATTCTGTTTATTTTTTTGTTTGAATTTGGCGGACACAAAAACTAATAATTAATAAGTACATAATTAAAATACATTGGGTTGAATCGTTCTTACAGTTAGGGAAAATAATTACACTTTTTTATATGCCTGGTTTAAGATAAATAATAAATATTTTCTAATTTTTAGTTCTTCATTAAATAGTTGTTGGTTCTTCTTGTAGTTCTTTTTCTTTCTTCGAAGTTTAATTTTTTTGCAAACCACAGACTAACTGCATAGTTCTTATAATGAAATAACTGGAGTAAGCAAGGAATGTTTGAACAAAAAATAAAGGTAGAAATTCAAAAAATATTTCGGGATAAAATGCTGAATAATAAAGGCTTTCACAAACGAAGCTTACATGAATAGGATCCTAAATAATGAAATTCTAGTAGATTTTGTTCACAGCCTCAAGATCTGATTATTTGATCAAATAGCATACTGCTATCTGTTAAAAAGTTCCATTGACATAAGCTCGTATACCATAATTGGACAATCTAGTGCTGGATAGCTTTGCCAAGAAAAACATGCACAACTAAATACATGTTTTCAAATGTGGATCATGTATTGTCTTCTGTTGAGAAGTTCCATTGCCCATCTTCATTCTGCATCATCAGATCTTAATATGGGACTAGCCTCAACTTACATCCTCCTAAAGATGAAAAATTAAAATAATTTGAATAGGTTCAAATGTTGGACAAATGTTAGTATCTTCATCATCAATAACCTGTTTTAGTTGCTGTTGGACTCGCTACTCTAGACAGGCAGGTTGATGACCACAGTAGGTAGCTTTCGACCATTAATGTTACTGCATGCTACTAGTCCATAAAATTTTAGCTATGTAATTACAAACGCCACTCCAGCTCCGTTTGACAAGTGACTGTGAATTGAATCTGGGTTGTCTGTAATGTGTAATGACCTCAAAGAACCTAAACCTTTTGATTAACGCAACACAACACCGCCGTGATTGTTTACAAATTAGAATGCTATGTTGTGCATTAATATACTAAGAAAACTTCAGCAAAATTTGCAACTTCTTTTTTTGAAGTTGGTAAAAAATTTGGTGTACAAGTACAGGCCTAGGTCAATTTTTAAAAAAGAAAAAAAGTGTATGGCTATTTCTATTGAATATCTTTACTACCGTGATATTAAGGACAACTTGTTTTAAAACTGAATGACTCTTTTATCTGTATTTTTAGGAAAGGGAATATCGTAGAATTGGAATATTATATAAGACACCATTTGAAATATTTACACCATATGCTATCGTACATTTAATTCTTTTCTACTAAACTGAAAGTTTTATCAATAATACTCGAGTTTGATTTGTATTACATAGTTATTTACTTATAAAAAAATTATTTTTAAACAATTTATTTATAAAATTTTAGTTGGAGGGTTAACATTTCTTAAACATCAGTGTTTTTAATAATAAAATATAAACAGACACATTATGTTTGTACGTTGTTTCCCACCTCAGTTGAGCGGCAGACAACATGAATTCAAAGGTAGTAGTGACTACCTGTTTCAATGCAGGCCCTGTATTGACATATGTCTTACACTAACTAACAACATTATTGTTATAACTAGGCCACAGCTTGTAGAAAAATAAACAAATGCCTGCAGGTGGAATATAATAATGGTCTGTGTAAACTTATCTTTTGATATTTGATCAATATCTAACACTAAATAAAGTCTAGTCACAGCCGAGTGGTGCATGGAATCAAACTTGCGTTAGACTGGGGAAGTCAAACTTATCTGCCAAGTAATGTAAATACTGCAATTAAATGAGGATATACGTAGGATACATGTCATTAGATCCAAATTTCTTGAAATATTAAGTTTAGGCATGTTAAATTTGAAAATGCGACATCATTTATTGTCAATTTTGTAAATTTTTAAAAACAAAAAATAAGGATGAAATGAAATTTGGTACATAACGAACTGAAATACTAAATGAATTTGGCACATAACGAATTGAAATATTAATTTTAACTCGCTACTCTGAGGCCATGTTTATAAATATTCTTCCCCCTCCATTTTTATTTGTAAAATATTTTGCTTATGCACCGAACATTCATACGTATATCAGGAGATTATACGTAGATGTGTTCAAGGCAAATTTTGTACCAAACTTATTGCTTTTGAGTCTTTATTTACATATTTATATTTATTTACGTATAGTTGTGGGAACATTACAGATTTCAAAAAGGGGAAGTTCTTAAGAACTCCGCAACTGACGTCCTAGCTTCGCAAGGTAGACTGCTTGTAAAATATGCATACCTCTATATTTCTGTCTCTTTTGTACATGGCCACTATGCTTTTAGATTACTAATTGTTGAAATAACCTGTGTGTCATAAAAGAGTAAGTTTTTTGTATTCAATTGGTTATTTCTTATCGGTCACTTTTATGCAGAGTTATCATGTCACGAAATTCAGCACAATTTCGTTGCATCAAAACTTTTGAATTGGCTACCAAACCGAATTTATAGATACTTTCATGTGAAAAACTCTTATTCTTGGAATACTAACTAATACTATAAATGTGAAAGTCAATTTGTTTTTTGTCTTTTGTGCAATTTTGCACACGTGTAGCTCGCGTCATAGAAATAAAAATAGAATATTATTTACCTCGGAATAGAATTAAAACCTCTTTGTAATTAAAAAAATTTTTCCATTAGAGATAACAGTGTTAACATATAAGTATGTAAACATGTTTATGTAGTAAGTGAATAATTAGTTTTAACATTTGTAACATAATAATATCTTGTAATATTTATTCAAGAACATTATTTTTAAATTACACCACCATTTTTCATGCAACCTAAGCTGCGGCATGAAGCTAGTAATTCTTGAATATCTTTGGCGTTAATTTTGTAGAAATTCATTATTCACATTTAAATGAAACTATGGGATATAGTATTATTTCTACTTTCTTTAAGTTCTTTACCACGACCTAGGTTTCGTTGTATAATAACATCTTCAGGTGGGCTATTAGCAAAGATTCTCAATTAAATGAAACTACGTGATGTAGTATTATTTCTACTTCCTATAAGTTCTTTATCCATGTGATGTAGTATTATTTCTACTTTCTTTAAGTTCTTTACCACAACCTAGGTTTCGTTGTATTACAACATCTTCAGGTGGGCTGTTAGCAGAGATCTATCTTTGCTTAAGTTTTGCAAAGATCTATCTTTATTTAGCTCACCTGAAGATGTTGTAATACAACGAAACCTAAATTGTGGTAAAGAACTTAAAGAAAGTAGAAATAATACTACATCACATAGTTTCATTTAATTGTGAATAATGAATTTCTACAAAATTAATGTCAAATATATTCAATAGCAAAAATTCTGCTAATAGCCGACCTGATGATGTTCTAATACAAAAAAATCTAGGTTGTGGTAAAGAATTTAAAGAAAGGAAATAATATTACATCACGTAGTTTCATTTAATTGTTAGTAATTTTGTTAAATCTACTAAAATATCTTTTGTCGCTGTTGATATAGCTAAAGGCACACCATCACCATAAGCAAATACATGTTTTAACTCGCAGCAAACTAAATGAACGATACCTTATGATATAATAATACATGGTGAGATCTGTCATTCGATTTTTAAATTGCAAAAATTACCTCTAAGAAACTTCAACAATTTAGGAGTCATTTGAAATTGCATACAATATGCACATCCATGTGGCAGTCATACAACTATCTCTAAATCAACAGATGGATCTGAAGAAAAATTACCTGGTCTATGCCAGCCTTAAGAAGAATAATTCTCTCTTCTTAAGAAGATTAATTACAGTGAAATATTAAGATTGTTTGTATGTGAGTTAATCTTTATTGTAAATCACCAAGTGGCTCATCAGTACGTAATTACAATTTTAAAGCATGAATTTTATGCATCTGTTTTATTTATTTTATAAAAATAGTAATTTTGTTTCATATGTATTGACATTTATATATTTATTTAATTAAACTTATACTGTTTTTATACAACAGAAATAATATGAAAAATTAATTACTTTGAAAAATGATTAGTTAGAAATTTAAACTTCTATAGAATGGTTTGAAGAAAATTTTATTTTATATAAATTATAGCGTGATTGTAAAGTTATTGAACTGGTCAATCGTATCCGCTTAAATATTTGAACGGCGAGTTAGAAAATATTTTTCTACACCAGCCTACAATTTCTTTATCTGTTTTGCGTCCCTGAAAAGTTGCCAGACCTAAAAATCCGTATTTAAAAGGTGGTATGGTTTCAAAGGTTGGGCTTAGTTTTAGATTAGTGTCATTAAGAGCAGTGTTTGATTAAGCTAACGATGCGCATGTTGTCTCATCCTATTACTTAAAAATTAACTTGATTTTGTAAACAACTTATAAAACTTTTTTAAGCTACTTTCATCACATCATACATGGTTTTTTTATATTTATATTTTTTTATTTATTTTATTCCCCTTGTTCCCAAACATTTTACACATCCTGACATTTGGGAATGTATGTCAGGTTTCACGAATATTGTAATTTAAGTATGCATACATGTACATGTACTTGCCATAACATAAAATATTCTGTGTCTTCACAGTGAATATACTGGTGAATCAAAGCCAACTGGTTAAGGAATGGAAAATATAGTGAGATGATGATTTTGAACTGGAATGGAGCTAAAATTCAGTCTCTATCCATAAAATAGACACCAATCATTATAAAATGCGAGCAATATTCCACCGGGCTATCTTTAGATTCACATGCAAATGAATAGTTAATTATGCTATGGGTGGGGTGGAAGTGAAAGGGTATTGATGGTGGTACACATAAGTGGATTTCTGTGAATCTTAAAGCATAAAAATTAAAAAGATAAGTGCATTTAAGGACGTTTAAATAGAATAGACATCCATAAGTCCAAATTAGCTAATCAAATATGTATTGCAGTGAAAGGGGAGCCATATAAACATATTATAAAGATTGAATTGTAACTATGTATGTGCACTGTTTGTACACTGAATTAATGTTGTAAAAACAATCATGTCATTGATATAAAGCCTTTGAATTAATGTTTTAATGAATTATACTCTTTGTTTATATAAAAAGATGTGTGTTAGAAAAGTAAATTGATTTAAGGATAATATTGTAAAAAGAATAGTTTCAACACATAATTTTTCTTTATTTTTTTTATATCCTCGCTAAGATTTGTTTTTTTTTTTTTTATACCTTATTCATTTAAACTATTAATTGTTTTTTGATATTGACTGTCTAATTCAAAAATGTCAACTCCTTCTGAAGTTAGATGTACACTTGGCATTCCTGTACTCTCAATTTTGGTGGGAGGTTTGCAACAGAATTCCATGTCGAGTCCCATTTTTTCACCATCTTCCAAGGTCTGTGGTAAATGTTGATTCAGTGTTTCAGGTAATAAGAGGCTTGCAATCCCACCAGCAACTAATAACACTCCCATTATTAATAGCGGTAACACCATCATGTTTGAACCCTACAGTTAAAATTAAACATGAGGTTATTCGAGTATCCTTTAAACATGCATTTGAGGCAATTTTTTTCAGGTGGTAATGATCAAATAAGATTGAAATAAAACAATAAGGACGAGGCGCAATTTTATCTATGTTCATTTAACTTCTTAATTTCAAATTTTAAAAAATAGTAAATCATTATACACACAACATGCAATAATTATGAAAAATATTTTAGGTGACAACTGAAGCAACACGGCCACTGTCGCTCTTCATTTTGTCAATCCTGCCAACATTTTTATATCTTTTTTATTTTTAAGAAACAAATGTACTCCATTTTTTGCAAACAACTCATAGTATTTATAAAATATCATTAGTACATGGAGAGGCATGTACTAATGATATTTTATAAATACTACGAAATGTATGAAACAGACTAAATTCTATGTAGTTGACGTTATACAATGGCTGTTCCATAAATAATAGCCGTGTCGACGATATGCCACCTGGCTGAAAAAAGCAGTGACTACCCTCATTGGAGTATTATGAACTGTCTATATATTTTCAAAATTCAGACTTACCAAGTAGTTTACCAAGGGTATAAAAATAGGACCAAGCATTCCAACCACTGAACTGAGACTCATTCCTAGTCCCCTCACTACAGTTGGATATAACTCTGATGCCATCAATGGTAACACTACGAACGAGGAGGATATACCCATCTTTCCGATACAATACAGTACGAGTGTTAAATAACTCTCTGAAAAATTTAAAGTATAGGTGAATATATATATATATATATATATATATATATATATATATATATATATATATATATATATATTATCTATAATGAAACATATAGTAAAAAAGACTTTTTTCCTTGTCATATTTTACTGGAATGTTACAATTTTAGCTGATCCATTCTGTCTAGGTACAGAATAAATCAAATAAAATTGTGAAATTGGGTCTCATGATAAAATGAATGTAATGAAAACTGCTTGAGTATTGAACAATAATGTAATTAATGTATCTAGTTGATAATTTAATAAAAAATATACCACTGAAAATACGAAATTGTGTCTTGTGATATAAAATATAATAATGAGATCGTTTGGGTAAAGATCTTAAATATAATTAATATAATTAACGTATCAAGTGGCTAATTTTAGAACCAATTAACCACTGAAATAATAAAATAAAGCAAACCGTTTAGGGAAATGATACATAATTTTATTGAAGAATCTCTTTAAAAAGTTTAGAACAATTTTACCACCAAATATGTGAGTTTGGTTTTCGTGGTTAAAAATAAAATAATAAAAATGATTTGGACTTCGATCAGTAATCTAATTTATGCATACTTAGTATAGCTAGTGCATACTTTTATAAAAAAATCAACGGAAATTTAAATTTTGGTTGTAATGGTAAAAAATAAATTGTTCAATACCGTTTGTGCATAGATCAATAAAACTCTTCTGTTAGAAACAACTCTGTTAGCTAACAGAAGACTTTTTGTACAATATTTTCTGAAGTATATTTCGGGATAACTGTCATTCCACCAGCAGCAGGGCAACTTTTATTGTAAATATCTATGATTTTGTCAAGTTTGAGAAGCTCACCACCGAATTGCAAATTATGTTCAAAATATGATCTGATCATAACTGGATATAAATTCCTACATTTGGATTAAAATTTATATAACATAGAAATGATTTAACTTACAGTCTTAGATCATCTCTGAATGTTGGCAAATTATGTTCAAATTATAACCTAATTAATCATATCCAGATTGAAATTTACACATTTGAAATAAATTTGATACAAAGTAGAAATTAATTAACATATAGTTTTAGATAATCTTTGAAAGGTGGCAAGTTATGATTTAATCATAAGTGGATTTAATTTTCCACATTTTAATTAAAATTTATGTAACAACAATTTATTTTAGCTTATAGTCTTAAGTCATCTCTGAATGGTAGTATGTTTAAATTATGATCTAATAGTAAGCAAATTTAAATTTCCTCATTTCAATTACTATTTATACAAAATAGAACTTATTTTAATTGTCTGAATGCATATGGAAAGCATGCCCTCTTGAGTAACTCGACATAGATATCAAAAGAAAATTTTACTAAATTAATTATCAGTTATTAAAAAGTTTTATTAACCATAATTTAATGTTGCAAATATATATTAGTTTACAAATATATATGTTGCAAATATATTTTAGTTATAATGTTTTATGGTAATAAAAGGCATTTCACTGACTGCAAATTGGATGTTAGTAATTAAGATGTTAGTTCATTATTCTGCAAATGGAACTCTCAAGAAAATATCCACATAATGGTAATTATGCCTGATAAAGTTAATTATAATTAGTTTCTGCCTGAGTCTATATTGGGAAATTAACATGATTAGTATACAATGAGAACGTGTTTTCTGAAGTTTAATGATTTTTACAAATAATTAAGGAGAGATTTTTTAATTCTATGTTTGATATCACTGTTGAAA
The DNA here is from genome assembly GCA_039881145.1 of Druceiella hillmani. Taxonomy (NCBI): domain Eukaryota; kingdom Metazoa; phylum Arthropoda; class Insecta; order Lepidoptera; family Hepialidae; genus Druceiella; species Druceiella hillmani. The sequence goes on along the minus strand of JAYKKI010000015.1, from coordinate 9,929,373 downwards.
AACCAATAGCAGGTGATAGCTTCAGTATTAAAACGGAAAATGGTTTAATAAGATTTACTAATTTAGTAAAAAAATTAGCTGTGTTTTGATTTATTAATACTTTGTATTTAATAGTTTCTGAATCTGGAAAACAAAGCGCGGACACTATTTTTGAAGAAATAAAACAAATTAAAGGGAAATGACAGTTACGTTCCAACTTGATTTTATAATTTTACATGATATTTATGGATAACTTCCTTTAAAATTAAATATACCATGGTCTTTATCAAACAACAATTTGAAATCATTTTATTATTAGATAAATATTTTTGGAATTTAGCTTTGTAGGAAGATAATGCGGTATTTTATATATAAGGGACATAGCATATATGCAGTATTATACGGAATTAATACTCAGACACTTGATTTAAATATACGCAATGTGCTTATGTAACATGTCTTCTATGTAAATTAAAGGAAGACTGATTTTAAAGTGGCCAGGAAGGCTTTAATTATAGACAGAGAATCCTCACCATCTTGTACTAAAAATGTTGTTAGGCAAGCTATTCCACCCACCACCATACTCATGCAAAGTGTCCATCTTCGACCTAGGCGTTCCATTGAAGGCCATAAAAATAAATATGTTGGTAATTCCACTATGCCAGCTAAAAAGAAGTTTAAAATCTCATCGCCACCGAGTACAGGTGCATAATAGGACAGTCCAACATAAACACTGGTGTTTGTGAACCATATAAATGTTATAATAAGGGTTTTTCTTCTTAAATTCGATGTTCTTAACAAATCCAAAATTCCATATTGACGTTCTTTTTTCTTTTCTACTTCAGATTTGGTCTTGTCTTCTTCGTATTTTTGCATTAAATGTACCATGTAATTAGCAGGTAAACTTTTGCCATTGATCCTGGAGAGGAATAACAAATTCTGTCATATTGTATACAAAGCTAATCTACAAGAGAATACAAGGCCACAAAATGGAATTACGCTAATAAAATCTAAATCATTATTATAGCAGGGCAAGATTTAAATGTCTACAGTAATTCATTATACTATGACTCTGAAATGTGGATTTGACCGTTTAACATTAAATGAATCCTCGTATACCATATGGTGTTCCTCACTCGCACACCAAAAATCAATTAATAAAATTCAGTAGTATAGTCACAGGAAAACTTTTAAGTGGTTTGTAATTTCAAATGGCATGTTTAAAATGATGTATGTAATTTTAAACATGCCATATTGCTTTGCTACCAGTGCTGACAAAAACAACAACCACATGTCAGTGGTCGTCGCTGTTGTTGTAAGTATAAACATTGCAAATGGTGTTTACATTTATATATATTAAATTGCTACTTAATTTGTTTCAAAAAAAATTTTTGTTTCTTGGCGTAATTGTTTATTCCACTCTTTTAAAGTATTTATAACAACTAGTTCTGACTGGGTTTTCATTTAATGTGGAATGGTCAAATCCGCATGTTATAATCGGCACTAATTCAATTTTATATTTGACTTAACTCAAGATTGTAGTATTTATGAGACTATGGAATAATACCTCGACATATTTTGTAGGATCTTATCTGCTTTATCAAATTGCCCTCTTGCTAGTAACCAACGTGGACTTTCAGGCATGAGCCATAAGTAGACGAAGAAACAAATAAATGGTAAGGTTGTAGCTAAGGCAAAATTACGCCAATCTCGCACTAAGTAGACAACACCTGCCAGAAATACTAGGCCTAGAGAGTAAGCAATATTTGATAATATTGTACATAGTGTCCTACATTTTGGTCCAACTAGTTCAATTGCTGTGAAATAAATTACATATTGAATTATAACACCTGTGAAGTGAAAATTAAATGAATCTTTTTTATAGATTAAATTAGGGGTAAAGTTTCACAACAGAGAAATGTAAATAATAATGAGCCAGTAAGCCGATAATTTAAAAAAATACAAATTTGAATTTTGGTGTAGTATTTAAACATAAAATCAGTACAATTGAAAATATAATTAACTACATAGAGTACCGCATAATAATTTTTTTAACAATTTGATCCAATAAATGAATAATAGAATATATATCAAAGAGAAATATTAAAATAATTTCAGCAACTTTATAAACCATTTACTTCAATTGTAATCTTTTTACTGTCATAAGAGCATTTATGTTCTCTCTTAACAAAAAAGTAATAAAAGAAAAAGTAAAAAAAATGATTTCGTTTCAATAAGGCTACAAACACCTCTCTTTATTAATGCTTTTACTAATGTGTATATCGCAGCTAAATGGTAAAACCCCACCCATTTACGAAGAAGCTAAGAATTTTATAAGTTCTCAAAGAAAAACTAAGTGACATTCAGTCATTTATCAATACATTGCGTTTGTTGTGGTTGCTAATGTTTCGCCTCATTGCTTAAAGGTTAACCTGTCGGCTACTATTAGAACAAGGGTTTTTCTTGGTTTAAGTCTTTACTACTTGATTGAGTGACCATAGATAATATAAGAAGATTAAAATATAATATATTTATGTTATTATCATATATTTAAGTTAAAAATCAAGTGTGTGAACACTAGGTTTGTATGGTATGTATTATTAATTAAACAAGTTAAACTGATAAAAAATAACCTTAGAAACATTAGGAGACCCATCATGGAATTTCCCATCTTAAATTTTATAAAAATCACTTTCACTTAAGTTCTGCACGAAAAGGGGTAATATTTATTTAGCTGAAGTATACAATTTATCTATTGGATATTTATCTAGTGACTATTGTAGGTAGCTAATTTTAATTCAGCTGTTTTGTAATCCGGCTGAATATAACCTAGCTTTTTCAGAAAGCAGCAATGTTTTGTAAAATGCCCATGTACTTTGTAAACGTATGTATTTTACAATTTGGCCTCAACATATGTAAAATGAATAGTTTTAATAACTGCACAATTCAAATTTTTCCAACTATGAATAAAAAATACTATTTAAAGTTTCACTTACCTAAGACATATGGTGTAGCCAATATAGCTGGAACAGTGAATCCAACGCCCACTCTAAAAGCAGCCCAAGTGCTAAAGTTCTTTGCAAATGCTGTGGCAACTCCAAAAATGCATTCAATTAAGAGGTAAATGAAGAATGCTGGTTTTCGTCCCATGCTATCTTGTAGATATCCAAACATATAATTGCCTGCAATACCACCAATGCCCAGTAAAACTAAACCCAGTGTTGGATAAAAGTCATAATCACATACCAAATCCCACTGTGGATTAAAATTATAAATTGTATTATATAAACAAGAGAGTTATATTGATAAATTACTTGAGTTATAGTGACAATTTTTTAGTTTATTTTGCAATTGCAAAAAAATATTAATTTTACTAAACATGATTTCTTTTAGGATAGAAAGTTAACAGAAGTTGAACATAATATCAAAGAACATAATCTTTAATTCAGAATAAAAAGTATATAATGGATAGAAAGTTAACAGAAGTTGAACATAATATCAAAGAACATAATGTTTAATTCAGAATAAATAGTATATAATGGCTATATTCCACTAGCCACTCGCAACGCTCACGCCTACAAGTCCGATTGTACCCATTCCAGTAGTTTGTCAGCGTTGCAACTGTGAGTCCAAGTAGAACGGTTAATGAACAATTCATTTTTGTAACTGACAAAATGACGGGTATTGAAGAAAAATAAAGAGATTGTGTCATTGAATTTATTTATTGTGTATTAATTGTCTGATCATAATTTACACTTACAGTAATTGTAAAAGTGTAATTTGATTTCTAAAAGAATTTGATGATTGTTTGCACGTTTTGCATTTTCTGGTGTAACTTATACCTCTATTATTACTTCTCAGAGCTGCATAAATGACTCTCCATCATCATGTTTAATCTTCAAAAATGATATAAATTTACTTATGTAAACTTCATATATCAAGGTGTCAAGTCAATTGGACGTGGGTTGGAATGGGCTCAAAATAGTTGTGTACAATGATGCCATCAGTGACATTTTGATCACAACTGCAACGACCGTGGTCTCCAAGTAGAGTGAGTGTTTTGAGCATTTAGATCGCCTGGAGGAACATACTCTACATATAATACAATAAATAGCTATTTGACTTAACATTTTAGTTCCCATGTATGCAGAGTAAGCAGCAATCATAAAACATTTTAAACTTTTCTCAATCTAATTCACTTACATCTACTGTGAAATAAAATTTTAAAATTTTTAATTTATTTAAAATTATATTAGAGCTATACTATAACATTAAAATAATGCAATCCATTGTTAAAATAAGTTGCCAAAGGAGAACATTTTTGCTCGTGCCTTATAAAATTCTTGAAAACCTGTTTTATAATTTAATTTAGATTGTTGATTGACATTTGATTTACGAGTGTTCCCCTTTTGAAATAAATTACGAGAGTTTACGAGAGTTTCCCTTAAGATTACGGAAATACATGTTTGAGATATAAGGAAACCAGAAATGATTACACATTATAACCATACCAAGAGAAGTGTTATCTACACTTCTCTTGATCACTGGATCAAATGACTGGTACCTATTCAGAATCGCATAAAAAACAATGATGGATCATATGTATCTATTTTGGCCTCTGAAATATAGGTCTATGTTATTCACTTAATACTTTGTTTAGGAGGGAGTTCCTAAGAGAATTGGCTCTGAAGTTGGTAAAGCTACATATTCGAGAAAGACGTAAAGTGATAAGTTTACATTTACACATAACAAAAGTAAAAAAAAACATGCGCCAGAAGTTGGACACTAATTTACCAAGAATCCAGTATACCTAGATGCAAAACCAAGTTGTTCTGTTATATAGAATATATATGTGAATCTTCTTTTCATGGAAAGACATAATTATTTTCTTGTTTCCACTTTGAATATATTTGATATATTGATAAAAAATTATAATACACAAACTGATTCTTATTTATCTGATGATGAGATGTCCCTTATAACATGAATCATTTTTTGGAATGTTTTTACTTTCAGGGCTACAGACCAGGAAAAAATTACTTTCGTTTAAAAATATAAAATACATGCACAAAAGAATATGCTTTTGTTGTACTATGAAAAGTAAGACTTTTTTTATTCCAATTTCAAAATTGTTTTTAAACTACTAATTAGGATTTATTTTTAATAGTTTTGATCCTAATATAAAACTTTAAAATGACGTAAAAATTTAACATATGTAAAAATTATACATAATCACATCAGGTCTTTTTAATACCAGCGAATATTTATGTTGCAAACCAGGATGTAAGTCCATGAATGTTCAAAAACATAATTGAAAATGAACAATGTAGTCTTTGTAGCCTTAATTCGCACTTCACATCTTGCAGGTAAATGATAAAGGTTTTACAGTTAGTTTCATTTACATTTTATATGCTCACTATATTTTGAAAACAAAAAATATTTTTTGAAATAAAAATGTTGATTGGCATTCACAATTTTGTTACATAAAGCAAAAATAAAATCCACTTGTAAAAAAAACCTATTTTAATGTCTAATACCCCCATTATTACTTTTTTATTTAGCTATTATATATTATTTAGCTATTACATTATTTTTGTATACCTGCTTGTGGCAATTATTACTGTTAAAATAATTGTTTTCCATCAAATCATCTTTACTGTCGTTTCTATGATGGGAATTGATCTGAAATCTATGAAACGTTATTCACTTTCACTAATTGATGAATTGTAGAATCGTGAAATAACATTTCTTGTCCAAACCTCTTTATAATGTTGTTAGTGAGTGTTTGAGATATAAAGATTCCCAATTCATCTCATATGTGATCGTATGACCTAAATAATGTTGATTAAATTGATTTTCAGTAATTCTTTGATTGTGTTCTTCCAAGTACGAATGTATAATATTATACTGACCAATCATGAAATAAAAGAAGTTCTTTGATTTCATGATTGATCAACAAATCTTCTTAATCAATATTCATACTCATGAATTCCTTCATTTATAAAGTCACATTAAAAAGAAAGCTAGATTTAGGTTCCATCATCTCTTTTGAAGATTTTTTATCATTACTTGAATTAAACTTTGAGGAAGGAAAATCATCATTCAGCTGGGTTATCTCTTCAATAGAAGTCACTTCATAAGAAGCAATAGCAGTAGCTAGAACAGCTGATGGATTTTTCTTGAGAAATACACCATTCTGTACCATATTGCTTGATTTAATACATCAACATTTCTTTTTCTTTCCGACGCACCTGATTTCCGTTTCCAATCTTTATCACCAGTGCTTGACATGATTCACATTTGTAGACAATATTTTTTGTTTTATTAAGGATAAGGAGAATATGAACAGGATACATTGTGATCAACATGTGTAATTAATAAATCAGGCCCAGTTCTGAATGCTAATTTTAGGTTAACGTTTCTAATTTTGATGAAAAAGTTCCAGCTACACCAATTAACTAAAACCAGCATAACAAATAGCTGCCTGAATATAAAGATGAATATTGTATAAAGAATACTTATTGTAAAATTCAGATAGGTAAATATAAGTCTCACTTAATAGTATGTTAAGTACAAGTTTCTTGTTAAGTATAATAAATGTAACTGTTAAGTATAATGTTTCGACAATCTAATTTAACCTAATATAAATTCACATAAAAAAACCTGTTAAGTACGAGAAGAATTAGCGCTACGAAGATTCTTTACACCCTTAGGAATATATAAATATTCAAGAGTAAATAGCTATTCTACTAAACTATTTTAAAATATTAATATTATTTTTCATCAATATTGTCTTTCACAGGCGCAAAAATAAAAACAAAAAAAAAACTATGAGATTTAGAATGTACCTTATAGTTTTTCAATGAACTTTGGTTAAGCTTCTAGTCCTGTTTTTGATATTTTGGCTTTGTTATATAAAATAATATATTTAGACAAATTTTAATAATAAAAATTGATATAAAATTCAGTAAAGAATAAGTTTAAATTCCGTATAAGTTGCTATTCATGTCTAACATGGCATATATCCAATGATTTCTATTCATGTCCCACATGACATATATCCAATTAAAATTTGTTGAGTACTCTATTTGGTACCTCTAAAATTTCTATATATCTTTCAGTGTTAACCATAGAAATATTTCTAAAACTATCTCACATAAAATGCTAGAATAAATACTTCTGGAATCTTTATAATTCCTACATAGACGAGATATGTAATTAAAAACTATTTTCTTGACTACTTTTTTCTCGTATAAAAGTTCCACATTAATATTTTTGAGTGTTAAATATTGATTCATGCAGTTTAATATTTTTTATTACTATGTCAAATATAACATTTCTGAGAAAAACGGTTGTGACAGATGAACAAACATGTGACTGATCTTATAAGGGTTCCATTATTACCTTTTCAAGTGTGGAACTCTATAAATACAAATTTTATTGTGTAACCTAATAATTATAGTTACATTTACGCTAGTATTTAAAATATCTACCTCAGTGACTGAAGTACTCTGGTAAATTGATTTATTATACAACCAGCCATTTTGACATTTTATTACTTCCGGTTCAACTGGAAAATGTTTGGCAATTTCATTCAATGTAGAATATTTTTCTAATAACTCGCTGTAGTTTAAATTGAACATTTGGCATTTGGAAAATTGTAATAAGCCGTTCCTCATCTCCGTGGGTATACTGGAATTAAAAATTAATTAAACATTTGTTTAAAATGAGAAAAAGATAATAAATAATACATTCACGTAAATAACAGATGTTCCTCGTTATGATAAAATTTTCTCAAGGTATCATCAATTAAAAGTTTATTGTACATTAGAGAATCTGTTTAAAATAAAGTTTAGCAAAGAATGATATATCCAAAATCTATTAACCAAGTGAAGTTATGAAGTGTTAATACTACTAACAATACTTCATATTGTAAAATATCATAGCATATATGTTAAAATAACAATATATTAGAAATTTACAAAGAAGTTTATAAAATTTAATATAAAAAGTACATATTTTTTTAATGTACATAAATAATTTCAGCGTAACTTATTAGGATCATCACGAAAAGATCAGAGTAGAATAAAATTATCTAAAATTGACAGTGAGTGAAATTTATAAAATTGATGATTATTGACATTTTTTTCATTTTACAATGGAGCAAGGCATTAAATATGTTTATAATAGACAAATAACAAATAATTTCTGTTGAAACAAATAATAGTACTATAATAAAAATTAATATAAACTATATAATTTACCTTAAATTCTTCACAAGATTTATATCTGCATTTACCCAAGGATCTAACTCCAGTACTCTACACCAGTGGTCTACATTTGCAGCCATAAATAACTGAGCATAAGCATGGAATCCACATGGCAACACTGCAGGAAGTAAAATAAAATATATGACAAGTTTCTGGTATAATCCAAATTCTCCAACATCTTCTAATATAGAGTCAAAATCCATAGCCCCTTCCTGTTTTAATCACTGACAAATTTGACGATTTGACCACTTCAGACCACCTTTGCTCTATGAGCAATAAACGACAGTGAAAAGTCAATTTGGTTAATCGAATGTTGTTGGTGACTGTCATGAAAGTTTATTCAACAGGGTGCCTCTTAATAATGTGGCTTTATTTACAATACTAATAAAACTAAACACCACATTCTGAAATTTGTCACTTAACAGCTGTTGGACAGTAATTAAAGTATTATGTGATTTATTATTCCAGTAGTATAAATCAAAATAAAATAGCTACAGTTAATATAATAAAATAGCTACAGTATATAAAAGTAGCTACAGTTCTGCAGATAGTTATATTGATGGTATAGAATAAGGAAAGTGTAAATATTTTATTGAAATTGACTAAAGAATTATGCGGTTACTTTAATCACCTAATAATTCTGTCCCATTTGCTTATTTAATAGCTAGAGAAGTGCCTTTTTTAATGTGATTATTTTATTGAGTATAAATAAACAGTTTTGTGCATCCTCCTCCTTTCTGGTCCTCTCCTGTGATTGTGGAATTATCTACAGAGGAGAGATTATTTGTACTGATTGTGATGGCTACTCAATGTTACTTACACAAAAATAATGGATCAATTTTTATTTTCTAAGGAGCCTTTTGAGATAACAAGATGAATTAAAGTGCAAATTGCACCCGTGTAGGTTCCATATATAGATATAAGGCACTTTTTTACACAGTTAACCATTTCTTAATTTATCATAGCCAAAAGATGTAGAGATCTAATTGTATAAAGGTTTTTTATGTCTCGGTATCTTGAGGAATCCTAACAAGCCTTGACACAGGCACTTATTTTATAATCGCTGAGACACATAAATTTTATTAATTTGTCTATCTAGACTGTTTGTTGCTATACAAAACAGAAATGATTTATTTGAAATGTTTATTGATTTACCAAGTTACATAATCAATTATAATAAAGAGTTAGTCCGTTAGCACAATACAGTTTTATACTAGAAAATATATATCCAAACAAGTGAAGATGTTTTCGAAAATATTCCTTCATTTTCTTTAATTTTTTGCAGCAATTGATACATTTATTTGAAAAAATTTAAGTTTTGAAGTGAAAGTTTCATACTGTACTGTTTAAAAGAGACTGTGCGTTCTTTATAACAAATTCACAAATAATAATTGTATGTTAAATAAGTTGATTGAGTTTGAAGTTTAAAAATATGGGCTTGCATGCATATATATGACCATTTTATATGAACATCAGACTTATTCATTACTTTTCAAAATGTTTACATGTTAATTGAAATTCGCATCTTTGATATTAATTTATGGATTTTTTTGGAAAATCGGTTTTACAATTTTACTTAAAAACATTTGAAGAAATGTTCCTTTCATAAAGATAATTAAGAAAAAAATTAGTTAAAATGCCTTGATTTGATGCTTTGATCAAAATATGTTTGAGATTGATTAGATTTTAAAAGTTATTTGCATCTTATTCAGATAGGGGAAGTGTGGATTTTTTTAAAATTAAATTTTGCACATTTAGAACTGCTGTATTTATGTTAATCTGGATAATTTATAAACTCTCTACTAAATATTAAAAAAATGTTATTAAATAATCATTGAAATTATACACTTGTAATCATTTCTAATCAGCAATAAAAACTAAAAAGATAAGTCCATTTTGAACCATCATGTGTGAGGATGCCAACCTAATGGAAGAGGGCAATTATCCATTATATTTGTAGTCAGGTAATTGGATTAAGTGCTGACACAATTGAAATATTGGTCAACACAATGGAACACATTAATTTGTTCCTGCAAATAGAATTCAATGTCATAATTTAACGTTTAGTGAGTCATGCTTACTGTTAATTTTTGGAACGAAGTTCGAAAAGGGGACTAGACTTGCTTGTTTTCAAGTCTTGTGGATTAGTTAATTTTGGATTTCATTGTGTCTATGATTGATCAACCTATATCATAATATCTGTGTGCAGTTGTAAACATCTGCATTTTTGTTACTATTTCGATATTGCAGTATCTGTGTAATTCCCACTTTACTGCAATAAATTATGATGATCACCAGTTATCATTTAAATAACCACTAAGATGAATGCTCATATATACAATGTGGATTTGACCATTTGACATTAAGTGAATCCTTATATACTAGATAGTGTTTCTCATCCGTGCACCAAAAATCAATTAACAAAATTCAGTAGTTTCGTCAAAGGAATAGTTTTAAATGGTTTGTAATTTCAAACATGATGTATTTTCACCGAGAATTCGCAGGCCAATATATGTTACCACATCAACACCTTCACGTAAATTTATTTTTTTTCTTAATTACAGGCAAATAGTCAATTAATTCTTATACCCGTGTCATAACAGTCATAACACAATACGACTCCCTGTAAAAGCGAAAAGCATGTTTCGATTTATTTATTCAAACATAGTTTGAATTGTAAATGTGTAATTTTAACTATTTTCATTTCTGTCTTTCAATAATGTCATACAATTTATAAATTAATATTCATATGTACTTATTTAGTATAATATAGGATGAAAGATATAATGATAATTTCCAAATATTGTGTGCGTGTGATAATTGTTTTTGAAATTATAAAATTTAAAATTGCCAAGTTTGTTCATATAATGTGATATTATCATTTTTTAAAATGCATTTTCAAATCACCTAATAAAACTAGAGAGGTGTGCAAGGTTTGATTTTAAAGCTCTCTCTGTAGTGTTTTGTAAGATATAACTTGCAATCAAAATTAAAAACTGTTTTATGGTCAGTTTACTTGCTCTGAAATACATTGTTTCAAATGTTGAACTCATAGATAATATCAACATATTTTCACAAATTAACCTGCTCCTCAAATTATTTTTAAGCATTTATTTCAAGGTTCTCTTCTTTTAAGAATTAGATTGTTCAATACTGCCCTATTGATTCAAATCAGATACCGTGAGATTAATGTAATCAAAATTTTGTAGGTTCTTTAATGATTTGACCTATAAACTTAAAGACTTTTGACCAAAGAAATTTTAATTTCCAAAATTTCCTTCTTTTTACTATTTTCTTCAATTCTAAAAATGAACATTTAATGCAGTTTATGTGAAATATACTATGTGAAACATGCGCTAAAGATACCATTAATGTTGGTTTTATGATAATTATATTTTAACCATATGGTAGAAAACTCAACTAACATTAATGGTATCTTTACCGCATGTTTCACATAAACTGCATTAAATGTGCATTTTTATACACTTTTCAAGGGTTGAGAAATGAATTCAATAATTAACAATTTATTTTACACTTAGATTAAAACTCCAAAATTTAATTTCAGTTATCAACACAATGGCAAATAGATTCAAACAATGTTAAATATGCAGCAAAACTAAATTAAGTAACAGGAGTACTGTGCATGATCCAATATGTCTAGTACATGTTCAAATATCATGAAACTTGAAAATTACTGTTTTGTTTACCCCAGATTTCTATTGTACCAAAAATGAAAACTTCACAGCAAGTGACCTCATCGTGATACCAAGATGAAATTTTGAGGATTAATTAATAATAGTATAAACAATTTTTGAAATTTTTAAAACAATTCTAAAAACGTGACTTTTAGAGAAATCTAAACTTTTAAATTTAATTTAAAAAAAGTTTCTTGATGCATGCTGCGTTACATATCACATTATAGTCTATAAAAAAGATTTAAAAAACTAGCCGGCTTAATTAAGTGAGCAGTAAATGCAGTTTTAAACAGTGTTTTTATAATTAGGTGCATTTAATAATTAGGCACACAACTGTAATATTTCTTTCGGCAACTGTATATGAGTAAATAAATAAAAATTTAAAAAAAGACGTGAAGTGTCGAGGGACAAATAAGAGAAGCAAAGCTTTTTATACATCGAATATAAAATTCAATGTTTAATTAGTAATTAACATAACATAATATCCACAGAGTACATAAATAATAGACATTTTTACGAATTATTCATCACACAACAAAAACACTTAACAAAAAACGGAAATACAAAAACAGGTTAAGTATACCAAATAACTATCCATGTGAGAGATTGATTTCTTTTCCCTACTACATGCATGTAGTACCAAGTATGTACATTCTCTCGTTGGGGCAACTAAACATATAAATTTAAAAAGAACGAAGGTGGAAGAGAGGCAGTGCTACGTGCTGCTTGTTGCATTTTGTCTCTCATTTACTTCGTCTTGCTTACTCACATGACAATGCATGCTGCACAATCAATAAAGAGCATTTAATCGCTGCATTCATTCCTTTCACTTTTTCTCAGTTAGCTTCCAACGCCAAATGTCCGTTAAGAAGTTTCACTTCAAAAAACAAAAATAATTAATTCAGAAGTAATTATGGAAATTGTCAAAGTGATTAGATGATGTGTTGTTAAATATAGGACTATAACTTTTCCCTGTGGCTTTCCCTGTGTGGTATTAAGAAAATATGCTCTTTATTACATACATATATGCAAATGCTCCATCTGCCATAATTCCCCACGCATTCAAAATACATAGGTACCATATATTTCTACTAATTTAGAAAATATTATATATATAAGATTCGAAAATATGTATAAGATTCGAAAAATATAGACAAGGATAAGCTTCTAAATAAGTAAATACGTCAAAGGTGTTTTGTAACTAAGTATATTTACTTGCTAACAGTGTAATTGACTCATCAGTTTTCACAATAAATATTCATGAATACGATGTTTAACAATATGTGTTGGCTATTGATTATGGGTGTGGCCACAAAGTTTTTCTATAGTTTCAGCATTAAATTTTTCATGCACGAACTTAATTTTTCTTCATAGCTAGTAATTAGTATTGTTATTACTATTATAATGTAAATATTTTAATCTGGGATATAAAAATTTAATTAAAATTTGTTGAATGTGAAAGAAAGATAAATAAGAAAATAAAATAACAACGTTTCACTTTTATTATTTTATTTAATGTCTATAAAGTGTGAAATTACAAATTAAAATGTAATAAATATGTTTCTAGTAATTGGAAAATGGAAAACCAACATGTATATGTTTGTTTTCGTTTCTAGAAATTATTTGGTTAAATATGAATTCCATTCTACCAGGTGTAATAGTTTTTAGTGAAATTTTTCTGAAACAACTGAAATATAAAGTACTGGTCATATGACTTTAAAAGTAATTATCATATTCATAGGTGTAGATGGGGAGATAGCGGTTGGTGTGACCCATCCCAGAAAAAGTCTCTCTAAACTAATTACTTTTTTTATTGGTCACCCGGATCAGTCCTCCCGCCCTTTCACCCCAGAAAAAATTCTGTCTACGTCTATGACTGATAAAAATAAAAATACCAAAGTGAATATATAAACATTTATAAAAGGAAAATACAAAATTTTACAATAAACATAAAATAGGTATAACTAAATTATATTATTCAATCAATGTCTTTTCCCAATCTTTTTGAACCACTCTGGGTCAGTATCGGTGTATTTATCAGGCCTTCCACCTGTATGATTGTAATGGAACTCTGAAACTCCTCGTCCTGGAACGCCATTGACAGTGTATTTTACAAGACGTTCTACCATTCTCGCATCCCAGTTAGGTGTGACGTAGTGTATTGTTTCGTAAACAACGTCAACCTGTACAAAAAGTATAAAACATTTTTTTCATTAGTATAGATCAATCTCCATGAGGAACACATTACAATATTAAGTGTAAGGAAGATAAAACCATGTGTATTGGGGTCATGTATAGGTACAATAACTGACATGGGTGTTACACACCGCATATTCGACATGGTAAGACAAACCATTGTAGTGTCACTTGATACAACAGTTCAAAACCTCAAATGTAAAGGGATTATAAAATTATAATGGTTTTTCATAAAAGATACAAATTTCACGTAATCTCATGTTTCGGTTCAATGTGAGTTATTGTTACCTTTATTCAAACCCCGTTAGAAATAATATGACGTATATATTGGAGATGATAATGAAACTGTAGTTTTATTAAAATGGTTTTTGTGTGATGCACACACAGGCATGGCATATCTGCTTACTGTTATTGCAAAATAACCATGAATTTCTTAACTGTAATATAATTTTATTATTAATAGAATATAAAGTAGAATTTGTAAATTAGGATAAAGATAGCCTTTTAAATGAAGTTTAATATAAAAAATTTTTTGTCTGTATGACTATCCCTGTGTAATTTCTTTTGGTCCTGGTGAGAATTTTGATTCTAAACTAGTTTGCTTCAGATATTTTAGAGATAGATTAATTAGAGACCATCAAAGAATTGGTTTTTAGATTCTTTTACATGCTCGATCTCATAAACGGCAATAACTGGGAAGTTGTAATTTGCATTCAATATTACATTTAACTTGTATTTGAAACACAAAAATAAAATGGTTTTAAATAATTATTAAAACAAGAAAAACATAATTTTTACTACCCAAAGATATATTTTAGCAATATATTAAGTATCTTTAAATATTTAAATTTTTATATGTAAATAAGTCTGTACAAAACCCTACTAGCAAGAGTTCCACTAGTATTTAACAGGTTATTATCCAACTTGTGCAGTATTACATAGAGGGTTTTGGCAAAAAGGTTATTATTCAACTTGTATAGTATTACATAGGAGGTTTTGGCAAAAGGGTTATTATTCAACTTGTGCATTATTACATAAGAGGTTTTTGGCAAAAGGGTTATTATTCAACTTGTGCAGTATTACGTAGGAGGTTTTGGCAAAAGGGTTATTATTCAACTTGTGCAGTATTGCATAGGAGGTTTTGGCAAAAGGGTTATTATTCAACTTGTGCAGTATTACATAGGAGGTTTTGGCAAAAAGGTTATTATTCAACTCATACAATATTACTTATGAGGTTTTGGCAAAAGGGTTATTATCAACTTGTGCAGAATTACATAGGAGGTTTTGGTAAAAAAAAATTTTATAAGTAATTTTATACAAGAATGTGATTTTTTAAAATTGTTCATCACTGTTTTAACTTTTTTTGCATAATAAATAGCTAACACAAATATAATATTTAGTAAGTAGTTTGCAACATGTTTTAAACTACTTACCAAATATTATATTTGTGTTAGCTGTGTTTCAGACTATACTAAAGCAATACGGGTTTAATTCATGAGAAATAGAGACAGTGAAAGAATTGAGTCATTAACTATTTATTAATATGTTAAAATTATCTCACCTGTACAGTGTAAACCTCATCAGCAGCTTGAAATCTATAAGCATAATCACGTGGCGCTGATCCGTTTTCCCCATGTTGGTACAACTTTAGATCACACCATTTCACGGGATGCACTTCACCATTCGGTAAACAGACCACGCCCACTTCAAACCTGTATTTCAAGTGATGGGATTTATTGAAACATTTTTAAATATTTCTTGTACATGAAACATGTTTCAACATTTCTTTTTCACATCCTTGGGTTTTAAAATATAAAGAAAAAAAAAATTAATTTTTTTCTAAAATTTTCTTTTTTTTCTAAGATTTCTAAGATTTAATTTCTTTCAAATTTTTTTGGTTTATTTTTAAAATTTTCTAGATATTATATCCAAAAGACAAAAGAAGTCCACAAAAAATGTGTAAAAATCTAAATATAACACAATTCTCAATGATCTAAACGTCACACAGTTTCCAATTCAATTAATGCTAGTAATCTAAAATTATTTTGAAAACATGAATTTTTTTGTCTGACATGACATCTACATTACATTTGAAAGAAACTATAATCAGCTGTTGAGCAAATAAAAAATCTTTAGCTAATATATCTATATCTAAATTTTTATAATGAATGAAATTATATAGGAACATACTCAGTTGCTGTGCTAGGTTGACAAATAACACCGACCGATGCACATAAACCATTCTCCAAGAATATGTGATGAAACGCATATCTGTGCATGAGTGTCCAATCTCTTTTGTGTCCTATTAGATACAAAAAAAAAAATTTAATTAAAACGCTGAGTTATAAATCATTTCAAGAATTTTATATTTTGTTATAGCTATAGGAGATATTGTTTTTTACCTAAAAGCTAACCTAAAACTTATAAGCCATATTTAGGCAATTGTTGTTAAAGTTAAAAATGAAAAGATAAAAAGTTATTAAAAAAAGAAGCAAAATTGTCACATTAGACACCTACTCAAGGTTATAATTTTGATAATGGGTCCCAAAATGGCAAAATTTATTTCAGTTGCAGACGTTTGGGTACTTTGCACAATGAATATTTTTAGAAAATTTTATACCGTGATGTGAGATTGCGTCTGAGATTGAGTAGAAAATTTTTTTTTAATTTTTGGTCTGTATGTCTATCCCTCTGTCTGAGCTTCATGCAAAAACTGCTGTGCTGTTTTGATTGTACCTTCACTGGGATGATATTTTGGGTAGATTAAAGTTTAGGCTATTTTTGTCCCTGTTGAATATTTCCTAAAGAACATTTTGTACGTCTGTTTGTCCGTCTGTTAGAATAAAACACAAAAACTGCTAAACTGACTGAAATGACACTTGAGATTAAAATTAAAATTTAGATAACTTTTTATTTCGATTGAATATTTCTTAAGGGAATTGATATTCTATTATTAATGGTAGCGCAGTAAAAATCATCATAGGTTTAATAACTGATGAATAGAAATTGCCGAGAATGTCACAGTGACACAGTTTAAAATTTAGGCTATAAATTACTTTTATTCTGGCCAAAGGCAATTTTGTTATGCAAACATTAGTTAGGAAACATTAGTTACAGAAAGGACACTTGTATATAATAAAATATAAAAAAATTCATATTGATTATACGAGAAAGTTGTGGTTAACAATTAATCAATTATAAACTTTACATTTGATATGCTCATGGGCATTGTTCTAAAATATAACTACATGTATGAATATATTTATTCGTTAAATTGTCACAAATTAGTGAATTACGCAAGGTGGCTAATACCTTTCTGTATTTGTTTATTATTCCCACATTAGTTTATTATCTAGAGCCCAAAACAGTATATTAATACGGTAGTTGACTTATTCTAAATTTTGATATTTTTCATACAATATTGTGAAATATAAGTTAATTTAAAAATTCAAGAATTGATTGAAAAATAAGCCAGTTGTAGGCTTCTAAATTTGAAGATACGGATAGAGTTGGGTATATCCCTGTCTCTTTTCCTCTCGTAGAATATAATGTGCAATATTAAAAATGACCTCACAACACAGTATTGCCATCCTTCTCTAAAGGTTAAATTTAAACTTTTATAACTCGGTCAATTTTTTAGCTTTTACTTTGAAATTATGATTAATGAAATAAAAAAAATTAGTCAAATACCCAATTTTTATAAAATAAAAATTAAAATAATTATCTTTGAAATTGTGAATATGTTAAAGGAAGGTTTTGCCTTTTCTATACATTCCCTGAAGTAAATTTTTTTATATTATAAATAGATTTGTCATTTTGTTGTTGCAATTTAAAGCAATAAAGCATTATTAATTTTGCATATCATTTGTTTTTTTTTGTTTTTATGAAAATAACTTAAAAATGTTTTGGATATGAACCAGTTACGATAAATAATTTTTGATTCATTAACTTCATCATACTTAACAATAACTTCATCTTTCTCTCCTTGCTAAAAACGACTATTGTCTTTAGGTTATCATATTTAGATCACTTGTATGCAGCCAATCGAGTGAATAAACATTCTAAGAGCTTTCTATATAACAAATTGACAGCTACTCTCACTTCATATACGTACCAAAACTATGGTCACGGAATCCTTGAAGTTCTATCGAATATGTTTCCCCTTCAAGTTCAAACTTTACATTCCATGCACCAAATTGATCCATATGAGATTGATGTGCTCTGTAATAATTATATAGTTTTTAATAACAATTTATATCAAATATTAATGAAGTAAAATTACCATTAGAATAGTATTGCATGATATTATTACGAAATTTATTGTCGGCTTTGTTGAAAATGTCATTAGCAGAGAAATGTCAGAAAAGCATTTAAATTAGGGAATTTGAAAAATATAGCATGAGTAGAAGAAATAAAGATCTGCATAAATCAGAGGCTCTTTATATGTTTAATCACTAAAGGTCACCATAACTGTTTTGTTGAATGATAATATGACAATATAAATTAAATAATATGTTATACGGTATTTCGTTCCATCGATTTTCAATTCTGTTCTTGTTGAATTCATAGAAATGATTATATATTTAATAATTTCTGTGTCTAGGTAGATGACCATAAATATGTAGACATTATATAAGTGCTAAATTACTTTTTTAAGGCCTCAAAATAACCTCGATTCCAGGGTTCTTTTGCAATGGATCTCACAATGGCAGGCCCGTATAATTCGGAGTCATAGTCAAAACATTTCCACTTTGCAATCCATTCACTTTCGAAGTGTACTTGTACTTTCTTCTCTGGATCTGACTGAAACCTGAATTCAATGAATGGTTCATTCAAATATGAAAATGATAATAAAATATATTATTAGAATACTATTTATATCTTTATTTATGATATCTGTCATGGAATTAGTATTGAACAGATTTTATAGATTTAAAAACAGCACCACATAAAATACAGAATTTGGACATGTTTGATTCGATTGCCATTGGCTAATAGTAAGCAGGTGATTTAGTTCCACACTTAGTTGATTCCTGAAAATGAGTAACGAGAAACACTAATGTAGTGTAATGTAAGTTATAAACGTGTAAGTATACAAATAACTTTTGCTACACATTCAAGAACATATCCTGTAGTAGCATGTTCAACATTATAATAGATTTCTTTGTAAATAAATGAATATATATATATATATATATATATATATATATATACATCGTGGCAACTTTGTGCATCCTTATGTCCGTCTTTTAGTCTGTTAAAAACTTCTAATTTCTGAATGAAATAACATAAAGGTCTGAAATTCACCCACGATATGTAGTTCTTTGGCTTATAACTATAAATGGTATTAAAAATAACATAAAATTGTATTTGAGTAAAGTAGATTTGTTTTTTTAATTTTTACACTGAAAAACAATAAATTTTCCATTTTTAAACCCATTTCGTTATCAGGTCTATTTCAAAAATGGCATTAATGACTGTACTTTGAATCTAATATTTTCGTATCCTGTGTTTAAAAAAAACTACCAAAAAATCTAAATATAAGAAATGTTATAAGTAATATAACCAAAGTGTTTTTGAGAAATTCTCCCTATTTTAATGCCTTTGAAAAGCCACAAGGCAATATATTTAAATAATGATGCCTTATGTCTTTGAAAGGCCACAAGGCAATATATGTAAATAGTAATGCCTTATGTCTTTGAAAGGCCATGAGGCAATATATTTAAATAGTGATGCCTTATGTCTTTGAAAGGCCACAAGTCAATATATGTAAATAGTGATGCCTTATGTCTTTGAAAGGCCACGAGGCAATATATTTAAATAGTGATGCCTTATGTCTTTGAAAGGCCGCAAGGCAATATATTTAAATAGTGATGCCTTATGTCTTTTAAAGGCCACAAGGCAATATATTTAAATAGTGATGCCTTAAGTCTTTGAAAGGCCACAAGGCAATATATTTAAATACTGAGAAATAAAATTAATATTTGCAAACAGTTTGATGGAAACACTATGTAACCAAAATATTCAAATATTTATGTACTTTCAAGTGTGAACAAAACCCTTCTAGTTAGAGTTCTTCTCATATTTAACAGGTTTTTTAATTATTAATGTTATCATTAACGGATTAAAGACTAAATCTAAGTAAATTTTTCATTTATACACTCATGCATACTAAAGTAAATTAGGTAAATATTTAGGTAGAATCTGACGAAGATTCAGTATGAAATTATAATAAGATAAAAATAATAAATAGAGTTGTTAATAAGTAAATAAATTAAAATTACTACATATCTAAAATAAGTATATAAATGATACTTATTTACATCGTTTCGATGTGTCTTAGTCAATGATGTATAGAGTTGAATGCTGTACTTTTGATACGCATATATAAAGATGATAAGGTCATAGGCCAATTTAAGTAAAATGATAATAACATTCAGGTTGTCTACTGTTTATTTACATACTTATATATATTAAATATGTTCTCAAGGTCAGGTTTAAGCAAGATTATAACACATTAATATTTATATGAATCTATGCTTGGGTGATTGAACAGTATAGAAGTGTTTGCTAAATCTTTAAAATCAAATTTGCCATTGCTTCATCAACTGCATTCTTTATCTCTGTTATAAGAAACATAGAAACAGAACTTATTTTTCCCAAATGTGGCTTCACAGAGCTCTAGAGATTTATAGATAGAGCATTAGATATTTGTCATCGGTAACTCCCAAAAAATTAAAGATTTGTCAGTATTTTTATGTTTATAGTCTATATTTAAAACAAAATTCAAGTGTTGGAGGAGTGAAGCTAATGAAAAAAAAATTATGGTGAAGTTATAATTTCTCTCAGATATTAAATTTTAAATTGAATATCCATTAAACACTTATGAAAAGTCTTTTATGAAAATACAAAAATAATCCTATTTACACAAATTAATTCTGTTAGATATGAAAATGTTAAAATTAAAAATTGATATCTATTGGAAATGCTGACATGCTGGCTTTGTTTGGGTGAATGTTTTCTATTCCTTAGATGCATATTGGTTTAGCATAATGTTTTATATTTAATGATGTATAAAGGTGTGTGCTATCCATTGAATGTGTCTTCGAAATTGAAACAGTAGCTTTTGGATTATAAATAAATGTAAAGACAAAAGTATATTTTTATGCATTGTTTTCTTGGAATCTATAAGGAATCCATGGAAAAGTTAAAATTATAATGAAAATTTAGAATTAGATTTAAATGAAGTTAGTCAAATCAAACTATAAAACAGTCTCACTTCAATTTAGAAGTTATATTACACTAATATAAAAAATACTGCGTTACAGCCACAATCATAATTTTTTGTAATCTTCTACCAGAAATTAAATAATAATGAAATGTTCAATCAAATGCCATCTAGTAACTAACTTAGAAACTACAATTCAAATATTCTGTTACGTAACTTGTGGATGGGTTTCAAAACCTGATTGATTGAATTTACATAAAAAAGTAGCCTGTGTGTTTAACTTGGAAAACATGTTTATAAAATTTCATTGAAATCTGGTCAACTTTTTAAAAATGGCTGAGTCAAAGATTAAAAATTTACTTTTATAATATTAAGTATAAACATTCTTATTGGCTCATTGAAGTCCAATATTGGACATAAACCTTTCCTAAACTCTCCACCTGTTTCTGATGATAGTCTCGTAACTCAGTGCTTATGCTTTAGTTGCCAGCTATTACCTAGATATTATTATGAATGCCAGTTTTCTGCCTTGAGACCTCATTTCTGATGTATTCTTGAAGAGACATATGCAAAATAGCTCTTTTATTGCTCTTTACATAGCTTTCAGTTAGATACTATTATGTAGGTGAGCTTTCATGTTTTGCATATGTGGACAGTATGCACTAGTTGTAAGTTCATCTTTTGATATGTCTTAAGATATAGTTTGAGTATTAGAATAACCAATCGTATTTGATGACTGGTTATGGATATTTCTTATGGTTATTAATTATGATATGGGTATCTGAAGCAGTCAAAAGAGATAACTTACCACATTTCTCCATCGTAAGAGACACTCCATTTCTTCATTGGCTCTATTGGCTTCATTAGTAGACCCTCGCATCCAAATTGATCAGGCTCAGCCCCAAACAGAACAGTATCTGGTATCTTCTTGCTACATAGCAAGCCTTTGCCTGGTATCTGTTGTAGTCAGATAAAGTATTTAACTTAACTTGTGAGAATAGTTTATCTATAATAATTTCATAATAATTTTATAATAATTTCAAAAACCCTAAAAGTACTACCTTCTGCTTCTACTATCCTTCTGTTTCTTCACAATTATTGCTTCAAGTTCTAAAAATTTATATTATATTGTTAAAAGTGCTCAGATTTTGCTGTCCTTTCTGGGAGTAACCATTGATAACTTATTAGTTTCAATTACGAACATTTAAGCTATTTCAAATCTTGAAGTTGTAGCGTAATTTGACCTTCCATTTTATTCAATTTCCAATTACTTTTTAATATTAAACTGTTTATAGTTTCTATTATATTTTGATTTCAGAAAATCTAAAACTTTAGGTGTAAACTAATACAATTTAACATTTTCATTGGCATAAAAAAGAATTAAAACGAATTATATGCGATGCGTAAAAATTAAAATTTGCTGTTCTACAAGAAATAAAATTCTAAGAGAATATGAATGAAATTAAGATATACAAAATAGTGTGGAACGAATTATTTCATAAAATAAAATAATAATTTTGTATTAATCATTTTGTATAATCAAATAATAAATAAATAAAAAACATTTACACTACACTACAAGCTTAAAATTTTAAACCACATTCATTTTATTAGGAAATTTAATTATCATGTAATACTCTTTAGGACACTTTAATACACTTTACAAAATACACATAAATAGCAAAAAACTACCAATGACTTGGATTTTTAATCAATTTTATGTAACAAAATATGTCAAATTGTAAAAAAATCCTTATATTTTATTACTTTTTTCACGGGTAAGCTATCAATTCATCAATTGTATCTTGTATTCATTGAAGGAAAAGTATTCTGCAGCAAAATTCTTTCATAGTTTTCTGTTCTCATCATACCATTGATTCGCATCATATATCTTGTTCAATGATCTGAGAAACAACTCCAAACTAGCCACTATCATAATTGACAGTTGGCACCAGGCAGTCTGGAAATATCTTTTGTTTGACATTACGTCTTACTTAAATCTCTTTTTGGAAACAAATATTTTAAACTTTGATTTGTCAGTCCAACACACATTTTTCAAATATTGAATAGTGTAATCTAAATGCAAGAAGGCATTGTTTCTTTTGTTTTGTAATTAACAAATTAATTAGCACAATTTTTGGTGACATAGGATTTGATCAAGATTTGTTCACCATGGTACTAACTTTTGAGATTGTAACGTATCTATTCCCTTTCTAACAATAATGGAATTAACTTCACTCGAAGTTGTACCTCTTGGCCTTCCTTAGTGTAGATGATCTTGATTATCAGTGTGTACATATCAAACAAAGGTGCGGCAAACACAAATTTTACTAATGATGACAGTTTTACATTTCGCCATTGCAATTTAGGCTTGCTATGTAGCCAATGAAGAAATGGAGTGTATCTAATGATGGACATTTAAAAAAAAAAGATGATAAAAGAATTGAGACTAGAAGTAGTGAAAAGGTAAGTAACTTTATTTAAGTTGTATTAAACAAAAAGATGTCTGTTCCAGCAAGTGGAACAATCATTGACTTTAGGTAATGATAGAAGAACTTAAGAAGGGATCTACTAAAAAAAATCACAATTACTTTACTAACTCTTGTACCGCACTCGTTGATATTTTGGAACAATACTTTAATTGTGTCTTAGCCCTTCGAAGATGCAAAAAATGTTATATTGATATACTTAGCTAATAACAGAACATGTAGTTCTGCAGATTTTTATTTTGTTGCTAATATTTTTATTGGCTTTAGGGATAAAAAAAGTTGTCCTTTTGGTTGGCAGTGTATATAATGGATTTATGTAAACGACTATGTAAAAATAAAACAGTTTATGCAGCTATAATCATGTAAAGGAATTAAGGGGATTATTAAAACTAAGCAATTTAGTAAATATTAACAATATGCCACGTATAAAAGCAAATCAAGATAATAATATAAACTCACAGCAATATAAAACAGCCCATGACATACACCCATTTGTCGTCTTTCGCACCCAGCTATCGCATAGTAACCATCACTATTACTTCCAATGAAGAAGACGGCATCAAAAGCCTGTAAGGTTATAAGATAAAAGCTTTTAATTTACAATACGCTATTTTATAATGAATTATATTAATTCGATTGGCACATTAAACAATAACTTCGAGAATGCACCCCTAGTCATCCTACCGTATCTCAATAATTTTATTTTAATAACATATAAATATAGAGAGGATACTTTTATTGTTTGACACTTGATATGATCCTATATAAATAAAACAACAATTAACATTTTTAGTTTCGATTTCACCAAATTACATTATGATTTTTATCACCAGGAATGTATTTATTTTCTCAGACTCAAATGAATATATATACATTTATACTTTCAGACTAAATTTCACAAAATAGGTGTGACAGAGCTTCATATCACACTTATGTATGGATAAGGCAGTCCATCATGTCTGAAGGTCTTTGTTTTTATGTGCCGCCACACAAAAGGTGACGAAGACTCTCTTCCAGGTGGTAATTGTGTTGTTACAGTCAAGATTTGATGTTTTGGTGAGCAAAATTAATAACTTCCATGTATAATGTTTTCCATAAAACAAAAATTAAGGGCATTAAAAGAATTTGTAGTTTAAAAGGTTCTTGTTTTAAACATGACCTACTCGTCAACACACAACATTTTGACGAGTAGGTTAACACACAACCTACATGTAAGTATATGCTTGCACCTATATTGTGATTATATTTAGAATGTCAACTTCACTGATAACAGCCACTTCTTAAATAAAACATAAACTTTAAAAAGTTATATGGCTGACTTAAAATGTAAAACACTTACTAATGGATGATCTGAAAGTGGTTGAGCCTTGTCATGTTGGGCGGGATCACTTATAGCCTTTACGCCCTGTCCAGCTCTCACTTTGGTATACACACTTTTTGGATCAATAACATAGTCTTTGGCTGTAAACTAATAATAAGATTTTTATAAATTAAATTATATTTAAATGGGAGTAAATATATTTTTAATAAATGTTTTTTATATCTTAATACACTTACCTTCCTATAGTAATACATACAAAAGAAAAGTAAATACTTTAAAGGATAAAATTTTCCCTTTTGCGTATAAATCCCAAATATTGGTTTAGGATCTTTCTTTTGGTTGTAAAAATAAAATAATATAATTAATGAACCAATAAACAACGTTGTAAGTACTGCCATGTCAACAGATTAAATAACACTGTAATAAGTGACAGATACACAGAGTTCAAGTTTTTAATCAACACTTGATAAAAATACAATCAGAACTCTGATAAGAATGTAAAGTAAAGAAACAATGTTTTAGTGTATTTGTTATCTTCTTATTTAATGGTTCCTATTAATTTACCGCTTCGTCAAGTTGGAACTTCTTTACTTAACAAGTGGATAGGTAGTTTTAAGACTATTTATTTATTTTACACAAAAAAATATTTATCTATTATTCTATGTTTATAATGCGTATATATACATGAGATAAACATAATGTATATGTGTGACATATAATAAAATCAATTTTGTAATTGAAACTCTATTTTTATTAAGTGCCGGCATGTAATGAAATTGTTTAATGTATTTATATATTCTTAAAAGATTTCAGATTTTGAGGGTTACATACTTCAAACCGAAGAGAGAAACCTTTATATAATTTGTCTGGCCATACCTGTCTGGCCGATTTAACAACTTAATTTTTTTTTAAAAACTTTAAATTTTATGTAATAATACTTCTTATAAAACTATACATTTTGCACTAGTTAACTTTTAATAATATTTATATAAGAATTAAAGAATGGGTAAACAAAGCAATAAAAAATTTTTTGGAACGAAGTTCTTTCACACAGGCTCAGTAGAGCAAACTGGCAGAAATTGTCACGTAAGGAAAAACCTAGAGGGGGCATAACGCTTTAGACGACCTTTCCCTCTCTTTCTACCTGTCTCTTTGTCTTTCTATTATTTACAGTTGTTTGTATGTGTGTTCGTGCGAGTGTCAACATTCGAGCAGCAAGCATTGTGTGCGGTCAGCTGTAGAACCTCAATTCTAAACACATGTAAATATTATTTAAACTTATTTTCTTTATTCTACTGGCTTTCTATTTCAACCAAATATCTGCCGAGATTGTTTCAGTGAATTTAACAATTTATTATATTCATTTAAATTTTTGAAATATATAAATTTAAAATAAAAATAAAAAAGTTTTAATTTTTAATATAACTAAATTTAATTCTAAAAGTAATTTTAAATTTGTTTTAATAAATAAATTTAAAAATAATAAATTGAGAAAACATCAAATTTTTAGAAGAATAAAATTGAATGTTAAAATTAATCTCAAATTTTATTTATTTTTGAAATAATTAAAATAAAAATAATTAAGTATAAACTTATCAACTTTAAATTTAATTTGATTGGTTTAATAAAAGAAATTAAAATAATAAAAAACATTAAATGGTAGAATAATAAAATTTATTATTAAAATTAATATTAAATTTAAATAAATTTTGAAAATATTTTTAAAATAAAAATATTTTAATTTTAAAATGCTTAAAGTCAATTAAAGTTGAAAAACTTTAAATGACTTAAATTTAAAATTGATTTTAACATTAAATTTTCTTATTCTAAAAATTTTTTTTTTTTTATTTCTTCAAACAATCTAAATAAAGTTTAATTAAAATGAAAATAAATTAATATGCTGGCAATTTATTGTAATTTATTAATTTTTAGTATTTTGTTGTTTTTTTTCTTATTTAATTTTTTTTTATATGCAATTTATAATTCACTATTTTGTATTTAATTTTTTTTTAATAAATGACTATATTTCCTAAAATATTAAATGAAATTTATTGATTTAAATCCTTACTTTACACTTTTGCTTTGAAGAAATGATAAAAAATAACATAAAATATGCAAATTAGAGACAGAGAGAGAGTATTGAGTAAAAGAGGGCTGCGCTTTTTGGCGTGACAAAAATACACTAATATAATCAACAGAAATCTACATATTAAACCATGTTTAGAGTTGAAAAAATAATGTAAGGAACTTCATTCCTGATGGTGGTACCCCGATCGCACAGTTTTTGTTTTTTAAATTTTGTATATCATGTGGGATATCATTTGAAAAGGTTTTTATGAGAAATATTAAAATATTTTTTCATAATGTCTATAATCCTAATTTGTTTTCTATAATTCTAAATTGTGTATTTAAAAACTATTCTAAAAAATATTCCTATATTTTAGAATATATTGATGATATGGCATTCCCTGCTCTTATTTTCAGAAATACAAAACTAAAAATCATGGAAAAATAGGAATGGTAAAATCTGACTAGAAGACTACAGGAAAACTACAGTGGTTGTCCTAGATCTTATAATTTTTTTAAATGTGCACCATGTTTTTATGTCTGTGAAAGGTACTATATTGATGTTGTGAAAAATAAATATTTGTTAATATTTCAATAGAAGTAATATCATCCCTTATAAGTGCTTAAATGTGTATGTTGTGCGAGTTCTACCTGTACGTATTGTTGTGTGAGTTCTACCCGTACGTAACAGGTTATTATTATAAAACTTGCTTTACCCATTTTTTTCACAAATTTCCTTGATTAAATCTAGGAATTAAGTTGAAATCCTTCATTTAATTTTATTGTGGATGTAAAATATCCATTGATTCACGGGGAGGCAGGAGCTGCAGGGTGAGGAGCTCGATCTCCATGTAAAGCTTTGTTTGGAAATATATCCTGAGGGCAGACTTGCATTTATCAATTTTTCTTTTTACCTTAATATCGCAACTGAAGATAGAAGAAGACTTACAGACGGTACTCAAAATGGAAAAAGCAAGAGTTGAATCTTATTTTTTGATTCAGATCCTAATCATGAAATATTACAGCCACCTAATCAATAACATGAGATCCCTACAACCATGAGATTCCTAATTCTTTATTATATAATGAAGAATCTAAAAATTTGATTCGTGGAGTAGGTAAGGAAATATAATGGGTTAAATAATTGCTTGAAAATTAAAAGAAAGTTCAATCAATATACCTATGTGTAAACTAACGGAAACAACGAGGGCTATGTATCGCAACTATAGTTTGTATATGGAATGAGGTGTTACAAAAGTTGAGTGCGAGAAAGTATATGAAAATTTAAAGAGAGCTAAAGATTTGGATGAATAGTTGGATGTATGGCTATAATGGAAATATCTAAAGTAAATAGTATTCCATTACACCCTAGAAACGTTATAATTAAAGTTCCGCATATGCGTAATGACCTGTTTCATATTGAGTCATCCATGGGAATGCTCAAAGATTTGTTGCAAAGTTAGAACTTTGCAACAGAATCAGGTTTCTGTCGGTATTGAAATGAATGATTTTGTATTTCAAGCAGAGTATACTTTAAGGCAGTTTTCTGCTAAAGTTTCTGTGTTTGGTAGAAAAGTTTTTTAAAAATATTGACATGC
This sequence comes from Druceiella hillmani, assembly GCA_039881145.1. Classification (NCBI taxonomy): domain Eukaryota; kingdom Metazoa; phylum Arthropoda; class Insecta; order Lepidoptera; family Hepialidae; genus Druceiella; species Druceiella hillmani. The sequence goes on along the minus strand of JAYKKI010000015.1, from coordinate 9,900,530 downwards.
AAAAGTCAATTCTAACCAAATGCCTGTGCAAAAAAAGATACTATGTAATTTGAAGTAGCAATTCTCAAATTCGTTTCAAAATAACTATTAGGTTATTTTTTCTTCGAACTTATTTTGTTTTATAACCTATTATCATTTTTTAATATGATCTTTGTAAGATTTAAGGTTAGTACAGGTAGGTGTGTTATTATTACCATAATTCAAAGGAAAGTTTTTCACTTAAATAAATAAGAAAAGTATCTAAAGATTTATAATAGCGTAAATAAGTCCCAATTGTTGCTATTTTATTTATCACTAGCTGTACCCCACGGTTTAACGCACGTAATTACTATCAATAAAAACGCTAATAGATGGCGTTGGCAGTACCAGTGTCATAATATTCACCAAGTCGGAGTTTTTTTTTAATTTGTAGTATTCGGATAAAAACCCTATATGTTACTCAAGGGTTTACACTATTACCATACCAAATTTCATCAAAATCCGTGTAGTAGATTGCATATGATTGAAGAACAAATTAACATACAGACAGACAAAAATTCTAAAAACATATTTTTTGGCTTATATTATCATTTTATATGCTAAATAAATCACTCTTTTTAAAATATTTTTTATGTATGGAATTCAATCTATTACAATTTTATTACATGTATAGATGATAAATTTTAATTTTTGAAAAATGGTGTGTAAAGTAATGGATTTGAAGAACTTGTTTCAAAAAGAATGATTTTAAAACTATGCAACTTATTTTATTGTAATGATTTATAGTTAATCAACAATTTTTGGTCCACGTAATAGACTCTTTGGAAAGTCTTAAGGGATGATGGGATCCTTCCATACACGGCTTGTTTTCTATTGATGTCTCAAAATTATCCCTTCTTCTAGTGTTGATTGTAGAACCTTTTAAGGATTCCCGAACCTTGGAAATCTACTAGTCTCATCTATCTGGTTTTTCAGGGCTGTATTTCCTGAGTAGTTAAATATAAAAGCTTTAAAACTTTGCAAGACATGTGCCAGTTCCATAAATAAAATTTTGTTAATTTTAATTTATAATCCTAATTTTATGATTTTTAACAATAAGTTGTATTTACCAATTAGCAAATAGGAAATATATGTCCATAAATTTCAATTCATCAAATTTTCACATTGTCTTCTAATTTTGTAAGCATTAGACATATTTCCCTACTCTATGGAATATTTCAAATTTTATTCTGGTGTACATGTAGTATCCTATTCTAATTTTAGGAGGGATTTTAATATTTAACAGTTAATTAATTATTACATTTCATGATCATTTTCTTCTCGAAAATTATGTTAATTTTTCCAAAATTTCACAGCGAAAGGTATATCTAAAATGATATGACTTAAATGTGTTATATATATATAATATGGTATATCTAAAATGATATGATTTAAAACCTCATTAAAAGCACATTATTAATAAAAATAAGAAAAAAGTAAAATGCATAATATTTCATTAATTTATTTTTTGTTTAATTTATTATTTTTTTAAATTTATTAATAATTACAATATTGTATAAACTAGTATTAAAGTAATTTTATACATTAAATTAATTTTATATATTAAAGTAATTTTATCAAAAAGACATTTTGACAATTAAACGATAAATATATAATCTTAAAAATTTGGAGACACCATTAATCTGTTATAGTTATGAAAATATGGCGATGAAAATAATTTTATCGAAAATAGTTCCTTTTGATCAGAGCCTTTATTACCAAATAACTTACTATACCTTTTTAGTGCACATGTGCTAGCTATCTAGAGATAACACACGTATTTGACATATTATTAGAAAAACTTACATTTTGTCTCTTAACAAGTTCAGAGCATTGGACATTGCTAGTCCACATGGGTTATGATGGAAAAAAACTTCAGGTTGATATAGTTTTTTTCTTCTTCAACTCTTTCATTTGTTTTACTCTTTTTCATCTAAAGATATAAATTATTACACATCTTTAATCAACAAAAATGTGTTGTTATAAGTCAATACAGAGTAGAACATATTGATATTATAGTGTATTGAATATTACAATAAGATGATGTATTCAAGAAATTTTAATGGTAAATTTAGCTATGTAACTCGTCTTTGTCGACAACGTTATGAACATCAAGCCAGACAAGAGAGTAGAGATACTATTTTTTAATAGCCCCAACGATTTTGAGATAACGGAACACGCAGATGTTCTGGGGTAGTGGTCACCTGTAGATATAAGCCGAGTTGCTGTAGAATGTATACATGATTCAATTCACAACAACCCTTCTTTGAGTAAAAGAAGATCACGCACTGGCTAGTATTTAATAATGACAACCGGCATCCATATCATTACTAAGGCGTGAGGTATCCATCATCACAGAATTATATAGCTTGATTGGCTTATTGCCAAAGGTTGGTATAAAATTTTGGCATGGAGAGGTTGGATTTTAAGGTTGAAATTACTTTGCTTTCGACGAAGCAAATTGTTCTAAAATTATTTAATGGGTAGCTGAGAGTTGTTTCATTGTGAAAGTTTATTTAATTCACATAATGAGAGCACATTTGGGCATTGCAAAATCTATATTTAATCATTATAAATAGTTTCAAAAACTTGTAGACGGAGTATAAATAAGTGTATGAGTGTAATCGATCTAATTTTCTTTCTCGGTCTAATTTCTTTATCGCCGTGAATGCTTGCACCAACATATTTTCTAATTCTGCAGCACAACTTGCAAGACTTGCTTGAAGAACTACCCTTGAGTGCTATATGAGCTATATGATACCAATATGATGGGACACCCATGCATTACAGTCCCAATATACAAGCCAATTTGTCGTCACAATACAGAATTCACTGTGTTGGCTGAGGTGGGCCAATGTCAGGGCCGTCTTGATCTCCAGGTTATATTCCACTGGATGTTTATATGTGAGTTTCAGTTAAGAGTGCTGTTTACTCTAAAACATTCATTTAATCACATAAAAGACATTGGCAGCCTGAAATGTGTCAAAAATTGTATTGTTTATAATCACCTTACTTTGTACTCAGAAATTCACAGTCATCAGTTTGCTATATCAATTCAAATACATACATACACATGTATAAGAAGGAACAAAATATAAGTTTTTAAATCATACACATCATTTCATCCATAGATCCATCAATTGTTTAATGTAAATATATCTATATATCTATATATTATCAAACAAATAAAATATTTCTCTAACTATAAGTCTATTTACCTCCCAAATATTATATAAAAATAATAAAGATATGTAGTAAAAATTTAATTAGACATACAAAAGCATATTTATATCCACATTTTAATGCAATGTTACGATATCTATCATTTGAGATTATGCAAAATTTATTTTTATAATTTTTTTCTTAATATGTTCTACATGATAACAATAATATATGTTTAATATTACGTGCATAAAATCAAATAATTTAGTTTAAAATTATAATTTTCATGAAGAGATTATTCTTGCAATATTGCCAAGTTGAATGGTCGTCATGTTTTAAACTTATAGCTATAGACAGCGAATAAAACTTAAAGATTTAAAATCAAAATTTAGCTGCAAGGAATATAATCTGCAATTCTCTTATTGCATTTGAGAAATGTCTATTTGGTCCACTTACTAAATAACAAATTATACAACTGATAATGAAACGTTGATAACACTTGTTTAGTCAAGATTCGTATCTACATAAGTCAGTGTTACGACGGCGCCATCTATAATAAACTGTGCGTACTTTTACGAACGTACCGGCAATCTGTCATTGCGTTTTGATATATACCCTGTGGCATAAAAATGTACATGTAATTATGAATGTGAAATTCTAATACGAAATAAAACAATTAATATTATTATTCAAGTACGATATTTATTGGTGCATTCCTCATTAAATACATAACAAATCTGACGACGAGGAAGAAAAATGTCGGGACAGCAATTGACGCAAGTTCTTGCGCAGATGTTGGAAACCATGCGTGGAATGCAAATATAACAAGCCAATCTCCAAATGGCTTTACAAAACCAAGGAAATCAAGTAAAACCTGTAAGCGGCATTCAATTACAACCATATGATGAAATAAATGAATCGTTCTCGAGCTATTTACAAAGGTTGCAAAATTATGTAACCTTAAAAGGCGTGAATGATACAAGAGTAAAGATCCAGATATTTTTAAACTGCATCGGACCTAAGTACTATCAGGTACTAAAGAACATTACAGCACCAAATACCCCCGAATCCAAATCTTTCGAAGAGCTTATTAAAATACTGGGAGACCACATTTCACCGGAGCCAGGGGAAGTGGCACAACAACATAAATTCTGTCTCAGGCAGCAGCATGAACACGAAAGTATTGCTAATTACATGGTTGGGTTGAAGGAAATAGGAGGAAAATGCAACTTTATATGTAACCACTGTAAACAAACAACATTCGATACTCACCTGAGAGTGCAATTTATACGAGGGCTGCGGAACACTGAAATCAAAGAACGATTACTACAAGAGCCACCTACTACAAAATTTGATGATATTGTGAAAATTGCTATGGCCATAGAAACGTCAAAATGTGAAACAAAAGAAATGGGCCAAGAATTTACTACAAACGTAAATAAAATTTCAATAAATAAGAAGAATAAAGCTACATCAAGTTCATACACTACGAATAAAGGTGATAATACTACACATACATACAATAGAAGAGAGAAGAAAATCAACTGTTTCCGATGTGGAAGAGAAAACCATTTAGCAAGTCAATGTCAACTGAAAGATAAATTGTTTTGTAAGAAGTGTAACAAGCGAGGGCATGTGCAATCAGTATGTTTCATGGACCACAAACAATTAGAAATTGAAAGTGAATTGTCATCGGATGAAGGAGTAGAGGAAATATATGAAATACATAGAATATACCAAGATAATACTACGCTACATGATAAGTACAACTTAGCATTACAAATAAACGGAAGAGAACATACATTAGAGCTGGATACAGGAGCAGCTGTTACTACTTGTTCTGCAGAGTATTTTAGAAATAATTTCAATAAGGTGAAAATGCAAGCGACACACATACGGCTACGTACATACACAGGAGAAATAATACAGCCATTGGGAACTTGTAATCTAAAAATAAAATACAAAAACAAGGAAATAGAAGGACGAATATTCATAATAAACAAAAATGTGGATCCAATTGTAGGAAGAGAATGGTTAAAGAAGCTAAATTTAACGTTTGAAATAAATTCAATAAGTAGAGAAGAAAATGACATGACAGAAAAAGAATTTAAAGAGAAACTGCAGAACCTGTTAGAAGAATACAAAGAAATATTTTCTGAGGAAATTGGCTTGATCGAAAATTATGAAGCAGCATTTAAACTAAAAGAAGATGTATTGCCTGTATTTTTGAAACCCAGACCTGTTCCATTTGCACTAAAAAATCAAGTGGAAGCAGAGCTGGACAGATTGGAACGTGAGAACATAATAGAAAAAGTCACATACTCACAATGGGGAATGCCCATTGTTCCGGTAATAAAACCAAATGGTAAAGTACGTCTATGCGCTGATTACAGATCAACTTTAAACAAAAATTTAGAAAATGAGTACTACCCAATACCTCGCATAGAAGAGATTTTTGCTAAGCTGAGCGGTGGAAAGTACTTCTGCACTCTAGACATAAATCAAGCTTATTTACATATGAAGACAAATGAAGATTCGGCCAAAATGCAAGCTATTAGCACCTGCAAAGGTACATATAAGGTGAACAGAATGATGTTTGGAGTGAAAATAGCACCAAATATTTGGCAGCGATTCATGGATCAAACCCTACAGGGAATAGATGGAACAGCATGTTTCTTTGATGATATTGCTATACAAGGGCATACACTCGTACAACTTTTACAAAGAATAAAAAAAGTATGTGAGAAATTACAGCAATGTGGGCTGCATTTAAATAAAAAGAAATGCCAATTCTTTCAAGAATCTATTACATACCTAGGACACACAATTAATGAGAAGGGTTTACATCCAACCAAAGAAAAAGTGAACGATATCAAACGAAGCCCAAGACCAACGGATGTATCGTCATTACGTACATTTTTGGGATTAATTAACTACTATCAGCAGTTTATTCCAAACCTATCATCGAAGCTGCATCCAATGTATAACTTATTACAAAAAGGAATTCAATTTGTATGGTCTAAAGAGTGTGAAATGGCATTCCAGCAACTGAAAGAAGAGATCTGCGGGGAGAAAATACTTACACCATTTCATGAAAATTTACCAGTTACACTAGCTACGGATGCCTCACCTACTGGTTTTGGTGCGGTTTTGTCACATGTGATGTCGGATAAGACGGAAAGACCTATAGCTTTCGCTTCACGATCACTTACAAAGGCAGAAAAAGGATACAGCCAGCTTGATAAGGAAGCGGCAGCATTGATTTGGGGGCTAAAGAAGTTTTTCCAATACTGCTATGGGAGGAGAATCACTCTGATCATTGACAATCAACCACTAGCGAGAATCCTACACCCAGAAAAAAAAATCCCTACCACTACGGCTATGAGACTGGTACATTATGCAAACTTTTTGGCTGGATTCAACTATGAAATTAAACTCAGAAAAACAACAGAACACGCAAATGCAGACTATTTATCAAGAAATAGTATCCCTACTCATGCAACTTTAGAGAAACTCACTGATGATGACGCATTCTACATAAATCAGATTACAGAGATGCCAGTGACACGGCAGGAAATAAAGAAAGCTACAGTGAAGGACCCAGAACTACAAAAATTGTATATTGATATTCAATCAGGCAAGGAAGATTTAAAAACAATACATGAGTATTCACTACAGGACGGATGCATTTTTTATGGCATTAGGATTGTCATACCAAAAACTCTCCAATCTAAAATATTGGAAGAACTACATATGGCACACACAGGAATTGTGAAAATGAAAGCATTGGCAAGAAGTTATGTATGGTGGAAGAATATTGATACAGATATTGAGAATATGGTCAAACAATGTAAATCATGCTGTTTGATGCAGAAGAACCCTACTAAGGTACTTACTCATGCCTGGGAGTACCCAAAGGAACCATGGAGCCGTATACATATTGATTACGCTGGGCCTTTCATGAATCAATATTTCTTAATAGTTGTGGATGCATATACTAAGTGGTTAGAAGTAATACCTACTCCATCTATTACAGCTACAGCAACAATTAATATTTTAAAGAAGATATACTCAACATTTGGCTTACCGATAACTCAAGTCTCAGATAATGGCAGACAATTCAAATCAGAGGAAATGCAGATATTTTTAAAAGAAAATGGAATCCAAGCAAAATTCACTGCACCGTTTCATCCATCAACAAATGGCCAAGCAGAAAGATATGTACAGACACTCAAAAATAAATTAAAAGCAATGGCTAAGGAAGAAGGAACAATACAAGAAAAATTACAGAAATTTTTAACTATGTACAGGAAAACGCCAAACAATACCACAGGAATTAGTCCAGCTGAGATGATGTTTAAGAGAATATACAGGACACGGATTGATTTAGTTAAGAGAAAAACAGAGATTGGTGGAAATAACAGTAATGAGAACCAAATAGTAAACAAAGAATTCGAGAGAGGGGATAGAGTGCAGATAAGAATGTATGATGGTAACAAGTGGAACTTTGGGAGGATATTAAGAAGAACAGGGAAGTTACATTATGAAGTAGAAGGTAATGGAAGAAAGCATCACCGACATGTGGATCAAATAATTAGTACAGCAGGGTCGACAGCAGTTCAGGACATCACTAATGTCCTGATACCACAGGTGAAAGAGGCGAACTCCACAACTTGCCCTACTAAGACAGCAGAGGCACAGGTGACTGGCAATGACCAGGGAGCAGAAGAAAGGAAGGAGGTGATGCCTGTCCTAGAAACTATACCAGTCGTTGTTGATACCAGTCGAGCGGAAACCCAAGAACTACAACCGACAGAGCAACGATCACCACCACCATCGATACCGGCACAACCTGTGGTGCCCCGTAGAAGCACAAGGATTGGAAGACAACCAAATAGGTTGAACTTGTAATTTAATAACTCGGTAGAGAGTGTTACGACGGCGCCATCTATAATAAACTGTGCGTACTTTTACGAACGTACCGGCAATCTGTCATTGCGTTTTGATATATACTCTGTGGCATATGTACATGTAATTATGAATGTGAAATTCTAATACGAAATAAAACAATTAATATTATTATTCAAGTACGATATTTATTGGTGCATTCCTCATTAAATACATAACAGTCAGAAATTGTTGATTTTGTTAATAGTAACAAAATTAAAAATTGACACTGAGGCCGAATGCCATCATAATGGATAAATAAATTGTTTAATATTTGTGAGATATATAAAATTGTAATATCTGCTTTTGAGTAACATAGGGAGTGAAGAAAATATTAAAATTTTCCAAAATTTACTTAGAATTTTTGATTGAAATGAAATATTACCTAAACAGAGTTTAAAAAGCATGGCTTTAAAAAATATTTGAGCTATGCTTAAACTGCTTAAATTTTCAATGCTTTAGTTATATAAAGAAAATATATATGAAGTAAGTATATATAGTAAATATATAGTAAGTTTTCAAAGACAATATATATTGTCTTTGAAAACTTATTTCAACATTCCTATACGAAATTATCAGACATTAGTTACACCATAATTTTTTTTGTAATTCAAGTGCAATATAAAATATTACAAAATTAGTTTCTTTTTATTTTGTATCCATAAAATTTAATTAAATCAATAAGAGAATTACAAGTATTTTAAAAGAATTAATATCAGATTGTATAAATATTTTAATGATAAAATGTATATTCTAATGTTAATTTTCTTACAATAAAATTAGTAGTTTAAGTATCACATTAAAATTTGTAATATTTTAGCCTTATTTTCTACAAGTAAATGTTTCATGGCCTAGAAAAAAATTATTTCTTTTTTGAAAGGATTACTGATTGCTATCTCTGCTTTTCTCTGAAAAATTTCTATAATTTATTTATCTACTTTAATGTATCTAATTGATACATATGGCTGACTTATTGCTAGGAGGGCAATCTCTTATAGCCAACCAGAACACCAGTCCAGTCCCGCAAGACGAGTGGCCGGGAATCAAACAATTTTTTTAATTTTTTTAATCTTTAGACAAAAAATTAAAAAACATGTATTTCAAGATTCTTCTATTTATTACAAAATTTTTAAAAAAATTGTAATTTTTTTTATCTCAAATATGGTAATATCAAAAAGTTTTACAACCCAAATTAATTTAGATATTAATTATAAAAAAGAGTAAATATAAGATCACTGGTATAAGAGACCTTCTAAACAATTTGATAATTTGATGTAGAAAGGAATCAATTTCTTTATTGAAGTACAAATTAACTTGGTATTTTCTACAATTTACAGTCTTTCTACAGTCAATGTAAGACTTATTACCACATTCTTGCATTTCATAGTATTGTCTGAATATCCATATTAGTAGATAATTTACTTGTTCTAAATGAACCCATTTTTTATTTTTTGGTCTAAATTTTTTATAGCATTTTAGGGTCAGCCTCATTAGATTTTTTGTCTTTTTAGTCCAATGTAGTCCATCAATACCTGTCATATTAAAGTCTATTGATGGCAGCAATCCATTATGCAACTTTTGTCTATGCAAAAGTTCAGCATTGACTGTCAAGATAAATATATAAAAATTCTATACCAATTTAGCTTTTTCATAAAACTTCACATTGATATTTTGTTTGTTGAAAATCAGATATTCAGATAAAAGGATATTATTTTCTGGATCTAACTCTGACTTTCAAACGGAATCAGGTTTTATTATCCCTAGTCACTTGCAAACTTTATAACAGGTTTCTATGTTTAAAAGGTTGTCATTTGTGTTATCAGTTGGAAAATCTGGAAAGATATGTACATCTCAATAAAATCTATGAAGAATGATTATATTTGAAAGTAAATAAGTAAAAAGTAAATAATAAATTCAATAAATTTATAAACAATTGTCACTTTCAGCATAAAAAAGAAAGCAAAATCAATTTTTACATGGTAACAAAAAAAAAGAAATACATTTTTAAAAAACATGTTTTATACATTTAATAAATGAAATGACGTGATTAGTATTAAACATTTTATGATGATGAGTTTGTTGAATTTTTAATGGATGATACGTAGGTATTATGGCAGCAGTACAGTTAACCTAGGGACTTTAAAAAAAAAAAACTGTGAAGTCAAATTAGAGCTAGAAATGTTGAGGATTATGCAATAAATAAATGAGTAAGGAAATAGAATTCTTTTTTTCCTAAACTTTCATTACCGTTTTTAATGATGTATTGACGAGTTTAAACTGAGACAAATATGACAGAAGTAAAAGAGTGTTATATTGAACAACTGAAGATTTGCCGTTGATTTGGTATTGCTCTGTCAGGGTTCAATAATATCACAAAGTATCTTAAAAACTGTCAATGGAAAATACAAAGGTAGAAAATAGGAAGAAAAATTACTTTATTTTTATTTTGTCTTTAATTTTACTTTGCATCATTACGACAAGCAAAGCAAAAATGTCCCATGAGCATTTGCGCTATCATTACTTTGCTCACAGAAAATTTTAAAACGCTTAGTATTTTGTCAAAAATACCTACAAGAGTCCTGTTCGTTCAGTAGCTGAGTTTTTTACATTTCCGTTCCAAACAAAACATTGTCATTGAGTCATTACGCTATCATTGCTTACAGGATCCGGCTGATTGGGCCGATCATCGTCCTGTGACATTCATTTCATTATGTAAGCGTCGAAGTAAGTATACGATTTACAATACATATTCTTTTAAAATTAAATTTTCGATATATTCCTCGTATTTTAATGTTATTTTTAATATGCATGATGGCTAAACATTGATGAAACACTCAATTACAAGGACTATTTTGTATTTTCATCGATCGACATGGAAGAACGAGTTTTAGCATGGCTTCTTGAAAATGACTTGAAAATGTTGAAGATGCATCTGTTAGAGTCGAAAATATTGAAAGCAACCAAGGCAGTTAACTTAGAGACCACTGCACTGACAACGAACAATCATCAGAAGAACATGAAGGTAAGCTTTCTTCCATCCAATCAAGGGGTCGGCTATGTTACATAGACAAAGACAAACAAACGAAATGGAACCACAATCCATGTATTTTTAATGTGAGGACAAGATCTTAGAATATTATTACTGGTAGATAAGGGGTAAAACCATTGGCAAAAGACGCCAAAGATATTATGGAATGTTTTCTTTTTTTTTGTGAATAAACAAATGTTGACTGACACAGTTGGATATACAAATATTCATATAAAAAAAAAATAAGAATAGATTTGCACGGGTGAGACATTGTAAAGAGACTGATGCCATAGAACTGAAAGCATTTATTGGTATTTTGTATATGCTGGTTTAAAAAAAAGGTCACTTGAATTTGGAGGAAATATGTGACAAAGACGGTACAGCTTCTGATATTTTTTGTGCTGTAATGAATAGTACTAGGTTTCTTTACTACGATATTCACCCCCACCAGGACAATCTCACTATGATTCATGAAATATTTGATTGTTTTATTGCAAAATGTCGATCTAATTACCAGGTTGGAGAAAATGTGACTATCGATGAAATGTTGGAATCATTTTGAGGTCGCTATAAATTCAGTAAGTACATTGCAGATAAACTTACCCAGTGTGAAATAAAAGTGTATGCTTTGTGTGATTCAAATTCTGTTTACACAAATAACTAATTAATTTACCCAGAAAAGCAAACAAATGGGCCACACAAATTTGATAATATTGCTTTACTTGTTGTAAATCATTTATCACAATATATACTGCATACAGGGTGAAATATAACGGCTGATGATTATTTTGCGTCGATTTCATTGGCTGACGAATTGCAAAGCAAACGGACAACTCTGATTGGTACTCTTAGGAAGAACAAAAAATAAATTATTCCATTGTTTCTGGATACCAAAATAAAACCAAAACTTAATACTATCTTTGGATTTCATGAGTAAGGTTTTGGTTTCTCTTATACCAAAGAAAAAAAAGAAAAAAGTTGTTCTTATAATTAGTACACTTGATGACAATGACCAGATTGATCCAAATACTGGCGGAAACACAAAATCTGAAATAATCTCCTATTATAATCAAACAAACGGTAGTGTTGAAGTTCTAGATCATCTCAAAGAAGAATATTCTGTGGCTCGAGTATCATGCACGTGGGACTGAGATTATTTTTTTCGGTTTTAAACATAACTGGAATAAATAATCAATTATATTTAAAGTATTTATATATTTAAAGAATTCATAAAATTATATATAAAGAAAATACAAATATTATTATTACTCAGAGACAATACTTAAAACACTAGCTTTGGAGCTAACACATCCACAAATTATGCGCAGTTTGACAAATGAGTCTGAAGTTTCAAATACCATGAAACCCAATGGTATCTGTGAAGTCTACCCAAGACACAGAAATCGCAAAACAAAGAAAGCATGTATTTACTGTCAAAAATGTTTGACAGGTGCAAAGCTTGAGTATATGATGCAGATTAATATATATAAGATATATTGAAGAAATTATGCAAAAAGTCTGATTTAGGGTTGCTAGGCAGAGACTTTCACTTTTAAAAAATATTAATAAAGTCTAGGTATTAAGATTTTAGGTATTAAGAGTCTAGGTATTTATAAATATAATTATAAGAAATAGATAGTTTTGTGATGGTATGTACAGGCAGATAATGAATGTAAAAAATAAAAAAAATAAAAAATTGAGAGCCTGACTTTTCTACGGGCGGAACGACGACTAAAAAATTAGTAGGTGTTTTTTGGAGCAGATTATACAAAGTTATGATTTAAGAAAGTTGAAAGAATTTGAAGGAGGTCTACTGCCGAAAGACAAATTATCGTTATTGACATCAAAAATATATTAACATTCAAATTTAATATTAGTTATAAAGGACAAAAAATAGATTAAGAATTAATATTAGTTTGTTATAATCAGAATACAAACAATAAATATTTATAAATTGGAATATAATTTATATTGGGAATACGCCCAGCATCCAATACAATTTTCCATAACATTTTGCTACATTTTTTTCTAATTTTCAACACACCAAATTTGTATTATGCTGGTTGGGCATGTTAAATGATCTTGTTGCAGAATTTTTTCCATATCAACAATTCGAAAGCTCAATGCGGTAAGGGCTTAAGATAGATGGTGCGTGACAGTAAGATTTAAAAGTCATTATAAAATATTTCATTGAAGGTTTTTTTCTTCAAAATATTAATGTAACACCATTTTACATTGACTTAGTTTTTTAGACAAATGACTTGAAACGTTTAACTACGTTTCCTGTAATGTTAATTGTACAATTTCCGGGAGCAATTTTTAGCAAAAGCAAAAACTATATTTTTAAATTTTAATATAAGTTAGATATTTATAATTTGCATGATATATAAAAAATTCAGCCAATTTGGTTGACAACGTGTTTTACATGACAACTATATATTATTTTTTTGTATATCAGAATAATATTGAGACTTATAATATATATCAGTGGACTAGTTACGAATTTGGGGATAAATATTAAGCACCACAAAATTTCTATCGAATCTAAACTTATATTTATTATTTGGTTGTGTAATAATGGTATGTGGCATAATCATCTGTGAACAATCCTTAACCATATGTCAGTTGAAACAGAAATGCTATCAAGCATCATATGATCTCAATTTGCCCACAAACCCATCATTTCAATATTTCAAGGTTTTAGTATAGAGAGGAATTCCTTAATATTTCATCATACTCATCCAAAAGTGAAAGCAAGAGGTAGATAAAGCTGGAAAAGGTAGATAAAGCTGCTACAGTGTTTTTCTAACCAACGCAAATCTTTACAACTTGTACGGGTTACACATCACGCAGAAGTCTTTAGATAAACACAATCGTGGTATTGCAATATGAAGATAAATAATTATCTATGGTATATTGTCATCATATCCACTGAAGCAAGAAAGAATGAGCTAATCTACAGAGCAGCAGAGTGGGGAACTTGATGAGAAAATCAACTAATCCAGGGTCGAGCTGGTGATTGTCGATTAGGTTAATCGCCTTATTAGAAGGGGGAAACTCAAATAATACATGCAAGTAACCAACAACAAAAGAGGGTTTTGTTAAAAAACTGGTCAATCTCAGAGCTTTGTTGTTTTAAGTAATAATGACTCAATAATATTTAGAGGAATAATAAATCTCAAACAAAATACGAGGAGGATACAAATTTTGAAGAAATTTTATCTAAATGGTGTACAAAGACAATCAAAGGGGTTCATAATACGAGAAGTTTACCTAAATTTTGTTACAGTCACAATAAACTTCCACCTAAATCTGAAAAATACCAAACCCTGAGCAGATTAAAGACTTAAAAAAAGATTTGTTTTCATTTTGAGTAAATTGTATTTACGAGATCATCTTGAAATGTTAATTATATACAAATATGATAATAGTTATAATTAAGTTAAACATTTTAACTAGACTTGCTTAGGAGTGGTCATGTTTACAGCATCTTTCTAGAAAACCGTCAAAGAAATTGAAATATATTTTAAGTCCTTAATTGACTTATATTTTATTCATGTAACTATCAAACACTAATTTGAAAGAATACCAATAATTAATAATTATGTTAAATTAATAAAGAATCGAATGAAAGAAGTGGCTTAACATTTTGACTTGTTTTGCTGTCTAAAAATTTAATATATTTTCACTATAAAGACAAAAATAATTTCTGGCAACACAGCAATGAACTTATCTACAAAAAATGATATCTCTTAATATGTAGAAACATGCGTCTTCCATATATACAAATACATAAGCAATGGAATCTTTAATATTATTTGTCATAACTGGCTATTTATAACGTTTTAATGATAATTTTTTAATTAAAGTTTCATAGACGGTGAGAGTAATTTTATTAATTGTGTTCAAATTTTATTTTAAGTTACAAAATCATTTTATTTTCTACGGATTGAATGTTTATTTTAATATACACCTTTGAACGAAAATTTGTAACACGCTCCATTTTCAATGTCCGTCAACGCACTTGTATATCATTTTAATTAATAGAATTGCCTTTATTGAGTAGGTAACATAGTTATAATTGTATAGGCATGGAAGAAATAATATTGCAGATAGGAAAAATCTAATAATTTTTTTTAGTAAGGAAAGTTGGTACTAACTTTCAATAAAATTCTCTACTGGCACTTCGAAAACTAGGAAGAAACTACAGTTTCATATATTTTAAAAAAATATTATTATATGCACAGCACAGGTACCTTAACACGCACAAAACGTTCATGCACTATCCAAAAATAACCGGTAATCTGCATATAATGACAGCCACGAGTATTCACGAGATAATTTTTTTTTCAGGTGGACTTTTAGAAAAATAGGTATAAATTGTAGGTCTGCGCAGCAGATCAAAATTCATTAATTCTCTACGATAAAAGTTGGCATACAAATAAAAACTACGCCACTTCTGTTTGTTTAAAATGTAAAATTACAGCACTTTTTAACATTTTTAAAATTCATTATTACGCAAAATCAACAACAACCAAGCATGGTGCTGCTTTAATCGGTCAGTTATAGCATTACCTTCATTCCATATGAAGGTCAGCAACATTAAAAACAAATGCCACTTTTTGCCTCCAGCTCTCTAGCTATTAAAATAGGATTTTCAAAAAGAAATTCGATTGCCGCAGATCCAGCTCGCTACAATTAACGGTTTTCGAGAAATCGGCACATAAACGGTGCGTCAACTGCGAAACAAGACGCGCAAACAATGCACCAACTTTCACAAATAGTGCAGGACACCCAAGACAGCCAGCAATTCACGAGTTGCCTCTTTCATCTCCCCATACGTCTCACGGTTCCACTACCAATTTTTTTTAATGTCTTCATTTTTTGACAGAACAAAACCATATTGAAATTTGCTATGATGGGTATTGAAGTTTCAATGTTATAAATAAACTATTAAACATAACTGATGTAAGTACATAATTTAGCGAACCTTGCTTTGTTGCGAATAATTTTATAATCAGTATCTTCTTATTACTAAATCCCGTGGTAGTCCTGTTTTGTTACCGACTATAAATTATTCTTAAAAATTCTGAACAAAAATCGCTGCAATGAAAAAACATAAGATTTATTTAGTAATATATCTCAAATAAATTTTTTATTCATTTTACAAATGGATCTCACAATATTTTAACATAAGTTTTGCAACTAACAGTTTGTTAATCTTTGTTTCCTTTCACGTTGGTACCACAGAACTATATGTACTCTGTGGGTGGTACTAAACATTTGACCTGCTTAGATTAAAATAAATAATTGTATTTATACCCTATCACATACTTAAAAGAATCTTTTGGTTAATGTAACATTTTGGCGTAGTGGTTTAACCTTTTACTCCAGCTCCTAGCTCTTACGCTAAAGATTAACATGTCAGTAGATGACATCTCCTTTAACAAGATAATTTAGTATTATGGGAACTCAATAGTTCTAATTAGTATTATGGGACCTCAATAGTTCCAAGTGCATATCGGCCCTCTTTTGAAGTTGAAAGGTTGTTAGCTCTAATCTTAACTCACACTTCCCATAATACTAATTATGACTTCAGTGTGTCGCACGTGTGTGTACTAAGACGTGTTTCCATATTAATTTGCTTCTCTCCATATAAGACAACTTTTTTGTGGTTTTAATGTCGTTGGGAAGTCGTACGTGTGAGTTAAACCTTACAATAACCAAACAGAATGTTTCCACATGGTCACTTCGTTGGTACGGGGCTATATAATATTTCTAAACTCTTAAAACGTTTCCCTTTTAATGTTTACTGAGGAGGGTACTTTAAAGAGATATTAGAGATAAAGCTGATACTGTAGTTATTAACAGTAGTTACTTCCGCCATCTAGTGGACAATTATAAATTACATAATTATTATGGTTAATTTTAAAATAAATAGGTGTCACTCACAAATAATCAACAATTTATTAGTTATTTGAATAGCAAAAATTTGGCTGATAATTTTGATGATTTATATTGAAGATGTTGACCTAGTCTCAGAAGTATAAAACTGCAGTGTCTTAAAATTGACCTAATAGTTTTTAAGTGTTGTACGCATTTTCGTTACGTTCTCCTCGTTATCAATTAATAATATTGGTTGGTTGCATGACATTAGCGTTGCCTAGCGTTCGCAGCTCTAAAAGCGCGTCAATTTTATTTGTACGCTTCAAATTAACGGCTCTGGTAAATATATACGTTAATAATATGCAACTAACGTAATATATCAACTGTGACTTATATTATATGCATTATATACATTTTTTTCGGTACATTGTATCCCTAATTATGTACCAATTGTTTCTATGTTATTTTTGTCGAAGAAAGTAAGTATTATTGATGTTTACGATAAAGCCATGTTAAGTTATATTAGATTGCTTGTCTTGTTATCTATTGTAGAGAAAAATATCTAAATAAATGATTTTATTACCAAATATTAACAAGATTTAATGATCCGTATCCATAATATATACTATTCTTTTGTTTACACCTCAACCATAGATAATATACTAAATAGATGGGACACTCCATACAATTTTTTAACACTGTCAGAAAGAAATGGCATGTGCCATCGGATTTTCGACCTAGCCATACGTGCCTATATTCACTTTTGTTTACATAATACGAGACTGGATTAAAATAAATAAAACACCAAACAGTTCAATTAAAAAAAAACTCTTTTATTAAATGCCTTAGTCATAAATAAAAATTAAATTATGAGTATATATGACACATAAAGTAAGGGATAAATATATGATAATTACTTAGCTTCCTAAATTGTAGTAAAACAATTCCTAAAAATAAACACAAGTAATGGATGCTTTAATATCACTAATTGTTAATACACTTATTGAAAGTATACTACGTTTACCTTTCAAAACATATTCACACTTGGTTTCTTGTACGAAGTTTTTCAGACCTGCAATAAATAACATTTTTATGTTTTGACGTACAATAATATTTAGCCAAACTGTTCATCTTTTCATCCTTTGGAACATTTACTATACACATACATAGCAAACATCTTTAAAAATAACTATTTTACGATTTTAAAAGTACGTAAATAGAAATGAAATAAATGAAAACGGATGGAAATAATATTAAAACGAATACAAAGATATATTAATATAATAAAAAGAAAACAACACAATTTCACGATTTGACAACTACGTAAATAGGGTTGAACGAATAAAAATAGATGCAGATAATATTAAAACAGATACAAATATATTATTAATACATATACAAAGTTAAAAGTAAATAAAAAATGCAAAAGCAATAGTAGAAAGCGTAAAAAGCATGTCTCGATGAAGCTACTTACATTTTAAACCATTGAACAGCCATTTTGAGACTCATTTTGACAATAGCATAAGTCTATGGCATGTCAAGAAAAGGTACAGTACAATGAAGTTGGTTGTGTTAGAAAGAGATAGCCGATGCACACCAGAAAATTTGTATGAAAAAATATATTAGTATGGAGTGTCCGGACTCTGATGTATTACCCCTATAATAACCTGCCTTCTATGAACCTGCCAACCATAAATGGAGGTATAGAAGGCTGGTATAGAAGGAATGCATTCTATACCAGCTTTCCGTTTATTTTTTTTATCTAATTTCCAATTATGAAATCTGTAAAATTTTAACTTGCAATTTTTTGAATTATTTTTACAATTTAGTACACAATAACTATAGTGTTACTTAAATTTCGAAAATTTGTTTTTATTGTATAAAAAGTGAGGTACGAGTTCAATAAAGTAAAAAAATGTACACTAATTTTTGTGTTTTTTAAAAGTTAAAGAATATACATAAAAATGATGTATTTAAATTTATGATTATATACTACACACTCAACAAACATCTAAACAGAAATATTAGTAATAAAAATTAAACAAGAAAAAAATAAGAATTTACAATGTATTAAAAAAATAAATAATTACGACCTTTAAATATTTAGTTTCTGGTATATAAAATTCTTAAATTATAATTTCATCTATCATCTTTACTTACTACAAATTTTATGGGTTGATAAACAATGAGATTTTAATTTTTGCTAAAATTGAAATTGTTCCCAATTATTAATTTATAATTTTAAAAAAATCATCAACTAAAGATTTGATCAAACATTTTTGAAAATTGATAGAATTGAAAGCTTTTAGTTAAAAAACCATTTTTTTTTAATACGTCGTTTTTTTATGTATATTCTTTCATTAAAAAATCAGTGAAATTCGCATTTTTGCTAAACTGTATCGGCTCCGAAAAATACAATAAATAAAGATGACAATATACGTAAGTAAATTATATTATCTATGATGACAATATTGAATAGGCGCCTTTACATACTTCTATTTTTGCTACGACGAGCTCTGTGGTCGATTTCGTTACCCCCCACGCTGTAGCCCGCACCCGGCCAATACGTGTAGATAATATATCTTAACAAATGCTCATAGATAATATACTAAAACAAATGCTGGTGTATATGTTTACGTCAACGTCACCAAAATTGGTTTATGAAAAAAAGGAAAAATAAATTTAGCAAATGTCTCCATTAATTTTGATAAAATGTGGATGGTAAATATGGTGGAATCTACAAATTATGTGTCACGTATTGTTCATATAATGCCACAGTAAACACGTTAACTCATCGACCACTTCCCTTATGACTAATAAATCAAATTGAGGCATGAGTGTCTTTGTCATTAGTAGAGGAAATGTGCTCATATTGATGCCTACGTGTCGTGTAGGCTGTATTGTAGAGGTCGGGTTCCGAAAGGAATTCAAATAATTGATAACCAATCAATCATTTGAATTCTTGCGGAACACTCGAAGGTTTACCGCAATGATGTTTGATTCTTATAGACTCCAGGTGAATAAGATGTGGAATTAACTTTTTTTTTCTTTTGAATAAAAGAATTAGTCAGACTATTGTTTAAATTGATAGTAAATATACTCTTTTTAAAGAAATTTGTAGAATTGTATTAAGTGCTGTTTTAGACTGAAAGATTAATTTTTTTAAGTGAATTTCGCAGAAGTATGCCTATTGTCAATTGTGGGTATCTAGATGTTTTTATTTTAAGGTGATTTACTATAGTTTTACCAATTGTGGTCTTCAGCCACCAAATCTAAAATCATCTTGAAAGTTTAAATACACACAAACATACACACTCGAAATATATAGATATTGAATAGGGATGAAACCTAGGCACAAAACGAGATTAAATTAGAATCTAAACTAAATTTGTATACGATTAATCTAATATTTTCAAAATGGCGACGGTTCATAACGAAAAAAATCCCTAAAAATATATTAAAACCAAAATACACAAATGACACATAGTTAAAAAAATTGGGTGCGACTGTGTCATGGACACGGCCGTGTGTTGTACGTGAATACCTCTATGTATTTAGGATTTTTTATTTATGAATTTAGGATAAAAGCAAGGAAACAAATAATTATTGTGTTACAATAGTGTATAGACCGACATTATATATTTTTGATAATATTTTTTTATTCTAACACATTATTATATTCACTGTCACTACTTTAAACTAATGTTTTATATACAATCTATAGATTTTAACGACAGCTGACGATTAAAACTTAAACGAACATCTCAGCTTTTCCGAATCAAAAGTTATACTAATTGCAAATCTCGATACGCATCAAAATAACCTCAAAATGGCGGCGCTTCCCCCTCCACCGGGCGCGATACGTCTCTGTTCTCGCTTATAGTAATGAATTCTTTGATCCTTTAGCTATCCAGTGATATAATTTAATTTTTGATGTAAAGCAGGGGTTTCCAACCTTTTCTTGGCCAGGGACCACTTTTATATCATTCTTGTTAGCAGGGACCACAGGTATAATAAAAATAGACTAAAAGTAATGTAATAAATTTGAATTAAAGACTCAATAGGAACTTACATAAAAAGAAATAATAATAATTTTAGGATAAACTTCTGTAATTTTATATTAGTGTGATATCTGAGCTTGCATCTTCTTCACGAGTTCGGCTATTCTAGGACTAATATTGTTACTCAAAGCTACACACAAATCATCACTTAGTTTCAATCGATTCCTCACCTTGTTTTTAATTACCAACAAAGCAGAAAATCCTTGCTCACATAAATAAGTTGTTGAGAAAACCATAAAATAGCGCAAGGCGATTTCTCGAAGTTTTGTATAAGAAATTGTTTTTTTACACCAAAACGACGGGAGAGAATACGATTCAAAAGCATCCCTGTCTGTCATTTTGGAATTCATTGAGTTCTTCCTGGATTCCTTCAGTTACTTCACCAACGTCCGTGCTAAAAGAGTCACGAATCAATTTTTGACCCACTTTAGCTTCTTCGGTATATTCTGGGAAGTAACGATTGAATTCATCAATCAACAATTGTAAATGAGTCTTGATGTTTTCTTGTATATCTGCTTTACTAGCGTCATACTTTTTGTCTTCCAGAAATGCTTTTAATGTCGCAAACGCAGAATAATTATTTTCTTCAAACCACAACTGTAGTTTGCAAATAAAAGCGCGAAGTTTATCTTCAAAAATAAATATATTTGCGGGGTTTTCTAATTGATTATTCCCGGAACCTTGCAGTTGCATATTCAATTTATTTAAGTTTGTGAAAATATCCACAAGATAAGCCAAATTCATCTGACACGCCGGATTAGTAAACTGTTTCAACAAATCATTCATTTTTTTGTCAACCAGAAAAATCTTAACCTCTGCTTTCAGTTCATATAATCTTCCCAACATATTACCTTTCGATAGCCATCGAACTTCTGTGTGAAAGAGAAGTGCCTCATGGTCGGAGTCCATTTCAGTGCACAATTTTTTAAAAAGGCGTGTATTTAAGGCGCTGCTTTTTATAAGATTGACAACTTGTATGGCCATTTGCAGTGTATCATTAAGGCATCCTGGAAGAGTCTTGGATGCTAACGCCTGGCGATGTATGATACAGTCCGTTGTTATTACCTTAGGATTTTTCTGTTTTACTAACATCGCCAGCCCGGAACGTGATCCCAACATTGCCGGAGCACCATCAGTACAGAGGGCAACGAGTTTATCCCACTTAAGATTAGTTTTCTCAAAATATTCCGATATTGCGTTCATGACATCGATACCTTTTGATGTTGTTTCCAGTTCCCGTGAAATCAATAATTCTTCTTTAATTGTGTTGTCGTCGTCTAAATAGCGAACAAATACAAGTAGTTGACAACAATTCGAAATGTCATTCATTTTTCAGGTTTTTGAATTCTAGTTTAGCAAATTTTGTTTAATGTATTTTAATTATTATCATCATTCTAGTTTAACATTTTCATCTGAAAAATTATAACGTTTGCTAAATACGTTTGATAATTTGTGTAAAAATTTTTGAAATCTTCGATGACTTTGTTCTTTTCAGATTCAATCAATTCATTTCAAGTTTGTTTTGTTTGGTCGCCGAAAAAACAATCTTTTTACCTTTGAGTCAACCTTGAGCGGAAGAGGCATAAAGACTCATGCACTTCTGTTATGGGAATATCATTTCCTGACAGTCTTTCATAAAGCAGGCTACAATTTTTATCTCCCCTTCTTTCGAGTGGAAAATCTTTTCAATGGTTTTCGCACATAATCCTGGCTTATCAAAGTAACATTTCAAAGCAGGCCAAACCTGGATTAGTCCCTCAAAAGCAGGGTAGAAAGAAAGAAATTTTGTGTGAACGTGACGCAATGATTCGACCAATTCCATTTCCGTAATTTCAAATATTTCAATCAATTCCGCATAACGTTTAGCTGAATGTGAGAAATGACCATATATTTTGAAGATGATTGCTTTTACCTCGATCTTTATCTGAACCTAACCTAACCTATTAGATGCAAATATGCTCATGTTATACAATATGTGAAAAGAACAATTTGCTTTTAATAGTTTCTCATTACGAGATTCGTGTATACATGATGATTTATACGAAAGTTTACATTTGCATTGTCGGCACCATAAAAAGTTACTTGCAATAATTTTAAATTAATTTTATTGAATATTTCAAAAAGTACTTTTTTATTTGGTCGGCTGTTTCATCATTACGCTCCACAAAATCTAATAATTTGTTTTGTATGCCTTTTTCAATATATCGCACATATATTGGAAACATCTTCCGATTTCTCTAATTGCTGGCATCCGTAGAAATTGGAAAAATAAATCCTCTTTTAAATTTTGTATTGCATCCTTCAAAACTTCTTTCCCCAGTACTTCACAATAGCATTGCTTCGCTCTTTATCCTGCCACATTTAACATTATGGGCTATTTTGGAATTGGCATACATGAGAGGCAATAATTTTTTAAAACAATCCGTACTTTTGTAGCTTAACGAATGTCTAACAGTGTGATATACTGAAATAATTTATGCGGCTGATATTTTATACTTACAATCATCGAGATCACGATCATAAGTGGAAGTACCTGGTGCCTGCAAATAGCTGGTTATATTTCTTGCACCGCGAGAACTCGCAATCTTCGTGTGAGTACCTACTTGTTTTTTAATGTTTCGCTTCATGATTTAGTCCACCATGAGAAATTCTAAACCCTTTTTACACAGTCTACAATAAGTTTTACACTCATTCTACTCCGCAATATACAGCCAATTATAATCATTCTCCCAATTTGTACTGTATTTCGTTAGGCGATGTTTTACAAGTTTGGCTTTTTCCTTGGATGTCATGTTTTTTCGGATCCGAGCAATCCAAAACAACACTACCAGCTTTTTCATTGATATTTAAACAATTCGATAATATGTATAGTTTAATTAACTCACGTATTTACAAAAAGAAACATGTAAGAAACGTTTATTTTTGTTTGATTAATGTAATTCAATTATGCAACTCACTCAAACAAACTAATAAACCTAAATTACCTAGTACCTAAATTAGTATTATTTCGTCCGTAATTGTGCGTAATCATGAAATAGATAGAAAAAAACTAACGAATGATCGATTGGCTACGAGTAAAGAAATGTATAGAGACATAATGTGTATGAATCTATCAAGTCAGAAAGCGTACGCATGTAAACAACGCCCCCTATCTGAAGTTGTTACACTAAAGGTGCCATCTTGCTCTGGCCACAATACATACGTATTTTGTTATCTTGCTCGCACCCCCACGCCATTATATATATACTGCCACATTCATATCCATATGTATATTAGGCAAATCTGCGAAGCAATTTAGATAATTTTAAATCAATTTCGCATAATTCTATAGCTTTTGCTACGCTATTACTTAGCAATTGAGTGGCTAACTTAACTTTCGTTATTCGGTTTCGGAATTTTATTTAGTTAGTTTAATTCTGTTTAGTTAGTTTATTAGAGAAATGTAATCCCAAAGATTCTTGCAAATTATGTAATTCTCGAGAAAACCGCCATTATATTGAATTACCATCACCGTCAATTATATTTTTTTAGATTCAAAGGTGTTTCTAATAAGTTTAACCATATGACACGGGTCTGAAAGTATCATGAAATTTTTACCGTTTGAAGGGTGTTTAAAAGAAGTTTTTAGATTGCGTCTTCCAACTTGCAACCTAATTCTTTGGCCACTGCTAAATTAGAACTACGTCCGTCAAATGTTAGGGATACGACTTCCGTGCCAATTTCAATAAATTTTTTTAAACATATTTTAATTAAATTAGCTTTTCTCTCATCTGATAAACCGTTTATCAAAAAATATCCCAATGGCAATTTACAATTATCATTAATAGGTACTAAGATTAAAACAAAAGCCTGTTTAGCTATCTCGTTGGTAGCTTCACCATACGCCAAGCCTTCAAAAATTTTACCGTTAAATATTTTTTGGTGTCTTAGACCTATTTCATCTACAATAAGAGAGCAAAAAATTTTAAATTTACTATTTTGCCATTTTTTTAAAGAGCCGAGAATGCTTCACATTTTAATCCCGGATTAGCTTCAATACTTTGGTTAGTTAAAGTGGATGGATGGGGTAAATATTTATTAAAAACTGACCTTGCGTAATTATAGCCTGTGGGAGAATAGTAATTTAATGATAGCGTAAATTTCCTTAAAGTTGGTGAAAATTTAACAGTGGTTCGATTTATCTTTTTATTTAAACACATTCTATTTATAATTTCAGTGGCAACAACATTTTTGAATCTATTTATTTTTAAAGTTTTAGTTAATTCTTTTAGAGGTTTATATTTTTTCATAATTTTTATTGACCTTTCGCATTTTCTTTAATTTTGCTAACCTGTTTGCGCTTATTTGTGTTGTCCTTTTTAACTTTTTCAAAATGCAGATTCAAAATTTGATGATGGCACGTTGGTAATTGGGATGGTTGATCTATTAACAGTGTGGCTAAATGAGTGGCGGTCGTGTATACTGAAATGGTTTATGGAGTTTATACATTTCTTTACTCGTAGGATTTCACCAGAACTAAATTATATGAAAAGTGAAGATCATTTAACTCAAACAAATAGTGGCGACTTACTTTTAAAATCAAGACTAAAAAGTTAGATCTTTCCAATTTGTTTGGTAGAAGAATTTTGTAGTGTTTATTGATCGTTAACGGTATCATAACTTTCTTTAGGATAATCTAAAGAAAGTTATGAAACCGTTAACAATCTATAAACACTTTATAGTTTCCTGGATAACTGGTTATTCGG
This sequence comes from Druceiella hillmani, assembly GCA_039881145.1. Lineage (NCBI taxonomy): Eukaryota > Metazoa > Arthropoda > Insecta > Lepidoptera > Hepialidae > Druceiella > Druceiella hillmani. Next base: position 9,874,683 of record JAYKKI010000015.1, on the reverse strand, counting down.
GAAAGTTTATAGTTTTTAATAATTTGACCTTTGAACGTCAAATTTCAACCTGCCTTTTTAATAGATGGACTAGAAAGTTTAAAATATGGACAAAACTAAAAGTTCCTCTACCAATATGAACACATTGAAACTTGTCTGTAAACGATACTTACATACGTCAAATGAAAGTTGAATACGTAATTATTCTAAAATATTAAGGTGACTGGTTAAAGCTCAAATTTGAAAAAATTACCTTTCATAGATAAAACATTGTTGATGCATGAAATGTTTTTTCAGGAATTTCGCAATAATCTTCGTTTAAAGCATCGAAATTACCATAAAAATAATTACAAAACTATGATTTTGAAATGCAATTATATTTTTCTGACAGTGTTCTCTCATTTCTTTTCAAAATTTCTCGTAATGTATTATTATAACGAAGATAAATATGAAATTAATCGTTTGTAAAATCTAAATAGATTTTTGCCACATATCGTTTGACAATCCCTATAAATAAATAAAGACCGAAATAAAATATTTTTGTGATTTCATGTCAACACTGGCAACACTATCGAATTTTATAATATAGCGGAATTCCTCTTCATATCAATGCTGTACATAGTTTATTATGGTCATATAAAAATAGTTTTTTACGGTCACTTATGAACATCGATAATAAAGTGAAATAACGGTCTGTAAATACGCTAATTAATTCGTATTGATACTTTGCTTTTGAACAACCAAAATAAAATATAAAAGCGTGTAAAATTAGTAATTCCCCAGGTTTTATATTGAGTATATTGGTACTTTCTTACAAAAGTGCGATCAGTTTCAAAGTAAATATTCTTGTGATCTAGGACCAAATTTATCTCTTCAGTTTTTCATCATCTGACTCTATTTGAATTAAATAAAGCTTTTTACGAAGTATACTGGAAAATTATAACTAAATCTGGAAAGCTCGCACGTGATAATTATAGAAGGTAGGTGCTGTGCAATGTTATTATTTTATACTATGTTAATAACGTTTACGAGAGCTGAAAGATTGCAAATTATGCAAATTGCAAATTAATTTGCAAATTGCAAATTATAAAAAATTACATAAGAAATGGCACCGAACAAGGGCAACTCTGACGTTTATCAACCATTGCAATTGATATCTGATTTATACCGAAAACACTACAAATTTGTGTATTATTAAAATAATTAAACAATTTTAACTTTATACATCTTATTTACTTATTACTTTTTATTTATTTTTATGACTATGCATATGCGCTAAAATAAAATGAACGCCTTTTTCAATTAATCATCATAACTCAATGTTTTATTGAAAATAAAGATGAAACGCATGAACGAATTTAATTATCAGAAATAATTCCAGATAATTTATATATTCTTAGATATACTCTTGTTATGAAATATATGATATAAATTTTATTTTGAACAGTTATTTTAATATTAAGCATAATAAAAACGTGAAATTCGCGTGCATTCCAATACGCACTTGACAGGATTTCCTTTTAAAAATTTCATCTGCCTGCGTCATATGTGACGTTATGACATGGGTTAATGTTTAGATCGTACCGTGTAACTATGCGCGAACCTGTTTCAAGGTTAAGCCGAAATTATAATTTTAGCTCGTGTATTCACTTCCAAGGTCAGTAACTTCATTGATAACTATAGGCATCTACGTTTATTTATATGTGTATATGTATATGTGAAACTCTGCTCTCATACAAAATTGAATATCGATATTATCAGGACATCACTATGAAAGTTAATGCATGTATAGTTATGTTTAGGTGTAGTGACATCTGTGTGATATTTGTATTTAAAATGAGCTTATTATCTAGGGTCGCGAGATACATATATTATACAATATATGTTTTCTGAATTATCAAAGTATATATTTTAAAGTTTCATATACCTAATTATAAAGGTTATAAATTTATTTAAAAAATCCGGACACTTGATAATTACGTAACTAAGAGGAAAGGCTTGAATATCGAAACTAGCAACATGCGCACTTCTGAATCGTTGAACAAAATACGCACAGCGTCGGTTGTTTGACTCGAAAATAACCCCAGATTGGGGCCGTGTGCAAAGCACATTGGGGCCGTGTGTATTGCACACGACCCCAATTTGATTTACAAGCCATTCTACTATTATTATCTAGTTTAGATTTTTATATGACGGCGCATTTTTCCATAAATCGTTATTATTATGAGTTATTGACATAAAATTGTGATAGGAAAAAGTTCTTAAATTCACTGACTGAACTTCTGTAATAATTATTTAATTTTATTGCTAATGGCTGTTATTTATTTTTCATAAATAGTCCAGATGATTTATATAATCCAGAAGAGAAAGAAATTAGAAAGTTGTGTCTTTCAATGCGCATTTCTATATTTATAAAGTTATATTTTTACTCATAATTATAGTTATATCACTTATTTGCTATAAATTTAATTTTACCTATCTATGGCTTTAGAATCATATGTTAAAAAATAATCATGTTGATATTGATGATATACATGAGAGATTTATTAATTATAATTGCTTTATTAAATTACTGTTAAACACAGAATGCTTCTTCTCATCTACATTTTCATTCTGTACGGTTTGCAAGTAGAGAACAGCTGGTTAACCCGGCCTGGAGTTATCTGCCATTCTTTTGCTATACCCGAATAATAGCAATGTTTGAGAGTTCTATTTATTTAAACTATAATTTTGAACTTCAAAGAGATATTTAAAATGACAATGGTGCAATGTAAAATGTACCTCACTTGCTATATACATCAATATATGTTTTTGAAATTAACTGTAGCATCAACAAAATATATAAGATAAGAACTTCTGTCCATCTATTCACGTCCTGCTCCTGGAAATACTGCAAATTTTAAATATAAATGTGATATTTGTAATAGAATCAATAATGTCTATAAAATTAATATTATAATTAGGTGAAATCAATAAAAATTGGGACTACGTGGAATTAACATGCATCATATTTATTCCACTCAGTTCCAATGTTTATTACTCCCCATACATTAAACTTAGGGTTCAAAATTGTTCATTCAAAAGTAAAGTGTAATAGAAATAACTTTGTAATATATTCTGAAACGGCATCTCATTCTCAAGACACGAGTCTCCAATGTATATAGCGTGACCCCGCACCTAAATTTTTAAGCACGTATGTCAAAAATCTGAAAAAACAGAATAATGGTATTTAGTACAGTAATTAGTTTTAATTCAAAATTATTACAGTCAACTTGAATTATTTAATAAAAAAGTGTATTGACAACCAAGTTGTATGTGTTTTAAAGTTATTGTCTTACCAAGTTATTGTCAAGTTTAAAAAATAATATTGATATTTATAATTTAACAAAAATATTATGTATCCTTTGAATAGATGTTCAAACTTTTATAGCGTATATGGAGCATTCGTAGTGCGAGTTCCACTCTTTCTTTAACAATTCATTTAGAAATATAATTATCAATAAAAAATGTTTTTCCGCAAGTATTGAATTTATTCTATTTTGATGCATGTACATACTTTTAAGGGATATTTGTGACTGCTTTATTTTCCTGATTATATGACATAAATAAGTAAAATTAGGCGTTGTATATCTTGGGTCGAGTTTGGAAATTATTAAGGTTTCGTATACCCGTATTTTTGATTCAAGAATGAACATTGCTAAATCCTAATATGAGTGCAGGTTTATCGGTCAAGTAGTGGTTGCCGATTATTAATCTAGTTTAATACAATATGGACTAAGGATAGGTATTATCAAAAAACGGAAAGGATGAATTGTTATGGTAGAAAAAATGTATAAGGAGATGGTTTTTTGCAAACAGGAGTTCAGAAAAAAATAAAAATAAAATATTTGAATAAAAAATAAATTTTTATAAAAAATTAAAATTATAATTATGATGCCTTAAACCTAATTTACATAGTATATCCAATACGGATAACGTCACTGGGCCATCATGCCATATATAATAGTAATGTAATCCACATTGAATGTCTTAAGAGGGACCCCCACTGAGACAGATGAAAAAATCAATTTTGTATTTTTTTTAAAGAATATTCTTCTAAAAAATTATATTACTTGTAACTATATGTTACAAGTATTACTTGTAACTATATGTTACAGTACAATAAGTTGAATGTCTTTTCAGCGTTGAAAAGTTGATTACACTGTACATTTTGCTGCCTTGACGATTGAAAAGTCGCTTATTTTTAAATATCAAAATGAACTGTATTATTATGGCCTAACTAGGTCCTAAACCACATATGATTAGCATATACAGAACAAGCTATTGTGGATAATATCCATAGATAAGCCAAGCTAAAATTTCATATCAATTGGTTTTTATTTTGAAATTCCTATTTATATATATATATATATGTATATATATATATATATATATATATATACATATACATATACATATACATATACAGATGCCATTAAAAACATTCATAATGCTATAATTTACAATAATTAGAATCGTTGATTGGTATCTATCAATGTCAGTGCAATCTTTTTATTTTTAAGAAATGCACAAAATTGGCAAAGTATAGAAAAGTATGAGTAACTGAGAAGAGATTATTTGAGTTTTTTTTATGAAAAAATGTACTTATATATCTTAAACAATACCATTAATACATCATGTTCATTTGTTTGCTTTCCATCACTAGCATTTGAGAATATATAAAAAGATATTGGTATTCTGTGTTTAGATACAATTTGATACAAGAAACTTTCAACACACTCCTATTTAGACATTACAAATAATTTTGCTTGATAACAATATATTTATTATGAGAACAAACTCAAATAAATGACAATGTGCCAAATAATGTGTATTGAATTGCTACCAGATCACACCATATATATATATAACTTTATTGACTGTGTTGACTATCCTTTTCCAGTCCTTTTATTATTTTATTGTAATTTATTATTTGCATACAATTAAAAAAAAAACTATTTTTTAATGATGCCAAAGAAGTATAACTTCTCACGCGCATACATAAGTACACGCACCCTTTTTTTTTTGGGAACATTCAACGCAAGTTTCATTTTTACATTGAAAATATGCAGGATGTTTAGAGTGTATTTTGTACCTGTCCCCCTAAGGTTGAGAGAGTTTTTTGGTTTTAAAATTTTTCAACATTGCCATTCGACGATGTGGTCGGTACTTGATCCATGTTGAAAAAAACTCAAATAATCTCTTCTCAGTTACTCATACTTTTCTATACTTTGCCAATTTTGTGCATTTCTTAAAAATAAAAAGATTGCACTGACATTGACAGATACCAATCAACGATTCTAATTTTTGTAAATTATAGCATTATGAATGTTTTTAATGGCATCTGCATTTCTAGCATGATCTATAGCCATATTACCTTAAATGGAAAAAAAATAGACAAAAAATGCATTCTTTCATAAGACGATCAACATTAAACCAAATGTTAATAGCAAAAAAAATGGCAGCTTATATATATTGGGCAGTTTTTCAAATCTTCAGTTATACAGACAGTTAAAACATTTTTTATATACTATCCGTTGAAGTAAATAAGTATTGGTTTTTTTCCATATGACATGTAAACATATTTCATTCAGCTATGAAAAAAATTTCTTGAGCTCTCACAGTGAAGTTTTCCCTTTATTAATTCTTAATAGATCATATTCTACGACTTGTTAGCTGCCTACAAGCGTATGTCGAGAAATATGTGCTGTTGATCTGGTCCTGAATTTTTGAGCAATACATTTTCAGGACCTGGGAATAAATTTCAAGGTTAATATTTCTTAATTTTTAAAGTGGATTAATGTGCTTTTAAGATATCACAATGAAATAAATAATTTTTTCCATTCATTCATAATGGAAAAAATTATTTATTTCAGTCTGCAGGTTCCGTGAGGGAGAGTGGATGTGTGCTGTACATCTAAATAGGGGAATTTGACAACCTGCCATATGTCGTTCGAACATATGGCAGATGTTCGAACGACATATCAACACATTAAATCTGACGCCACACGTCAGATTTAATGTGTTGATTTGCGTTCTATCTCCAGTGAATATGATTCTGCTGGTAATTATTTGATTTTAATAATTTAGTAATTAATAAATAATTACTTTTTTAACAGAAATTGTTTCCAAGATTGAAAATCGAAAATTAATGACTGACCCACTTTTTGCAGAATCCTTCCATTAATTCAATTGTACACTACTCATTTCAATCATGACTTCTTAGATTTAAGTCATACTTATCACATCAGCTCAATGTAAATTCGCCATATGAGTACGGATATGAATCGTAACATCGATCGATGGTTTATCTGAACGGATCATTTGAAGAGTTAAGGACCACTACTCTTTTACGATCTGCTACTTTCTCTGAAAGTTATACATCATTTAAATTTGTGTTTATAGCTTTTACAAAAGTTTTTTTGTAATTAATGAAAATAAAATTATTCTTACCTTTTGTTAAATAATTAAAAAAGCGGCGAAGTAGATACAAAATAAGTATATCTATGTGTATATTCAGGGCAGCAAAACTGTACTCCTCTTTACTGGTATTAATTTCATGTTTCTTATTCATCATGAGTCGAAGATCGTAGATGATAGCGAAGAAGTATAACATTATAGCGAGACCCGATAAGCATAGGGTAATTGGTGCTTCATGACATATGTATACTCTTATTAGATAGAGAGATTGGATAACGATAATTGATAGACACATTGCAGTCCACGTCGTTAAGTTCCACTTCGATTGAAAAGAAAATATAGTCAAGACAATTGTATTAATAGTCATTATTAAAATAGTCCAAAGTGCCTGAAAATAATTGGAAAAATTTTGTAATTAGTTCGACTTTGAAATAAAGTTCTTTTTATTCTTTTTGTAAAATATATGACTATTCTTTATAATAAAATAAGATGATGCGAGCTCAAAGTGATTTAAAATATTAAGGCTTCTTGAAAAGGTCAAAATATCTATCAGTACTTTGGTGTTTTATTTAAATGTAAGTTTTTCTGCAGTGCATTATTTAGTTAATTTTACACAATTTTTGAAATTTATTATTAATCTAATGAAATTATGTGAAAATGGAAAAAATCAAGATTTTGATTAAGGAAATGTGACATACGGAGAGGAAAAACTCAGGTGTGTGAAAATTTCACATTGGTTAAAATCGACACTGCTCATTTCTTGAGTAGATTTATAACAGTACTACACTCCTGAGAAGAAAGAGCAATGAAAGTAATTTAAATATTGTTATTCTTCATTACCAAATAAGGTAAAGGTAATTCTGCCAGCTAGGAAAATCATGAAGTCATGTTTTGTGACTGGAAAGGGCAATTTTTATCAATTATCTTCCCACGGGTGAAATTATTCACTGCACTGCCCGAGTTGAGCTTTAGTTTAAAGTATTGGAACATTCTCCATATTTGCCAGATCTCACACCATAGATTTCTACCTCTTCCTTTAATTAAAAAACATTTTGCTGGCTAGAAGTTTTCATTGAATCATAAGGTAATAGCAGTAAGAGAGCTATATTTTAAGGGGTTAAGGGGGTATAAGGAGGGTATTCAATCCTCTTAACATCAGAACAAGTGTATTGAGGGTAGAGGACATTATGTTGAAAAGTAAATTTGTTTTTATGGTCAGTTTTATTGTTGACACCAAGAATTTTTGAATAGGACTCGTATTTTTATAGTCAACTTTTTATGTAACTATATTTTTATAAAGTATAATAGTTATTGATAACTTGTATGTAATAGAAACATATTACCCTGCCTTATTCTCTGGTTTTTAAAAATTTGTCTCGATAAAGATTTATTTTCTGTCTTAAGATATGAACCTCACTTTTTTTATATCTATTTTTATATATTTATTTATTTTAACTAGATCTTTATAATAGCAAACTTACGTCTAATAACAAAAAATAAGTGAGTATTTAAAAATTGGTAAAATATCCTTGTTCAGCATTTTTTGATATAAGAATAAAAAAATGTTTATCCATTAATATTTCCTTAAAAGTCAGTATTGCTAAGCTATTTGTATTAAGATTGTACCAGCGTAGAGAAGAATATTTTTTGCCTAACAATTTTCAGTACCAAACTAAGAGATTTTATTTTAATAACAGAAATATGAACACTAAAAAACTGTATGATGCTAAAATGGCCTATTTGCATATTTTTGTTCGTTAAATAATTAATTTTAGAGTAGCATGGTATTTGGTGAGTTAAATATTTGTGTATCTTTATATCTAGGTTTGGGTTTTCTGTAGTATTCTAAGTTGAAATTTATTTTTTATTGAAAATAGATCAATGGAAATGGATATAGATCAATGGAGATTTGTATATATAATCAATATATATTGATTATATATACAAATCTTATAATAATCGCTATTTCGCCATTACTTGTGATATATGACATATTTAGAATTGTTACAGTACGAAATGGTGATTATTATAAGATTTGTATATATAATAAATACAGAATTAAGAAAGTAATTAAAAATGAATATAATTTATACATATTGTTAAAATTACCGTAAGAGTCCTACTGACTATCCCCAATGACGCAAGGAGGAAGCCTGTTGTCAAAGTTAAAAATATTAGCATTGTAATATTTACTGGTCGTTTTCTTAGTACCGACACGGGACAGCAGACGATTACAAATGAAGTAACAAACATGAGTAATAGTGAGACCCTGGAAAAAATTTTGAATTATTTAAAATTGTTTACCTACACTTCTAGTTATTTGAAGCCAAACTATACATGTCAATAGCTAGCAATAAATATTTGTATAAATAAGTTTTATCAATAGCTAGCAATAAACATTCTAATAAATAAAAAAATAATTTTTAAATCTAGAATTTTTCAGATAAGTACTTGCAAGATAAAAAAGCATTATACCAAACTAAATATTGGGCCCACGTCTTGAGTTGTGCTGGTGCATAAAACGTCCCCAAAAACATGAGAGTCAGGACGAAAAGATGTTGAATGGCAACAATAATTAAAACCTGAAAGTCAAAGGACTCTGTTATTGACTGTAAATAAATGTGAAATAATTTTATTACTAAGAAAGTAATGACAAAATCAGAAAATTTTTGGTAGGATGGAAATTATTTAACACCTTTTTCAGTTAAGAATTTTTGGTTTTTTATTAATACAAATAACGATAAAAAAATATTTTCTACTTTAATAATATGGAGTTTTTGTAAAATTATTGCAAGATACAAAAAAAGTCTTTTTTATACACCGTATTAACATAACAATTGTCTCAATCAAAGTAGGAATCTTAAAAAGAAATTGATTTGATATAGGTAAAGTTGTTAAAGAGGTAAATAACATTTCTTTTCATATTTATTTATACAACGAGGCAATATAGTAATTTAATTTTTTTATAGATAAAAAATGTTGACAACACTGGATAATAAAATTGTTATTGGGAATGGCCACTATTGTCATTGGATAATAAATTTTTGACTAATATAAATGAGAAAAAGCTGGTCTTGCTCCTTTAAACAAACATAAAATTTTCTGAACACATTGGTGATGGAATATACTCTAGTACACTGTGAAAAAGCATTTCTTAATAAAAACTTGTTTGTTAAGGGGAATGTATGAATATGGACACAAAAATTATAACAAAAAAATTCATGTCGCAAGACTGTGTTGAAACAACGTTCACGTAAACACTAATGAAAATATATTATTACCATTGGTAACATATATTAAAAAAAAACTTTAAAAAGTAATATTTTTCAATTACCATATATTTTTATGTCAAAACCAAATCGGAATGATTTAATAGATATGTATATTCAAGAGACATTTTTTAATATGGCTTTGTCATGTAGCCCGTATCCAAAATTATTAATATAAGTTAGTCATATTTTGTAGAGTAAAATATTCTCACTTTCCTGAGGAAAACTTTATTTTCCGCTAATGATATATGCTTCTCATCTAATGATATACTCTCCTCTGAAGGAGGAGTAATGGCTGCATAGACGACTGAATGGTACGCTGGTGGCAAATGCTGGTGGAAAAACAAAAAAAATACATATAAAATGCAACAAAACGTCGAAACATCAAGACATTGTTACATGAAACATTTTTAGCTATAGATAAAGCGCAGGTAGGTAATGTGGATAATGCGTTGACTGTTTTTTCTCAATTAATCATGATTCATAGGTATTTAATATATTGCTTTAACGTCAAATTTAATATGTTATTTGGTAGTCATCTAATTAATTCATATTAATAAAATAAAGGCTGAACAAAAAGATAAAACAAAAGTATACTTATATTTACCCATTCATCGTCTAGAAAATCATCATCATTGTAATAGGCTGTAGGTGTATGTGGACTTTTTTCATTTAATATGGGTAAGTCACCCATTACAACTGGAAAAAAATATTACCAAATAATTCATATATAGGTAATGATGATGAAAAGCCATACTGGTCTCCTTATAAATTTACAATTACGTATTGTATGTCACAGAAAAATTTCTGTAAGACATTACGATTAAAATTTAATAAAAATCATTTAGACAGCAAATGATTGTTTACTTATGATAATTTAGATTGAAAAGACGAACAACGTAAAAAATGGAGGAAACTTGAAAAATTTATTGATATCTCACAATGTGTCATAAATTATCCAAATATATTATTATGTTCCTAAATATGTTATATAAATGGTCCCAAAAGAACAGTCTAATTGTAGAATTGAATGAAGTCAAGGAATTTGATCATAACCCACTATTTCCATGGCAGTGGATAATATAAAGTACATGTGCTTCCATGGTCTAACATGGTAATCAGGAACAAAAAATGTTACCACGTCAAATTACCACTCGTTATTGAAATAAATTCAACATTTTAGTTAAAATAACTTAATTTTATGTAAAAAAGAAGCTTTTTGGAAAACCATAAACTATATAATAACAAATAATAATAAGGGTAGAATATAATAATAATAGTTTATTAATATAATATATAACATATGTAAACACGATTCAAACCTTTATTTATACACATTGTTTTTCTATGTATATATGAATGTAATCTTTCTGAAATTCTGTCCACAAATGTGAACTTGTAAACAAAACTCTTAGGTAGACTTTTTTAATTAGTCAGAAAACGAAATTAACTGTCGAGTAATAAGTAGAAAAATGTTACTAAATGTTTTGCAATCACGAGTCATGCCATGAATTTTCATATACCTTATGTTTAAATAAAACCACACTCGTAATTAATTACCAAAGTGTTAAGTTTTGAAATTTAAATGCCTTATATTTGTAATATATTTATTAAATATTTCTTTTATTTCTAACAAAACATTTATGCAATTCATGCAAATCAGTTCACTGAAAATTATTTCCATACTTACAAAAATTCAGCGTCTTAAAAATTCAGCTTCATTTTTTAAGACGTTCCATTTAAACCATGATACCAAACCAAAATGATATTACATAACAAAAGTGAACAAATGAACTATATTACAAATGCAAAGATGTGTTAGGTCTTAGTCGCAAATATGTGTTGCAGTCAGGGTTATTGACCTTGCTATAGCAAATATGTGTTGCAGTCAGGGTTATTGACCTTGCTATAGCAAATATGTGTTGCAGTCAGGGTTATTGACCTTGCTATAGCAAATATGTGTTGCAGTCAGGGTTATTGAATCTTGCTAATTTTTGCCATTATTAAAATTTATTTTAGCTCCATAAACTATTTTTCGTAATAATTTCTTTTATCTTTGCATAGATATGAATATGAGAATTAATTAACATGAATATGAGAAGAATTAATGAACTATAATTTCTAATGTGAAATATTTCACTAGAATAACTTACTTTTGGAATTCTATAAAATAGCGATATTGATATTTATAGTAAATGTTATTGCAATGTCTTGTCTTTCGAGGAAGCCATCTAATGACTTATCTTTTTCAAAATTTATTAATATGTTTTTGTTATAAAGTAATTGCATGAATCCTTGTCAAACAATGGTCCTGTGACTTATAGGTACTTTTTTTGAGACAGCTAAAAATATTCGGTTATGAATTTGTTTTTTAATATACCAAACATACTGGTATCTTTATTGTACTAAATAACAAAATGATATTTAAAAGCCAGGATGTTTTTAATTTCATATAATTCTGTTCTTCCAGCCCGAGGACGAGAGATCTAACCTATACGCTTTGTCGCCAATGCCGATTTGTAGAAACAAAAAAAATTAAATACTGGTTCCTAAATACTCGTCAGAAGATGGAAGAAATCTTAAGGTAATTGTTACTCAAATTAACATAAGATAATCATTAAACATATCATCTATTTTGAAAAGTTTTCCAAAAATTAAAGTTGACTAAATTAAATCGAGCATGTGAAATAACGCTGTAAGTATAATTTTATGTGTTCATTTTTATTGTATAAAATTTTTGTATAATTTCGTTGTTATTTTGTCCATCGTATATGTTTTTAAGTTGTTATTTGCTTTCTCATTGTTGCATTTTAGTATCTCACAATATATTATAAGCAATGACACACCTCGCCCCCCAAATATTTGTATCGATTTTACTTAATTTCAAAAGTTTGGGTACTTATGTTAAAATTTAAAAAAATCCTACATCCAATTCGGTAACTAAAGGAGTAACATTAAAGCCAGCGAGCAATGAAATGATGGAATATACATATATAACAGGTGGTGACTAGTGAACATGTGGCAAAATATAATTATAACAAGTTCAACACGACTAGATGCTTTGTTTTTGTTACTTCATATGTAGTACTAAACTGAAACTAAAACCATCGATATAAATAGTCGATAATACAAATACTCTAGTAATGATACAACACTCTAGTGATGATACAAAGCGTTGTATTCGTATAGCGCTATGAATACCAAATAGATTCGAACAATACGAATAATTACTTTTCAACCTAATCGAATCGTATTTCATAGTGATCATACCCATACGATGGAAGAGATAGTATATCGACATATATATATATATATATATATATATATATATATATATATATATATACATATATATATATATATAAATATATGTATATATATATATGTATATATATATATATATATATATATAAATTAAAAACCAAAATTATATTTATATAGCAATGGCAATTGCAAAACTTCGTAGCCACGTTGGTATAACACAAGTTGGTATAACTGATAATTTTTATTATTTGACGTTTAAGACTGTTAAAAATTATTTTATTTTAACGTAATTTTAAAAATGTATTTTAAAATATTTAATTTCATTAATTTCTAATTACTTTATGTTTGTGTCAAATGTGTCTAATGGTAAATTTATTGTGAATATAGTGAGAAATAAACCATGTAATGTACAAATTTCGACATATTTCTGGTGAGTATTTTTTTTTTTAAATGATTTTTTATAATAAATAAGTATCCGCTGCAGAATTTCTTTCCTGATATATGGTATATACTTTCATCTGATTACAAAAAAAATGTCGATCCTGGTTGTATAGTGCATATGTTCCATATTTTTTTAAATTTTTTTAATTTTCAATAATTTCTTTGATTTATTCAACTCGAAAGTTTAGTGGCGAAGCAAAATTGCATTGTTCATTTCATACCTAAATTTTGCTAGAAATATTGTGTATTCATGGCATGAAATATGCTTTTCTATAATCAGTGTATTGTATATTTTATGATGAAACAATAAAAAATAGGTTTCCAACTAAAAATTGTAAGAATTAACATTGAAACTACATAAATAAATTGTTCGTACGCAGCATGTTATCATGGTTTTCAATAATTCGTTTTTGTAATTGTTTTGTAATAAATGTGATATTATTATACGTGGTTTTAAATATAGATGTTCAGTTATAAAAATATTTAAAAAAAATATATTCTCGTATATACGAAGAAAGTTCCGTTTCAAGCATATTTTGTAACTTGAAAAAAGGCAAAATTTGATAAAAAAGACATATATTTTGAATAAGAATTCTTGTTCAAAATTTCATTAGCTAAAATTTGATATATAACATATTATGTTTTCTTTGCAATTCGCATTCACAAGATGGATAAAAATGGAAGGCCAAGAATTATTTTGTCATTCCGTGTAGTAATTGCGTCTTTGCAATGGAATGAGTCAGAGGAGTGGGCGACAAGGATAGTTGTTTTAGCGTCTCTAGCCGTCTCGTTTTGACATTACTGGAACCGTATGTTGTGTCATGTTATACTTTATAACCACCACGATACCATTTTCTTGTTTTGACCGTAATACTTTATAATGGTAAACAATTGTATCGACAAATTTCGTGGGCGCTTTGATTTATTGGTTTCTTGTGTTGTTTTTAGAATTTTTTTGTACAAACTTAGCTTGAGCATTTTATGTATGCCGTCTTTCGCTTATATTTATTTATTATAGGTTTATACAAAAGTACTCGATTTTAAAATGGAAATTTATCACAATAATATAGTATTTGTACAAATTATACTTGCTTTCTTATATTGTATAGTATTTAGCCACTGTGGTATAAATGCACTTTAGAACAGGAATATTTCGATAATTTTTTTGATATCATATGAAAGTATACATATTAAAAACTATATACTTGGAAAGAAATTCTTCAGCTGATGCTTATTTATAATAAAATAAAACAATTTGAAAAATTTTGTACCTGCCGATTTAGTTTGCGATGGAACAGATTATAATCATTCTTTATAATCATCAGCAGCATAATTTCTTTCCAGATGTGTAGCTTTTAATGTATATACTTTCATATGATTTCAAAACAAATGGTCGAAATGTTCCTGGTTCTAAAGTGCATATGTTCCGTATTTTTGTCCTGATATTTTGATAATGTACTCTTTAAAGGTTTTACATTTCCGTCGTAATTATTTTTAATTGAAGCACAAACGATCCTAACGGTCGCGGCCGCAGGCGACGACGTGGCAGCGGTATAGGCCAGGAGGGAATTCAAGTCCGGCCCAGGCTGACTCGGCGGGAGGAAGGAGTCATTTGGCTGCCTTCTATAACGGTGCCAGCAAGCCAGATTCCTCCCGACTTCGAAGGCCCCCCCTGGTCCATAACGTATGTCACTTTATATTCTTTGAAATCTTGTATTATGTTACGTCCAATTTTAAAAATTTACTGATGATATATTTTTGTTAATAATAGCTTCGACCGAGCAGCCTCAACCTCCCCCACGACGAGCAGCGTGACTGACGATCGAAGGTAAATAAAGCATGTATTTATTAGGGATGACAAAAATAGCATTTAGCATGCTATGCTAAATGCTAATTACAAAATACGTGTTAGCATGCTATTTACATTTAGCAACTAATGCTATTTAAGTATTAACTGTGGATATAGCATAACCGATACGTTGTTATAGCAGATTGTTTACTTTTGGTCGCTACAGTATTATTTACATCGTGTAGCAAGCTGAGTGCGGCGTATTGTTTTAGGATGATATAAATAAATATTATTCATATATTATTTGATGCTGTTAAATGAATATTATTCTTATATTAATTGATTGATAATTGATACAGTAACGGCATAACTCTTCAGTTCATTACTATAAGTATATGTTTAACGTTGTAAATTACTAGTGATTATTTATATTTAAAATTATATGATAGTTTTAAAATTAAAGATATAGTAGTTTAACAGTTATACAAAAACATTTATTTGCAACTTTAATTATTATTTTTACATTTTAGTTTGTGTTTTAATTTTTTATCATAAATGGTTTTCCCTTAATCAATTGTGAAAGTAGGTATAATTACTCTAGTATTAATTATATTTTTTGATATTTTTTTTAAACTTGAAAATTGATTGTCGACGGTATTTATCTTACCTATGGAATATTTACGAAGGTGTCTCCTAGCGATGGGTGCTAATGCTATTTTACGTTAATTTTAATCCTGCTAACGTATTTACATTTAGCATGCTATTGCTAAATGCTAAATTAACAGACTATTTTTTGAAAGCTGCTATTTGCGAAGTGTATTTTTTACGCGTATTAGCGTTAGCACACTTAATAACATTGAATGCTAAATTAACAGACTATTTTTTGAAAGCTGCTATTTGCGAAGTGTATTTATTAGGCGTATTAGCGTTAGCACAATTTATAACATTAAATGGTAAATTAACGGACTATTTTTGTGACAGATGCTATATGTGAACTGTATTTTTATTACGTGTATTAGCGTTATTATATTTTGTTTAGTACTTTTACGAGTTGAATTACGTCTGATATAGACATTGAATGACAATTGGCAGTTATTCGTGAGGTCAAAATATGTGACAAATATTGCATTTAACAGTAAAACTGCATAAACAACTCGTCTGAAAACTAAGGCAATTTTATTTTTAATTCTATAAAATCATTAATGTGGCGACAAAAATCACGCAGCTATCCCAACTATCATGCTTTTATGTTAAGGGTGGTAAGAATATACCTATGTTTTAAAAATATCTAAACAACTGAAAATATTAAATGAGGTTCTGATGTTGACCTCTAAATTCGAAAGTCCTGTTGCTTACGTGTTGTCGGGATAAACGCATGTCAGGGGTTGCGTGCGTTAATATAAACAATAGCGGCGAAGTTTTTGTTTATTATTTGTACTTGCATCTTTGCGAGTATTCTAAAAACATTAGTCACTTTAAAACATGTAAGATGTTTATAAATTTATTTAATTATTTCGTCACCTCTTCATGTGTTTATTAAGTATTTACATGTTGACAAAATAATTGTTACTTAAAAATATTTGATCCTTCTCCTGAGGGATTGCTAAATAATGAAAATAGTTGATCCTTCTAAGGGATTACTAAATAATGACAGTAGATACAGATCTATAATGGTTTCAGCCTCAGTGTCCTGAATATTAGTGGATATAGAAGCCTGCTCGAAATGCCTATCGCTTTGTTCGTTCTCTAGTAGTTGGGTTAAAAGCGTTGTATATGCAGATAGGTGCTTAAACCTTAAATGTGTTTTTAAATTCGTTATGGGCGACATGTAAGAAAATGTTTTTTCATAGGTTACATATGGCAACTCTTATCGGAGACACCTTCGTAAAAGTTCCATAGGTAAGATAAATACCGTTGACGACTCATTTTCAAGTTTAAAAAAATATCAAAAAATATAATTAATACTAGAGTACTTTCACAATTGCTCAAAGGGAAACAATTTATGGTAAAAAAATTAAAATACAAACTAAAATGTAAAGACAATAATTAAAGTTGCAAATAATTTTTTGTGTATAACTATTAAAATACTATATCTTTAATTTTAAACCTATGATATAATTTTAGATATAAACAATCACTACAAATTTACAACGTTAAACATATACTTATAGTAATGAACTGAAGAGTTATGCTGTTACTGTATCAATTATCAATCAATTAATACATGAATAATATTTATTTAGCAGTTATATCATACTAAAACAATACGCCGCACACAGCTTTCTACATGATGTAAATAATATTGTGGCGACCAAAAGTAAACAATCTGCTATAACAACGTATCGGTTATGCTACATCCACAGCTAATACTTAAATAGCATTTAGCATGTTAGCATTAGTTGCTAAATGTAAATAGCATGCTAACACGTATTTTGTATTTAGCATTTAGCATAGCATGCTAAATGCTATTTATGCCATCCCTAGTGTCTCCGATAAGAGTTGCCATATGTAACTTATGTAAAATATTTTCATACAAATCGTCCATAACGAATTTTAAAACACATTTAAGGTTTAAGCACCTATCTGCATATACAACGTTTTTAACACAACTATAAGACAACGAACAAAGTGTCCGTGTTCCGAGCAGGCTTCATTGTTCACTAATATTCAGGACTCTAAGGCTGGAACCATTATAGATACAGTGTCATTATTTAGTAATCCCTCAGGAGAAGGAACAACTATTTTCATTATTTAGTAATCCCTCAGGAAAAGGATAAAATATTTTTAAGTAACAATTATATTGTCAACATGTAAATAGTTAATAGACACTTGAAGAGATGACGAAATAATTAAATAAATTTATAAACATCTCAAAACACGTGCATGCAGTAGATTAATAATAGTAATAAAAGCCCGCTTCTTCATATCTCGAGACGAGGTAACAAATACATATAAATACTACGTCATATACTCAATAATATCTCTAATTTAAAATGTTTCTTTTTCCTGTTTTTTTAGACCACCCACCTCTGGCGCCACGTTCTGTCCTGCTCCCATTCGTCCTCGTCCAGAAGTACCTTTGGAGGGCAAGGACGAAAGCGAGTCGTCAGATCCAGACTACGATGATGTCCTTATGCAGGACACCGACAGGGCCGAGTTGGAAACTTACGTCGTAGTGTCACGCGTAAGGGAGGGAACAGCTTTTGGGGTGTTACAAGACGACGAGGAGATGGTTGCGCTATCGAATGAGAGGCCGCTTGAATGGGTATGTAATTTCAATGCCTTTCCGGGACGGCAGGAAATATTCACTGGGCCTCCTTCAGGACCTGCTCAGTCTAATTTGGACCCCTTTGCATGTTTCCAGCAGTTTTTCGGCGAGGACATTGTTAACCTTATAGTAACCGAAACAAATCGCTACGCACAATTAGATAAGCTTGCAAATGCAGCAAAGCCAAATTCACGTATTCATCGATGGGTCGACACAACCATCGATGAAATGTACCTCTTTCTCGCCTTATGTATAGGACAAGCTACAACAAATAATCGCCTTGAGTCAGACTATTGGTCAGGCGGCTGGATTTATGATACTCCAAAGGTTAAACGATTAATGGAGCGCAATCGCTTTATGCTATTGAAGCGTTGCTTGCACTTTGTTGACGATTCAACCGCAGACCAATTCAAAGTCGATCACCCACTTGAGGCGCGTCTTTTTAAAGTGTATCCGATTATTAGGCACTTAAAAGCTAAATTTGGAAGTGCCTATACTCCCGGACAGAAGTTAGAAATAGATGAGTCATTGTTTTTGTGGAAAGGGTGGTTGTCATTTAAACAGTTTCTAAGACCGAAGGCAGCTAAATACGGCATTAAAATCTATGAGATATGCGACTCTGACACCGGATATCTAATAGATTTTATAATATATACCGGAAAGGATACACTTATTCCCCTACCAACCAATCTCCCCCCAAACGTCAATACCAAAACGTCGGCTTTGGTCATCACTTTGCTTGGGCAATACCTGGGACGGGACCATATTCTTTTCATAGATAACTTCTTCAATAGTCCAGCTCTAGCTCGCTGGCTAAAAGAAAGGAATACTGATCTGGTTGGTACACTTCGCTCTAATCGGAAAGATGTCCCTGATGCGATTAAGGAGCCTATGCCGCTTCGGGTAAAGGGTAAACTGGTGGTGCGGCATAGTGGGTACGTGATGGTATGTGCATGGCGGGATAAACGTAAAGTTACCGCCATATCGACATACCACACACCTAGATGTTCGCCATTTAAAGATCGGAGGCGTGGTTGGGTCTACAAACCGGACATTCTTTTAGACTATAATAAAGGAATGCACGGTGTAGATCGGAAGGATTCGGTAATGGCGTATTTCCCCCTGGAGAGAAAAAGGTCGCTTAAATGGTATCGATCATTCTTTAAGCGACTTTTAAACCTGGCAATAGATAATGCTCACATTATTTGCCAGGCCTCCAGAAGGTTAGCTGGAGAGAAGATGTTTCCTAATCAGGAAACATTCCGAAAGGAATTATGTTTGCGAATGGTTAGCACTGCCAATCGCAACATTGCTTCTGCTTTGCATCCCCTGTCCTCTTCAGATAACCATTACCCCAAAAAAAATACGGTTACCTCTACAAGGGAACGTTGGGATGGCGTGCGGTCTCAAGAGACTGTACGCCGAAGATGTGTAGCTTGTAAGGCAAAAACCATGTTTTGTTGTAGGTTGTGTGAAGTACCATTGTGCGTCGACCCATGTTTTGAAAACTTTCATGAACAGGGACGTTCATGATCAGCGATAGGCTTTAAAGTTTCTTTGCATGGGTGTGGAAGTGAACAGTAAAGTTGACATTGCGTTTAGGTTTATCTTATCAGGGTGCAGACCGAATAGATAGATGAGTTTGCTATATATGTTTTTATAATTTGCCGTATACAATTCCAGTGATAAATAACATTAGACCCGTTTTTAGGGACTATTTGACCGTAACATTTAACGAAATAAAAAATGTAAGCTAATACTAATAATATAACATTTAGATCAGTTCACTTCCAAATATTTTAAGACGCATTTCAGGTTCTATCCATAAATTCCATCGCCGTTTATATTCCCAGGTCAGGCTTTTCTTTCAACGTAAATAAGTGCCGAAGGTGACGCTAGTCCACCTCTGGTCCCCAGAACCCGCTCACTTGTTTCCCAATTTATGGATAGAACCAGGTTAGTATGTAAGCGCGTGAATGTGTTTTATTTATTTCATAATGCAAAATATGCCACTTTTATGGAATTTATTGTTTGTTTACAAAACTTTCAAACCTGTTTTTAAAATTTTAGTTTTATAATTCTTTTGTGTTTAAACACTTTGTTATTGAAATGTAATATCTCAGCCTTATCTAATATTTATATAATACTGTTTGTAAGCTCATAATCATGGCTGGGCTAATATTTAAGATTTGAAACAGCAAATATGTCTATGTTTCTTGTTATTAAGTTTGTATATTAATTTAAATATGTGTGTATGTGCGTGTATGCATGTGGGTGTATGTATATGTGTGTGTGTGTACTCCTGAAACAGCCAGCCGTCTTCCAACAATTGTACTCGTTTATCTATTTTAATTATCTATCTTTTGTTACTTTTTCGTTTTTGCTTATTTTATTTATAAACTAGCTTGTTTTTACTTATTTTATATACAAAATTCACTCTGTTACAATATATGTATTCATTATATGTAAGAATTATATTGAAATACATTTTCTCCTTACTCAAATTGATATTACAATAGTTTTATTTAAAAAATTGTCACAAAACTGTTAACAAAACAAATGTGAAATATACATAAATAAATAGACATAAAAAGTGTCAACATTATTCATAATACCAATGTTATAATTCGACTCTACACCATTTGAAATTTTGACGTGCGCCATGGTCGTGGTTTGAACAGGACCGGCCGTTAGGACAATCAGCGTAAGTATAATTTTGGCCGGGACCGGCCATTAGGACTATCAGCGTAAGTATAATTTTGGCCAGGACCGGCCGTTAGGACTATCAGTGTAAGTTATAATTTTGACCGGGACTATCAGCGTAAGTATAATTTTGGCCGGGACCGGCCGTTAGGACTATTAGTGTAAGTTATAATTTTTGGCCAGGACCGGCCTTTAGGACTATCAGCGTAAGTTATAATTTTGGCCGGGACTATCAGCGTAAGTATAATTTTGGCCAGGACCGGCCGTTAGGACTATTAGTGTAATTTATAATTTTGCCCGGGATCGGCCGTTAATACTATCAGCGCAAGTATAATTTTGGCCGGGACCGGCCGTTAGGACTATCAGTGTAAGTTATAATTTTGGCCGGGACCGGCCTTTAGGACTATATACTTCAACATTGTACTTCGGCTATAAATAAAAAAGATTCCAGAATTTTTTACCAACCACATTGTAACCCTAGTCTATTGAACGAGCACCTGTGTGTATGGGCGTGGACCGGTCACGTGGCCTCTCGATAATGTAAACAAAGCGATTTGTTTACATAAACAAACAGATGTTTTTACAAAAGCATTTCAGAGTTATGAGTACACAACATTTGTTGTCTGTATTAATAAAACGTGTACGGTAGTTGATCAAAGACTGAATTTATTTCTTAATATTAACCTTAGGTAGGTAGTTACAAACGATACCACATAGAAGGCGCTAGTAGTACATCAAATACATTATTTTGATATTAATTCTAACATCTCCACTTATCAAAATAATCTGAACTTTGTAACATATAAACTATTTTTAACAAACTAATAAAAGCAAAAAATGTTATTATTTTACAGATAGTCACCTATTAAACAATGTTTTTAATAGGTGACTTTTCTACAAAATAGTTATGTTTAACACTATCTAAACCCTTGGTCAGCAAGTCTGCTAGTATTTCAGATATTGGCATGTAGACTATCTTTATAAGATTGTTAGCAACTGCTTCTCTAAGAAAATGATGACGCACATCTATGTGTTTAGTTCTTTTATGAAATAAAGAATTTTCAGACAGCTTCTGAGCGCCTTGATTGTCATTATACAATATAATTACATAATTACAACTGTTTACAATTTCAGAAAACAAGTTTTTTAAATAAATAGCCTCTTTACAGGCTTCGGCAATTGCCATATATTCTGCCTCTGTACTTGATAAGGCTATAGTACGTTGTTTTTTACATTCATATGAAATAACAGTTCCAGAAAGTTTAAAGTAGAAACCTGTATAGGATCTCCTATCTAGTGTGTTTGAAGCCCAATCTACATCAACGAAACCCTCTAATTTACAATTATCTTTGATAAACATTAGGCCATAAGATTTAGTTTTACATAAGTATCTTAGGATGCGTTTCGCATGCTTCCAATGAGTATAGGAATATAAATTATTAAATTGGCTCAAATAACTCACACTATAGGAAATATCTGGGCGAGTCAAAACACTTAAGTACATTAAGCTTCCTATTAGTTGTTGGAATGGATATTGTTTACAAACATCTACACTTTTCTCTAGTTTTAAATTTTTCTCAATAGGAGTACCAACAACTTTACAGTTTGTCATATTAAATTTACTTAAAATATGGTCTACAAACTTTTCTTGATCTAAGGAAATATTGCCATTCTGATACATTTTTACTCTCATACCCAAACATTGTTTTAATTGCCCCAAATCCTTAATTTTAAATTTTGACATTAAATTTGTTTTTAACTCCTTAACCATATTACTACTGTTTGAAAAAATGAAAAAATCATCAACAAAAATTGCTATTATGATCTGCTCCTTTTCACAATTTTTTATATACAGACATGGTTCTAACTTTGACTTAACAAAATTTAATTTTAATAAAGAATCATTTACTCTTTCATTCCATGCCCTGGCTGATTGTTTTAGACCATAAATTGCACGATTTAATTTAAGAACACTATTTTCTTTACAATCTAAATTAGGGGGAACTTGCATATACACTTTTTCATTTAAGTAACCATTTAGGAATGCTGTAGTTACATCTAAGTGAGTAATTTCAAGGTTAAGTTTGACATTTAAAGCAAATAGAAACCTTAGTGTAGAGTAACGAAGCACTGGTGAGTATGTGTCAGCGTAATCCACACCTTCTTTTTGGGTAAAACCTTTTGCCACCAGTCTTGCTCTATATCGCACACTATTATCACTTTCGTACTTTTTCTTGAATACCCACTTGCACTGTATCACACTATCAGCTTCTTTCCTATCTACAAACGTCCATGCTTGGTTATCGTCGAAAGCTTTCAGTTCATCTTCCATCGCTTGTCTCCACTGTTCCTTGTCTGGTCCATTTATTGCTGCTTCATAACTGAGTTCTTCATCACATGATTTCAGATTATCCAGAAGACAGAGATTGGTCATCCCATATCTTTCTTTTACGCTTAGCTTCAATTTGAACTTCATTCTCTGCAAAAGACTCTTCTTCAGTAACAGATTGATACGAGTCATCTTGGGAAGACGATGATTCACAAATATATGTTGAATCATTTGGATCTGAACCTGGATTTTCTATTAAACTTTCATCTTCTTCTAAGTTTTCATCTTTCTTTGACTTATTTTCACAATCATTTACTACAATCTGAGCTTCGTCCAACTCCATTTTCTCCATAATGATGACATCTCTGCTCGTAGTAACTTTTTTAGTTCTTGGGTTATACAATATATCCTTTCACATTATCTGGATACCCAACTAAAATTAATCTGTCAGCCTTCTTATCCCATTTTTGTCGTTGTATTTTGGGAACATGCACCATTACTTTACTGCCAAAAATTTCAAAATATTTATAATTTATTATTTCAAAATATTTTTAATGGTTATAAATAATCGTAACTATACGCAATTATTTCTAAATATTTTTAATTATTATTTCATCAATCGCAACTATACGCAATTATTTCAAAATATTTATAATTTATTATTTCAAAATATTTTTAATAGTTATAATTAATCGTAACTATATGCAATTATTACAAAACATTTTTAATTATTATTTCATCAATCGTAACTATACGCAATTATTTCAAAATATTTATAATTTATTATTTCAAAATATTTTTAATAGTTATAAATAATCGTAACTATACGCGATTATTTCAAAATATTTAATTTTCTTCGTTTTGTTTAATTGTAGCCAACTTCTTGTTTAATTTTTATTATATTGTTCATTCTTTTGTTAACAAGCAACAATGACAAATATACGAAATATGGCTTAATCAGTATTACTTAGCCTTTTTTCCACACTTGATACTGGCAAAAGTTCCTTCTGGAGAGAACAAACGCCATATAATCAAAAATAAAAATAAAAATGTTATGATTCGAAATATAAACCATAGACAAATAGACTTTATCGTTTTCTGAATGTTGGTACAAAAAGAAAATGTAGTGGTGAAAGTGACGGATTAAAAAAACATTCTAATTAAATAACTAAATTTACTTATTTATATTTATTATCAATGATAATTTAGAATTAAGTTTTGCTTTCAATTGTGTAATAAGTGCTTCAATTGTATAATAAGTGCTTAGTGATAAAAAAAAAGTAAAGTAAGTGGAAAAAATAAAGTTTAAAACGCATTACTCCGCAAACAAAATCGTCAGGTACAAAAATTTTCAAATTGTTTTTTTTATAATATATAACCATCCGCTGCAGAATTTCTTTCCAGATATATAGTTTTTAATGTGTATACTTTCATATGATTTCAAAAAAAATGTCGAAATGTTCCTGGTTGTATAGTGCATTTATACCGAAAGCTTTTTTCTTTAGAAATCAGTGGGCTAAAAAGAAAATTAAATTATTAGTAACTTCTTTGTTGTTGATTATTAAAACGCGAATGTAACTTTGATGGTGAGTTAGAACAATATTATCAATAAAATATATAATTGATTCGATGCTATTTTCAAATTAATAATTTTCCGTGAAATGTTTACGGCTACAACCCAATGTACAAGAAAGATCTTTAAAATAATTTCCTCTTATTACGAACAAATCTAACAAATACAAAAAAATTTGAATTAAAAGTGAAAATATTACAAATATTATAACCAAATGTAAAACTGAACTATAAAATAATGTTAAGTTACAAATTTGCAGTTTGACAAACCAATTCAAATAAAGTTAACGATTTTAAATTTCGTATCATAGTCTTTTTTTTTTTCTTTGATTATATAGCGTTCCTTATCGCTGTTCTATGTTCCATAGACAAAATTTTATGTATTTTGTGTGTGCGAAAGAGATAGGGCTTTCGCGTTCCAATCGAAATATTTGTATGAAGTAAACCCACCCTGGTTAAAACAAAACACGCACAAGGCACGTGCACATTTTCCTTATTCGCTTACAAGCTTCGTAGAGGTTGCCAGGTCACGTAGTTATTCGAGTGCCAAATTGTGCAAATAAATTATCCAGCATTGAGAAACGTCTAAAAATATATTCGCATTAAATAGAAACATAAACAAATAATCTCGTTCCAAAAAACTACAGCAGGTTTGCTACTCGATACCATTTATACATTTCTTTTATATTCAAATAGTGCGCGCGCTTCTACCTCTGTTTCACACGACCTTCTTTATTACTAAACGGTTGAAGAATGACAAAAAGAAATTAGCAAACCGTGTCCCTCCCCGATGTAAACAGTACAGTTTTTAATAAACTACGATTCTGTGATTTTCATTCATATTAAAACACCTCGTTCATATATAACTTATTAAGAGTTGAGCAACTATATCGTGTATATGGTATACGATAGATTTGCTTTGCTCCATTAATTATGCAAATCGTTGTTTGTTATTTAACATGAATACTTAAATAAGTACATTATAAAGAAGTCATGATTTTGGTCGTGTTATGCCTGTGAAGAGATTAGTAATAACATCATTATATTGTGTAAAAGGAAAATAGAATGAAAAAGCAATCGTTTAAAGGAAACTACATGTTGAGTAACATTTTTGCCTAATAATACGTACTATAATGACGAAAGCTTTATTATTGCTAAAACGAGATTATAACTTTTGTTAATTTTGTTTCATCGTCCATTTTTTGTCACTAAAATTTCAAATTATATTTTGCCCCTTCTGACGATACTGATATTTTTGAAATATGAATATTTCTTGACCGTTTTCTTAATATAGTTAAAACTGTCTCTGTACCCCAAATGTAAGCAGTTGCCTAAATTAAGCGCTAAGTAAAAAATCATCTTTACCCATTTATTCTATACTACCGTGACCCGTGCGAAGTCTTCGCATTATTTATTCCATTATGAAGCTCAGATGACAGATCAAATAAATATTTTACTAAAATTGACATATAGAGGCGCAAATATCAAAAGCATTGAGCTAAAGCGCCACTTTATTTATACGTGAGTGGATGTGAAATTAAACAAAAATTTTACCGACCGTCAATCATATTGACGTTGAGCCGTTAGATGGCAGCATTGCTGTTTTGTGTATATAATTTTAATAATTAATTAATTTGCAAAAACAATAGCAATAATAATTTTTTTAGTTGTGGATGCCGGTAGAGCAAGCAATTATCTATAAAATGATATATAATTTATGTGGATTAGTTGTGAGGTTTTTTCTAAAAAGGGAGAGTAACATCTTAACCTTAGCGTATTGATATATACTAGCGTGACCCGTGCGAAGTCTTCGCATTATTTATTCCATTATGAAGCTCAGATGACAGATCAAACAAATATTTTACTAAAATTGACATATAGAGGCGCAAGTATCAAAAGCATTGAGCTAAAGCGCCACTTTATTTATACGTGAGTGGATTTGAAATTAAACAAAAATTTTACCGACCGTCAATCATATTGACGTTGAGCCGTTAGATGGCAGCATTGCTGTTTTGTGAATATAATTTTAATAATTAATTAATTTGCAAAAACAATAGCAATAATAAATTTTTTAGTTGTGGATGCCGGTAGAGCAAGCAATTATCTATAAAATGATATATAATTTATGTGGATCAGTTGTGAGTTTTTTTCTAAAAAGGGAGTGCAACATCTTAACCTTAGCGTATTAATATATATGATGATGATGATGATGATGATTCGCTCACACCTAAGAAAACATGTAGTTACAATTGTAGATTATATTCGATACATCGATATTCAATTATATATAAGTACACCCCTATTACGAATGCTAAAGTTATGTGTGCTCGTATTTGATTAAATATCACTTCACGCAACAAAAACAAGATAAAAGAGTGATTAATTTCAGGCACGGTTAAGACAATTCTAATTTTGATTAACAGTGTTTAAAAGAATTAATAAAACATTTCACTACGGAATTTATTGTCATTTCCGCTAGAAGTTATAAATAATAGAAAGTATTTTATAATAAAATGTGTAATTAAAATAGTAAACAAATAGAATATATTTAAGTCATTAATAAAAAAGTAATCACCTTTTTTCTCATCTTCCATTGCGTATATCGGTAAAAATAACAACACTATCTTTAAAATAATAAGTAGCAGATATTAATAAACATGGCTTGCGCAGTTTTTTTCTGACCCAACAACGAACATAAACACTTTCCTCAAACATGTATACTCGACCCGAGATAGTCGGCAACTACCGAGTCTTGATAGAGTTGCTTTTCATTTGTTAACGAATGAGGTTGCGTGTTGCTCAATAAAAGTATCGATATATCTTTTCGAAATACGAATTGTTTGCGTCAACATTATATTTTTCCATTTAAGACAAATCGAAAAATTATTTACCTCAAGGAATAGTATCTGTATGTTTATAGCTTCACACTTAAAATATGTCAATAATTTAACTAAAATAAAGATAGTACGTTCATGGAATTAAAAACATTTATTTGTATTAATCTTATTAATAATGCTATTATTAAAACTAAAATAATACGTTCATGAATTTATGTTATGACAGAAAATAAAAATATATATGGTTACGTTGTAAAAGGTATAATAGGAAATTATAAACTTGTTTTAAACATGTATAAATATTTTAGATTATATTATATCTAAAAGTCAAAATGTTTTTGCTATTTCTGTCTCGGCGTGAAATTTATGTCAAACAAATTTTTAAAGTTTGCAAATAAGAATATTAATTTTACTTTATTATTATAGACGCCGTGCAAGATGCTATTAATCACAGATAAAGTGCAATCAGCAGCACTATATAATTATAAAAAAACATTTTGGACTACTGTCACTTTTTTTATTTTGAATAGAGGTGCGCCAAATGTATCAATGAAAAATAGAGTGATATGTAGTATATCACTTCATGGGAAAGAAATATATCACTCATTTATATCTTTAACTCAGTAGCTCAATATCTAAGTATTTAAGTTAATTAAGAAATTATTTATTGTGCATACGTTGAACAACGAGCACATGAGACGTGATGATAGAAGGAATAACTGAACAGTATGCTTTACTGTTTGAAAATAAAAATAAATTCTACAAGAGTATCCACTTGATTTTGCTTCCTACTTTGCAGGCTTAAGGTTTAGAACTGTCAAACTAGATTCAAATGATACATTAAATAACATTAATGGTAACTAAATAAGTTGAATAGGCTGGTATATTTAAAAAAAAATAAAACAAGTGTTTGTTCAGGCATATATTTTGAGCGAACTAAACTATACTTTATCTTTATTTAGCACAGCGTTCACAGTTCACATTTGATCGCGAGTAACTTTAGCTTCTTCGTCTACATAGTTACAGTCATAGTTGACCAAACAGTCCGAACGTTCTCTTTAATATATAGTCAAAACATATACTTTTATATGTATCTTCATGAGGCAACGAATGAAATGATCGATTTGGTGAATCGATGAAACGAAAAAAACCCCGTTCGCTCAGGAGTTAGTGGTACACTGATACATTTTGTTTCACGTGAGTGATAGATATTATTGTAACATGAACCATATATTTTATATCTCTCACTCATGAGTTACACATGTCTCAATCTGAGGTCTCGATCTACGAGCGATAGCATGAAAATTATTTATAATTCCTAAATATTGTGTATTGTTGTATAAAAGCATTAGTATGAGTCCAAAGCGAAAATGTGCATTTTTATAATTAAAAAATCTTTTATTTTACGAATACTTTCATCTTTTTTACGAATACATAATTAAAAAAATGTTATATGCCATTAAAAAGATCCAACAATCAAGTATTTCTGTTGATAGTATTTGCCTTTTTAATTCTTTATAAATTCTTCTTTTTTCTTTTTTAAAGTTTTATTGTTAATAATTCTATTAACGTCTTGCACCTAATTGTATATCTAAAGTAAATATATTGAAGGAAATTTTTTTAAATTAATTTTTTTTACAAAATATTCGCAATCGAGCTTATTTTTTTAAATACGTCGTTTTTTTATATATTCTTTCATTTAAAAAAAACTCGGATTTCGCACTTTCACCATACCTAATTTGTTTCTATGTTAATAGCATTGTTTAGTTTATAAAAAGTGTTTAGTTTATAAAAAAAAAACAGTGAGCCGTCACGGGACGCCTGGAAGATGTGAAACATCGTGTTCGTACAAGTAATATGCATAAAAGACAAGATTATTACAGGAACTAAATATAGCATAATGAAAAAATAAAGTATTACGAATTTCTTACAGAAAATGGTGACTTTATTTAATAAACATTTATTTACAATTAATACAAAAATAATAAAGCACAGGTTATGTGTACCGTAGTAAACAACAGCGTCGAACTGAGTGAGGAGGGGGTCGCGTAGTCGGTAGCGCATGGCGACACGTCGCCATACCGTACATTCTACTACATATAGACTATATATATATACCTTATATATATATATATATATACCTTAGTATAACGTGGCGACCCGTCGTAACGGCAAGCGGCGCCACGCCAACGATCCGGTTTATACCTGCGCCTATAGATGTTTCCCATCAAAAACTTCACTCATAAAGCCATGTTTAGATTACGACACTTTGGTGTATACACTCAATGTATACATCGAGTGTCTGTGCGTGAACACCACTGCGCTTGCGAAATTTTTGGAGACACTTGTTTAGTGTCGCGACACCGAAACCGCCTTATTAGCAAACATTTGTGAACGGCCAGACATATAGTCTATACAGGTCTTAAGATAATCTCTTTATTGAGTTTTTACATTCAGTGACGTTAAACATTTTCTGTCGACAAAATTTTGTTTTGATATTGACAAATTAACTAAAAGTTCTTATTTCCATCGTTTTCAAGTGGCTTCAGTGTTTTTTGTTATTTCTTCCGATCCTTTTACCCTATACGACATATTAGTGGGGAAAAAATTTTTTAATGATGACCATGACAATTTACCAAAAATATTTCTTTATTTAAAATTGTCAAGAAATATCTTGCGCTAATATCATTTTAGATTGTTTTCATATTTTGCATCATTTACACCTAAATGTGAAAGGAGTAAAAATACTTTGATATGTATAATATCTTTTTTATAATAATTAAAAATATAGGTTTTTTATTAAAGAACGCTAGATATAATAAAAATATTATGGAAATATTGCTTCAATTAAAGTGCTACAATTAATACAGTCCAAAAAAGAACAATGTACCGAATTCTATTACCCCCCCCCCTATATAAGTATGCGTAAATAAATATAGAATAAATGGGTAAAGATGATTTTTTACTTAGCGCTTAATTTAGGCAACTTTTACATTTGGGGTACAGAGACAGTTTTAACGATATTAAGAAAACGGTCAAGAAATATTCATATTTCAAAAATATCAGTATCGTCAGAAGGGGCAAAATATAATTTGAAATTTTAGTGACAAAAAATGGACGATGAAACAAAATTAACAAAAGTTATAATCTCGTTTTAGCAATAATAAAGCTTTCGTCATTATAGTACGTATTATTAGGCAAAAATGTTACTCAACATGTAGTTTCCTTTAAACGATTGCTTTTTCATTCTATTTTCCTTTTACACAATATAATGATGTTATTACTAATCTCTTCACAGGCATAACACGACCAAAATCATGACTTCTTTATAATGTACTTATTTAAGTATTCATGTTAAATAACAAACAACGATTTGCATAACTCATGGAGCAAAGCAAATCTATCGTATATATATATACACGATATATTAGCTCAACTCTTAATAAGTTATATATGAACGAGGTGTTTTAATGTGAATGAAAATCACAGAATCGTAGTTTATTAAAAAAATGAATTTGTAAGTACCTATAGATATTTCCGATATTTATATGGTCAGCATCGACATCGATACCTAGATCGTAACTCTTATCACTACTGTACTGTTTACATCGGGGAGGGCACGGTTTGCTAATTTCTTTGTCATTCTTCAACCGTTTATTTGCACAATTTGACACTCAAACTACGTGACCTAGCAACCTCTACGAAGCTTGCAAGTAAATAAGGAAAATGTGCACGTGCGTTGTGAGTGTTTTGTTTTAAAGAACGCTGAGAGTATTATAGTGATGCCATATGGTTTCTTTCTGAGTACTCGTATCAAATCTGTATATTTGAGTTTCGTAATCGTTACTTTATACTCGTTACATTCATTTGTTTCATGTCCCAACATAAATAATAATAACAGTTACTGTAAAGTTCAGTGCCGCTATTTTATAGAATACGAAAAGCAATGTTATTGTGGTGAAATATTTCATATTAGAAATTATAGTTCTTCATCAAATGTCCAATATGAATTTGTGAATCTATTATAATATGTATTTATGGAAAATAAAATAACTAATGTTTTATATTTAATATTATGACATGATTCATATTAATGGTCATAAAAAGGTTTTTAGCTAATAATAAAAAGTACTTTAGTATAGACTCATACGGCGTGCCTATTCATTCCTTTGAATTGTATTATACGTAAGTATGCATCGGTTCATATATACATAACGAAGCACAAAAGTGTTAAATTAATGTAATAAAATTGTACCATAACGAAGTATAATTTGGTATATTTTGACGGTACAAACCTTATAGGATATAAGCAATCAATCACTCAGTTTAGGTTATTATCGTTAAAATATTTCATTGTAGTTTATGTTTCCTAATCACTTTAAACATACAAAACAAATTTAAATAAATTAATCATATCGATATCACTAGAAACTAGAAACATAATAGGGGACATTGCAGTCTTTGGTATGAAAACAGTGTATCTTTTATTCACTTCATATTTCGTCGCTTTATAGATGTGATCCTTCTCGCTCTTCCATCGTATGGGTATGATCACTATGAAATATTATTCGATTAGGTAGAAAAGTAATTATTCGCATTGTTCGAATCTATTTGGTATTCATAGCGCTATACGGATACAGCGCTTTGTACATCACTAGAGTGTTGCATCATTACTAGAGTATTTGTATTATCGACTATTTATATCGATGGTTTTAGTTTTAGTTTAGTACTACATATGAAGTAACAAAAACAAAGCATCTAGTCGTGTTGAACTTGTTATAATTATATTTTGCCACATGT
Source organism: Druceiella hillmani (assembly GCA_039881145.1). Taxonomy (NCBI): domain Eukaryota; kingdom Metazoa; phylum Arthropoda; class Insecta; order Lepidoptera; family Hepialidae; genus Druceiella; species Druceiella hillmani. Next base: position 9,841,973 of record JAYKKI010000015.1, on the reverse strand, counting down.
TCACTAGTCACCACCTGTTATATATGTATATTTCATCACTATTGCTTGCTGGCTTTAATGTTACTCCTTTAGTTAGCGAATTGGACGTAGGTTTTTTTTTCTTATTTTAATATAGGTGCTCAAACTTTGAAATGAAGTAAAATCGATACAAATATTTGGGAGGCGAGGTGTGTCATTGTTTATAATATATTATGAGATACTAAAATGCAACAATGAAAAAATAAATAACAACTTGAAAACATACGATGGACAAAATAACAGAACGAAAATATAAAATAATTGTATACAATAAAAATGAACACATAAAATTATACAGTGTCATTTCACATGCTCGATTTAATTTAGTCAACTTTAATTTTTGGACAGCTTTTCAAAATAGATGCTATGTTTAATGGTTATGTTATTTTAATTTAAGTAAAAATTACCTTACGATTTCTTCGATCTTCTGACGAGTATTTAGGAACCAGTATTTAATTTTTTTTTTCTACAAATCGGCATTGGCGACAAAGCGTATAGGTTAGATCTCTCGTCCTCGGACTGGAAGAACAGAATTATATGAAATTAAAAAACATCCTGGCTTTTAAATATCATTTTGTTATTTAGTACAATAAAGATACCAGTATGTTTGGTATATTAAAAAACAAATTCATAACCGAATATTTTTAACTGTCTCAAAAAAAGTACCTATAAGTCACAGGACCATTGTTTGACAAGGATTCATCATGACAACTACTTTATAACAAAAACATTAATAAATTCTGAAATAGATAAGTCATTAGATGGCTTCCTCAAAAGACAAGATATTGCAATAACATTTACTATAAATATCAATATCGCTATTTTACAGAATTCCAAAAGTAAGTTATTCTGGTGAAACATTTCACATTAGAAATTATAGTTCATTAATTCTTCTCATATTCATGTTAATGAATTCTCATATTCATATCTATGCAAAGATAAAAGAAATTATTACGAAAAATAGTTTATGGAGCTAAAATAAATTTTAATAATGGCAAAAATCAGCAAGAGTCAATAACCCTGACTGCAACACATATTTGCTATAGCAAGGTCAATAACCCTGACTGCAGCACATATTTGCTATAGCAAGGTCAATAACCCTGACTGCAACACATATTTGCGACTAAGACCTAACACATCTTTGCATTTGTAAAAGAGTTCATTTGTTCACTTTTGTTATGTAATATCATTTTGGTTTGGTATCATGGTTTAAATGGAACGTCTTAAAAAATGAAGTTGAATTTTTAAGACGCTGAATTTTTATAAGTATGGAAATAATTTTCAGCGAACTGATTTGCATGAATAGCATAAATGTTATGTTAGAAATAAAAGAAATATTTAATAAATATATTACAAATATAAGGCATTTAAATTACAAAACTTAACACTTTGGTAATTTATTACGAGTGTGGTTTTATTTAAACATAAGGTATATGAAAATTCATGGCATGACTCGTTATTGCAAAACATTTAGTAACATTTTTCTACTTATTACTCGACAGTTAATTTCGTTTTCTGACTAATTAAAAAAGTCTACCAAAGAGTCTTGTTTACAAGTTTACATTTGTGGACAGAATTTCAGAAAGATTACATTCATATATACATAGAAAAACAATGTGTATAAATAAAGGTTTGAATCGTGTTTACACATGTTATATATTATATTAATAAACTATTGTTATTATATTCTACTCTTATTATTATTTGTTATTATATAGTTTACGGTTTTCCAAAAAGCTTCTTTTTTACATAAAATTAAGTTATTTTAACTAAAATTTTGAATTTCTTTCAATAACGAGTTGTAATTTGACATGGTAACATTTTTTGGTAATTTGACATGGTAACATGCTTGGCCTCTACAGTTGCTTATATCTAGGCCATCAGCTTGAATCTTGTCCAAAATCATCTTTGAAATTCCTTCAGCAGTTTTGTTTTTAGTTTCAATGAAATCTATAAAAGATTCCATTACTTTTACTTCCTGATTTTCAATTACTACGTATCTTAATACCTGACTTGTTTGATCTTTATGAGAAAGATCTGGAGTGCTGTCGAATATAATTGAATAATACTTAGCCTTTTTTATTTGTACGATGATATGTTGGCGAACATTATTTCCCAAAATGGCAATAAATTCGTTTTGTATTTGTGGTGACATATAAGTGATTGAAATTTTGCCACACATTTTAGACCTTACAAGATGTTCACGAAGTACAGGATCGTATTTTGCAATTAAATTAACCAATTCTAAAAAGTTTCCTCTATTGGTACTGGTGTCGTTTTCTATATGTCCACGTAAAGCCAAATTTTGTTTGGCAAGGAATCTTATAATATCAAACATTCTGATAAGAATTTCTTGCCATTTCCTTATTTCTTTTGCCACTATGTCTTGCTCTTTTTTATCAATAGTCTGTCTTTTTTGAAGTCTGCTCTCCAACTCCTTCCATTTGCAATAATTTTGGATGTGTAGTGCACTTGATTCGTGACTTGAAACCTTAAGATTTAATTTCCACTAAGTATTAAATCCATCAGATGAGCAAAATTTAGATCCATTCGGTGTATTTATGTTCTCAAATAAACGACAACAAAAGCAAAATAATGATGCTTTAGATGGAGAATAAGCCATCCAAGTGCGTAAAACTTTTTCGCCGTTAGTCAATGTACGGTAAAACCATTCCTTAGTAAGCCGTCTTGTCTCTCCTTTTGATTTTAAAGAGCACGAACCTGAGCGTGTTACTGTTGACATTTCAGCGAAATTAAGATCAATATGCTGAATAATTTCCTGCCTTTGCTGAATGAGATGCAATCGGATATTGTCGTCTATGTGTTCAGGACATTTTCCAATATCGTCGAAATTTTGGTATTGAATAGCAGACAATGCTGATGTTGTATCAATCTCTGTTTCGGAACTATGCATGTCCATGTCTGGACATACAGATGGAGACACTAATGCAGTAGATGTTGTTGGAATTTGATCTTTAGGAACAGTGTCAAGTTCTTGTATTTTTTCAGCTTGTTCTGGGTTTGAAGGCCCAGTTGTCTGTGATGAATTTAAGCCTAACGAGGAATCTGACGTCTCAGGAACAACACTTTTCACATATTTAAGTAAAGCTCCTTCATTTGCTCTAATATTTTCCAACTTAGCTCTTCTCTTATTACGGTAAGATGCCCCACTTTCTTTTACTCTTTTCACTTTTGATGCTAAAATAAAAAAATATTAAATGATAAAAGTACAAGTTAGAGTTGTAAACAAAACTATCGAACATTTCAAAAGAAGTACCTAGTAGATTTAAAAAAAACCTTGTTTTACTGAAATTTTCCGTTTTTAGGGTTTTGTACCTCAAAAGGAAAAAATTGAACCTTTATCTATCTTTACTTTTATTAAATCATTTCATTGACCGTCTGTCTGTCTGTCGAGACCTTTTTTCTTAGGAACGAGTACTTACTTCCACATATTAAATTGAAATTTATATGAGAGTTTCCGGTCTAGATCCCTTTAAAATTTAAAAACACTTTATGCAATTGGGCGGTTTTTTTTATTTTAATAAATTAAAGTTTGAGCAACATATCTGATAGTCCAACATACAATTAGATAAATATAATATTTAATACTCACATAGTTGAAAGTTGTTCAATAATTTCACAACCACTACACGTACTTATTTGCACAAAAATCACAATTTGGAAAGCGTAACATAATTAAAATATGAGACAATGTGAATTGGACAACTGACGATCCATCAATAAAACTTTCTTTGAATTGTCAAACTTTGTCAAAGTACGTAATTCCCCGTACCTTAAAGGGGCTTCCCCGTACGGTAATAAACTATATTGAACTTAATATATATGTAATAGAAGTCATTCTCGCTGATTGTTAGTCATAAACGGGGAATTCCCAAAAGACAGTATAGACATTGTTGCCAGTCGCTACAAAATATCATTCAAAGAAAAGGAATTCCCCAAATTCGTCACAAAATAAGTAATGAAAAATTCCGTGCTCCTTTCAATCGGTCCGAATTTGTAGTTGCGATAAAAATATAAAATGGTTTATTTACAAAATATTTTTATTATTTATTGTTAAATTTTGCCGCCCCCTAAAAAATGCCGCCCGGGGCGGGCCGCCCCTGCCGCCCCCACTTCGCTACGCCACTGGTGACACCATATCTTTTTTTAAATATGTCGCTGTTCTCGCGAAAATTTCAGTATCTTGGTTGACGTGTGCGACATTTTCAATCCATACTGATTCAGAGGGTATTTAGGGATGGGTTATAAACACAAGATCTGTTCGGGCTCACATTGTGATATAAATATACTAAGCAACATTATCGCAATATCTGACTCACGCCTGGTGAATACGCTGACTCACCCCTGGTTGCAAAAGACCAAACTAATGCCGCACAATTGTCTCAGAAAGTATAGTCACAGTGTTAACATTTCTCAAGTAAATGGCGCAATGCATATGTTATTAGAAAAGTCGTTATTCTGCATCATCTACAATTCTGAGATCTGCGAATGATGTGAATCCGCTTATTCTAAGGAGCAGCAAGCGCATTTAAAAACCCTTTGTAAACGCGACTTAAAGCTTATTCTTTAGACACCGACGTGATCCCAATTCCGCATTGCCTCGGTTAAAAATGAGGGGTATTTTTAACCGAAGGAAATGCGGAAGCAATTTTCTCGCACAATATTAATATTTTAGCAAACAAATATTGTTTCCACTATTGAAAGAAGGCAGTGGTGGGCATGTTTCTTAAATTCTCCACTCGCTTTTCTAAATTGGACGTGATGGTACCATTGCGTTGTCCATTTTAGAGGCGAATCTGGAGATATTGAAGGACGCATATCCAATTATACGCCACATGGCTTCAAATACACTAACGTATTTCCCACACTGGTACCGTATCAAGTTTCGCACTCATTTTATATAGAAAATATAGCTAAGTTTATTTATATATTTGTATTTATAGAAACGACCTCTTGCTGTCGTAAATCTCATCTTTGGAATGGAAACAAAAATCAAAGATGGAAACAAAATTGAAGTAAATCTTTGTTATTTGGTTACTGATTATAAAAAGTTTCAAAAATTCTACTGATTATGAAGGTTACCACTCAATAGGTACCTTAAAATAAAGTGCGTTATTTAGACAAATGAACTTGATTATTAAACTTGATTATTAAGTACAATATAGTACCCTAAAATACCGTATTTTATATTTCTCTATCTATCTATCTCATTTTTAACCATTGTTCGAAGTTTGTCGCGCTTTTTAATACGACTGATCTTTTGACTTTAGTGAACGTGTAAACATATCTACTTAAACAATTGAATATTTTTTGAAGTTTATGTGAACGTTTGTTTAAGTGAACTTCAAGTGTCTTGGATATATATATATATATATATATATATATATATATATATATATGTGTGTGTGTGTATATATATATATATATATATATATATATATATATATATATATATATATATATATTCCTCTTTCACAGTGCACAGTTCTTGATAATGAATGAATTTATAAATACGAGCTATATCATTAAAATTCTGATAAAAATCAGACCACTAAAATGTCAAAAAATTTAACTAAACAAGTATTCAACATTGGTGTAACTTTTTTTGACATACTGATACAATTTAAAACAGTGAAAAAACTCCATAGAATTCTTTCATGGATAAGTCCAAGTTATGTTTTTAAAAAATTCTTCTGTTCTATCTCAGTTAGTCATAGCATAATGATAATTATATAACTCATTTAAGGTTTTCATCAATGAAAATTGAAAAAATTCTAAAAATATATATTTTTAATTTAGATAACAAATAGATTTATTAATTTTTTTAAAAATACATTACTTATGCAGATTTGTTACGGTTTTATAATTAAGATGTTTAACACTTTTCTTTAGATGACAAAGACTCCTTTACCTGTGTAATGCCTAATACAATTAATTATGTAAAAAATGACAAATGTTTATTTTTTTTAAGAACAGATTTAGAGAACACATTCATAGTGAAGTAGGGTATAAGAAATAAGAACACTATTAATTTAAAATTTGTACTAGTTTTATTAATATCTCTCAATGATAGTGTGAAGTGCAGTGAAGGATACGCCCTTTGAGTTATCCTTCACCCAGGGCTGCCATATGTAAAATCGCTTTTTCCGGGACATTTCTGCTACTATATCTATAACTACCAGTGATTTAAAAAAAAAATTTGGTTTGACCCAACAAAAGGTTTTTTTGAACCCAAATAACATTCAGATTAATAAAAATAAATAAAAAAGTTTTCTTTGGCCAAAATACAAAGTTAATTTTTTAATAAAGTTTATCGACTTATTAAATAATTATAAGTAATTTAATATAAAAACAGTCGTTATGTAAATTGAAGTTAAATTCTAACTCTTTGCAATTTATTTGAAATTAAATTTATGCCTTGATTTGAAACGTAATCATGCGATTCCGATCTTTCCATTGATCAATCTGGCAAAATGTAATGCAGCTATGGCATATACAGGTTCACGAAAAATGCCAATAAAGACAATTTTAAAGAATTACCATAATTTTTTACATTTCCGGGACAAATTTATTACATTCCTGGACGCGGGAAAATATCACAAATTCCGGGACAATTCCGGAAATCCCGGACATGTGGCAAGCCTACCTTCACCGCATTATATATTAAATGGACGAGTTATATAGCTGTTACCAAAAAAGTGGTCCAAGTAGCCATTATCCAGGAATTAAAGAAAAAGATAAAGAGTCACAAAAAGCATTTATTAAATAAAATATTTTTGTGATGAAGATAAGGAAATTTTCTTGTCTTTTGAAGTCCACTTTTAGAGCGCTAATGACTTGTCAATTTAATATAATTTCTTTGGATATGTTTAGGTATATATAACGGTCTAATAAGTAGAAATAAAAATGGTGCTATTAATAACGGTCACTCTTGTATAATTTAATACTTGGATTTAGTCCATGATACATGTATGTTATCATTATGCTTGTTATCAGTAAGCACTATGGATACATGTTATCATAAATTACTCAGAATACGTTTTTATCATATTTTTCTATTGAATTGCTTTAACTGTTGCAAATATATGTATTTTGTTTATCTACAACTCTTTTATATGTAATTTTAACGTTTTTTTAAAATCAACATTGGTGTGAGCGAAACGTTCTATTTTTAAAAAAAAAATATGCCAGTTTATTCAACCTTTCTTTTAATTAATTTCCATGTTAAATGACTATATGTTTATTTATATTTTATGTACAAGTATTTTGTTAAAAGTTTTATTAAATATTTTTTTGGATTATAATAGTCGCCAAGTTTCTTTGCCATTGGAAATAAAAGTATAGTCTTACGAACTTAGTCTTTATATCTATGTACTTTCGCTTTGCGAAAAATTAAAAATTTAAGAATATTTTTTGTTTTTTTGTTATGTAAAAATTATTGCATATTGACCTGCAATATATACGCAATGCCGACATGCATTCAAGATCGAAGGTGTCAAGTAAGGTCTGGTAGACACATATTTTCATAATGCGATAAAAGGGTTGCGGTGTAATGTTGCGGTCTATATATTATATATAAGTGACATTATGGGACACAGCGTACAGTAGTGGCAAGTAGATATTGTGCGCTCACCACCCATACATTAGTCGTAATCTAACAACTGGGCACGTAGGTAACTATATTTTGTGTTTAGATAATTGTGTAAACGTATTCCTGGTAAATATACTGAGGTTGAATCATATGGTATTAATATAGTTGCATTTCAATAGCTGTAAAGAGACCAAACTCGATATATTTACTTCCCACCATTGAAGATTTCTGTCACCATCCTCCGATTCCATCATCAGGTCGTAGTCACAATCTGTGACTGAGTACTCATATTCACTTTTAAGTTTTTTAAAGGGACCTAGTAATCTTATTCATTGAGATGTTCCTTAGGGTATTTCTGGAGTCCATCATTAGGTCCCAACCGTTTTTACCTGGAATTTATTGGAAACCATTTCTTTTCATGCAAAATTATTATTGTACAAATGGCATTCCCATCCCCAAGTTACACACATAAAAAAATATATAGGTGTCGAAATTAAAACTTATTCCATTTTTAAAATCCATGAAAAATGGCACTTATTTTTTATACACAAACTATTTTTTATAACTTTGACAATCTTTCTTTCGGCTTAGTTCTTGACTGGCACTATTTGTGGTGAATTGTTTTGTTCATTTTATATAAGTGTGAAAACCTATGTCATATTATATACATATATGGAAATATGTCATTAATATATGAATTTTTGGATCTTGTCAGTATTAAAAGGCTCCTCCTTTGTCATAATTCTTACATAATAGAGAAAGGCTTAAAGTTAATGATTTTGGATCACCACGGAATTATACATGTTAGGTTTCGTACATACATTTACATGGAAAGCATAAGGTCTTTATATAGTTATACCAGATGTATGCATAAGTTTTTTCCGGTTTAACTAAGACATGGCGCCAGCGAAAAGTACGCAGCGTATTAATATGACACATACATAATTTTGTTCGTCTAACATAAAACTACAAACACACACAAGTTGAGTCCGCCAAAAACTAGCGTCTTTGTTTTATCGTTCAGTGATCATGTCGAGTTTTGTGCCTGAAAAAGAACATTTGCGGCACGCATTGCTTTTCTTATTTAATCAAAAGAAAAAGGCTGTTGAAAGGTCATCGTTTGCTGGTAGAAACTTATGGTGAACACGCTCCATCGATTAGAACATGTCAGACATGGTTTCGAAAATTTAAAAGTGGTGATTTCAATGTGAAAGACAGTGAGCGCTCTGGTAGACCACAAAAATGCGAAGACGAGCAATTGCAGGAGTTATTGGATGATGACCCAACTCAAACTTAACGGCAATTAGCAGAAGCATTATATGTATCACAAGAAACAATCAGCAGACGTTTACGAGCAATGGGAAAAATCCCACACAATTTAAATGAACGTCAAATGGAAAATCGGAAAATCACTTGTGAAATGCTGCTTCAACGCCACGAAAGGAAATCATTTTTGTATCAAATTGTGAAAGACGAAAAATGATTTATTTTGAAAACCTGAAGCGGAAAAAATCGTGGCTTTCACCTGGCGAAGCCTGTCCATCAACACCAAAGGCAAATCGCTTTGGCAAGAAGACCATGCTCTGTCTGGTGGGACCAGAGCGGTATTGTGTATTATGAACTCTTGAAGCCCGGCGAAACCGTTAATACACAACGCTATCGCCAACAAATGATTAATTTAAACCACGCATTAATCGAAAGACGACTGGAATGGGCCAGAAGACATGGCAAAGTGATTTTGTTACATGACAATGCGCCGTCTCACAGCAAAACCAGTGAAAGACACCTTGAAATCGCTTGGATGGGACATCCTTCCGCGCCCGCCGTACACCCCAGACCTGGCGCCATCTGACTATCACCTCTTCGCATCATTGGGGCACGCGCTCGCAGAGCAGCACTTCAGCAATTTCGAGGAAGTTGGAGAATGGCTCGACGAATGGTTTGCCGCAAACAAAGCAAAGGTTATCTGGCATGGTATTCATAAATTACCTGAAAGATGGGCGAAATGTGTAGAAGCTGATGGCCAATATTTTGAATAAAAAAAAATTAATTTCCCTTAAAAATTACGTGTTTTTTTACCAAAAAACCGAAAAAACTTATGCATGCACCTATGTATGTAAACTTTTGTTCATTTAAGCTGAAACATTCACATACAAAAAAAATTTAATATGTGCAGGGAAGAGCAAATATTATTATAATTACATAGAGGCACAGCTCTAGTTTTAAAAAATTCGAGACTATATTATTCGAGATTATATATATATATATATATATATATATATATATATATATATATATATGTATATATTTGTTAATGATTATAACCTTTAAAATAAACAGAGTTAAAATAAATTTTACGTATGTGTAGTGTTGATACATTTGATTTTAAAAAATGAACGTCATACTGTAAAGTATGAAGTTCGTTTTTTAAAATTAAATGTATAGTTCATGTGATATAAATTACGAAGCTTTTACAATTAGTTTCCGACATACAATAAAAATCAGGGCTTTCAAATTCAAGAGAAAAGTTGTTATTTGAAAAATTAATTTAAGAGAAAAATTGTTTTTTAAAAAAATTATTGCCAAAAAAGTAAGTTTATTGTATCCATAGATGAGTCACATGCATATGCAAATATGTACAAATAAAACCCATACAAAATAAAACTAAAATAAAAATTATACAAAAACAATTGAAAATAAGGATTTGAAATTCTATTGGTGATAAAAACCAGTAATTAAAAAATTTGGACCCGTTTGCTATTAGACAGAGCTCCCAACAGTGATGCAAATTTCTATCACAAAAATAAATTTCCTTGTGATGAGTATGGCATGTTATGGCCCAAAGTTGAAAGCAGTCAACTATTAGGATTCTTAATCACAAATCTACTATAAGACATATTTCCCTATTTTTTAATACATATTTACCTATTTTTTAAATTCTGTTTAAATTTGTTTTGTTATATCCTTAATTTTTTAATTATTTGTTTTTTATTTGTATTCTTTTAATGACAATCTAAAATTCTTAAGATTTTATTTTTTATGAGTTTCCCCTACATGGACACGTAAAAATTAGGTCCAAGTTTGTATGGTGTCATGGAAATGAAAATAAAAACTATAGATTTATAATATATATTATATTATAAATCTATAGTTTTTTTAAATGGTTTAATTACTCGAGTGTTTCTTATTGTGTGGATTATAGATTTGTCTTTCATCGACAAAGACATATCTACCCTTTATCATAGGTAGCCTCATAATCACAACTATCCACATTTACAAAAGCAAAACTAGAATTTCGTTGATGTAAAACCAAAGCTAAGATTAGACCCATTCTTACCTACTCTGCTGAAACATGGACAATGATAGAAAAAGTTAAACATACCTTTTCTGTTTTTGAAAAGAAAATTTTAAGAAGTATTTTTGGTGGTCTAAAATGTAACAACATCTGGAGAAGAAGAACTGACTCTGAACTTTAAAAATTATTTATAGAACCGGATGTAGTCAAATACATCGCAATTCAGAGAATAAAATGGGCAGGACACTTGAGCAGAATTGACGACAGTTGGGCAACAAAAAACATCTTCTTAGCCAGACCATTGGGCTCCCGAAAACGAGAAAGCCATAAACTTAGGTGGCTCGACTGCCTGGGAAAAGACTTTAAAATTCTAAGTGTACTGAACTGGATGCCTCTGGCCAAGAACAGGACAGCTTGGGAGTTGATTCTGCAGAAGGCAGGGGCCCATCCTGGGCTGCCAAGCCATTGAAGAAGAAGAAGAAGAACAAGAAAACCAAAGTCAATATATTATTTCTAGGTATAAAATAACGACGATTTCATAAAATCGGCTATCCGAAATTATAAAAGCAAAATGAGAATTATGATTTGAAAGAAGAAGATTTAGAAGAAATTAAAAAAAAAACACTTACACGTTGGTATGCACAGTGCGTGATACTTCACTTTTTCCTCCCCTGTGAACTTGTGTGTGACTGGCCTTTTGAACTATAAGTATTTATTGGTGAAAGCTTGTTATTTAATTTTATTATTACAATAAATTTTGAAGCCTTATTTTTTGTCTGGAGTTGTAAATGCCCCTTTAATAAATATCTAACTTACAATTTATTTTTTAATTCCTCTAAGGAAGTTTTTGATGAAAATTTATAGGTTTTGCTGCATATATAAAACTCTGTTTATTTTGTTTATATTGTAATTTAAATACACCGAACACCTTTTAATTTTGTTTTAATGCTATTTAACCTATATTACTCAGGATAACAAACCAATTTTAAGGGTACCTTTACTAAAAGCAGTTTAGCCGTTTTGTTTCTATGACGGAACGAAAAAACTCAGTTATACATAAGAGTCCTGAGTTCTATTATAACACTACTTTTTGTAGTTGTTTATGAGATGAGCCTTACAAGTGTATATAGTCTTAAACATCTGAGATAAAAGTTAAAATTACTTTGTGTTCAAACATACCTTGGCTATTTTTATTTGTGACTACACTGGCAAAGAAATTTGGTGATTATTTTAGTGCCATGTAAATATCACTGAAATTTGTAACGGATAAAAATGAATATAGAACAAATATACCATCACTCATTTTGACGGCAAACTAGGGTGTGACCTCACGTAAATACAAAAACAGTCACACACTCAGTGGCGTCAGAATAGGGTGGCGAGTCTGGCAAAATGCCAGGAGCCACAGGTTCGAGTGCCCCGACCCTTTACTTCATATTCCAAAAAAACTATTTTAAGATATCTAAGCTCAATTCGGTTTTTCGGATACTTTATTATTTGTGACGAATGAACCTATAAAGTATCTACTATTACCAAAAGTTAAACTACATTATCAAATACATGAACACATCCGTAAAAAGGTATCGTTCCCTGATTTGTGGTTAGGATCTGGCAATACTCGATAACAGAGCAAGGGGTTTCCCGCACTTTTTCTGTCTTGTATTATACTGCAAAAATATGAAAACCTACTACACACATGTTAATTGAATGTAATGAGTAATTTAAAATTAGTTTTATTATAGTTTGTTAAAAGTATTATTTTCTCCCCTCCATTTTATGTATTGTTGTGGTACTTGTGGTATAATTAACTGCAAATCTGTAATTTTAACAAAATGTTCACGAAAATTTTATAAGTGACAGTGAAAAACGCAAAAGAAAGAAAAAGCTGCCAAAAATAAACGAGTTCTTTAAGACTAAAGACTTTAATGAAATGTCAAATGAACAGTCCGGCAATAGCAGAGATGTGACTGAAAGTAGAAGTATTACATAATACGAGCGATCATAGTGATTATCCAGAGCAACCATGTGCACTAAATCAAAATGAAATGTTGTTACTTGACCTGGAACAAATAAAAAATTTGCCTTATATTACTGATAAGGGTAATTTTAAAGAAGTAAAAGTTAGACACTTTGTGAATGGAAACGGACACTGTAAACCAAAATACCCCTTTTTAAAAGACTGTGGCAATAGGTAATTTTTGAAGAAATATTACTACATTATTTCTAAATCTGATCTTAAATTAGAATGCAAATGGTTGTATTATTCAGTATTGCTTCAAAAGTCGTATTGTGAGCCATACTAGTTATTCACGTCATCAAAACAGTTACAAAATATTTAGATTGATAGATATAGTGAGTACATATTTTGGAGGCTTTAGAAAAACAGGAAACCTCTAAAACCCATTTACACTCATGTCTCATATGAACAGTGATGTATTCATGATACTCTAGACGAAGAATAAGAGTCCATACTTAAAAAAAGAAAAATCTTTTTGGCATCAAGTACTGAAAAGGCTCTTTAATGTAACTCTGACCCTTTCAATGAGTAAGTTTGCTCTTCATGGACATCAGAAAAATTAGTCAGTAACGAATCAAGTGGCAATTACCTATATATTATTGAGTTATTAAACAAACCAAAAAGTCAATTAAAATATTTAAGTCCAAAAATACAAAATGAGCTTATTGCTCTTCTTTCACAAAAGGTTGAATCCGTATTAATAAAAGAAATAGCGGATGCACCATTTTATTCAATTATACTTGATACAACTCAAGATATATAAAAATAGACCAAGTGTGTGAACTCTATCGTTACTGTATTATCAAAGAGTCATTTTTAGGTTTCCATGAAGTAGTGGATGCAGACTACCTTAACTAAATTACAAAATCTTTAAATGAAAAAAAACATTCCCTTTAGTAAATGTCGTGGACAAAGTGCTAATACCATGACTGGTGGAGACCAAAAACTTATCAAAAATGTTGAGCCAAATGCAGTGTATGTGCATTGTGCTGCTTATAATTTAAATCTAGTTGTTAATGATACTGTAAAAGATGTGCCAGAGATGCAAATGTTTTTTAAAACCATTTAATGAGTTTACGTATTTTTTGACCATAGCATTTAAAGTTGGAATGTTTTATCAACTTTTATTTCTGGTACACAAGATGAATCTTCAGCCTTTGTAATATTAAAAAAAATTGAATCCAACACGGCGGTCAGGATGATATGATGCTATTTTTGCTCTGAAAGCTCGGTTTGCAGAAGTTCAAAAAACGCTAATAAAAACTAGTCTATTAAGTTCCGAAGTAGATGAGCGAAATTAAGCTATAATACTATTGAAGAAAATTGAAAACTGCAAAATTTTATGAAGAGTCGACATAGTTTTCCATCATAAGCATTAAAGCCTTTGGAAGTCTGTTTGGAAGAGATTAAAAAGTATCATCATGAATTTGAGGACTTAAAAACGCAAGCCAATAGCGTAGCAAAAAAAATTGAACATAACTCCCGAGTTTTCTAAAACTCGCCAAAGGGAGGTGAAACACTATTGGTTCGATGAAATTTGTGAAGACAAACCTTTGCAAGACCCTAAAACTTTGTTTCGAGTGAACATATTTTATCGTGTATTAGACATCACCATAAATCAGTTGACATTTCGTTTCATTGGTATGAATTTAATAGTTTCCAATTTTAGTGTTTTAGTTCTCGCATTCTTGAAAAATTTAAATGACTTAAACTTATTAGACGAAGCTACAAAGTTTGTCGATTTGTATAAAAACGATATATCTGTTACATTAGGAAAAGAAATTCTCAGCTTTCAGTCAACATTTAAACAGAATATCGAAAAATTGACCTCTATAAAGGATATTGCAGATTTATCTATTTTGTGTCTTCAAGCTTCCCTGTATACCTTCCGCTTTAATGTTATTTTTGGCAATTCCCATCACTACCGCTAGTGCCGAACAATCATTCTCAAAATTAAAATTAATAAAAACATGTTTATGGAATTCAATGGAAAAAAAAGGTTGCACAATTTAGCAGTACTGTCAATCGAACATTCTTTAGTCCACAAATTGGATTTTGATAAAGTAATTGACAATTTTTCCGAAATGAAAGCGCGAAAAAAACAATTTTAATTTTCGTTAAGTATTTCCTTTTATGTCTGCGAGTGAATCAAGGTATTACAGCAAATTCACAATATGCATCCAACGCACTGCTAATACTATAGCTTCTCACTTCGGTGTGGCGCTTGCCCATGCTGCTGTCATTCAAACATGAGGGTAATAAAAGAAAATATTTTTTTGAAAACTTATGACATTTTTATGTAATTACACATGAAAAGTAACTTCATGTGTCCTATTTTTGTTTTGTGAATGGTTACCGCATGTGGTAAAGGCACTAGAAGGCATTTGACTGAAAATATTGGCAATTTTAAATTCAAGAACCCCACGTCTATGCGAACCGCTAGTCTGCGTACGACTGAATTGAACAAAACACAACCAGGTCCATTGGACCTGATTTACGCGAATCGCGCATCATTAAAGCTCATTGACTCAAATAAAAATGTTATCCTAATAATTTGCAGTATTCTTGACAGTTTGTTATATGAGTTAGTATAGTACAAGAAATAAAATTATTTCTTAAAAAGTAACAGGGATAGTGGAATCATCCTATTCGCAGTTTTATTATTCACAATATAAACTCTAGAGAGCTAAAAAAATTTTAGTATCTAGCCAAAACTAACTGCGGGACTTTCAAATTTTGGTCTAGAAATGTAATCTAAAAATAAATGCAATCTAAAATTTTGAAGTCCAGATATTAAATGCACAAGTGTTTCTTTATAAATGCATAGCAGGTGAATAGGAGGCGTACCTCATAGATAAAAGATTGTAATTTACTAAGAAAATGTGTTTATATTAGAGTCATAATGAAAGCGTTGTTGAAATGAAGTATAAAGAAGACTATCTCAATAACTTTTGAAATAAATGATGCGGAATTGATATTATTGTTCTTTTAAATCTTGCAACACAACTTGTTACTTATATCCGGAATTATGTTATTTATAAATTATATTGTTAGTAAGAACATACTTCAGATAAGATAAAGAATGTCTATATCAATATTTTATCTTATCCTTAATAAGGAAATATACTTCCTGTCATTAATGATAAAAATAAAGTTTTTATTTATTATAAGGTGAATATACATTATAGGCCATTCAATGGTAACTAAAATTGTAAAGACAAAAAGTTATTGCAAGGAACTTAACTTTTGCCATCTAAAATTTTGGATTGAAACTATTGTACAAATGTTTGTGTCCTAAAATATGAGCAATCTATAAATGTGGATGTGTTTTTATGAGAATAAGACTATGAGTAGATAATAAGTGCAATAAAGGTGAATGAAAACCATTATATGTGATTTTTTTATTAAGACCACTGAAGAAGATAAAGACATGATATAGTAAGTTAAATTGTAATTAGATCACTAAGAGAAAACTATTGATAATACAAATAATATTGATAAGCTGGTATGTTATTGCAATTCAATGTTTATTAATGTACTCGCTTCGACAATACATATACTAAAATTGGAACGATATAGAGAAGGTTAGCACGGCCCCCACGCAAGGATGACATGCAGAATCGTGAAGCGTTCCACATTTTTTCGCTCTTGCCTGGATCACTAGTCAATGTGGCATAGTAGATAACGAATAATCAACGCAAAAGCTCGGTTCGCCTCCGTGAATGGGAATTCATGTTTCACTATTAATTTCATTGAAGATCACCTTCCCCTGACTCGTTCTTGGATGACATTTTTGGAAGACTAGCAGAGGAGGTGGAAAAGAACATCCCACATGTGTGGGGTATTTCCAGATCCAATAATTTATATCCTCAAAACCTTGGTTTTCAAAATTCTCTTTTCCTCGAAAGAAAATCTCTATGGTATCTCGCAAGCGTTTGGGTCTTTGTTCTACTCTTACCCATTTAGCTAGACTGCATGTCAGAGAACCTCTAATTTGCGACTGTGGGTTTGGAGAGGGTGATCTAAATCATCTCATTTTTGCATGTCCATTAAATAATAGATTTCTTATGTTTATTTACAAATTATGAAAGTATAAAATACAATTGCCCATTAGCATAAGATCACTTTTATTTATTGCCAACATACTCATTCTAGGATTAATCATTCAGTACATAAGAAAGAATGACCTCAAAATATAGAATCATTCATATTTATTTTCTTGTTTATTTTTGTTCGCTTTGTGCATTTTTATAAGCCTAGACACATTAGACCCTTTTGTGCTCTAGCTTTCTTCAAAAGCCAGCTTGTGTTTTTTCCTTCTATGGTTTTCTAATTCTTTATTTTAACTATTTCAAAGTTTGGCATAGATCTCTGGTTTGTTATAGAAAAGAAAAGTGGTGTTAAAAGCTATCAGGGGTTTTCTGCTTTTACTCGCATTTTTCCCACTTACAGAATTTCAGACTCGGTAATTATTGTTTGTATATAACAATTATTGCCAAATAATATATTTTTTATTGCCAAATAATATAACAATGTATTTTAAAATTCCAATAATGTGGAGATTTATATCTATATGACCATATATTATAATGCAATTTTTCTTTTATTACGAAATCAATGATTATGAAACTTGTGTAATTTATAATTTTTGTTATCTCTTTATATCTATACCTACCCTAACCTATTAATCTTGCAAGGTTTTAATTACAATCTTTTAAAATGTAAATTTTTATTTTTCATATTCACCAGGATAAATTATATGAATTCGATAAAATTTTATGAGTTATATTTTAACCTTTTAATGGAACGACAAAGTCAAGCCTTACATTGCTTTACCTACGTATGGCCAGTATTCCAAGTAGCTGGTTGGCATATTGTTAGTTTGACAGTAATGTAGTCTATTTTATTCATCATCGTATATATTTTTACTAATAAAATATTATCATTGCCTTCACAAATTATTTTAATATTACTTTCTACCAGCCTGTCAGATAAAAAAAATATTATTAGCCATATGTTTACACCTCTAATTAGGCATTACTTTATTAAAATTAACCTAGCTAACATCGCATAAAGAGATAGTCTTTGTTATGAAATTTCAGTTACAATAAAATACTGGCTGACACACTGTTCTTTAAATATCATCTAAAAAACAATATGCTGAATGATAGATTTATATTTGCTAATACCTATTTGTTATGTTTTTACACTATTTTTCTAACTGTTTAATCTATTCACTTCCTTTTCCTCTCTTTCCAATGGACTGCTCACTACCTTTCCATGGAGACTCTCACTACCTTCCCATGGTTTTCAGCAAGCAATAGCACAAATTTGACTCATTTAAGAAATAATGTAATCACATTTGTATTGTTGTATTGTGTATTTAGTTTTGCTATTCAACTTCTACCAATATTTTTTTAATGTTAATTTTGCTAAGTTAATAATTACAATTAAAAAAATAAGGTAATTGCAACAAAAAAAAAGTGTTGCAATAGGTAAGATTATTAAAGTTTAAAGTTTCAAAACTGTTGTAAACTTATTAGTTTAAGTTTATAATACAGTCATAAAGTTAGTTATGAAAGTACAATATTACAGTTTTGAAGTTATTGTTTGTAAATAAAAAAATTCAAGCAGACATTTTAAAAACTCCTTGATATTCAATATAAAATTTTGAATTTCAATATAAAATTTTGAAACTGAGTCAAAAATGTTGAACTTGTTAAAAGAATAACCTATTTGATTACAATACTGGCAGGATACTTTTATCTAATAAAAAATATATTGTAATAATTATAAAAATACAAACTTGAATGAAAAGTTTTACCAAACCATGGAAATAAATTACTTCCATTAACATCACAAAATTTATATCAGAGCATAGATTTACCAGTGAATATGCAATAATATAAATTTGTTTTATTTTCAGTTGTACATGTCTTCCACAAACCAGACATGATCCAGTGCTGCAAACTTCCAGATAATAATTTACCTGAATAGAGATGAAGCCAGGCGAACCTTGAAACATGTTTTTTAAATCACTTGAGAATGCAAATATATTTTTGAAACTATTACATTTTAGAATACTATAATTACAAAATCTCAAATATACTTACACAATGTACTATTATGAAATTTTAGAGTTCTTTAATTTGTAATAAAAATTCATGAAAATAAAAATATTTCTTTAATTAATGTACATATTCTTTAAAAGGTTTTTCAATTTAATAAATGTGAATTCCACGTTCTGCTATAAAGCCCTAGACCACACCATGTACATAGACGCTGGTAATGGTCGATGTGCCACCTCGTGACTCGACTGCATGATCTCCATACAAAATGACAACCTTTTTTTTGTATTGGATCTGTTTTCTGTTTTATGTTAATTGTAAAGTGACTTCGCACTTTGTTTAAAAAATTTAAATTGCTTTCAGTTAAATTGTTGTAGGTGAGAAAGTAAGAGACTTCATTACTATTATTGTAATTTACTTATAAAACTGAAACATGATAAGTAAATGACTACAGCACGCAAATTTCATAAAAAATTATTAAAAGGTCACTGATTATGAAGTTCCAAAATGCATTATTCATTTTTAATTAACGCGAAATTATTCATTTTCAAAAAAGGTTCACAAGGTCATTATTTAAATGCTAATGTATGTTATCACCTGATGGATTGTGCCACATGATGTTATTAGCATAATTTAAACGTTATTACATTAATAGGATTTAATTAAATATGTGGTTGGTATCCAATTTCTGATTAAATCCCATTAATTGTATGTTTAGATATTTTCAAATTATTTAGCCATGTAAATATTTATAATTATCACTACTTATGTACTAACAACATCATTCCCTCTCTTTTCATACGCTTCCTCTTTATATTCCCATTGACTGAAAATGTGCCAAATTGCAATATTATTACATATTTCATTATAATATAAAGAGGAAGAGTATAAAAGGAGAGTGATTGATGTTGTTAGTATATAAGTAGTGATAACTATAAATATTAACATGCTTAAATAATTTTAAAAAAAACTTTTTATGTTTATGCAATACTTTTTATGTTTATACTTACACAATGCAATTTCAGCCCCGTCATATTTCAGTCCGTCATATATATTGAAATATCCACTTTGATAAAACGATTTAAAAATTGAATTTATAAAAATGAAATTATTGCAGTTTGGTAGTATGTAAGCAA
The DNA here is from genome assembly GCA_039881145.1 of Druceiella hillmani. Classification (NCBI taxonomy): domain Eukaryota; kingdom Metazoa; phylum Arthropoda; class Insecta; order Lepidoptera; family Hepialidae; genus Druceiella; species Druceiella hillmani. The sequence goes on along the minus strand of JAYKKI010000015.1, from coordinate 9,821,827 downwards.
TGCTAAAATGGTCTGACAATTTAATAGTGACATTAAAGTGTAAGTGACAAAATAGTACACAAACACTAATGGAATGATATGATTTTTGAAAATTCCCCCCTTAATTTAGCTCTACTTAATGTTTCTCGCCAGTCAGACTGCTGTTAAATGAAGAGAGGCTCGACGGCGAAGAGTATAGTGTTATGTCAAATCACTCTATAAAAACAATATTAGTTGTTACAGTGTAAATAGGTATATAATCATTTGTAATAAGTTTGTATAATAAAAGTAAATAACCTCATTTATGTCAAATCACTCTATAAAAACAATGTTAGTTGTTACAGTGTAAATAGGTATAAATCATTTGTAATAAGTTTGTATAATAAAAGTAAATAACCTCATTTATGTCAAATCACTCTATAAAAACAATGTTAGTTGTTACAGTGTAAATAGGTATAAATCATTTGTAATAAGTTTGTATAATAAAAGTAAATAACTTCATTTATGTCAAATCACTCTATAAAAACAATGTTAGTTGTTACAGTGTAAATAGGTATAAATCATTTGTAATAAGTTTGTATAATAAAAGTAAATAACCTCATTTATGTCAAATCACTCTATAAAAACAATGTTAGTTGTTACAGTGTAAATAGGTATAAATCATTTGTAATAAGTTTGTATAATAAAAGTAAATAACCTCATTTATGTCAAATCACTCTATAAAAACAATGTTAGTTGTTACATTGTAAATAGGTATAAATCATTTGTAATAAGTTTGTATAATAAAAGTAAATAACGTAATTTAGATATAAAATTTTATTTGTTGAAATAAAGTTTTACAGATGTCTCTCTTTAACACTGGAGCAATCTGGACACAGAGGTTGCTTGTCCAATTGGATTATGGGTTTATTCAATGAAACAAAATCTTCTATATATAACAAACTCTTGTTTAAAGTAAAAGAAATACAATTGAAAATATGATAATGTGCAAGAACAACCAGTTAACTAAATAAAGCATACATAGTGCTGCCACCTAGTATTAAAAACGTACAAGTTTAATTTTGCTCTTAATCTAATACGGAAGTAATACTAAAATTAAATTCTACTTAATAACAAAATAGTTTAACCAAACAAATCAAATATTAACCAAACAAAATCTGATCTCATAAATAGACAAAAGTTCAAGTAGGCAATGCTTTTGTCAAAATGTCAGCTAATTGACTTTTACTTGATACATAATAAATTTTAACTAAACCCAACTTAACTTTTTCCCTTATGAAGTTATACTTAATATCTATATGTTTAGTTCTTTTATAATAAACAGGATTGTTAATCAATTTTATTGCACTCTGATTATCAACATTTAATGTAAGACAATCATAACTTTCACCTAAGCCTGACATAAGTTGCTATAACCACAGTGTCTCTGGCAGATTCGGAAGCAGCTACAAATTACTGCCTCAGTCGTGGAAAGAGCAATAGTCTTTTGTTTCTGACTGGACTATGTGATCAGTACTCCATCATTATAAAAATATACTCTGTGGTAGATTTCCACGTATCTACATCATCTGCAAAGCCTGAATCTGTACATCCAAATAGACCACCACTTTCTCCATATTTTGTACATCCATTTTTACTATTTAAGTATCTAATTATATGTTTAATAGTATTTACGTCGTTGACTTGAGTTGTTTACGTATCTGCTTAATATATTTACATGAAATGTCAGGCCTTGAAACAGAACTCAAATACAGTAAGAAACCTATAGCTCTAGCTCTATAATGAAAATTAACAATATTTTCTTCTACATTCTTTGTTCATTCATTACTCATACAAAATTCATCAATAATTTCAAGGGAAAAAGATATAAAAAAGATATTACAAGGGCATTGTCAACATAAAAAATTAGGAATACTCTAGTCTGTACAAAAAGTCCTACATAAATAGTAATATCTGCCGGAGATTGCACAAGACCATATTTATTCAAAAATTCGGTGAACCTTTTTTTCCAGATTGTTTTAAACCGTATAACGATTTGTTTAACTTTAACCGTTTGAGTGCCGGCAAGCGCCATCTCGCTACTAACTTGTGCGTATACTAACTAAATTTGCCACGAGCGCGATGGCTCTCGTGAAATCAGTTGCTGTTTAGCGGGCGGTAGGGGAGGTCGCTCGCTAGCATCTCTAATTTTTTATCTTTCTACGTGTTACATAAAGTTCAAATTATAATATTATTAGTAATTACAATATAAAAAGGATCCAGGAAAACAAAATTTTTAACCCTAATGTTGGAATACGAAAATAATTTGAGAGAAAATGATCGTTTTTGAAGTTGTGAAGAAAGTGATAGTGGGAGTGACATTGTGGTGCGCTCACAATTTGGCGTAATGCAAATTTTGAGTGATAGTGATAATAGTGACGATGACAATTATTTTGCTGATACGGAGGATGTAGCGGACTGCGAAAATACGACGTATTTCAGTTTTTGTCATAATTTTTGTTCACAATATATCTTTCCATAATTTGCTTTGTATTTTATTATCCTTGTACAAGTTTTTATTAAGAAAACACCGAAAAAATTATTAAAATTGGATAATTTTTGGGAGTGATATAATTTTTATTCGAGTCAAGGGTAAATGACATCAAAAACAAAAGTTTTCCTTGGCATTTTTAGGTATATACGAGTAAAAAACTATGGCACTAAAATGGTTAATACATAATTATCTTTAATTACTATACCTTCAGGTATTTCTATGAAAATGTCTCTTCAAGATACCCATTTACAAAGGCTGTTGTTACATCAAACTGTTGTATTTCTAAGTTATATTTTGCAGCAATAGAAAAAACAGTTCTAATGGAATCATATCTTGCTCTTGGAGAAAATATTTCTTGATAATCAATGTCTTTGATGTGACTAAACAGGCATGCACATAAACAAACCTTATAATACACTATTTGATTATTCTCATTTCTTTTAATAGTAAAAATCCAATTTATAGTAAGTGTTCCCTGACCAGATCTCGTAATTGCAGTTCATGTATTGTTTTCCTTGTGTGCATACAATTCTTCTTTAACGTAATGTGATGGCTTCCACAACTATAGATAAAACATATATATATTTATATACCTGCATATAAATATTTTAAAAGTAGCCCTCAAAAATGGAGTAATTTGTCTCAACTTTAATATCACTATTTCTTCTATTTATGCAATTTCGTGAACACTCTATCTGTCATCGTAGTTCACACATGATAATATTTCAGGTCATATTTTTTTATTTGTCTTATATGGGTACAATGTGTCTATTCAGCATAACATCATTGTTCATTGATAAGTTTTGTCAAATTTTTATGTGTGAATAATGTTAAGGTGTGAATAATTTTTTTTTTTTTTTTTTTTTATTAAATTTTAATTTTAAGATTTTCAATATTTGGCTTAAGTTTTGTGATTTTTCATTTTATGATTTAAGTTTGTAATAATTCAATTAATTTTTTAATTATTTATTTACATAAACATATTTATCATTACAGGTAACTTATTCATTTAGACTAAAAATTAAACAAAAGTACACAAGAACTACATAGATAATGACAACAAATTTCGACAAATTCACTTTCACTCATCAGAAATAAATCACAATCTGGTACGACCATGATCCACCTGATCATGGTCACACCAGAGTGTGATTTATAGAGCAGTTGAATACTGTGGGAAACTGGAGAGTTTTGTTATAATTCGATTCTAGAGGTGATGTAGCAAAAATGCGATGATTGCATGAGTGCAAGAAATTGTCAGGTAGTTTCGTCTGACGCAATACCATCTTTAGGTATACGGGTTACTCAGGTAGGTAACTTTCCAACATGAGGGATAGGTGCCAGTTGTTAGTGAAACTTTAAATATGCACCCAAGTATAGCGTCAGACGTACTGGGTAAATAGTAAAATTTTCTACGAAACAATGGTATTACGAAAAAGTGTTCTTTAGCAAAAGTGTAGGTGTAAGTCTGATTTAACAAAATTCCGAATTTCCCATTTTTTTTGTTTTAAATGAAAGAATATACATAAAAAACGACGTATTTCAAAACTGAGAACTCAGACTTGATTATTAGATTCATTATAAAAAATTTATTTGAAATATATTTGAATATTTTCTATGGAGAAAAGTCAAAATTTATTTCAATATTTTCTATGGAGAAAAGTCCTTCAGTTGGTTACCAAACAAATTTCATAACCTCTCTGTATGTCTGGCGATCTTTTTTGCGCATTTTCATATCTTTATTTTTTTAATTTGTTTTTTTTATATCAATTCCTCCTTGTATGTGGAAATTCAGTGTTTAGTGTTACTAAGAATGATAATTAAGTCGAAAACTTATAACTAGCATTTTTTGAAAAACCACACTTTTTATGGAACTTTTTTCAAATCACTTTTCTTAATAAAATAATTGCGACCGAGCTCTAAAATTTGCAGGTACTTCATTTTTTACCTATGTTCTTTCATTTAAACTAGAAAAAAAATGGAAAGTTTGCATTTTCGCTAAATCAAACTTATTCCAAAGTGAATTATTTACTGTTTGTCTTTACTGCATTGAAAAAAAACTTACATTATTTATTGTTTTTAGTAGTTACAAATGCTGCTAATTATTTATTTTTGAAAAAATCATTCAACCACTTATAAATGTATTTTAATGATAATAGAATTTTTTATTTAAATTAATGCTCATAAAAATAATTTATAACAAGCGTAAATGTCGCTAACTAATTTAAAAAAAACAACTTTTAAGAACTGCTTCTATTACTGACAAATAGCCGTATACCAATTTGTGTTCATACTTGTATATGTAACAAAAATTATTGTGGCTCGCCATCTTGGTAAATATACCGATTTCAAAAAAAAGTACTCACAACAAATATTAGACTTTTTCACTTATTTCCCTTTGAACGTTTTAATTTATCATTACACATTACACACTGGCAAACATAAAAGTTTTAGTATATGATCTGTGATAAAAGTTTAGTATATTATCTATGCATAAAAGTGTAATTTAGGGATGGCGATATTCATCGATTTTATGGAAACATAGATGTTGAGCTTAAAAATATCGATGTTTTAACATCGATGTTAGTTTCTATCAAACATCGATAAATTGATGATGTGAACAAAAACATCGAAAAGTGATGTTTCCACATTTATAGTGTAAAATTTATTTTAAAAAGTCCGAATGTCAACTTATCAATACACATTTTGGACTTTGTCAAATAGTCCATAGTTTTTACATTAGATGTCACTAATACGTATTTTTGATTTCATGGTTATAAAAGAAAATTTTGTCTACCAGTCCATGGTTATCATTTGATTATTCATTCACCGTCAATTGTCGTTTTTAAAGTATTTGGGTTTTATTGTTCTTTCTACTACTTAGAGTTTGCATTGAATTAATATTATTTTATTTTGTTTGAATCAAAACAATTTGCCAACTAGAATCATGTTTTGCAAATAATATTTTTAGGATGAAACTTCAAGAAAGAAAGCGCAATAAGTATGTCTATAAAAACTTATGCTACAGTATATTCTCAAATCTCATCGATCAACATTGACTTCTGTGCTATGTACCTACTTCGAGTAAATAAATGTAAACATGACTGTGGATGTTTAGTTTATATTTTAAAGACATAAATCTCGAATATTGAATATATTTGGCGTTAATATTATAGAAATTCATTATTCACAATTAAATGTGAATAATGAATTAAAAAAATTAAATCAATCTTTGTTAATAGCCCACCACAAAATGTTGTAATACAACGAAATCTAAGTCGTGGTAAAGAACTTACAGAAAGTAGAAATAATATTACATCACATAGTTTCATTTAATTATGGACATAAATGTCATTTGATCGTATTGTTTATAGCTTAGTTGTTTTTATAGATAATTGATATAAACACATAATCTACGTAGCTCTTTGTACTACTTAATAGTTGCTTGCACATGCTCGAACGAAATGAAAATATTGCGTTGCCTGCCACTTCTAACCAATAAATTAATAAAATTGTTCTGCAGGGTGATGGGATTTTCATAAATGTTTGTTTATAATATTATATATATATTAACTTATTTTTTTCTCAAAAGCAAAAAGAAGGCTTTTTCTATTAAAAGGGGAACTACTGTCAAAAATATTATTTATTCAAAGTATTAATAACGAATTGTTTGACGTTTTATAATATTGTAATATCACTTACTTAATTTCTTGTAATTTTATGTTTGTTTTTAGTAAATAAACATCTTAAAATAAAATTTTGAAAATATTTAATTTTAGTACTAAAACATCGATGTTTTTATTATATCATTGATGTTTTTATATGTTTAGCGGATATCGAAGTTTACTTATTGATATTGAGATTGATGTCAACATCGATGTTTTTCTAACACACCCATCCCTAGTAATTTAATATTTTTCATAGTAATCACAAATCAGAGAACATATACTAAAATATACAATTATATTATCTATAGTAGCTATGGTCTCGAACATCAAAATGTAACCGCTCTAAAATCAGTATATGAAAAAGAATAAAGTTTAATCACCTAATTTCTTTATCTAAAACTTCAATAAGGCAAATATAATTATAGGTATTTTAATAATTAAATTAAATTGCCATAAAATCAACCTTCAATTTAATAAAATTTTAATTATGGCAACTAAGAAAACAATATTTCCTTATAAAACGAAATAATTAGCACCAATGCATCGAACTTACATCTGAATTAATTATGGCGATATATCTTTAGGAGTGTATCAATATTCTTTGGACACAATCACAGCTATTTCTATATTAATTTCAAAGTTATAACAATTTGTTTCATTCGAATAAGAGACCTGTGGTGTAATATGTGTAATAGACTTGTGATTGACTCAGCAGGAAGCCTGTTTCGTTATTTTGCTTTAGTAAGATTAACATATAGGAATATGCGCTCAAAAGTGATTTATGAATGAGGCAATGTAGAAATACTAAAGATGACGTAGAAAATATTTGACTGTCATCGCCATATTTTAATAAACCGACATTGTCAATATCGGAATTTTATTATTTCTTTAAAATTTCAATAATTCTCCATTCTCTATTAATTTTTTTTAAATCACTATTCTGAACAATATTGGGAAAAGTCTACAAACAGGAATTATCGAAACAGTCTTGTCACTTTTTACATTCGTTAATTCGATAATAAATTTTAAAAAATTGAACTAAAAATGTCCCTCGCTTCCCCCCACCTAAATCCTCCTGCATCAAAATAGAGAAGACAATTCTTCGCATGACCCCTAGTCCACCTTCTGATTCCTCACAAGCAAATTCTTTTTTATCCTCATCATCCTTTAATACTTCACTTAATACCTTTCTAATTCCTTTAATGTGGTGGGCGACGTTGCACAATCAATTGTCCACAATAATATTTTGTTAATTTCTTGGAGCCAACCTGAATATTTCTCTTCTCATTCCTCTTTGTAAAATTGTAAATATTTTTTTTCTTTTCACGTTTGTGCTTGTACTCGCTTTTTCATCTCCTGACGATGATATTTTGGTTGGGTAGTAAGATTAAGCAGCCCGTGTATATCGCTTTCTCTTCAGTTAGCGAATGGAAAATTAAATTTCCATTTCGCGTTTAAATAGACAAGCAAATTGACTCAGGAAATCTCTAATAGAGTCATGTAGTACACAAGGGTACATCCAGAAAAAATTTGTACATAAAAGCACTAGCATCTTACAATCGAGGAATTTCCCTAAAGTCAGAACAGGCGAAAAGGATTGTCAATGCCTTTTACGCCCAACTTTAGAACTATTTTCTTCTTTCATTCCAAGGTATAATCTTTATTTTGCCTTACTGTACTAATGGTGAATTTGTTGAATGAATATTAACAATTTTTAATGGATAGAATTCAAAAATTCGACGGTCCGTTGATGAAAAGAAAAACAACAGCTGGTTTTAAGTCAAAGTTAGAATAACAAACTACGAGTTTGAGTTCCAATATTCAGTTTTGTTGGACAATTTTTATAGGCACAAACTCGAAGGTTGAATGATGATCAGGATGGTAATATTTGGATTTTAGCCAATAATACAGCTAGAAACTTTGAGTCTGAACTCAAATGTAAGCTTTTATTGACTATTCTCATACTTACAATTCGAGAGTCAATTTGTTAAACAGTTCTTATACGTGCAAATTCGAGAGTCCGATGATGAAATATATAAAATCTTAGTCATCATTACAACTGTAAACTTCTAGTTTGAGTTGAAATATTCGATTTTAATGAGCAATCCTCACACTCGCATACTCGAGAGTCTGATTATGATTAAGATTTCTGGATCTTACCCGCTATGACAGTTAGAAACTTCTTGCTTACGCTCAAATCGTCAGTCTCGACGGGCCACTCTCACATCCGAAAACTCGATGGTCTTATGATGACAAGGATAACATTATTAGATTTTGACCACTATTTTAGTTAGAAATTTGAAGTTCGAGTCCAAGCTTAATGTTATGTGGTGCAGTTCTCATATACTTCTATTTTTTTTAATTAGATTTTTGCAAAATCGCTTAGAATCGGTTTTTAATGATGAGTCAAAGAACATGGAGAAGAACGTAAGAAAATTTAGCACATTCTTTCAAATTGTTTTTTTCGGTTCGATAAACATTAATTTTCACAAACGATTTTTTATATATCTCAATTTCTCAGCAGTAGACCTTTGAATAATACAAAAAGCTATGATCTAATTATAATCTTGGTCATTCCTATAAAGGTTAAATATATGAAATGAGTGGCAATCATTAGAATTTTCAAGAAAATAAAGATCTAGAATATATATTTTTTACCTCCGAGCAGAATAATGATTATAATTAAATAATACTATACTCCATTCAAACTGAAAAGAGAATGTTTATGAACAATGAAATTTGACAGTTCAGCTATTGTAAACCTTTTTATTACATTCACGTTAGTAATTTAATGTGGATTTATTTAGTAAGTGATTAAAAAAAAGAAATATATATATATATATATATATATATATATATATATATATATACACATTAGTGTGCTTATTTACACTGTATACATACGTAACTTATATTATATAGGTTATATTTTATATTTATGAGAAATTCAGATAAGTAAGGTGATGTGTTACAAAAAAAAGACATAATAAAATAACACCAAAAATTTCGATAGAAATAGTCGTTTAATTAAATGTTAAGTTCTACAGAAAATTATTACAAATTAATCGCAAATACTTAATTTCTGAGTAATCATTAATTTAAAAAAAAACGAACTAATGTATAATAATACACGAAATACAATAACATTTCACAGAAAAACTACACTGCATACATATACAATTACATCTTCTGGGCTTCATACCGATATCCAAAGATGGTTGTGCCTAATGCTAGATATAGTCCCATGATAACTGTTACAAAACATATTAGCAGAATTTATTCATCTTAAATCTATATATTACATCGTATATCGACAGTAACAACGTTCGTTCAGCCATGCCGCGGGGCTTATTAAATGACATTGCTCAAAGTAGAAATCTTTTCACATCACTTAATTTAAAAGTAGTGTTTTCTTTTGCCACATATAATTTCTTTTGTATCCAGATCATTTCGATTCTGTTTATGTAAAATAAACAGAAAAAGTGATCTGACGGCAATCTTAGTATTTTACAGTGATATGTATTATTGAATAGCTGTATAGGAGCTCGTGCTTATAATATTACACATTTAACACAACGAATTTAACATTATAAAACACATAATAATATAATAAACTTAATATAATACAAAATATTTTTATGTAACAACGAAAATTTAGAGAGCAATATTGGAAAATGAGATGTACGGACGTCTCCCACGATTTTTAATCGCCATTACGTTGACAAGTGTTGCAAGTAAGCATTGAATATACGTTGTATAAATAAGTTGCCATACGTGGGCATACAGTAAGCAAAAAAAGTATAATTGATCTCCTGAATCTATATACTTTTGGACAAAAAGTGTGTACTATGAAATATTACAAAAAATAGTCTTCAATTTCATCTCTCACTTCCATTTTCAAATCCAACTTTGCGTAACAACTCCACATGTAAAATAAAAAATGCATATAAAAAGATAAGTGTTTAGATTACTACTAGTATTTTTTTATTGTGTTTTTCTAGCGATATTACTTATTGATATATTTTGATCAAACTCACTCTAATTATAGATTCGTTTTTTGTTCATTATTTAAATAATGTTAGACATAACGGGCGTATGACTATGGGGCACGATGGGTCCCCGTTGTGCCGCGTAACTACTTTCCCCATTATGTCATGTAAGTAGTCTGAAAATATGATTTATTCATTTGATAATAGAATTTATTTTGTTTTAGGTATTATAAATGGTACGAACGTACGAAAAGAAAAGTTCGAGTTGGTCTGTAGAAAGTATGAAACAGGCAATTGATGCATTCTTAAGCAAAACAGCAGGCTAAAGAAAACCAACTCAGCTATATGGTATTCCACAAACTACATTGGAGGCATGTTGCCAAAATAAGGAAGGGCAAGCTGTATTTTAACTCAACTGCAGATAATTTCAAACCCGTGTTTTCCAAATAAGTGGATCTTGTGAGTTATATTAAAGAAATGGAAAAACGTTTGTTTGGATTGACCACTGTCGTCCTACGAAAGCTAATGTATCAGCTGGCGGAAAAAAATGCTAAGACTCACAATTTTAACCATGATAAAAAGATAGCTGGCGTAGATTGGTTAAAAGGGTTTATGAAGCATTACCCGGGTTTATCCATCCGAAAACCAGAAGCTACATCAGCAGTTCGTGCAACAGAATTTAACAAAGTGGCTGTGGATAAATTGATAAACAAAAATAGAATTTATAAAAAATATAATCTAACGCCAGATAGAATATATTATTGCGATGAGACTGGCATATCACAAAAATCTCTAAACAAGAGCAAAATTATTGCAAAAAAGGGAAGAAAACAAGTAAATTCGCTTTCTTCAGCAGAACGAGGGCAGACGGTTACGGTTGAGGTATGTTTTAATACAGCCGGAACTTACATGCTTCTCATACTAATATTCCCTTAACAGAGAATGAAGCAGGAGTTACTAGATCGACCTCTTTCAGGGATGACAGCAGAATGGAATGCTCGAGGCTGGATGATTACTGAGATGCTTATGACTTAGTTCCAGCGGTTCGTCAAGTGGGTGCGTCAATAATTAACCGGGTTTTGCTTCTTCTAGATGATCATATAACGCACACTCAAAACATGAGGTTATTGAAATTGCACGTAAGTATGATGTTATAATGCTTTGCATTCCCCCGCACTGCATCTATAAGCTTCAACTCTTGGATGTTGTTTTTATGAAACCTTTGAGTGTATATTATGACCAAGCTTGCTCTGACTGGTTAAGGTCGCACACGGGGCGAATAAATACAATTTTTCAAATAAGAAAAATCTTTGCTCGTGCATATATCCCAGCTGCAACAATGTGTACTGCTATTAATGTGTTCAAAAAATGTGGGATATGGCCATTCAATCAAAACAACTTTACAGATTCAGATTTTTTAGTTGCATAAATAACGTACGTACCGCTGATAAATGATGAGCCTGAAACAACTTTAACTGCTGAAATCCGACAACTGAACTGAAATGCCTACAACTATGTCACCCTCACGACACCAGAAAACTCCTAACTCAGAGTCTCAACCTGGATCATTTATATCAAGCAAAGATAGCGTAATCCGATCCCCGACTCGAATGGTGTGTCGTAATTTCTTCGAAAATGCTTCTCTGAAAGACATTCTCGTGATCCCAATAGTCGAACAAAGAAGTCAAACAAGGAAAAATTCTCTCAAAACTGTTGCTCTCACTTCAACCCTTACAAAAACAAGTTAGAAGAACGACAACAGCTTAAACGAAAAAAGAAGTGCTCATATCCACATGATCCCCGATTCAAAAAAAAAACGCAAAGAAACAGAAGACCCAAAAATCTCACTCTGATGTAAAAATATAAACAAAGATACCTTATATCTATATTGCGTTAACGTGAACTACACATATTTGAAGTCTTCAGAGTGTTGGGTGGCCTGTCAGCTATGTGGACGTTGGTATCATACAGCCTGTGCTGGTGTGGACGACGAAAATACAAGTGCCCCGTACTGCCCCGAATTGGGTAACCTATACTGCCCCTGGGGCATAATGGGGTTTTCAAGAGGGTTTCGTAAAATTAAAATTAAAACATTATTTGATTAGTTACTTCACAAAATTCTATGCCAAATGATAATTCAAGATGTAACTAAAGTGTTGTGATTAGTTTTAATTAATAAATATTTCATCTTTGTACTTTCATTGTTAATTTGCCTTAACGTCATCCTTATGTTATATTTTTAAGTCTAAATTTCATATTAATAATTATGTTTAGATTTTTTTTATTTTAATTTATGCAATTGTTTTAATTGGGCTACATGACATAATGTAACCGTGTTCAAATAAAAAAAATAATTACGCAAAAATTCGGTTGATTAAAAACGTGTGCTCTAAATTTTTAGTAGTTTTGAAATAATATAAAATCCTAGTAGTCAAAAATTAGGCAAAACTTCTAGTAGTTTTCAAAAGATTAATGTGACAGCAACCGCATTACTTCTTTCTTAATCTCTTTTCAACATATATTCATAAGTAAATATATTCATAAGAGAAGCCGGTCACTTGTCGCTGTTTCACTTCATATATTTTCGTGGCTGTGACCTCCGAGATGAACGTTCCGAAGAAATTAAATAGTATATATACACAATATATACAATTATTTCAAAATTACGAGGATAGCACATGAGAGTTCTTAGAACTGACCATTTGTAATTATAATAATAAAAAAAATAATACAGATTTCAAAAATCGAACTCTGTGGTGATTCATCGTTTTACTTTGCTCTCGAGTTTGAATTTGTTTAACAAATTAGCTCCAATTTGAAAATTGTATTATGTCAAAATGAATTTAATACGAAATAAATTTTAATCAATAATTTTTTTATTACTTTCGTTTTGGTCTCAATGTACAACAAAGTTGCAATCGACTTGATTGGCGATTTATGATCTCTCTCTCACGCTACTACATTTATAACTGGTTTAACAAGTGCAAGCGTGGTTATACCAATATAGGTAGTGATCTGTGGGGAGAACGCTCCTCAATAGTGACAACTGAAAATAGCATCAATGCTGTAAGACTTATGAAAAAAACTGACAAAAGAGTACTCGAGAGAGACTCTCAACAGTTTCGGACAAGTTTTGGAACTACTATGAGTCAACTACAGAAAAGTCAGGAAGGTTTGTGTTAGATCATGTTTGATCGAAACTTAAAAACCAGTCACATTGATTGGTGTTGTGAAATGTTGGAAAAATTCGATGGAAGTCACTCAAATGCTTTATTTAACATTGTTATAGGTATCGAAAACTGTACATATTGATACGAACCCAAATCTACGATTCAGTCTGTGTAATATGTGTTTTTATCTGAATTTTTGTCTACGATGATAAACAAAGAAGTGCTGGAAAAAGATGAAAACCTCGTTCCTCGGAAGGACGGATTTTTATGCAACGATTTTTCCGGAAAATAAAAAAAAACAATTATCCCTAACCGGCACACAAGTAATCGTTTGGCTGTGGTTTGGGAAAAAGTTCGAGAGTAACGCCTTCGGGGTAGAATCCTTCACCATCTCGACAACGCCTCTTTACACGCAGTCAGATGAACAATGGAACATTTGATCATGTCGTGTGTATAAATTATGAGTTATTTGCCATACAGCTTCAACCTTGCAACACGCGATTGCTTTTTATTCCCAAAAATAAAAAAAAACAAATTGAGAGGCATACGATTCTCGGATACCGAGAAAAGACCCTCGAAAAGACTATGGACAAAAATATTAACTATTACTGCGTAAAGAAGCGACACTCACGCCCCCCCCCCCTCCGCCGGTTTAACGTCACCCGCAGATAACGAGTACGATCAAGAGTACGCGATCCTAGGTTGCCCACCCGCTATGTGCGCTTGTGATTTGTTCAATTTTACGATATTTGGTTGAGTTTAACTTGTGTAGTTCAGTCTTAATTGGTAAAACTATTTATAATAATTCAATATAATGGCCCGTTATTGTTCTTAGAAAGCAATAAAATCAATAAGGATAGGAGATCGTTTTGTCTTCTTTTTTTGTTTGTTGTAAATAATTTTGTTTCGTATCATCAATTTATTTAGTTAGTATCTATAATTTTATTTCTACAAACATCCTTCCTTTCTACAAGTATCCTTGTAGTGTCGGCTATTGGCTTGATTATTTATTAAGAGATCTTTCACATGAAGTTTAATCAAGCCAAAAGTATAACGAAGACAATATTTCAGTGTATCACATTTATATAAAAAAACTAAATTTATTTCAATTTAAGATTTTATTTCGATATCTTAAGATTCACACTTTAACACACAAGTACCTTTTATAAATAAACTAAATTTATTTTTATTTAAGATATTATTTCGTTTTTAAGATTCACACTTTTTCACACGAGTACCTTTTTTTAATGTTATTATTATAATCAAATCCCTTTTACACAATTAAATACATAGTGTAAAATGCTTATTTACAAAATTACATTAAGTAATAATAAATATGTCCGTATCAGTACAAAATTACTGCGCCAGCGTGCTATAGAGACAGTCATTCGATCAACGCTATTGGTTAGAAAGAGAACTATGTTGCTGACATATAGCGTCAACTCGCTCGATCGGCGCGATTTCCCGCAACGATCGAGACCGATATGTAGTAATAGTAAATATCTTTTATCTACACGCTGCTGACAGCCCTACATTAATTTACGCGCACACAAATGGCTATGGATAGACGAGTACATATGTAATAGTATAGGCAATTAAATCTGTTCGCTAGTGTGGAGTGTCGGGGGTGTGCCATGGAAATCTAATGACGAGTAGGCCGATTGCCTTTTTAGTGGTTCTATCGAATGAAATAATGCACTGAGTGCCGCGGATATATAGATTTTATTGTTAAAATAAAAATCAATTACAAACTTGCTAGTGGCTTCATTTTCAATAGAAAAATTTCTAGTGTTGCCTATCATATAATAAATACAACAAAAGAAATTGTGAGAGAAATTGAGCTTTTTAACAATTCCACAAGCGAAGTCGCAAATAATGTGCACCTATTATATATAATGACCACTTTATAGTTAAAAAATTAGCTTCGTAACGTCGCTATATACATATACATATACATATACATATATATATATATATATATATATATATATATACGCACGCACACACGCATATATACATATATATATATATATATATATATATATATATATATATATATATGCGTGTGTCCTATACAGTTACACTGTGCTAAACGATCACTAAACTCACCTTGAAGTCAGGGCAGATCGGTTTGTCAGTTTGTTTGTTACATAAATAATGACGCAATATAGATATAAATCAGCACTATGTCGCCTCATTTATTTGATATACGTTAGCTACCGTATGACAATAACGGTTGTCTTAACGTTAGCTTTAAAAATCGGCATATTGTATCGCACTTGCGCCTTCGTAGCCTTTATTATTCATTAAAGTATCACATGCTAATGCTATTTTTCATTGGCTTAAGAGAAAATAATAGCATCGAATAATTTCACTGGTCGGGTCAAAAAAGTATTTTTACGGCTGTAGACAAGTATTTAATTTGTTTTGTTCATTACTTGTAAATTATTTTACATACAAAAATTAAAAGAATTAGTTTTTTAAGTACATATAATTTTTAACATTGGCAACAATTTACAGCTTCCTAGGTATAGTCGTTGTTGAGTTGGAACTCAACAACATCTTTTGATTTAAAACAATGAAAAATGTATTTTGAATTGCAATACCCAAATGTCTTTTTTGACTCTATCCCTTAAGCTCAAGTAGAAAATTGTCCGTAAATGGATATACAAATTTTTCCACTTTCTGGTTTAATATTCTCGTAGAATGCCACCGGTATAGTCTATGCCGAAATTCTCTGCTTCCTTATTTATCTTGTCTACTAGTTGTAGCATAGCTATAATATTTTTTTTAATTTTAACTATCGCTCTAGTTAAAGGGTCTATCAATGTGACCTATTAGAATATACTTTGTGGCCCTGAGGCAGGTGATAACACGACATAAATGCAGTCATGTAACCTATTATTAATGACTTTCTGGAAGATGCTTAATTGGATGTATGATTCATTAGGTGTTTGATTCACGACTTTATAATCCAAAACACATAGTATTGAAATAGTTTATGACCTACCTGCAGGGTTGCCATATATAAAATCACTTTTTCCGGGACATTTCTACTACTATGTCTATAACTACCAGTGGTTTAAGAAAAATAATTAGTTTCACCCGACAAAAGGTTTTTTTGAACCCAAAAACATTCAGATTAATAAAAATAAATAAAAAAGTTGTTTTCTTTTGCCAAAATACAAAGTGAACTTTTTAATAAAGTTCATTGACTTATCAAAATAATTATAAGTAATTTAATATAGAAACAGTCGTTATGTTAATTACATTTATCCAAATTACTAAAAGCTAACACTAATATTTGGCAAAAGAAATTTGTCTTGCAATAATTAATCTTATCTAATTTCAACTCGAAGCTTAACTTTCGTAGTTTGACAATGACAATAATATTTAATTTATTTTTAGTTATTTTAATAAATTGAAGTTGAATTCTAACTCTTCGCAATTTATTTGAATTTAAATTTATGCCTTGATTTGATCCGTATTCATGCGATTCCGGTCTTTCCATTGATCAATCTGGCAAAATGTCATGCAGCTATGGCATGTATAGGTTCACGAAAAATGTAAATAAAGACAATTTTAAAGAATTACCACATTTCCGGGACAAATTTATTATATTCCTTGACACGGGACTATATCATAAATTCCGGGACAATTTTTTCCTTACATGCATATTCTCCATTATACGTTAATATTAATTAAATTGAATTAATCGCCAAATCAATGGAGAATTCCAAAATTTTCATGAAGAAAAATCTTTTTTTAATTTCTTTTTAAAACGAAATTCATAATGCCCCGCACCCAGTCGCGTGTCCTAGCAAAGATTTTGGTACTTACTTTTACGATGGATTTTGTTTTGTATTCTTTTAATAGTTTTATTTTCCACATAAAAGAAAAGTATACATTAGGTAATTAAACTATTATTGGACAGGAATCTGGAAAGAGACGAGATGCAAATCATCCAGTTAGGGCTTGATGAGTCTGAGTAGAATAGACCGAAGGCGTCTAATACAACATTTAAAAATTCTTTGCACGCGTAAGACTGTAAAAGCTGAAAGTAAGAGCTAATACATTACATACATGCAACAAGCAAAACGTAATATTATCAGAGTTTATAATAAATACATTTAAAAATGTCATCTTGAAATAAGACAATGAGTTAGATAGAGGAGAAATGTATTAAATAATCACATTATTTGTGTCTAATAACTTGATATAATCTGAACAATAATAAATATTATTAACGTAGAAACTCCACTCAATTCAATATGGTTTAGCAAAAGGTCAGACCGATTGCGCTCATTAGGATTAATTAACTAATAGTTATGTGGTTATTTCGTCATCGTTCATCATCATGAAATATCGAACGATCCTTTTAGTATTTAAACAAATCGAGGAGTAGTGATATGTATTCGATGTGGATAAGAAGCTGCAAAAGAAAGTAAATATTATCTAAAATGTCTGTTCAATATTATCTGAAGAGTATAACGACAATATTTGTAGGGTTCGTTAATACAATTTCTCAAAGCTTTCTCGATAAATCAGCCGAAAGTAGATTGACAAAAAGATATAGTCTTTTCAATATAACCTGAAGAGTATAATGACAATATTTATAGGATTCATTAATACAACTTCTCAAAGCTTTCTCGATAAATCAGCCGAAAGTAGATTGACAAAAAGATACAGTCTGTTCAATATTAACTGAAGAGTATAATGACAATATTTGTAGGCTTCATTAATACAACTTCTATAAGCTTTCTCGATGAATCAACCGAAAGTAGATTGACAAAAAATATGTATAATTAATATTCATTATTCAATAGTTGTCGCTCGCAACTTGCCTTCGTGGATTATTCATCTAATTGGTTTACCCAATGACTTTATACTCAATAGACGGGTTATACTCATAAAAAACAAGAAAGAAATGTCAGCCCAAATAGCGTTTATGCGCAAACAATCATGGAAGAGATAGAGAGTCGAAGAAAACAAAAGTATGAAAGAGATAGTTGTGTTGAAAACATAACGATTATCTGTCTTTTGGGAGTCATTTTAAGATTGTTAATAACATATCTATTTAATATAATTTAATTGGGTTTACTCTGTTGTTAGTGACAGATATTGATACTCAAAAGTAGAATGACGTAAGTTGAAAAAAGTCAATATTGAGTTAGGTGTGCCAATCATTTTTAGAATTCCCTAGTCAAAAAAAGTAAATCTCATAATTTAGTCATGTTCGCCTGTCTGTCACAGCTTCAAAGTTTCTATAGTTCTGTATCGCATACAATTTTGCAAGTAGTTGCCTCAGATAAATATAAAATATAAACAGAAAATATTAATGCAATTCGCTTCACATTTAAAGTGGGGGCGAAAACAATTTTTTAGCACATCTCATTTCTCAGCCTTTATGACAACGTCAGGTAAATAAAAATAAAATTGAGGATTTATTTACCAATTTTTAATTTTTAAGCCCATTTACGAAATATTAAGCTGAGTTAATCACCTTTAGAAACTTCAATATTCCATAACTATAAAAATATTTATTAAAGAAATTTAAATTAAAAATTAATTAATCTCTTAGACATTTTATCGAATATGTGCAGATAAGATACCAGCTCAACTAAGGACAATTTGGTGATAACGTTAACACTTCTTTGGTTCTCTTTCACCTGTGCTAAGTTATTTTGGCACTAGACATATGAATTGTGAAGCCAAAAGCAAACATTCCTTTGGCTTTGTTATTTTGCTTCCAGCTTCTCTCTGACATATTCCAAAAGTGAGGGAGGCAGTACGAACGAGTGAGAGTTTTGGAGTATGGACGGAGTACGAACAGCTATATTTTTATACTGTGAAGTGGAATCAAACTGATTTATATTTTTTTTTTAAATATGTTCAGAATACTCCAATGCATATAACAACTTAATAGCAAATTGGCCACCTTATTCACTTAATAATTGCCAATTTATTTTAAGATTACATTTAAAGAAAAAAAACTGGAATAATATTATAATTCTTAAAACAAATAACACTGTAACCTCGTTACTATGAATATTTAAAGAATCTCGGTTGGTCCAAGCTTTTGAGTTAAAAATAGTTTGTTATTTTTAAGAATACCAACGTTTGCCACAGCTGGTTTGCATTAGTAGCCGTTTACTGGTATTACTTAGAAAGAACTTTTTAAATATTTCGGTTGACCATCTTATCGGACTGGCCATATTACCTGCATTTTACTAATATAAAATAATAATGTTGCCATTTTATATGGAAAAATTAAAAAGATTTACATCAAAATATACATATATTATAGACCAATAACATTTATAGAGGGTTGCCGTAGGAACTGTCAAACGAAGCAGGTTAGTTTTTCGCTCTTTGGCTATTTTTTTAAATATTTTTGGGTTATTCTCTTAAGTTAATAATTTATTTATTAATTACTTTGATAAAGCCTTAAATATTTATTATATTTAGTTTGTGATCCATTAGTAGTTCTATTCCATCATTCATCAGTGTTCTATTCAATAATTTTTTTGTTTTGCCTTTTTTATCTTTACTGTGACGATGGTAACTGCCAGGTTGCAAGGTCAAGGTAGCTAAATCTATTTCTATTTAATTTTATTAAATAAAAATAGATTTAGCTATTCCCCTTGAAACCCACAAATCCATCTGAATCGCCCCTCTTCTTCAATATATTTGCTTGTCCTACTTCCCCGTCAGTTTCTTAAGCGTAATATGTTATGAACCTGACCTGAAGCGAGCAGCTGTAAAAACAAATCGAGCAGCTGTAAAAACAAAGAAATAAAGAAATAAATTAAAAAATGTCCATCCTTCTATTCATCTGACTGATTCTGCATCAAAATAGAAGATACAATTCCCCGTAAGACACCTCGCCTGCCTCTTTATTTCTCATAAATAAATTCTCCCTTGCTCTGAGTGCCAAAATTCTTCACTTCCCTCCCATTTCCCCAATTTTTATGAGCTGGCTTGGCAATGGCTACCAAATAATAATTATTTAACTTGACAAAATAGATAGGCTCTCACAGTATGAATTTGTCCGCATCCAAGAGTACTGTGGCGATCTTTACTAGAAGAAGAATAATTCCACCTATATCTATTTCTTATAACTTGTCTTCAGTACCTTACTTCCTAATACCAAATTCTTACCCCTGTTCCTAGACTCGATATTTTCCTGGAACAAAATGTCATTTCACTATGCCAGGCTAATTTGAACATTTTCCACTTGGTTACTGGAGTATAGTGGAGATCACAACATACCACAATATAATTAATCTATAATGCTCACGTACGCAGTGATCTGGACTGTGGGATATTCCTCCTTGATCCCATATCCAAAACCAATTGCAGTAAATTAATTCACGTTTAACCTCAAGCACTAAGAATTATAGCAGGTACAAGGAAATCTAGTCTTATAAACACCTAAATCCTACAAGTAGAATGTGTTGATTCTCTTTTACGTATCCTACGACAATACTTTGCTGATCGTTATGTACTGAAGGCAGCTAGGTTTTCCATGCAACTCATAAACCCAATACTTATCTTTTTCCCACTTACTGATTTAGAGCCTTATAGGTATTCCAAGACTCATCATTTCCTCACCGTTAGCTTCCGAAGGATCAAATTCCTCTCAAATCCAGTTTATCAAAATTCCTCACTCCCTCTCTATAGTTTCCTGTTTGACTCGGTAATTCACAAGGCAAATATAAATTTGTATTTTGAAGTTGGTAACGAGTCCAAAAATATTCATAATTGGACGGATTAAACCCGAATTAAAACAGACGCATCAAAAGCCCTTTAAGGAGGCCATAATAGTGAGTCTTCTTGCTGTCCGCCTATATCCGCCTCTATTGTAGATGTCTGCCTCTATTGTGGATATTGTGTATGAATGTATGGACTATTGTCGAGACTGAGAAATGGTCGGCATAGAGAGATTCGCAAATCCCTTACGCTCTTCGACTCCTTAAGCTCTTTACAGTTTCTCCTCACTAATAATTTTTCCACAAACTGTAGTTTTCTTACTTTCTAGATCATACAGCTTAAGCTTAATTTGGAGTGATCGGGGGCGGATGTTTTTCTTGTATGGTTCCTTGGTAACTACGGTAATGAAATAGTCGATGCAAAAGCATTCATTCTCTTCTGAGAACGGAAATCTATATTACTCTCACAATTTCGTTGAGGAGCTCCCTTGCTCAGCTCTTGGATGCACTCTGGTTGACAGACCGCATGGGGAAGATCATCTTAGATTGCAGGAGCGGAATACTTTCAGGTCAAAAACACAAAACCTAGGTTCTCTAAATATTTTTTTTTAAAGAAACTTTGTTGTTATATCGTATACTTATGAGATATTGCTCTGCTTTTGATCATTTGGCCCGGTTGGGTATCAAAGCGCCTCCAATCAGTTATTGCAGGGTTAGAGAGGGCATTCTAAATCATCTGGTTTTTGCACGTTCTTAAAATAATAAATTTCCCTCGGTTATTAATAAATTTTTAAAATATAAAATTCAATAACCTATTAACATTCCAGAACTAATCATACATTATATTAGAAAGAACAACATCCTAATTTAGGACGTTATAACTTGACACAGGTGTGTATCTTTTTTTACGTTTGTTTGTATGTTTGTTATGTGCTCCTCTATATATTGTAGTTGTATTTGTATCATTTGTAAATATATTTGTTACTCAATATTTTCGTTTCATTTATTTAATTTTGGTTTTGCATCTAGGAAATGATAACATGATTTAGTCAGTATTACCCGGTTTTACCTTCTCGACTTGACATTGGCAAATGCCTGTCGGGAGAATAAACCCTGTAAAATAAAAGATAAGATGATTGAAATTTATTGTTCATTAACTTTTGCATCACTCCGCTCACGGAGAAGTTGTTATTTTGAACTTTAAACTTTGGTAGACTGACTGTCGCCGTTATCGCGCAGTCGAAGGCGCTTCTTATTTACCCGTTTTCCAGGACGCACTTCACATATTTATTCTACACTACGTTTTATACACAAAAACCTTTTAGTATAAACGCCTTATAGAATAGAGAAAATCGCAGTAAAATCCAGTTAATTTAGAATTTAAGTTATAAGGAAACATATATATATATATATATATATATATATATATACATATATTAGTGTGTGTGTGTGTGCGTGCGTGTGTGTGTGTGTGTGTAAAATAACACAGTAAATGGTAGGTAAATTTATTTATTTATAGATATAATAAAATTATAAAAAAATTGATCTGTACATTAAATGTTTTTAAGTAAAACTTAGTGCTACCTACTAAAGACACACTACTAAGCCCAAAACAACAGTTTTTAGAATATTTGTCTGTTTGTCTGTATGCACTTTCGTCGTTTACGCTAACCGGCTGAACCGATTTGGATGCGGTTTTCTATCATGTATTTAAATTAATTTGAGCTAACATTTAGGATTTATATCATTTCAATCAGCTCACAAATAAAAATGATACGTCTATCATTAGTTTACGTCGCTGTGTACGCTAATATCGGAACCGATTTGGTCACTAGCGCCATTTATTAGTGTTTTTGCTCAATTTTATGCTAAAAGAGTTCTGAAATAAAAAAGAAAAAAGGAAAAAATCCTAATAACTTTTCTTACTCCGAATATTACACGAACGAAGTCGCGAACTTGACTAGTTTATAATAAAATAAAAATATGTAATGTATTGTTTGTATATAAACACATGTTTTAGTAAAGTCGATACCGATTAAAAATAGAGGTTTTGGTTAAACAAGAATTGTGTACATTTTCATTTATTAAAGCATATTGTGAATGTATAGTGTATCGTATCTATTCTGTGGTATAGTGTCTCAAGTTACACAGCAGAAAATGATTTAGTTACTTTCCAAAAGTCACATTTTTTGGATCGAACTTTTGATTTTTCTTAGACTCTATTTATAACCCTGACCATCAAATAAAAACTGGGATTTGACGTAAAATGAGCTCAACTGCGGCACCTGAAGATGTTGTAATACAACGAAAACTAGGTCGTGGTTAAAGAAATTAAAGAAAGTAGAAATAATACTACATCACGTAGTTTCATTTAATTGTGAATAATGAATTTCTACAAAATTAACGCCAAATATATTCAATATTCAATGCTAGTTTCATGGTAAGTTCTTCTATCATATTTATATTTTGCTGCTTCATTTAATTTCCCGAAGCTTTTCAGTAATCTGGTTACGTTCAGAAATATGAACAGTTTGGATTCTCGCTTTGTGCTCTGTACCAAATAAAGTTTTTCATGACGTATTATAGTACTATTAGACAAAGTTGTTTTTTGAAATTGAACGAAATAACAGCCAACAGCCAAATTTTTTGTATCATTATCGGTTAGCCAAGCATGTGGCATAGATTTCATATCTTGATTTGTTTTCACAACCGATGCTTAACTCGGTGAATATTTTGGTTTTGTGACACTTGGATGCATAAAAGCCAGTTCGCATTTTATCACAGCCGTAAATTCACAACCTTTTTAAAACGAGAAACTAATTAAATTCTAAAATTCAATAATTTCATACTATTTCAACTGCTTTTTGAAGTAAATGATCGTAGAAAGTTTTGTTGCATAGTCCTGATGAGAACCATTTATATTTTCAGTCTGAAGTAGATTGGAAATCCCTCTTCTTAAGAAATTCTTTTTTATGCGATATTGTTTCAAAACTTCTCGTATCACTGGATATAGCAGAAATAAAGTGAAGACGTTCGTTAGATGATAAAATATCTGAAGACCAAACACCAATTGTCTGCAACTCGAACAATATCAGATGATACAATTTTTTTAAAGAAATCTTAGAAGACGATGGATCGTAAGACATCACATTGTACATCATCGTCGTCTTATCACATTTCATTATAAGTAAAGGTGGAAATTACAGCCATTTCAATTTTGAAAGAAATGTCTGAAGATGTCGCTCAGTTGCCACATCTTGGTCGTCAAAAATGTCGACCATGTTATATTGATTAACCCGAATAATCGTAAACTCTAGGATAAGAACTAAAACCGTGTTAAAAGAAGCACTGTTTCATAATACACACTAGTGAAGTTATGACAGAAAATTGTTAATATTTTCAAAATCCCTTTAAAATAGGTAATAGAGGGTTCAACAACGATATCTGCCCACTGTATTCAAGTCCCACTAAAATACTAACGATCACCAGCTAGCTTTATCTAAGCGACTAGGAGCTATAAAAATATTGGAAACACCGGTAAAAAGATTGGAGGCATTGACAAAAAGCAGATTCAGGATGAGAAATTTAGATGGATTTTTATGCCGGAGACAATAGCAGCAATTGATGTTTTGACTAAATAAAACCAATATTTTCGTGACAAATTAAACGTGGCAAGTTAAACACAGCAATGAAAGGTAACTTTTGGGTTTTATACAATTTGACCAGTCCCTGTAAGAGAGGTAATAGCGGCTTCAACAATGATATTTTTCCAAGTAACAAGGAGCTATAAAAAGATTGGAAACATCGATAAAAAGATTGGGGATTGACAAGCAGATTGGGGAAAAAAAATTCAGATGGGTCTCTATCATGGAAATAATAGCAGCAATTGATGTTTTGGCTAAATACAACCTGTATTTTCATGGTAGTAGAGACAAAATAAACACAGCAATGGAAGGTACCTTTTGGATTTGGTACAATTGTTAGGACAATTTGACCAGTTATGGCAAAACATTTACGAAGCTTATTGTGGTTAATTTAGCAAAAATATGTAATATTATTAATAAATCTTCTGGGACACGAAACCAGAGTATATAATGTGAAAAGTAAAAAAAAAACTAAATACTTCTCGACTATGTGCAAATAAGCATCGCATTTAGATTTTTCGACATCATGATAATTGTGTACGTGAATACTTTTCAGCTTATGAACCTATGGCAACATTTAGCAGAAATTAGCTCAAAGTTTGGTTTTTTTATCAAAAGGAATTATCAGACCTTATGATACAGACATGCAGAATTGTTGAAAAAATGGATTAAGAGAATTAATATGGTTGGGCAACAAAAAGACCTTCAAGTCTCATAACCTGAATGTTTCCGGAAGTGTTTTCTTATCTTAGTGGTTGTCAAAGTTTTTAAACATTGGTTTTACCGATGTAGTTGAAAGTTAAATCGGTTTGATTATTTGGAATTCTACGAATACTCTTTGTATTTTTTGCTAGCTTAAAATTGCTAGCTTAAGAGGCGAGATATCAGTGTCTGAGTAAAATATAGTTTGGAATACGAGTATATGCAGTCAAATAATCCCATAACAACGCTAATATGGTCAAACAACTTGTAGTAAATTTGAAGATGTTCGAATTTTTAGTATGTGATATTTTACTTCCAGTAAACCTTGTCAGCAAATCTAAGCATTCAATTCCGTATATTTGTTAGATGCTTCAATACTCCAGGCGTGTGGTAATATTCATAATACGTCAAAACACATAAACAGAGAACACAATATTTTTGGAAAAAGGCGGGAGGTAGAGGGGTTGCTAAATCTGCCATTTTAATAAACGCCAATTTTTTATATATCTTAGGCGGTGAGGTTTGGAATAAAAATATGCAATCTTTTCCAAAGATAATTAAGTTCTTTACAACTTTTATTTAAAATATTTGTTTATGCAATTAACATTTTTGAAATAACACACGTACTTTTTTGCCTTTACACTTTTATTTTATGTGTCGATGCAATTAACATTTATGAAATGACTTATGTACTTTTTTGCCATTACACTTTTATTTTATGTGTCGATGCAATTAACATTTATGAAATGACTTACGTACTTTTTTGCCATTACACTTTTATTTTATGTGTCGATGCAATTAACATTTATGAAATGACTTACGTACTTTTTTGCCATTACACTTTTATTTTATGTGTCGATGCAATTAACATTTATGAAATTACTTACGTACTTTTTTGTCATTACACTTTTATTTTATGTGTCGATGCAATTAACATTTATGAAATGACTTACGTACTTTTTTGCCATTACACTTTTATTTTATTTATAGATTGTAAATTATGCAAACTAGCATCAGCAGTTCCTAACAGCTGCCTACCATACCCGTGATTTTTGGAATAATGTTTTTTGTACTTCATAGATTGTCTCATGTTTTTGTACAGCATAATAGACATAAGCGCCAATAAACAACATTGTGCTAATATTCGTAATATGACTTAGAGCCGAAAATATAATATTAAAAGGCTAGGAAAAAATAATAAAAGTGTAATTTTTTGAAGTAATCTGAAGCAATTAAATTTTATTTGCGAACTAAAGTTTCTTCTCTATTTCTATAGATATATTATATAAATAATCTTAATAGTATTTTTGAATTAATTTTTTCTATGATTTTAATCTTCTTGTTTAATTTATTAGGATTCCGTACCTCAAAAGCAAAAACGGAACCTTATAGGATCACTTCGTTGTCCGTCGGTCTGTTATCAAGACCCTATTTCTCAGGAGCGCGTGGTGGTATCAAGTTAATATCAAATACGATAAAATAAAATTAATATCAAATACTTAGGTCTATGGTTCCATAAAGCTGTAAAAGAATCCAGCTTATTAGTCAACGCAATAAAAAAATACAATAATTTATGCCGCGTATTTTCACACTGACAAATAAATCAAAATCTATATGGTACTTCCCGTTGACCTAGAATCATGAAATTTGGCAAGAAGCGAGGTTTCACATAAGTAAAAGAAAAAAAATTGTTAATTTGCAGATATAAAAACATTTTTTTTAAATATGCGCCTGTTAAAGATATAGTAGACAATAAATTAACGTAAAATAACGTTTTTAAAAATAATTTTTTTTAAATAGTTTAATAGGAATATTATGTACCATCAAAGTTTACAAATGCCTAATTGTGTACGGAACCCTCGTAGTGCGAGTTCAACTCGTGATTAACAGGTCTTTGTTTTATCATAACCGTAGAAAACAACATATACAGTAATATTGAGAATATTAAACATTTATTTAGAAGTAAATGTTTAATACTCTAATATTATTATATTTCGAATTACCTGGAACCCCTTATTGAAGTGAAAATGAATATTTCATTTCTCGTACTAGTTGAAAATGTCTGAGTAGTGAAATTTATTTACGAGCACTGGACATGAATTGGCAATGCCATTAGCCGCAGTTTTATGTGAACATTATTTTAAGCAACGAACGAGAAACTGCTTATAAATAACTTGTGACTTTGATTTTATTTTAAGCCATTTTGCTTCCAGTAATCGTACTCTGTATACATAATTTTGTTATAATTTACATCGCTTTTGTTCATTCGTATATTTTCTGCATATATTTGTTCAACGCTTTTTAAGCTAATACTGTTTTCCAGCTAATACTAAATATTTTTTTGTTTCTGTGTTGGTTGTTGGAAGAAAGGAATACGCCACCTGATCATTAACCATAGCTAAATAATGTTTATCATCCAGTATTAAAACATTCAATTTTTTATTTCTCTGTTTTATGTAGGTTTCATCAAATCCCTTTTTATTGTTTTTGTGTTATCTCAATATTGCTAGACCAAGAGAAGGAACCTTGATGTATTTTTTGTATTTTTATGGCTTTTATCTAATATGGATATACTATACTTATCTCATTTTGCGACTTTTCATTCAGTACCTGCCTCAGCTATCACTAATATTCTATGAGATTGGCAACTACTAAATACGCCACATCTTTTCCAGCCATAAAAAATAACAATAAAGCGAAACCATCTTCAGGAATGTTTGATGATTTAAAATTATTCTTTGCAATAAGTAAATCTAATTACAGGAGAATATTTTTCTAGAACGAACGCTAATCAAAGATAAAGATAAAAATATTTTTCTATTTCATTGCCTAAAAGTCGATAGAAAGCTGAGAATTTATTCTGAAAATAGCATAGATATATATGTTTTAAACAAATCTACAAGCGAATTAAACATTCTGTAGTCTTTTTTAACAGTATTGTGATGTTTAAATTTTGCAATTAAGCAAAATTTACTGAAATTGAAAACAATTTCTTTATTTTCAAAGAACCGAGATGACAGTTGATAGTTGTAATGTTGGGTATATAATTCAGCAATCGAGATGTTAGTTGATATTTATATGGTATAGAATTAAAGAATGCTAGATATAGGATTCAACAATGACTTGAATACTGAATCGTATACCAATCAATCGTGAGTTACCTTTGAGCCGCCTGAAGTTGAAGTTCCTTAGCATTTTGTCAATTCTGCCATCCTATAGTTATGTCAATTGGATTTATGGGTTGACTCACTATATTTAAAATGAAATGAAATTCAATGTGTACGAGTTTCTGACTTACTGCTCTATTGGATGAAATTAATCAAGTTATGAGTATTGAAAGCGTACAATGGTCGGCTTGACAAATAATTTTATTAACTGTATTGACCAATCAGAACATACTGATGTGCTGGCTTGTGAGTGAAGAAAAGAGATGATGATATTTTGCTATGGTACTATTACAGCTATCTACGATTTTTCGCTGCGAGAACTCAGTTTAGGGATCTGGAAATCAGAGACAACATAGTTATATGAACATCGATAATCGATTATAATCGATCTTAGAACATCGTTACATACTAATATCGATCATTTTGTTGATAATAATAGCTAATCAGACGACTTGGCCACAAATAAAAAGAAAAAATACGATCTAACAAACATTCTTACTCATACATTTGACATATATATTCCTAATTTATATATTACCTAAACTATGTTTGATTATTCTACTCCGTTACTACGCGAACATCGATAATCATGAGCTCAGTTGTGATGCGAACACGAGGCGTAGGGGATGAATTTGGTTACAGTTATTAAATAAAACCATCAACGCCCTACATTTAAACGCCCTTTATTCAAAACGCACATTTTTTAATTTCCTCTCTTTTCCCATCGAAAATTTCTCTTTATATATTCCGACCATCACAATGCTCGTACTTCCTTCGCTCTATCTTACGCTTAAGATCTCTCGCTTAAGATCTATCTAATATCTTTGCTAATATCCCACCTGAAGATGTTGTAATACAACGAAACCTAGGTCGTGGTAACGAAATTAAAGAAAGTAGAAATAATACTACATCACGTAGTTTCATTTAATTGTGACGTATGTATACCTTCACCTTTTTGTATCAATTCGGTTTTCATCAACGAAGTTAAAAACCCACGTGCGCAACGAGCATCTATCTTCCGACATGCTACAAGCAAGTATCTATCTTCTGAAATACTAGAAGTATCTTCTGGAACCTATTGAATTTAAAGTTATGAGAAAATAGAGTTTTTAGAAGCATACGCAAAAGTTGTAGAAAAATTATAACGATATTTTTAGATGTCACAGTTGTTCTGGTATCCAAGATATTATATGTGTCACTCCTTCTTAATTATATTAGTTATAATTTAACGACTTATTACCGTTCATCTATGCACCTTAAAACTACTAAATGAATTTAGATGGAAGGTTCGCTGTTACGTTTATTAAAGTCTAGGAAATGGTGATGAAGTATTGAGTGTTTCAAAACTGCAAATAGATTCGTTCAATTGCTTATCTATGCCTTTCGTGGCAGATGCATGTCCAAAATTGATATGCCCAAAAAACCTCACAAATATGGCTTAAAATTATGTGGCACTAATGCCAAAAATGAATATCTTCTGGACCATATGTAATTAGGAAAAGACGCCAAGATGGCCAAGTCTTATCAATTAAATACCAAAGGCTGAGAAAACCTACGCAGTTAGTTTTGAGATTGGTATCTTCAATAGAAGATACTCACAGAAATGTAACGATTGATAACTGGTTTATATCAGTGGAATTCATAAACGTGCTAAGCCAAAAGCAGCTGACACTAGTGGACACCCTGAAGAAAAATAAACGCGAAATCTCGCCTCAATTTCTCCCCAACCGTTATCAAGAGGTTGGTTTGTCCATTTTTGGGTTCACATTTGTAAAAAAAATTGACGTCGTTTGTACCAAAGGCAAATAAATATGTGTTTATTCTGTCCAACATGCTCGATACACCAAACATTGATTCAGATACGCAGAAACTGGAAATGGCCCTGTTTTACTACAGCACAAAAGGCAGCGTTGAAATGCTATATCAGAAATGTGCTATCTATTCAACTTCTCGCTGAACACAATGATGGCCGATGGTGTATATTACAGCCTATATATAATGCTAGATATAGGTATATGTATAGATATAGGTATATATATATATATATATATATATATATATATATATATATATATATATATATATATATATATACATCATCAAGCTCAGACAAAGATGATAAGGTTTAATTTTATGAAGCGATTGGCTTAAAATCTCATTAAACCTCACTTGGAACGCCGTATACACAAGGTTGGTTTGCGAAGAAAACTTCAGAGCACTATTCGCTGAATGCTAAACATGGATCAAGTACCGACCGCATCGTCGACTGGCAATGTTGAAAAAATTTAAAACCGAAAAACTCTCTCAACCTCTGGCCCTAAAAACATACTCTAAACATCCTGCATATTTTCAATATAAAAACGAAACTTGTGTTGAATGTTCCCAAAAAAAATGTGTGTGAACTGTTCAACCCGTGGCCCTAAAAATATACTCTAAACATCCTGCATATTTTCAATATAAAAATGAAACTTGCGTTAAATGTTCCCAAAAAAATGTGTGTGAACTGTCGCCACAAAAAATTATGATCATTTGCGGGTTGTAATTTTGTAATAATAATGATTTGATTGTGTTAAATATAGTGTTATTTTAGAGGCTACACATCTAACTTAATAAAAATAAGAAATAATAAAAACGTTGTATTTATTGTTCTTACTTGAATCTCAAATTGTGATACTACCTAGATTTTGTTATAAAATATATAAACCTATGATTATAATTGATTATTAATATGTTTAAATCTTCTATTATAGAGTTTACATACATTACGTGAATAAAAAAATACTAAAAATTACAATGTCTTTTTCATTTGTGTCAATGTTTTAAGTTATACTTTAATTAAAATAGAAAATACTCAAGCGGTTACCACGATCGTCGTTAGGTGGTAATGTAACTAAAAAAACAAGTTCGATGGCAATACGCATGAAACATTAGTCATACATTCATTTACTCTTAATTTTATAATTATAGAGTGCGATATGCATTACTCTTAATTTTATAATTATAGAGTGCGATATGCATTACTCTTAATTTTATAATTATAGAGTGCGATATGCATTACTCTTAATTTTATAATTATAGAGTGCGATATGTTGTGGTGGATGGTGTGGTTTAAATTGGCGATTTGTCATATTATTCATGCTAAATTCCTTTGGTATTACATTTCTATTGATTCCTTTGGTATTACGATGATTGCCACTACTCAGCGCGCAGGCAGTATCGTTCATCACGCGCGCGTATATGCATGTGCGTGTATATGTGTATAAAAAAAGTTTATACAAATATGAACAATCGACCAACTAACGAGTTTTGTGCAGGTCGTTAGTTAATTGGTACAGTAAGATTTTGTTCGTATTGTTTTTTTCCTTATTATTTATTCTATTATTCATTAAAAATGTTTTTGAAGTAAAAACTTGTTTTGGCTTACTTTGTACTAAATTTTTTGATGGGAAAGATTTAAGATTTGCGACTCTGGCCTGAAGCGTATCGAGTAAATTCGAAGGCCGATATAGGCCGAGTACGGCCGAACGAGAGAAACGTCGAGCGACCGAGTTAGCAAGTATATTTTTATTTCGTCATTGGATTATATATGGATCGCGATCGACGTCCAATTTTGAATCTCGATGCTTGAGTTTTTATTCTTTGATTATATTTCAAAAAGTAGTATCTCTTTATTGCATTTAAATCAAAAATACTTTTTGTCATACATTTATACAAAAATTACTTAATTTTACGTCACTAGTTATGTATTTTAAGTGTATACATGCCTAGATATGGTTTAATAGAAAAAAATTGTATTGTCGGCGGTTTTTATTCGTATCCCATGGTTCGAGTTTTATTTTTTAACCTATTTGGTCATAAAAAGATTATTTATTACTAGAATTCAAATAAAACCCCCTCTATCATGTTTATAATGATATTATTCATTTAATTAATTTTATTTCTTTTTTTATTCCCGAATTCAAAATTTCCCACATACACAACATATCATATTGGTTGCCAAAGTTGTCAATTCTACTGTGCGATTTTAAGCATACCATTTAAGTGTACTATTTTTTATTTTCAACTTTATCTCACTCGTAATTACTTTCAAATACATATTCCGATATAATAAATAGAACTTCCATTAACAAAAAGTTAAAAGTTTATTTGTAAATCACCGCGTAGCTACGCTTTTATGGCGATTTATGGCGCCTGGTATGACACCTGATGTAACCCTTTATTTAATGTTAAAGTATTATATCTCGAGAACCTGATAAAAAACGAGAAAATTTTATTGATTATAATTGTCTTATTTGTATTCATGAGTACATAGAAGCCGGTTCAATATTAACAACAGTGCAATAAAAACATTCTGCAGGATAAAATTATCTTCTGTTTTGAAATTTATGCTATTAAAACATGAACCTTGTCTATACATATATTTATGCATAAAAGTATATTTTGCAATCTCTCACCTAAAGTGCAAAAGAGCACGAGATATAAAGCTCGAATAACAGCTTAACGTAAATTGAGACAGATAATGGGCAGTACTAGCATGTTTATAATAAAACCCAACCCTGTAATATATAATGTGTCAAGTTATAATTTATTGTTTCAGTTATTAAATTTATTACACTTGCATGAGTTATAGGTGTATTGGCTCACATATCATTATCATACTGGTATAGCACAGCGCGAAATGTAATTACGTAATTTAACCAAGCGTGTTCAAAATAAATATATATTAACAATAAAACTCAACGCCATAGTTTAATGTTTCAAGTTATAATTTGTTGCTTCAGTTATTAACTTTTTTACACTTGCATGAGTTATGTGTATTGGCTTATTGGCTCACATATATTACCATTATCTTATTGTATATAGCACAGCGCGAAGTGTCATTACCCAAGTAGAAAGTTGAATCAAACGTGTTCAAAATAAATATACCAGTCTATGAAGAATTTTGATTTCTATCAGAGACGCACACGATTGTCGGAGGACGCTTTAGACTTTAAAATAACGGTTTGCGAGTTTTTATAAAGCTCAAACTGTATAAAGACTTGTTTAAGCTTTAAACAAAAGTTTCAGGGTATTAAACAGGATATAAAAACACTCCTATATAGCTTTACTACGGCTACACTTCAAGCTAGTTTTTATCGTTAAAGCTGTATAGAGACAATATTTAGCATGTGATTACTACTTGACTACAGGTTATATTGTTATAACAGTATCACTCAATGATTTTTTTCCACCAAAGGATATATGCGAACTCCGTTCTAAAGTTTATTCCTAAAACGCAAGTGTGCACCATGTAAAGTCATTAGTCTTATGAGTTACGTCTAGGAGGGTGTTGTAATATTGGAGGAATAAATACAGCTATAGTAGGCCTGTTGAAAAAATATCGATGTATCGATATATCGATATTTTTTATTTACTATATCGATATTTCTTGGCAATATTTAATATTTCGATATATCGATGTATCGATATAAAATATCTAGTATCGGAAACGTATCAAAATAGAAATGTTTTCCAATGGCGACACTAAATTCTTTTGTCCTGTCGCAACTGACTAAAACTAAAACTAATACTTACAAGAACGGAGCGAACGAAGAAAAACTTGTGTTTGCTATGACTTTCTTTACGTATGTGTGTGTGTATATAAAAAAACATGACCTCAAAGACTCAAGCTAAATTCTCACTCTGCACTCAAGTTACACAAAGTAATTTATGAATGCATTCAATTATATTGCAGTGACTGAAGTGAATTTAAGTTTTTGATATATCATGTCTAGTGCTGTATGGAACTTTTTCAAATAAATAAACAAAGAAAACGTATTGTGTAATCTGTGCGGAAAAATCTACAAAACAAGTGGTAATACAACAACTTTAGCAGCACATTTAAAAAATATTATATCATGCATTTTTGCAATTAAAAATTACAAGATACATTTATTAGAAATAATGTTCACTGATTAGTATTTATTTAGTAATCTGAGATTGAATCGAGCTGAACTAAACCAAATACACTAGATTTTTTAGAACGCCAATATTATCTTTAATTAAAATAACGTACCGATATATCAATATTTTTTTCGATATATCAAATATGACACTTTAACATGATACTTTTAAAATATATCGATACAATATATATCGATACTTTTTGGCACTTTCGACATCCCTTAGCTATAGTGCAGCTTTAGTTTGTACCGATGCATTCGAGTCGTATATTATGTGTATTGGTGTTCATTTACTACATTTTTATTTTTCAAGTATTACAAGACAAGCTGAATTTATTAATATAAAAAGATATGATGAATTTAGTAAAATAAGAAAAGAGGTAAACAAAATCGTTCTGAAAGAAAAAGAGTCTTTCAGGAAATGAACCTAAAGGATATTGAATACCTTAAAGGAGCTAATGAAAGCCGTGCTTTTTATCGTAAAGCCAATATTTGTCAAAAAGGCTTGAAACCACAGTTGACACTCTGTAGAAATAAGGAAGGTGAAATTCTATGTGAATCAGAAACTATTCTAAATAGATGGGATAAACATTTTAATAGCTTGTAAAATGTAGATCATTAGTGCTCTTGCAATACATTGAATATACAAGAAGAGGCAGTTGTTGTGTCGCCGACGATTGAAAAAGTAAAACTGGCTATTAAAAAGTTAAAAGTTCAAAAAGCACCTGGACTTGATCATATGCCTTCAGAGCTGCTCAAGTGTGATAATCCTGAGTTGTTTAAAAATATTTATGAATTGATTTTTAAAATTTGAAATGGTAAGCAGATTCCTGAGGATTGGAACAGTAGTGTTATCTGTCCTATTCTCATTAAAGGACATCCTCTTACCTGCTCGAACTACCGAGCCATCAGTCTCCTCTGTAAAACGTACGAGATTTTTTCACATATTATCTCTGAAAGGTTGTTGCCTCCCATTTGTTGACGCCTAAATTAGGAATTATCAGTGTGGCTTCCGAAGAGGCAAATCTACCTTTGACCATATCCTTAGATTAAGACAAATTCTCGAAAAGACCTTGGAACTTGGTATTAACGTTCACTATTTGTTCACTGACTTTCGAGCGGCTTTTGATAGGGTCAATAGAGAAAAATTATTCGAAGCCATGAAGGAGATCCATATTCCATCCAAGCATATCTCTTTGGCGATAGCTACACTTGTAAACACAAAAGCAAGGATCCAAATTCAGGGCAAGTTATCGAACGAATAACTCATTCCAAATGGAGTTCAGCGGGTGACTCGTTTTCAGGTCTACTTTTTAACATTGTTTTAGAACTCAGGTATCGACTTAAAAGGACATATCTTCTTAAAGTCCGTTCAAATTCTTGCTCATGCTGATGTTGTTGTAATTGCAAGATCTCTTGCGGTTTTGGAAGAGGCGTTTCTACTTTTTGACGTGACTGCGAGGGCTATGAATCTTAATATAAACCAGGAGAAAACAAAACATATGTTTCCACAAAAAAATCTTACCAAATTTCTACCAATATTACTTTAGGGACATACACTTTTGATTCGGTACCAGACTTTAAATACTTGGGATGTAAAATTAATTGTCAAAATAAACATTGTTAGAAACTAAAAACAAAATTGTTGCTGCTATTGGAGCTTGGAAGACCCAGATATCATAAAATTTAAATTAAAATCAGTAGACTAAATTGGGTTGCTCATTGTTGTTCGAATGGAGGATTCAACCTCTTAAAAGTTTCTTTTTGGGTAAACTGCATGGACAGAGAAGAAGAGGAAGATCTAAGATGAGATGAGAAGATGCGGTGGAGAAGGATTTTAGGTTGCTGAAGGTCCGTAACTGGAGAACGGTTGTCACACAGCGGGCTGCATGGAAGTCGCTTCAAAGGAAAGCCTTGACCCACCCTGTGCTGTCGAGATACTGATGATGATGACAAGTCATGCAAAAAGAAATGTTAAAACGCCTTAATTATAGTTAAATCCTATTTAAAAGCTGAATATAGACCAACGGATTATTAAAAGGTACCGTAATTTACTTTTTACAGCTATTTAGATATCGTTTAGGCCGTTTAATAAGTTGCCGCCATTGGTGAAAATATAAAAACAAATTTACAATATAATTAACAAAATTTCACGAGAGTCGAAAACTGTATCGTTGTTTTTAGATTGTGTCATGATCGCTGGTGGCCTATGAAAATACTATTTAAATATCAGTTATGATTTTAACCTCAAAACAAATTGTACTTACCGCATTTAGAACAATTCCACTTTGTTATTTCTTGTTACTTTGCAGATGCGCGAGTATTTTCACTTGAAACTTCTATTCTACTGTTTTCAATTTTCAAAATTACAGTAAATTATATCCCGCAGTCTTGAATTATAAAAGTCAAATAACCTTTTAAACTTCAAATAACCTTTACTAACAACAATGTGTTTCTTATTAAAATAATGTCACCATAATTATTTTTTCTTAAAATAAACACGTTTTTATTTTAGTTCTTTATATATTCTCTCCAAAAACTTATTTAAAACTCTTATCGTTGCAAGATACTCATGAGATAATATTTGAAGAGTTAAGGGTTCCTACGGCCCTAACAGCCCTAAAGCAGCCTTTAAACAGCTTTTTCATTGCTTGTAGTCACTACACAGCAGCCAATAACGCCAAAAACTGTTTAATTTGGGACGATTTGCGATTTTTCGATTTGCGTTTATAAAGGCTGCATAAGCACTTCTACGTCCTTTACATGAACTATATATACGCTTTAGTATAAAGTATATACACTTTAGTATAAATTAGGTCTTACTGCAAAAGCTGGTAAAGCATGCTTTAAATGCTTAAAAATCAGCTTACATAACTGCGGAAATATTTACAGCGTGGCATTTCATACCTAGAAAACCAACTGGTAAAGTCTTATTGATTGTTGATCTGACTGACGTTGGTTGATCTGACTGTTGGCTGACGCAAACGACATTATTTTTCTTTGTTTACCGAGCCACACGACGCATTACCTACAACCCTTAGACCGAGCGTTTTTCAAGTCTTTAAAAACTTATTTTTATGAACAATGCCGTAATTGGCTTAATAATCATCCAGGGCGAAGGATTATCCCATCACAATTTGGTACTCTTTTGTCAGAATCTTGGGGAAAATCTGCGACTCAAAGAAATGATTCATCTGGTTTCAGCGCTACGGGAATATATCCCTTTAATCCGTCAATAATACCAGAGTATGCTTTCATATCAGAAGCTTTGATAGAAGATGAAGCACAAAATAAACCACCAGTGGACCCCAACATCAAAGGGTTAAAGTCACCTCAACCAGGGACGTCAAAATCTGTTTCAGAGACTAACGAAACTCCTTCTAAATTTCTTGATGCGTTAACCCCAATTCCAGAAATTGATAACTCTGCAAGAAAACGTGCAAAACAAATAGCAGCAGTATTAACTTCAAAAGAAAGTATTAAATCATAGAAAGATAAACTAGAGAAGAAACTTAAAGTACAAAATCGCAAGCCACGTTTATTTAAAAGCAAATCTGAATCGAGTTCTGAAGAAGAAGAAGACATAATACAATTGGATAGCGAGGATACGGCGGGAGAAGATTGCGAGTATGAGACTGTATAAGATGTGGTGAAAATTACTATAAAACACAAAAAATTTAAGATTGGATTCAGTGCATTATTTGTCTTCAATGGATGCATGAAAATTGTACACCGTTTGATAATACTTGTGATACATGTGGAAAAAAGGCTAAGAAAAAGTATGAAAGCAAGGAAAATGAAGGAAAAGGAAAAGGCAAGCGAAAATGGACGAAGAAATAACATGGCCATCTTGTACGTCTTGCTATGGCCATCTGAGACAGATATGTCCGTTAAGATGGCCAGTGTCTGTTTTTTTTTAAAGTTTATTATTAAAATTTCATTTAATTAATCGTAACCAAAGTCTGTATAGCCAAAGTTGATTAATAAAAGTTTAAATAGAAAGTACACTTTTACTTTTATTTTTATAAATATTGTATTAAAATCTACGTACAAAAAAATACGGCCATATCACCCTGAATTACCCTATAAAAAAATTACAAGTAAAAATAAATTACTTCTTCCGTACAATATTACGTAGTTTTTCGTCAAATAGGCTTCTTAAAATAAGAATCACAATTTATTAAATTAAAATTTATACATTAAAGTAAGTAAATCTCGAATAGTCCGAAGAACAATGTCCAAGAACCAAGTACGAAGAACAATGTCTCACTAAAACGACCACACAGCCAAAACTTAGCACCAGTTACACAGCCAAAATTAGCATTAGTATATTATCTATGCTTAGCATAAAAATGAAAACTGTCAATTAACTTAACCATAGTAATGGCAAAAATACGATAGATATCTTTTTATTGCATGCGTATGGCTTCATGTTTTTGGGTGCGAACCGGCTCGTATAGAAAATTACCTATACTATTACCGTTTTCCTTCGTGTTGATCTCTTGATAAAATTTTAATATTTTTTCAAAATTTTTCCGATTTGAAATATTATCTTCAAGAGATGAAGGGATTAGACGTGTTAATTTTGAGTGATTTTGAAATTTTTGATAACCTTACATTTGCTTACACTTTTTTACTTAAACTTAAAAATGTTTACTTAAAATTACTTAAATTTTCATTTGATATGTGATACAGGAATAAGCATTGTTTTGAAGACAAATTATCCCTCATTTAAAATCCTTCAAAAATAATATTTTATCATTTATTTTCTCGAAATGCTTTTGGATCATGAAATTTTAAAATTATACAATATTTTAGATTTAAATGTTCAGATTTTAGAAGCTTGAGGCACACTATCGGACAGACGGACACCGAGGTGAAACCATAAATATTCTTTTTTTTATTTTCAGTGCGGATCATTTGTAATGTTCCGTACGAAAATTAAGTGCTTCTTCAGTCAACTTGAGAGAGCTTTTATAATGTTATATTTAATAAATAAATAAAAAATAATCTCTATTTTCTATGCCGTTTAAAAACCCAAAAACAAAGTAAAAAATATTTTTATTCATAAAAATTGTATACTGCAAAATGCTTTAATTGATTTTTTAAACAGTACTTCGGTTACTAAGAACACTTTCTCATGCGAACTCCAAGTTAGATTTATTTGTTCTGTTACAATCCTGAATTATCAGTCCTAATGTTTACCCAGCACCGCTTCTAAGCATCTCATATTAACATGATGACATAATACGGTTCCTGGAGTCTCACTTTCCCACGATAAACTATATTCCCAGATGTATCAGTTTTTTTATAAACACTAGATACACGTCTCGCCCAGTTCAAAAGTCCAGAATACCAGTCCATGTCAGGTGTCATCCAGCTTCAGTGTTACAGTTAAATTTAATTCAGCGTTCATAATCCAAGTGTATTGTAACAATATTAATACTTAAATGTAAATAAATTGTAACAATTAAATTTAACTTGTAAATTGTTAAAACTTAATTGTTACAATGAATTGTATCTTAACAGTCCGAATGACAATTTTTTGAAAGATATTTTCTATTAACTTCATAATTTCTTTTGCATTTATATGCTATATAAATTTTGTTAAATATTTTGTTGACAGTTGGACACACAGGATACATAGTGACTTTAATAAAGACTTTAGATCAATAATAGTGTTGCATAATTTCATTATATAATTTTAATATCCTTATATTGATTCTAAGAGCTTGAATTATAAAATTACTGTAAACATTATTATGTTCCTTCGATATCCCTATCTCCCTATTATTATAAGTTGGAAATTGCGGAAAATGCATATACACACATAAAAAAAAGACGAAAATACATAGGATCACTTTTGATGCAAAATGAGAT
Organism: Druceiella hillmani; assembly: GCA_039881145.1. NCBI lineage: Eukaryota > Metazoa > Arthropoda > Insecta > Lepidoptera > Hepialidae > Druceiella > Druceiella hillmani. The sequence continues at coordinate 9,781,441 of JAYKKI010000015.1, read as the reverse complement.
TTTTTTAAAATACCTTTTTATAGCTTACCGCCAGTTGTTAACGAAATACTGTGTCAATAATCGCATAATAGAAGATGGGTTTTATAAGAGACTGATGCAGGCTGATTTGTGACTGTTTGCATCAGGGTAGATATGGGGACAGATATGGTAGGTGTTGTCGCTGGGGGTATATTATAGGCGGGCTTTCTTTTGTGCGAGATTCAATTCCTAACAAGTACATCACAGAGGTATTACAATACAATATCCCTTTTACTTGTTTTATTGATAAAAAATTATGTGGAATATATTGGGGGTTAATTTTGTAGAAATTCATTATTCACAATTAAATGAAACTACGTGATGTAGTTTTATTTCTAAGTTCTTTACCACGACCTAGTTTTCGTTGTATTATAACATCGTCAGGTGGAATATTAGCAAACAATAACTCTTAGGAACATCCAACAGCATTTATATGTTTCAAACACAATAGCGGAAGCCTAGTCTGTGTGGGTTTTCCCACTGCTTGTGTTAGTGAGTTTATTGAAGGGGGGCAGTGTAGGTTTTATTATATTTCCGAGAGTTATACGATATACTAGTATTTTAGTGAAGATAATAAGTTCAATTGTTGTTATTCTATGACGTTGTACAATGCAAGTATTCCGCTGTATGTAATAAAATTAAATGGAAGTTATCCTCGGTAATATATTTAAACAAAAGCAAGGGTATCTGAAAGTTAGAACAATGTTATACCAATAATTCTACATATCTCCGGTTTTATTTATTCATATATTTATTTCTTTATTTATTTATATATTTATTTTAATTTTTACATACTTATATTTATATGTGTATGTAGGCTGAAACAATTTAAAGAGTACTGCAGTATCAATGTTGTCTAATTGTATCATGTTTAGAAGATATTAAGTATGGGTGATGATATTATATTTAGTTGTTCATTTAATTATATTAACGTTGGTGTCTTTTTTATGTCTGTTTATTTCTAATGTTTCTAGGATATTAAGTTTATTGCCTTTTGTATTTATTTGTAATATATAGGGGCCATTATCAGTATGGGGATGATGATTATTTTCAATGAGATGTTTAGCAAAAGTGAGATGTGTCTGGTGTGTTATTTCGCCAGCTGCCAATGTGTTCTTTATAACTTATGGTAAAATCTCTTCCTGTTTGACCTATGTATACATTATTACAGTCGTTACATTTAAGTTTATAGATACCACTCTTTTTATGTTTATCTATTTTTTCTTTATTATTAATAAGAGTTTTACCCGAGTTATTTAAAGTACTATAAGCACATGTAATTAAAAAAAACATGATTCAAAATATAATTACGAAATATAATTTTGTACAGTAATTCAAAAAACATGATTTATACCAGCCCTTACAAAAAATATTCTCATCGTACGCTCTTAACTTATTACGCCCAAATATACTTCGCAAACTTCCCTCATCACGTTATTATCGCCGTATCACAGCAGGTCGTACAACGTGAAGCACTTTTAATTAGTTCACGTGGCGAGGAACGACGCTCTTTGAAATCCCTTCTAATTAACTAAACCTACAAATGGCACAGCAACTGATCCTTCGGCTACACTCGCAAACGTCGTGGATGTGTCGTGTTTATGGGAAAAATATGCTAGAGTAACCAAAATATTATGACATGTTTAAGAATGTATAATCTCAATATATATTTTCATATAAATATATGGTATGTAGATGGGCCTGTTACCGCTAAATCATAAAACTATCAACGCATTATTTATTTATACCGATATTTCATAAATTTCATATACAATCATTTTTATTTTTGAATTAAGGGACTCCCAACGATATTTTTAAATGATAATTTAAATTACACTATGAACTATATAATTACGCAATAGCACTCAAACAATGTTACATCATCATCATCATCATATATATTAATACGCTAAGGTAATAACTGTTACTCTCCCTTTTTAGAAAAACCTCACAATTATCATTTTATAGATAATTGCTTGCTCTACCGGCATCCATAACTAAAAAAATTATTATTGTTATTGTTTTTGCAAATTAATTAATTATTAAAATTATATACACAAAACAGCAATGCTGCCATCTAACGGCTCAACGTCAATATGATTGACGGTCGGTAAAATTTTTGTTTAATTTCAAATCCACTCACGTATAAATAAAGTGGCGCTTTAGCTCAATGCTTTTGATACTTGCGCCTCTATATGTCAATTTTAGTAAAATATTTGTTTGATCTGTCATCTGAGTTTCATAATGGAATAAAAACGTAATAAGCAGTGTGCAAAATTAGAAATGAATTGAATACCTGCAATCAATTTTGATTTATTAAATCGAGTTGAATAATTTATAATGCGAAGACTTCGCACGGGTCACGCTAGTTATTTAATTATTACATTAATGAAAGCTCTCACCAACATTTGGAAGTGACGAATTTGCTCTCATCAACATTTGGAAGTGACGAATTTGCTCTCATCAACATTTGGAAGTGACGAATTTGCTCTCATCAACATTTGGAAGTGACGAATTTGCTCTCATCAACATTTGGAAGTGACGAATTTGCTCTCATCAACATTTGGAAGTGACGAATTTGTCTAAAAAAATATTGAATTGCCATTTGTATTTGATCGCTTGCGAAAATACAAAAGAGATGTTGGTGTAGATAATTCCTGAAATTAGCATTTTGATATTGGTTCATCATCATCTAATTTTTAGTGTATCAATTTGTAATTGTGGTTTTAACAACGTAAAATTAACAGTGTATGGATCCACACAACAAAAGTAAAGGTCGTGTGACAGTATAATTTTGATTCTTTACACATAATTGTTGAAATACTTGTTTGTATTCAAATTGATTAAATAAAAACAGGCTGATTACTTTGAATTTAAGGAGTTCATTTTAAGGATCAAGATAAGGATTTTATTTTAAGGACAAGTTCAATTTAAGGAGTCAGAAACCAAAAAGAGAAGATCCTCTATCGGAAGCCACCGAAGAGACTGGTTCTCATTGCAAGAATATAACATCCACGGACACCTTTACAGAATCGCATCGTTTGTCGTGTATATAAGAGTATAAAAAAATGATAATTCTCATGCCTACAACATATCATCATAACAAACATTTAATCCAAAGGAAACAAGCATTTTTTCGCACAAATGGGACGACCGCAGCATATGAGAATCTATATATGATATGATCTGGGTTTGCCAACGCAGAAATACTACACTGCGTTAGTAATGCGAATAAATTTACTGCTAATAAATTTACGAAGAATCTTATATCATTCCAATATTCTACTTCCTTTGGAATTAAAACGAAATGATTTGAATTTTTCTTGTGAAAAATCCACTTTTATTTTAGCAAGAATGTTAACAAACGAAATTACTGATACTGGAACAGGGAAACGTACGTTTGAAACAATGTTAACGAGAAGCAATGTTGTACCAATGTTAACGAGAAGCAATGTTGTACCAATGTTAACGAGAAGCTTAATCGGTTCATGCTTTTGGGGAATAATTGCGGATATGTTATAACTGTTAATTCTGTAAAATAAGTTAACGATTTATGAGAGTGCCAAACGACAGGCATTTTTTGATATATGAACGGAAATTGGAAAGAGTAACATGGAAAATCAACCTACATCCATGACACAGGAAATGTTTTCAACAAACGTTAGTTCATTACTACAAAGAAGCATTACCTATACTACTTTGCATTTAGCATTACCTATATTACTAATTGACTGTACAAAATTATATTTCGTAATAATTTGAGTACCATGTAATAATTTGAACGCCATTGGTATTATAACATGACCATCATATATAATAACTTCAGCATCATTGCTACGAAAACTTTAGCTACATATGATAACTTAAACGACATTAAATAACTTGAGAACCAATGTCATAATAAGTTAAGAACCATATAATTTCTTGAACACTATTGGTGTAATACCTTGACTACCATGTAATACTTTGAGCTTTCGTCGGTGTGATTGAGCACATCAAATTAAATTACCTCGAGTCGCAGCAGTTCAGTCATAAGAAAATGCCTGCTTTCTAAACTCATACTGGTCAAAGAGTGGTTACACCCAGTCGGAGGTTTTAAGTTATTTTTGGTCAGCCACTAGAATTAATTTCGACCTTTTATTTATATGTTTTAAATTATTAGTGAATATTTATTTATAGATTAAATATGGAAAATAAGTTTCTAATGGATTTGTTTTGTGATGAGCAAAATAAAAACACTAATAAAAAACAAAACTAAATATGATATTAATAACAAACAACAAAAATATCGCAATATACGAATAAACAAAACCATGCCAAGCATAAAAAAATACAAAAAAAAGATTAAGTAAATAAGACATTAATAAAACTTACAAAATTTTAAAAAGATGACTTTTATCTCACCTAATATTAATAAAAACATTCATTTCTACCATCCTTAAAATTGTATTATTAAATGTTTAGTTTATGATTTTTTTAATTATAAATTAATAATTGGGAACAAATGAAAATTTCACCCGTTACCAACCCAAAAACCATGAAATTTAAAGTAAGTATAATAAGTTTAAAAATTATCGTTCACGAAATAATAAGTTTAAAAAATTATATTTCATAAACTAAATATTTAAACGCCATTGTCATTCACCCTTCCAGTACCTCGTAAATTTTTAATTTTTTCATTTATAATATTTATTATTAATATATTGAAAATACTTCAGAAATGAAAAAATAAAGATATTCATTATGAGTAAATTTTATCAAACACAAATAATCACGAATGAGTTTTATTTTTTTAATACATAACTTTTTATGTATATTCTTTAACTTAAAAAAATCAGTAAAATTACTATTTTTGCTGTACTGCATTCATACCTCATTTTCTTGTTCATTAAAAACAAAGTTTCAAAATATGGCACGATAGTTATTGCGCAGTAAAATGTAAAAATATTTCAAGAAATAGCAAATTAAATTTATTAACATTTCTCTTTAGATGTTTGTTGAGTGTGTAGCATATGTGTAGCATACAATTATAAATTAAATGTGAACATATTGAAAATACTTCAGCAATAAAAAAATAAAGATATTCATTGTGAGTAAATTTTATCACCAACCAAATAATTACCAATCAACCAATAATTTTTTAATACGTAACTTTTTATGTATATTCTTTAACTTAAAAATCAGTACAATTAGCATTTTTGCTTTACTCATGCCTCACTTTTTAATCATTAAAATGAATTAAAAAATTATTTATATGTTTATTATTAGTTAAGAGTTTCCCTAATTTGAGAGATATATTACCTATGTATGGGATAGATTTATAGTAAATATTATTATTATTTGGTACGACCGAGTATATTTCTTCTATTAGTATTTTTCTTAATTTATTATGGTACAGTTTCGTGACAATTGATGGGTTATAATTATTATTTACTGCGATTTGTTTTATAGTTTTTATTTCTTTACGTAAATTAGGTTTTTCTAGAGACAAGACATTATAACAGAGAAATCATGCTCGTATTTACTTTAATAATTAGTCTAAAAAGCGTGTCAATCGATCCCATTGTGCTGAGCGTGATTTCTGTTATAATGTCATTGTAAGTCTCTTTCTACGGGATTAGATTCAACCTTGGATATGGTTTAGGTTGGTCTTTAACTGAATTTGGGGAAAATAAAAACCCTAAATTTTGTTTGTGCGAATTATGATAAAATAACTGCAATATCACTCATTTTGTTAAAAAATATTTAAAATTCTTTTTTTCTTTGCAAATGATAATTAAAAGAATTATTAATTTCGTGTATAGAATGATAATAAAAGCCAGAAAAACTTTTTTTAGAATTTTTGTGCTAATATTACATACCCATGAGCAACATATAAAATTAAAAAAATGCCTAATTACACGCAAATGAAGTCTTAGGGACATCTAGTATAAATTAATGATATACAGTGCGAAGTAATGTTATAATAATAAAACTACTTATGTAAGAAAACAAAAATTTATTTGTAAATAAAAAAATAAAGCCTGTAAAGGTTTATAATCAAAATTCCTTAAAAAATTATTAAAAATGAAAAAATCCCATATAATGTCTCCATTACGATGTTCCGTGAACCAGACGGATAACAAGCGTCTCAATATGTAATAATTTATTAAAAGATTATTCCAGTAATTTTTTCAATTTTACCCAATATAAAGTGTTAAATCCATAATATTTTATAGTATTACATGTATATCAAATCGATGTCTCAACATTTAAACTTGAGGTGTGCAATCAATAGCTCAATGACACATTACAAACAGAATCGGAATTACGGCCAAAATATTAAACCTGGAAACAGCACACGCACGCGCACACACACACATATATATGTATATATATATGTATATATATATATATATATATATATATATATGTGTGTGTGTGTATATTTGTAAATTAACACAGAAGATTATCCTTTGATTCACTGACTAGACCTGGAACTATCATATGAAATTAATAGGCTTAATCAGATTGGTGGTGAAATGTAACACGCAAACATTTTAAGTCATCTCGGGAGTATTATATCAGACGTACATTTTGTGCCCTAGTGCATTCCCCTTCTCTTCCAACATTACCTCCTGTATCATTATTTTGAATTTCATATATAGCATGGTTTTTGCAACAATTATGACGATTTTTTTTAAAGATAAAATAAAATTGCATCTCACAAATTTGCAACTAAATGTCAATAATAACAAACTAATAAAAAGTTACAAAATTAGGGATAGAATAATTTTCTAGTGGTTGATTAATAATTTCTGACTTTTTAAAAAACAAATTGCATGTGGTTCAATAATATTAATGTGTTTGAATTATTTTATTTTACCGACTTTAATTTTATGTCCCACATAATGAGCACGATAAAAACAATTTTCGACGCTTCATTTGCCTCCTTTCCCTGCAAATCAACCCGAATTATAGTTTTTATGTTTTATATCTGCATCTACTAGAAGCTATAGCCATGTAAAATTTTATATCAGCTTTCTAAACCAGCGTTCACACGATAAATGGTTGTAAAATAAAGACAGACAAATATAGAGTAACAAGTACTTTGTTTTTAAAATTTTGGTAACATACTAAAAGGGGTAAATGGTAACATGCTAAAGGGTAAAAATCATTACAATATTAAAGTGCGATATATAAAATCGCACTTACAGATGCATCTAAAAAACTTAAACCTTTAGTATTTAAAAAAAATTATCACATCTTCAGGTGGGCTATTAGCAAAGATTAGCAATCTTTGCTAATAGTCCACCTGAAGATGTTGTAATACAACGAAACCTAGGTCGTGGTAAAGAACTTAAAGAAAATAGAAATAATACTACATCACGTAGTTTCATTTAATTATTGTAATACAACGAAACCTAGGTCGTGGTAAAGAAATTAAAGAAAGTAGAAATAATACTACATCACGTAGTTTCTTTTAATTGTGAATAAAGAATTTTTACAAAATTAACGCCAAATATATTCAAAATTATACATCTTTACGTATATAATGAAATTATAAAATGCATCTCCGTAATATAAATACTCAGTAATCTGTAATACTCAGTAAAAGCAAAATATCGATTTACTACTTTTAAAATACGAATATATTTAATAATTCTATATTACGCCTATTATAAAATTTCTACAAACCTTTTGTTTAGGACACGTAATAAATTTTTTTTGAAATTTTTGCTCCCAATACCAGACGTCTGTAAGAAATCTTACGTTTTCCTATTATTATCTGAAAATATACAAAATAACAATAAATTTATCCACTAATTTACAAAGCGGTACAAAATATTATGCATTTCAAATGTATCATAGAAGTATTATGTTACAATAATTTATACGTAATTTGAATTTTATCTTAACATACAACATAAAACTTACACTGTGTACAAGCCGTATTCGCGTTATAAATCTATGGCACAAGCTGACGAAGAGCGACCAAACCACATATCCTCACAGTTTGCAAGCGCAAGCGGTACTGAATTTAAAATATGCGTGAGCGCCGGAAATAATAATCGTTTTTATTTTCATAGAAGCTAGTATAGAATATTCGCGCGTGGAATGCCTTAAAAATTTTTGACCAACGGCAACTTTGACCTAATACCAAAGGCTTCATATTTATGTCATAGTTAAATCCATGTACAAGAATGTAGCTACATTAATTAATAAGACACAGTAAATTGATAATTGATATATCTTTATGATGTTGCTGTAATATGCGAAACAGAGGAGAGCCTTCTTGGTAAAAGAGGTTACTTTGAGATTTTTCTTTTTTAAGTTTGGAACATAATTTCGAAAAAATATCGTACAGCAACGTAGTACAAATGCCATTCTTTGCCGTGATATTAATATAATGTCTAACTTTAGTAGTTATTGAGTATTTTGCGAAACCAAACACCCACTTTCGCCTATTTGCGAAATCCACCCCTTATATTATTTTGATTAACTCTGAGCAATTTCTACTGAACCAAAAACTTCGTTTTCTTAAATTTTGTGCATTAAATTTTGTATATGAATAATTAATTAAAATTTTCACGGAGGCTTACTTTTTGCGCATCAGCGTATTCGAAGAATCAAGCAAATTGAGATAGCATCAAACCAATAACAATACCTATTGCGGTCGCTCCAATTTGTCTCACTCCCGGCAAGTGGCAACCGACCGCCCGCTCACAGGCAGTTTGCCAATTTGCCAGTGCCGAACGAAATTATCCGTTGTGTGGTTGTGTTTTGCGCGTCCGCTCGCGCATTTATAATAGTTATTTACACAGAACAGGGACAAAGTAATTATACGTTTATTTATTTTATAAACCAAAATAATTGGTCTCAAGTGATTACGTGTAAATAAACTGTGATCCGAAAATGCGTGTGATTGGTCCAGGTATGTAGACGAGGAAAATCAATTCGTAAATATCATTTCGGTCCGTTGACATTTCGCTTTATATACCTCGATGGTTTTATTATTGCACAAGTCTGTTGTCTTGTAAATACATAAGGTGTAATTTAAAGTATTTCCAGGAAGTTTATTTTAGAGTTTACTTCAAATTTAAACGAGTTAATGGTTTATTGTCTCGATAAAGAGCTTGCTTATCGTGTATAATGAGAAATACGAGGTAATACCTTGCAAAAAATAAAGTGGGGCGTGAGATTCTTGAGAGAAAGCTCGTTATTGTACCGATAAAGCGCTTATGTTTTTTTTTACAACGTTGTGTGCTTTTGCCAAATGTTTTATCAACATCATTTACATCATACTATTTTAAGTGGATGTTCAGAATCAATTTGGGTTGTTTAGAATTGAAACGTTTTATCTCGCTTTGGATTTACAAGTGTATAAGTATGTAACAGATCTTGTTAATTTTTTTATAGAGAGAGAAATTGGGCGTTAAAATATCAGAAAGTTTTCGGCGTGATGTTTTATTTACTTGTGATTGGAAATATTTCTAACCAATTTGGTTATTAGTGATCATTTTAGCTACAAATTTGGTTATTAGTGATAAGAAATTTGTTAAGAAAATTTTCTGAAAAAAATTCGACGTGAGTTTTTATTTTGTGAGACAATTGTTTTACAGCGAAAACCGTATATCATTTAAAATACGACACGTATGTAATTTTATTTTATATTCAGATAATATGTTAAGTCCTTCGAAAGTTTTGTTCATAATTTTATAATGTTTCATCTCGGACGACATCCTTGTTGATGGACGCAAAGTTCATAAATTAAAATACTTTTGCCAATGATTTTAAATACCAGCTTCATCCGTTTTTTAATGAATAGGTATTAATCGTGTTCAATTATATGATGCGCCATCGAAATGTTGTTCGATTATGGCTGGGTGAAATATAATTAATTTTTGACATAACTCACATTATTTCGAACTTTGCTGTGTATAATATCGCTATTTTAAACATCTTATGTCCACCTCTAGTATGAAGTGGATTTGATTGTCAGAATTGATATAAGTTTCTTTATTTGTCCCCCAATATGTTTAATTATCTCCTAATACATTTCACCAACCAACGATTATTAAGATAATTTTAATAAACTAAACTATTTACAATTTAGGGGACAGTCGCGTGTATTATATTACTTTTAGGGGACAGTCACGTGTATTATATTACTTTTTACTTAAACTCGGATATCTATTCTATGAAAATAAATTTTACCATCACTATTATTTTACCAGTGTCAAAAATGCACTTTTGTAGAGATCAACAATCGGTAGGATATAGCCGATTCGTTCTATAAACGTACCCCAGTGAAAATAAAAAACGTACCATAGTGAAATTTATTAAATATGTTGTAGTTTTTCAAATTAAATACTTAAAAATTTTAAAACCATAATTTATTTCTTTTAATTTGGGCTTTTTAGTGAAAGTTGTACTAGTGTTGTACTTCTGATATCCATGAAAACAAAAAAAAAATAAACTGATAACAGATATCAACTACATAAATTAGAAACAATTAAACATTACATTACAAGTTCAAATATAATTATAATCGACTTTTCCATAATGATAATATTCATAGTTAAAATAATAATTATAATCGACTTTTCGATAATGATAATATTCATTAAAAACAGATGACGCAAATGTATAGATTAGAAATCCACGTTCGATGCTCTCATTTATGGCAAGGAATACTTTGAATATACTTTGCATGTGGATGTTTCGTTTAGCATAACAATATCCAAATTGCATATGTAAAAAATATTCTTCACTTCATCACCAAATTTATCACCCAATTCCAAAACTGCATCGTATATCAGAAAACGTTTACTTTATCTAATAAAGGAAAGTATGCTCTTTTCCTTAGAAGTTTTCATAGCTCTTTTTCATTAATATTTCTTAGTTTGTTTGGTTTCAGAAATAGTAAAGATACTTTCTACAAATGTATCCAGAATTTCTTTAGATATCGTGGACGGAATAAACTTCTCAGATACTCAGTTTCTCACTAGCTTGCTTAGTATGGTACATAATAATTAAGACCCACATTCTCTACCTGTGATCGTGCTAAAATGATTTTTTCGCCTTAAAGCCACTTACAACTTTTTAGAACTTATTATAAAATATAGATAAACCTATTACCTAGTGTCTAACATATAATAGTGGGCGTTAAATAATGATTTTCTTGATTTTTCTCTATTAAACCCTTTCGCTCTCTTTAGTATTCACAAACACCCTTCATGAAAATAATGAAAAATTATGCGAGAACTCACTTTACCTCATATCTCTACTCCTTATTGACAGAAGATAGAAATGAAATGATTTCGTTTTATACCGATCTGTCACGTATATGAATATTAAATGATTACAACAAAACTGCATACTTTGAATTTTTACCACATAACGGTACACTTGCATAACTGCAACATAAATGCATAAATGAAAAACTACACCGCATAACTGAATATTTATTAAATTTATAAAATACCACTTCATAGTATTTGATTTGATGTCGGTTTATCATTTAACTAAATATTTAACAATACTTGTTTTTATAAACATTTTGCATCATAAAAATCAAGTCGGTTAAGAATATTTTTTTCCATTTTGTACCGCTACTCGGAAGGTTATTTCATTTTATTGGCACACAAATATCCCTAAACTACAATAAAATTTAATTGGGAAAAACCGAATATTTATAGGTTTTTATGTATATCGTATTGTGGTGAAACTATGCCTAATCAATGCTAACTATTTCCGTTACCGGAAATTGTTGGAGATAATGCTAAATTAAATTCTTTGGGTTTTGCCCATTTACGCAACATAGGAACGTGGCTGCTAGCTAGATCAACTCGTCTGAAATGGCGGATTTATATTTTGTAGGGACGAAGAAGGAGTGGGGAGGCAACGAACCATTTTCCCAGTTTGATTAGAACTAATTTACTTAGCCCATCTATAAATGCCTCTTTAGATGGAAGAGAGAGGTAATTTACTTGGTGCGTGGTTATTAAGTACAAGTTTATTTTCATTTTCTCAGGAAAAATATAAGACAGCTATATTGAAAATGTTGAGCCTTCATTCTATAAAGCCATTTTAGTGTTACGTACCTATTACGCACATGTTACGTACCTGTTACGTACCTGCTTTGTTGAAGTCAAGATTTGCGTCACGATGCCGGCGTAAGTCAATATTTTAGGCGAATATTTCCTTAATGTAAAGTATATAGGTACCTACATACTTTGTGCTAACCTAGTAAGAAACAATAAACAGATGACAAGCTTGTTGGGATATTTATATGACGTCATTATTGGACAAAGGCGTTATTATCACACTTTTATCAATTTTATTTAGAGATGATTCAGTTTTTTTTTAAATCGCAATTTGGGAGATCAAATATTTTTATTAATTTGATTAAAAAAAAAATCAAATTATCACGAAACTAGACCAGAAATATAACTGTATATACCAGAATATAATAATTTCAGACATGTTACTCATCAAAGTGGTCCAGATTACTCAAGCGCATAAATTATAAGTAAAGTTTTATACACAATTAAATGAAACTACGTGATGTAGTATTATTTCTACTTTCTTTAATTTCTTTACCACGACCTAGGTTTCGTTGTATTACAACATCTTCAGGTGGGATATTAGCAAAGATCCAATAAATGTGGTGGGATATTAGCAAAGATACCAATCTTTGCTAATATCCCACCTGAAGATGTTGTAATGCAACGAAACCTAGGTCTTGGTAAAGAAAGTAGAAATAATACTACATCACGTAGTTTCATTTAATTGTGGATAAGGAATTTCTACAAAATTAACGACAAATATATTCAATAAAGTTTTATATATAAATATTACTTGTATGTTTCATGTTGACCTTTCGAAATTCGATATGGCGAATCTGAAATGGTTGTCCGAAAATGGATAATCAGTTTTTGTTCTAAAAATGGAAACCTACTATGACCTCCCTTTAAATACATTTGGAGTATATTTTATAACAAAAAATATAGTTAAATTACGTGTGTTTTAATATATAAGAAACCTATCCAAATCGTGCGTCAATTCGGTCACCTTAGCTCGTATTTTAAACCAAATCTTGCGTCAATTTTATTATTTTAACTCTTAACTCATTCCCGACCATATTGATGGGTCATATCTCGACAAGCGTTTCTATGCTCAGCTTTTTTTTTGCTTAATATCTCATTATTTGTATCCTTGATGTAGACTTACGATTTAATTATAATTGATAACACTTAGACTACGATTTAGTTATAATTGATAACATGTAGACTACGATTTAATTATAATTGATAACATTTAAACTACGATTTAATTATAACTGATAACATTTAGACTTACGATTTAATTATAATTGATAACATTTAGACTACGATTTAATTATAATTGATAACACTTAGACTACGATTTAATTATAATTGATAACATTTAAACTACGATTTAATTAAAAAAAATTAGACTCCGGAGAGGGCGAAAAAGCTATTACTATCATTGCAAAATAAAGAAAGCCTTTTGAAATGATTCAACGTGTTATTATGATGGGAAAACCAAAGGGTCACACGCGATACAGGGAAAACGGGGCATTAAACCGCTTTTCATCTCGGTTTGGTAAATAAATGCAAAACCTTTATAGCGAGATGTCGCTGTTTTCTCGTTCAACGTAATTTATTCCTTCAAATTATTACATGAATGAGTATGATTGTGCGTATTTATGAAGTAAAATAAAATGTATATATGAATATGGATATACGTATATGTGAAAAAAAATTAAAAGTATTTGTTGAGATAATACTGGCTTGCGATAGCTTAAATTTATTGAACTTAAATATTTTCGAAATTATAATGGAGTTCTTAAAAAGAAATTTCTAATATTTTCGCTTCTTTATTCCGTTTTTATAGACGTCTATGGTTGTATCTCATATCAGATTTATCTTATACTATCGATCCGACCCTCTTTACTCAGATAAAAAAGGGACCATGCCTGTATTTTATTTTAATGATATTTTTTTAAATAAGATTATTTACGACTCATTTATTAACGGCATTTTCAATATTTTAGTCGATAGTCGAGTAAATCTGTACGGATCAATGCTTTAATATAAAATGCTTATAACAAACAATCTGTAATAACTTATCTATAGTGGAATTTTGCTGTTCATTGTCATGTAAAATTATTTCAAACATTACTTTAATTTTTATATCGTGGGACTTTGTTGTTCATTGTCGTGTAAAATTATTTAAAATATTATTTTAATGTAGTTATAACGTTTATTTTGTTTACCATAAAAATACTTCTCAAAACAATTTATAACAAAATTTATTAATGTTTTGTACATTTCCATATTGTCTATAATATTCTCTTACCTTATTTTAATGTAAGTTTGACAATTTAATTTAAAAATTTACGCGGTAAACTGATTCCATCTCTTAAATCTTAATTGGTCATTGCCTAGACCAGAGGTTCAAAAACTTAATTTTTTCGGAGGCCACTTTCAAAATTTACTGGTTTCGGTGGACCCCCTGGTGTTACATTTCTATCATATTCCTAAACCGTCGTATCCCCCGTGGACCCTTGGAGGTCCACCTGGACCGCTTTGGGAATCACTGGCCTAGACGTTTTAAAAAATTATTATCCATATGCATATCGATACGAACGTCATATGCTTTGCGATGAGGAATGTTTTATATCAACTGGATTAGCCATTTTTGTGCAACAAAAAGAAACTAACATTTCTTTGTTATAAAATTATAATGTTGGTATATTTAATATCATAATTTTGATATATTCTAAAAACGCATTGGTAATTTGAAAATTATATACTTCTTGGTACATAACTGTCAGTTCTATTATTTTTTGGTTATAATTGGGTAATACTATTCATCATCTTATCTGCAGAAACTTTCTAAAAATGAAAACCGTCTTCGCCAATGCACAACTCACGTTTGGCCGATTCGTGTTTCTAGAATCGACTATTTAAAAACAAGTTAAATTAAATTTAAAGGTCATTCATAATATGTTCGGACAGAAAAACCTGTTTCTAGACGGTGTAAAGTTGCACCAATGCCAGTTTCAAGGCAATATATGTGTTATACTAGAGCTTCAAATATTAGAATTGTTCAATACCAATATTGATACCAAGGTTGCCATATGTAAAATCGCTTTTTCCGGGACATTTCTACTGCTATATCTATAACAACCAGTGATTTAAGAAAAAAAATTAGTTTGACCCAACAAAAGGTTTTTTTGAACACAAATAACATTCAGATTAATAAAAATAAATAAAAAAGTCGTTTTCTTTTGCCAAAATACAAAGTCAACTTTTTAATAAAGTTTATTGATTTATTAAATAATTATAAGTAATTTAAGATAAAAACAGTCGTTATGTTAATCATATTTATCCAAATTACTAAAAGCTAATACTAATATTTGGCAAAAGAAATTTGTCCTCCAATAATTAATCTTATCTAATTTCAACTCGAAGCTTAACTTTCGTAGTTTGACAATGACAATAATATTTAGTTTCTATCTTCATGTTTTGATTTAGTTATTTTAATAAATTGAAGTTGAATTCTAACTCTTCGCAATTTATTTGAATTTAAATTTATGCCTTGATTTGATCCGTAATCATGCGATTCCGGTCTTTCCATTGATCAATCCGGCAAAATGTAATGCGGCTATGGCATGTATAAGTTCACAAAAAATGCCAATAAAGACAATTTTAAAGGATTACCATATTTTTTTACATTTTCGGGACACATTTATTACATTCCTGGACACGGGACAATATCACAAATTCCGGGACAATTCCGGAAATCCCGGACATCTGGCAAGCCTACCTTCACCGCATAATATATTAAATGGACGAGTTATATAGCTGTACTTGATATGTAGATGCGTTACCAGCGCTGTAAAATGGGAACTTAAACGAAAGGTAATTGCCTGGTGGCTTCAGCACAGTATATGATCATAGTATATGGTCCAGCACAGTATATGATCTGTGCTGGAGGCCGTTCAGTCGTATACGGTGTTACGTCTAAACGCACTGTAAATTGTTAAAAGTATTCAAAAAATTTTTAAAAATGCTTCCTGTATACTTCACATATGCACAATTTATACAGTAAATGTGAAAACAGGAAAGATGTCTCATTTCATTCGTAAATACTGCAAAACCACTTTTTAATGCTGGCGTGAGCGAGATGCTATTTGAATTTTACGTAAGAGCGATAGAGAAAAATGCCTTTATTTATTAACCGGCGTGAACAACGCTTCTTTATTAGTCAGCGTGGGCGGTTACGTATGACGTACGTATTACGACTTAGAACGTATGATTATCTCTTTCTCACAACAGCGTTTCTGTATAGTGTAATGATCGTCGTGCCTTATCCTCATATAAATATACAAAGCTAATGAATTGTTAGCTATAATAGTATACGTTTATCATAAGCGCTATGTTTTGGCGTATTTAATAGTAGAATAATTCGTTTATCTGTAAAACGTCATAGTTGATAGGATACAGATGTATGTAGCTTGACCTGTGTGCGTGCGTGCGTGCGTGCGTGCGTGCGTGCGTGCGTGCGTGCGTGCGTGTGTGTGTGTGTGTGTGTATGTGTGTATGTATGTATGTATGTATATATATATATCTTGTTTATACTTTTCAATTGGCTCTTTAAGAATATTACTTTGTTCTAATATTAGGTAGGAAAATGATGGCAATTTTTATTTAAATCTCGACGCAAATACTTAGCGGGGTTCCATCCGGCTTGTTAATCTCGATATAACAAATTGCGTGGAATCAAAACTTTGCAAATAATCCGTGAAGTCAGTTTTTTTTGTTACTGGTTCATCTTTTGATGAAAAAGAACAATGAATACTGATCGTTCGTCAGAACATGGTGATCACATGAAAGTATTCTGCAGGTAGAATCTCCACTAGCCTATATTTTTTTTCACAGCTATTACTGCACACATTAGCTGCTATGAAATTATCTCATATCAGGCAAAAAGTATGCTTTCAATTTTCTTTTAAAGTTATTAAAATCGAACTGGAGAAAAGAAAACATTAATGTTGTAAATAAACTTATTTATCGATTACGACCTCAATTGATTACAATAAGTTTTATTGAATAAACAGTTCACTGTTACTATTTTATCACGATTACTATTTTTATTTACATAAAATAATAAAATAGTAGGTAGTGCCAATAAAATATCACAAAGTTACTTCGACGTGAAGTTCGCGCGATGTGACCTTTTTGCACGTAACTTGATACGCCGGTTGACAGTTTACACTCGACTGATGCGTACCTAACGGAACTGAATTTAGATTTGCCACGGTACTTCCGCCACACATTGAAGTGATGATTAGTAGGTAGATTCGTTAGTTCGATAATACTCCTATTTATACGACGTAGAAGCTCTCGGAAATTATTAATTTCATTAGGTGATGTCTTCGCCGAATTAATAATGCCTTCTGCGAGCTACTGTTGCAACACAAACGGCCGGCCGGTGTAAGCTTACATGGCGTGTTATTGTTTTGCATTTTCGGACTTTGCACTGTATATTCTGAATATTAATTTAACACTTGGAATTATTGAATAGTACAGACATGTTTAGGTTCTAAGTATCCTACATGGATGAATGTATACATACAAACACGCGCGTACACACACAAACGCGTGTCACTTACCTACTTCGCTACCATTATGCAGGACAGCCGAGGGACTGAATACTAATAGTGACATTATGTGAACAATAGAAACATTAAACTGACAATCTTGGATAAAACCGATTAACTCTAATATAAAAAGAGGTCTCCCTCAATGCATCTTTGCATTTGTTATTAAGCAGAGCTACGAGCACATTTGTATTAGCTTACATATACATTTGTCATTGCATAAGTTATATTTTAAAAATTAATTTAATTAAATAAATAAATATTATTATATAATGTAATTGTCTTCAATAAAGTAACTTTGGGCCATCAGCTAGGCATTGCTCCCTTGTATTCGCACATTAATATAAATTTTAGGAATTAAGAGTGGTTTTTAAAAAGTAAACCCTCGGATCACCGTCGTAATTCGCGCACACACACACACACACGTATATATATATATATATATATATATATATATATATATATATATATATATATATATATATATATATATATATATATGATTAAATGAACAAAACATCTCTCTGTTTTTCCTATATTATGTATGTCGCTCTCAGGAAGCACCAGAATATAACGTGGGATATGATGTAGATGTGTGTGTGTCTGTATACATATATATATATATATATATATATATACACACAGACACACACACACACATCTACATAATATCTCAAGTTATATTCTGGTGCTTCCTGAGAGCGACATACACAATATAGGAAAAACAGAGAGATGTTTTGTTCATTTAATCATAATTCGACTAATATTATTCACGTCACTAGTCACAGGAAAGATAAAAAAATAACACCGGTGATACTTGAACTATGCTCCTGAGCGAATTAGTTAAAACGACTTCAGATAAAGAGAAGGTTCTTGTTCTTAATTCTTTAATATGTATTCCTCTCACTTTCCAGCGACACAAAAAATTCCACTTTTTAACGGAAATAGATTATATTTTACTAATAAAATTTCAGAAAAGTTTAATATGAAAATGGGTGTAAATCATTATATTAAGCCTATGGTGTTGATATATTGCTCACGTGTGTGTCATTGAATAACTAATAAACTTCACTCTTCACTAGACTTCCACTTTTTAACGGAAATAGATTATATTTTACTAACAAAATTTCAGAAAAGTTTAATATGAAAATGGGTGTAAATCATTATATTAAGCCTACGGTGTTGATATATTGCTCACGTGTGTGTCATTGAATAACTAATAAACTTCACTATTCACTGGTGTTAAAATTCATTTTTTCCTATTTAAGTAATTTGACAAATTCTAATAAAAAGAACATTATATCAGAATATATAGAGACAAAATTCTTAATATATTAATGCAAAGCGTGATTTTAGTGATCCTTGATGTGTTTTTTTGGTTCACAATTTAACATCATTTGTAATAATATATTTGCTTCTGCTATATTGTTTTTGCCCCTTGGTCATCGAAAATGTTGACTTAGTAAGAAAGTGACGCAAGAATCATAAAATTAGGAAGAATTAGATTGGTAAGAATTTTGATAAGAAGTGTCTTCGTTAGTAGCTTGCCCTACCCAAAAGTATGCCACTGATTGCTAATAAACACTTTCTAATAAATATATAATTAGCAAATACACGTAAAACGTCAAGAAGGCAAAATATTCTTTTGGAGGGTTGGGGCCTTTCAACATCGAATGACTTAGCTGAAAACCATATCACTGCTAAGTTATTTCTTCAATACATCTAGTTGTTAAATGATCTACGAGTATATGCTATAAATTAAGCTTTTTTTGTATTTTTTCTGCTTGACATTGTTTTAGCTAGAAATCTTATGGAATTTTCCGAGGAAAAATTAATAGATTCCGTGTTAAGGAGCTGAATATTCGTTCTTTTCTCTACGCTGATAACAATATCACTACTAATTTACTTCTTCAATACATCTAGTTTTTAGATGATTTACGAGTATAAGTGTTATGCTATAAATAAAGCTTTTTTGCATTTTTTTCGCTTGACATTATTTTAGCTAGAAATCTTATGGAATTTTCCGGGGAAAAATAAATAAATTTTGTGTTAGTGTTGTAGTTGTTACAATATAGAGTGTACGAGCTCCTGTACACTCTATATTGTAACAATTACAACACTGGCTCGCTCAG
Organism: Druceiella hillmani; assembly: GCA_039881145.1. NCBI lineage: Eukaryota > Metazoa > Arthropoda > Insecta > Lepidoptera > Hepialidae > Druceiella > Druceiella hillmani. The sequence goes on along the minus strand of JAYKKI010000015.1, from coordinate 9,761,614 downwards.
AAACACGGTTACAGCCTACGAGTAAAGTGTAACTTGTAGGTTGTACCAAGTCCTAGGGCTGACGGCAGGGCTCACGTGTCCCCCGAAAAAAAATAACTATTTCATATATTGTAGGGATTCATGAAAAATTTCTTGAAATTTATGGACGGTAGTTCTAGAGATGTTGTTAAAAATATCCACAAATCCATCTTCGATACTGTTAAGTCAAAATTATAAAGAAAATAGCGTTACTGCAAGTTTACCTAAAGTTAAACGTAAAACCTAAAGTTTAAGTACGTAGTAACCGTTTCCAAAACTCTTACTTTTTGGGAAATTCACGATATTTTTTCACCAGTGGAAAATTATGCTAAGCAATATATTTATATGGTGAAAAATAATATTAATGTTTGTAAATAGTTTAATGGATCTAGAAACCGAAGCATTAATTATGGAGAATGTACGGAAAAACAAAATAAAAAAGTTAATATGCAAAATTTAAAAGAAGAAATCAATAAGGACTTTTATTCTAACTATTATAAAATGCTACAGGCGGCTCCAGTAAGTCCTATCAGCTCAGCTGATCGCGGACGCAGCTTTTCAGCTATATGTTGCCTAAGAAATTGTTGGCGTTCGACAATCAAAAGCAATTTTCTAACCTAGATCTAATTATAAATATGGAAAACTCGTCTGACGAAACACATGTTTCAGCCGAAAAAGTTTTAACTGAGTTTTGTGACAATAAAAACTTAAAACTTATTTAATAATACCGTAGACCATCGTTTCTCAACCTGGGGTCGCGACCCTAAAGGTGCCGCTTTTGAATATAATGTGGGTCGCCAATCCGTCCAAAAAATAATACCGATATACGAGGCATCCTTTTATTTAAAAAAGTATTTTATATTATAATCAAGTGTTACAAATTAAATATTATCAGAAAACACGAACATAATAAAATAAACTAGGGAGCATTGTGTATAATAATTAATCATTAATTCTTAATGTCACGGTTGGCTTTGATTTTCACTTAAAAGTTTTTTCCATTCGTGGATCATAATAGCAAATATACATAAGAAAATATTTTCTAGTGATAATACCTAGTTTTTGCAATAACGTGAGGCGGTGCGGGCAGTTCATTAGGCAAGTGCGTGTAAGTTGCAGGTTTGTAGGTATTTAGAAAATTATATAATAAGGGATTACACATGTCTTGTGTAGCTTCAATTTGTTTGGCAATATTTGTGACAAGTATAAACATTTTGTCATATTAGTAATATAAAACTTTGATAAACGTCATTTGTCATATTAGCTTTGTCATATTAGTAATATAAAACTTTGATAAACGTCAAATTGAAACATTATAAGGTATATAAGTTTGAGAAACGATGCCATAAACGAATACGTAGATCTCTTCATGTTTATTAAGCACAATAAAAAAGTCCCAATTGCTACTGTTCTTTTTTGGCTTAGATTTTCTCGCGTCTTTGTTATATATATCCTTAACGCCCGTATGCATCACACACGGTCAGGACTGTCGGTGGAACGGTCAGGACTTTGATTGTTTAAAACGTATTACATAAGGATATTTTAGAGATTAGACCATGCAATGGGCGACTATTGGTAAAGTAGACTCTCGATTCGACTCAACTGACGGTTAATGAGAAACAGAAATACATTTTTTACTATCAGTAAGTCCGACTGACAGTCCTGACCGTGCGTGGTGCATACCGCCATAAGTAACCCTCGTAGTGCGAATTCTACTGATACTTATCTAGTTTTTATTTTCCATAAGATCTAGATCTGCTTAGTAGTTTAGACTTTCGATAAAATTATGGTTTATACTAAAAAGATAGATAAATATAAACTTGTTTGCTGAGCGCTGCATACGAGAAATTACAATTCTTAACAAGAAAACGTCGCGAGGTATTTCCGTGCGCACTCGTCGAAACCGTGACCGGCGGTGTTATGTATTCTACTCGACGAGACGTCAAGTTGTCCAATATGGCCATATAAACGTACCAACTCAATGATCTCAAATGAAATTTCACGTTTAAGACGAATGATCTTCGTGTTTCACGAAATGTAACGAATCGACGACGTGTCTAAAGAGGCTTAACTTAATGATATATCTGGCTATGGACGTATCGGACACGCTCAATACACTTTGAATTCCGTAGCTTTGTGTTAAACGAGGCTCGCAAATTGATCAGGCATGGCAAATTGACCAAGTTAATTACAAAAAAGGTATCTTTCTATTCAAATGTTATACAATTTCTATAGAATCTATTACATACATTAAATCTATCGATATCGATAATTTATTAATACAAGTTGATTGAAATAATATTGTATTTCTTCATGCCTTTCTATGTATTTGTATCTGTACATATTTACCGACCCATCTAGTAATATCTTAGTTGCTTCATGCCTTTGTGTATGTCTATAAATGTTTACTGATATCCTAGTTGCATCATGCCTTTTTATATGCCGTTAAACTGCTTTTTCACATTTTCGTATACGTGTTTACAAAATTAACGGAGGGGGAGGGGGCAAGGAATATGCTGCACGACACTTTTATCAACACTACAAAACTTACAAAATTAACTGGGGTTGGGTGCAAGGAATACGTTGCACAAATTTTATTTTTCGATTGCATTTAAAAATATTATTTTTAATGATACCCCATGGGGATATTTCATTTTTCAAATAAGAGTAGAACTAACATTACGTGGGTTTAGTACACTTTTAGGCACTTATAGACATTTTAGGGTATATAATATTTCTACTGAAGTATTTACAAGTATGTATTGATTTTTCACGACATAAATATATGGTCTACAAGGTATATCTTTCGCAGGCGTCAAAACACGGTGCATATTTCAAAAATTATAAGATCTAGGATAATCGCTATAGTTTTACAGTAACCTCTTGTCAGATTTTATCAACCCTGTTTTTTCATGATTTTTGGTTTAGTAATTTTGGAAAAATAAGTGTTCTATTCCCTCATATTTCTTATCATAATATAAATATGCAAAAATATAAATACGAAAAAAATATTTTTATATTCCTCATAATAATTTCCTTCAAATGATACCTCATGTGACATATAAAATTAAAAAAAAATTGTTTTGTACTTTATTACCCCCTCTTTAATTCTTGTATGAATATTAAAAAAAAACAGTTAGCTAGCGCGTAATATGGGGTCCAATAAATTTAAGTTTCTACGTCACGTTGTTTCTGAAAAACTCGGCTGTGACAAACGTTCGAACAGACACGTGGGTGGCCTTATAATGGTTCCGTTTTTCCTTTTAAGGTTTGAAACCCTAAAAATTAAAAAGAAAATTTTTATTTGTTCACATATAAACCCGTACTAAACTCTAAGAATTTAGTGATTGTCTACTTTAACGTTTCAATTAAAAATCAATGATGAAGACGTGTTCTATTTTTGCGTTTTTCAAAATTTAACTAAGGATTTCAAAAGCGACGTAAAAGAAAGTACTTATTGTTTTATATTAACGCATCGATGTCATTCTAAGCAACCCTATCGGAATGAATCTCACGCTCATATCAACCGAACAGCTTGCAGCCGCTCACGATAAACCGGATACCAGTCCGTTATTTCTTTTTGCACTTGCACGCTTCGACACACACACACACACAGCCAGTATTGTATCTTCGCGGGAAATCCAAACCGATCATTTGCATAACCTGGCTGAATTCTGGTTGATTAGTACGTCTTAAAATAAGGAAAATATTTATTTAACCTCATGTTATCTTATATTATTAAACGAGCAATATATATATATATTTGTATATATATATATATATATATATATATATATATATATATATATATATATATATATATGTATGTATGTATATATATACATATATATATATGTATATATATATATATATATACGTATGTATGTATGTAAATGGTTTCTCGGAAACGGCTCTAACGATTTCGATGAAATTTGGTGTATTTATTGTGTGGGTATATATTGAATAATTCCGATTCCGAAGCATGAGCCATGTTGGTGGTTAATTATTTTGGAAATGGCAGCCATTTAAAATTTTCAAAATTACTATGAAAACTATTGTATGATTTAATAACTTTTGAATGGTATAACATAAAAGAACGGATGGAGAAGGGTAGGGAGGGAAAGGGAATTGATATGGGACGGGGGGGGGGGAGAGGAAAAGGAAGGGGGAGAGGGGGTGACGGTAAGGGGAGGGGAAGAGGAATGAAAAGGTGTAGTGGAAGGCTAAGGGAAAGTGGAGGCGAACGCGAGGGCGAACGCGAGGGCGAACGCGAGGGCGAACGCGAAGGCGAAGACGAACGCGAAGGCGAACGCAAAGGCGAAAATGCGAAGGTGAACGCGAACGCGAAGGTGAACGTGAAGGCGAGAGCGAAGGCGAGACTGAAGGCCGAAGGCGAAAGCAAAGGCAAAGGGGAAGGGGAAAGGGACGGGGAATACTAAATCTAATGCCTTGAAACAAGCAATTTCACTTTCCTATGGGAAACTCGAAGTACACCGAGCATCACTCGGTCACCTAGTACTTTATTTAACATAGAAAAATATATAGCGAATAAAATTGTTTTCGATTTGTGAATTTGATGAATATAACATTTTTATTTTCCGAATAGACACTACTTATTAAAAAAATATGGCATTTTTAAGCACAATATGAAGATTTTTAAAAGCTAATTAAGTTCAATAATGTACGATTATGTTACTATTTTCTTTGCTTTTAAAACTATTATAAAGTTGTGTGATGTAGATTTCCTAAACCTCCGTAGTTATACAGGTGTTTGGTAGCTCGATGCAAAGTTGAAAGTTTATGCTGATAGATTAAGCCGTTTAAAACATTTTGAGCTATACATGTCTTTGAGACAGTCTGATTATTTTTTTTATTGTTATTTTAAAGTTTTATTTTTAAAAATCCAAAATTTGATAGTAAATTCCCAGAGAATTCCAATAAAAGCTGATAGGTCAATATTTTTATATTTATATAATATATAGCTAATCTAAAGAAATAAATTACAAACATTTATGTCATTAGAAAAAATAATAGGGACTCTTGATTGTGAGATTTAAAAAAAATAATAAAATAGCCCTAGTCATTCAAACCACGAAGAAGCAAATCTAATTAAAAATAACCACGATAGAAGTAAGAAGAATGGTGCAGTAGAGGCGTCTATTAGAAATCGCGTTTCTTATTTTGAACACGAAAAAAAATTATTTTAGCAAAAAAAATATAAGTTTGTCTCCCTCAATTAAGTTTATGTATCCAAAATTGTGTTTGCGTAACTCCAAGAATTGGCGAAATATCTGCGACGTTGCGGAGCGGCGGCCTTTATTCCGAGCGTGGCGGCCATTGTTCGGCGTTTGGTTTGTACATCCTATTCTATGAATTGACGAGGTATCTGCGTGGTTGATCCTAAAAGGAATACCAAAAGCTCACCATATTTTTAAAATGGATTAAATTACTAGTTATTGTTTTTAAATGCCACCAGCAAAACAATTTTTCAATTTTTTGCAAATTTTAATAGCCTTTAGTATTTTTTTGTATTTTCTAGTTATTGGAATTTATTTCTTTAGATTGGATGTAGATGACATAAATAAAAAAAAATTTAAAAAATCGACGTACCACCTACAACTAGAACTCTAGTGGGAATTAAATATCAAATTTAGATTTTTTAAAAGAAAACGTTAAAATAGCAAAAAAAAATATTCAGACTAAGCCAAAGACATGTATGGCTCAAAATGTTTTAAATGGCTTAAGCTATCAGCCCCTTTTGACTTTGTATCGATCTACCAAATACCTCGTATATAAGTTACAAAATTGTATTATTAGTAGATATTCAAAATATGTAATAATTTAAAAACTCGTTTGAAACGTTATTTTAATTATTGTTTTAAAATTATTTAAAAAATACTTAACATGAAGGGTACTTTTCTTTTTTTTTTATTAGATAGATCGTTCGATGGCTTTTCCTGGGGCTATTTGCGTTATGTTTTCATGGGTACATGTATGTGTGTGCGATTCTTTGTTCTTTATGGTAGCTTGAAAAGTCCGTCAAGGATTGCTATGAATGATATGTCGATGGACTTCGCTTAAAATTTAAATTTTATCTCACTTTAAAAAATAAAACCCACCAAATGCGAGTAAAATACACGCCGAGGGTCCATACCCAGAACTTTGTGAATTGCAATGATAAAATTACAGTACTCTACCAATACATACATATCTACATGATTATGGTCTGGAAATTAAGGAATCAAAAAGTACAAAAATAAATGTTTTCATTTTTCGTAAATTAAAAATGCCTGGAACTTGGTTTCTTCCTAGAATACTAGTCTGAATTATTTCACACTTTTCAACTACAATTTCAGAGATAAGAAGGAGGTAGGTATGTGTTGCATCGCTTCTATTTCATCGCCAAAAACATGTGGCTAATAATAAAAAGAAAAATATTTTGGGAAAATTTAAATTAAACCTTTTTATACGATATGACCTTGCCGTTGCTGCTTTAAATTCCGTCCTCCATTTCCGTCATCATTTGAATAAAAGTAAAGAATATCCTTTCATCTGAACGATACAATTGCACTCAAGCAAATTCTGTAATGAGATATAGAGATAAAATTCAAGTTAACAGTAACAGTAGTGGCTAAGAAAAATAGTCGTGATATATGATTAAGGTTCCATTTTTTTCGCAAATGTGCTTCAATTACCGAAGGGAATATAAGAAGATAACATTTGAAATATGTATAACTGTTATTCGGATCATGATTAAGGTTCCATTTTTTCGTAAATGTGCTTCAATTACAAAAGGGAATATAAGAAGAGAACATTTGAAATATGTATAACTGTTATTCGGATCATGATTAAGGTTCCATTTTTTCGTAAATGTGCTTCAATTACAAAAGGGAATATAAGAAGAGAACATTTGAAATATGTATAACTGTTATTCGAATCATGATTAAGGTTCCATTTTTTCACAAATTTATTTCAAATACCGATATCAGAAGAGAAAATTTTTTATATCTATAATTGTTATTCGGGTCATGATTAGTGTTCCATTTTTTCACAAATGTGCTTCAATTACCGAAGGGAATATAAGAAGATAACATTTGAAATATGTATAACTGTTATTCGGATCATGATTAAGGTTCCATTTTTTCGTAAATGTGCTTCAATTACAAAAGGGAATATAAGAAGAGAACATTTGAAATATGTATAACTGTTATTCGGATCATGATTAAGGTTCCATTTTTTCACAAATTTATTTCAAATACCGAAGGGGATATCAGAAGAGAAAATTTTTTATATCTATAATTGTTATTCGGGTCATGATTAAGGTTCCATTTTTTCGTAAATGTGCTTCAATTACAAAAGGGAATATAAGAAGAGAACATTTGAAATATGTATAACTGTTATTCGGATCATGATTAAGGTTCCATTTTTTCGTAAATGTGCTTCAATTACAAAAGGGACTATAAGAAGTGAACATTTGAAATATGTATAACTGTTATTCGGATCATGATTAAGGTTCCATTTTTTCGTAAATGTGCTTCAATTACAAAAGGGAATATAAGAAGAGAACATTTGAAATATGTATAACTGTTATTCGGATCATGATTAAGGTTCCATTTTTTCGTAAATGTGCTTCAATTACAAAAGGGAATATAAGAAGAGAACATTTGAAATATGTATAACTGTTATTCGGATCATGATTAAGGTTCCATTTTTTCGTAAATGTGCTTCAATTACAAAAGGGAATATAAGAAGAGAACATTTGAAATATGTATAACTGTTATTCGAATCATGATTAAGGTTCCATTTTTTCACAAATTTATTTCAAATACCGAAGGGGATATCAGAAGAGAAAATTTTTTATATCTATAATTGTTATTCGGGTCATGATTAGTGTTCCATTTTTTCACAAATGTGCTTCAATTACCGAAGGGAATATAAGAAGATAACATTTGAAATATGTATAACTGTTATTCGGATCATGATTAAGGTTCCATTTTTTCGTAAATGTGCTTCAATTACAAAAGGGAATATAAGAAGAGAACATTTGAAATATGTATAACTGTTATTCGGATCATGATTAAGGTTCCATTTTTTCGTAAATGTGCTTCAATTACAAAAGGGACTATAAGAAGTGAACATTTGAAATATGTATAACTGTTATTCGGATCATGATTAAGGTTCCATTTTTTCGTAAATGTGCTTCAATTACAAAAGGGAATATAAGAAGTGAACATTTGAAATATGTATAACTGTTATTCGGATCATGATTAAGGTTCCATTTTTTCACAAATTTATTTCAAATACCGAAGGGGATATCAGAAGAGAAAATTTTTTATATCTATAATTGTTATTCGGGTCATGATTAGTGTTCCATTTTTTCACAAATGTGCTTCAATTACCGAAGGGACTATAAGAAGATGACATTTGAAATATGTATAACTGTTATTCGGATCATGATTAAGGTTCCATTTTTTCGTAAATGTGTTTCAATTACAAAAGGGAATATAAGAAGAGAACATTTGAAATATGTATAACTGTTATTCGGATCATGATTAAGGTTCCATTTTTTCACAAATTTATTTCAAATACCGAAGGGGATATCAGAAGAGAAAATTTTTTATATCTATAATTGTTATTCGGGTCATGATTAGTGTTCCATTTTTTCACAAATGTGCTTCAATTACCGAAGGGAATATAAGAAGATAACATTTGAAATATGTATAACTATTATTCGGATCATGATTAAGGTTCCATTTTTTCGTAAATGTGCTTCAATTACAAAAGGAAATATATGAAGAGAACATTTGAAATATGTATAACTGTTATTCGGATCACGATTAAGGTTCCATTTTTTCACAAATTTATTTCAAATACCGAAGGGGATATCAAAAGAGAAAATTTGTTATATCTATAATTGTTATTCGGGTCATGATTAGTGTTCCATTTTTCATAAACGTATTTGAAATACCGAAGGGTTTATCAGAAGAGAACATTTGAAATATCTATAACTGTTATTCGGGTCATGATTAGTGTTCCATTTTTTCACAAATATATTTCAAATACCGAAGGGGATATAAGAAGAGAACATTTCAAATATGTGTAACTGTTACTCAGGTCGTGATTAAGGTTCCATTTGTTTGCAAATTTATTTCAAATACCGGAGGATATATAAGAAGAGGACATTTCAAAGATGTATTTGACTGTTATTCGCGACTTTGCTAGAGTGGAATCAGAAAATTAAAAAAAATTATGGAGGCAAAATCGGCCAAGGCAAAATTATAAAATATATTGTAAAATGTTTTTTTTTAAATGAGTCGGCGTCATATGTCAAATGCAACGGAAAATAATATATATATATATATATATATATATATATATATATATATATATATATATACATATATATATATATATATTTTTTAAAATTTTTTTTTCTATTTTTTATTTTTTTTTATTTTTAGCTATCGTGCAAAATTTATACATATTTATAATAAAAGCTTATTTTTTGTCACATACATAACCTACTAAATTAGAAAAAATAAATGTTCCGTACTTTTTAAATTTCCGTCGCTAAGTTTAAAAAGGATTGGTCAAGAAAAGTCAAATGAGTAATGAATGTACTCCTTATTGAAGATTTTATTACTTTATATAAATATATATATATATATATATATATATATATATATATATATATAGATAGTGTATGTAAGTGTGGTATTCCTACCAACGACGTAAATTACTAACCATTTGTCATATTTTACGTGATGATAAGAACTTACACATGCCCGGGCCCGGGCAGCTAGGTGGCGATCGCCTTCAAGAGATGAAGATCTGTATTTATAATAATTTCATTAGCTCTATATTGGAGATGTGGTTTGCTATATGCTACAATCACATTTTGTTCCACATTAAATGGCTCTTATCTGAAATATACCACCTTTGGAATCACCCTAAACACATATTTTATCTTCTTTATGTTTTCGATTAGTTTTTACGTACTTGAGTTTTGCTTTTTTTTTCTTAATTTTATTTTTATTTAGATAAAGAAATAATCAATTTCAATTTTTTAGTAAGTCTAGTACGATTAATTTCCTCGCTGTTTAATTCTGATAACCTTTGTGTCGTTATCGTAAACTGAAATAAAGGTCGTGGGTTCAGAATGAATATCGCTTACTATATTGGTAGAGACATATTGGCTTGATGCAATTACCTATCTATCTCGATGAGAACTGGAGGACTTCTATCTTTTCTCAAACTTAATTTACAGCGGCCGAATTTCCAACTTCAGCTGCTTCAGTCTATCACCATTCACAATTTGATTACTTAATTTTGAAAATACATTCTGAAGAAATACGTCTAGAGCACCTAAGATCAAAAATCTTCAAAAGTCTTCCTAAACATCTATTTCGTAAAGACAATTTAAAAAAATATATGGGAAGTCGTATGAAATCAATCGACTATAAATTCAGAAAGAATACAATTAAAACCGGTAAAACCGATATGGGTTAGATCTTCATATAAATGTTCGAATTGCAACTTTAAAAGTACACTAACTTCCAAATATATTTGTGACGCAATTAATGAATATATAGCTATACAAAATGTTTGAAGATTATTCAAACAGTTAACAACTAAACAGCTCATTGCTCATTGCAATCAAAGTGTAGATAATTGTTAATTTTATTTTTAGAATTCCTGGATAGTATACATTGATTAGAGATCAGACAATTAGAGCATCCTGGTCTGGACTTTTAGGATTCCGTAGCCAAAACGGTACCCTTATACTTTCGTCCTGTCCATCTGTCCGTCTATCTATCCGTATGTCACAATCATTTTACTATCTGCACTATACATGGTGTCCGGGAATAAGTGTTGGACAAAGAAAGACGTTATTCGTTGACTGAAATATAGTTGATTGGCGTTAAAATGAAATTTAAAGGGTGACTTATTTTTTAGAATATTGAAAATAACATTCTTAATTATTTGTCACCTTTTTCGTCCACACGATACTTCCGCACATTATGCAGCGTCGCTCAGGGGAATAACCTGTGAACAGTTGGTAAGCACTGCGCTCCAGGCAGGTATTGGGGGTATTAAAAAGAGTTATGTCTAATATTTTTTTTGCACTCAATTAGAAAAAGGGCGTGTTTCACGTTTTATTTCAACGACAATTAATTTCTTTCTAACCAACGAATAACGTCTTTTTAGTCCAACACTTATTCTCGGACACCGTGTATACAGGAAATTTGAATGGTAGGTGTCTTCTTAGAACCCTATACAATGGAATAGTGGAATTGTGAAAAAATATAGTGATAGTATTAATATTAATCTTCTTAATTTGCGTCTTAGCAATTCAGTAGTCTAGTCCAGTGCATGCATCTTTTTAACAAGCTTGAAATTCGTCAGTTTTTGTTGGTCGCCTCACTTTGAAACGCTGACTCTAGTAGAAGCTGCTTCTGAAAGTATGTTCTCCGATGATCATAAACAATTCATAAATACATGTAATATCATATAGATATAAATTGCTAAGTGATGTTTATATCTGAAATGTAATAAGTACCCATGTTACTGCCTTCAAATTATCTGGCAATATAATTTGAAGAAAATACAATAATCTTGAAAATGAAAATTTGTAGTGAAAAATACATTATTTATAATTAGTGAAATGATTAAAAACATCAAATGTTTATTTGTATTCCGTTTTTGACAAATATTATCAAGACGAATTAATCGAATTGAATATATATTTTTTATAAGCCTGATATTAGGAATGTAGTCAAATCAGTTGCATCGCTAGCTTATATATACGAGTACTTTAAGAAATATCATTAAGATGAGTTAAACAAAATGAATATATTTGTATATAAGCCTGATATTAGGTATGTAATCAAATCAGTTGCATCGCTAGCTTATATATACGAGTACTTTAAGAAATATCATTAAGATGAGTTAAACAAAATGAATATATTTGTATATAAGCCTGATATTAGGTATGTAGTCAAATCAGTTGCATCGCTAGCTTATATATACGAGTACTTTAAGAAATATCATTAAGATGAGTTAAACAAAATGAATATATTTGTATATAAGCCTAATATTAGGTATGTTGTCAAATCACTTGCATCGCTAGCTTATATATACGAGTACTTTAAGAAATATCATTAAGATGAGTTAAACAAAATGAATATATCTGTATATAAGCCTGATATTAGGTATGTAGTCAAATCAATTGCATCACTATTTTATATATACAAGTACTTTAAGAAATATCATTAAGACGAGTTAAACAAAGTGAACATATATTTGTTTATCAGCCTGATATTAGGTATGCAGTCAAATCAGTTGCATCACTAGTTTATATATACGAGTATTTTAAGAAATATTGTTAAGACGAGATAAACAAAGCGAATATATTTGTTTATAAGCCTGATATTAGGTATGTAGTCAAATCAGTTGCATCACTAGCTTATATATACGAGTACTTTAAGAAATATCATCAAGACGAGTTAAACAAAGTGAATATATTTGTTTATAAGCCTTGATAATCACTAGTTTATATATACGAGTACTTTAAAGTACTTCGTCCTTCATAGAAATAGCTGATATCTGCTGCCATTACGCCTGAACTAGTACTCAGTTGATGGCTATTCGTTTAAAATAAAAAATAACTTCGGTTGAAAAAAATGGGGGAAATCACATTTTTCACTCTTTCAAAATGTAAAAAATAACACGACAAAACAGAGTTTCTGTTTTGTCATGTTATTTTTTACATTTTGAAAGAGTGAAAAATATGGTTTCTCTCGTTTTTTTTCAAGCGAAGTTACAGTCGCGTACCATGCATGTCATTTTGAGTAATACAAAACAATCAAAATATAACCAATCGGTATCTAGATCAATATAAAAATACTTATGAAATAAACAGAAACTCTGTTTTGTCGTGTTATTTTTTACATTTTGAAAGAGTGAAAAATATGGTTTCTCTCGTTTTTTTTCAAGCGAAGTTACAGTCGCGTGCCATGCACGCCATTTTGAGTAACACAAAACAATCAAAATATAACTAAGCGGTATCTAGATCAATATAAAAATACTTATGAAATAGATATATTAATAATACAAGTTCTCTGGAGACAATATATATGAAGTGAAACTGAGTTTTAGGGGGACATGTAATTTAATGTAAACGCATGTGAATACATAAAGAGAGCAAGAAAAAAAGTGACGCCCGTCTTGCTACTACGGCATTGGTCGACGCGACATTCAGCGACACCTACAATAAATTTAATGCATTTAGCGTTAACTGCTGTTATTTGAATGTACATTCTTCTTAGCATGTTCTACAAGCGAGACGAACTCCTAAAAATTTTCGGTCTCAGCTTTCCCATCTATACTTAAAATATGGCCATGAGTGCTTGTCCACATTCTCAATGAATATGAAAGACATTGAAATCGATGTTGTATACACGTTGCCATGACGATCTTATCTAATTACCCGAAACTTTTATGAAACAAAAATAAAGAAAGGGACGTACGAATATTCATTCCCTTACTTTATTTCTCTATTATAAAAGATTAGTATAATTATACAAGTTTATTAAAACAACGCGATACTTCATAGATTGCAACGTCTTTTAAATTTTTTGACTTGGGTCTAAATTGAGGCGAGAGCCCGAGATAAAACTGATCGAGTATGAGAACAGCATCGAGGATGTGAACAGCATATTAACAGCGTGTTCATCTGCTGTTCGCACAATCGTGCTAGTAATAATGTTCCGTATTGAAACAAGGAATCCTCATCACACAAGCGTGCAATTAGGATTCCTTGTTTCAATACGGAACATTATTAATGCTCGTATGCACCACACACGGTCAGGACTCTCAGTCGGACTTACTGACAGTTAAAAACCTATTTGATATGGATACCTTAGCGATTGGATCGTGCAATAGGTCACATTCTGTAAAGAAGACTCTTGTTCCGACTCGACTGGTAGTAAGAAATACATTTTTGACTGTCACTAACTCCGACTGACAGTCCTGACCGTGTGTGCATATCGGCGTAAGTCGGCTGGCAAATAAAACTATTTGTTTTCTTTTATGCCGGTTATGTTATGTACACGTGGCGTAAAAATAGGTATTTTTTTCTATTTTGTGATTTGCAGCGCAAATAGTGACCTTTGTATTATGTATTAGTCTCGTGGCTATCAGTGACAACGTGTTGCAAGGAACTTACATGTTTACCTTGATTTTTTGTAGTGTACAATTTTCGACGCATAGACGTTGAACTCTTATTATGACGCGTATCTGCCGTAACATAGCTATTAAGAGGCACTCCTGAGATCTGAGTGATTATCGTTTGTAAGAAAATAATGACTGTTTGTTGTGGAAATCTATAGTGAAGAATATATTTCCTAATAGTGTAAAGAGTTTGTTGGTTTGTATAAAAAGAAACTTGTATAAAAATAAGTTATTTATAACGTGATTCACTCCTGTAAGTCAGAATGTTCAAAAAGTTTGCGTTACTAAATTACCTTGTGCGTCATCGACTGTTTCTAGAAATCTATAAGCGATATATGTAATATTTTTATATCATTATGTTGTTTGAGACCCGAATCATTGTTATATAGTATATATAATAAATTTATTATATTTTAGTATATATAATAAATTTTATGAAACAATCAAATCAAAATGTTTTACACAAGAGTTTTATTTGTCTTTTATGGTTTTTTTTCTCCTTTTGAGTAATTAGTCATCAGTTTCAAATCGAATTAATATAATTCATTTTTAAATTAATTTAAAACTCGCGTGAGAAAACATTTATAAAAATCTATCAGAATTTTATATTTTATTTCTTTCTGTAATATATTATCGATACTTTTTCCGATGTTCGTTGTCGATGTCGATGTAAAATACCTAAAGTGTATTCAAAATAGAATAAACACCTGCAATAATTGCGGAGAATCAATTCCTCGCCCGCGTTTCGGCTTGGCGCGCGACGGAACGGGATTATCCGGACCGGAACGGGATATACACTAAAACATAATTTTTAAAGGCTTTACAAAGATTGTGGGAAAACTATAACGATTATACTAGATGTTATTGGTTTTTGATATTCGCCATAACATATATCTCTATTATTTGATTATATTAAGTATTATTAAATATTACAAGACCATATTAGAGATGACTTGTCGTAAATAAAGTAAGTTGATTTCAATTGAGGTAGTATGCACGGAATCCTCGATGCGGATACCGATTTTTTTTATTGTTATGCGTTTAAAGTCACTTATCATATACGTTAAAATATTTTAACAACGTTATGCTCCGCGCTGGTGCTACTGTTGAAAATGCGCCATATGTGACAAATATAGTAAATGTATTCAGTGCATTAATTATTTGTCTTTTTTCACTTAACGGCTGTATGTGAATTAAACAAATTGTAAAAAGAAAATTTAAGGTATTATTACTAACAAAATACACTCATCTCTTCTTATTGGCATTTAAAATATATATTTTTATTAAAATATTTTATAGACATAATTAAACTGTGCTACATTATGACATTATATTACATATATCGGGAAATTATTTTGCTAAATTTTCGTATAAATGTAAATTCAATATACAATCTGCATACCAATTCCGGATCTAAGTATCATACAGGCCAGTTTCACTTTTAAAATTTTTTTAAAAAACATATTTGACATCACTTGACGTTTTAGTTATTCGGTTTCGCTTTGTCGTGTTCTTCATGGCGGAAGTTAATTGTGTGGCGGAAATATTTTAATGTTTTGAAATCCGACATTAAGCTACACAAATATGTGTAATTATTTGTATATACAGTCTAAATTTAGGAAAAATTGGCGTCATATCGCAATTTTTCCTAAATTTAGACTAATAGCAATTTTCATCTATTGATATATTATTTAAAAAGCCCAGAATGTTTAATATTATAAATTTAGTGAATTATTAGATAACATATTGTTTGCAAGATTGTATGTCCTGTATAGGGTAGTTTTTTAATTTTTTCATAGGCCTAACCCAATTTAATGTCAATGTTGACTGACAATAAAAAACAAATAACAAAATTGATATTTGATTTTCAGGTGCAGATCGCACTGCAAAGACAGTTCATCTACAGGACAATGGGGGACATGCGATTGCACACGTGGAAATTAACCCGTCAACAAAACCTGTAAGTATTCATCACGCTCATTTGTAAAAATTTACGTAAAATTTGTATAAATGTCAATTTAATATTATAATTTTGTCAAAACTAGAACCCATTTATTTTAGGTGTTAGAAAATGGTTAAAAATCTATTTATAAAAACGACAATATAACTGGAGTTTAGCGCCAATGATAATTTCACTTTTTTTTGTTTACAAGGAAAAATTGACAAAAAATAACACATTTAATGAAAAAAAATCCAACTTCGATTTTATACTTTAGCTTGGCTTATAGCTTATTACAATAAACAACCTAATTGAAATGGTAATTCTAGGGTTAACCTTTGACATTAGAGGTTTCTATATATTTCTGTATGTATGGAAAAATATATACAGAAAAATATTTTTAACAAACTCCTAAAAAAATATTCCGACAAAAGTTTAATTTGATAAATTAATAAATATATTTATTTTCGACAGAATAGAGGCCCGGATGATGTTGTATATCTTGTAGATGAAGATGACGGTGGAAATACTGCAATGTTGGCCTTCAGCAATGAAAAGATACGCAAAGGTTTCGTTAGGAAAGTAAGTATGTAGATATATTAAACTAGCTCACTATACTCTTGCACTCTTTATAAAATAAAAACTGTTAAAACCTGCAGCTATTAACCCATTAATTCCGAAGGGTAAAAATAAAGACATATTTATTGGTTTAATTGTTTATTACGTTTATAAATACATCCAAAAATAGCAAATTATAGTAAAAAAAAATATTGATTAATTATTTTACATTCCGCAAAATGTTGCGTCTAAGGAACGTTGGGATTACTGAACTTCAATTTTACAGGCAAGTCTAAAAACGCTAGAGTATTAGCGTGAGTGAAATATTTTAAAACAATCAGCATGAAGATGTACTTGACATTTTTTACACATATAAATTGTTGTACTTCTACACTGTCGACATCTTCTTCGACGTTTACTTTCGTGCTCTTCTATGACATGACCAATATTATCGAAGTGAATATTGGAAGGTAACGCATTAATACATTTTTGTCTTCATCTTTTGACCAGTACAATTTCGCAGCAGGCAATGAATGATATCCAGTCAGTAATAATATACCAAAAAATCTTTTGAGTTCTGCTACCGTGAGGGTAAATAAATGACGGTTATGGTCACAAGCATATTTTTTTGAAAAACCTGCAATCTGTTCCCAAACTTCATCATTAAAAAATAGGGAAAATACTTCAATAGGTGTTTTTCCGCCTACACGTTCTTCAATATTCTGTGTCATTGCTGTTTCGTCACTTGTAGGAAAATGTGTATAAGTTGGATGTTCTTTTTCGGCAGTCTTGGCTTTTTCGAAGTTGAAGGACCGGGCTCACCTTGCGTATTTTCAGGCTCTGTTTGTAAATTGGTGTGGATTTCATACGTTCCAGCGATATCAGTGGGTACAGTATTGTCATAATCACCTAGCGCGTCATCATCTAGGTTTTCCTCGTCTGTAAGATTGTCAACCGTCGGGGGGATGTACACGGCATCGATTTGATTGGCATCTTCTAAATCCTCTTCTTCTTCTAATATACTCATAATTTCTTGAGAAGATAGTACTTGTTGCCAGGCCATAATGTTTTAACTTATTATTTACTGATTTGTATACACTCACTTATCGTTTTTTGACGTCACTTTTTGTTTGCCGATCAAAAGAAAAATACATATACCTACAATATTTTTTAGTAATCTAACTGACGGACTAAAAATATTTTATTCTAAAAATTACTATGTGACACTGTTAGCTTCACGACCGACTAACTAATAAAACACAAATGCTTGTACTCTTTGAATACCGAGAACCCATTGTTTATAATAAATTTCAAACTTCAATGGCAAGCAGTGTAACAATAACAACTGACTATTATTTCTCCCAACATTGCGCATACGCAACATTTCCTGGAAGTCTAAGATAAACAACAAGTGTAACCAGTTTTGTCCAGCAAAAGGGTTTATATCATAAATAAGATATTGCTTAAGCTTTATACAGTGTAAAAAGTATAGCTTTATTTAAATTTATATTTTTTATGATTGGATGAATCTGTCGATCTTGAGATGACTCAATTAGCAGTTTTTAAAAAATAAATCTACTATCTATTTGTATTTAAAAACACATTGAAAAAAATTTGAATCCATTTTTTAGTTCTACTTCTCAAGACTGGCTTACATTTCATAGAATTAATTACTTATTTTCAAACATAAAAAAAATCACATTTCAAATGTTGTGCTAGCGCAACGTTGGGTAAAGATGGGTTAAAACGATTATCACCCGATACACGCTTGTTTAATTAATTTTGATTAAAACGTGTATCAACCAATATATGTCCTGACATAGTTGTATAAATTGCATTAATCCTCTTCATATGCTTTATGTTGTGTACGGGTGCTGATTTATACATGTAAGCAATTTCATACTTATGTGCATACAAATATATCTATCTACTCATACATAAATCTACATATACTAACATGCATCCGAATAGACAAAAGTTTTAGAGCATTGTTAGACTATAAAAATATTGTATACCACCAATTTGAGGTACATACAATCGTGTTCAATATACAATTGTTTACGTCAATTTGAGGTTTTTTAAGCCAAAAAGCTTTGTGTATTAATAACTTATTGGATTGTTAACATATCTATGGATTATAAAGAATTTTAAAACATAAGGAGAAAACAAAACATATAAAAAAATATTAATTTTATATTAACTATACAGTTCCCATTCAATTAACTATATCTTAAACACTGATGAACTAATCTAATATTTTTTTTAGAGTATGAATTTTAAAGTATGAATTTTGATAACAAATAATTATATGTCAAGTTTATCACGAATTACATACAAAAAGCCTGAAAATAAATACCATAGGAACGAAATTATATAAATATATTAGGAAAGCTCGATAGATAGAATGGAAATAGGACAGATATGTGTTTTTTAAATATATTATTTTTGTAAATAAAGATTTTATTTTATATCAAATTGTATTACTTCTGAAGGTAAAAGCCATGATTATGAAAACAATGTCGTAGCTTCATTTATTGTGGTTTCTTTGACATATTTCAATATATATTTGAAATTTTATATAATATCTTTTTAATATTGCACATTTATTCATTTACATAAACATGATGATTAAGTTTTAGATTGAGCCATAGGTTTTGCTTAAGTATTTGTCACTTATAATGAGTAATGATTGGCTTATGTGTTAAAAACTAGTTTGCAACTCCAAAAAAAAGTATTTTTTTACAGTATCTCTCTATTTCATTACTACATATGTAATAAAACTAATACTTTATTGATGGATTCAGTTACTTATTAACCAAACTAAATAATGTTTATAAATTTGCAGGTATATGCCATCCTTCTCTTGCAACTTGCTGTTACCATCGGCTTCATGGCACAATGTATGTTCCATGAACAGACAAACCTTTTTATAAGACATAATGTGGCTTTTCTGTAAGTACTCATTGTTATTGCAATATTGTTTGGAAGTTTTTTCTTACTTAAATTTATATAGCATATTTTGAATACCACAAGCGATTATTATTTATATCAGTATAACAGCGACATAAATAAACATTAACTACCTTTGAATGTAAATTTTAATAAAATGTACTAAAAATAAATTACATAAGGAGTTGCGTGACAAAACTGTAAACTCATTTTGGATTTGATTCGATGCAACCTTTCAAGCAAAATAGATTGGATTCCCATGTTTTGATGTTGTTTTTATAACAATCTTGGCAATTTCTGCGTAAATTTTTCGATGTTTTGATGTTGTTTTTATAACAATCTTGGCAATTTCTGCGTACATTTTTCAATTTTCCCTCTTTTGTTACTAGATTATGTTTAGCTCGTACTGGTCTGGAAGTGGTAGGCTCATTTTCTTTACCGTCAGACATTAGATACTTTACAATGGGCTTCCGCAAATCGATAATGCAAATAGGTTTTTTAGTTACTTGTTTGAATAGCATGAGAGCGTTTACTATGGACGTATTGAGAAGTAACTCAAAAGTAAGCTTATGATACCATTTCACTGTCTTCCTCAGCGGAGTCGAATAAGCAGACATTTGGTGTAATAGGTAACATTTGACTTTGCTTGAATTTAGTCCAAAATAATTTTTGGTTTCTTGGTTACTACTCCTCGTTTATTTGTGCTATCTCTTGAAGTATTAGAGTGTTTTGTTGACAAATGTAGAACTTCACACTTGAAGAGATCGGCGAGACCATTTCATTACTGTTATGCTTCTTTGGTTTTCTTTAACTATATGCTCACCAGTTTTTAGTTTCCTTTGAGTTACTTCTATTAGTAATCTCTTTATATTTTTGCGCAGTGTTCCTTCTGGGTGTGTGAATCAAGCAACTTATCAGCTAAATCCAAACTGGTATACCAGTTATCAGTATACATGGTGTGGCCTCTGTGGAGCAGGGTGTTGCAAAGATTTAAAACAACATTTGTAGGTGTTGTTGTTGTTTTGACTATCTAAATTTTTACCAGCATATATTTCCAGTCTGTAGGTATAGCCAGGAGTAGAATATAACTTCAAAATTTTAATTCTGTATTTATGGCACTTTTGTTTCATGTACTGTCTAAATATTATACGGCCGTGGAATGGAATGAGGCTTTTGTCGATACATAGTGACTTGTTGGGGGTATAATGGGATGAAAAATTTGTATTGGGGGTATTTACTAAATGTTTTATTTTATGCAGTCGATCGCCACTCAATGCTTGTTCATTATTTGAGAAATGGAGCATATGAAGTAAAATTTCAAATCTGTTATGAGTAATAGCTTGATTCACAAAGTTCTGGGTAAACTTTAGGTCCTTGGACCAATAATGAGCAATGGACAGTAATTTTACCATTTCCACCCACAAAATAACACCAAAAAATTTGTTTATTTCATCTAAATTTGTCGGTACCCATTTATGAATTCTTAATTGTAGTTTCAGACCACCTTTTGCTATCATTTGTTCCGCAAACAAGTTTGTTTGGTAGAAAACGTCTTCGAAAATAGAGTCCGGTACCAATAAAACATAAAATTCTTCAGGGTTGGAATTAGCCATCAAATGGCACAAGTGAAGTCTTTTTAATCCTGGAGATTCTGTGTATGGTATAATTCTTGGTTGGTTACCTGTTGCGATTGACCATACATCTCCATTCGTGGCACCTGAAGGAGACGGTCGGGTCTCCAAATTAGATTGGTCTGCGTGCTGTGGTTTAGATCTCTGCTCAAATGGATGGCTATTTGTGATTAGAGTAATTTTTGTATTCTTTCGTTACTTTATAATATTTTAAACAATCTATATAAATGTTCTTACCTCGTAAATTATCTGTCTGTAACCTTGATTTACGTTCTAAAAACGTTCCTTTACTGTTTCCACTATTAAGTTACAGAATTCATTGGATCTTAACATTAGTTTAACATAGAAATTCATCACCCATACTTGCTTTCAAAAGTCGTTTGAAAAAATTATACCTCTCTTGACTTGACCTGCACTATTTTCCTTACGTTCACATACGTTCCATGCATCATCCTTATTTTTTTCCTACCAACATGTCAATTATTTTTCCCATCTGAACTAATTAATTACATTCCATGGTTTGATTGACTGGAAGAGATTGCTCTTATAGCAATAAGTCTACTGTATGTACCAAGGTTACGTTAAAGGTTAATAAATAAATAAAATAAGCATATAAGAAAAAACTGTAAAAACAAGAATATTGAAAAAAGGTTTTTTTTATGCCATGGTTTTTTACTCATATATACTTAAAAATGCCAAAGAAATCTTTTGTTTTTGATGTTATTTACCCTTGTCTAGAAAAAAAACTATCTCTTCCAAAAATTATCCAATTTTAATAATTTTTTCGGTGTTTTTTTAATAAAAACTTGTACAAGGATAATAAAATACAAGGAAAATTATGGAAATATATATTGTGAACAAAAACTGAAATCTAGGTCACATCGTATTTTTGCAGTCCGGTACATCTTCCATATCAGCAAAATAATTGTTATCATCACTATTATCACTATCACTCAAAATTTGCAATACGCCAAATTGTGAGCGCACAACAATCCCACTATCACTTTCTTCACAACTTGAAAAACGAACATTTTCACTTGAATTATTTTCGTATTCCGACATTATGGGTTAAAAATTTTCTTTTCCTGGATCCTTTTTATATTGTAATTACTAATAATATTATAATTTGAACTTTATGTAACACGTAGAAAGATAAAAAATTAGTGATGCGTGCGAGCGACCTCCCCTACCGTGCGCTAAACAGTAACTGATTTTGCGAGCGCCATCGCGCTCGTGGCCAATTTAATCAGTACGAGCACGAGCGTGATGGTGCTCGTCGGCACTCAAACGGTTAATCTTTTGATTGGTGGGTAATGTTGATCCATTGTACCGTTTATGTACGTTGGAATATAAAAATTGGCTGATTTTACCTAAAAACTGTTTAGATTTCACTTCGTAACCTTGTACTTCGTAATTCGTAACCTTGTACGAAAATGAAATGTGGTAGCTAATTAATATATTTTATTTAAATTGCATGTTCTGTACTATCTGAAAGTAAACGAATTCAAGAAGTAATTTTTTGACAAAGTAACAAAAGTTTCTTAGCTTAATGATAGTACACCTTTACTTATATTAGGACAGTTATTTTTGAAATTATGACCCTGTTGACTCTACAGATGACAATGCTGCAATGGAACTTGTAAAAATGTTAGTGTGATATAAAACCATTTAATGGTGACACATTTCCTTTCAGGTACGCTGCAATGGGGATCGTACTTGTTACCACTATCTCTTTGGTTTGCTGCAATGAGCTAAGAAGGAAGGCTCCTATGAACATCATCCTCTTAGGCATATACACTATGGCTATGAGCTACATGCTTGGCACTATCGCGGCTATACATAAACAAAATGAGGTCAGTGAGAATATTGTATATGTAGACGGTATAGTTTTAATATGAAATAGAGGAATGTTTTATAGGCAAAAAGTTTTGAGATTTATTATGAATTGTTTAGTTAACTGTTTTTATGTTACAAAAAGGGCCATACAGTTCTGTACTTGACTGAAATACTGATTACGAAATTAATCTACAGAGAATACCATTAACTAAACCTAACTTATTATATTAACATAACAAAAACAATTCAGTAATAGATCTGCTCGAGTTTAATTTTCACAAGATAGACTTAGATTGTAATGGTCCAATTTTGACATACTTTCCTTATTCCCGGAACTGGAGAACTCTAAGTGTATTGAAAATTATTTTTAATCTAAAGTAGTTGTCATGGAGCTAGACGATCTTTGCACTAGATGGCACATCTCTCTTGCTATAGGTAAAGAAGAATAATTGGATAATTACTTTGTGGTAAATAATTACCCTGGAAGGTGTATTGAATTTATACAAAATATGAGATAGTATTTAGTATCCTGAGGACTATAGCTAATAATATAACACACTGGAACATAGCAAGTTTTACAACACGTTTACTTCAGCGAAATGCATTAGAATCATTGAGGTAATTCGATCGTCTTCATCTTCCGCTAACCTTGCTGCATTCTTGTCGCCGCATTGGTGCTTGATGCGTTTTCTCGCGTCTATTATGCAATCGGTCGTTCTAACGAATGCAAAGGCTCTGGTCAATCCTACAAGTGTAAATATTGTATAGCGTATTAGCGCATTATTCACGATCATTGGTCTAGTATTTGTGCTAAAGAGTTGAAAGATACAAATACGTACACACATTTTAGTGTCGCTTTACGAGACGTTGCTCTGTGTTGTACCTTTAATTTTACGATATCTTCACAAAGCCCCTGTAACTAATGTTTCTAATATATTTGTACTTATTTTGTATCACCCTTCTTGTAATTATTTTTCATAAATTTTGTTCTAATATGTGGGATAGCATTTTCTAATCTGTTTGCGTAACTAATCCCATAGAAATTAGATCGGATCGGGAGAATTTCATGGCCGCTGTGTGAAATGTCGAATATAAATTTGATGTGTGTTTGGAATTATTACCGTATAAAGTCGTCACCAATTAAACGGTTCCCAAACCAAAGAAAATGTTCTTTAAACATTTTTATATCCTTTTTTAATCTTGTCAAAACTTCACAGAAAATCCATCAGAAACAAACAAAGTCGTCACCAATTAAACGGTTCCCAAACCAAAGAAAATATTCTTTAAACATTTTTATATCCTTTTTTAATCTAGTCAAAACTTCACGTCCCCACACCCTTACAGAATCTCCATGATATTTGAAGTATTCGTGATTATTAACTTCTTACGTTTGCACATCCATAATCGCTTTTCATTGAAGCGATCTGAAACTGAATGATTTATTGAATATATTTGGCGTTAATTTTGTATATATATATATATATATATATATATATAGATTTATACATATATATATATATATATATATATATACATATATATATATATATATATATATATATATATATATATATATATACATTTACATATATATACATATACATACATACATATACATACATACATATACATACATACATATACATACATACATATACATACATACATATACATACATACATATACATACATACACATACATACATATACATACATACATATACATACATAGATATACATACATACATATATATACATATACATATATACATATATACATATATACACATACATATATACACATACATACATATACATACATAGATATACATACATATATATACATATACATATATACATATATACATATATACACATACATATATACACATACATATATACACATACATATATATACATACATATATATACATACATATATATATATATATATATGTATATATATATATATATATATATATATATATATATATACCTGTACTATTATAAATTACCGCTGTGAGAATTACTACTATGTAATTAGTATACTTTTAAATTATACATATCCTAAAAAAATGTTACAAAGTACGAACACTCGACAACAAAGCAAACACGTAAGTGGGGACCACAGTTAGCAACTCACAGATCATTAATTATAGTAACAGTATAAACTAATGTAATATGATAACTTCTCAGAGCTGCTAGGTATAGGAACTCCCATTAGAATTATCTGTATTTCATCAAAGCTACTATATTCGTGTTTTAATAGAAAAATGGTTAATTCTGAAATTACAGAGTTCTCAAACACCGTATTTTATACATTACGATAGATGGTAAAATAAGCAAAACTACAGTGAATCTACCATAATTCATTTATCTGGGGACACTGCTTCGGACTAAGTTGATATAGGAGACTGGCTTTTGTTAGCAACTTTGCTCTCGGAATTACTTTCGTCTACAATTATATAAGGAAATTTTCTTTGAAAATTTATGTTTCTAGAGCTAATGGCTGAGGCTGACCCTCAATATGTCAGTTAGTCATTCGATTCTCCCTTTTGTATTGTGGACTGTGCAACATGCTATCAATGCCAGCTTGTGATAAATTAAACTTAATTATTCACAACTAAATGGAATCACGTAGTTTCATTTGTAGTATTATTTCTACTTTATTTAAATTCTTTACCATGATCTAGGTGTTGTACGACAATATAATACTATATCGCATAGTTTCATTTAGTTGTAAAAAAAGAATTAAAATGAATTTGTACAAAATTAACGCTAAATGTATTCAATTAAACTTTTGATTACTTTGTTGTCGTGTAAACTCCCCATAGCGTACATAATATTGTAAGCAATCAAAATTATTTATAATATCTGAATATGGGACAGTGTTTATTTTTCCAGAAATCTAATCTCATATTCACACTTAACAGAGCCCTTTTTACATTTAGAGATATTTACTATTTTCTGTACATAATGTACTATGCTAATGTTGAAAAAACGAAAAAATTAGTAGTAATTTTACTGAACATAGCCTTTTGCGCAAAAAATTAGCAAAAATGGTCCCCGCCGCCTGTTAGCGTGCTATAAAAACTACCTACGCCGCCTGTTACTGCACGATAAAAGCTTCCCCTACTTCCCCTCTACAGGAGAAAATGTTTTAACAATTATCACACAAAACTTCATTCTTTCTTTTTTTACATATTGTACTTTTTTCAAAATATTTTCAATAAATCTGAATTTTTACATGTTTTATTACTTTTATTTAAATTTCCAGTGTGTTTTCCAGTATTTGTCTGTTTAAAATATAAAAAAAATAATTCATTATACATTTCATAGTAATAACTTTCATTGAAAAAAAATATATAAAACTAAAGTTATGAAAATTGACTGAATGTTGCCATTTGCGCAAAAAATTAGCAAAATAGCTGTTAGTGCGCGATATAAAAACTACCCGCGAAAAATGTGTTAAGAGCTAAAGAATGGGCGGATAAAACGTTACATTTAAAGCAAAATTATGCAATTGGATAAATAACTGTCTTAAAAAAATTTATTTGTTCCATCATGAGTACTTTCATTTTATTGAAACCGAATTGTAAACCAATTATTTCTTTTCGTTGCAGGTTCTTTTGGCCGTCGGTATAACAGCCGCAGTAGTGATTGCATTGACAATATTTGCATTCCAAACAAAATATGACTTCACAACCATGGGAGGAATGCTAGTTTCGTTTCTGATGGTACTTTTCCTGTTTTCAATTCTCTGCTACTTCTGGCGGTCGGATATTTTGAAACTTGTCTATTCTAGTGTAGCTGTGGTTTTGTTTTCGTTCTTCATCGTCTATGACACTCAACTGATGATTGGAGGCAAGCATAAATATGCTATTTCACCTGAAGAGTATATTTTTGCAGCCCTAAGTCTGTATATAGACGTTGTTAATTTGTTCCTTCACATTCTCAGATTAGTGAGAAGTTAAATGTTCAGTTTAATACATAACTTGTTTACGTAATGTGAATTTATGTACGCCCAAAATTGTGATTTAAATTCTTGAATTTAGTAATTAATGGAAATTAATAAATATTACATTTTTTATTATGTCATGTGTATTTCATTTAAATTTAGTTAATTTTAAATAAGTGGTTTAGTGAAGTGTTATTTTGTCAACATTTAATATGTGAAGAAAAACTAGATAAGCTTTATCTATTTAATTGTATTAAGATAATGATTAATATAATACAGGTGCGTAAACAAAGTTTCAAGACTGATTTTTTTACTGAGTAGCGGAGCACGCGCAGACCAGTCCCACTATCTGGACGAAGCGGTAGGGGGTGTCGGCTAAGCAACCCAAGCCTTGGCAATCGCCGGCGAGACGCTGGAGTGAGAATGTCGCGAGTGCAGTGTATGTTTCAAAATGCCGTCGAGAAATCAGAGCGTCCAAAGTGCAACGCCTTTTGGAGCAGCGGTGTTCGATTAAATTTTGTGCAAAACTGAACAAGACTAATACAGAAATGTTCAAAATGATTCAAGAGGCCTACAAACAAGACGCCATGTTACGTGCCACGGTTTTCATGTGGTATAAGATGTTCAAAGATGGCCGTGAAGACATGGAGGACTATGAACGAAAGGAATGATCCACAAAGAGTTTCTGCCTGCCGGACAGACTGTCAATGGTCAGTATTACGCTGGAGTGGTCCGCCGTTTGAGGGATCGAGTCTGCTGCATCCGCCAGTTGAAGAAAGACAACTGGGTGCTCCACCATGACAATGCAACCTTTCACTTGCTTCGTCGTCACTGAAGTTTTGACCCGATTCAACGTGGTAACGCTGCCATAGCCACCCTATAGCCCCGACGTCGCCCACAGTGACTTCTCTTTGTTCTGCCGAATGAAGAGAGACTTGATAGGGAAATGGTTTGACAGCGTCGCAGCGGTCCAAAAGGCTTCGATGAGGGTTTTGGACAGTATTCTGGGTGAGGAGTTCCAGAGAGCTAACCAGCAGTGGAAATCTCGTTGGCAGCAGTGTATGGATTCTCAAGGCACCTATTTTGAAGAATTTTAGTCCGATGTACGAAAGTGTTTAATAAATTTTCTGTTCTGAGACCAGTCTTGAAACTTAATTTACGCACCTGTATAAATTGTCAGTGTTTGAAGAATGTCTGAGCAACAATCCTATAATTTCATATTATTTGACTTAATGTAATAATTTAATCTTTATGTCGTAAAACCTATTTTGCATTAAAATAGAACAAAATTAAAAAGAGATAATATGGTCAAAACGTGAATTTTATGATTTTTCATTATTGGTATGTGAAAAATTGGTTTTACTACATTTCAATTACGAATTTTCTAGAAACTTCATCATTTGTCATTCATATTTAATATAAATTTTAATTTCAATAATTACTTGCTAACTTCGTTCAGGTTCGACAATCTTGTAAACATATAAGAAACACTGTATATTTTGGAGACTTTTTTTAACCTATTTTTTAAGATTACATACCAAAATGATAAAATGAGACTTCATTGTACGTCCGTCTTGCTTCTAGGCCATATTTCTGAGAAATTGTAATTGATTTGAAAATTAACTAGTTTTATTGGTTGTTCGCCTACTCCTAGCCCCTGTGTAAAATCGTAAAAATATTTTGTTTATTTCTGGAGTGTTAAAAATTCTAATCACATTCTAAAACTATTTTCATTTTAATTTTAGTTTACATATTTTTTTATATACTGGCAAAAATGTACGCAAAAAAGTCTGTATGTTTGAAGTTGGAGGGTTAAATAATTTGAAATTGACTACCTAAATATATCATTTAAATAATACAAAAAAATTAAACAATATACACAGAGTACGGGAATATGTGTCAGGCAAAGAAAAGCATTATTAGTTGACTGAAAAATAGTTCAGTCAAGTAATAATGCTTTTCTTACTGAAATTAAAATACTATGTGTTTCTTATTTCTAATGACTGAAATTAAAATAAAATGTAAAGATGACTTTTTTTTCTGAAAATTAAAAAAAATATAATTGTCATCTTGTTCATACACATGATACTTGCGCACATTATTACTATTGCCGCTTAGGAAAATAACCAGCAAAAATAACGAAGACATCTAGCTGCCCGGATAAGTACGCGCTCCAACCAAGTATTGAGTGTGTTAAAAAGAGTTATGTGTAAAAATTTTTTTGCACTCAATTAGAAAAAGGGTGTTTTACATTTTATTTCAACGACAATTTATTCCTTTATAACCAACGAATAGCGTCTTCTTTGTGCGACACTTATTTCCGGACACCGTGTATAATAATATGCCTGACGTTTAGAGTTTTCGGGAACTTTGGAGTCTAGATAAAGTTTTAGTCACCGTAAACAAATATAGATTAGATTCAATTATTATTTGTGTGAGGCAACGTTCATTAATTTATTACATAACCCTCGTCGAGTGAGTCTGATTCGCTTGCGTAATTTTTATTACAACTTATATTCTTAAGTGAACGAAATATAAAAAAGAGGTTGGGCATTTTGTCTAAACTGCTCTATCCAGTCTCGTAACAATTTTCTCTGTTATATATTAAATATAAATTTATTGTTGTCGCTTTCACTTTAGTTAATTACCGTCTTTTTATTATTCCTGGACAAAGTCTGTTTATCATCATAGAATTACAATATTTTTTTCGTTTAGTAAAATACTTAACTCGTTATATTTTAATCTTTAAATGTTGCAAGATTTGTTATTTGATTGAAATCATACCTTTACTTTGTGCCTATCTTGATTTTATTTATTTTATAAAGTTTACTTGGTGTCGCTTTTTAAGCAAAAGTCTCCTTTAAACAAATATAGTAGTAGGTATATTGATTATGTCGTTTTACTATATTATTGTTTAAGATAGATATTTAAACTCTCAAAAAACAACATATTCGTTGACTTTCAAAAAATACTTGAATTTCATTAATATTTATATGAAAAATTACATTACAAAGCGTTACATGATTTATGGACCCTTGATTTAATTGTAAGCAGTGAAGGCGGTATGTGCAGAAAAAAAACAATATCTTGTTTTACATTTGTAAATACAATGGCACTTGTTTTATTACATTTCATTTAATAAAACATTTAGAAACCCTACTGATAACCCAAGTCTGGCCCATGAGGTTGCCAGCAGTAAACACAAGCTACACAAATCACACAAAGCCATAGACAAAAATTCATTTATGCACATAGGAAACATAATTTTTTTTAAAGTTTTACCTACATCTCTGTGTGCTTGTGATTCTACACAAAGTTAACTGTCACTCCTTCTGCTTCCATCTAGTTTGCCTTGTCATAATCACTGAAATTATTTACATTACAAGACACAAGTACCATAAAAATGTCCATTTTACAGTAGTATAGTATTTTTATAATTATTTATATAAATGTACGTTTTCTTACAAATAAACATTGATATTATCTTTATATTGTTTTATTGTACTCTTATTTTGAAATATATTATGTTATAATTATTGTAACACTTCAATGGACCTGTAAAGTTGTAACGCATTGTTTTATGATAATAAAAAAATGCGGGAGAACATGTTGACAATATCCTCCTTATATTTATGAAAGAGTTAGAACAGTATTGAAATAAAGGTACCTTATTCTCGTTTACAATAAAATATAATGTCTATTCCAGTGCAGCTGTTATTAAAATTAGACAATTTCTTATATCTCAATTTCAAGTGTATATTGCTTTTGAAGTTCTTTTTGAGTTTTCTGAACAAGTAAGACAAATTGATTTCCCTTGCTTAGTATAATAGATTGTCCACATTCATGTTATCCAGATCAGGTGCACTGAGGCTGGGTCTACTGTCTTTGTACTCCTACAATGCAAAATGAGATAAATGGGAGTCTTCATTGCAATATATCTAGACTAATGATTTCTAAGGTAGACCATATGGACTCCAGGGGTCAATTTTGAGTTCAACAAGAAAAAAATATGACCATCCTGTGTCACCACTTACATGAGATGTAAGTGGTGACCTATGTGAGCAGACTCCATTTGAGGTAATCTTCTTAACGGGATATCCCATTAAGAATAGAAGATCTTATTACAGGAAAAAATGATCAGAGTAAACACTAATAAATAACTTAAGGTGTAATTAAGAAAAGGGTATCTGGCATATCTTGCATAATGGATTATCGCAAGAAAGTTTTTGATAGCCTTTGGAAAGAGGTTTCAATGTGATTATCCATCTTGAAAAAAGAAATCGATTGCAAATCAATGGACGTGGAGATTTGATGCTATACCTCACGAATTTCAAGCCAAATATTGAACAGTTATTATCAGAGCTCAGAGGCCTTCATCATTCTTATTTACAGGATTATTTGTGTAATAATTTTATATAAGAATTTCCCTAAGTTCTTATTTATTTCATCACAAATCCAAATATTTACTCGCATTTTGTGTCTGCAATAAAGATTTGATTAGATATTGTACATATTTTTCTTTGTTTACAAATGTACACTCTACAATAATAATCTATCTTAATGAGCAGCACTGTGTCAGCTGTGCTGCTCATTAAGACACATTTTACGTTAATACATAGGTAGTCGGAGAAAATTGGAAAGTGGACTGTGAGACAAAAAGTTTGGTAATCTTTGCTCTCGACCATAAGGTGTCATTATCATATATAAAGGTCCTAAATTATTTTTCTTGAGCTAATGGCCTCCAGAAAAATCACTTGGGAGCCATTTATTGTACTGTGAGTAACCCCAAAATTGAATTTGGCGGCTTTTTTTACATTTGACAACTGCTGAAAAGCGAAGTACAATACTTGCTTTGCTTGGTGTTCTACTCGCTGGTTACAATTGGAAGTGCATCTGAAACCCTTTTCCCTCTTAATTAGATTAAACTTCAATGTTTTTGCTAAGTGAGAATAACTTTAATCAATAGTTATGTGGAAAACCAACTAGTTTCGAGTTTATCATATCTTATCTAATTTTACGCGTGAGTCTTTAGACATTTTAAATTTTTTGGGTCACAAATTATCCCAAATAAAGAGAAAAATAAAACATTCCTTGAGAAAAAGAATACGTTAATTTATTAAGAATTACTCTGCAAAACCCTATTTTTATTTTTCATTTAATTGTTTTATTAAGAGAAACGAAAATAATTATTATTTCTACATATTTACACGAATTTTCAATATTAAAAAAGAGGAAGCTCGCTGCCATATATTTATAATTGAACTTTATTATCTTGAAGAGAAAAAAGGCAATTTTAAGTAATTGTGTAAATAAATCTCTATATAAAAATTAATATAATGCTTTCTTTTTTTTATTTAATACTGCCCATAGATGTTACGACATTGGAAACAGAAATTATTGTACTCAAGGGATAACATTCAATTCATAAATATAAGAGAAAAACTTCCCAAAAAAAATTGAGCCGTCATGGGGACACTGATAGATGCGAAGCATTTCAATTTTATAAATATTCACCAGATCTAAATAAACCCGATAGTAGTGCAAACATAGACTTGAAACCATGCATTCAGAGTAGCGCGTCTATCAAAAATTATTTTATAATAAAAATTATTTTATTTAAAAAAAAATAAAGTTGGCTGTATACATCAAAATTTTAAGAACTACTTATTTACTTTAGGATGCGGGAGGTCCTGCTATATTTATATAACTCCCACTATATTTATATAACTCTTTTAATGTTTTCAAACAGTTTAATGCAATACACAGATATAAACAAGCTGGCAAATTAAGTCAGAAAGAGCCGACAATACACGAAGCTGGCCGAATGTCTTTTGCCATCTGAACAATTTAACTCCCATTCTAATGCACCTTTAGATGTTTCACATCTAAAAATTTACAATGTAATTATAATGTTTTATGAGACTACAGTTCTAGGAGTCATTTGTATCTCAAGTGGCATGTTGAAATACAATTGAATACTCATTTCTTCGGTATATTGTTGTTGTTAAATGATTTCTGTTTTATGTATGTGTTTTTTTAAATTTTATGAATTGAATTGAATTAACTATTGAATTTATGTATGTATTTTTTTTTATTTTATGTATGTATTTTATGTTTTTTTTTTCAGTTGTATTTTATGCCCTTACAAGATATATTTGTGTAACAAATTTCATTATGATAGAAATGCAAATTTTAATTTCTGGGAAGCTGTAATAAACTAATAAACACTGTTGTGAAAGGTAATTTAAATTTGTTTAAAATATATATTATCTATAATTTAAACATTTTATTAAGAAAGTTTTTCATATCATGAGAAGGCCGATTAATTCAAAGAATAAAAATTTTGATTGCATCATTTTGTTCTTGTGTTTTTGATATGACAGAATGAAGAATGCCAGTTATGGCAACCAGATACAAGTCGTATTTATTTTAAGTCAAAAGTCTGAAGCCCTCTAAATATTCATTTTTCTTAGAAGGATATGTAATCTGGAAAATATTGTATAAAAATTAAAGACATTTGTTAATTTTGATAGGCAAAAGTTGACAAATGAGTTTAACTTACAACATCCAATGTGATTATATAATTTAAATGTAATTATTCAATTCTGCTAAGGTTATAGTATTTTCTTCAAAGTACAGATATGATCTGACAGTATTTTACCATTTTAATTTATTTTTTACATATAGATAAAAATTAAGTAAAAGTGACAGTGATATGTAATATTGGAAAGAAGTAAATCCATAGAGTTAGATTATGCATTTTATCGAATGAGAGTTGTTTCAAAGCAAAAATACAAATCTCTTACTTGGTAGAAGTAAGTAAAGTTAAATATTTATTAACTGAATCGGATTTAATAAAGCATATCTCATAAAAAATATATTGATCAAGCACGCGTGTTTACCTTTGTATTACATTTTCGCACAATAAATTTCCGGTCATTTTCTTTCAGTTGGAAACGAAATTAACCCCCAAAATTGTTCAAATTTAATCACAATATTAATTCGTAGAATTTAATTTCTCTCAGAGGCTCGATAAATAATGGCATTGGTAATTTTCTTGTCAGAGTTATTAGACTGTTGTTTATTCCATTGGTTACACTGAAAAGTTTAGCTTTATCGCCAGTAATAAATTATACAGTAAGCTTTAAGCTTAATACCATTTTTCGTATTTCGAATAACTGATTTTGAAAATTCCTTTACATTTATACTAATTACACTTATGAAAGTGAACATTATATACAACAATGAATGAAAAAATCTTATATTAATTTGCACATGCCTTGAAAAACAACGTAGTTCTAATCGAAACCATTTTGGAATCAGGTTTTTTAACTTAAGGTGAGAGAAATTACTTTCATGCATGACAGAATAAGGCATTCGGAAAATGTTTTTATAAATATTATTAAACTAATTAAAGTATTTCATTAAACTAATTAAATTATTGCATGAAAAAGTCTCGGTTTTGTTTTATTTCGATGAAAGGTTCCGGAGGTATCACCATTTCAAAGTCGTTACAACCTTATTAAAATTTTCTCTAAATAATATTTAGACTGAAATGTTATAAAAACTAAGTCTGTTTTTAGCTTGGATGTAAAATCGTATAATATAATTTTTAATTTTTTTCCTTGCATCAAAAATAAAGGAGGTAGGAGCGAAAAACCTGTGGCTACATTTATTTTTAGAAATTTGCCAAAGTGCTACTACGTATAGCCTGTACCGCAGTTTATATAATAAGTTTATACATAAAAAAGAAGACGTCAAAAATGACAGGTATCCAAAAACTTAACATTATGATTGTTATATTGTATGAATAGCAATACATTTTTTTGGGACACTTCTTACTTTTACAATTTTCTACTTTTTTTTTTAACTGACTGACTCAGTTCTTTTTTTATGTATGTTCACCGATGATTCCTTACTTAGTGGACTAATTTTGATGATTATTTTTCTATTTGAAAAAGGGTACTTTAGGGGTAGTCCCATATAAATACGATGAAGATCTGTTGATGAGGTCTGGAAATGAATGATGGAACTCCTTAACAAATGGCAGTAAAACATATATAATTCAAGATATTTGCTACGGGTAGTTGTGACTTTGCAAAATAACTACACCACTTATCAGGTCAGGGTCTGATGATAAGTTCTGGTGATGAATAATGCAACTCCTTAACAGAGGATAGTAAATCATCCGTAATTAAAGATATTTGCTACTAGTAGTTGTCACTTTGCAAAATAACTACACCGTCGACCAGATCAGGTCGACTAGCCAAGGATGGAAGTCCTTGACAGATAGAAGTAAATTAAATGTGTATGTGTATGTGTATGTCAGAATTTGATGATGCATTCTGGATATGAGCAATGGAACTTCTTACTAGGTGGTAGTAAATCAACTGTAATATAAGATATTTGCTACTGGTAGTGTTTACAAAATGATTGCACCACCGACCAGGTCAAAGTCTGATAATGAGTTCTGAAGATGAATATCGCCTTATTCATCTCCTTAAATGATGGTAGTAAATCAATCGTGATTCAATATATTTACTACTGGTTACTTATTACTTTTAAAATCTGATATTGGACTTCGGATATCGAGAATGGAACTCCTCAATGGTAAACAGCTAACAACTGGTGGCTAGTACTATCGCTTTGTTTATGTTGTTGATAACCAACTTTAGGCAAAGAGGAAATTATCCATGTATTTTGTCCGTAATATTTAATAATATTCTAAGGAAGAAAAAAATCAAATGTTAGTTACAGCGTGATGATTAATATTATTAATTACTAAAAATTCTAAAATAAAATATCTTAAAAAACAGACTACAAAAAATAACTATTATAAAATAAAAAATAATTAACTCAAAATAGGTAACCAAGTTACTCAAAATAGGTAACTATTAGTAACTAAGATACAAGGTTACTTATTTTTGAAGTTGGTGCCAGCATCACCGATCAATTTAAACAAATGTAAAATTTTATGTTATAAATACGCTCTTTATGGATCTATTTGTATTGCGAGTACATTTGAAGTTAAGGTTTTAAATTTACATTATAAATTAAATTAAATTATAAATTTGTTTAAGTTGATCGACAGTGTTGACACAGACTTGAAAAATAAGTAACTTAGTTAAATATTGCGAACAAGTACCTATTTTGAATATATTTTAGAAGAAGAAATATTTTCTGTTTTGGTCTAAAAAACATACCTTTTTTTAGGTGTACTTACTACCCAATGAATACTTTGCGATTCTCTAGTAAATTTCGAAACAACCTTCCTGGACAAGACTGGGCATACTCACTAGTCAAGCGGCACAAAACTAGCATTCTCAACGGGTTGCTACTAACATTAAACGAGCTCGAGCCGCAGTATCCTCTGAAAGTATCGAAGAATATTTCAACAATCTTGAAAATACTTTGAAGGACGTCCCTGACTAATATTTTCAACTATGATGAGTTGAACCTGAGTGATGATCCAGGAAAAAAGATAGGCATATATCTCAAAGGTGTCAAGTACCCAGAAAAGGCAATGAATTTTTCCAAAAGTGCCACCTCTGTAATGGTTTGTGGTTCTGCTGATGGCGTGCTCTTACCGCCTTATATCATATACAATAGCTTGCATCTTTACGACACCTGGAAGGAGAGAGCGCCATGCGGCCCATCATGTTACGATCAGCTTTGCTGCTTGGCAGGATCACGATTTAACGGTACAGTTAGTGGTTGGATCGACGCACGAACATTCCGGGATGGTTTGTAACTAGCTTTATGACTCATGCAAGAAAATTGCCTGGACATAAAGTCCTTATTAGAGACAATTTTTAGTCTCATTCGGATGAACCTGAGTGATGATCCAGGAAAAAAGATAGGCATATATCGCAAAGGTGTCAAGTACCCAGAAAAGGCAATGAATTTTTCCAAAAGTGCCACCTCTGTAATGGTTTGTGGTTCTGCTGATGGCGTGCTCTTACCGCCTTATATCATATACAAAAGCTTGCATCTTTACGACACCTGGAAGGAGAGAGCGCCAAGCGGCCCATCATGTTACGATCAGCTTTGCTGCTTAGCAGGATCACGATTTAACTGTACAGTTAGTGGTTGGATCTACGCACGAACATTCTGGGATGGTTTGTAACTAGCTTTATGACTCATGCAAGAAAATTGCCTGGATATAAAGTCCTTATTAGAGACAATTTTTAGTCTCATTCGGATGAAGACGTCATAAAACTTTGTAGTGAAAATGACATTGATTTTGTGTGTTTGGTGCCACATTCGATGCACTCCTCTTGATGTGGCTTTTTTTCGCCCAATGAAGACAGGCTGGCAGGAAATACTGACTAATTTGAAGATGCAAAATGCTAAGTTGGCAACTGTTCTAAACGATACATTCACTTGTCACCTGTTACAAAAGGTCTCAATAAAATGGATCAAGCCCAACCAAAACAAACTCTCCTTAGAAAGACATAAGTTCCGGCATTAAAAGGAATATGTGAGTGGATTTTGTGCTACAGGCATTCATCCTTTTAATAAATAAAAAGTCCTTGACCGCATTCCAAAAGAAGATATTAGTGAACAGGAAATTGAAAGTACTTTGACTAATTTTTTGAAGGAATTAAGATACGGAAATTGAAGTACTTTGACTAATCTTTTGAAGGAATCAAGGGCTCTTCCAGCCAACCTAAAAGAAAAAGATAGATGTAGCTCCTAGAAAGAGTACTCCTACCCAAGAGGAAACGTCCCAATCTGCAGATCAGCAAAGCCAGAGAAATGAACAAAGTGACACTGCAGCATTTGATCATTAAGAAATGGAAACTCGAGTATCGGTTGAATCTTTTACATCTCAAGCCGAAGCTCCAGGCGTAGACAAGAAATTCCATATAGACAACTAAATAAAAGTGACTCTGATGGCTATGTGGTACATTGTAAAGATGAGAAGACAGAGTGCAGTTTAGGAAGATTTTGAGACGTGACTCGTCTTTATGAGACGTGACAAAAAGATCTTCAAATATGTTTGCCAAATTACTAAAGTGGAACCTTTACTTGTAAAAGGGTTCAAGTCAGCTGGAACTAAAAAACTATTTAAGAGAATTAAAAATGATATTTCTGAATTACACCGATATTGTATCTTTTTTGCCAAAGCCTGTTGAACAAAGTGATATCGTTATTTTTCCATTTGATGTTAATATTCAAGAATTGTAGATATAAAATGACTACTGATATTGTTTCCTAATGAAAATTTTAGATCTCAAGAAAAGTGTATTATTGTTTTATCTTTCTAAAGGATGTAATCGTTTTGTAAGTGAAACAGTAGTTATAAAGTTGATTTTTGCAAAAGTATTTAGTCTTGTCTCTATCAATGTCACTCTAAAATACTTCAAAATGCAATATTTTTTGTTGCACTTGTAATATCCTTTTTTGTTTTGATTTCCTTAAAAAATAGGGGGTATCAAAGTAACCGCACTTACAGTACAACATTGATCAGCTACATTTAATTTTTTTCTTGGGCCATTTTCCATTGAAATAAATTCAAATTTATTATATCAATTCTTTAATAAAAACAGATATTCCCATTTTTTTTCGTTAACGCTACGTTTATATTTTAAGGTATAAAAACAATTGAATTTCGAAATTGATCAATGACACCCCATTCCACGGTCCATTAAAATGCTAATCAATTAGGAGAATATAACATACTTAATTATTAATCAACAATATGATTAAACATGAGTAATATTACGTTAACATCCATAATTATCAGTCAGAAATAAAAAAAAATACGAAACAAGTTGTTGCAGCTATTAATTTTGATCTGACTGAATTTATGAGAGTGGAAGAAGCAGTACCTATATAGTAGTAAGTTATAACAATAGAGGAGATGGAGAGACAAAATCTGACTAAATCCTACAAGTACATAAGTTACCAACAAGCATTGAAACCGAAAGAGTATTTTCTGCTGAAAGACATTTTTGTAACAGATTACAATGCTTTCTGTCCGATCAGTTGCTTAGTCCCTTATTATTTTAATATCACACTAATTGTAAGACGAAGGTCTAGCAAAAAGGAGATTGGATTTTGGCTTGTTCTATAATTTTCAAACTTTATTTATCTCAAACTTTATTGTTTCAAAACGTTGAGATGTGTCAAAATGACTTAATATTTTATTTCATTAATTTTTCAAGAGACTTGTTATATTTGGCATTAAAAATGCTTGCATATGTGTAATCTAAAAATTAAACAACATAAAAGAACTTTTTGCTCTATAATGACAAGGTAATTTATATACCATAAAAAGCAAACAAATTGGCTTTCTACAATTTACTGAAAAGTAATAAAAAAATTTCAACAAAAATAATATATTTTACAAATGTTATAAATCTGTCTCGCATCATCTTTTTGATAGATAATTCAACTTGTCATATGTATTTATTATATATTGCAAAATAAATAGTTTTTAATTCAAATAAACATCATACGCACTTTACAATGTCCTCAGTTATTATGATATAACTTCTATGATGTCAGGTTAATTAAATCTGTCTTAGTTACACCGGAAATCCAATTTTGTTATTGCTTTATTTGGTTTGACAAAATTCTGTCTTAAACAGTTTTAATGTTTATTTGCATTAGAAACAAGTAATGTTTTTTCAGGTTTTATTTGCTTGTTTTTTTTTAATACTTACTATAGTGTGTAATATATATGTATATCAGCGATAGGGGTAAAGCATTTACCACTCATCGCTTCGAGATATTTTGCAGAGAAAATGGTATCAAACACATGTTAAACGCAATAGCCACTCTAAGAGCTAATGGACAATGTGAATGGCTTAATCGTGTCGTAGTAAGCTCGTTGACCGAGATCTGCGCAGATGAACCGGAAGATCAACCTTACCTTTAGACCTTAGTCTCAAAAAGGTACAAAGCGTGATTAACTATTCGGTCAATCGAACGATACGGCATAGCCCAGTAACAGTTGTGTTATGTTTTTTTCTTATTTCGGCCAAGTCTACTTCATCTAGGCTAACCTGTATTCCTTCTAGTAAATCAGCGTCAGTTTGGTTCCTTAGTATCTATATACTAAGGAACCAAACTGACGCTGCTTTACTAGAAGGAATACAGGTTAGCCTAGATGAAGTAGACTTGGCCGAAATACGAAAAGAAGCTAAAAGGGCTACGGAGAGAACAGAGAGTACAAAAGGTGCATTTTGATGCTAAACAATGAAAGCAGTGTACAGAGTAGGCGACGTAGTGATGGTGGCCTCCAATCCTGCAGCTACTAGCCAAAGTAGGAAAATGTTGGCTAAATCAAAGGGGCCATTTATGTTGTTATGAGTTGAAGGGTGAGTCTACATTATATGTTTCAATTAATTGTTTCAGATTGAGGCTAGTATCAGTTCTGATTAATGACTATAAGCCAATTGGCAGTCGCTCAGGATTAATAGCTTTAATATTTTATGTGAATTGTGATGTTGTGATTTCTCTGGTTATATAAAAAATGGACAATAATTTTACTAAAATGGTTATAGATGAGAAAGCAGAGGTAATTTCATGACAATTATTATTCAAAATTTAGAATTCCAAGTTGAGTGTATGTGGTAATGAACTCAGGAATTGAAAACAATCCAATTTTGGAAATCTTAGTCTATATTGTACTTTTTTTTAATGAGTTACATTTTCAACCTTCTTCATAATGGAATCGTATTAACTTTCTTGTAAAAATATTTTCTTTCATATAGAAAATAAATAAAGTTAATATGAAATAAATTATTAAAATTACAAAAATTTAGAAATAAATATAATTTGATAAATAAGTTTTTCATATTAAAATTCATGATTTAATTATTCAATTTGTGTTCAAATTGTACAGTCGTTCACCTATTTTTTAACCCACATAGGGTTAAAAAATAGGTGAACGACTGTACAAGTAAAGTAACAATTTATATTCAAACAAAAAAAGTAAAATAACAATTCTATTCAAAGAAAATCAGGTCTTCCATATATTTAATAAAATTCTTTCAATGAGCGACTATTAATTTCCTATTTCGGATAGTGGACAATAACGATAAACGATAACGTCGGATAGTGGATAATACAAGAACAGTAAAAATACTCAATGCAACTAGGTCGCCTTAAAAGTTAGTACAATATTTTCCGTGCGCGACCATTGTTTTAATTTGCTGTAATAGCTTAAAACTAATTGAAAAATTTATAAAATGGAAGATAGATGGTGGACTTCGAGAGCTTTTAGGCTAATACCAATAACTGTTTTTTAGCCAAAAGCCAAAAACCAATTTAAACAAAATTACAACATTTGGCAGCATACATAACTCATATTAGAAAATAAGTTACTTTTTAAGTTTTGGTAATTTTACATATATTTTTGATATTTAGATTTGTTGATTATGTTAGAAACTGTCAAGGTACAGTATTGAGCTTGAATGGAATAAGCAAAACAAAAATGATTACAATCTACTTTGTGTGCAAGTTATAATATCAAAATGATATAAATTAAAAAAAAACATGATGTAGTGTTCGTCACGGCGAGTTCGACGGTTACACTTAATGTATTGTGATTCTTTGCAGTTAATTCTGGTGATAAGCCCATAATCTTTATTTTTTCTAAATTGGCTGTTTAAGAATAGATGAACAATTTTTTAAAGACATATAAGACTTTCTTTCAATGCAGTTTGATAATGTACAAAAACAATCGCCTTACAATTATTTTCAATTCTTTCTGTGAGTGCTATGAACATCCAATTTGTAATTATGTAAAACCTTATGAAATGCGAGAGGCATTTCATTTTTTTATTAAGTTGTTGTATGTTTGCAGAGTATTTTATAAAAAAATAGAAATTATTTAACCACTACATGGCAGTGGAGTTTTAAAAAAAAGAAAAGGTACCTTTTGGAAACATATTTATTTTCTACAGTGACATAAAATTACTACGAAGAAACTTAAAACAATAAATGTATAAATAAATAAAAATAATAATTTTATTTAATTAACCATTATCAAATTTTGTTCTTAAAATATTCAATATTATAACTTATATTTAAAAATGAAACACACACTTCTACATTTTACACTATGTCTTCTCTTAAAGGCTATTATTACCAAAGGTTTAAAAGATATTAAAATAAAACTCTAGGTAATATTAAATTCTGTCATTTCTTAATGTTGGTAAAACAATAATAGATAAAATTTTTATCTAAGTCAGTCAATCTGAATGAAGTAGGGAAAAAAAATTACGCACAATTTTGGTTTCGTCAGTCATTAAGTAGTACGAGTGAAATAGCAAAAACACAGTGGATTGAATCATGAGATATAAGACCATTTAAAAATTTAAAATGGTTCATAACCATTGGCTAGTTTCTCGTTAGAACTATTATGTTCAGAATATGAATGAACAAATTAACAATGTCCAAATAAAGGTTCAAGGCGGCAAAAATGTACTCTTCTGGCGATATTGAATATTTGTGTTTTCCACCCATCATCATTTGAGTATCATAAACAATATAGAATGAAAATAGAATGACAGCTGCACAGGAGTAGACGAGCCTCACTATGCCGCCTCGCCAAAATATGGTAAGGATGCCAAATAAGAGGAGCACGACACTTGCTGCGACAAGTATTCCTCCCATTGTTGTGAAGTCCCATTTTGTTTGAAAAGCAAATATGGTTAAAGCAATGACTACCGCTGCAGTGATGCCAACTGCTAATAAAACCTGAAAAGAATTAAGGATTATGCAAAAATTATCTTTTAAAATGTGTTCTTAAAACAAGGTGACTGTGATTATGTGTGAATTTCTTGTCCAAGAAATTTAACATCACTGAATTAATTTAATTCATTAGATATGATAGTAATATAATGATTGATAATTGTTCACTAAACTTACCATAAAATATAACTTTTTGAACACAGTTCAGTTTTCATTAAGTGAGCAATTTATTGGCTGAGTGCGTGACACCAGCGCTGTCTAGCGTAAGCAGCTTTATAGGCGCTTCAATTTTATTAGTACGCTTCAAATTAACGGTTCTGGTAAATGTTTACGTGAATTATATAAATAACGTACTTTACGTTAATAAATGTTTTTGTAACGAATAATATCAAGATTTTGGTTGTCTGTACCCAGAATATGTAATATCTTTTTGTTTTCAGCTCAATGAAATGAGTAAAATAATATGTATTAGCCATATTAAAACATTTCAACAACAGGCTAGAAGGAATGAATTTTATACCAGCTATCTATTTATTTTTTTTATCTAATTTCCAATTTAGCATTGGAAATTTGTAAAATTAGAATTTGTTATTTCTTGAAGTGTTTT
This sequence comes from Druceiella hillmani, assembly GCA_039881145.1. Lineage (NCBI taxonomy): Eukaryota > Metazoa > Arthropoda > Insecta > Lepidoptera > Hepialidae > Druceiella > Druceiella hillmani. Next base: position 9,718,178 of record JAYKKI010000015.1, on the reverse strand, counting down.
TACAATTTAATACAAAATAACTATCATATTATATTTAGAAAATTTGTTTTTAATGCATAAAAAGTTAGGTATCAGTTCAGTACATCAAAAATGATTTTTTCAAAGGATACACCTATTTCAAAGGATACACCTATTTCAAAGGATACACCTATATAAAAAATGACATATTTAAAAAATACAACCAAGTATTGCAAAAATGTATTTACAATAAACTTCTATTATAAATTTAAAGTGAAAATAGTGAAAAATAGTTCAGCAATAACAAAATAAAGACTTTACATACAAAAGTCTTTATTTAGTTATTGCCAAAGTATTTTTCACAATTGTCACTTTAAATTTATAATTATGTACTACACACTCCACACACATTTGAACAGAAATGTTGATAATAAAAATGTACAAAGTATTAAAAGTGTACATAATTGTGACGTTTAAATATTTAGTTTATGATAGATAAATTTTTTATTAATTTTAAATTTCTCGTTTTTTTTTTGAGTTGATAAAAAGTGAAATTTTCATTGTTGCTTAAATGCATTTGTTCGTAATTATTCATTTATAATTTAAAAAATTATAAACTAAAGATTTAATAATATATTTTTAAGATTGGTAGAATCAAATGTTTCATCACCATTAATAAAATCACCATTACCAATCACCATCACCATAATAAATCATCACCATTCATGTTTATATGTTTGTGAAATAGTAGTATCTAATTATAAATAGAGAAAAAAATTTGCCATATAAAAAAGAAAAGAATATTATGAGTATTTTTTATCCCATCAATTTTTCAAAATAAAATAATTGCGATCGAGATCTATTTTTTAAAATACATTTTTATGTATATTTTTTCGTTAAAACATAAGTGAAATTCGCATTTTTGTAAACTGCATTGGTTCCAAAAGTAAAAATGACCATACACGTAGGTAAATGACATTATCTATGACAATATTTAAAAGGCGTCCTTAGATATTTCCATTTCTGCTACAGCGAGCGCTGCGGCCAATTTTATTACCCCCACTCTGTAGTCGCACCCAGCCAAATTGTATAATTCTTGTGTGTACTTCACTAAGATACTTGTTATTGATATTCAATTAGAGTTTAATTTTATTAAGTATTTTATGAGCACTTTATGCTAACAATTATTTTTGAATCTACATGAGATTATTACTAAAGGACAATACATCAAACGTAATAAGTTCTTTAAGAATGTGCTATAAGACATTATTATAAAATAGTACTTTACTTTCTGCCTGACTTAAGTGAGCATCTCTTCTTTTTGATTATGGCGAATAATTCAGATACTTAAGATAAGAAAAGGCATAGATTCATCTATTTAAACTTTAATCAGTACTATTCTTTTTGTTATTTATAAATAACTAACTTGCTTGAAGTCAATTAACAAGTGTTTTTTATTACAAGTGATGATAAAATTCGAACAGTATGCCTATATGAATAACATTATTGTGCTACAAATATGTGAAATGAAAAATATTTTTGTTCATTACTAGAATGAAATGTAACTTACCTCCGTTGCCTCAACAGTCGCAGCAGTGACACCAAGCATATAGCCCATCGCTAGTGTAAATATGGAGAGGAATATAAAATTCATTGGTGACTTTCGCCTCACTTCTGTACAACAAGCCAAGGCAATCATTGTAACAAAAACAACGGCGATAGCAACCCATCTGAAAAAAGAAATAATAATGTGTGGTGTGATGAGTAACTCCATAATACTTTTCAAAAGTTATTTATTTATTTTGATTATTATCCAATTCGCTATTGCTATAAGTGCAATTAATATACACTGGGTAAGAAGATAAGTTTATTAAACATACTGGTAGTCTATTTGTATAGCCTTAAAAATTGAAAAGAAATTTCAACGAAACAGTTCCTCATTTTAGTTATTACTTTTCGTTTAACCCAGTTTTAGGATTCCATACCTAAAGGGTTGGAATCAAAGTCTACTGTTATGGCAATACTGTTTTTCAGTCCACATGTTTGTCTGCTATATTCTGTCTGTCTGAGAGCTTTTTGCTTCTAATGGATTAAGTTATAAGCTTAAATTCAACTTATGTATAATTTTATTTACAGGGCGGGGTGGGAAGTTGTTTGGACTAACATTTATTTCTACTATACTATGGTTTGTATGGTATCGTTCTTAGAGAAAAATACAAACCTAGTTTTAAATCTTTTTTTCGTTGAAAGATGATTATGCTGCCTGTTTTAGAGTTACTTTATTGCTAAGTCCATCTCTATACTTTTGGTCTTTGTTACAACTACCTCCCATTTAAGTAATAAATACTAAAATTATATTCAGCTACAATAGTCTGTATGTTATAAATAATACAAACTTAATTTTTCCCCATTTTTTAGTTTTTGCAATCTTTTATAACATTACTTCAAAATATAGTATAATCTTGAATATATTTGGTGTTAATTTTATAAAAATTCATTATTATCAAAGATCTTAGCTAACAGCCCACCTGAAGATGTTGTAATACAACGAAACCTAGGTCGTAGTAAAGACCTTAAAGAAAGTAGAAGTAATTCTACATCACGTAGTTTAATTTAATTGTGAATTGTATAATCTTGTAGCCACACCATGTATTTCTCTTTAAAAATATATATTTATTTATTTATTTCAAACTATAATATATACATTAAAAACATACCTATGGTGACTTATTGATAAATACGAAAATTTTGTAATATGCAAAGACATTCATGACCTATTCTACTGTCACATTTATAAATTAAAATTTTAATAAAAAGGAAAAAAATACATTACAAAAAATAAATAGGTAGCAGACTAAATATAAAAAAATAAAAGAAAAAAATTATTTATTACAAATCTTGACATGTCATGGTTAGGAACAAGCAGATGGGAACAAAATGGGATTAAGGAAGTGAAGTTTAAGGGATTGTGAGAGGAAGGACTTTTTCAGATAGCCCTTAAAAATATTTATAGAGGTCGAGTTCCTAATATCCAGATCTAGTCAATTCCAAAATTTTACAGCTTGCACAGCGAAAGATTTTTCATTAAAGGTTCTGTGTTTGGGAAAAACGAGACTGAAATGGTTTTCAGATCACGGCCCTATATTGTGTGTAGACAAGTAATTAAATCTGCTTCTAAGATATGTTGAATAATTTGGATTGTTCAAAATATTATAAAGAAGTATAAGAATGCATACATTGCACCGATTACGGACTTCCGAAACTATGAAGGTGACCTAATTTTTTAAGATAATTCTCAGTAAGGTCAGGGTAGCATACATATTCGCAGTCAGGCAGTGGCAGTAAGAATGTGCTAGCTAAGATTTTGTTCAACCAATAGATCCCAGTCTTAGTTAATAGCCTAATTTTAGAAAATAGTCTTTTGGTACCAAATATGAAGGCTTAGGGCTTAATTGGATTAAACAGTCAAAGGCCCTGACTAAAATTAAAGAATAGACGCAGAATGCTCCAGTCTAGATTATGGATATATTTTGAGGCCTGGTATTAGGCCTTCGAGTAATCTGTGTAAATTTGTGTTTGGGCCTGATATAAGTCCCTCAGGCCGTCTACCGGTTAACCAATTATAATTACAAATAGAAGTGTTCATATCTATGTTATTTAGATTCATTTTGGTACAATATGTACAATATATTTAAGTAACATAGCTGTGGATATTTCAGTGTAACTAGTTTAGTACTAAATGATAGGAAATAACAAATTTTTTGAATGAAGACTATTTTATAAATATAATTTTTTGTCAACATTTCTTTTCATGTTTTGTCGCATATCAAGATAATAATTTCCAAAATATTCTTAAAATAAAATTAATTTAAGGAGGGATTTGATAGTTATATAAATTGTGACATTAAATTTATGCTATTTCACTCAGTAATTATAACTTTAAGTAAACTGGTTTTTATTTTTTAAATAAATCGTGAGCTACAAAGTAGTCCTCCTTGTCTATGGGGAGTTTCAAGTCTAATTGATAATACTGTAAACTTGTGTACCTGCAATTAGAGATGTGACACTACTAAATTTGTATAAATATTTATTTTTCTATTAATAAATACACTGAAATTGCTTGTGATTATTAATATTGGACACTTAAATTTGTTAAATAAGACCAATATAAACTAATACTTATATTCCTTCAAATGGAAAGCATTCATGTCAAGCATTGACCTAGCGTTTGTCCTAGTATTGAAGTTGGTTAAAAAAAATAACAGTGTCTACCAAAATTAAAATTTAATAAAATCAAGCAATTTGGAAATTAAATATTGCCATAATTTTAGTTTGTGTCTATAAATCAAAGGAAAATAAACTAATTTGTACTTTGATTTTGTATTTAATATTCAATTTGCAGTATCACTAAGTGCATTGTCTGCATGATTGTGATTATGCTGTAGTCAATTTTATATTCATTGGCTGAAGATAAAGACTTTAACCAGATTGTCCAAAAAAAGAGAACAATAAAAATAATAAACTCTTTAGAAAATTAAACAAATTTTCTTTTCAAAAATATCTAATTTATATGCATATTCATCTACTCACAACATGGCAGGATTATTCCTCACAAAATGATTTGTTGGCTGATGGAACATGAACAATGCCATTACACCAATTGTTGCTCCCAGTTGGATTACTAAGATGCCGTACACCTGAAATAAATTTAGATTGTTTCAAATTGCATAGACAAGACATCGTAAAAATGAACATTAATAAAAATATATAATTTTCCCCATAAACTACAAGGTCGTAATACATTTTTGATGCAAGGTGTAAAAACAATATGGAAGACTCCACAATATTTTCACATTCTGTATTGTGAGTTTTCATTTCGTGGTTAAGAATTTATCAAACTCGCAAATTCAAATTTATATTATATAAATAGTGGCTAGCCATGTTTTAATCAGAATGGTAACTAAATTTTAATAAATCATAATTATTTTCAGAGTTTACTTGACATATCTATACATTTAAATAAAATTGAAGTGCCTGTTCGTGACTTTCAAATAAATCCTTGCTTTAAGGCTGAATTCCTTACAGGATATTAGAACATAAAAAATTCTGTGTAGATTTAATGTCTGTCTGTCTGTCTCTTTGTCCGGGATAAACACAGAAACTGTTTAATTGTGTAGCAAAGTATGTTATATATTTTTATTGTGGATGCAACGTAGCACAATTTGCACTTTGTTCAATTTCAATATATCAAAAGGTATCAAGAAAATATAAAAAATGTGTGTCTGTTTGTAAGGAATAAATTCAGAAACCGTTAGTTTTGTAGCAAAGTGTTCACATCTTTATATTATGGATGCAACGTAGCATAATTTGCGCTTTGTTCAATTGCTATATTTCAAGAGGTATCTAGAAAATCAAAAAAAGTCTGTCCGAAATAAACTCAGAAACTTTTAATTGTGTAGCAAAATGTGTTATATCTTTATATTGTGGATGCAATGTAGCACAATATGTACTTGGTTCGATTTCAATATCGCAAAATATATCTAAAAAATTAAAACAATGCATGTTTGTTTCTCAGGAATAAACTCTAACGTTAATTATGTATAATAATAAAACTAAAACTTTAATTATGTAGCAAAGTGTATATATTTGTATTATGGATGCAATGTAGCACATTATATGTTACGATTTTAACCCAGTTTTTTAGGAACCATTTGAAATAAAATAAAGTGCATGTTGTACTTATTGGTAGTCTTTTTACTGATTGAACCTACACCAATACAATTATTGGTGTAGGTTCAATCATTTCCGAGATTAGGATAAACAGAAAAAATTCTAAAATAAACTTTGAATACACAAGGATCGTGTAAAAAAGAAAATGACCTTTGTAGGTATTTTTTTTAGTAGAACTGGCACCACAAATTTATTTCTATGTATAGACGTATATACATATCACATAGAGGTATAGATGTATCTAAGAAATTAAATTATAAATCAAGTTTAATAGTCTAAATTGAATCAATTCACATTGATCAAATTTAGTAAATATTTTTTTGTGGATCTTATTTTTTTTTATGCAATTATAACCTTTTGGTAATTGTAAATTTTTAAAGAAAATAAAAATAGCCGAAGAAAACAAATGTTAGAAAATGGCAATAGAATTAGACAAAAATTATGTTTTTTGTTTTTTCTTTTAAATCTATCACCCTTTTCTTTTAAGTTTATTAGCCAATAGCATATGGCTACGAATGAAGCAACAAGGTGATACTCTTTTTAATGAATAGTACCAATTTAAAAGTGTTTTTATACAGGTCCATGATTTTGTAATTAAGTGTTTATGAATTTAAAGTTTCAAAGGTGACACTGACTTGTTAAAATGATGAAACTAAAATAATTATATTTATCGAGTTGAAAATTCTTTCCCCTGTTGCATTCTTTCAATTTCATGTAACTGACAGAACGATGTATACTTTGATTTTTTAAAAATTCAATATTCAAAAACTCACCTTTCGAATAAAGGCTTTACGTATGCTCTGGTCGGTGAAGTCAAAACCAGGAACGTCATTGTCATCGCCAAGTTCATAATTTTGTTGTGGTGCACCTTGTTGAGCCTAAAAGCATTATTTTGACGTTTAAATCAGATAATTATAATATAAAATTTTGCAATTAAAGTTTTTAATGAAGTTCTGATTTTATTAGTTACAAATTTTGTATTATTGGCGTAATATCATATTAACTAATAAAATAACAAATTAATTTTATCTTTTAATGTGGGTTTGAGTAAAAACTATTTGAGGGTCACGTTCTAAATATATGCTACTATGTAATGTGAATATGAAACAAAATTTTTGATAAAATTGAAATAATATCCTACTTAGATTTTATTACAGTTTGGTATAAATGTAAAAAAGTCTAAACAATTTTTGATTTTGGTTAAATAAGAAAATTATTAATTATTTATTACAGTGTTTAATTTTTTAAATTTTGTTTTACTAAATTATCTTTTTAAATTATTTTTTAATATTTTCTCCTGCTGCTTTCAGGCGACCATGTCTTTTTCCTTTGTGTAAAGTTACACAGCTGAATGTAAACCACATTTTATTTTTACAAAATTATTTTGATCTTGCTGCTTGAGTATGGAAATTTTAGTAATTGTTTTTATATAATGAAACGAATACAACCAACGAAAACGTAAATAAAAAAAAGAGAAGCAAGCATGGGCAATTTGCTAGGAATGTGCTTTATACAAATTGTAAATATTTGATTTCCATTGAGACTTTTAAGTTTTTCAATGGAGATGGTGCGACATTAAAAATAAATGATTATAGCCATGGACTTTCAATAAATATATTTGTTTTAAAAATGGCATAATATATAACATTCAACTTTCATAATTATTTTTAACTTATTCCTTGGTTTATATATTCCATCATTCATAATAATATAATACATATAACACTATGATATAGGTACTAAACTTGCTTGTAATTATGTATACTGCGGGTATTACAGTGTATTGATTATTTAAGATAAGATAAATTTGATGGATATATATTGAAATAAGGATTTATATATGACCCGAGTTAGCAGTTTATGTTAGATATATTCAAGTTTTTGATATTTGGTCATGATTATCGAATCGTTTATACAGTAGCATGTTTGTATTGTAAATTTATTTTATACAGATTTTTAAATAGTACATGCGAGAAAATGATTTTATCAATCTCAAAATGAAAAAAAAACTAAATGAATGTTTAAAAGTTAGATGACAGAAATATTAAATAGGATTGAGTCACAATAGCAAAACATGGTTGGTGAACTCAACACCATTTTTTACTGGATTCAGCAAGATTGCTGTGAGCATACTAATGATGTTCTGAGCTTTAATGGATTTGATATTTCTGTTTATATTATTTTTATGTCTTGGATTAACCAAGACATAAAAATAATGACCAAGTGTCGTGTATACTACATGCAATGAACATTAATAATTCAAATATATATATATATATTTTTATCACAATGCAAGTGGAAGATAAAATAATGCAAACTAACAACAACTTAGGAAAACATTTAATATTCACTTAAAATGAATACTCTCATGAAATCAGATTGTCTTCATGCTTTGCACATTTCATGTCATTGGATATACATAATGTAATTTTATACTTTTAAAAAAATAAAAATTTACGTCCAGTCTCAAAAGTTACATGTCCCATATTGTGTGCTATAGTAAGTTGATATGTTGTTGTTTCATTAATATTGTTGTTATATTAATCAAAAATTGTTTTCATAACTTGTTGTCACAAACGTAGTAACCAATATGACACTGATCTGATTTTAATGTAAGATAATGTACATTTTTTCACTACGAGGCCCAAAATTTTTCACCTTGCCCTCGTAAACTTGTTTAAATATAACATGCGAAAAGTTCTAATAATATAAGAAATTTGCTGCATAATGAACTCAAAATTTTGAGTTCATTTATTTTTGCGAATTTGTAAGACAAAAATGAGTTTGTGAAGATTTTTATTAAGTAAAGATTAAAAAATAAAGTAAAAAAATGGAGAAGTGTGTCGAAATTTATAATTTATTACAATTAAAATCTAACAAAATAAAACTTTTTATTACAAATTTGTATGATTCTAGTATATTTGTAATTGACAATCATAGATGCTGCTGTCTACATCACTAAAATCGTATACAAAATAATATTTCTTTTATTTCAAAATACGTTGATTTCACTTAAAAACAATTATTAAAGTCCCTTTCACAGGTTTAATTATTTTAAAATTGTAATTAAAATAGTAAATATACATGTATATTATACCCAATATATATTTTAATAACTGCAATTCCTAATAAGGTATTTGTTAAATGTATATAAAAATGAAAATGATAAAACCACACTTATTTGCTTTATATTTGCAGAAGACAAATTTTATTATAACATAGTTGTTTAATTGCTATGATTGATTTCAATACGTAATGATCTTAGACCTGCATCTTATTGTATGACAAATCTACAATATCTTAATATACCACAATTAAATCGTGTTATAAGGAGGGTCTGAAGCAATGTTAACAAAAGATTACTTAAAATTTTATAACTTAAGATTTTTTTCCTATGAATATAGTCTTTGAGATAAAATGCATCTTGTATATACTACAAAACTAATTATTTAAATAAACTTTAACATGCCTTGCAGGGGTTTATAAGACAAAATTAACTGATATTAACCGTTTGAGTGCCGACGAGTGCCATAGTGCTCATGTACGTAATAACTAAATTTGCCACGAGCGCGATGGTGCTCGCGAAATCAGTTGCTGTTTAGTGCGTGGTAGGGGAGGTTGCTCGCACGCATCACTAATTTTTTATCTTTCTACGTGTTACATAAAGTTCAAATTATAATATTATTAGTAATTACAATATAAAAAGGCTCCAGGAAAAGAAAATATTTCACCAATAATGTCAGAATACGAAAATAATTCGAGTGAAAATGATCGTTTTTCAAGTTGTGAAGAAAGTGGTAGTGGGAGTGACATTGTGGTGTGCTCTCAATTTGGCGTAATGCAAATTTTGAGTGATAGTGATAATAGTGACGATAACAATTATTTTGCTGATATGGAGGATGTACCGGACTGCAAAAATATGATGTGATCTTGATTTCAGTTTTTGTTATAATTTTTGTTAACAATATATATTTCCATAATTTTCTTGGTATTTTATTATCCTTCTGCAAGTTTTTATTAAGAAAACACCGAAAAAAATTATTAAAATTGGATAATTTTTGGAAGAGATACAGTCTTTTTTCGAGACAAGGGTAAATGACATCAAAAACAAAAGATTTCTTTGGCATTTTTAAGTATATATGAGGAAAAAGCCATGGCACTAAAACGGTTAAAACAATTTTAGAAAGAAAAAAGCCCACTAGTATTTCCATAAAGCCCAGTAGAAATACATAAACACATAAACGGGAAAATATAAAATCAATTACTTTTAAATTTTCCTTTCGTCCATTGATTTAATTAAACATGACTTCTGACAATATTTGTTGCTAAGCATAATATTAGAACAATGACCGATCGCAAAAGCAATATAGCATGCAAAAAAAATTAAATTAATGTCCCAGAACGGTTTTCATAATAATACAATAATAAAAATAACCCTCTCTTACAAGTCCATTATTGCACAATTAAGCAATTCCAGGATTCCACGTTAGTTTTAATTAGTTGTTTTTTTTTTACTTACGGGTAAAAGAGGTTCTACTTGTACCTGCGGCTGGGCATATCCCACTTGGTAACCAGGGTATTGCTGGTAGCTTTGTGGTTGCGGATGTGGGTAGCCTGATTGTGGTTGAGGATAGCCTTGTTGGGGTTGTGGATAACCTTGTTGGGGTTGTGGATAACCTTGTTGGGGTTGTGGATAACCTGGTTGTGGTTGGGAATAATCGGGTTGCGGATGTGGGTAGGCAGATGATGATTGAGAGGTAACCCAACCGGGTTGGCGGTTTGGGTCTGCAAATAAAATTCCAGGTAGTATTAAAAGAAAATAAGAAAACGTATTTCATTCATCATAAGAAAAGTTTGTACTCTTTGCTCCCATTCATTAAACTATGTATTACTTTAATTTTTTGTTTACAAAAATTTACAAAATATCAAATTTTGTGTAAAAGAAGTAAATTATATACATTTATTTTTTTTGTAACTTGTTTTTATTATGATGAAACATATTTTGAGGCTACTATTAATATCAATGTCGAGTGAAAGTGTACAAACAAATACTAGGTATTCTCATATATACTCATATATAAACAAATATTATCATTCTTAAATATAAACAAATATTAGTATTATAACTCACCTTGCATCCTGCTTAGTTACTGTGTCCTAATGAAATACCTTTGCAGTATAAATTCTCAAGGTCTGAAATGTTAACAATTACAATTTTCAATTTGAAAGAAATTTCATTTCGACTACAATTGTTTAGACAGCCAAGATGAAACATCATATTATTTTTATGGATAAAGCATTACTCACTAAATACTTTCATTGTCGTAAAATGTTTTGTCTATACTCTAAGGTCCTTACGACTTTTGAAATTATTTTGTTATCTATGATAGATATATCTGCTAATATTACCCATTGTTACTATTAACAATCCATTATTTTTTTATTTGTTTTTAGGAATTTATTCATGCAACTTTTAGCTTCATGACAATGTATTGAGCAACCTAATAAAATATCTCTGAACATGTAATATACCAAGGTAAATTTTGATAAAATGAAAATAATATTTTAACTAATATAAGTGTACAGGCCATAAAGACATTATCAATTGTGAGTGGGACTTGTATTGAAAATTATTACAGAGGGTTGGGAGTGTTATGGACAATTGCAAGAGGATATTAGAACATGTATTTGACTAATTGTTTTCTTTCATAAATCATAATTTCAAGACAAAATCTGATGGGGGAGTGAAACAATTTTTTACAAATCTAAAAATTTAACACTTGGACAAGGACTTATAATTTTTACTAATACTCATTGTGGTCAATGAGAGAGAATAAGACACGAAGACTACTACCACATTTTCACTATTAGTTTTTAATTAATCTATATTTTCTTGACATTTTCTTAAAAAAGCAAATTTACAGGTAGTCAAGTAACCTATTGTCACTTGTATGTAGAGTAGTCAAGTAACCTATTGTCACTTGTATGTAAAATAGCCAACTAACCTATTGTCACTTGTATGTAGTTAAGTAATCTATTGTTACAATTTGACTGCTGGGTCCTCAATACGACTGAGTAATATTTGAAAGTAATACAGAGTGAAGTGTAACTCTCTTATGCTATGTCCATGAATTTATAGCTATTTATTTATGATAGATTCAAAGTTGTGGGTTGACAGGTATTGAAATCTATATCGGAGATATGAAAGTGTAAAGCGATTATTAAGGGTATTGTATAAAAACAAACAATTGAGCTTGCATCCGTCACAAATCGTTAACCCTTTAAGCCATGATCGGTGCTCAGATACATGGTAAAATTTTTTAATGTATTGAATATGCAGATTTTAAAGTTAATATAATTATTACAAATAAGAAATTACAAAATTATAAATATTAGGTACATTGATTACGTGTTATAATAAAAACATAAATAGCATATTCAAATTTGAAAATGGAAAAATTAAACTACTTTTCTCCAAGATGACATTCTTTTTTATTACGACCGAGTTTGCTTCATTTCGCTGTACAATTATATGATACAATTGATATCATGCAAATTATGGGAGCACCATTCTTGTACTAAATTTGATTAAGCTAAATTCATTTTTTTTCAAGTAAAATAATTATGGAATGAGAGGTATTAGAGTATTCATAATTACATCAAATTCTCCCTAATTTACACTAAAGTGTAATGTGCAGATTATAATTTGGAATATTCATATAACGCTTAGATATTAATGAAACGTAAAACTTGTAATAAAATTATTCTAGTATGTGATTGAAAATGACAAGTATAGACAAGTATAACTCTGTATTATGCTACATAAATGCGCAACACAAATATAGATATGTCTAACTCCGCATTATGCTTTAAAATGGTAACATATTAATAATAGTTAATAGTTTGCATTTTACAATTGTAAGTCACTCATGGCTTCTTGTTTATTTCCTTTTTTCCGAAAATTTGGGACGTAAATACTTTATTAACCACATAACAATATAAATTGAAGAATGATTATATTTGAAATTGTGTGTTTACTATTTAAATAGCAATAGCACATTAATATTAGATACAAAATATAAATGGCATACCAAAATTTATTTTGATGTTAATATTTAAGTATTTGTTCGCTACATCTAGCTTACAGTAAAACCAATACTGTGAAACATACTTGCATATTGGATCAAATACAATAGATGGCCTGGTTGTGTATCATAACTCACTTAACATACATTGTCAACTCGCTAAAGATGTGTGTTATTGCACAAACACTAAAAACTTTAGTGAATTACTCGTATCTACAATAAACATTTCGCCAACAACCAGTTTAATTCATTTTGTTAATTGAATTTTAATTATTAAATTTCATTATGCACTTCAATATTAATATTTTACACGATTTTGTTTCGTATCCTAGTATTTAGATCAGATTTTTAACATTTACCACAGTCTATTTGTCGCGGTCTCTTTTATATGTATAATAAAAAAAATTGATTTTCAAAAATTTTAAAATTATCAATCACTTAGGTATCTCTTGTCTTGATAGCTTCTAGACATTTTTTTCCAAGTTATCAAGCCACAAAAAGTAAAACATTTTCACCCACATTTAACAGTTAATGCAAAATTTTTTATTTCAACTAATACCTATGCTATTTATTTCATTTCATAAAATTAAGTATTTAAATAACAACTTCACTTCAATAAACAAAAAAATATAATTATATGTTAAAATAATCTTTGTAGTGATTAGCAAGTTCTAATAAATGTAATAAAGAAATTAAGTTTAAAGCACATTTTCACTATTAGTTTTTAATTAATCTATATTTTCATGACATTTTCCCAAAAGTTAGAGTTTAAGGTAAAAATTAATAATGAAATAAAGTGCATAACAATAAATTTAGAAATGAATAAATACGAAAAATATAGAATTAATATAAAATTAAATAAATCAAAAGCAAAACAGCGATTGGGAAGGAATAAGGATGAATAATGAAAGGTATTTCTATTTGTCGATTATGATAGGTAATGTAATTTCAGATGACTTGAAAACATATAATATCTCAAGGACTTTATGATCCAAAACATAATTAAATTATATACAATATCTTAAGGAATTTATGATCCACAACATAATTAAATTATATACAATACCTTTACATATAATATCTTGAGGAATTTATGATCCAAAACATAATTAATTTAAAGCATGGGTAATATATTTAATTAAAATTCATATTATCAAGACTAGGGCATTTCTCAGTTGCAAGTTGGTGACTCATGAAATTTATAGATGAACTATATTGATTCATATCTTTTCTAGTTAATGCATATACAAATGTGTGTATATATATATATATATATATATATATGTATATATATATATATTGTATATATACATATATATATATATATATATATATATATATATATATATATATATATATATATATACACAAACATATCCAAAAGGTCGGAAATATATCAGATATACTTGGGTCAACAACTGTGTAAGCCGTTTTGGCCCTGACAACAGATTCGCCCCATCCAATATACAAACTTCAAAATAAAACCTCCTGCATTCTAATGCACTGAAGATTGAAAATCGTAATTAAGTAATAAATATATGTAACCAACACAAGAACTTGGCAATTAAACTGGTTGTCAAAAAATAGCATAATGTAAGCCGGATTTAATTAACAGAAAAATGAAAAAAACAGATAAACAAAAGTTTAGAATATAAGTAGCAGTGTTGAGTAGATACTTAGACCTAACTTAGTACTTAAATATTGATGGTAGTAAGTAATGTTAAGCACTCAATATCAGTAAATATATATATATATATATATCAGTATATATATATATATATATATATATATATGTATATGGAATATATTTTAGAATATAGTATGTAAAAGGTGATAAAGAAACATCTGTAATCAATGAATTACTAGAAAGTCAATGACAAAAAGAAAATTACTTTTTTGTCCTGAGAATATAGGTACAAATCCATACACTATATAAGAAACATAATTAATTTTAAATAATGAATGAGAATGTAACTACTCATTATATTTGAGTTCATACATAAATGTTATGTATGAACGGTTATGTACGGTATGGTATGATCTGGTTATTTATATATATTCTCTTATTCGATAAAAGATCGTAAATTTAAGAAATGGTAAAATAAACAGAAAATTGAGCAAATAAAAGTAAATAAATTCATACCTGTAATTATAACGTTAGTCCATAAACCTTACCGGGTGACTGTCTACAACATAATCATCGTACAAGCTATGACAAATTGGAGAGATAAGATAACGTTTACCTATTCTATTGATATGAATATTACTTCAGTATAGTCACAACATATATCATATACATATATAAGTTTTATCATTACAATTTTTACTATTTTTTGCTTAAATCATATTTCAGTCAATGTAGTCTCAAAGTCCCATATTTAGGAAACATTAAAAATAAAATATAATGTAGCCATAAATCTTTAAATTATTTCATCATTTAATGAGATAAAAATGTTTATAATCAGCAATTTTATTATCTTTTAAGAACTTTATATTGTTGATAATCAATGGATATTCATAATTACATTCTATTATTCATCACTCACTATCACATCAGTACTTTAACTCTCTCCATAATGGACGACAACAAGAGTGTGTTTTCACTCACTAGTTTTAGAAACATCAAGTGTATATAATTATATAACATATATTCATTATTATTATATAACATATTATATTACAATTATATTTATAATTATATAACATATATCATTCCTATATAACATATATTCTTAAGTATCCAAATACTCATAACTGATAAACAACTTCTCAATATTAATAATTTAATAAAAAAAAATAAATGTATACGGCGTGCTATTAACACATTTATTCTTCTTTTTTAAATTATTTATGGATACTTATATTGATACTTTGTATCATTAAAGTTATATGGTTATTGATTTACTTATGTCTCGGACTCATTTATTTTGTATTGTAATTTTCATCCATTCAAGTTTAACTCAATGTACCGTGTTACAGTAATAAAGTACTCGTGACTCATATTCACACTGTTTAATTCGTAAGCAACATCTCATTTTCAATATACTTTATAAATATCACAGATAAGATAACATATTTCGGGTAAGCGATTTTTTCTAGGTTCTGTAAATTGAAGTTTTCTTACAAAATAGATAAAACCTTGTGATTTTTTTTAGCAAAGGTCAAACAAACTTGTAAATCGATTGCAACTTTAAATAGTTTAGATAAGAATGAATATATCAAAGAAAGCATTCAGGGGATTGATATTTAGACAAACTTACAGCAACATGGTTTTTTTCCTAATAGGGAATACAAATATGGCATATTATTTGCTATTTTCGTACTTTGTTTAATTAAGAAAAATAAAGCCTAAATGCATATCAGAACACACATAAAGTAAACGTACACAATGGGGTGTTCGGAATGTGTGTAAATATATCTGAATAACTTACGTTATAATATTTTTATTTTATATATAAATGTTTTTATATAAAAATATTTTTGTTTAATAATTGAAGTAGAAAGCAATAATGCAACATATAAAACTCGTTGGTAAATACCAAAACACAAATTGCTTAGACATCAGAAAGCATTATGCCAAAATGCACCACATGAATTATAATAAACTAACGGATGGCCAACTTCTAATGTTGTGTGAGCAAGGTAGCAAGCCGTTATAAATTGAATTCCTTATACAATATTTATCTAGCTATCACTTCAGAATGTTAAATATATATATATATATATATATATATATATATGTATATATATATATATATATATGTATATATATATATATATATATATAAATGTATATGTATATATTTACAGGTATATACATTGTCTAAAAGAAACAGAATCTCCCCTTTTCATTTTATTATTTGTATGAGGCTTAGTGAAGTTGTGGAATTAACAATATTACGTGACGTAAGTGACCAAATTTCAGTTGCGAAATTTGGTGTGATTGCCATAATAGTCAATATTTTCAGCTTAAGATATGTTTTTCGGGGAATATGAATAATTTATAACATTTCTTGAAAAATTATAAATACTCTACTGTTGAGATATAGACAAAAGCGTTGATGAGATATAGACAAAATCGTTGACGTTGATGCATTTACATCTACTGCTAGAAGTGTTTTAGAATTTCAGAGCCATTGTTAAAAAATTAGAGGACACATTGCACATCACTTTGAGACTTAACATTCGTATTTTAGAACACTTGTCCAACAATATCTTATTTGAAGGGATGAGGGAAAAAATTTCACTCTGCTTTACAAGCATGGGGAGGTATATTAAAATAAAAGTGTTTTAATATTTTGCTATAACTGAGATTTCCAAGATGCTTTATAAAATATTTACTTGCATAACTTCACATACATAGATCCAAAACTGGGGAAACTACGGAGCTCTGACAGGCATATAGACATATGGACGTTACGAAATTATAAAATTTTATATTCTAAAATTTTTAAAATAATTAGTAACATTAGCCAAAATAATTGATTACATCTATGATAAACTATAACGTCAAATTAAATTTTAAAGTTTTTATTATCATTTTAAATATTGACCAAATATTGTTTTGCTTGAATATCCATACATACACTCCTCAAATACTTTTACTTACGGTAGGACACAGTAGAATACAATAGAACAATCAAGTACAGGAATATACAAATTTTGTGCAGTCTTCTTCTCTTGCGTAGTCTTTATTCACCATTTCTTAGGTTTGTTTTAAACTTTTGTGGCAATTTCTACAGATCAATATCGTTGCTACTCTACTTACAGTCATTGTTCGCACAAATTCTTGGTTAAAGTGTAAATTGTAAGTCTAAATACAGTTCAACAGTAGAGACAGTCGGAAAATCAAACCTAAACAAGATAGAATGAGGCAGTCAAGACAGAGACGCCATATTATTTACTAACAACTAATATTTCTATAACTTTAGAATGGAGTAAATCATTAAATAAAAATAGTTTATGGTAAATTCTTTTGACACTTTTGTTTTACTGACGATATAGCAGTGTTTGCCGAAAAACTATATGACTTCCAAAATGATGCCGATTATGTTTGATGCTGGGCTACGAGTTAACTTCTTGAAGATCCAAGTAATAGCTAATCATATAAGTCCCATGATTGGATGTGATTAATGGGTGGGGCTATTTGGAGCAAGCCTAGTTTATAAATAAATGGTAATTTTTTTTTATTAATTAAGTTTTGAGCTAAACTCACACCTGCTCAAAATTTTAAAATCAGTATAACATTTTTATTACTATTTGTTTCATTTCATTTAAGTACGTCCCATACACCTTCAAATAAGTTGAACTTGTCACAAGCAAGTACAAGCAAGGAAGATATCTCATTAGAAAAAAAGAACATTCAAAACAAAAACTTATTACACAAAATAAAAAAAAAATACCAGGCAAGAAGAGTTCCGGTCAGTCAAATTTAAGTTCTTTAATTTTACAGATTCTGGGTTGATAAAATCCAGACTGGACATTAAAATACTTAAGATTTGGAAAGCGAAAAAAATAGACTTTAAACGTAAAAAATAAACACAAATAAGATCAGCAAAAGCACATACTATAAAAAAGAGAAAATTTGAATTAAATGAAACTAGGCGATGTAGTATTATTTCTACTTTCTTTAAGTTTTTTACCTAAAAAACCTAGGTCGTGGTAAACAACTTAAAGAAAGTAGAAATAATACTACATCACATAGTTTCATTTAATTGTGAATAATTAATTTCTACAAAATTAACGCCAAATATATTCAACAAAATTGAAGAAGTTTACGAAGACTCCAGATGTTTGTAAGAAATTAAAATTAAGAGATAATCAAGGTGGTCCACATTTAGAAGAAAATCACCCCCACTTACTTCAAACAATTACTAAGATTGCAATGTTTGAAAGTTCTGCTGATGAACGGCATACAATGGAAATAATTAGGAATTACGAAACTTTGAATTAATTGCATGAAGAATTGAAAAATATTGGTTTTGAGTTAAGTTGCCATATTTGCGACTTTTATTTAGAAATTCAAGCTACAAGAAGGAAAGAGACATATTTCTACTTGAGTTTGCCACAAGTTCGATTAGCTATATAGAATACTTCGTTTAGGTGTCTGAACAAGGTATTTTTTCTCTCCAAGATGATAAGGCCCGAGTCCCGATTGGACTTGCAGCCGCATCGAAAGAAGCACCTTTTTATGCATATGCAGTACAGAGTGTCTTTTCCAGATGATGACTAGGTAGTGACTGCTGGGCATAAACTGATACCATTAGTATATGCTGATATTATTTTTAAGCCAAATAGCCTTGTCAAACCTGATGAAAATACTTATCCAGGTCAGACATATGTGGCAATTTGAAGTGAAAAATACTGAAGTTCTATTGCAATGTTGCACGTAGATGATCTTTGAAATAAATTCATTTGGAAATCTTACACAACAGATATAGGATTCACTAAACCTATTGTAATAAAATGCTGATGAAAATACAAGGTACAAAAAAGTGTAATTTATGCAATTCAGTATTTTCAACGCTATAACATAGACGCTCTTTTTGTTGTAATTTATGTACCTAGTAGAAACCTGTACCTACATTAGAGTAGAAAGAAGAGCTCTGCTGAATCGTGGACTGGTGGGTTTAATTACACCACATGAATACTATGGGTCTCATTTACATTCTTATGGTAAGACCATAAATGAAGATTTGGAAAAGAGAAACTTTGATTATGTTGAAGAAATCTATGGTTACATGGTAGATGCAGAGTATATAACTAATTGCAGCAAAACTGAAATATTAGCAGGTGATGAGACAGTATACATGTTCATGAAGCTCAGTATTTGTTGCAGACTGTTAAATGTTTAACAGACCAAGTTACGGTGAGGTCAGAAGCAGTTTGCAACATTTACTTCTAAACAGATTTAGGTCACCACCTACAAGAATGCAACAAACAAAAAAAATATTAATCAAAGAAGACCCAGACAATAATTTTGGTATTTATGTCGTTTTTCTTGCACATCTTTCTGTGAAACTTCAACCAGAAACTGAAGATTTCTAAATCTAAAATGTGACGAAGTATGGCAAAAGAGGGAGGGGAGGGGTCAGAACTGTCCGGATTTTGCTTTATGTATTTTATTGATGGCCCCTTATTAATGATGTTTTTTGTAATAAATGTCGATTAATACTCAGCAATGGGCATCAACGTCACTTCCACAGATAGAATTAGTGGACTCTGACGTTACTGAACAGAGTAGTAGAATTGACATACTTAATGCTGAAACTCAAGAGAATTTTGATGATGAAGATTTTTATCTATAATTAAATAAGAGCTGTAAAACATGTGTTGACATGTCTATTAAAAGTTATTTCAACACCCAAATATTGTATATTTTGTCAATTTAATGCCACTTTAAAACAAACTTCGAGAAACTAATTTTTTTAAATAAATTTTAAAGCTGCAAAAAAATTTTTAAATAAATTTTAATCAATGGACTCCTGCATCACATAAAAATAGCAAGACTTACCATTGTTATATTGGTTAAGTTTAACGTGATATCAAGAGCAGTTGTCCAAATTGCTACAAGGCCTTAGGTTGTTGCTCATACGTAGCCACCTTCATTTTATTATATAATTAAATTGTCAATGATTTTATCTAAAATATTTGAATATAACAATGAATATGTAATTATTAATTCAGATACTGATGATGTCTGATTTGAAATGAAGATAAACAGAAGATTATTTAAAATGTTTTTTTTAGTTTATTGTACTTCTAGGACTAAAAATTATGTAAAACATTTTTTTATTCATTAGTGCTTCTGTTAATAGTTAAGTTATTAGTTGATAACATGAGGCCAACCAGGGATGAATATAAAAAAAAACATTTTTACTCTCTTGCAATTCTTCAATTTTGATGAAACTTGTACAAGGTAATATTAATGCTAAGAGCATTTTTTGTGAATTTTTCCCAGACGATCACTTAAAGTTAATCCAAAGAAATTTTAAATAAATATATTTGATTTAAAAATGCATTTTGCTCCGAGGGTATATTTGCTATGCCTATACTGTTATATCATTTCAAGTTTTTTCATTAAGTGGTTTCTGAGAAAAACAGCTGTGACATATAGACAGACTGGTGAATAATCTTATAAGGGTAATAAATTTTTCCTCTCCATTTACAGAACTCTAAAAATGCAGATTGATTATTCCAGCTGACAAAAATTTTAATCAAAACAGTAACCTTTTGGAATGAAGTAGACATTCTCAACCAATATGTAAAAATACCTTAAATGTTAGTTTATTTTTTTAACAAAGCAGTTACCAATTTTGACAACAAATCTTGTTATTGTTTAGAAGTACTCATACTTTCCTTTAATCGGGCCATACATCCAAATTCTAAACTGTAACTGGGCCACTAAGTTCCCACTAACTAGGGGAATTTTTGCTGTAATATCGTATGCTCTATAGCAAACTGTTTGTATGGAAAACTGTTTCAGCGCCATCTAAATATTATTAACAGTACTATAGTAGTTCCATACAAATCTTTTGGAATATTATTAACAGTACTATAGTAGTTCCATACAAATCTTTTGAAACCTGCTTGCCAAAAAAATTAAATCTATCATCAATAATGGTGAAAGATTATATGTTAATAACACCCAAATCTTTGTTCGAAAAGTTTTAAGACAAAAATAAGACTATTGGTGAAATAAAAAAACTCTTTAGTGAACAAAACATACTTCTTTTATTTTACTTTAATTGCAATAAGAATTATGACTAATAATTACTGTGCTTAAACCATTGTTTAATTTACTATTCACAATGAGAATATTTCTTACCACTAAATATTAAAGTACCTACACAAAAATAATTTTTCATTAACTCTCGTGGTTTAATAGATCCATCATGGTTAGGCAAGAAAAAGTATAATGGCTCTACTATTTAGTAACACAACATTTAAAATTATTTTATAAACCCTTGCAAGTTTCATAAAATATCTACTAAAAAACCAACTTCAAAAAGAAGGTACTAAAAAGTAAAAAAATAATTGACTCAAAATTGGTACCTACTTATTCGAAGTAAATAACTAAGTTACTTATTTTTGAAGTCGGTGCTGGCACTGTCAACCGACTTAAACAAATTTATAATTTAATTTAGTTTACAATGTAAATTTAAAACCTTAATTTCTAATGTACTCACAATACAAAATAGATTCATAAAAATATTTGTAATATAAAATTTTGCATTTGTTTAAGTTGATCGGCGGTGCTGGCACCGACTTCATAAATAAGTAACTTAGTTACTTATTGTGACAAAAATTTTTACCCACTTAGGGTACAAATTTTGAGGTAATTATTTCTTACTTTCTAATAACCTATTTGAAGTCGGTTTTTTAAGATATTTTATTTTAGAATTTTTAGTGATGAATCATATTAATCATCACACTATAACTAACATTCAATTATTTAATTTCATAGAATATTGTATAATTATTAAATCACGTTCAAAAATTAGTATACAGATGATTTCCTCTTTGTCTAAATTGGTTATCAACAATATAAAGAAATGAAGAGGCAGTAGCAGCCATCACTCGTCAGTTGTTAGCCATTAAGGTTCATTCTCTATATCCGAAGTCTAAAACTTTACTGGCGGAACTTAATTCTCAGTACAGTGATGTTCTTTTACACAAATCCGTTTGTTGGTTAAGCCATGGAAAAGTATTGGAGAGATTTTTGGAACTTCGTCATGAAATCATGTTATTCTTGAAGGAAATAGGAAATCGTATGCTGAAAAAAATAATGATGAATATTGGATATCTTTTCTATGTGACATAACTAACCAATTCAACTCAGTTCCATGAAAAAATAAGGTAATAACTCGAATTACTAGTAAAATATTGACATTGGAGAAGAAGCTAAATATGTACGCAGAAGAAATTTGTAATAACTTCTAAAACTTACCAATTCTCAAGAAACTTGGAAAAGAATACTCAAATTCAAACATGTATTAAGATACTTACTGAATTCATGAATAAATTAGTACGTTGCAAGACAGATTTTCTAAGATTCCTGGAAGATATCTTCGTATTAGTAGAAAATCCATGGCATTTAAAAACTAATGCTATTCACGGCTTGAGTAAATTAGGATTTGATCAATCTCATTTATTTGACGAGATAATCGAACTGAAAAATGATTAAAATATGCGAGCCATTTTGGGTGAAAAAAGAAATGAAAGAATATGTTGCGTTTTGGAAATTGTCGCCTGACACTTGTAAAATTACTATGGTTTCTTCAACATATATATGCGAAACTTCATACTTGAAAATGAAATGCATCAAATACATTTACAAAAAGCGATTGACTGATAAACACCTCGATGGTATCATTACAACAGCATATAGCAAACAGAAGCCTGATTTAAACAAAATAATTAAGATTACTGCTCAATTTCATGTATCTCATTAATTTTTTTTTCACACTGCTCAATTTCATATACCTATCTCATTAATAATTAAGAATACTGCTCAATTTCATGTATCTCATTAATTTTTTTTCACACTGCTCAATTTCATGTACCTATCTCATTAATAATTAAGAATGCTGCTCAATTTCATGTATCTCATTAATTTTTTTTTACGCTGCTCAATTTCATGTACCTATTTCATTAACAATTAAGAATACTGCTCAATTTCATGTATCTCATTAATTTTTTTTCACACTGCTCAATTTCATGTACCTATCTCATTAATAATTAAGAATACTGCTCAATTTCATGTACCTATCCCATTAATAATTAAGAATACTGCTCAATTTCATGTATCTCATTAATTTTTTTTTCACACTGCTCAATTTCATGTACCTATCCCATTAATAATTAAGAATACTGCTCAATTTCATGTACCTATCTCATTAATAATTAAGAATACTGCTCAATTTCATGTATCTCATTAATTTTTTTTTCACACTGCTCAATTTCATGTACCTTTCTCATTAATAATTAAGAATACTGCTCTATTTCATGTATCTCATTAATTTTTTTTACGCTGCTCAATTTCATGTACCTATCTCATTAACAATTAAGAATACTGCTCAATTTCATGTATCTCATTAATTTTTTTTCACACTGCTCAATTTCATGTACCTATCTCATTAATAATTAAGAATACTGCTCAATTTCATGTATCTCATTAATTTTTTTTTCACACTGCTCAATTTCATGTACCTATCCCATTAATAATTAAGAATACTGCTCAATTTCATGTATCTCATTAATTTTTTTTTCACACTGCTCAATTTCATGTACCTATCCCATTAATAATTAAGAATACTGCTCAATTTCATGTACCTATCTCATTAATAATTAAGAATACTGCTCAATTTCATGTATCTCATTAATTTTTTTTTCACACTGCTCAATTTCATGTATCTCATAATTTTTTTTCACACTGCTCAATTTCATGTACCTATCCCATTAATAATTAAGAATACTGCTCAATTTCATGTATCTCATTAATTTTTTTTTCACACTGCTCAATTTCATGTATCTCATTAATTTTTTTCACACTGCTCAATTTCATGTACCTATCTCATTAATAATTAAGAATACTGCTCAATTTCATGTATCTCATTAATTTTTTTCACACTGCTCAATTTCATGTACCTATCTCATTAATAATTAAGAATACTGCTCAATTTCATGTATCTCATTAATTTTTTTTTCACACTGCTCAATTTCATGTACCTATTCCATTAATAATTAAGAATACTGCTCAATTTCATGTATCTCATTAATTTTTTTCACACTGCTTAATTTCATGTACCTATCTCATTAATAATTAAGAATACTGCTCAATTTCATGGATCTCATTAATTTTTTTCACACTGCTCAATTTCATGTACCTATCTCATTAATAATTAAGAATACTGCTCAATTTCATGTATCTCATTAATTATGTAGAAAATAAAAAAAATCAAATTCCTTTCTGCAATTTTATTAATGTGAAATATAAACATTGACAATTTTAGGACAAAATATTATATATTTTAAAATCTAGTATAAAATCTGGACAAACCGAAATTTCATTTACAATGTAAAAGCTGCTCAAAACCGGCTATTATGGTAGCTATTATTTCTTATTGGCAATAATTGAAATGTAGTTTTATTAGTCGACGAGAATAAACAAGATAAATTTATTTTTAGCCTTCCTCTTTCATAAACTGTCCACATGAAAATTGTAGAAGAAATGGCCGCCGTAATTTGACGAATTAACTACACTTCTATTGTCCAAGTGTTGAGCCCTAAACAATCACATTATAAATGTAAATTTGTTTTTATACAAATCCATAATAAACATTTATTGTTAGGAATTAAGGCAAATATCAAGTCACAAAAGCATCTCAATGTATAATTAATGTTATTAATTATAATACTTCATCGCACCGTTGGTTTTGTGGTTAATATTTTAATGAAATATTCATTCTTAGATACCTATGTTTATAAATTTGCTAATTATCAAAATTCATTTTGGGCAAAAATAAAAAAAACGTAAATGGGTTTAGTAATATTATTTAGTTCAACATTAATAAAGATTTAAGACACACTTTGCACAAGATTTTGTCAATTTTGGTCTATTTCTTCTTTAATAAATATGCCTTTATATTCTGACATTAATCAATATGTCATATATTTAATGATTAGGTGAAATTTCAGCACAACTTCCAAAATTATTGCTTTTACAACTAAGAAATAATACATAAGTTTTCATTTAAATAAATTAATAAATTATGCAACTGAGCTTGGTTTTCAGCATGACACAAATTGTCAAAATAACTTAAAAGCAGACATAGCTTTAAAAAAATTGTTTTGAAATAGATGGCTGTAAGACTTTCATACAACTTATTAATGATACCCGTTGGTAATCGTGGCCATAAAAAAAGTTACATTGCTAGGTTTTCACTTATGTTTATAATAAACGCCTATTTTTTTTTTTGATATTTTCATTGTAGCAAAAATCAATTGTTTTAAATCCTGTAAAATTTTGTTGAATTAAACTTTCAGAAATTTATGAATAAAGTGTGTCATAGCCTTATGCTGAAAGCACCTTTATGAAATTAAAAATATTGAATTCTACATGAAAATTATAATTCTTTACGATATAAATGGATTAAATGCAATTTTTTGTAGACTTCTCTAGGTGGTTGATGGATCAAGGATAGTAAAATCCTTTAATACTCTTGAAAACCTGTACAAAATAGTCAGGCACAAAGCTCCATGAAGCAAAAATTTTAGTTCAAGCTTAAGTTCAGTGAACTGAAGATATTCCTCAGTTTTTCATAGTTAATTACAATAAAATTGGAAAAGTCGGGGAAAGTACAAGTAATGCAGTTACTGGGCCGACTTATATAATGTTATTGCAAACATTTACACACTGTATTTCGTTGTTATACATGTAAGTGAAAAACTTGGATAATCAATTACATTAACTTATATTACAATACATTCTTCTGTGTCCCATTAGCAGACTCGAAGATTAAGTGCTTCCAAACTAAGTTCGCCACAAAAATCAACCAACATGTAAAAATACACAAAACACATTCAATCATAAATACATTTATTAATATCTCAAAAGACATACTGTTTGTCTTAATTTACAATATAAATAGTAACTGCAAACAAAAAAAATGTAACTATAAAGAACAATATTCAATCTTTTTAATAATAGTAGTTAATATCAACAATAAGAAAATAAATAACAATTACATATTTATAGATTATTAGGTTCCTACTGGTTATAATATTAATGGGTTGGTAACTTCAAGTGGTTATGATGGTCTAGCGAGTAAGCATATAGCAGACGTATGGTAAAATCTGGACTGGGTCAGATAAAGCTACTATAACGGAAGCGTAATATTTGACGGAAGAGTTATACAAGTTTAAACAGAAAGCAGGTAACATAAAAGCCATGTTCCGAGCGGCATGACACACTTGTAGTTTGGTAATATGCCTTATCAACATGAAGTGTCATCACTATTTACCATGTATGTGCAACATATTATACTCATCTGAAAAACTTTAAATGACAAATTATATACTTACTTATTTAATATTCCCTTTTTGAAATGTTAATTGAAGTTAAAAAACATAAGGAATTTGAAAATAGAACAAATTTGAAAATAGTCGAGGCTGTCATGAATCAAGGTTAAAAAACAGGAGGAATTTGAAAATAGAACAAATTTGAAAATAGTCGAGGTTGTCATGAATAAAGGTTAAAAAACAGAAGGAATTTGAAAATAGTTGAGGCTATCATGAATCAAGGTTAAAAAACAGGAAGGAATTTGAAAATAGAACAAATTTGAAAATAGTCGAGGCTATCATGAATCAAGTTAAAAAACAGGAAGGAATTTGAAAATAGAACAAATTTGAAAATAGTCGAGGCCGTCATGAATCAAGGTTAAAAAACAGAAGGAATTTGAAAATAGAACAAATTTGAAAATAGTCGAATTTGTTATGAATCAAGGTTAAAAAACAGAAGGAATTTGAAAATAGTCGAGGCTATCATGAATCAAGGTTAAAAAACAGGAAGGAATTTGAAAATAGTCGAGGCTATCATGAATCAAGGTTAAAAAACAGGAAGGAATTTGAAAATAGAACAAATTTGAAGATAGTCGAGGCCGTTATGAATCAAGGTTAAAAAACAGAAGGAATTTGAAAATAGTCGAATCTGTTATGAATCAAGGTCAAAAAACAGAAGGAATTTGAAAATAGTCGAGGCTGTCATGAATCAAGGTTAAAAAAACAGTAGGAATTTGAAAATAGAACAAATTTTAAAATAGTCGAGGTTCTCATGAATCAATGTTAAAAAACAGAAGGAATTTGAAAATAGAACAAATTTAAAAATAGTCCAATTTGTTATGAATCAAGGTTAAAAAACAGAAGGCATTTGAAAATAGTCTCAAGGCTATCATGAATCAAGGTAAAAAACAGAAGGAATTTGAAAATAGTCGAGGCTATCATGAATCAAGGTTAAAAAACAGAAGGAATTTGAAAATAGGACAAATTTGAAAATAGTTGAGGCTGTCATGAATCAAGGTTAAAAAACAGATGGAATTTGAAAATAGAACAAATTTGAAAATAGTCAAGGCTATCATGGATCAAGGTTAAAAAAAAGAAGGAATTTGAAAATAGAACAAATTTCAAAATAGTCAAGGCTATCATGAATCAAGGTTAAAAAACAGAAGGAATTTGAAAATAGTCGAGGCTGTCATGAATCAAGGTTCCTACAAAGATGATGAAAAAATTAATTTCTTTTTCCTTACTCATAATGAATATGAAATTAAAAGTTGCCTGTACAGGATCCTAATACAAACTTCTAATTATCATTACAGCAAGACCAGATCATTTATATTTTTCTCATCAGAGTAAATGATTTAATATTAGAAGTTAAATGCTGGATGTGTACATAGTAACTTGCTGTATATATCGCTGCTCTGGCAGAGGGAATTCATTAGTTTAACTCTTGTTATATTTCCTTAACTATCCTCCTACACCCAAGCAGTTAAGCATACCGTAAGTTGACTATATAAAATAAGTTATACTTATTGAGGGACTGATGTTAAGAACAATTAGATGTTAGGAATATTGGGTCAAATAAAAGATTAAAATATTCAGTTTCGCCTACAAATTTTCTTTTTTAAATTGTCACAAAAACGTAACAATGTTGGCCAGTGACTGCAATTAGACAAAAAGCAGCACGTAAGGACTGCTCTCAAAAATTAAATTTGAGCCAAAAATTGGTTAAAATCAAAGTTTTTGGTTTCAAACTTCAAAAAGTTTAAGTCAGATACACATGTTTTAAGGTCTCTACCAAAATGTATGTCTTTTAAGGATAATATAATATCACTCTTGTTAACTTGTAATACAAAAAAAATGTCAAATAAAAAAAAAAAACGTTTGCCATAGCCCAACTTCACCAAAAAATACACATTTTCATAGGGTTTTTGACTTGATTATATAATCGTTATTGACAATTTATAACAAGTCAATCTGACTGGAAGATGTGTTCCTTTTGAAATAGTTATTACTTACATAATCTAATATCATTATATACAGTTATGAGATACGATAATGACAAATACTATATTTTTAAAACATTTTATTTATTTTAAACATTTTTAAACAATTTTGCGAGCCTCTTTTATTGATAGCCAGATTGAAAAGGTAACAAAAAATTTGTCATTTTGGTATGTATTTGTATCACAGATTCAATTAGTAACGTAAATGTTAAAGGCAAGTTAAAAGTATTATTCACATTTCAGCAGCAGCGTGAATGTTGATTGGTGGTTGATAACCCATACAAAAATTTATTTACATGTTAAGTAGTTTCTTATGAATTAAAACATAGAAATAGAATCAACATAATTTTCTATGAATTATATGGAATATTAAAAATGATCACAATGAAGTATTGTAGAAAAACATTCAAAAATTATATGGAATAAAGCAATCGGTACGTTAGTTTGGAATACCTGTCGCGGTTGGTAAAAGTGTTGCCAAATATGACAAGGATAATGAAGTATGAGGAATAATCTTAGGCAAGCAATTTATTTTGATGAGAAAATTATGTATATTTCCTCTGTCGTATTCCAATGGCTCTAAAATTATTTATTTAATTTAGCCCATTCGGTGAAATAATTTTACAATTGACAATCAAATTTATTATTATACTTTTTTTGCAAAAAAAATATTCTAAATCGTGTATTTAAAAATTAAAATAATAGAACCTTTTATATAATAATAGCAATTTATTTTTATATATTCAAAATTATCAATTTTTATTTTTCATTTAGCCCTTTATTATTACTCGAGGATTTGTAGATGCATTACGTAAAAAAAAGTAATATGAAGACGTAGTTATATTTAAAAATAAATTTGAAAAAATCAGCCAAACGGACGAGAGATTTGTTTTTATATCTAGTAATTATTACAATTTATACACACTATTATTTGTTACATAATATAGTCACAAAAGCCTTTACTTATACAATAAATTATTTGTGATTAATAACTCTATTAAGGAATATCTTACGCATCAGAGAAAATTCATATGCCTTTTATAACACTAAATTATTTTTATTAAAATTCTTTACTATTCTACATTTGTTGCTCACAAAATTTAATATACGTTTTTAACGATATAATATCCATATAATAAGTTACATTCCACTAGAGGTTAAACAATTATTGACATTTTATTAAGAGATTATATTCCATAGTGAAACGTACGCACATCTGGTTCCATTATACATATTTATATAATATTAAGTGCATACATCACCAAGGGACTTTCATTTCAATAATACCTTTCATCAAATCACACAAAACACAATAACCACGCATCCATACATCAAAATCATTAGTTCATACTAGACTAATTTATTTTAATTTATTAATACAATACGAATGATGAAATAAGAAAAAATATTTAAATTTTTTTCTCATTTCGATTCGTCATTCCTATTACTTACTGAGAAAAGCGCACACAATCACCTTGTTTATCAACTAAAATTCTTGAATTAAATTCCTCGAGAATTCATTTACCCAATGTTGTTTACATTTCAGTCCGTTTTCAGTAAAGGAAAATTCTGTAAAAATATATTCGAATGACGAACTCTAACAAGTAGAATATAATTTAATCAGAAAGTAAGTTGTAACTTGTCAACGCCAAATCTGATCATTCTGCACGCTATAAAAAAAAAGATAAGATATCATCCATCTTTTTTATAGAGCTGCCGTGAGATTCTCGTTCTATTCTATGATTATGGCGAAACAGAAATAATGCCAGATATTTGATTACAAAAATAAAAAACCCACCTAACACAGTATCACAATAAACAATATCGTGGACTTAATACATTTTCTTCACCAGATTTAAAATTTCGAAAAGAAAAATCTTAATATTTTAAAAAATTTTAAATTATACATTTTCTACTAGAAAAAAAATGGAAATAAATTTTAATAATATCATAATTAACACATATGTGTGGCTTGGACATTTGCAAACTTAACTCTGTGTAATAATGTTTGTGGGTAATAAAAAAAATAATTTTCCATTTAAAAAATATTCTTCTACTTTTTAAACAAATGGCAACACTGTGTGCTATAGAAATAACCATACATACGTGCACGTGATGTACCCGTGAAATAATTAACTGAAAATATTAGAACATAATATATACTTACACAAAGTTCTTCATCTTTACCTTCATAAAACTTTACAACAGTTTGCCGAATCCTGAGCCTTTACATAAGAGATTGCTTTACACGAGAATTCATTTAAAAAAAACATTAAAAAATATTCTTTATAACAAAAAAGAAATGTGGGTGACTTATAGACAGATTGCTAAAACATTCTCAATTTTGTGCATTTACATACATTACATACAATGACATTAAAATATATCTTAATCATAACCATAAACAAATAAAAATCATGAAGATTCCTTTGCAGATTCCCAAGTATATATAATTTTCACTCCAACATCAAAAATTTGCGACACTACCAAATCAAGGCTCGCAAGCAAATATCTAGTTCTCTACCATTCGTTATCCAACTCACGAATTGTCGCAGAACCTTCTAAACCTGCGACTCCTACACATTGGCCTGATTCTAATCCCTCGAAGCACCCATTATCATCAGAATGTACATGAATATGTTGATGATATCCAAATACAGGTTTAGAGCTCCGAACACATATTCCTCGGGAGAGATGGAGTACTTATGTTTTCCACCCATCATGAGCTGGGTATCATAGAGCAGGTAGAAAGAGAAGATGAGTACTCCGATACAGGCGTAAATAAGATGTACGGTGTTGTTCTTCCAGAACATGGCCACTATACCGAATAGCAGAAGTACTACAGTGGCAACTAGGAGCACTCCTCCCATCATGGTAAAATCCCATTTGGTCTGGAAGGCAAAGAGGGTTAGAGCGAGGCAGACCGCTGTTGTGATACCAATTGCCACCAGCACCTGTTTGAAGAAAAAAAAGCAATTTAATTTGTGAAGACAGTTCGAAAGCAGTTTTATTATAAATCCTGTACAACACATACATACACACACATACCATGTATACCTATCTAGACATCATTTAATGTCAAAATAAAGTAGGCCATGATTAATACATTTACATGACAATACAGAAGTTAGTCATATTGCATAGGTTTTTTTTTAGACAGTATCATCTTGACGATGATCAGTCTGCTATTTGATGATTATATAATTTATATAAATTATGATTAACATTTAACTCTAGTAACTATATTCTGATGGCCAGTAGACAAAACATTTCAACTTACAGATTATCAATACATTGCAACAAGGTGACAAAAATTTATATTGAGCCGCTTGATTTATTTGTCACATATTTCACTCAGACAATTGAGCTCCTCTGCCCATTTCAAATTCTGTATACAAAGACGGATTTTTATTTTTTTAGTAAATGTAGTTAAGTCGTCGAATGTTTGAAAATTCATAGTAGCTTCGCTCGGGGTGTTACCAAGTTTTTCATGGTTTGTACTATTACCGTAAGTAGTACAAATAATACGTTCATAATAAAATAAACTTATTTACTGTGTAATTTACATACTGCATTCATACACTTTTTATAATTTCATTTATTTGACGAAATTTCCTCAAATGTATTAAGAGTGAATCGAAAATAATATGATCAAGATCATTAACAATAAAGTTGTATAGTTTAATTTTTCAATTATCGAAGTGTATTTATACTCCAATGGGCAGTATATTTTCTGCAAATTTTTATTTGTTTGCCAGGGTCGTTTGGAACACTGGCCAAGGGTAGTTCTAGTGGTATTAAAATCACTAATATCATGAGCTTTTTTTTCATTAAGATTCGAGCTTTCTTATCAGCTGCCTCAATTCCCAAAATGTAGCAAATATTTCATCACATTCGTTAAGTGCTTCCATAGCTTAGTGGATATGTATACGTTTCAAATGCAAATTTCTTTATTATTTTTGATATATGCATATCATGATTTCACTATTACTTTAACTTTAGGCTAATGTGTAACTATACTCAGTTTGAAACAAATGCGTTGAGGTTTATTCCATCCCTGTCAGTATTTGCATCTTTAACATTTATGAATTAATTCGACTATCCCACAGTGTCACTTCATTAAAGTGCCTATATAACGTTACAGAGCATGTTCCCTTCTAAATTACATATAAACCTTACGAGTTCCTTTAAACTTAATGTTTACCTTTTTTCTGATGTTGACAAGTTTTAGATTGCCAATTGTTGTCTCATAGATTTGATTAAAAAAGAACACAAGTTTCTAGATATAGCAGATGATTAACCGTTTTAGTGCCATGGTTTTTTACTCATATATACTTAAAAATGCCAAAGAAATATTTTGTTTTTGGTGTCATTTACCCTTGTCTCGAAAAAAAAATCTCTTCCAAAAATTATCCAATTTTAATAATTTTTTCGGTGTTTTCTTAATAAAAACATGTACAAGGATAATAAAATATGAAGAAAATTATGGAAATATATATTGTGAACAAAAATTATTACAAAAACTGAAATCAAGGTCACATCATATTTTCGCAGTCCGGTGGTACATCCTCCGTATCAGCAAAATAATTGTTATCGTCACTGTTATCACTATCACTCAAAATTTGCATTACGCCAAATTGTGAGTGCACCACAATATCGCTCCCACTTGATAGTGGGAGTGACATTGTGGTGCACTCTTCACAACTTGAAAAACGATCATTTTCACTCAAATTATTTTCGTATTCTGACATTATTGGTTAAAAATTTTCTCCCCTACCACACGCTAAACAGTAACTGATGTTGCGAGCGTCATCGCGCTGGCGACATCAGTTGCTCATGCAAATTTAGTTAGTACACGCACGAGAGTGATGGCGCTCGTCGGCACTCAAACAGTTAAAAACGGATAAAACGTAAACATATGGTAAATACTGGCATAGAGTGAAACTGACATTTATATAAATTTTTTGGATGGAACGTTTAGGTGGGAGTTAAAACATTTTGATGGAAAGTAGCATTCGGCCAGCTTCACTTCTTGTCGGCTCTTTCCGACTTAATGCTCCTCTCTCCACCACACTACACACACACTACTTGATGTATGTGTTAGTGTATTAGCATTGTTTCTTATTTACGAATGATTACAATTTTACTGGTTTATATTGGTGGTTACAAACTTTGTTATCGAACATACGTCCTAAAATTATTTTAATATAAAAATATTTAGATGTCTCACATCTGCCAGGCGCCCATGACGGCTCACATTTTTTTTTCACTATTACTGTTACTCATATTTTAAACTAATGAACACTTTTAATATTTTAAACGGAATATTCCCGTCAGCATTTTTAACTCCCATCCAAACACACCATTCAATATTTAACATCAAAATATAGATTTTTTAAAAACTAAACACTCATTGTTTTAATAAATTTTTCAAATATTTTTGCTCTCGATGCTAACAAACCGGCGTTCAGAAAAAGATTCTTGCATTTCTAGAGGTTTTTAAACATCTTCTATATAACCTTGTATACCATATTTAAATATTTTAAACAATTTTGATTGTATTATGTAACGCTATGAAGATTTTGCAAAAAAAAATATCACCTTGACCGACTTTATTTATTTCCTACCAGACAGTGCTGATGTCACTTTGCATAACCCTTACTGCCTTCAGTCATTCATTTTTGTGTAGATTTTTTCCATGACTATGAACATGTATATATCATAAGAACCTTAGCCAACTATAGCAAGAATTATAATTGTAAATAAAAAATTTCAAACCCATTCATTTGATTCACATGCACAGAATACCTACCTCATTTGCCCTGTAGCTGGAGGCAGCCAGACCCAGCATGAAGCTTTCAGCAAGTGTGAAGATACCCAGGAAAATCAAATTCATTGGTGCTTTGCGACGTACATCGGTGCAACAAGCCATTGAGATGAGAGTAACCAGCATTACCACGAGAGCTATCCACCTACGAATAACACAAAATTTGTTTAATGTAATTAATTGTGAATAACATAAGGCTCAATGCATCCATGCTTAATAATGCAGTTGTTTAATGTAATATTAGTCGTAAATAACATGAGACTCAATGCATTTAAGCTTAAGGAGGGAGATACCTGTAAAAACTTAAATTTTGTTTGATTTTCGTGATTTTTTTTTTAATGAAAGAGTCATTATATATTTTTGAAAATTATCATCTGGTTTATTCAAACATTAAAATAATGTAATTTTGTTTTTTATTTTATTTATTCAAAATGGCTGATGTACACTAAATTCTTCCAGAAAGATCGCAGCGAGACTTCTCAATCGATGAGCATTGTAGCATCGGTTCTAGTTTATCTGAAAACAAAAACCAAAATTCTGTGTATTTATTAATGTCATAATTTCTAGATAAACCTAAAAAACATAAAAAATAAAAATTCGCGGAATAAAATACTTGAAAAATATAATATGAATTTTGGGCCAAATTTTCTTATTGTTTTTGCTTCGATAAAATAATTTTTTCAAAAAATTTTTAGAAATTTGTAGGTTCTTATAGAAAATAATATTATTAAATAGATGTGTGCCAAATTTCAGGGAGATGGATCAATAACTTTTTGAGTTATCGTGTACGCCAGTTTGAAAAATAAGGTTTCAAGAAAAACGCGTTTAAAGTTTGAATACATGAAAATTCAATGATTATAGTGACTTACCGATTAATCAGCAATTCCAGCACCATATAATTGTCCTTCTGTAGCCTCACAGAACTCATTTTGTTCAATTAGTTGCTGTTGATGTGCTTGACGAGCTTGTTTAGTGGCTAATAAGGTGCACCGATTTCCTCGAGTCACTCTCTGTTCATCCATTTTTTCAGCGTATGATTTATATTGTCGGCCAACTATTATGTCTGAACAGTTCATTATTTGTAAAATTGATGAATATCCTTCATTGAATAATCCAGCAGCAATGTATGAGACTATTTCAATGATTTTGGAGCGAGACGCCAAACGGTAAAGTTGAAACTCTCATTTGCGTTTTGTGTGTTTGCAATTTCTGATAATGCAGTGAACATGGTAAAAAACTCAATAAATTTATAACAATACATATTATTGTAATGAATGTCCTCACTAGTAACATTAGATAATTTTCTCGCACTTGCACTCGATTGTTCGGCTTCGTCATTTTTAGTATGTGAGGATATGAATTCATGTCAAGTCTTTAGGATATGAACTCATTTTTATATTTATTCAATTTCGAAGTCGTTGCGTACAGAATGAGTTCCAAAACTAACAGCAAAACCGAATCTGGCCTGTACGAATATACACTGTAGCAACTGTGAAACTGTCAATTACTTGGAATTTGTCAATATAAGTATTTCAAAACATCTGTTCATTCAAATTTTTAACAATAGAGAGTTGGCCACAGGTAAAAGAGTCGGCCGCTTAATTATACCTCTATTCTTTGCGTTTATTATACGACCATATTCTTTGCGTTCGTATTTAAAAAATTTAGGAACAACCCTGACGATTTCCAATGTCAAAAACCAAGAATGTTGAACGAACAAGAGAAATGATTCGGTCAAATAACTTGCAACATTACTATCAAAGTTTATAAGAGAATTTAAGAAATAACTTGTATAGAAAAAGACTGAAGAAATGAACAAACGGTCTCGTCCTACATTAGGTTAATGCTCTATGTCACATATCGTTTTTGATGTGACAATTTATGTTAAAACATTATAAAATATCTTCATCCGCCTTATTCGCTAGATCTAGCACCATGTGAGTTTTTGCTTTTCTATAAAATTTAATTATCATAAAAGGAAGATGTTTTAAATCAACTGAGGACATAGAGAGAACCTTCGCAGTACAAGTAGACACTCACAAATGCAGACATCCAAAATAAATTCAGAAAGCGATAAGAAAAACAAGATAAATGTGTTCTACATTTCAAAATGAACCGAGAGTAATAGAACTATCGTTATAATAAATTTTTTGTAATAAAACATATTTTCTGATCTTACCTCGTATTTCATCATCTCTAGTTATATATCTCATATCATTCTAGATATATATCTGAATATTGTTTCTATATATACCTGAATATTAGATATAGTACTTTTCTGAGAATTTTCGAAATAGTCAATACTATCACATAAAGATACTAAAAATTATATAAATATTCATTTACAGAAATTTCGTAACATTTACCTAACAATTATATATTTTAACTCTAAAATTTCAACATATTGCACCTTTAAAGACAAACCAACAAACGGTAATATCAATTTTACAGAGGGGCAAAATTTAAAAAAATACACGGGTTTATTGAAATAAAATTAAAATTTTTTTTGAACCAACTTTTGAGGTCATAACCTTATCTAAAATACAATTGTATTTAAACTTGATTGCGATAAAGCCTTGTATCTCTCCTCCTCTGTAAAATTTGTTATTTTTTTTAGTAACGGTTTATCTTTAAAGGTGCAATATGTCTGAATTAAAAGAACTCAGTTAAAACAGATAAAATAAAATATATATATATATATATATATATATATATATATATATATATATATATATATACATATATACATTCAAATTTTATTAATAAACTTATCAAAAAACTATCAACGATAGTCATCAAAGTGTCAATAACGTTTTCTATTTTGTGACAAGTCTCATATTTACATAGTCGAACGTCTCAAAAGTACTAACCACAGGCTTGGATGGCTGGCAACATATCTCTGTGTAGGCTGGTGGTATAGGAATAGAGCAATGAAACCCATAGTGACCGCCAATTGACACATCAGAATGCTGTACACCTGGAACAGAAAATTAGATATTTCACTCCCTAATCCCTCAATTGACATAACATAATTGTCTGTAGTTGTCTTGTAAAATTAGACTTTAGGGTACAAGATCTACAAAAGTTTCAATGAAGCTGGAGTTCTAAAAACATAGAGGTAAAGAAGGAACCCTTATCGTTTTATTAGGGGAGTAATGAAGCAAAAATAAATTGTGATTAATTTCTTGGAATTATGGTACCCATTTTATCATCGCTTCGTCATTATCGCTCACAATAACGTCTGTATTCTTTAGAGTCAACATACAGTGGGTGGTCTCAACACTTTTATCACATTAATTATTAATTCCTGTCAATACTAAATACTAAAATATAATATTTCACATTTCATGTAAGTAAGTTTCAATATGTATCAGGCTATTTGAACAAACGCCTTATGCTCCATTAAATTATAATTATCTTAATAGAAACTATTTCGTTTAAAAACAAATTAAAATATTCAAAAAAAGAAAGCTTCAATATTTTAATTTCTTTCTTTTTTGTTACAATCAATCAAATTGCCATAAATAGATAAATTTTAATTTATGTTAATTTACTTTAACCATGCGTGTTTATTTAATAACAGATTTTAGACATGTCAATAGTAGATTTGGGGGGTAGATTTTGTATCAATTTAGAAAAAAATATTGTGACAGACAAATAGAATACAAAATACTTAAATTGTCTCAATATAAATATTTACATTAGAGATCTTTGTATACAAAACTCGCTAATCCTTTTTTCAGTATTGTTGGCTATGAAGTTAATTTAGTTTAAATACTGCAATTAATATAATTGGAAAAATACGTACCTTTCTTATGAAACCTTTTCTTATGGACTGGTCGTTGAAATCAAAACCTTTTACGTCACCATCCTCGCCCAGTTGGGAGCCTCCACCATACATTCCCGGTCCGTCCTATATATATAAAACAAATATTTAAGTTTTATGTCAATTATAAATATTACAGTCAAGTCCATATAGTTACATTTTAATTTTTAAAAATTGTAAATAGCATCCAAGATTGGCTATAAATTTCTCCGAGCATTCGATAAACCTATTTCACTCTGTATATAAACTGATTGTTGTTTAACTACAGACACAAAGAGTAGAATAAGATTATGCAGAAGGTTATATTGTTTTTTTTTAATTTGTAAACAATATTAATAAAAGATAAATATAATCACAAATGTATTCAGTTTCACCTGATAATGGAGCAGATTCGTGGGAACGTGTGTAATAATTTAAAACAAACAATCATAATATGTAAGCTTTGGGTATAATTTTAGTATAGCTGTTCTTATGAATATATTTTTAATATCTCTAAAACTATCTGATCTTAAAAAAAATTCAGACATGAAATTAAAACGAAATAGTTTAAAAACTTTTTGCATATAAATATTTTTTAGAGTTAATTATTGAGATAAATGAAAGTTTCTGTTATATTTCAAGCAGAAAGCATTAAATGGTTTCTGAGAAAAACATCCATGACAGGTAGATGGCTATGCGAGTAATCTTATAAAAACCCCTTTTTTTTTCTTTGATGAAATGATGAATTTAAAAAATTAGTTGAATATGGGTCAGAATGTGCTAGAAATTTGGAGCAATGGATCAAGGGGCCAAAGGGGAGTAGTCTCTTTTATTGAATTGTTCAGTTTCACTTTCATAGACAATTTCAACAACTTGCATAGGGGCCACAAAGCTCTTTTCTACAGAAATTTATACAACGGCACCTGCCTTTGTATTAAATGCTAGAATACTGATAAAACATTTTGACTCATTAGTGTGGCAGGTGCCATTGTACAAATTTCTATTCATGGAAAGATGTTGATGCCTTATATCTGAACCACTTCCTAGAAATTAGCAAAACTCACTTGTGTCAAAATAAGAATTTATGTAAATATGAGAACTTTTTAAAAGGAGAAAGAAATACTAAATATTCAGGTGCAGCATTGCTGAACCTAGTCGAAAAATTGTTATAGTTAATTGCGAAACCATCAATGTTACCAATTGTTGGGAGCCACCAATAAGACCTTAAATCTTCGACGCTAACATTATGAAAAGACTACATTTCACTTCATACCGTCCTGTAGATGGATGAAACAAAATGTGAAACTTTGTTGGGCAGCCTTCCTCAATGAACTTATAACTAATGTTAGTAAAAAATATTTAACCTGGCTCCGACACAAAGGTTCATATGCATTGACCATCTAACAATTATTAAACTCAATTCACATTCCTAATTAGTACAATTTTTCGTCCACAAATTGTTTGTTAAATATTTAACAATGAAGGTTACTACAAAATTAATGCGCAAGGTAAACAATTTATGACTTTGAACTTCAATTTTAAAAACTGAAATAGAAAGGAACATAAAACTTGAAGAGAAAAAGCTACAAATAAAACTGCACTGTATTTCCAAGATTTAACAATCTGAATTAATGTTTTGGAAAATTGCCAAAATTGAGGGTACAAACAAGTGTTTTGAGTTCTTATATCTCCAATTCTTTTAGGTGTATAAACATCGTGAAATGAACAGAAAATCACTTTTAGAACGTTGAAATATCCATACGTTTGCATTTTTGTTTGTAACAAAAAATAATTTTATATATCTGTCTTATTGTTAAGACAAGAATAGTAGATAAGGATATTATAATAATAATAATAGTACATAAGAATATTATAATTTTCTATAATCGATACTAAACTAAACTTTTAAGTACAATTGCAGGAAAACCATTTAATAGTTGTATTCAGTAAGAAAAGGATATGTTCTGGTATCATTTCATTTCAACAGTTCAAAATGGTATAATTAATTGTAGTGACAAGGGCTATTCAAGTGCAGGGAGGGGATAGTACAAAGAAAACTAGTGGTACAAGAAATATAAAAAAAAACAAAAGCAAAATAAATTTCTTAAGGGCATAGTGGATACGGAATATGATCTCGAGGTCAATATTATAAATTAAAAAAAATACTACCATCTCGCATATAGATATTATATGAACATTATTAGTACACTTTGATACTTAATACATAAAACACTTCAATGCTTAGTAATGAATCAACATATCGTCACTAGTGTGAAACCACATATCTCGGAAGACACAACTTGTCAAGAAGGTAAAAATTGTTCTGCAGCCTCAATATAGGACTAGACTTAACTTGTATTCCAATATAGAGCCTTGAACTTTAGTTCAAACCTATCCAAGGTAAAAATTATTTTGACCCCTTTTTGATCTTAATTTGTTTTTCTTTACGCAAACATAAGTAATGAGGTTTCGCCAAATTAGCTGTTGGAGGTATTTAGTTTTTCGTTTAATTTTTTTTATCAATAAAGTCGGACAACATATTTTCTGCACATCTTGATGTAAAAATCTAAAATTGCATTCTTTTAATTACTCGGTTTCACATTGGCACTTATAACACATCAAAGTATAATTAGACAATAATTGTTTGTGACTATTTTTTTCCAGCTGGAGAAGAATTTCAAAATATTTATATGCCAAATATAAGATAATTTTACACCGGCTTTAGCATATAAGAATCACTTTTGCGTTTTATGATATACATTAACTAGGTATATTTACGGTAAAAAGTATTAGTATAAAATTTTAATTAAAATTTAGCTAATTGTATTATGAGTTATAACACCTATATTATATAAGCAAAGCAAGTAAGTGAAAAATACATTTTACGTACGACTATATTGAATATATTTGGCGTTAATTTTGTAGAAATTCATTATTCACAATTAAATGAAACTATGTGATGTAGTATTATGTCTACTTTCTTTAAATTCTTTACTACGACCTAGGTTTCGTTGTATTACAACATCTTCAGGTGGACAATTAGCTAATAGCCCACCTGAAGATGTTGTAATACAACGAAACCTAGGTCGTGATAAAGAACTTAAAGAAAGTAGAAATAATAGTACATCACATAGTTTCATTTAATTGTGTATGACTATATCTTAAAAAATAACACATACCATTTCTTAATTCGTGTAATACACTAAGTTCAACTTTTAAACAGAGATTCACAAAATCAAAAATTTCTTGGAGCACTTATTCACTAAAGCACGTTAATATTATGCAGGAAACGTCAATAAGTGTCATTTATTACACAAAGGTGATATATCTTCAATATCATTGCGATAACTGACAATTGAAACCATTGTTTTCAAAACATAAAGCTGTTAATTGGTCACACTTTTTTCTCAGTACCCTATAAGGTATTTACAGACAAAAAATATTCAATCGTTCTAAATAATTCGCTAAGAACTACTACTAAAAGTTACAAGCATACAGGTAGCAGATGTCCACGAACAAATACAGTGTGTGAAGTCATTGTTTACAATGAGTCAAATTATTATTAGCGAAGTATAGACGCGCGAAATATAAAAGTATCGGACGTCATTTAAACATAAAAATTAGTCAAATATTCATTGAAAAATGAAGAGTTTTACACAATGCGGATCTTTTATATTGTAGTTTGGACTTTTATATTTTTGTGACAATGCCTATTACGATTGTATCTATAGCATTTTAATCAAAGGCCAGATCAGTTTTTTTTACACTAATTATTTTTGACGTGACAAACTACCTCAGCAAGCAATGTTAGCATACAGTGACCCTGTGTCTTTTCAACATCCTCAATTACAATGTAAAAGCAGCCCGTCATTGCTTTACCCAAGGAAAAAAGACGATCTAAACTCAAACGTCGATTTGATTTCATCAGCGACAACATAATAGTATAACTATGGTTAAACGAAACTCTATGTTATGTCAAAACAATTATTATTAACCGTGTCATTATAAAATTGACAAATATTTATGATTATACAATGATACCAAGGAAAATGCCTAATTTTCCTCCATTATTCAATTTGAATTAACATTTGATGAGAAGACGGTAAACTATCCAAGAAGGTAAGACATCAGACTTAGAAACTACGAAACCAGAGTAATTTCAAAACTCTAATTTCAAAAGTTCTATAGGAGATTGCCTTAAAATAAATATTTAAATACAGAATAAATGAGGCTTCTTTCCACATTTCTAATACACATAGTACGTAAATTATTTTTATTAACATTTATAATTGGTTAACCTCCACTTATATTACGTAGCCATTATCAGCCCTTTTACCACAACATCTGTATCACAACTATATTTGCACTTTGTTATTTTCAGCCGGAACGTTATCTGGTTATACACTTGATAGTACTTTTAAATAGTGTAATTTCACAATGAATTGTAATACGAATGACCACAATTAAAGCATTTCACAAATTGTAACAAAATTAGTACGCAAAGCCTTTTTCATTTAACTAGTGTAATAAATTGTATAAACGATTTGTATAACGATCCAAAAACTAACATTTTTGTTGGAATTTATGAACCGTTATTGCAAATTGATATCTTAAAACTAAAATATTTAAAAAAAAGTTTACAAACGTAGAGTTAAAATAACAATCGAGCAGTCCTTTCAGATAATAGTAATACGAAACTGAAGTTGCCAAAATTAATCAGAAATGTAAAAGGAAAATTTGAATAATTGAAAATGTTAAATAAATTTTATTTTTAATGGGATCTCGTAACATAGGAGGATTTCCCATCCGTTTAGGGGTACAAACATTTTTCATGGAATTTTGGTTCAAATGTAAGGTATAAAATGAACCGACAGAATATAAAATAAGTGATAAAATATAATATTAAGTGCTTTTAACAACTTTGCGAGTTTTAGCTTAAAAATTGCCTCAAAAACTGAAATGGTTTTTAAGATAACATTCGTCGAAGTGGCCAAAAATAATTTATAGGTCACCCGGACAGTATTTTTTGTATTTGTCACTCATTTCATAATGTAACTTCAATTATCATTATGAAATTATTCAGAGTGTATTAGAGAAAACTAAATAAAACCTATATTTTTATTTGTAAAAATACTAATAATCGTTTTCACCCCTACATCGGAGGGTCATATTAAATCTACCATATTGAATTTTAAAAATTAATCAAAATTTTTAAAACTTGATACACCAAAAAAATTTTAAAGTTAGAGATATATCAGGAACATTTGTACACTTAACAATGTATAATTTACATGCCGAGTTATAATCTAAACTAATTGGTTTGGTCCTATTTCTGAAACCATTGTTATGCTAAATTTGAAATTGTTTTTCACCATAAAGATCAAATTTTAATTTAAAATTTTTGATTAACTGAACGGATGATGTTTAGGTTTTTTTTTTAAATATTGAATTGGCTCATAAGTTTTACTATTAAATTAGATTGAGCTTATACAATTGTAATAGTTATCAATTTATCTACGACACTATTGTGTGACAAGCGTTGTATTTCCAAAAATTAGAATACTCACAGCAGGTGGATAAGCAAATCCAGCATTAGGTGGTGGGCCATATCCACCGAAGCCTGGTTCTTGGGGGTAGCCACCCTGAGGAGGGTAGCCAGGCTGGGGTGGATAGCCAGGCTGGGACGGGTAGCCGGGCTGGGACGGGTAGCCGGGCTGGGACGGGTAGCCTGGCTGTTGTGGGTAGCCAGGTTGGGGAGGATAGCCTCCATAGCCTTGTTG
Source organism: Druceiella hillmani (assembly GCA_039881145.1). Lineage (NCBI taxonomy): Eukaryota > Metazoa > Arthropoda > Insecta > Lepidoptera > Hepialidae > Druceiella > Druceiella hillmani. The sequence continues at coordinate 9,673,932 of JAYKKI010000015.1, read as the reverse complement.
ATTTGGATCTAAATGAGGAACAAATTTATTTAGTTTTTGAATCTCAATGAATTAAGGTAATTAATGACGAAGACAATTTATATTTTCATGTGAGCCCAATTAAAAATGGAAGCATTTATTTTCAATTTTTTATAACATATTTGGCATCAAATTATACAGGTGTCCGATTTCAAAGTTTGAACAAACATAGTTTCTGAACGCAACACATAAGCGCAAGCGGTGCGGATGTTTTAGTAGCCATGGAACAGTGGAGTGGAGAGCACCGCGCGTTTACCGTCGAAGCGTACATTTCGAATGGATTTTCGCTGTCTGTTGCACGCCGTCGATTTAATGATCGTTACAGTATTCGTCGATTACGTGATGAACCATCGATCAACCTCATTCAGTCATGGGTAGCAAGATTCAGAGCTACAGGATGAACATTAAATAGGCCCAGGCCAGGACCTACACCATTGGTAGCCACGGATGAAAATGTCGAGGGTTATGGTTTCTGTTGTTGAAAATCCCCGTTTATCACTGCGTACACATTCATCGATATTGGGAATTCCGAAATCAACTTTACAAGTAATAATGCGAAAAAAGCTCAAGTTCCATCCATATAAAATTAAAATTGTTCAAGATTTACATGATTCTGACTTTGAATCAAGAAAAACTTACGCGGAGGTGATGTTGTTGAGATTTCGTACTGCTACCCGGATGGGCAACATATTTTTTCGTAACGAAGCTCACTTTCCCATGGGAGGATATGTGAATAAGCAGAACTTTCGTTACTGGGATGTCCACAACCCAAGACAAATGCATCAAGAGCCTTTACATAAGCCTAAAGTAACAGTCTGGTGTGCCATGTCTGCATCTGCAATCATAGGGCCTTATTTCTTTGAAAATCAACGTGGCCAAACTGTGAATTCGGAGAGATATGCCCAGATGTTAAATGACTTTTTCAGAGTAGAACTACAGAATAGTCCATCCTTCAACCAAAACACATGGTTCCAGCAGGACGGGGCCACTGCTCACACTGCTAATGTGTCCATGAATGCAGTGCGGCAGTTATTTCCAGAAAAAAACATATCAGGAAACGGTACCGTACCGTTGCCACCTAGATCCCCGATTTAAGCCCATGTGACTTTTTCTTATGGGGATACTTAAAATCCATTGTTTACAAAACAAATCCGAGCACTGTGACATAACTTAAAGAAAATATTCGAGCCGAAGTCAGTAGGATACCCCAGACGCTCTGCAAACGCGTTTTTGAAAACATGCGTGCTAAACTCGAAGACTGTGTCAGACTCGATGGCCGCCATTTTTTTGTTATAAAGTTAAAATAAACCTACTTTGTATTAGAGGTGTTTTTTTTTACAATTTTTCAAACATTGAAATCTGACACTGGACACTCTGTATATACTAAAAATCAATTTAATCCTTTAAGAAGTTTTCTTTTAATATATTGTTCGTTTTTCTTTTAATATATTGTTAAACATAGCAAATATAATCAAACTATAATTATGTTACACAATATAAGCTAAATTTAGATGTAACGCCCTCATCAAATGTTAAGCTTAACTTCCTGTCATCTTCTGAGTAAGCATGCTATTTATTTTAAAAGCACCAACTGCAGTAAAATTAGCCGTTACAATTAGGATATATTTAAAAAAAGTCTCAATATGTTAAATTTTTATAAGAAAATACATTAGTAAAAAGCCCGTGTTTAAACAGTAAAAAAATGTGGCACATTATATTTTTTTTAAGAATATTTGAACATTACTACAAAATTCTAAAGTGATTACGAAATATTTTTGAACATTTTTTAATATATTCTTTTGCCTGATTATGTTCAGTAAGCGACTTATTTTTTGTTTAACCTTTTTAATTCAGTAGGTTTCAAAAGAATGACACTTGTGGGTAAAACAGTTATTAAAACACTTATAAAAAATGTATTAAATAAAAACATTATACTGTACATTATGCATTTTTCATGTGTTTGTTAACATTCTGGTATAATATTGACAAACTAATGAACTAAATTTTACAGTCTACTCTTTATAAAAGCAAAATTGCAACTGAGCGATATCAAGTTAATTATGGAAGTCAACAAATGAATTTGGGCAAATGAGCAATAGATTGACAACAGATGAAAAAATGTTGTGCTCTTTATGAGTGACAATGGATTATTCAAGTATGACGCATATGAAAAACCTTCCAAATACGAGTAGAACTCGTACTACGAGAGTACTGTATACTGTGTACATTTTGGTACTTGGGGTACTGTATACCTTTTGGTACAAGTCAAAGTTTAATCATATTAGAGTGGTTCACAGGAGTAAGAAAATAAAATGAAAAAGATAATTTCTCCTAAAATATAGACGAGATCAAAATTGTTTTTGTTACATTTTTATTTTGTGTACATAGCAAGATATATGGGCACACACTAATTGATCAGGGGCCACAGTTCCAAATAACAATTGAAAATAACATTTGAAAATTTTACACTATAGCTTTAACGTAAAGAAGCTAGAGGGCAGTAAGAGGTGGACAGGCAAATCACGGAGCGAGAGCAATATGGTTTCATTTCTTCAGAAACCTTTCAGGAATAGAAACCTAAAAAGGGATTGTGCTTTTCCTTCTATTTTCCAGTTTAATGATATCTTTAAATAATACTTGTATATCTAAAAAGCACTTATAAATATCTAGTGAAATGTAGGGAAAACTGCTTTAGAATGTGGGTCGATTTGATCCAGAATTTATTGAAAATGGCTATATTTCAGACTTTATAAAAAACGACAAATATAAAGACTGTGTAGCAGGAAACGAATGGAATGTGTCTAGACTCACTATGTGCAATTCTATACTAGCCGCTTACATTAATTAGATGGAAGAGTGTACTTATTATTGCTTAAACATCTTTCGTCAAATTCAAAAGACAATTTTACAAATTAAAAGGAAAATTTTACAGTTAGGTCAGGCAGCAATCAGCTTTTTTACTTTATATTTTAAACAAGACGATGAGTCAATAGCCAATAAATAATTTATTTAGATGGAAAATTTTACAGTTAGGTCAGGCAGCAATGAACTTTTTTACTTTATATTTTCAACAAGACTATGAGTCAATAGCCAATAAATAATTTATTTAGATGGAAAATTTTACAGTTAGGTCAGGCAGCAATCGGCTTTTTTACTTTATATTTTCAACAAGACTTAAGTCAATAGCCAATAAATAATTTATTTAGATGGAAAATTTTACAGTTGGATCAGGCAACAATCGGCTTTTTAACTTTATATCAAGCATTATAGTGATTATTAAACTCAACATCGTAACTTAATAAATATATTTAATGAACACTTTACATGTAGAAAAACATTTTTTTAGGTCTTAAGACAAACCTTAAAATTTAAATTCGTCAACATCAAAACAGATGGACTCAGATACAAAGACTAAGGTGAACATGGGTACACAAAGCACAAACAAATGCCATGTCACACGGACGAGTATTGCGAAATAATAGTTTTATTTATCATCTCATAAATTATGCTGATAACCATTTTTAACTAAAGACCATTTCAATATTACTTACAAAAGACAAATGCTCTCAGTTAACGAGGCAAATATTCTGTTCAATTTAAATAGGTATCTTATTTACATAAAAGAGTGAGGGAGATAGCAGCTTCACACTGCTTAACAATACAAACAAGTATTATGCAATCGCTGAATATTAAAAACACAATATTAGTAAAATGGTAGGTTTAGTCCATTACGTTCCACAGAAGAAAGGTTGTTATCATGCTGAGTTTATAAGTACTAGAAAAATTTGTGTCCAGCTAAATTGCGTGTTATTAAATGAAATACAGCTTTCGATATTCTGTACGTACAGGCGATACGAACAAAACTCTTATGACTTTTGCACATGATTTCCATCACATTTTATTATTTTCTTGAAAATCTACCGAGTCCCAATGATTATAAATTGAATGTATACAACAGCAAATATAAAATTGAAAAGATCAAAATTTTGTTACTTTTTAACTGCAAATTGAGAACCGAAATGAAGACAAATTTTGAACCCGAATGAAGACAAATTCTAAAAAAATATCTAGCTGCACCTCTCGTTTGTTATACCTAATATTTCTCGTGTGAACTGCACTAATTTTTAACACAATTATTTCGAGAATTATTAACAGAATAAAACGCTACTCTTATAACCGTCAAATTATGAGTTACTCCTAAGACAAATCAATAAGAAAATAAAAGAAAATGTACACTTTTTATTTTAAAAAAAATTTTCAAGGAAAAAACACAAAAGCAGGCATATAATATGTAAGTATGTATAAAATTCTTGTGTAAAATTATCGTTTAAAAGATTTAGATACAACAAATTAGTTCAAATTTAATTCAATGAATAAGTCTATCACTCTCAAATATTTGTTTAAGAATGTGTGCGTAGACTTCGGCTCTTCAAGAGTAGAAAACAAAATTTTATTAGCATTCTTCCCTATAGCTAATGTTAACAGTCCAAAATATGACTAAGAACTGAGCTCATATTCTGATTTGCTATTAACTGGTCGGGAACTATCATGAAAAGGAGGAAATTCGATTCCATTAACCAGAGTTCCGGGAATTACAATAGCTAGTCAGTAATGGGTGTCGGAGTGTAATTTCATCTCTTTCATGCATGGTATTTAATACACATATTTATTAGCATTACCTATAGTTTAGAATCAGAAATGAACATTGCCTGCATTTGTTTAGTGACCTTTATTGTATGTTTGTATTTAAGAAATGCTTGCATTATTTTTATGATAGAGTTTAAAACCTTATAACTTAATACTGAAGCTTCAACAAAGTGTTAAACAGAAAAACTTTCAGTATAACCCAAATAGAAAAACATCTGAAATGCATAACACATTTTCAAAATATTGAAACTTTCTGGTCTTTCATTCCATACTTTTTGTCTATTGCGATTGACTGACAGCTAAAACTGAAGAAAAATCAACTTGAAATAAGTAACAAATTACGGCCGCTTGAAACTTGCTCACATTCTTCCCGAGTGTAACATAGATTGCGTAACTATGAACATCAATAAAGTTAATTTTAGGTAAATGAGTTCAGTAAACCAAATTACTTCCTTGTCTCTTGGATATTACTTGCATCAAAAGTAAAAATTGATTTTTCAAAATCATTACCCTTAATAGTTTTTCATGGACAAGTTCATTAAAGTAAATGATAGTTTTGGCCAGTAAATTTGAAATATGAACCAAAAATAACATGCGTATTTAGAAAGTTTATAGAACTTTTTTAATTTAACTTTTGTGATCATTCTTTCGAATGATGCCGATAACATTTAGAAATTGGTAATAACCTCACAATTTTAAATTAATTTTTCTTTAACGTAACAAATATATATAAGATCACGTGTAACACTTATCATTATTATACAATAACTCGCTGTAGTTAAAATTCATGCATTGGTAGCAAATTGGGCTCGTGCATTAGAATGTTACACATACACAATAATCTACCATATACATTCACAACCTTTGCAAAAACCACAAGACACCACTTTATTTACCACATTTCAATTGTGACACATGCAACGATAAGAATTGATATAAATAAACACAATTACTTTGGTTACTTGGAAATTGTGAGTATATATTGCTATTTACACAGTCTGTGTTTCTGTTTTATTTTAATAAAAGCATGACAATAAAGGATTTTAAAAGAATATTATGATCATTTTAATACTATTGTTCAGCATCTATCAAAGGTTATGAAGTTAAAATTGTAAAGAATTAGCATGACTCGCTAAATAATTTTGGTCGCGTAGTTCCTTTTCGTCACATCATTCTTAATTGATTATGGTTTAATGATGCCTTAAAATAGATATTTTATACGAAGTTTTATGAAGCTCTAATATTTTTATGTTTATATAATTTTTAGGGTGATTTATGCTTTTATTTGGAATAAACTGGCTGAGTTTATTCGTAAATTACAGCACTCTCGGGTCTGGATAAAATTTTCTTGTATGAATCTAAGATAAGTCTCATATGGTTAAAAGTAAATATTGGATGCGAAAACTTCCACAGATTTCGAAAATGCAAGCTAGAAACATTGAATATCTCTACCTATTTTACTTTACTAGACAAAATGAACAGGATCGACATTATGCAACAGAGTGTTGGTATAGTGCATAAAGTGCAGATGTAACAAACATCAGAAAAAAAGCCATAGACACCTGGATACACTGGTCCTTGGTTTTGCCACATTTTTCTACCTTAAAGCGGCCAGCTGCATTAACAGAAAAAAATTACTTTATTAGAATTAGTCTTATTAATTATAATAAGAAATGTATATACATACTGTACATGGTATTGTAATTTGGGGGTACTTGATCGTTAATTTTTTGGGAATCCACTTTGATGTCCTGTTCGCTTAGGTGTTCACAAAATTACCTGCGAGAAAAATAAAGAAAATAATCATAATTTGCTTCATTACATTAGAATTTTTTTTTAATAAAAAATTGTTTTCCTTTTTCAAAATGAAGCTTTTAATGTATATGCTTTCCTATATTTTTCATTATTTATAAAACATGATTATATCACTTGATCAAAATTTACAATGACTTAATATTTCACTATAATGGTTACGTCTCGTAAATATATCAGAATCCGTATTCTGAGATATTTTTTTCTTTCCCCTTTTCATATGTTCTTCATTGAAAACCGAGTCATCTTTAGTTTTTATTTTACCGTTAAAATAAAAACTAAAGATGACTCGGTTTTCAATAAAGAACATATGAAAAGGGGAAAGAAAAAAATTTACATATTATTTGAAAATGGCGAAATATTTAAAGCACTTAAAAGATTGATATGATTATTATACATAAGAGTTACAAGTGACTCAACTGAAATTAAAAATAATATTTTTTTACATGCTTGACACATGTTAAGATCATGTTTACATGAAATAATTGTTACAGTACATTCGAATTGTATCAAAGGAAAAAGAAATTTCCTTTCCACAAGTCTATACCTAGGAGTAATGTTGGCAGGCAAACTATAAACATCTACAGAATCAAATTCCAATATAATCAATTAAGATGACCTTGAAGGTCAGCAGCAGCTATGTAAAAAAAAAAACTTCATTTCAATTATGACTAATATTGTCAGATGGCAGCCCATTAATGTGAAAGTAGTGAAATTAAAATAATGTTGAATAAATTAACAAAATGAATACTATGAGTATACATAGTGTTCATTTTGTTAATAAACATTCTTGTAAACTGAGATAGTAAATGTTAAAAATAATATGTCAACAATTTATGTTACCAAAATAAATTTTATCATCATCTTTAATTTATTTTCCGTCATTGACATGAAAATGATATTTAGGCTAAAACCTGACATGTTATGTCAGTCTTAATGACATTGAGTTATTCTTTTAATATAAAGTGTATGTTGCAAATGTGACAGATTTTATAGTTGCAAAAGTGAAAGTTAAGATACGACAACAGTAATTGTATTAATTACATAACTGGACAACATATTTATAATTACATATTATCAGCCGTGAAACATGGGTTGTCATTTTTTAAAACTATTTATTCCATCTTATCAAATTTTTGCATCACATTCCTTATCTTTTGTGTTTTAAATATTTTTCATTGTTATTTTATGTTTAAGTCATTCATTAAACATTAATTGCACATGTGCAAAACAATCTCAACAGAATAACAGTGGATTCGGTTTCTTGAATCAGACTAAACGTTCTTCTAAAATAAATTCTTATTCATTTCTAGAATTCTGCTGCCTTCCATTTTTCATTTCGCCAGACAGTTTATTTTCTACTGTTGCTATTATAATATTTAAAAAGCACTAATTTTGGGGTATTAAGTTTCTATGTCCAGAATATTTAAATACTGTAAAACATTAGAGAGAATTTTCAGTTTTACACTGATGAATAAAATCTTTCGATAATAATATCAATTTTTAAGCGTTTTGCCTTTTATTTTTCTTTCTTTTTCAACCATTTCTCAAAAAAGAATTATAAATAAAATATTAAACACTAACTATATACACTTGAAATATTATACTGAGTATATACAATATCATATCGTGTATTACATTATTATATTAATATTACATTAAATCATACTGAAATAAAATATTAATCAATAATAAAAAATGAAACGTAAATGTCTTGAAATTATGCACTCCATATTAGAAAATAAACTCGCTTGGCCAATGCCGAAGGGAGCCGAATTTACCCGATTCGGTGTCACCAAGTGAGTGCGATGGCTCAGTTTCATTCACTACTCAGAAACACCTAAAGAAGTTTTCACTTCAAAAATAATTGCCACTCGTCCACACAGGAATTATTTTTTAAGTATTTCACACTTTTATGTTTTATGTGTTTTTTGTTTACTATTTCATCAGTTTGTATATTAAGCATTTATTAATACAAAAAATGGCAAATGAGTCGAAAAAATTATAAGACTTAATTCATTATAAACGTGCATTTTGGAATGGATAATTTTGTATGGAAAATATTTAATTAAATTACTTTTTTATTTAAGCAACGGCATTTGTAACTACCTAAAGAAACGTTTTGTACAAGTTTTTTATTCAATAAAATAAAGACAGTTTTGAAAAACCTCTGTTTAGCTTAATCTTTTCTGGAATATTTTCTTTATTTACAACTTTATAAAAACGAACACTATTAAAACATAAAATGTCAATTGTATTCATCCACACTGCTAATGGGATTTACTAATTCCATTAGCACAGTGAAGGTCGCAAATAATAGATGAATAATTAACGAAAAAGGATGGTACTTAAAATATTTGAAAAGGAAAATATTTCATTTATATTTATTAGATAATAGTAGCGTAAGAATTTAAGCAAAAAAAATCGAGAGCAGATCAATATAAACCGGGTCATATTGTGCAACATCTTTTATTAGACAAATTACACAATGTTTTGTTTACTGCAATTGCGAGAGTATCACAATATAATACAAATATCTTGTGATTAGTTAATATTTCAGGAATATCGCTATTTTGACCGTAATTATACTTGACCAATTACACTGAACGATTAATATTTTTTAACTTTTCATTGTAGTTTCAAATTTTAATCTTCGTTTTGCACAAATACCTACGGATAGGTAATAGTTTCCAGTACCTACCAAAAATTTATTGGGTCTATTAGTAGTATCATTTTTGTCTAAGATAATAAAACAAGTATAATCTTCGAGAAAATTAAAAGGTGAAAACTAGGCGCAACGTTTTAGGCAATATATTTCGATAAATACCTGAACTGGTACAAGAATGAACTACCTATTCGCTAATCATATGATTAATTTATCTAAATAACGGAAATATGCAGATAACACGATATAAAAATAATGATAAAATATCAAAAATCTGCTAATTGGTTATTCCCCTAACTTCCTGCAAATACTGCGGCGATACATTGAGTCATCGTTGTGACGTAAAATGGTGGCATTCAATTCTCTTTAAAAATCGATTGCGTGGATATTAATATTCAAAGTAAATAATAATGCTTACCTTCAAAATATGTGAGAATCAAACCTTCAAAATATTATAAAATAATTAAGCTCTTCGTCACGTATGCTTTTCGATTTCAAACAAATTCGCACAGATTCGGTTGTTTCACAATAAACTGAATAACACTAAATAATATACCAGCAGGTGTACTCTGTCTCAAAACATCTCGAAAAAACAGCGCATAGACAAATTCGACTGCCAAACATAAACATAGAGAATGCGCTAGTCATAGATTAAGTGTGAGAGTAATGCACAGAACAAATACGGTAGAGTAGTGCTTTGTTCGAAAAATATACTACAACAAAGTAATACATCTAGAATTTTCGACGACAAAGTGATTCAGGATGATATGGCCAGTCCTATAAGAAGGCTAATCGAAATATTTCAATGGCCTTTCACTGCATGTATCTGGTAAAAATCAATAAATGACTGCTATAAGCACACATCAGCAGCCGCAAACGTTTTTTTAAAGTAATTATTCAAAACATTTTTAGTTGCGAAAATGATAATAACTTCCCATTTTTCTTTCTTAAATATAATCGATTATCGGTAATGTAACTTCTAAACGAATCGCAAATTAATAAGCAGATTTTGGTTTATACTAAATATACCATAATTTAAGTGACGTGAAAATATAATTTATTAATGAACAGATTTAAAAGTCATTAGAATCAAATGGCTTCAAGAACATATACAACAAAACGTTCAGTACTTGAATTTAAATAAGTACTCATGTATTTAATCCACATCACATCCAAAGGTCTATATAAAAAACCACCATTAGTTGGTGAAAATCCATAGTTGAATAAATTTCAAATTTGTTGTACATTTTTTGCAATGTTTGATTAAATTTTTTTGTTTGATTACAAATTAATATCAATAGCAGTGAAGCAATAATCTTCATTGGCAGTAAAACTAAAAATATCAATGAATGATTTTTTTTATAATTAAAGACCTCTGAACCAGAATTATGCGGTCTTTCTGTTATGACTTCCAATGATTACACCAAAGCAATTGGAAAAATAAGAGTGTTGTAAAAATTTACTCGTTATGATTTATTAGTCCTATTTAGATTTGTTTGCCATATATATAGATTGTACACTTTTCAAACTTTTGCAAATATATTTGTAAGGCCCCAGTGTGAGCTAAGGCTTATACATACCCGTTTGTAAAAGTAAGTTTCATTTGTATCAATTGTAATTACACCGATTACATTTTAGAGCTATTTTAGATATTAATCGTATTTATTTTGAGGGCGTGTTTTTACTCTTTAGAACATACAGGCTAATTTTTCATTAATTAGTCGTCGTTAAAATAGATTTAATCTTAAATTTATTTTTTCGAAAGTAACATAACTTCTTAATTTTCGAATAATCGAATTGATAAAATAAATTAGTCATCAGATTATTGGACGACTAGCAAATATTATTAGAAAAATCAAAACATTTTCATGAAACGTCTTTATTATTACAAAAAATTTAAATATAAACGCATACAATTTTATAGAATAAGCGCAATAATATGTCAAAAATGATAATATGCTAGATGTTCTAGAGATTATTGTCTTATAGGTTTCAAGTCTAGCTTTTTAAAAATAAAATGTATCAAGAATAGCTGTCAAGCAATTATTGCTTAAAATTTTAAATTAGGGTTATGTATAGTATTAGATTATTTTTAATAATTTATAACAATAAACAATAAAAAAGTATTTAATAAATTGCTTAATTCTGAAGTATTGCTTTTACGCCTGTAAATCTCAGTAAAATATGAGTTTCTTACCAAGCAAATGTATGACTACTATATACAATTTTCATTTAATAGGTGAGTGGATAAAATGAGAACAATTCCGATTCATTCATTATTGATTTTTACAATAAAAATGTGATTAATAAATGAAACGTAGAAAAAGAAAGAAGTGGCCATTTCACAGATTTGTAAATAATTACAAAGTCATTGGCGAAACTTAATTTTACAAATTGTTAATAAATTCATCGGTAAAGGGTACTTAACATTCAATATATTTTGAATTTATTCCACGTGTTAGTAATTTCTATAAATTAATTCTGGTCCTAGCCACGAATACTAATACAATCCAAATGTTTACTTGTGTGTATTAGAATTGTATGTATTTTTGAGGTTGGGAAACAATATTAGAATGTGTTTAGGATGGTTCCAAAAGTCGCTCATCGTTTATTTTAGTAAAAAACATTTAGTTATTTTGAAAATTATTTTAATATCGATAAACGTAAAATTACATCACAAGTGAAGTAAAATTTGAAATTTCTTTTCAGTGCATTTTTTCATTTCATTGTTATTTTTTACAATTTACTGATTTTTAATATTTAGTACTCAACTATTTTCTTTTAAATTTGTGTATTAAGTACTGCAAAGAAAGAAAGCAAATTATGTTGACACAATTAAATGTTTGTTATATGTTTTTTCTCAATTATAAAAAGAAAAACCGTAATAAGCTTAATTTTAATAAAGTGTATTAGTGTTACATATAAACCTTTGTCATTACCACATTTTCAGTTCCACTCCGTTTGGTAAGTACCTCATCAATTTGCAATACAAGGCCATGGCGAAGAGAAAATAACAAACCAATAAACAAGACCTCTACTGGACCACTAACTGAAGATCCTGATTTTACCTATCTAGATGGTAGGATTACCCCAATTATGGTAGGTTTAAATGATTCAATCTAAACTATTGGTGGGTATTTATAGGATATTTTATGAGATAGTCGTATGTGTATTGTTTTTAAAAATATATATTATATTAGTTCTATTGTACATAAGCAGAAAATAATATAAATGTTTTATGCATAGTTTTAGGTTATTAAAAAATTTGACGTGAAGCCAATTATTTGAGGAATGACTTTTGCCATATGAAAAAATTGTATATTTTTTGTTTTTAATAACAGTATCTTTTTAATATATGCTCTTTTTTATATCTTCTGTTTCCTTGATGAATAAAGGTGTCCATGGTGCATCATGTGAAAGTTTATTGAAGGTTTACCTTTATTATTTAGAAAAAGTTTTGTCGAAGGTATAATTAAACCACATCTTTGTTTTTAAACGAAGAGTGTTATACAATTTCTACAATTCAAAATGAATCTTGTGCTTAGTTGCATGTTGCATATTGCTAAATTGCTTAGTTGCATGCAAATTTGTACAATTTACATGCAATTAAGCAATTGTCACTTAATTTTCTTTGACTTACTCGAATGATAAATCCTGCAATATATCGGATACATTGCTTAGATGTACCATTCGAGTTAAAATCTGGACTTGCTCAGTAAAAGTGTAATAATTCACCGAATACATCTCACAGTGATGATGATTCTATTTCTTCTAATCTCTTTAGTGTAATATGGAATCAAGAAAATATAAATAATACATATAAAAATCGTAAGCAGGAAAATTTTTTTTTATTTCATTTATACCCCTAAGATTAAAAAAATAATAGAAAATATCGAAAGTGCAGATACAAAACAATATGATATTATCTTATATTTATACAATGAATTGTGATATGACATGTCGATACAAAAGAAAATTTGGGCATCTCTAAATAAATATCAATTTTAATTCCCGGGACATTCATGCCAACGCTTCAAATAAGCACAAAAAATAGTAGGCAGTCCAGTGTAATAGTATAATACATGTCAGTGGTCCAGCTCCATTTTCAGTGTTTAATTTTATGCAATCATTCTCGCAAGTCTTCATTAGATTCTTCTTGGAACAAGATATTAAAAGGGCACAGGTTTCAATTTTCCTCTTAGGACAATAATTTCAAAAATTTTTGTTTTGGCTTCTGATAGTCTATTCAATCAATTTTCTAAATTATTTTCAGTGTGTAGGCTTGATCCCTGTTATGATTTTATTATTTGTATTTAAATATAAAATTGGTTATTTTCAAATAAAACGTCTAAAATATATCACTTGTTTATCCATATGCCAATATATAGTAGATTGTATTTAATCGTTAATATTTTGCAGTTAATCTTTTCATAGAGTGTATATGATAGAAACAATTAGCTCTGGAAGCAAGTAAAATAACATTTTTTAGTCTCCCTGTCAAAGTTAGTTTAATGTTGAATTAGCTGTCATATGACTATAAAGTGTTATTTTGCAAATGGGATATTTTATGGTGCCAGGATCAAAGCAGGGCTTCTGCAGGGATTATACTAAGATTTATATTGTATAATTGCATCTCATCTATTGAACTGACTACTTTACAGGGAATCGGGAACATTGTCCAGTGACATAGCGATCCTCCAAATTTAATCTGTCAGTTTTTTGTTCAGACTAAAGGTGGGCGTTTACACTAATCATGATAAACGTTAATAGCTGTTAACGTTGACGACAATTAACTGTGGACCAAAACTGTTAATATTGACAGTTAATGTATTTAGGCATGTACCCTAGTTAATATAAACACCAAGTGGAAAATGGCAAACAATGGCGCTTTGTTTAAAAATTTCTATATGAACTTGAGCATCTGTCAAACACAATAAATTAAACCTGGTAACTATATGGAGCTTGTGTCATTCAACACGTAAATAATAAATATTGAAAACAATGCGGATTGTATTGAACTTTTCGAATATTTAAAAATTTTCTCCTAATATTATATTATATAAATCAAATTAAAATATTTTAAGCAAAATTAGTTGTGCATTGTAAATAGAAGTTCACATGATTGTAACATAAGAACAATTAGCAAAATTATTACCTTGAAAGCTAATGTAATATATCCATTATTTCTCTAACAAATTTCGTTATCTGACGTAAAATAATTCCAAGGATCACTTCGTTTACATATTTTAGATGTTTTGAATAAATTTACAAAGTTTCTTGAACCAGATACACACAAATACAAAAAAATATCCAGTAAATTTATGTTGATTATTAACACTAAAAGTTAGTGTCTTTCTAACTCTTTACAAAAATTTTCAAATGTAATTTGATATAAAAATCCTCATATTTAAATCTATGAAAAATAAGTTAAGACATAATTAATTTCTTATTAATATTAAAATGATATGTAAAATGTTAACCAAAAAAATATCTACTACGTAAATATCATTAACACTAAAAAATTACAGTGCATTTGAAAGTTTCGTCAAAAAATTTAAAATATCCCTTGAAATAAAAACGTCTCCTGGATATTAAATCTGTAAAAAATAATTAGTATTTCATTATTTATAAAAACGTCTTCTGAATATTAAATCTGTAAAAAAGTAACAACAATTAATTTTTTATTAATCTTAAAATTACATGGAAAATGTCGGAATTAGTAAACTATCGGACAAATCTCTAAATCTTCGCTCATTAACTTTCATTACGCAATAACCGTCCACGAAAGACTGGCCGCTAGCCTGGTAATGCATAAACTGCCAAAAATTTACGATTGTCAACATTTATTCGTTACCAGTTAGCACTTAACGTTGATCAACGTCAATGCGCTAACGAAATAATGTTCTAATGTGTGTTAATATAAACAGCCGTCAACTTCGACCGTTTATTAACAGCAAGTGTTGATCAACTGTTAACACATTTTTTCTTCAACAGCGTTGATGGTTTATGCACGTTAAACGTTAACTGTTATTCATTTTTGACTCGTCTCAAATGTCTAAACAACTCAATGTAATAAACAACTCTATTATAATTTTAGATAACAATAAATTGGGATTGATATTCAACCTGGTGAAAAATTGTCCAATTTAATTATGTAGGCATTAATGATTTTAAATACAGCACCAAACATATGTGTATCTTCAAATGCTAAAGAATTTAAAAAAGATGTAAAAAATAGAACGATCAGAGTATCACTTCATGAAGACTGAAACTGAAAATACCTCAGCTACTTCTACCAGTGTAATGATAGTACTTTACACATTCTTTATATAGTTACCATTCTAGCAGTAAGTACTGCTAGAATGCTAATTCAAGGTAATATAATCCCAGAAATATTGTTGGTTTTATACTCTTGGTCTACAAGGTGTACAAGTGTATAAAAGACAATCCTGTTAAAAAAATACACTTGTGTTAGAAAAAGCCATTTTAAAATGTAAATTAGTACGGTCTTGTTTTACAGTGATTGCTGTCTGAGTTTCACCTCCTATATTGTGAGGAAAGCAACCTCTATAAAAATTTCCTCAATCTTTCACATGATCGATGCCAAGGGAATGAATAGATATTGATGCCATGTACACAATAGCCTTCTTTTAGAAATGGGTTCCGACAACAGCAGATATATCAACCCTTTTTATCAAAATAAAATGAAATCACAAAATTCTAACTGTCTACTTGACAAACCTTTTGATTTCATTTGAAAATGATGCTAATATTAATTGTTTTACACAACAAGTTTTTCATGAAACTTGTAATAAAAAATCAGCCTTTTTTCTCTTATTCCAAATTCAAGAAGAAAAATGAATACAACTAGAAAACAATGATACAATAGTTACTGGGACACAGTGTCAGGGAAGAAATGTTAGCTTTTAGCCATTAAGGAAATGTCATGTCAAGACTGTCATTAACTTGATTATTGCTTATGAAGGTCTCCAAGACTCAAATGTAACAAGTTGCAATGTGCGAACTGAAAAAAAAAGATTCTGCAACCACTGACTCGCATCTGAAATGTACAGAAGATCAGGTCACATGATGAAACTTTATAGCATATATTATGAAATAACAAAATTGATTTCAAAATGGCAGCAGATACGAGGCTTGTTTTTAAAGTAAGTACTATTTGGAAATAAAAAAAAACAAGTTCACATGTACAAAAGCCCACATTTTACTATACTTTTTGACATAATTACCACTAATATTGAGACACTTGTCGTATCGTGGGACCAGCTTTTGTATTCCATTCTTAAATAATGTTGCCGTCGTCACCATAGTGTGTTGGGTTGATTGCAAGACATACGGCCATTGAGTGCGCAGCACACAACGGGGACCCGGGTTCGATTCCCGGCCCTTCATCAAGCGGTACTGGAGAAGTTCAATTTTTCGAGGCTCTGGCAACCATTTTCCATATGAGATCTTCTTCATCTCTTGTGGACACAACAACAACAAAAACAAAGAATGTTGCTGCCTGATTAGGTAACCACTCGTTTTGACTTCGTCATCATTGTTATTTTGGTGTCCTGTCAGATACGTCTTCAAATGCAGAAACAAATGGTAATCACTAGGCGTTAAATCGGGACTATACGGAGGGTGGTACAATTGTTCCCAGTCAAATGATGTAATAACATCTTGAGTTCGATTTGCCGTATATGGACGGGCATTATCAGTAAGCCACGTCTTTTGTTTTGAACTGCACAGTGCAGTTTTTTTAAAGTCTCACGTTTCTCAATTCGTAGCACCATTTTAATAACACACAAACAAGAGTAAACACAGTCGAATGGCTCCATAATGGTATCTATGGCTTCTCAACAGATGTAGGTACACAGTGTGCATGCGCTAAACTCCGACCGTAGCGCTGCAGTGCCGTTATTTAAAAACGGTTCTTATTTTAAAAACAAGCCTCGTATTTAAGTATTCTGGGTAAATCTAATTTAAATAAATTTTTTGTTATTTATAGTGTTAAGCATTTCTCTAAGCTTAGAGAAATGGTTCACCTTTCTAAACATAAGCAATATTGGTAAATGATATTCTCGTACGAGCATATGAGAAAATCACGTAATACACCGAAGAAGTGTGTGAATTGATGTTTATAGCACATACTCTAATTCTAATTTACGGGTTAAAGAGGAGCTGTTTTATAAAAATAAAAAAGAAGAACCCGTTGATAGGGTTTAACATTAGAAGAATCCAGCACTCTTGTAGAACCAGGAATAAATCATTTACAATTAATTACTATCCATCAAAGAGTATTCAGAACTTTGTATATGGTTTTATATAAGACAACTGCAGTACATGCATTGGAGTTCGAGGCTTATTAGAATATGAAATGTCGGCACCATTACACATTTATATAATAATCTTGTTCTGTTTTTTCCAAATATTACATATTTAGATCTCATGCATTGTGACTTCATTTATCTTGAATGACATGCGTCTTCTCTATTTATGTGGAATACGTCTTTTCTTGAATAATGTACTTTTAATTAAGATACTTTTGAGTATAAGTTCAATTTTGTCTCGGCTATCGTAAATTTTCTTTTTTCTTTGCTCTAAGAAAGTTTCATATTATGGTTTTGATAAATTGTAATGAAGAATATCCTAAAATCGAATATTGCATGAAAACACATTTACGTAACCATTTTTCATTATTGATTTGTGCAAGTGAATGTTTTTCTTCGTTTTTAATATGTGATAATAATTATACAAACTATCGTTGAAGGATTAATTGTAATTTAAAATAACTTTAATTAAACTAATCAGAAAAAAAATTGGTTAAGTACAACTTGTTTTGCGTTGAAAGGAAATCTTCTCAGACCAAAAGATGGTATTTAATGTAATACTTTTATGACAATTCTTTAATTATGTTACAAAATAAGATTTTTAAAAGAAGCATAGAAATAAATAGATAACAACAGGGTTATTGTCATTTGCTATTTGTGTACAAATGTAACTATTATTAATAACTACTTCATCCGCACACGCTTTTGGCTCCAATAGATACTTTCAAATATTTTAAATTATTTCTGTCATTTGTCTCGAAGAGGTGGCAAAACATATTTTTAGAGGCATATTAAACAAACTTAATCTAAATTATTATTGTTATCTGTTAGATAAATTTTTTTTGGTTTTATAGCTTTGTCTCTTTATCTAGTTATTTTCAATGTTTTGAGAAAAAAAATTTTTTGGCATCCTCATAGTTTCGTTTGAATTAATCCAACAGTACTGAATAAAATTTGTTGCATTTCTTTCCTCTAATTTACTTAATTAAACAAATTTTATATAATACAGTGTATATATACAATATAATAATAATTAAACAGTCAATATCTGATTGTCATCTTGTATTGTGAAACTGATTGTAATTATTAATACCTTTAATTACAGAGCAATCAGAAGAGACGTCTAGAGAAACAAAAAGAATTTGCTGAGCAAATAGTGAAGTTATCATCTGAAATTGATTATGCCATCAAAAGAGAGAAGAAAATGATTGCTGCAAAGGAAGAGGAAAGAGAAAATGTAATAAGAAATAGACTGAAACCTAAAGGAAAATTGTTAAAGGAAGAATTTTAGAAGGAAATGTGTAGAATATATATTTCCGTTAAATATATTTCAAAACTAGATTAGCTGTAAAGTTTCAAAGGGTTGTAAGAGAATTTTTATTTATTAAATGTTAAAAAACAGATAAAGTAATTTCGTTATTCTTTTTCCAGCACTTAATTAAGTTTTGTTATATTTGACACAATTGTTATGAAGTTAACAATATCAGTACATAATGTATGGACATAAAAAAATGTTAACATATACATGCGTTATAATATATAATTGTTTTATATAATTTAATTGGAACAATTATAAGTACTAGTAACTCTGCCTACTATTTGCATAGGAACAGTTATGGTACGCATTTTACAATCTCTAAACTTTCTCTGGGTTGCCCGCAAATTTATATCTGTAATTGTAGACCTTGTAGTAGTTACTCTAGATTATTATAAATAATGATAATTATGCTGATTATCATGATTTATGAGATATATTAATATAAATGCATTATAAGTTAATAGGGTTTATTGATGATAAATTAAATACTACCATTCAGTAGAGAATTATAAAACTGTATTTCAATCTACTGAGATTAGGATGTCAAATTATAAAAGAAATATATATCACTGTTAATCTACTCACAATTAAATGAAACTATGTGATGTAGTATTATTTCTACTTTCTTTAAGTTTTTTACCACAACCTAGGTTTCGTTGTATTACAACATTTTCAGGTGGGCTATTAGAAAGAAAATCTGAAAGAATATCTTTGCTAATAGCCCACCTGAAGACGTTGTAATACAACGAAACCCAGGTCGTAGTTTCATTTAATTGTGAAAATGAATTTCTATAAAATTATTGCCAAATTTATTCAATAGTTAATCTACTCAGTTATTTTTATATTCAATTTACTCAGTTATTTTTACCAAACATTTAAAATAAATATATATTTACGTATAAAGGTAGTGCATGACTTTCCTTCGATAAATAACTAACTTTTGTGCCACATTTTCTTCAAATCCTCCCATTTATTTAGGAGGAGTTTGCTATCTCTTTCTCAATGGATGGGAGACAGATGGACACACATAGACATTTTTTTATTTAAGAAATTTTAATTATATTGAATATATACTTTATTTTTTATTTGTATGTGTGTGCATACAGAAGTTCATTGGTACACTATCAACATTGTCTTGTCAACTATAGAAAATTCAGTTAAAACACCTGGTTATTTGGGGGATAGCAGAAGATATCAACAATCTTAATCAAATTTAGAGCGAAAGATTTTTTTCCATTATTACGACAAAAAAGTTGCTTTATGGATTCAATAAAATGTTTTTGATTTAACTTTACATTTAGAGATGATACTAATGTGATTTAGTTCCCATAAAAATTAAAAAATGAACTATTTTTGCTGTTAAGCATCAAAGCAAAGAGATCAACGCGCATTCGTTTAGAATTTTACTGAACGCAGTGTTTTTAATTTTTTTTTGACGCAGAATAAAGTCATAACAAGCTTCTTTTGGACCTGTTTGTTTCAAGCAGTGTTTTGTTTGCACTTCTGAATTCAACTGTTGCAAATAATATTTTTCATTGTTATAGATCTACTTTGGTGGTAAATTTCTAAATTTTATACTAACTGAATAGCTCAAGATTATCATTTTTAACTTCTGAGCACCTACGGACTCAATATTGAGATCGTTGTGTTATATTATTTATGTGATGGATCTTGTATTTAAAAATAATATGAATTTTCTACTTGGAAAATACAATGATATCGAAACAGCAACAAATGAGTGAAATATAAGAAGACAAATGGGTGTCAAAATTGAATATAATAGTTTTAAAGATATTTGAATTTGATTATATTTGAATTTGAAACTCAAAATCAAATTGATTTTTTGGACGACTTTCAATATTGACAGTAAATACTGTAGATCTTAATTTAGTGTATTATATATGGATACTAATATATGCAGCTCTTGATTATGGTAGCAACCGGAAAAACAGCACCATCTAGATCTGGTGGATTAAAGTTATTGGTTGATTAGCTGTTAAGAAATTACATGAAATTAGAGTTATTTTAAAGACAGACAAAAATAAGAGTTACAATTACTATTCATTTATATTTAACTTTTATAGGAAAATTTCTACCATTTTTAAAAAAGTCAGTGGCAATATTGGCAGCTTTTTGTCATATTTATTACTTGTAGAAAAATAAACCATAGAAGATTCTAAATATTTTTTAATGCTATTTGCGTATCCGAAAGGTCATAACTATTATCTAAAGAATCCAATGCATTCCAGTACTACTCAATTTACAACTTACTCAAACTGATATATATTACACTGTATTTTTTGGCTAATTTAGGATCATTACACCTGTAGTTTAAAGTTCCATAATTTTTTAAAAATGTGCTTACACAAAGTGACTATTTCAATGTTTCATCTTTATCCAAAAAGAATTTGTAAGTGTCCACCTCACTATTACTATCAGGTAAATTTGTCGCTGTCAGGTAACATATTATTACAATCTTTTCGTCTTATAATAGACAGAAGATTTTCAATACAATCTTGAGTTAATCTGCTTGTAAATAAAATATTAAAACTATAATTATCCTTCAGATAATTCCATGGTAAAAGTTTCAATATTAGACGGCCAATCATTCATATAAATGCAATTAATATTTCTCTAATAAAGACTTGTTGCTTCTAGTTACTGCACCATAAAGTGACCATATAGAACCAATTTTAAATAGTCATAAACTCTATAGCCATCAATTCAGTAGGCATTGTATTGCTAAGTTTCTATTTGAACTGTATTAATGTCAATATTTCCTGACAGTTCCTAGTGTTATTCCAAAATTTTCTTTAATGGTAAGAATATGACTAGGTATAAATAAAGAAGAGACTATGCATCAGGAATGAGAACCATGAGTAATTTCCTTCAATTTGTATAAACAAGGCTGTAAATCAAGCAGCAAGAGAGATTGTGACTTAAAAATATGGAGATGGGGAAGAATTACAGAGCACCAAAAGATGTTTTTCTAAGAAAGAGTTTTCTCTAATTATAAATTACTATATAAACAAATTTAAAAAATGTGATTGCACATTAAATTTGTAATAAAATATTTTCTGTTAATTTCATTTTTAAATTATTTTATATTGCTTATTTGCAGACTTAGTTAATAACAATGTAAACATGAAATAAAAAAATGTATATTTTATATACACTACTAAAAATACTATAAATCTATAGATCTGCATTTTTTAATTTGTTCTGCAATCACGCAAAATCGACTAAACTTGAAATTTGAATATCACAAATTTAAAAAAATACTGATTTGGTGAATATTGTGATTATAATACTGCCAACGCCATCTAGTAAACTTTATTCTCAATTTTTAGTAAACTTTATTCTCAATCTTATTATATTTTAAAAATAAACAAAAGAAAAAATTGAGAAATGATAATTTTCATTATTTCTAATAACTTTTCTGATTCCAAATTTCATACGAACGAAGTTAGGTATACAGCTAGTATAATTACATCTTTGTATTTGACAGAAAATATGTTTCTGTAAAATGATTATGTACGTTACTCAGTAGTTCTTGAAAAAATGTACTGGTCCTAACTAAATTTTTCACGTTAACAGAAAGACTTAAAGACTAATGTTTACGATAGTTTTCATTGTGAAAAAACACAGGGTTCCTTAAGAAAAACAAAAAACTAACTCTCTTTGGGCACTGCTAGATGGTATTGCTGCTGTTTTGTTTAATTAAGAAACTTCTTTATTAGATCATCCATTACTAATAATATTTCATACATATTTTTCATTTTCATTCATTACATATTTTCGACTTTAAAGGTAACAGCTAGTTACAAACATAGTTCTGTACCTATGAATTTCATTACAAAAAAAGTAAATTCAAAGTAACCATATAATGCTGATACACCTCAATAAATGATTTTCACTTATCATAAGTAAGGCATTCTGAAATTGTGATCAAGTATTACAGAGAAATGTTGTGTTAAAGAGAGCTCCAATATCATTTTGTTCTAGATGCAGTAATAGAAGTATTCATGAAGGATGATATATTTTTTAGGAACATAGCACAGGACTTTCTCACTAAATTAATCGAAAAGTAAATTTTAGACATTATCGGAACAATTTGGCATACCTTTAATAATGAGACTATTTGGTTTCATATTTTGAAAGTGATATGTAACCTGCTTTATAATAATGAGGTTTACAACAAGCAATCTAAAGAAACAACTATATCTGCTATATCAAGCCGATGCAGAACCATTTTATTAAAGTTTTGTAATAGCTGCATTGATTTTAATGAAACCTTGTGTTCAGAATGATTACATTCCCGCTTTAATCAAATGCGGAAATGTTAGGAAAAGTCAGAAAAATCATGTTTTTTTCATTGCGTGATTTAGTTACTATTTCTTAATCTCTCCTTGAAATTTGGTCACTCATTAAAATGTAACATAGTATTTAATTTTGGCACAAAATATTCAGCAAATTGTTTTTAATTGGTTTTATTAGAATTTATCTTGAAAATAACGACCTATGTTGTGGCTTAAGAAATTGGGGTCCGATTTGTGCGATATTTGAATATAGTAGAGTTTGTTCCTTTTTAATTCTGTTATAAAATCATTTAGATAGATTTAATGGGACGTATAAGTGTATGATAAAATATTAAGAAAATATCTTTATCAAATGTGTCGTTATTACATTGACTTGTCAACACCAACACATTGATAAAGTCCATTTTTTTGTCCATTTGTTTGATTATTTTCCATTTTTCTTGTAAATCTGAAAACTATTTTTAGGATACTGGTATCAATTGTTTAGGTAGTGAATCAATCAGTGAAAGTAGAGTTGTCAGGTGTCTAAAATTTTTGGAAATATTTCAGAATTTGCGATGCTGTCCGCGTCCAGGAATGTAATAAATTCGTCCCGAAAATGTAAAAAATTGCGATAATTCTTAAAAATTTTCTTTATTGCTATTTTTCCCGAACCTGTATAACGTGGCCGCATTGCTATTATATTAGCTTGATCGATGGAAAAACTGGAATCTGATGATCAAAAATCTAATCAAGGCATAATTTCGAATTCAAATAAATTACAAAGAGTTTTGCTTCAGAATTTAACAGTTCTTAGTAAATAATCCATAATATAATAAATTATATATTGTTATGGTCAAACCACGAAAGTTAAGCTCCGAACTACAATTAGATAAGATTAATTTTCGGAAAAGATATAGAGGTTTAGGTAGGTAGGTAGGGTAGATGTGATCAATATAATGATTTTTTTTGTGTTAAATTATTGTTATTTAATAACTATAGACACTTACTTTTGTTAACAATTTTACTTTATATTTGGAAGTAGAAGACATTTTTTTTTATTGATCTGAGTGTTTCGTTGAGGTCAAACAGATATTTTGTTAGGTCAAACTAATTATTTTTCTTAAACTACTTATTCTTGTTGATGTTGATTTTTACAGTATAGTGAAAATAAAAAAGAATGGATAATGTTACTTAAACAAGGTTTTATATTCAACTTTGCCTTAAATTCCACGTCTCCATCCTGTAGTAGAAATGTTCTGGTAAAAAGCGATTTTACATATGGCAACCCTAACTGGAAGTGAAATTTTTTCCCACGCCTGTCAAATGGGCTTTAATTAGATAGATTCTTTAAATTAAAATTGAGATTTTATCCACCATTTTTCCTTTTTTAAGCCCCATTTGCGAAATATTAACCTAAAAAGACGCGCAATATGTATTCCTCTCTAATTTTTTAAGCATTAGTTTAAAAAATCTGTTTAGATGATTAGATCTTGCAAATAAAATGTTTATTTACTTGCAACAACAATTTTAAGACATATTGACAAATACGGAATTTTATTTTGACCATGTTCCGATACGCAATTATTTTTTTTTTAATTTAAAACTTATGGGACTGACTTGTTGCATCGAAGATACTGAGTTACCTTATACTTTTTATAATATGACTTCCTAAAAGTAGACACATCCATATTTTAAATTTAAAGAAATAACAGAATTTTATAAATAATATCAGATTATGGATATGAGATTTCAAATGTAACAATTTATTATCAATTTATTCTTAATGTAACTATGTACGAAAATTGGTTAAGAATTTCTCAATAATTCAGTAAAATAATTCCAAAGTTGTTTTCAACAAACATATTTTTGAATAATACTTGTATTAACTTGGCATATTTATTGGTTAAAAAGTAAATTGCGGAAATTAAACGATCAATTTTAAACAATTTAAAAATAGTTTTGACAGTATAATTTGAGCAATGTATACCAGAAATATTGTGTTTGAAGATGAAATTTCACATTGGCAACACTAATTACTGATCTGTAAAATGGCGGGTAAATACAAACACTTCGCGGCGGGTAATACAAATACGATACACATATATATACATGTATGCACATAGTTATATGCTTGCTACCGGGTTAAGCTATCAAGCAAGGTCAGAAACGTCAGAACTTGTGTCATCGTCCTATCCTTAGTGGTTATAGTAGACTAAGAGTGCCAGTTGATCGCGGTCATATCGCGGGGTTATCTGTCATACATAATTAGTTTCGTCAAAATGGCAATGTTGACAACGCGTCGATTATGTACCAATATAATTTTACTTTTTTATTTAATAATTCTCCCTAATGTTTGTTTTTCGTACGTAGTTCCACCGGTGACTATACAGGCTTTTATGCCAAAAGGCTTTCGGGCATATATACCAGGTAAAGTTTTTATAATAATTGTTTACTTATTTGTGTATTGTAAAACTTAAAGTTGATTTTGCAACTGGAGGTTACCTGTTGTGATAATGAAATTGTGAATAACGTGAAAATAATTAAATTATGTAAAATTGCAAGGGAAAGGAAGATATAATCATTTTATTAAAAATAAATATTTTCATTCATGTAATTGCTAGAATAGTTATAATTAAATTACATTTGCTTACAATTATTGATTGATATGTTAATATTTTTAAAGCCATCATACGAATAATCGAGAGTCGAAGTTGCACTATGAGCGTTCCGTTAACATTTAGGCTCTTATAAAAATTTAAAGGTAAATAGTATTTCTATTTTGCAAATATCTATTTTTTCACAACTTATATATATATATATATATATATATATATATATATATATATATATATATATATATATATATATGTGTGTGTGTCTATAGAAAAAAATTATGACATCTAGAATCATCGCTATAGATTTTTTACAACCTTTGCGTGGGCTTCTAAAAACCTTATTTTTTCATAATTTAAAATTGCTTAGCTTCAGGATAAGGAACGTACGAACGTACGTTTTTTTCCATATTTTTCAGTATATCTCTGAAGGTATACTATGTAAAATCATGAAAAAATATTTTTGGGAATCTTATAACTAATCCTTCCTAACGACACCCAAAACCATATATGGCATGAAAACGAATAATTAACTGGCCACCGTAAAATTTCCATATGAATATCTTTAATGTTAGGTAATGAGATATGTAACAGAGTTACTTTGGTTTATTACTACGCCGAATTTCAAGGTTCTACGTGAAGCGTTTTCTGAGCAAAAACGGCTGTGACAGGTACACAGACATTTGAGTGATCTTATAAGGGTTCCGTTTTTCTTTTTGAGGTACTGAAGTTAGCTAAGCTAAGGGTTCCGTTTTTCTTTTTGAGGTAATGAAGTTAGCTGAAGCTACTTTTGAGGTAATGAAGGCTTTTCATTTAATCAACTGGAATAAATTATGTTTAAAATATTTACTAACTAATGAAGAAATAAAACGAATTTAATGTTTGGTATAAATGCAATTTAACGATAGTGAAAACTGTAATATTATTTTTTCTCTAAATAATGGTATCCGCATAAAAGACGAGGTATTTGTAAAAAAATATGGCTTGTGATAATTTTAACAAAAATAAAAGTATTAATTACGAGTAGAATATTTTGTGTAAAACATATACTATAGTTTATAGGCCTAATAATGATTTGAAATTCCCAAAAACTACCATCTAATAATATTGAATTATTTTGTCGGTAAACTTTTAGTAACTCTGGTTTCCATAATTTTAACTTTTGCAGTTCCGGAAATGGGGGAGAGGATGTATTTTTGTGGACTTATTAGCTATATCTTTAGAAGTATAATACATAGAATACTGGAAATTGGGCGATTGTATAATCGTTTTATTTGTACATTATACCTTTTTTCGTCGCCTTTCTAATTGAGTAATCGGGACATAGTTAAAAGTACTCGAGTCTTAATTCGGAACACGGTCGGAATTTCGGAATAATATTTTTTTAGACTAAAATATTTTTAACTTAAATTTTTTTTGACATATTGATAAACAAAAGAAAGAAATCCATTTAATTTCAGCGGCATTTGTTATGATTAAATATTAATTATCGGATCCAAGCAGCTACGTTCGTACTTGTTAAAGCTATAATAAATTGTCGCAAATGTATATATTATTGGATTCATAAAATAACAACTTTAATTTTGTTTTAAAAGTATCGTCTTTCTTTAGTATTTTCTTCTATTTTTTCCTTAGATTTTCTTTTGATATTCTTTTATTTTAAGTTACAAATTTTCCACACTTTCGAGGCTTCCTAATCATGTTAATTGTTGTTCTTTATCCCACGTATTATGCTCGTTGCTTTTAATCATATTTAAAAAACGAGGGATGAAAAAGATTGGGCTCTCACTATAGCTATTCTTTCACCGATTCTTTCCAGCTTTTTATTTAGTCTTCTGTTTACATATTTCCTTTTTTAAACATTTTCGTCACGTGGGACAAAATAGTTTTAAGTAAAATACGTTTTTCCCAGTCGGAAGACTATTTGTCTAATCTTATCGCCATTGATGAGAAAGGTCTTAATTGTTATTTCAATTTCATCCTGAGAGTTTCTCATTTCGAATTATACACTAAAATATCTGCAATTGTATTCAGAGTATGCGAGCTGAGGGTGGCTTTATGTAGGTACTTCACATTATTGATCACTGAAATTATAAAACAGAAATAATACAGGCTTAGAATCCTTGTGAGCTGCTAATATATAATGGAAGAATAAAATAAGGTTATGGGCATAGCCCACAGATATAATATTATTTGCTTTTAGTATGAAATTCTATGTCTAATGTTTATTATAATTTGCTTTTTGTCTGCGACTTGCTCGCGTAGATTACTCAGTTTAACTAATTGGTAGAAACAATGAGATGTGAGATATGGTCATTAGTAAACATACATGTTTTTCTTTATTTCTCTAATTTTTTACATTTTACCGAGACATGTTAGTCTAATTTCTAGATCCTAAGCTAAGAAATATAACAATGAAAACATAATATAAAATTATATAGTTCTTTTTAAATAATATAGGTACAAACAAACGTATTGACAGACAGACTGAGAATCAATTATTTCAAAAACTTCAATATATTTTGCCAGTTCTTTTTTGCGCTCCGTGAAATACAACGATTAAATCCCAATTGAAATCCATTCGGTAGCGTTCACATTATGCTCAGTCAAATGAACAAGCGAAAAGGCTGACAAAAACCTGTCAAGGACGAGTAGAACTTGTACTCCGAAGATTCTATAAACATTTAAGGATGCATAGTATTTCTATTAAATTATTTGCAAATATTAATTTTTCATGACGTTAATATATTGCTTGCTATATCTTTTATATGGGTAAAACACGGTGTATACATATGTCATAAAATATAAGGTCTAGGATAATCACTATATGTTTTCTGTAACTTTCTAGTCAGATGTTATGAACCCTATTTTTTATTTTTGTTTCGGTAGTTTTCGGAAATAGGAAAGGAGAGGGATGGCCCAATTTTCGCAATTTTTTAAAAATATGTTTCTAAATATGCAATTTAAAAATTATGAAATTTTTTAAATTTCTCTTAATAGCTCTTTCAAATGATACTTAACATGATACATAAAATAAAAAAAAAAGAAGTGTGCTTTTTTTATCTTCTCTTTAATTCTTATATGAGTATTGGAAAAAGTTAGATAGCGCATAATATGTAATTCAATAAGATATATTACTGTGCCGAATTTCAAATGTTCTAAGTCGCATAGTTTCTGAGAAAATCACCTATGACAGAGGGACTGACAGACAGACAGGCGAGTGGTCTTATAAGGATTCCGTTTTTCAGTGTGAGATGCAACTTTAGAATGCTTAGATCTAGTTCCATTATTGAAATCCTTTATACCTCTAAAAAGTCCTAACGCTTTTTTTAAAAGCTATTTGGCATTAAAGTCATGAGACAATTAAAAATTATTGGTACCCCAAACTGGCAAAAAATCACCAATTTTATGGTCACGCTTGGTTGCAAAATTATCAGGTAACAAACTGGCAAAGTTTTGGATTTATAATATTAGTGGGAATTTTTTTTTCTAATTTTATTACATAAAAATAAGTTTTAGAAAAATTACGTAAGTGATTTTCTATAATATATGTTTTCTAAAAAGAAGACATAAAGTGGGAGGTAATTTGCTCAATAGCTCTTCATCTGTTCCCATTTCCTCATTTCATAAGAGTTAAAGATAATTTCAGATTTAAAGATTAAGATCAGAAGATTAAAAATCGTTATGAATGTAACATTTTAGAACCACCCAGTAAATCTTTCGGTAAGGTCTTCACTCTCACTTGATGGTTTTTAAAGCGTTTTTTATTTTTAAATTGGACCAATATACTTATTATTACATTTTCAAGTTCAATGGGACACGAACAAATATTTTCATTCAAATACATTAAAATATTTTGTACTAGCTGTGCCTTTGGTTTTCCACGGTTTCTCTCGCCTAAAATTATGTTTCACTGTCGAAACTATTATTATTATTATCTTATATTCTATCTTATATTACTAAAAACGCTAATAAATGTCGTTGGCAGTACCGATATCGTAATATTCACCAAGTCCAGGGTTTTTTAATCTGTAATATCCAGATACAAAGTATCATATATGTCGCTCGAGGGTATAAACTATTACTGCACCAAATTTTATAAAAATCTGGCAGTACCGATATCGTAATATTCACTGAGTCCAGGGTTTTTTTATCTGTAATATCCAGATACAAAGTATCATATATGTCGCTCGAGGGTATAAACTATTACTGTATCAAATTTTATCAAAAACTGGCAGTACCGATATCGTAATATTCACTGAGTCCAGGGTTTTTTAATCTGTAATATCCAGATCAAAGTATCATATATGTCGCTCGAGGGTATAAACTATTACTGCACCAAATTTTATCAAAATCTCGCAGTACCGATATCGTAATATTCACTGAGTCCAGGGTTTTTTCATCTATAATATCCAGATACAAAGTATCTTATATATCGCTCAAGGATATAAACTATTACTGTATCAAATTTTATCAAAAACTGGCAGTACCGATATCGTAATATTCACTGAGTCCAGGGTTTTTTAATCTGTAATATCCAGATACAAAGTATCTTATATGTCGCTCGAGGGTATAAACTATTACTGTATCAAATTTTATCAAAAACTGGCAGTACCGATATCGTAATATTCACTAAGTCCAAGGTTTTTTAATCTGTAATATCCAGATACAAAGTATCTTATATGTCGCTCGAGGGTATAAACTATTACTGTATCAAATTTTATCAAAATCTGGCAGTACCGATATAGTAATATTCACCTAGTCCAGGGTTTTTTAATCTGTAATATCCAGATACAAAGTATCTTATATGTCGCTCGAGGGTATAAACTATTACTGTACCAAATTTTATCAAAATCTGGCAGTACCGATAGCGTAATATTCACCAAGTCCAGGGTTTTTAATCTGTAATATCCAGATACAAAGTATCTTATATGTCGCACGAGGGTATTAACTATTACTGTACCAAATTTTATCAAAACCTGGCAGTACCGATATCGTAATATTCACCAAGTCCAGGGTTTTTTAATCTGTAATATCCAGATACAAAGTATCTTATATATCGCACGAGGGTATTAACTATTACTGTACCAAATTTTATCAAAACCTGGCAGTACCGATATCGTAATATTCACCTAGTCCAGGGTTTTTAAACTGTAATATCCAGATATAAAGTATCTTATATGTCGCTCGAGGATATAAATTATTACTGTACCAAATTTTATCAAAATCTGGCAGTACCGATATCGTAATGTTCACCAAATCCAGGATGTTTAAATCTTTAATATCCGGATATAAAGTATCTTATATGTTGCTCGAGGATATAAACTATTACTGTACCAAATTTTATCAAAATCTGGCAATACCGATATCGTAATATTCACCAACTCCAGGGTTTTTAAATCTGTAATATCCCGATACAAAGTATCTTAAAAGTCGCTCGAGGGTATAAACTATTACTGTACCAAATTTCATCAAATTCAGTACATGTCGCGATTGATTGATGAACAAATTAACATATATACAGAGAGACAAAAATGATAAAAACTGGTTATATGACTTCTATTATATTTCCATACGCTAAATCAATCAGTCTTTTTAAAATATTTTCTATGTACAGAATTCACTCTTACAATTTGATTATATGTTTAGGTTTGTTATTTACCTCTTTTAGCGTATTCGAGTAAAAGCACATATTAAATTAGCACATTGCTGCAAGTGGCTCGTGTTGAGGTGTGTGCCGCAGCGTTCGCTCAGTCGTATGATGTTCTTTGAGCTTTTCGAGAGCGACTTCTTTGAAGCTTGCCTGTGCGTTCATTATTATGCGGTATTAATATATACATTCAATTAATGAACATTTTCGTATGTAAGGTAGCATATAGAGAGAGGATTTTAAAATCTTACCAACATGATATAAGGAGTATGCACAATAAATTAAAAGTTCAAGATTGAAGTTAATTTTCATGAAGAGAAATGATGTGTATACCATCTAATTGAAAGAAACTGGTTAAAAGAATTTATGTATGGAAAGACTACCGAAGACCGAGATAGACATACTTTATGAGACAATATTATAAAAATATTATCTCTCTTAGAAAGATAGGAGTATTTAAAGAGGGGTTTAGGAGGATGACACTTCTTCCGAAACTCAAATTTATACAATTCGTCTAAAACCAGAAATGAAGAACACAAGACGGAAACAAGTTAACATTATTTATGCTTTACGAGTCCTTTTTGTTAAATAAAATATTATTGTGCTTTGTTTTTATTGTTATTTAACTGAAAAATAGTTGATTTTCGTCAAAATAAAATTAAAAAGGTGACTTTCTATTCAGAAAATTCAAAATAATATTCATAATTATTGGTGATTTTTTTTCGTACACACGATACTTGCGCACGTCAATCAGCCCCGCTCGGTTTAATATAATGAGTGGGCTTGCGTGCGTACGTTAGCGGTATTAGGTGTGTTAAAAAGAGTTAGGCGTAATAATTTTTTTTACACTCAGAAAAAGGACGAGTTATAAGTTTTATTTCAACGACGATTTTGTCCGACATTTATTCCCGGACACCGTATATATATATATATATATATATATATATATATATATATGTATATGTATATATATATATATGTATACATATATGTATATATGTATATATATGTATATGTGTATATGTATATATATATTATATATATATATATATATATATATATATATATATATATATATATATATAAGTTGCCTCTCCACTTTTAATACCGCAATGAAACAAAACACATGTGTATGTAAATTGTGAGTGGAAATCTTTTTTTTTTGCCGATACTGTTAAGCGGACTATTATTGGAAGTCTTTCAAAATAAAGATGAGGTCCCATTTGCCATTTTTAGTTTTGTAGTTACGTTTGTGAAATATCATTTTTTGAAACCACGTGTAGGGGGGGTGGGGTTTGGGGGTAACTCTTCCTCTAATTTCCAAAATATGGGGCAAACGATTATGGATACTAGCGTTTCATTGGAACTATACGTTAACTCCCGCCATCCGCTGACTTGCATCAATTTCACAATGATCAAAAAAAAATTGAACAACTGCGGAACGCTATTTTAGGTGTGATTCGACATGCACTTGACCAGTTTTCTTCAATTGTTTCAGAGCACTTTTTCATTTGTAGTGGTTAGCAAAAAATAAAAATGACAATATGTGATGACTTTTTCATATAATTAGAAGAACGTTTGTGTATTTATATTTTTAAACATCAAGGCTTGATAATCTAAGAAAATTAAAAAAAAGACAGATTATGACTAAAATAAATAATGATGGAGTATGGTGGTTGAAAAAGAAAAATAATTACTTAATGCCTAAAATTTATATTACACGTAAAAAACCAAAGGTGTGAAACGTCTGCCAGTCTGTTTAAACGCTTAAAAATATTTGTAAGTAGGGAAAAAATTCAACAACTTAACAAATAATAAGAATGAAGTGGTGTAAAAATAAGTACGCTTCAATTCGGGCAAAAATGAGACACACCAAAGCCAACGAATTTCAATATAGTGAAAAGGTTTCTGTAAACTAAGATAAATGTAAGCTATTGTTTCATACATTATTATTATTATATATATTTGAAAGCAAGAATCGATCGATTAGTATGAGACATATCCGATCCGATTAATGCATGAAGGACCAACTGTATCCAATCCGATTAGCTCATACTAATCGGATTGGACACAGTTGGACACAGTTGGACACAGCCGATCCATTAGTATGAGACATATCTTAACCGTCATCAAAATGATCATTAATAAATAATTTATTATTATGCACGTGGTTGAGTACATAAAACACGTACACTTCAAATTTTACGTTACTTATTAAAATTAAAATTATATTTTTTGAAATTAAAATAATTTTCTTGAAATTATAAGTGGAGTAACAACTAAAAACGGAGAATAATGTCTTACCAAAATAATGCACGCAATCCAAATTTATTACATAATCTGAATGGTCAAATAACATAATTATAGCAACGATAACAAAGCGCGATCTTCTACGTGCATAACTTTTTTACTCTTCTGGTTGCGAACTTGCTAGTGACATTCAAGTGCACGGAAAAATCCATTTTTTAGCTAGCTCCTCGAAACTCCTTTAACAAATTTAATCAGAAACAATAGGTACCATTTATGAATTAAAACGAAAAACCTGAAGTTTATCCGATTTAAACACAAAAAAAAATTTTAAACTTTTTAATGAACATAGGTTTAAATTTGAAAAGCTTATGTATTGAGAACGATTCGATTTTTCTAATCCCGAATCGCGGTTTTCCGAATTGCTGAATTTCCAAATTACCGACAAGCACTATGAATTAAAAGAAGCCTGAAGACAATTGGTGGTTCCGTTTGATTTCGACGGGCCTATGAAAGTGCTACAGGCCCATGATTGTATAGTCCGTGAGGAGTGTCCGGGTATAGATGCCGGACAAAGAAAGACGCTATTCGTTGGTTATGAAGGAAAAAATTGTCGTTGAAAACACGCCCTTTTTCTCATCGAGTGCAAAAAAATATTACACATAACTCTTTTTAACACACTCAATACTTGCCTGGAGTGCCGTGTTTACCCGCAGTGACAATGTCTTAGCAGCTGTTCGCTGGTTATTCCCACGAGCGGCGCTGAGCAATGTGCGCAAGTATAGTGTATACGAAAAAGATGACAAATAATCATGAATATTATTTTCAAATTTATGAAAATAGTCATCTTTTAAATTTTATTTTAACGACAATCAACTATTTTTCAGTCAACGAATAACGTCTTTCTTTGTCCGACACAATCACCGGGCACCGTGTATATACACATGCATACTTACATTCCTATATATAGATGCATATACTCATAGATTCCAATAGTTCGCGTTCATTCACTACTATTTTCCCCTAAAAGCCCCCCCCTAAAAGTTTCATGGACTCTTTATTGGCGGCTAACGCAATTATTTCTTCATTTTTGATGAACATGAAAACATACTAGGACATATTAAGAAGATGTGTTCTGATTAAAAAATGATATAAAGTCAGATGCACCGAAGCCACGTGCCTCCATTAAACTAACTTCTACGAGTATACATTTTTATATTTTCCAAGAAATCGATGAACAAGGGTAAGGTGAAAAGTAACTTAATTTGAAAATTCAGATTAAATAAAGTATTTTATTTGCCTTGAAGGTCAATGTATTTCATTTAACTTTTCTCAAGATTCGTTATTTCCATGTGTATTTTCGATATAATCAGAATACTCGTTTACGTCCTGTACCATGTTACAACATAATCAAAATCCATGTTACAACATAATCAGAATCTCGCTTACGTCCTGCGAGTACCATTCTTTGTCTCATTCAATTTATTGTCCAGACAGAAAAGTTTTGTTTTTCGGATACAGATGTAATTCGGTAGCATTACATATTTTAGTTCAGTCAATTTTTGCTGAGAATTTTGGTATGGATGCGCCTTTTATATTCTCTGGGTGAGCCAGCATTTTTTGGCATTCCGCGACTTTTCGCGATCGTTGACTTAAATTTTGTTAAAACTGTCACACAGTGTTCTTAATAACGCTGTTCTCTGTCTCAAAGTAATCGATTAGGCGATTTTTTTATATACCAAAAAACTGGTAATATCATCTTACGTGGGGACGGTATACTTTTCATCAGTATAAGACCGGCTCATTTCGTTTAGAATGTTATTTTGTTTCCAATGTGGTAAACCAACTTTTGTCCATGGTCACAAAACGTCACAAAAAATCCGTTGGTTTTTTTAAATACTTGAAAATATTCGTTTGCATTCGCTTATGAATTCACTTTTGCTTTAGAGTAAGCAAACAAAAAATGTGCGAACCGTATTCGCATTAACAGGGTACTTATATCTTTTAAAATCATGTGCACTTTGATACGGTAGAAATACTTTTATTGCCAAGAGCGTAATATGGATACAAAATTAACATATTTCAACTATATTTAAAACGCTGCCATAGAGGAACATGATAACAAAAAGTTATCTTTGTATTATTTTAACATGAAAATTGCGATTATAGTTGAATTTCATTTTAGTATTTGCCATTTAATTATCGGCTATTTGTCATTTCGACTGGAAATTCAAAATGCCTAGGTAGCAAGATTATGAATGGATATTTGGTCATAAAATGATTTAAAAATGATAATTGGGCGGTCTCCCATATTGTTACTTTTAAGAAGAGAAAAAAGAAATTAAAAAAAAATTTCTATTTAAAGATAATTTTTAAATGAATCTCTTAAATTTAGATGGAAAACTTCTTTTTGGACTACCTTTATATGTGTAGGCATTTTTGGGCTAAGGAATTATAGTTTATGGGTAAACGATAAGGCCTGCTAATATATATATATATATATATATATATATATATGTATATATATATATATATGTATCTTTTTATATGTGTGTTAATATGTGTATATTTATTCCACTTGGGAAATTGATGTACATTTAAGCTTTTATTTTTCTCGAATGATTTATTTTATGCAA
This sequence comes from Druceiella hillmani, assembly GCA_039881145.1. Classification (NCBI taxonomy): domain Eukaryota; kingdom Metazoa; phylum Arthropoda; class Insecta; order Lepidoptera; family Hepialidae; genus Druceiella; species Druceiella hillmani. Next base: position 9,637,693 of record JAYKKI010000015.1, on the reverse strand, counting down.
ATCACAGAATTGGTTTTCATTTTCCATAGAAACTTGCGGTAGTATTTACATAAAACAATAAAACCAATGGTAGGCGCTTGAAGGAAAGGTGACTTTCGAATAGTTTTTGATAACCTGCTTATATACTGTTTATACTAAAAAGAAAACAATAATAACGAGAAACAGAGAAAGAAATATTTTGTATTAAGTTATCCAAAAACCAATTTTTATAGTAGCTTAATAATTTATCACCAACTAACGCTTTCTTATTTAATTCTGCTGTATCACGTTATCTGCTGCAGCAGAATTAACTCAATAATATTAAACCCAGAATTAACTCATTCACTAAAATTAACACAATCGATTCCCAATTCCTGTAACGATGGTGTACATAACCATTAGGCTAATGATAGAAATGAGATACGCTTGGTATAAACACATCCTTCAAGATAAAGACTTAATATATTAAAAATATCTTTATTTCTAAATGGGCAATATGAAGATAAAAATGTGGGAAAAATCATAAAGTATAAGATCTGGGTATAAACAAAGCTTTGGCTTTTAACGTTCGACGGTAAATGAAAAAAAAACTTTATTCTAGTTTTTACGAACCGCAAGTACTAGAAACTTAAAATTGATATTAAAAAAATCAAAATTTTTGAAAACAATTTTACAAATTTTTACGCTGTCTGTACATCTTTTTCTATACATAACCTTATCCATTTTATATTGTCACTCAAAAAATTTGAAACTAAATAACTACTAAAGAACGAATTATTCACCATCAAATATTGGTGTATAGAAAGAAAACTGATTACATGTATTGTTGTTTTGTCATCTTCTATGAGTTTGCAAGGTAATTTACTTGTCAAACCACGCTTACAAACTGTATACTAGAATCAAAATTGAATTATTTCTGTACTAATAAATTAATTTTACATTGATGGTACTTTGTATTAAGCGTAATAGTTCCTATATATATGATCATCTTGGACCATGTCGGTACAAGAATTTGTATCAAAAAAGTATTTACTTACTTAATTTATTTGATTTTTGTTACAGTCTTTATCTTGTTACTGATACATTATCGAGGATTCTAATGACCTTATGAAACTCGGAGTCATAGCCGTGTAACAATAAACGAAAGGAAATCTTTATGGGAAATGCGATAGATATGAAACTAAGGGGCCGAAAATTAGTCTTAATGTACATAATTGTATACACATTGTGTTCTCTTACGCCCATATAGCATCACACACGTGCAGTATTGTCAGTTGGACTTACTGACAGTTAAAAATGTATTTGGTATGGATACTTTAGCAATTGTAAAGTAGACACTTGGTCTGACTCTACCGACAGTTAATGAGAAATAGAAGCACGTTTTTAACTGTCAGTAAGCCCGACTGACAGTCATGGCCGTGTGTGGTGCATACGAACGTTAGTTATTTGCGTGTCTAGTCAAAGTGGCCATGTGATCACATACTCTGATGCACCCCCCGCTTATTTTAGGTAGCGAAATATAAAATATATAATCCTAGATATTTTTATTGAGTGATTATATGTATAAATAAAGTGGTGTTTAACATTCGACACATTTGAATTCTATGCTATTTGGGTTTTTACTTATTGTCCATACCTTCTTCCGATTTTGATCATTTCCAAATATGACTGTCATGGTTCATGCATACCAATATACTTACGAATTACTATACTTCAGAATTTATTATTGTAAAAATAAACTTACTATTTCTTTCTTAAATTTTGCGATGTAATATTTTAAAGTCATTTTATTACATAAATGCCTATCTTATTACTTTTTAGGTGTTTCCAATATTTCAGTGTATCCAATTAATTTTCAAAATAATAGGTGGAGTTTAAAAAAAAGTAAAGAAAGTTAAACGTACCACCAAATATTGAAAGGCGTTCACCCAACATCCATCTAGCAAGACCAGAAGAAAGAGACGCCATTATAAGAATAAACGAGATGGACAGACTTAGCGGTATATCTAGCTACGTTTCTCATATAAGGGCGGTCTGGTTGCCGTACAAAATAGATGATACTAGTATACGTTGTCTGTTTGTTCATCTGTTTTTCTGTTTGTTGCAGTTTGACGCAAAAACTATTAAACGGATTTTGGTAGTTCATAAGTATAGAAGTTTGGGGTGATAATCACGTCCATAACGTTACATTAGATGTAAGCGGAGCAATACAGAATCCACTTAAATTATTAAATTTTATTTCTTTGCGTGTCATGCAAAAATTACAAAACGAATTTTGGTGAAGTTCTTATTGTTTGAATGTTTACTGTCCAGCTTAGGGTCATTTTAAAATTACGATATGTATTATATTAAAAAAGTGTTGAGCTGCATCTTCTCTAACTCTTATTTGCATTTGTTGTTTTTTCTTTTATTAAAAGAATTTTCGGTAGGATTAGTTTTATCAACTAAGTAAAATTTTGTATTAGTTAAATTAAAAGAAATGAAACAAATGTTTCCGCAGTTTGAGCAAATGTTAAAGCTATGAAAATGATCTGTTAAAAAAATTCTATGAAAGTCCAAATTTTAAAACGGAAACTAGGATTGAAATTAAATGTATTATTAATGATTATGGATTTATTTTATTTCAACATTTCGCTCCCAAGAATTTTTTTTCAATATTTCGATTCAAATGCTAAATGAAAAATGTATAAAAAATAATTCTCCATGAGCTGATGACCTTCATCCAATATTAGGTAGTTGTTTTAAATAAATAATATTGCACTATTTTATTCAAGTATAATATCTCGAGTGTATAAATACTGAAATGTTTTATTATATAGCGTAATTAAATATTTCACTATTTACACACCACCTTCATGCAATATTAGGTAGTTTTTTTAAGTAAATAATATTGCACTATTTTATTCAAATATAATATCTCTAGTGTATAAACATTGAAATATTTTATTACACAGCGTAATTAAATATTTCACTATTTACACACTCGAGATTTTATACTTAATTTTTCTTAATTTACACTGCTTGTCAATCTAGACGTTTTGTCTCTTTGGAGGAAAGCAAACGGCGAGTTCCTGTCATGTTGAAGGATCTTGGTAAAATGTTACTGTAAGAATAATATTTTCTTACTAGCATTATTTCATTCAATGGAAAAATGGGCTAGCCCTTGTATAGCTACACTTCCGTTAATCTAAACGATATATCATTTGTATTTTTAGTAAAAAAATAATAAGACTTATATTTGCTACTTTGCCTATAATGTAATTACGGATATCGTAAATACCAATGTTTTGAATAGAAAAATTACTCTATGGTCTCACGCTGTTGGATTGAATTCAATAAAAGTCTTCTTAAAGAAATTGTTATGATTTATGTGATACTTTCTGTTCATAATTACCTATAATAAATTTGAAATTGTTTGAAAGTACAAAATTAAATCTTTGCTTACGAAGGTGGTACTCAAGAAGTTTTCAATGTAAATATATGGCGGCAGATTCTCTAAACATATCATTTTCTTGTTTTCACTTCATTTGGTTTACGAAAAAAGTCGAAAAAATGGAAAGTCTAAAAAAAGTTTATAGGTCAATCAACAGAAGATACTGGCCATTTAGCCTATAAACCAATTCAAAAGTACAATCAGAAAAAAAACTGCCGCAGATTATGGATTTTTTTTGTATATGGAAGCTTTAAAATATTGTTTATTTTTTAAATTATTCGCTGTTCATTGTTACACATAGTATTAAATGATCTTAAAGTTATTAACATGACTGTTTATAATTTTTAATAAGGTAATAAAGTAGATGACAAATTGAGTTCTGATTCGGAATCAGTTAAATCCACCGAGCTTGGTTCGTAATTAATTGGTTCTATTTACTTTGATACAGGTAAATAAATACGAATACAGTATGTGACCGCAAATATTAACTGAGGTAAATTCGTGACTATAATTATGAATTAATGTTACTAAATTGTTGGTAAAACCGCAAAACCCTGTAGTCAGTAAATATTTTTTTAAATTTTTTATGAGTCAGTAGTAAATAATTTAAAAATGATGATAGTTATGTTAAGCAATCGTACATAAATTACTTCTAAATTGTTCTTGACATTTATAGTTTGATGTATTAACGCGAGCAATGGCTCGCCGCTTGCGTGTCGTTTCAGATAAGTATTTATAAAAATTTAAATTCTAAAACAAATGTCCGTACGAAACTTATTAAATTTTAATAAGGCTCTATTCTGAAGTAAAGTAAAAAAAAGTGAAGTGTCACTTTAAAAAGAACAATTTCAAAAGGAATTCGTTTTTCAAACTTAGTACATATAATCCCGGTGACGGCCATAGTCAATCAGTTCCATATATAAATATCAACGGGCAACAAAAAATGGTGATATTAAAGCTATAAAACACCTTTTAAACCATCAACATATTAATAACCTTGTTGGAAATAGAATAAAAGTAAACTTATACAATAAAATTGTAGTGTACGAACGTAAAAGCAGCTCTATTGCTGCTTTATTGTATTTTGTATTTCTGTATGTATTTTGATATAGCATTATTAATAATTAAATAACTGTTTTTTTTTGGCTTTGTAATTTAGATTTTGACTACACCACGAGTAATTATGATTTCATTACTCATAAATAAGCATTATTTGTTAGATAAATAATGTTAGTATTTAAAAAAAAACGAGTATGCTTTAGACCATACGACTGAAGTAAAACTTTAATTCACAAAATATGAACTTTAAAATGAATTTACAATTTTATTCACTTTAAACGTAGAATATTTAATGTATTGAAATAATAATAATTTTTTAAATTGTTCAAGAACGAAATGAAATTACAAAATAATCAAAATATCACCATTCACGTAACGGTAGCAAACTCGCATATATATATATATATATATATATATATATATGTATATATATATATATATATATATATATATATATGTATATATATATATATATATGTATATATATATGTATATATATGTATATATATATATATATGTATATATATATATATATATATATATATATATATATATATATATATATATATACTGGCTATGAGAGGAAGAAAGAAAGAAAATGTGCGCGCGCACTGCTCTCTCTTGCTCCTACAGTGTGATACAGACAATAGGCTTGCACTGTGTCTTAGATATACGAAACATAACTGGCTATGAGAGAAAGAGAGAAAGAAAATGTGTGCTCGCACTTCTCTCTCTTGTTCCTACAGTAATATACGAAACGTAACTCTCTCTCTTTCTGTCTTCACTAACTTATATCTCCCTCTCAACTTCCGTTCGCCTCGCCCGATCACACTTTTCGTAACGCCCTCGTCACGCATTCACCAGCTTATTCCTCAAGTCAAGCGTGCGTAAAGAAGTTTTACTTCAATAAAAGTCTTATTCAAGTGACGGTATAATAAAGTAATAAATATTTGTTTATCGATTAAAAATAAACTTAGGATAAATATTATTTGTTATTTAGAGGTGTAAAGCAAATATTTTCGATTCATTTACAAAGCAGTTATACATCAATTCGTTTAAGAAATTATGTTTGCAAATATTTTCAAACTCTTTTGAATATCCCTAGCATGCACAAATATTATTAAAGTTTTTAAAAAATAAGCATTTTTTTTTTAAAAAGTGGACGTATTTTTGCCTGTATACTTTCTGAAAAAATTCCGTTTTTTAAATTTTTTTTAGGAGCTAAAATTTTATGGAGGTGTGTTGGTTTCGTCGCGTTAAACGATAATAGAGTACGTAGCTAATGTGATTGGCGTACTGTAGGATAGCGAAAATATTTCAATATATTTTCTCATTTTCTTGCTAGAAGATACTTAATTATTGTCCCGGGAATGATTTTATGAAATGTGTTATTTAAATCGACGCACATTTTATTTTTGCGAGGTTTCGAGATGATGAATGATGTAGTACTGTTTCAATTGATTTATATTTAAAATTGCCATTGAAACCACTTGAATTTTCCTTAATTAATACCAATTTAGTATTCATAATACGTTGGTTTATCGAGTTTTATGGAAAATCATCCGCTTTTAGAGTTAATTGAAAGATAGCCAAACGAGCGTTTCAATTTTGTTTATATATACATTAGTGGTTTCCAATTTAGTGATTTCAAATAACCTTCATCGATAGTGTTCGTTCTTATATATACTTTGTTTTTAATCTAAATCTACGTTATAAAGATCACTGTAGACACTTTTTGTATATACATTGTTTTTAATATAAATCTACGTTATAAAGACCACTGTATACACTCTTTGTATATACATTGTTTTTAATCTAAATCTACGTTATAAAGACCACTGTAGACACTTTTTGTATATACATTGTTTTTAATAAATATACGTTATAAAGACCACTGTAGACACTCTTTGTATATACATTGTTTTTAATCTAAATCTACGTTATAAAGATCACTGAAGACACTTTTTATATATACATTGTTTCTAATCTAAATACATGTTATAAAGACCACTGAAGATACGGTTAGAAAAAGAAGATATGGTCGTAGATATGGTTTATGAACGCGAAACATTTGGAAAAACTTTTATAGGAAAGAAGATAATTCCTTCTATCGCAATTTACTATATTCATAAAAAAAAGTTATAAATTTATTTCACATATCAAATTTAACAACTTGATTATTTGTTTATCTCCTTTTCCCCAAGCCGATTTAAATATTTGGTTGCACGCAAAATTGAATAAATCGCATTGTCATGAAAAAGGAATGACCACGACTTGTGCTAATTGCAACCGACGTAAAAAGTCGATATTTCCCATATAAACTTGATAATAGTCGATCACAGACGGGCGGATCGATCGTCCTGATTGGTTCTTCGGAGCCATTTGATTTGATAGTATTGTAGTCACTGCCAGGGTTTAAGTAGATTTTTGAATTGAAATAAATTATGTTGAACTACTCGAAATATAATCTTGATATGCTCTAAGATCGCTCAATAAGGTGGAGTTGCCTTTCCTATTTACATTGTTAAAGGTATCACTGTAATATAAAGTCCAGAGGGTCTAGAAATAAATTTAGTCTTTAAAATCTGTCTAATCGTTCCTAATCTGATAGATATCTTTTTATCCTTTTCTGTTGTTTTGTGTATAATGAAAAATATTAAAATATTTATTATGGTGCCGTAACTCGGAATGAAAAAAAAACTAAAAAAAATTGAAAGCAATGTCAAATACTAAAATCTATAGCCTCATAATCTTAAAAAATCAAGATGTTTAACTCAATACTATAAAAAGACAACTGAAACCATCATAGTATTTTAATATGGATATACTGATTCACTCATAAAAGCTTAGAATCATTAAATTAAGCATGAACAGCAGTCTCGTAGCAAGTTAAAGGGAAAAAAATCTTTTTTTGATGAATTTCTGATCTTAATCTGCATAAGATACTGTTATTACTGTAAAACTTACTTGATTTCTCGGTTTTCGTTTTTTTTTATATTTGCAAAACTAACTTAATAAACCTTACGGTAATATGATATAATGACCCCGAAGCCTTAGGCGGTGAGTTTCATGAGTCTACACGATTTTCATCATCTTTTTTATTTATTGTTTTCTTCATATATATTGTAAATGTGCAATATATTTTTTAACATAAAAATAAAAAAAAAATCATGCGTTTAAGGGTTAAATTAGTATTAGCGATCTAGCATTTATTAGTATCCTTGACTATTTGTTCGTGTTTCTGTGAAAGCAGATTATTTGCTTGTACGAATTTTGGCATATTGTAATAGAAATTTTGAGGAATACTGTGTTTAACCATTTCAGATTTATGTGGACGAAACATGATATTTCATTTAAACAAGTTGAACAAATATATGGCAAGGTATATGGCTCTGAATTATTTGCAGAACGGGAACGTAATATAATAAAATAGAAAACGAGATGTTATGGAATAATTTATAATTAAAAAATTTTTTCATTTAATGAAAATAAATTCAAAGTATGATTTCAAGTCGACGCCATGCTGTGCTATGAGTATGATTCGCAATTGTATATTTTGTCCACGAGTTTAACTTGCGATTGCGTATTTTGTCCTCATTTTTAGATTAAGGGTCTAGCTTGTTATTTTGACTGAAAGGGTTAATTGTTTCGTGTTTGTTCCCCTTTTATTGCAGTATTAGACTTGGCATAAATACGGAGAGGGAGCAAGTGAGAACACGAGACAGAGAGAGAGGTAGTGAATAAATCCATGGCTTGGGGGTTAATTTTGGAACAGTTTTATTTATTCTTATGTTTATATATTGATTTATGAAATATATTGATTTATGAAATATATTAATTTATGAAAAAATTCAAAGGAGTGATTTGAAATTTGTCGGATTATAAACAGATTGAATGAATTTACGCCGAATTTAAAGAAAAATGAAAAAACGATTTCATTTAAAATTTAAAAATTAATTTTTTATAATCGGAGCAAGAGAACGGCTTGTATTTACTCAAAAATATAAATTTAAATTAAATTCAAAATATATGATATCATCACTTAATTCTAATTTAGACGTCCGTGAAGAACGATTCGCGGAGGCCTATCTGCGGATGTGACGCCAGTGTTTAGCGGTTATCGACTATGCGTGATTATGAGTCAGACAAGGGGGATTCACAAATTTGTACCGCATTGGCCGTTCGGTCTAATGGAACGTCAACACGAAATAAGATAATTAGTTGGCGTTGAAAAAAAAATTGCTCCCCCTTATAATTGGATTCGATGTAATCAGCTTTGTTTCGGTCAGGTCCGTCATTGCTTTCATCGAAAACATATTGTTGTGGTTTAGATCAGATGTTCAAAGGATGGTGATTGGAATAGACTTTGATTTGTTATTTTTCCTCTTTTTTCGATGGTTACAGTAATCGAAATGTTTGTAATTTTTTTTCACATGTTAATGTTTAATCTTTTTTCGATATCTCGAAGTACTATATTTTTAGAAATATAAAAAAAAACATCTGCGAAGATTTTATTAACATAGAGCGAGGTCGTCGCTATTATGTGGTGCGGATCTTGGCTCTAGGCATATATTAAATGACTAGCGTCACTATTTTAGTGTTAATCTGGTTGAAATTAATTATTCACAATCATTTACATGATGATTAGGATGTTTAATATAATAATTAAGTTTGATTAATGAGTGTATGATTATTTTGGTTCCGTTTTGTTAACAAATATATCGAACATAAAAAAAGCCTGTATTTACTACATTATATTAGGGAAAATATTGAAATTCGGTAGCATCTATTTATTATGTATTTATTATGTATTTTATAATCCCGGACTAACTTTAGTAAATGAGATGACATATATTATATAGAAATATTCTGAGTGTCATAATTTAGGCGACGTAAGGATTAATTCGATATAGCACAGGTTGGTGTGATGTTTAATATAATCATTACATTTGATTAAAGAATGTATGATTAATTTAGATCAGTTTTGTTAACAAATATATGGATCATAAAGAAAGGCTGTATGTACCAGATTATATCAGGGAATATATTGTATTTCGGCAGTATCTATCTATTACGTATGTATGACCTATGTATTTATTATGTATGTATCATTTAGAATCCCGGATTGACTTTTGTAAATGAGATGACTTATATTTTATAGAAATATTCTGAGTGTCATAATTTAGGCGATGTCAGGATTAATTCGATATAGCACGGGTTGGCAACCTTTTTGTGACACAGTTTTTTGGAATCAATAGCGAATGAAAAATTCTGCAGCAAACATTTTTTAATTTAATCTGAAAAATGAATCCAATCTGCATTTTTAGAAGTCGCATATATTCTATTCTATAAACACTTTATTTTTATACGAGTGGTGGACATGGTATGCAATTATTTGCGGCAACGTTGGCATTTAGGCACTTGCGCGGTCCATGACAATGTTTTTGGTTATAGACTGTTGAAGCCACACATGTCTATGAAATACAATAATAAACATTTTAGAAATTGTTTGGTTTCACGGTTGCCATTTTGGTTTTTTAAAAGTTTCACGTCTTCATGCCAACTTACACTCGTGTAATGATATTAATTTTTGTATTAGAATCAATTGCGCTTTATTTACGTTATAGCGTCGCAAATATGTAAACATGTATAATTTTCCAACATGCGTTTATGGATGCGTTTTGCATAAGAAGTAAACTAATAACTGTATAATATCACTGAGTAAAATATAATTGATGTAATTGCGCCTTATCATTAAAAAAAATAATAAAACAAAGGTTAAATATTTTTTTTTCAAACCAACCTCTAAAACCGATTAAACGATATATGTTTATTAAGAATCAATAAAATCTCGGACGTATTGATGAAAGTCGTGAATATAAATGTGGAAAGAATATAAACTTTTTTGCTACACTGGCAATTTTAGAACTAGTTTTGGTGAAAAATTCATAGAAGTAGCGTATTTGTCTCTTATATGATTAATATTTTTTTTTAAATATTTTGTGCTTTTTGTATTGATAATTTTGTCCGGGCTTTATTAATATTCCCACTGTAATATAAATAAAACCTGATTATTTGATGAAGCTGAGAATTTGAATGAAGGTATAAAATCCTGTCCTAAATACGAAAAAGATAAAGTGACAAATCAAAAATTAAAGATATCTACCGGCAAGATATAAAAAATAAAGAAATAAAAAACCGGCAACTACCTTTTTGGAACACCTCAGATTTTGTTTGATCCGAAATAGGGTTCAGTAAGTGTCTATATCTACTGAAATTATGATCGAAATTAACCGAAATAATTTAATTTATTCGGATTCATTGAAAGTTACAAAAAAATGTTCGCCGCCACTTGTATATATGGGGAGGTAGATTAAAAAAAAATTCATAATATTTTGTTACATATTAATTCGGATTTCCGGCTGAAGTATACATTTGCAAAATTTCATTCACATAAATCTTAAACTATATAAACTGTGTAGATGTGACAGTAAGCCGGACGGACATGACGAAATTAATTGTTTAATTATGTAATTTTAAAAAACTATGATAATAAAAAAAATATTTCTATTTACTGTGCGTTCGCAAAACCGATGAACGGAAAAAAATTAGGAAAAATAACCTCATTAATATTTTTATAAACATCTTTAATTTAATATTAGTTTCCAAAGTTTACGAACTCCTCACTGACGCATTTATTTCACAGCATTTTTTATGTGTTCACTTGCCATTATCTTTTGTATCAGTAGTCTATGATTTGAACCACTATTTCTGAATAAAATAATTTTCTAGTTTTTACCAAAATTTCAAGTTATTTATTTCTACTTATCATTATAACATCCTTTTTAGATGCGGACGGCGTGAAAGTATTCACCATTCATGCGAATTTGAATACACCTATTAAACAAAACCAGCCCGGGAGCATTATGGGCGAGGTACTGGCACCTACCGGTTCCCGGTGGGTCTACGAGAATACCAAAACCTTCCTTGAAGTCGGTGATGTCATCAACTACTGGGTATTCGTCCAGCATGGAGAACTTGGATTTATTTCGGTCGGAAGTTTCCGAGTCGAAAGTAAGTTGTAAAATTTGTCTATTTTTCTAATGTTAAAAGGAACTAAACTAACGTTTTTATTTCTTCTCGTGTCGAATTCCCTCATTTTCTTCCATGAAAGGTATATGTATGATTATGTGATACTTACAACATTCAATAGCTTATCATATAAGCTTTTGAATGAAAATATACTAAATATATATATATAGATCGTATAATACAGTTTTAAAACTTATGGTTAATGAGCAATATCAGATTATGTTTTCATTTGTTCGTTTTTTAGAATTAGGCAAAAACCAGGTTATATGATTGGATGATAGTTTTACCATTCAATAGCTTATAATATCTAGATAGATTTTTGAGACTTTTGGGTAAAAAGCAATATAGATTTTTTTTGTTTCAGAATTAGGCACAAAAACAAATTATGTGATTTAATGATACTCTTACCATTCAGTAGCTTATAACGTCAAGATATATATAGGGCATATAATATATTTTTAGAATTTGTGGGTAATGAGCAATGTTGATTTGTGTTTTAGAATAAGGCGCAAAAACAAGTATGATGCAAAAACAAGGATCTTAGCTGAATTAAAATAATTTACAAAGATATTGCAGATAAATGAAAATCTGTCAAAGAAGTCAACAGTACATATTGTTAATTATTGAAGGTTAAGGAAATTAAAAAAATTAAACCATGGAAATATTATGTAATGATTGAAATAAAGTGTTTTATAAATGTAATCTATAAAACAGTGTCAGAATGTATATGGCTAATATTGGAAACAGTGATAACGGGCAAGGTTTCTTATGTATTATATCGTTTAATGGTGAACTTACAAGATCACCGGCAGTCTAGAATATCTACAGTTAAAAACCTGGCAGATGAAGGACATGATGGTCAAACAGCATGGCGGTAATATCAGGTGAAAATGGTGTAACGAAGAATTTGTGCAACCATGAGTGTGACGTAAAGTCAATAGGATGGGAAAATGGGTGGAACATAAATGCAGTAGATTTATAAAATTGAGAATAAATCTCACTTCGAGGCAATTTTAACTAATTGGTTGAGTATTTGAATATCGTGGGGAAATTCTAGTAATCCGGGCATGGAGAGGCATGAGAAGTAACTGTAGCATTTTGTGTATATATACCGTAGAAACGTACTTCACATGTATATGACTATTTTGTACTTCTCATGTATATGACGATCTTTATGGTAATATCAGATAGGTACTGGCAGTTTAAAAATAGTAAAATGACATTATCCAGTGTTTGACACCATTTTTGGAATCTTGTTAATGCGGTGCTAATTGACTGAGTATCCAAAGTTTCGTTAATTACCAAATATACAATTACCAACAACTTTTTTAACATAAATTCCATCATCTATTTGTTGGTAATTTGGCATAATTAATATATTATAATCACGGAGATATATTTTAATTCACTAAATCAGTTGATGTTAGAATAATGTCTTCTATTTATTGCATAATCTTTCCACCTCATGATGTATTTAATTTTTGGTGTTTTTTTGTCATTGTTTTCGTCTAACTAGCATATAGTTCAAACAAAGATTGATACTGTTCATGCATGTTCGTGCGTGTAGTTGACATATTTTTTCTCCTCTCTTATAGATAAACAGTGAAAAAAGGAAATGAATATAAGGTTTCATAATTGAATACGGGACAAAAAGAAAATAAGGTAAATTATATATATATATATATATATATATATATATATATATACACACACACACATATATATATATATATATATATATATATATATATATATATAAATATATCTTTTAATTCAAATAGTAACTTGTTCTTACTTGTTTGGTTGTATTATATAACTAATATTATAGCTGTTGTGAATTTTTGCTAACATTGAGTTTATCTCGATGAAGCTCAGATGATGCCGTAGATCAATGCTAGACGCGACGCTTATTTGTCGCTTTCGTTAACACATCATTAACAGATGAATTCTACCTGGTTCTTTATGTACACGTGCGGTCTTATTCGCTACAAATTCCAAAAACATCGAACAGTGATTGTTCTGATGAGACACTTACAATATGGCTAAACAACAGAATGTCCCGTGAAATATATGTCGTCTCGCAATGTTGATTTGTGCGCATATGCGTGCCTACGAGGACGTTTGCAGATATTTGGGCGTATTATTATCAAAAGTCTTTATTTTACGTTGTTTCGCCAAATTTGAAGTAATTAATACAAAGTTAATATGATTTGAATCACTACCTTGTCAGATGATAATCATATCATCGATCGTTTTTAACGTTTTCATTTTTAAAAATTGTGTCCGTGTCCAACAATTCAAGAAACGTTGCCGTAGGCTAGCTACGATTCAAGAAACTTTGCCGTAGGCGAGCTACGATTCAAGAAATATTACTGTAGGCGAACGAGGACGAAATTCAACAGTCATGCTGTGATGATCAAGTTTTTATTTTTGAAGACAAAATGAATTGATGAGAATAAAGATTCCTTTCGAAGGATAAATCAGAGTTTACTTTGAAATTATGAGAATATTGCGAGCAAAACGTAGCCTTTTCCTACGTTGATCGCAAAGTTTGCGATCGAATAGCAAGCGGCTAAATTTGTTTATACGAGCGGAATGAGCAGGGTGGTTGAGTATTTAAAAAATATTGAAAGCCTTGAGTTTACAGTATTTTTTGAAGGAGATCAAAAGGCGTTCAGTGGTGTGCATGTAGAATGTGCTTTAAACATAAAATGGCAAAGTTAATTTACGCCGTGGAAAAAGCTTTATTTATGGCAATATATTTTGTGTTTAAATATTGTGTATTTTTGTGATGATAAAATGAAGGTTTTGATATTTATACATACATTCTATACAAAAATTGAAAGTGAATTAAAGAAACTTATTTGGAAATGAATTTCCTAAAAATATGAGTTTTGTGTCGTAAAAAACAATTTATTACAAAACAAAAATCATTATATCCTAATTTTTTTTCAAGCCGTTTATTCTATTATAAAAGTAATTTCTGAAATTGTTAGCCACTTTTTTGGATATCAGAGCTTGACAACTAATAAACCCGCCAGCTCGTTGAAGGGGCGTTAGCTCATGCAGAATATTTCCACTTTTTTCCAAGCCATAACTTGTTTTTCTATTGCAGTATGGGAACAAGAGGATAGTACTGGAAACTAAACTAAACCTAGGATACGTTTCAATAACGTTTTTTTATTTGTCTAAATTTATGGTAAAAGATCACCCTAAATGAGGATTACCAGAATGGAAAATTCTTTGAATCTTTGGAATCAATGATTGGTTGTGTCATAGTAGACTACACCTTTATCGTCTTTGTGCAAATATTGCGCATTAGTTCGCCCGTTTTTCGGCTTAAATGGAATTCATGAAGGAAGAACTTTTCAACTTTTCTTTTTGACATTTCCGTATTTTGTTTTTCATAGTCACTCGCCGAAACTGATTTGCAAACTGAATAGAATTTGAACATTCTGGAAATCGCTGGGAAAAAGGGGAGGGGGTTTATTAGTTGCCAATGTAATATTTTTTCCCTATTAGGGTTTCGTAACTGAAAGGAAAAAAAATCTAGACACTTGTTCATTTACGTATCAATTTTTTTATTTGTATGTTACAGTCGTTTTCTCAGAAACCATTTGACATAGATGCTAGAAATTTAGCATAGTAATAAAGCATAGTGAGCCGCATACATTTCAGTTAATAAAACCCAAAGATATTTGTATAAATGTTTTTGAGGGGACAAATAAAGTAAATCAAACAATGTTTCTTAGAAACCTTTGATATGCAAACTTCGTTGGTAAAATAATAAATATATTAATCCGCATATATTTCATAAGTTAACACCCAACATTATTTATATGGGAATATTTGGGAGCACAAATGACGTAATAGAAAACAATTTATAAACAGAGTTTTTTCAGAATTTTATGTAATGTACTTGAAACTGCTACAGTCAAATTATGAAAAATAACAAACGTAAAGTTTACCGTAAAACTACAGCTATGATGTTAAGTATCACAATTTTTGAGAAAACACTCCATTTTTACGCCTGTTAAAGTTAAACTAGACAATATTTTTACACAGTGTGTACGGAATCCTCGTAGCGCGCTTCTACTCGTATTCATTAAGATTTTTTTGCTGAACTTTTCCACTATGGACGTCTGATCTTGAGAATTCTAACTTTATTTTTTTAGTAACATTCTCACTTCGCTTTACGCAGTATTTTAAACGTTGCTTGCTCTGACTTCGCTTTACGCAGTATTTTAAACGTTGCTTGTTCTGACTTCGCTTTACGCAGTATTTTAAACGTTGCTTGCTCTGACTTCGCTTTACGCAGTATTTTAAACGTTGCTTGCTCTGACTTCGCTTTACGCAGTATTTTAAACGTTGCTTGCTATGTTTAGCAAATAGCATTATCTTTCGTTCGAAGCAAACCAGATAATTTTTAAAAGAAAACAAAAAAATGTAAACACATTTTTTTGTCTTATAAACTCGTTTTTGTCGAATCCGCATAATTTTTGCTGTATTTATCTTTACTTCTTTTATTATACAATACTGTTGAATTATACAATCGAAAAATTTAAAACCAATGTTCTTGAAAAGTGAAAGAAAAACTATTGCTTTTAATTATAACCAGAAAAGTATTTCTGAAAGTAAAGGTAAAAAATTTAATTTTTTGCTTGTCAGTTATATCTGAAACAAATTTTATGACAGTCATGAATCGGTCTATTTTGTAACTACCAATGTATCAATGTATGCAATTTACTGTTTTCGAAGGTTCCGTTTTTGGTAATAACGTCGAACGATTTCCAACTTACTTTCTCTTGAAGTTACTATTGTTTATTTATAACCCATGTCTCCCTACAATAAATATCAAAAATCATTTGTTTATTTATTATAACTTACGCCATGTTATGTAGATGAAATTCTCTGGAAAAATGTGAAAACAGGAACAAGTATCGTATTCAATTTGCTGTTTTCGAAGATTCCGTTTAACGTCGAACGCGACATTAGGGCCAATATTGGCTATCGGCGATAGAAAGCTCATTTTCTAAAAATTAGGGTAGTTGGTCATTTACGTTGATTAAATCTAGTTGAAGATGTTTTCTAATACAAAATACCCAGACCGCGTTACCTGTGACCCGCATTGTATTGTTGTGATAGCTAGAACGTTACAGTCTCAGTGAATTCTGAATACTAAAAATTGTTTTAACTAATTTTAGTCGAAGTTTAAGGTTCTGTATTTTGTTAATTGGAAAAGTAATTTTTATAGTGTTTGTTTATAGTTGGCATTTATCCTATGGTATGTATTATTCAATATAAAAAATGTTGAAACAACATTATTCTCGGAGTCGATATACTGCTATTTAGAAATATATGATATTTTTTAAAAATTTTGTATGTTGTTTCATTAAGTTCAGAATGTCAACATTACGATTCCGAAGTGAAAATTGCGTAACTTTTTGCTCTCCTATTTTTTTTTATTGTTGAATCAATTTCATTGCAGTAGAAGGACTTAGTTTCCAGCATACAAATTGATGTTATATTATTATTTTTCGAATTCCTCATTATTTACGAATGATTATTTATCATTTATCGACATGAGTGCCCCAGACAAACATTGGTCAATATTATATTTAATAGTAACTATAAAAACATTAATAAAAAAACATGAAGATCTTGGGTTATTTTTGGTTGCAAAAACAAACTGTGGTTAAAATTATATACAAGACCTTAGAAATGTTTTAAAAAGTTTTAAGTTCCAATTTAAAAGCAAATGGAATAAGCCGAGTTAGGACAAAGTTTTTAGTATCAGAAAAACAATGGCTGATGGGAACAATTAGTTTCTTTAAATATTCAGAGCCAGTTGGTAGACCTGCAAAAGATTTTGACAGTAGTTGTGAACAAGAGGAAGTATAGCTGATATGAAAACTTCCACTTCGACAAGTGAGCTTTTATATTCTTCTCAAATGAAACTGAGGGCGAAAAGAGTCAGATGATTTATTGAAACCGCAATGGAATGTCCGGAAAATATTAGAAAATCACTTGAAAAACAAGATATCCCTTCAATTCCTGCATTAAAAGATTTATCTATTTTAGTAGAAGCGAATTTGTTCCAGAAATATTATAATATCATAAGAAGTTATGGGATGAAAATACTTCCATCTTATAAAGCTATCTATTAAGAAAAAAGCTATGCTACGCCGAAGGTAATTGATAAATTTTACAGTTTAAGTACTTTTGCCCAAATACTTAAAATTATTGTTTTTATACAATTAGCATATTTTTTCCTCAGGGATTACGGTAAATGAAACTCGTGCAGAAATCTCAGTATGTAAAACATATAGTTAAATCGAATAAAGAAGTTTTAGATAGGGCTGATGATGGTAAAACATGGATTATGACATGTAAATTTGGTTTTGATGGTAGCTCTGGGCACAATCAATATCACCAAAAATTTGTGTCGGATAGCTCTGATGACAAATTTGTTTTTATATCTTGTTTAGTACCGCTTCAATTATCTGATGGCCAATAAATTTACTGGAAAAATCAGTGTCCATCTTCACCACGTTATTGCTGGCCTATAAGTATTACGTTCGAAAAAGAATCTAGTAGTTTGGTCATGACGGAAATAGAGACGATTGAAAGTCAAATCAATAATTTAAATCAAATAGTGGTACCAGTAAATGATAAGCAGTTAACGATTCAACATCAAATGATAGTTTCTGTGATTGACGGAAAACTATGCAACTTAGTGATACATCTTCTGGTCTGAAATGTTATCTTTGTGGGTCAACGTCAAAATATTTTAATTACATTGCTAAAATGTTACAATTACCAATTCGTAATGAATACCTTATCTGTCCTAAATGCTTGGTTTAGATGTTACGAATGTCTCTTACATGTTGCCTGCAAATTACCAGTCAAAACTTGGCGTTGTCCTAAGGTTCCATAGAAGATCACCAAAAGATAATTCGTGAAGTTTTCAGAGCTAAGGCAGTCGTTATAATTGATAAGCCTAAACCAAGTTATGGTAACACAAATACTGGCAATGTTGCAAGAAGATTTTTCCAAGATAGCAAATTATTCTCTGAAATAAATGGCGTAGATGAACAGCTCATTCAAAGTTTGCATATTATTTTGCAATGCATATCAAGCGGTTTTGATATTGACACTGAAAAATTTAAGACATATTGCATTGATACTGCGAGATTCTTTGCAGAACTGTATCCGCGGTATTACATGAGTACCACAATTTTCTCATCCATGGCTGGCAAATAATATCGAGCTCTATTCTTCCGATTGGCCAATTAAATGAGGAAGCATTGGAAGCGCGCAATAAACATTTAAAAAATTACCGCGAATTTCTATCAAGAAAGTCATCAAGAATCAATATATTGACAGATGTTTTTAATAGGATGGTGATATCTTCTGATCCCATTTTAAGTAATATGTCAATTAAATTCAAAAAAATAAATAGAAAAGCGTGCCACAAAGATGCTATTGTAATGTTCAAAATGGTAGAGCAAGAAGAGCCAAGACAAGAATCTTCTGATTCAGAGTGACTATATCTATATAATCCAGTGTATTTATTTATTGTCCGTTTTCTCTTTTTTATTTTACTTGGTAAGTATATATTTGTACTAACATAGGTGCTTACACTGAATCACAATGGTCATACTAAAGCTGGTCACTAATAAATATTTGCGGATATTTCCTATAATATGGCATTTAAAGATTAATGATAGGTCCAGGTTGACTTATTTATTGTTTTTTTTGTACAAATAAACAATTGATTACAATAAAAATGATAATATTACTTTATATCACAGATTGGCCCCAATGTGGAACTATCTCTAAGTTACTTTCTCTCCAAGTTACTATTGTTTTTTATAACCTATGTCACTTTGTAATAAATATCGAAAATTGTTTGTTTATTTATTATAACTTACGCCATGTTATGTAGATTAAATTCTCTGGAAGAATGTGAAAACATGAAAAAGTATCGTGTTCAATTTACTGTTTTCGAAGATTCTGTTTATGGTAATAACGTCGAACGATCTCTAAGTTACTTTCTTTCAAAGTTATTATTGTTTATAAATAATAAATGTAATCTCCTTCTAATAAATGTAAAAACTCATTTGTTTTTTCCATTATTATTAATCTGATATTATTTAGATAAAACTCCGTGGCCGATTTAATAACAGAATAACAAATCACCAAATAGTTGTTTCAATTTTTTAGACTTGTTTTTACAATTCGCATGTGAATATAATATAAACATACCCTTTATGGCTTGCCTCTGTTGTGCGTCTACTTCTTTGTGGTAATCTCTGTTTCTCGAATCGTTTAATATAGAGTATGACATTTGGAAAATATGGAAAAATAGTAATAAATTCGGAATTAATATATATCATAATTAAATAAAAACTAGTAACATGGCAGTTCGAAAAACGTTTGACGTGCTTTATATTAATTTCCCCAAGTTTGGAGAACAAGTTTATAATAAGTTTTTATATGAAAAAAATGGAATCGGAATTGCCATTTAAAAATGGAATTAGCATTGCCATTTAAAAATGGAATTGGAATTGCCATTTAAAAATGGAATTACAATTGCCATTTGAAAATGGAATTGGAATTGCCATGTAAAAATGGAATTAGAATTGCCATTTAAAAATGGAATTGGAATTGCCATTTAAAAATGGAATTAGAATTGCCATTTAAAAATGGAATTGGAATTGCCATTTAAAAATGGAATTGGAATTGCCATTTAAAAATGGAATTAGAATTGCCATTTAAAAATGGAATTAGAATTGCCATTTAAAAATGGAATTGGAATTATTTATATTTATGTAATTTTACTCGTAAATTCGATATATCAAAACCTTTACATTGTTCTGATATTATACGAAAAACTAAAAAAAAACAATTTTTGAAGAAACGACCAATTGGAATGAAATTATGACTAATCCTAATGTGAAATAACCAGTTTCTAACCAGTTTCTAAAGAAATTTCATATAAATAACCAAATTCTTATATGAAATCTCTTAGTGGCATATTGGTAAAAAAAGTATGTGAAATTTGTAACATATGTTTTTAAACTCTTTAGCAGATTTGTTAGGACATTTAAAAAAACCCACCCAAGACGCAGTTGACAATATATCCACTATAATATTGCTAGATCTGGGTATTAAGTCTTCTCAAACGCTATAATATAGCAACTTTCTTCGCTTTTATGTCACTTATGAAAGAATAAACCGTTAACCACGTGATATTTTACATCTCATCTTTTTATTTCAGAACTGGTAAGTAAGCAGCCTTTGGGCGAAGTTTCACCGGTAACCCCATCTGTCCGCCAGGATCCCAGTTGTCCACCGTCTCTCACCGTTGTTATCCGAGGGTATCCCACCGATGATCGCGTCTGTGCTGGGCAACTGGTTTTCGAAGAAACCTTCGATAGATTCCGTTCAGATATCTGGCAAGTGGAGCAGAAAATACCTCGCGATGATCAGGTTAGTTCCTCTCTGTCTAACGTCAGCATAATATTTGAAGGATTTTCTTTTTTTACCGTGTACGTACTTTTTTACATTGCTAAATTGAGGACTTTTTCATTGTTACTATGTGATGATAATACATTGTTATTTTTGTTTAATGAAGACTTTTTATTTGTTCAACTAATTTTTTTGCTCTGTCTTGACTTCTATTTGTAATATTATTAATTAAATTTTATAGGAGCTTCATTTTTAAATGATTTTAAATTTGTACAAAGTTTATAGATATTTTGTTAGTAAGCTCATATTTGGAGAGGTTTTTTCTCGTTGTATGAGGTGGGTGTGAATACGTCTTAAGGAGAAACTGCGTAGTTTTTTGTTACTTTTACATTAACAGAATCAGTTTTTTTAATATAGTTCAGTGGATTTCGGGGTAAGCCCTTGAGAAAATTGTGAGACTGGCCGCTTTAACTTAGGAACTTGAAAGTACAGCTGAAAAATTGTTTGATTGAACCATAAAATCGACGAATGTTTCGATGTTGGTCATTGTGGCTTAAGTCAAATTTAATTTACGTATTATATTTTATGCCAAAAACGTTAGAGGTTTTGCGACCATTTTTACTATATCAATAAAAAATACTACTTTCACTCAGGTTTTTAGAAATTAAAATAAAAGTTATCGGCACATTTAAAAATTAACTGTTTTTTAATTTCAACATAAGAAATGAAGCTCAAAGCTTCACTTCTTTAACAAGGGATTTTTCTATATCAGTATGTAAATAATGATAATATCAAAAAGTATAATATAAAACAAAAATAACATAAATGTATTTAAATAATTATGTATATATATATATACAATTTTTTTTTATACATTAACATTTATAAAATAATTTTTAAGATTTTCCCGCTTATGGACGATACTTGTACCTTGTATCTACGAAATAAAAAAATATCTCTCATTCCCACAATTTCATTTCCCAAGTTGTATCTGAAACTTGCAAATGTACCATTTATACATTGCATACGTAGTGTTAAAATAATGTTTGGTTCAAATACGTTCCATCATATTTTTTTATCGATGGTTGTTTACGATTTCGCAAAGAAAAAGAATGAAATTTTAATGGTTTCAAAACTTACGTTAACTTAAACAAAGATACCGAATGATAAAATGGGAATCCCAAGGAAGGTTTTGGATAACATGGATGTTTACATAATCGAAAGAAACGTACTTATTTCTCTTATCAGTTTTCATTAGACAAAATATAATATCATTATTTACATAATATACTTAGTATCTTTGCCAATTTATTTTTTATTTCAAATTTCTGGAGTCTGACCTCACACTGCTGACGACAACAGTCTTCTTTTTAAGCTTTTTAACCTCGACGGCTCACTTTCGGCTGACGGCGCCAAGAAAATGTCTGTCGTCTCAGCTAGCATGGGTTCATGTTCTAGCATGTTTGTATGTTCTACCCATTTTTCCGTTAGCTAGGATACGTATACGGTTTTTGAAAACTTGTCTATACGCCACCGTCCTAGATTTCAAGAAAGAGACCAAACATGACAAAAATGTATTGATTAAAGTCGTGTAAAACGCGTTATAGACGAAATTCGAAATATCTAACTTATTTTAAAATTATTTACCGTTTAGTCAGTATAGGAAAAGTAGTAATTTCACCATACTTTAAATTTTATTTATAAAAACGCGCCAAGTGATTTGTTTAAAAAACTAAGTCAATGTAAAATTATATTTCATTAAAATTTTGAAAAAAATTACCGTTTAGTTTTTTTTCCGTTTCCGTAATTACCGTTTAGTATTTTTTAAGTCGCATCAAAAATTGTACAATTAACGTAACACGATAAGTAACAATTTCACCACACTTTTAATTTTGTTTAAAAAATGCGTCAAGGGATTTGCCTAAAAAATTAAGTCAATGTAAAATGATGTTATATTGACATTTTGAAAAAAAAATATAATTTTCAATAAAACATTTTATAATAAATCTTGTATCTCATATCACGCGACAACTACCTTAAAATTATCTTATTTTGTACCCAAAAACCCACAGTGGTCAACTTGCTACTCAAGTTTAACGACGACTAGTATAATACAATAATGCATAAGTATATCTCATAAATATCTTGATTCGATCTAGGGCCTGTCAACGAAAGCTTCTTCAACGTCGGTCCAGGAGTTTTGATTATTAACCTTTATGAACGGACTAATAACCAAATAAAATAATTTCCCTCGTTTATTTGACGTGGATATAATACAGTGGTACAAAATATAGTGTGGATATAATACAATGATATATAAATAACATATAAGTGCCAGAAACTAACGAACCAGGTTATTTATTATTAAATTAAGGAAGAAAAGACTGTCAAGCATCATAAGTGACATTTCTAAGGAGTACTAACAGTGTTAACAAACGCCATATTATTGTCTACACGACTTAGGCTTACTGCCAGAATGTTGGGGACATTCTGGCATTTACTCGTTCTTTACGCTTCACTGATTCTCATTTGTCTACCCCAAACAACAATTACTTTACCCTTTAGCCAAGTGCATATTTTGAAAGAAATGAGGAAGTCCGGTGTAGAACCAAAGTAGTCGACATAGCGCATACGATCAGCAAACTGGAGCTGCAATTGGCAGGCCACATTTACCGAAGAACCGACAAAGGTAGACGAGTTTTTAAGTAGAGAGCATGAAACATGAAGCGCAATATAAGACGCTCCCCAGCCAGATGGAATGGTGACCTAAAGAATTGACGAGAAGTGGTTCGATAAGGAAGGTAGAGGATTGTGTGTGATGGCGCACCTTAGGAAATAACTATGTCCAACAGTAGATAGTTACAGATTGATTTGCGTAACAGGGTGATCTAACGAGTACTTTGTACTTGCTCTCCTGAATACTCCTGAACACTCGCCCTGCTGAGATAGACCAAAAATAAGGTTTTTCGCCCGTTTAATTTCATTGTTGTCTAATTTTATTTTGCAATGCGACTTTAACCTAATAAAATTGGACCTAAAAATAGTTTTAGATATATGACTCGTCAAAGGGGCCGAGAATAGCTTACATTAGGTTAAATTAATCAAACTTTCTGTAGAAATCTTTCCTTATATGTAACTTAAGTACTATTTAATTAACAACCGCCAAACGAAAATATCTAAACTGAGTACATTGCATAATTTAACTTTAATTGCTATTATAAAATATATTCAAAGAGGATTTAAAAAAAACTAGTAATTTATAACATATTTCCATTTTTAGGGAAAAAAATAATAATTTGATTTTAAAACTAGTAACATGCAACCACATAGTATACAATGAACGTTTAGATTCCTTAAATTATGAGTCATAAGCCCAGTTGCTTCCATTCGCTGACATATTTGGAATATATGTATCTACATATTACGATATAAGTCATTCCTATTCAGTATATCATCCCTATAAATAGTATTGAAGAGTCCGTTTATGATTTTCAAATATTCAGCTTTTAAATACTTTTCCGTTTGCGTATTAAACTATTCCAATGAGTCTAATTCCTTTTTTATATTTCACTTCCACTCAAGAAGATAAACAACTGATAACTGCCATATTAACTGTAAATAAAGCATCGTAATCATCAGATCTTGGAAACGAACTGAATCACACAAACGTTAAATATTTAATTGTGTGGCAGCGACGTATACCGGAAAGGAAAAAGTAAAATAAATAAAAGGAAAAATGTTCAGTTGGGAACGCCTTAATTTTCCAGGATTAAAATTACCTGTGTATTAAACCGCAATACCTACATTCTTTACAAAATATTAATACTGCAAAACCTGGTAATAATTTTACAAAATGTGTTTATGCAGTGGCATAAGGCTGGACAAGGAGAGTTCAGCAAGGATTCATTCTGTTACTGATTATCTTTAATGGGCATGGATAATATTTTCCGAGAGCACTCAGAAGTTGGAATGGGTTGCCACAGTAAATGATGTGAAATTACCAAACCTATGTAAAGATGACGACACAATTCTGCTAGCTACAAAGCGAATAAGTCAGAAATGGTATATCTCCTGCAAATTATGAAAGTGACGAGTGTTGACTATTGACTATCCATTAATAGGTCCAAGATAAAACTGATTATTATTACCTGATTATTTTTATTCTTATAACACTGAGTGTTTAGGAGTTCTACAAGTCCAGAAATCATTGAAAACGTCAGCTACCTGGGTTCCACCATCTCCACAAAGGTGGACGTAAATAGAAGGGTCTTGTCGAGCAGACATGATGAAAAGGGCAATGACTCGATTACCAAGTTACGTTTAGTGAGAACTCTTATTTTATCCATCTTTCTTTACATCGCTGAATCATAGACGCGAAAACTGCCTTATCGCAAAAGAATTGGACACCTATGAAATATCCGTTTGTATGTTAATTAAAAAAACTTTTTTATGACGATATCCTGTATACTTAGGAAGAAGAAAAAAAAATACATTTTCAGTCCCTATTTAAACGTTTAAGGGTACTCTTGAAATAAAATAATTAATTTCTTTCAATGCGATTTTTATTTTTGGACTAAGGAGTTATAACGTCTATAAGGTGAAAAATTGATTCCATTTACCGTTAGATACATCTGATGAACGGACGGACAGACACGATCTGTTTAATTAATGAATTCAGTTTCTTCTTATCCTTTTTGCTTATTTTATTTTTCACTCTATCTGGGATTGCTTCTTATAAAAAAAATTAGTATATTTTTAAATCTGGTTTGAAGGATGCTGTTAAGCATAGATTTGTGTTTCGTAAACAGCTTAGTTTTGTATAATGTTTACTAAGCATGGACCTATGCTTTGTAAACAAGATGGTGGGCTATGATGCTTACTAAGTACTATATTAAGCTGTTTACTAAGCATAAGGGCAATAAAACTTTGTACTGAATATTGTTGCCGGGTTCACTCCACATCTCGGTATTGTCATTAGAAGATAAGTCACATGGAAGCAATCTACTGTAATTATTAATCTATTATAATTTAAATAAATTTCTTTTTTATAACACAGTAATTACATTGTATCTAATTAGCTATTTACTGTTACTATGTTGCTATGAGCTACTTGTCATTACTATGTTTTTTTTTATATTATAGTCTCAAGTCATTATATTGTTTGATAAGACAATAAAAGCCATTTAAGAATAAGAAAACAAATTAATATTCACGAGATAAGAATTATCTTAACATTGTTTATTTAAATGATTTTTTTGCGGTAAATACCCGTCGACTATATAGTATTATGGTTTCTATGTGTGTGGCATAGCACAGGAAAATATAGAAAAAAAATAGGAATGTCCGAATCAGAAACTTTGATTTGAATAAATGAACTTTTAGATTCGGGTTGAGCAAATTTTTTTATTCGAGTACATAGCTTTCTATGTTAACTCAAAGGATTAGAATACAAAGCCAATTTTTAAAACCGATTATATTGGTGTTACGGTCTTATATTTACTGGAATTTTGATATTATTGGAATGAGATGTATACTTTATTCGGGTCGGCGAATCCAAAAGTATATTTAAACTTTTACCTGATTTTGGTGAAGTTTAATGTTAGAGTTTGGTGATCGGTTTATATAGCATTGCAGTTTTATATATTGTAAATATTACACGAAATTCTATATTGTAGTCTATTTAAGATTACTAATTATTACCCACATATTTGATTTTGGTACTTTTGAAAATTTTGGTAATTTTGTATAACCTTATTCCTGATTAAAGAGTCTGCCATCTAACTATTTTTTTTTGATGATCTGGAATATCTAAAAGCCATAGAGCGAAAGGTTAAGATTATATCCAAGGACAAGGTTAGGTCGTGGTGCAAATTCAATGTATCTAAGCGACAATTCGAGTAAATATTTTTGAGTTCCTCAATTAATTTTTGTTTACCATTTAGTTGTTACCGGTTTTCATTCATGTAAGAAATTTTTTAATTATCTCGTTCTTGTGGAAAAATGTAACCATAATTTATTTTCATTATCAGTCCCCGCTTAGCAATAATTGGCGTATTCACATTTTGTAACAACCATGTATTATCATTGTAATTTAATTTAAGTCGTAATAAATTTATTACAATTAGTTGTAATGTATTATTGAATTAATTAAGTGGATCGGTCTGCGCGATATTCTTAATGGCATTTAACTGATATTATATATTCGTTATCACATGTTCTCCATATTTTTTCTTAGATTCCTGTAGTATTTGAATCTACTTAAATTAGAGAAAATTATTTTATATACTCTCCGAGGTTCGACGAACTTCTGTTCAAATATTTACATTACCGTTATATATTGTTAAACTTTCAGTTATTGAAAAAAACTGTGACATTTATTGAAAAGTGACTAAATACTGTAAGATAAACCAATGCGTTCTAGAACGGATGGTACATTGATCTTTTCTCATTACTTTAATATATGTGTTACCACATTTAACGACGTATTATAAGTATAAAAATAAAGTGTTTTGTGGAATATTATACAGACAGGAATCATTAATATAACTTTCAGTTATTGAAAAAAACTGTGACATGTATTGAAAAGTGACTAAATACTGTAAGATAAACCAATGCGTTCTAGAACGGATGGTACATTGATCTTTTCTCATTACTTTAATATATGTGTTACCACATTTAACGACGTATTATAAGTATAAAAATAAAGTGTTTTGTGGAATATTATACAGACAGGAATCATTAATATAACTTTCAGTTATTGAAAAAAACTGTGACATGTATTGAAAAGTGACTAAATACTGTAAGATAAACCAATGCGTTCTAGAACGGATGGTACATTGATCTTTTCTCATTACTTTAATATATGTGTTACCACATTTAACGACGTATTATAAGTATAAAAATAAAGTGTTTTGTGGAATATTATACAGACAGGAATCATTAATATAACTTTCAGTTATTGAAAAAAACTGTGACATTTATTGAAAAGTGACTAAATACTGTAAGATAAACCAATGCGTTCTAGAACGGATGGTACATTGATCTTTTCATTACTTTAATATATGTGTTACCACATTTAACGACGTATTATAAGTATAAAAATAAAGTGTTTTGTGGAATATTATACAGACAGGAATCATTAATATAACTTTCAGTTATTGAAAAAACTGTGACATTTATTGAAAAGTGACTAAGTACTGTAAGATAAACCAATGACCTAATACGTTCCAGAACGGATGGTACATTGATTCTTTCTCATTACTTTAATATATGTGTTACCACATTTAACGACGTATTATAAGTATAAAAATAAAGTGTTTTGTGGAATATTATACAGACAGGAATCATTAATATAACTTTCAGTTATTGAAAAAAACTGTGACATTTATTGAAAAGTGACTAAATACTGTAAGATAAACCAATGCGTTCTAGAACGGATGGTACATTGATCTTTTCATTACTTTAATATATGTGTTACCACATTTAACGACGTATTATAAGTATAAAAATAAAGTGTTTTGTGGAATATTATACAGACAGGAATCATTAATATAACTTTCAGTTATTGAAAAAACTGTGACATGTATTGAAAAGTGACTAAGTACTGTAAGATAAACCAATGACCTAATACGTTCCAGAACGGATGGTACATTGATTCTTTCTCATTACTTTGATATATGTGTTAACACATTTAACGACGTATTATAAGTATAAAAATAAAGTGTTTTGTGGAATATTAAAAAGGTAGGAAACTTTAATATTGAAAATATAAAAACTAATGGTTTTTCACTAATTTTGTTATTTGTTAAGTATTATATGGATTTTGAAATACGTTATTGGGTTTTTCGTTGAAAGTTTTCTGAAGTAAAATTTCATTCCGTTCGTTAAGCCGGAGCTTAAAGCAGAATGTAATATCGCTTTTAGTGAGTTGACAATACGGAAACATTGTATGACGTCGGCTTACTTATAATAAGCTTTACCTCCAATTTAATTTTTTGTTTCAGGTTGTGTATGCTTATTATTGGTTTTTCTTCTCGAACTTGGTTGGATGTTGTCTAGCCCTTCGGATTTCCCTATTTTTATTTTATTTAGAGTCGACTTGACTTCAGTAAGAATCATTATCCTATTACTGATCTTTATCGATTTGATCTCCTTTAAAAGTGAAGGCTTCATTCAGATAAATATTCTCTCCAATGCGCTAGTATTCAGCTCAGAGTTGGCACTGTACCATTGTCCATAGATTGTTTGTTTTTACCTTGAATTGAATGGCATGAATTCAGTTTCTCTTTGAGAGCATTGCTCTTGTTCTGTACAAAACTATGTTTTACGACCCTTATCTTGCAGTTTTGCCCGACCCTGTCGATTAGCTCCTTGTTTTGTTCAATCATCTCTTGCACCTCTCTCCATCTGTCGACCCAGCTCCGCATATCTTGCTTTGAATTCCGTCTTTCTGTCTTGCATTTGACGGCAATCTTTTTCATCTTTCGCTGTTTTTGATAATTTTCCAGGTTTTCTTCCAGGTCGACCAATATTTCTTAAAGGAATTTCTGTAAATTAACGCTACTTCACAGGTTTTCGGGGCGTTTTATTTGAAGATTTTTCGTACTTTCTTTGTGCTTATAGGTTCCTCTATGTTCAATCTCTCAAAGTTTCTTAGATTTAGCTGAATATTCAGGTTGGCTACTTCATATAGTCATATACATATTTCAAAATATCTAATATATTATTTTAATGTAAAGGGTTAAAGATTATCTGTCTAGGATTTGTACCTGTATAGAATTTTGATTTCGAGTTTACTCACAGCGGAAAAAATTGAGTGAAAAAATAAATCTTTATTTACATTCCGTAGAAAAACCCACATTTTGTGGGTCTTAATTGACGAGCTAATTTTAGTCTTAATCTAAAATGGCTAAAAATATTTTTTTTTTGATATCTCGTTAAATAATCCTTATTATCGTTTTAGGAAAATCCGTTCGTGTCTTATCAGAACCGCCAGTACAATGTCAAAGTTCAAAGTGGCCAATTGAGGATTCGACCAAGTCTCCTGCAGGACACTCCACCCTATGACGTCACATCGATTACGAATGGTGAGCTGGACATCTATAACGGGTATGAGTTTGTTATTTTTTTTATTTGCCAGATATCTATCCATAATCATATTTTGATTAGACTGTCAGCAGGTAGAAGGAAATTGTTAAATTTTGTAGTTTTCTTAAAGGATATCTAAGTTTTATGTCGAGCTTATATGAATGGGCTCTTTAATATGCAATGTTTCCCGAGTATAACATAACAACTTTGCTTCTTATTACGAGAGTGCCAACTGTAAGTTCCTACATTGACTGTTTTCGCCTTGGTTTTGTGTCAACCTTCTTGTCTCTTCTTTCTGGTCTCAGCTATAAGCATAACTTTTTTTAATTTTTAACTTATTTTTACAATTGTTTATTTCATAGACAATAAAAAAACGCGTTTTGCAAACTTTTGGTTCTAAACAAGATTTATAGTTTTCATGGCGTCTGTGAATTTTTTGCTTATGTCGTCCAGTATATTTTTCTTTACTAAAAATGTGATCTTCCAGAACTTTTTTTTAGAAAGCTGAAAATTTATTTGGCTGCATTGTTGCTCACTTACAGGGTTTAGTTACAGTTACATTTTTTTACTTATTTTTTTCCCTAAAAGACTCTCTAATCGTCATATCTGTGAGAGCTTTTTAAAATTGTAAAAAAAGTGAAGGGAATGTAAAGATTCAGTACTTTTGTCTTTTGACGTTTTGAAACGTTGTCACGTTCATCTGTAAAATCGCAAAAAGTGAGTTACAATGTTCTTAATTGGAGGTGTCAATAAATAGTCGTACAACTCTAATAAAACTAATGAACCCATTTCTATATAAGTTTTTTGATGTATTTCTCGAATATTCGGTATGTTTTTAGATTACATATAGTAAAATTATATATAACAAAAACTTATCAGTACTAATGTATGTGTATGTAAGAAAAGTCGTGAAAGAAGTCGTTTGGCCTTATTTTAGTTAATGAAATGCAAAAGACACATCGATAAAAAGGCCAACCGATAACACTTTACTGAATGAGAGACTGATGATGTTTAATAGTAACTGGATCTAAGGAAATTTAAGAAACGGTACTACGTTACCGACCTGTCCTGTGTCCTATGTGGAAAGTATAAATATATGCCTTAAATGATTAACAGAGATTTAAAATGAATCCGAGAAATGCTGAGTATCAGCCAATAGTGACTAATTTGTCTGCAATGCGAAATCATTATTTTAAAATTCTTAATTTCATAGAATAGAGATTTTAAAAGTTAATAATAAAAATGCACACAACCTGCTGATTTAAATATATAAGTTTGCTGATAGGTTACTGGTTTTCGTCGCATTGCAGTCGTATGTGTCAAACCGGTCTTTAATAATGTACTCAAGTCAATGTCTGCTGCTACCCGCTGTTTATAAAAAATGAAAGAAAGAAATTTAATGTTAATAACATTGTGAGGTATGCTTGATCACCTGCTGTGTAAAATGTTTCTATAGTATATATATATATATGTATATATATATATATATATATATATATATATATATATATATATATATATATATATATATGTTGGAATTATACAACAATTTGTATAATTATTGGTTTAAAAACGTCATTGTCAGTTTCTAAATGCTCACTGTTTTGAGGCGATTATTTTGCCTTTGTCATATTTGGGCAATATGAAGATGGAAAATTAAAGAAATGCCTTGCAATTTTCTACTATGTCAAAACAACTTACGACACCGTTCGTAAAAACGCCAGGCGCGGCGCAATAAATCAAAATAACAACAATGGCGGGAACCCTGCAAGTTTTAGTGAAAACATCCAAAAACAAATTCAACTCAACTAACAGTGCGCAAATCTTGCAACAAATGATTGACTTATTTTCTATTACTTGGCATTAATACAATTTTACGATTCTCAAAAAGGCACAGTGAAAAACCGTGGATAAAACCAAAACAATTTTAAGGTTATCTGATAAATAAATAATGATCAGCGAGTCCATGGAAGCGGGTGTTCGACGGACTTCTCCGAACTACAATTGGTGGTCGAGGTATGATATTATGAATATACCTGGGATTGACTATCTGATTTTAAAGAAGTATTTATTTATTTATTCATTATCTATGGAGAAAAAACAGATACAAGTCATAGTGAGATACAAAAAGCGAGTTTTTCCAGTATTAGGTTAACTTGTATCCTGACATTCCCACATCAAAATAATATTCTACGTATATATATCCTCAGTCTTATATAAATATTTGTGTAATACATTAAATATTATAATATATTAGATAGTCCAACTGTTCACCTAATATCATTGGAGGATTACACATTCTTAAAGACTGTGGGCGGCGGTGGTCGTGATAAAATTCAATACAAGCTCAAGAAATGATTCATTATTGTGAGAAAAGCAATTACCTTATTTTCGTCATTATGTCTTATCTGCGAACCCAAACGGAACATAACAAAGTATTATAAGTAAACCTATAATATATTGACACTTTGATGAGCATGCTCAATTTGACCTAATAGATTTGCAATACCAACAGATGAAACTTTTTTAGAATTTTGTAGAAGATAGTACCTTATGTTTTGCAGAATGGTAATAGTGGGAATTTACTGCAAAAATAATTGTAGAAATGGCGAAAATTTACTGCTAAAATTTAGACTGAATACAAAAGTGTTGAGCGTAGTAATAAATACATCGAGAACACGCTTCGTGCTCTGCAGCCAGCCAATAATTCAACTAATTAAGCTACTGGTTGTTAGTTTGTAAAATATAGTAAAAATACGTTATTTTCTGGAATTTTGGAATGATCACCCATACGGCTGTGAGCCAAATTTGGTCCTCACGTATTTTTTACATAACAATACATAAGAAAAATTACAAAACATTTGTGATATAGAGTAGGTCATTGACGAAATATAACCGCGTTCATCTTCAGAACATTACACTGAAAATTCGGGGACATCCACAAATACAAATGACAATGAAGTGTTGCCAAATATCACGTTAAATCAATTTAGTATTAAGGCTACAATTAATTTCCCAAATATAGCAACCGCCACAAGCCAAGCCAGTTTCTCTGAAGTGACACACGAAAATGCAGTTTAGATTTTCACTATCTCTAAGGATGTGGTGACCGAAAAAAATTCCGAATGGAAATCTTGGAATTTTATTATACGTTACAACTAGTTTTGTGACTATGATAGTCAATGAAACAGTGATGAATTTAATACTTGAAAACAATTCTATTCAATATCTAAAGATTCTGTCAAATGATACTACAAATATACACGATTCCATTTAACTGGTACTGTTTCCATTAAGTTATAACAACATCAAAACTAATATAATCCCTCCAAACTCTACTTCGATGCAGGATAAAAGTAATAACTCTAAATTTAATCCAATAACACGAAACTGTTCTGTTGATGCCATACGACTATTCTGTTGATGCAATAAATATATCAGGTATGACAAGCGTAGTTTACCAGGGTGGAACTAGGGGAGGTCATAAATGCTTTCATTAAATTCTCTTTACAACAGGTTCAAGCCATTTGCAGAATAACAAATGGTGATGAAGGTTATGAATAGAAAATATGCTGCTTTTTTTGTAAAGGTAAACTTGACACATGAACAGAAAGGGAGAAATCATATCAAGGCATAAAACATGTCGTGCAAAAATTTATATACAATAGAACGCACTGCGCTAGACATAGGAGACAGTATTTTTCTCAATGATCCAAAACTTGTCAGGGGACTTTTGAATGCCAAAAATATAAAGTGGATAAGGAACACGATGTTTACCAAGTAGGCACTAAGTTTGGAATTAATAAAAACTGGTATTCTCGACAAGAATTGCAAATGTCGTCAAGTGAATATCTAGGAAAAATACCTTAGTCTTTTTTATCGTGGAGGGAAGCAATTTCTCAGAATCATTGTTAAGTGTACAGGGTTTACACAAATGTTCATGCAAACCTGCTATAAACCAATGTCACGATGACAAATGTGTTATATATGAAAATATCTTTGTGGCTCTAAATGTCACTCTAGTTCAACGTGCATTGATAAGTTATATTTTTGTTATGATGATTGTTTTATCCAAGTTTCATTCACAGTTGAAGAAAAGACGTCTAATAAGGCAAATTACTATTCTTTTTATATATCATTAATATTTAGAATGCATAATTTCATAGCCTAATTAATCATTGTCAAAAATGAGAAATTTTTAGTTTCGTTTAAATTTGTAACGTTGCAAACGCTATTGATTTTATGTGACTTTAAATAAAAAGAAGTAGACTAATTTTCATATGGTAATTTTCATAAAAGTATTATTAAGCGGTTAAAATATCTTCCTTTTAAGTCTTATTTAGATGTATTAACCTATTTCGGAATAATATTTGTATATACTTTTTATTTTAAGTACTTATCTGATAAATACTTATGTTTTTAATTTGAAGATATTATTTTAAAGATTTTATTATAAAAAATTATTTTAAAATTTTATGTGTCAATTATAATTATTTATACTTTATTCAAATGTTTTGAATATTTTTTTTAACTTTGATTATCTCTTATATCTTTTGAAGTAAACATACGAACAGAAGGATTCTATTAGTATAACATAGTTTGATGAAAGTTAACTCAGAGGATTTATTATAAAATTATTAAATAGTTATTAGTTTTAAACATTCCTAAATATTCTATGACAAATCTAATAATAGAATGTGTTATTCGAAATTCACTCTAAAATTAATTTTCTACTAAATATCCCAAATATTTTTTTTCTTATTTTTGTTACTTATATTATATCAAAATATTTTAAATAGTCAGTTTTATTTCACAAGTGACCACTCTTAACTAAGTGTTAAAACATGCATGATGTTGACAAACCGAGGTATTATAAAATTAGCCTTCGTCATGTTGCGAAACCGCGAGGGTTTAGAAACTGGCACCTATAAATTTCTCTACCCCAGCAACAAATCTTAATATAGTTCATCTTCTTATCCCCGTAAAACTGAGCAAATACTTAGTTAGTGCTATATAAACCGACAGGACATATAACTTTCGAATTCTTAAGAGACACTTAAATAAAATTGATCCAAATTTTATAAGCTAACCTATATTTTGCTCGCACATACATTTTTGAGTAGTGAGTCGGAGTTACATCTCAACAGTGTTTTACACTAAGACAACAGTATTTTATATTTTAGCTGAAGATTTGAACTAAATCATTGTCACAGTCTCGACATTTTCCCTCTATCAATTTATAAATGCCATCTACACTACTCGACGAAGTGCTCGTCGAAATTGATCGCAGTCCAAAGTACGTGACTACACACTCGTGTAACCTAGCGAGGAGCTCAGTCGCCGTGAGTCTCCCGTACGTTAACCTCGCGAAATCCTTTGACTCGCAAAAAACCGACAGCGATCGGAAGTCGCCCGAGGCGAGACGAGCTTGCACAAAGCGAATCGAAGTATCGCTCTACACTATTCTCTTTGCCTAACTTCGATCAACTTCGCGAGTAGTATAGTGCATGTTATACAGTTTTTACTGCGTCACGGTTAGTGTAATAAATATTGAATTTTAAATCCCTTAGAGAACATTTTTATCTGAACTCGAAACTTCATCCACTGAAATCCCATATATATTAATCGATTTGGTATTTTTTGCGTGATGATCTAATAAATAGAGAAACGTACAGATAGAAAAATAGTGCGTCTTGTATTTTTTCACTAATCGATTGTTTTTGGAGTAAATGTTAAGAGATTAATATAAACCTGATTAAAGTTTATATATGTGTATGCATGTATGTATTTATGTGGGTATGTATATTATAAAATCTGAAGAAAGTATCCGATTCACTACGAACTTTCTTATTTTATATACTCAGCGAAACGAATAAAATGATAAATAAAAAATATAATTTCCGACCAAGGAAAACCAATCCGTCCTTGAGTTACGCCACCGAATAGATTAAACATATCTCCTACAAAAACCAAAAAAAGATTAATTCGATTGACCCAACAAATTGCAGATTATTCGTGTTAGCCCATAGATGGTACCTATTATTTTTACTTAAAATCTGAAAAATATTACAGAGTATAAGGCAAAAAACCGATTTTTTTTACAGCTACCATTCTAGATATTATCCTTTTCCGTTGTGATTCGGATAAGTAGCAGTCTTGAAGAGAAGCGGTCTTGATGCGAAAACGTTCATCCGTATTTGTGATGTAATACGAGGTTGCTTGATTGTGACTGTGTTATATTAATATTAGTGTGATTCAAACATTTTCTCAGTTTGACGAAAGTTTTGTTTGACAGAATTTTTGTGAAAAATTATTTTTCTTTCGATCTACAGACATCTCTCACTTGCTATTTTATTATATATTTAGATTAAGCTATGGTGAAACTTATGTACTCCAATTCAATACAGTTTCCAACGTCTCTGATTGATATAAGTACTTATTTTTAGAAAATTGTGTAATTCGTGAAAGAGCTTGCATGTACTACTTAGCAATTATAGAATGATTGGCGTTCTTAAGAAAATAGGGAAGAACAAAAGCATATGATGTTTAATCACTTAAACATGAAATGTTTTTGTTCTTATTGAATTTTAATTAATCTAAAATAAAAGTTTATTGCAATTTTTTGCCGTCATAAAACTTTGTAAAATAAAATAAAAATAAGTGTGCATAAAAATAAAAAGAAACAAGTACTTGTCTTTGTAAAGCGCAATGTTTGCAGCGAAGGATAGATGCCTCCGTTGCCAACGGCTATTTTATATGTCAGGCAAAAGAGTGTCATGCCTGCGTGTGAGTAATTTGATCGCAGTCTCCAATAATAAAATATAATTCATTTGTAATCTTGATTATGTGTGTTATGGCTGAATTGTTTATATTAAAATATAATGAAACAAATCTATAATTTGTTTCATTATATTTTATTTATACATTAATATAAACAATTTATCCATAACAAATCTATAATGTTTGTTATAGCTGAATTGTTTATATTAAAGGTAAAACTTGGAGTCCCTATCCAGCCTTGGTCCCTACCAGAGTAAGTACAATGCTACCAGGGTTGATGCTGATATTAAAAAAATGTCCTAGAGCAGACACAATTAATTATGTTTAACATTTGCAGTTTTTTAATTCAGTTTGAGCTATGATTTAGTTTTATTTCAAATGCTAATTACTCTAAGACACGATAAGCCAGAGAATTACTTGACTAAAGATTGAAAAATGATCCAGGGCATAACACGAAATTTAGTCCTTCCATTTCAGGGATTCATGTCAATGAATTTATCTGCATGAGGCCAATGTTATTGCTCAATGTCATCAAATTTATCTGCATGAGGCCAATGTTATTGCTCAATGTCATCAAATTCAGCTCACTTTCCGACAGTTTTTGGGCTCAAATCGAAATTTTAGAAAGATTGCCAACAAGTCTTGAGAACCTTTAGTTTTTTAGTATAGATCCCTTAACACAGTACCGTAATACGTTATATACTATTTGTTTACCGTAACTAACAAGGCTTTTGTTCACATTTAATGAGCTTCATCTGAAATTATCATGAATCAGGGCATAGGATATCTGATAGTATCACAATAATTTCTCGTCAGGAATACATGAAGGCTCTAAGGTCCTATTTGAGTGTAGTAATTTTAGTGGGATATTATTAAATGAGAGTCTGATAGCACTGACTGTCGACTTGATATCCAAGATATATCATAGATCATAGATCATAGATATATCATAGATCATAGATAGATATCATAGATCTAGTTGTGAGTCAGAAGCAGCAGACAGGGAGAGTCAGAAGCAGGACACAAGGAGACAGGTCGTTTACTTCTCGCTTTCTTCTCTGCCTGTTTGTTTGTCTGTTCGGTACAATGCAGAATGCTCACGCGACTAACCTAATCTATGCCTACGTCGAATTTTGTTTCAACAATTGAATTGTGCTTGTCATTACGTTGTATAGTACTAATACCTTGTGTCGCATCTCTCAACAGTGGGACCTTTTTGAATTTGGTGGTAGTCATTTGACATGTAAAAAAATGCTTTCGGGGCCCACTTACAAAAATTATGATTTTAATGACTTTTATGTCTTTTATTATAAATGTTACTAACGCTAGTGAAATAAGTACTAAATTTATTAATAATATATCGACTATTAATGTACAGGATGTAATATGTCTGAAATAAAGAACTTGTTATTATTATTATTATTATTATCAACATATTTAAAATATATTGTCAATTTTCTGACACACAACACTAAAAAGAAAATAATAATTATTTGCATAATATTTTTTATTAATGTTTTTAAAACGAACTAAAAAATATAAAATAAGTTCTCTTTACCCCATGAAGATTTATAACTAATATAGATTTATAGCCTCGTACATATTGTCCGGGAATTTGTGGTTGCGAATTTTTAATGGCTATGAAAATATTTGTAAGATCTAAAACGAAAAACATAAAAAATACTTTTTATGCAAACAGTAATTTCAAATTATATCTTATTTTTGCTATTATTAACCACTAAATCTACCTATGAAAGTTAACTAACTTTTTTTTTAATTTTAATGTGCGCGCGGAAGGACTTTTTCTGATTATCTTTGCAAATCGTTTAAAGAGAGCGAATTCCAGGAATTACCAGGATCCAGAAGATTTCCAAGTTTTGCAGCTTAGACATAAAAGGATTTTTCATAGAATCTGGTTATAAGTTTAAGAAAACGAAGACGGAGATTTTTAGAATTTCCAGAATACCGAAATTTTGCTTCGAAGATAGTGTGGCTATTTTAATATTACGAAATATTATAAGAAGTGTATTTAGTTATAAATGGGGACGATCGCGGATATCAATCCATTAAGTTGCGTTCTGCATTGAGAAATATGGTCGCTGTTTCTGAAACCAAAAATGTAACAGATACACAGATTTTGAAGGCGTTTTGGTTTTTTTAAAGCTATCTTTTGGTAGAACGTATAATATCGGACATATATTATCGGATGTATATTAAAGATTATAATTGAAACGAAGCGGACTTGTACAACACTGTATTTTTAATATGCTAGAATAAAATAAGCAAAACTCTATAATGAATAGTGCATTTTGTCTTTACCTACAGATGCACAGAACAGGCCGAGCTGTGTTTTGTTAAAGCTTCCGGGTTTAACATACTACCGCCCGTCATATCAGCCAGGATTAATTCAAAGCCTTCATTCTCATTCAAGTACGGTATCGTTGAAATAAGAGCAAAACTTCCGAAGGGCGATTGGATATATCCAGGTTAATAGTATTTTATTAAAAATTATATAATCAATGTTTATAGGAAGACTGTCAATATTTCTGGTATACTCTGGACTAATAGCTTTAATTTTGTTACTTTTCACAACTACGTGATGTAGTATTATTTCTACTTTATTTAAATT
Source organism: Druceiella hillmani (assembly GCA_039881145.1). Taxonomy (NCBI): domain Eukaryota; kingdom Metazoa; phylum Arthropoda; class Insecta; order Lepidoptera; family Hepialidae; genus Druceiella; species Druceiella hillmani. The sequence goes on along the minus strand of JAYKKI010000015.1, from coordinate 9,598,160 downwards.
CTTTATCACGACCTAAGTTTCGTTGTATTACAAAGATTTTTGCTAATTGCTCACCTGAAGATGTTGTCACACACTGAAACCTAGGTCGTGGTAAAGAATTTAAAATATAGAAATAATGAATTTCTACAAAATTAACGCCAAATATTTTCAATATTTGGTGCTTTTCCTATTGAGAGTGATTTTTTCGTCACAAGAGTAGTTCTTTAATATATTTTTTGTCACAATTTCTGATTATAATCTGGATAAGAGGATACTGTTTATGATATTCTGCTGCAATCAGTACAATGTGCGTGGGCTCGTATTACGCTTTCTGTGTATTACGATTCCAAGTACATCATGCATATGAATATACACAATGGTAGTCTAATAACCCGTTCCTGTACAAATCTTAGACCACTTTAAACTATATTAATTTTGAAAGTTATTGTGTGTGTTTGTGGAATAAAGTTTCCTTTATCCTGAGTTATGTTTTCATTTAAAATGAAATTTTATAAATTATTTTCTTTCACTAAGTTATTCTGTTCTGTAACCTATCCGGTTTTCTTTATTTTCCGTGAAACTCTGGTTCCATAGTCTTAAACGCCCATGACTTTAGATCATGTTCTGAATCACATATACTCCATAGTTTAAATATAATACTAATGACTCCAAGTACTCTTCAATCTACATGCTGTTAAACTGTGGAAGAAACAGTATTTTGGTATTTTAAATACGTCGTTATGTGTCTGGAATAGTGTTTCGAAAAAAATAATTTTTTTCAAATTTTAATTTTAATTTTTTATAATTTTTGTAATTTTCATACGTAGCTTGTTGCATTTTTTCATACTATTTGCTTATTGACCAGAATATATAATTATTTATAAACGTTTCTAGAGCTCTTATTGGAACCCCTGGATCATCGGTATGGCCTGGATAAATACAGTTCTGGTGTAATCCGCGTGGCATTTGCTCGCGGCAATGTGATTCTGCGTCCAGGTGATGGAGGTGATCAGCAAATCGGCAACTCACTTTTAACAGGCGGAGTCGTGTTGGATCAGTTCCAGTGTCATGACAAGTTCCTTAAGGAAAATTATAATGATGAAAATTGGGGTGACGACTTCCACGATTTTAAAGTAGAGTGGCGACCAGGTAATATTTTTTTTGATCGGTACATTGCTTGTCATCTCTGAATGGTAGAAGTATGGTAGTGTCGCAAACATTCACGAATATAGAGTGAACGAAAGTTTGATCTTATCTCATCAATTAATTTATTTTATCGCGTTACGTTTCTTTAAAAGAATAATAATTAACTTTTGATTAAAATTTCTTTGTCACTGTATCTTCTAAAGTATGGTACGCTAGTTGTTAACATGTAAAATTGTAAATTTGGGAAAATTGCAATTAATAGTTAGCTTGCAATGAGTCAGAATTGAATAATACTTTTCTTAAACTCTATATTAGTAACCGTACTAAAGGCTATTTTAAAAAGTCGTAAGCACATTTAAATTGTAATTTTGTTTGCTTCATTTTTAAAACATATTATATCGGAAAATCTAAAACACTTCCCATATATGTGTGAATATACAATGTTTAAAAGGAAATTAGATATTTTGAGTTTATCATAACATTATTGATAAAAACAAGTATTTTTAGTGTTCGGAGTTATTTTAACATTTTTCATTGCGGTTGAAATAATTATATATTTGTGTAATATTGAGTTTACAATTTTCTTTATATAAGTTAGATTGGATTTTGATTCTTATTTAATTTTTACACAAAAATATAATGTTAAATTTGTAATCCGGAATTAATTTTTTAGTAATAAAAATACCCCTGTTAGTGCAACTAAGCATATGTATGTGTGTATGTATCAAACTTCTTATTAATATCAAAAGCCTCAGTTCAAAGTTGGTTAATCATAAAACTGCATTATTAGTGTTTCTGCATTATTTTTTTACTTTTCTCTAAGGTTTGGTAAGACCTGATGGACCTAGTTAGTGGAAAACCGTAATAAAATAGCATTATATTGTATCTAAAATCTCTCCACAGACGGTATAAAATTCAGCGTTGATGGGAGGGAATACGGTAGCATAGAGGAAAACACTTTTCACTCAAAACTGAACGATTGTCGTAGGCTTGAGCAAACCATCTCGCGCTGGACTATGGAGACAACGTTAGCTCCTTTTGATGAGGAGGTAATTGCATATATTGCCATGACTTTTAAAACGTTTAAATATTTTAATTGATAAAGTAATTCTATCATTATAAAGGTGCTCCCTCATAGGGAGCATTCTCCAGTAATGTATCGTTACAGATTTGAGCATTACATCAGTGAGGGAGGAGATACCTAGGATTACAGTGCGCAACCTGTATATAATTTGTAACATCAATGCGCATCACTTGTAAATAACTGTGTCGCGGACGCGGAGCGCTCCCCGCCCCGCTTTGTGGCCCACATTACAGTGAAGTGAACAGTTACATTACAGGCGAATGCTCATCAGTCAGTGAGGCAGCATTGTAATGTAATGCTCAAAATCGAATCTGAAATGTTACATTACAGCCGAATGCTCGTCAGTCAGGGAGGCAGGATTGTAACGTAATGCTCAAAATCGAATCTGAAATGTTACATTACAGCCGAATGCTCGTCAGTCAGGGAGGCAGGATTGTAACGTAATGCTCAAAATCGAATCTGAAATGTTACATTACAGGCGAATGCTCGTCAGTCAGGGAGGCAGGATTGTAACGTAATGCTCAAAATCGAATCTGAAATGTTACATTACAGCCGAATGCTCCCGATGAGGGAGTACCTTAACAATAATATGTCTTTTGAAATTTACATTACAGTTAAGTTTGTATCTAAAACATTATTTCGATTCAATGTTGATTAATATTAATTTCCAGTTCTACATCACCCTTGGTGTGGGGGTAGGTGGCATTACGGACTTCCCGAACGGTTCCATTACGAGCCTCGGAATCAAGAAACCCTGGGGAAACACCAACAATAAGGCCAAGATTACCTTCTGGCGGGATCTGAGTCACTGGTATCCGACTTGGAATACTGCTGATTCGCAATTGTTAGTTGAACATGTGAAAGTCACAGCGTTGTAGGCAAGGTCGAGGCGGAGTTGTATAACTTTTATTTGGTTGGTGTATAGTCTATACCCAAGGACCACTTCGTTTAACGTTGTAAGTCTAATAAGTTTAAATGTATTTTTAATACATGATAATGCATTGGAATAGGTAACGCTAAGGTTTATTCATTCAATAAAAAAATTGTGTTTTTAATTCGAATATGTAAAAGGGAAATCGGGAATATTTGTAAGTTTGTTCGTTCCATTTTAATTGAACCGCAACTTGACTCAATAAGAAAGACGGCGCAGTGCGCGTTGGAACCCGTAGTTGTTCATATCTCTTGAAACTGGTGATGGAAAAAATCGAAATATTTTAAAGTTTAATCATATGCTAGTGTTTTTTCAGATTTTTTAAATTTACGAATTAAAAATTAGAGGAGGCGCTTAATTTCGAAGCTTAATATTTCAGGAACGGGGTGAAACATTTAAAATTGGTGAACATATTTTAATTTAATTTTCAAAGATGTGTCCAATGACATTCGATTCGATGGGAGTAATTTTGTACCACACCCCCCCATAAAAAATAACAAGCTAGTTTATATACAATGGAGGAAAATTGAAACGCATTTTTATTATAAAATATTTTGTTACCAATCCTAATTCTATAAATCTATAATTATTTGTTTTTTTTAATTGCTAATTTTTTATTATTACATGTTCTCGATCATCAGTTCATGTTCTTAAAACTATTCTTTGTGTTTCTATATTACTTGCTGAAGGGAAAATTTTATTATTGATAGATGGAATGCTGAGGGGTAATTTTTTAGTATTTAAATGGTACATATATAACGCCATGTTACATTTTACTTTCATTGGTATATAACGTCATCATTTCAAGTGAACATTTTGTTATCGATAGATGGAATGCTAAGGGGTAATTTGTTAGTATTTCAATGGTACATATATAACGCCATCTTATCTTTTATTTTTTTCATAAAATGAAGTGAAATTTTTGTTACTGGTAGTTGGAATGCTAAGGGTTAATTTGTTAGCATTTCAATGATACATACTATCTTTTATTTTTATTGGTATATAACGTCATGAATTGAAGTGAAATTTTTGTTATTGATAGTTGGAATGCTAAGGGGTAATTTGTTAGCATTTCAGTGATACATATTATCTTTTATTTTTATTGGTATATAACGTCATCATCTGAAGTGAAATTTTTGTTATTGATAGTTGGAATGCTGAAGGGTAATTGTTAGTATTTCAGTGATACATATTATCTTTTATTTTTATTGGTATATAACGTCATCATCTGAAGTGAAATTTTTGTTATTGATAGTTGGAATGCTAAGGGGTAATTTGTTAGCATTTCAGTGATACATATTATCTTTTATTTTTATTGGTATATAACGTCATCATCTGAAGTGAAATTTTTGTTATTGATAGTTGGAATGCTAAGGGGTAATTTGTTAGCATTTCAGTGATACATATTATCTTTTATTTTTATTGGTATATAACGTCATCATCTGAAGTGAAATTTTTGTTATTGATAGTTGGAATGCTAAGGGGTAATTTGTTAGCATTTCAGTGATACATATTATCTTTTATTTTTATTGGTATATAACGTCATCATCTGAAGTGAAATTTTTGTTATTGATAGTTGGAATGCTGAAGGGTAATTGTTAGTATTTCAGTGATACATATTATCTTTTATTTTTATTGGTATATAACGTCATCATCTGAAGTGAAATTTTTGTTATTGATAGTTGGAATGCTAAGGGGTAATTTGTTAGCATTTCAGTGATACATATTATCTTTTATTTTTATTGGTATATAACGTCATCATCTGAAGTGAAATTTTTGTTATTGATAGTTGGAATGCTGAAGGGTAATTGTTAGTATTTCAATGGTACACATATAACGCTATCTTATCTTTTATTTTTATTGGTATATAACGACATCATTTCAAGTGAACATTTTGTTATTGATCGACGGAATGCTAAGGGGTAAGTTAATAGCATTTCAATGGTACATATATAATGCTATCTTATCTTTTATTTTTATCGGTATATGACGTCATCATTTGAAGTGAATTTTTTGTTATTGTTGTATGAAATACTGAAGTGTAATTTGTTAGATGAAATGATATAAGCCATCGAATATGAAAATTTGGACGAATTTTGTATGTAGATAATTAGATACAAAACTTGAACAAATTTTCAAAATAGATGGATTATTTAATTATATCTAATTTAATTATTATTTAATTTATCTATTTAATTATTCATATATCAATAACAAAAACAAATTCAATAAAATTTATTTGTGGTATTTTTTGAAATATTATGCTGAAATAAATTATGCACAATTAATAATAAGTAAGATTTAAATAGCTCTCTGTAATTAATAAAAGTATGATCTGTTTTGATTACACTATAATTATTTGGGTTAATGAACCCGATGATACGTTGTAAAGACGTTGTCGCAATAATGGTCACGTGAAAATGCGAACATCACTTCTTGTGCAACTTATTTTATTACATATAAAAAATTTAATTACGTTTAATGGGACAAAATTGAATTATCTTAATTTCCTCTTTTTTCTCCAAAATTGAATTATCTTAATTCTCCTTTCTATTTATCAGTTTTGCTGATTTTATTTTTAAATGTTTTAGCTGTAATTCTAGATTAGACTTATATAATAATGAATGGACTCTTTAACAAGATAATGATGAATAGTTATAAAAAAGTGTTTTTTGTGATTGAGTAGTAGAAATATATTCATCGCGAATTTTCGCAGATATACTTACAGTTAGTGAATTTGCAATTTCTGTGGTGTGTGCTTAATTGTCGACGCGTCAGCTTCGAGTTACAGTTAGTGAACTTGCAATTTATGTTGCGTGTGCTTAATTATCGACGCGTCAGCTTCGAGTTACAGTTAGTGAACTTGCAGTTTCTGTGGCGTGTGCTTAATTATCGACGCGTCAGATTTCAGTTTTGAACAGCAGAAGAAAACAATTATAAATTAGGTAATTTTACAAGTAATCAACTTGCAATATGATTGTAATAAGAAAAGTTCTTTCTTTACAAATTATACAATTTTTAAATTCTAATACGTTCTCACTCGCTGATCTATGTGTATATATACATGTGAGAATGTATTATAGGTCGCAATTCTTGACCGTTTTTGGTGGTTATTTTTTCTATTGATTGGTTATCTGTCAAAAAGGAGTATATTGATTTTTACATGATTTATAAAATAGTTTAATTTTTATAAACAACTTTCTTTATCGATCTCGGTCGGCTGTTCTCGGTATCTGTTTTGTGCTGATCTTCTGACCCCTTCACTCTTCCCCTTGCTGTTTTTAATTTTTAACTGTTTATTTAATAAACATTAAAAATAGGGGGTATGGGGTACACTTTTGGTTTTATCAATGTTTTATACTTAATAAAAGGGCTATTAGTTATAAATTATCAAGATGGAATAAGCAGCAAGCAAATAGTTCCATATTGCCCTCAAGTTTTGGAACCATATTTCATAGACATTTATCCTAAAAGTATGGAAAATAAGTGGTCATCGTACTTTATATATTGAATTCTGTTACGTACCGATTTATTAGAATTAAGTTCAACTCTTAAAGGGTTGATTCTGAAAGAGATTAAGAATTGAGATATGTGGGGGTCTTTATGTCTAAATCATTGTCTTCTAATGTTTCTACAGAATGAGAAATAGGAAAGTCTTTTGTATAATACGGCCCTTATATAATAATTTCCTACAGGAAGTACTCAGTGGAACTTAATTAATAAATTGTGACATTTAAAATTTCGAATTCTTGTTATTACCTTCTCTAGATAAGAATAGCCTTATTGAATGGTCAATATAAGAATAGCCTTATTGCCAAATATAAGAATAGCCTTATTGAATGATAAGAATAGCCTTATTGAATAATTATTTCCTACAGGAAGTACTCAATGGAACTTAATAAATAAATTGTGACATTCAAAATTTCGAATTCGTGTTATTACTTTCTCTAGATAAGAATAGCCTTATTGAACGATAAGAAAAGCCTTATTGAATAATAATTTCCTACAGGAAGTACTTAATGGAACTTCATTAATAAATTATGACAATCAACATTTCACATTTCGAATTCGTGTTATTACTTTCTCTAGATAAGAATAGCCTTATTGAATGATAAGAATAGCCTTATTGAATAGTAATTTCCTACAAGAAGTACTCAATGGAATTTAATAAATAAATTGTGACATTCAAAATTTCGAATTCGTGTTATTACCTTCTCTAGATAAGAATAGCCTTATTGAATGATAAGAATAGCTTTATTGAATAATTATTTACTACAGGAAGTACTCAATGGAACTTAATAAATAAACTGTGACATTCAAAATTTCGAATTCGTGTTATTACTTTCTCTAGATAAGAATAGCCTTATTGAATGATAAGAAAAGCCTTATTGAATAATAATTTCCTACAGGAAGTACTCAATGGAACTTAATAAATAAATTGTGATATTCAAAATTTCGAATTCGTGTTATTATCTTCTCTATATAAGAATAGCCTTATTGAATGATAAGAATAGCCTTATTGAATAATTATTTCCTACAGGAAGTACTCAATGGAACTTAATAAATAAATTGTGACATTCAAAATTTCGAATTCATGTTATTACTTTCTCTAGATAAGAATAGCCTTATTGAATGATAAGAAAAGCCTTATTGAATAATAATTTCCTACAGGAAGTACTCAATGGAACTTAATAAATAAATTGTGGCATTTAAAATTTCAAATTTTGAATTCGTGTTATTACTTTCTCTAGATAAGAATAACCTTATTGAATAATCCCCTGAATATTGGACTCTATATTTAGTATAAGAAAGAAGGGTATTGGTCCGGATGGTTTTGGAATCATTGCTCGTCTACAAATTCTGCTGTTCAGTATGTTGAGCTACAGTCACAACAAAATTCTCTACTAGGTCAGTGTATTGAATTTTCTATAAAAATTGTAATTAAACTTAATTTTGTAGTTTTGTACCTAAATTTTTTATTAAAAATACTGAAATTTGATTATATGTTTTATTTTCTTTAGCCTTGCGTACTATAGTTTTTAATTTTGAACAGTTTATTTTATTGAAAAAAATTGTATCGGTCGTTAACGGCTGTATATTTCAAGTATAAGAGCAACTCATAAAATCTAATTTTATTTCAGACTTTTCACGCTAATGTTGAAATCTTAGACTAATGTCGTCATGTTTCTCAATTTTTATGGATTGATAAATCCTTTATCATAATTAGGTCCATCTGTCCATTGCTGGACACTGACATTTCCCAAGGCGCAACAACACACACTCGTCGGTGTTCCGTGTTCACCGATTCCGGTTGATTTTTTTAGGTCGCCTGGTCAATTTGACGGGGAGGCGTGCGTGCACAGTAAGCGCTACTTAGGTCCCATGTCCAACTTTCTCATTTCTGATCTTATCTTTCAGAGGCACTCCGAGCAGATGTAAATGATGTGTTGCTGGATAATTTTCTTTTTTGTGTTCCTTTAGCAAGCCGTTTGAAGCATCATCCTTTTGTTTTTTTACTTGTTTTTTTGTTGCAGTTCCATACGAAAGTTATGTATATATTTTATAAAATTTCTATAATGATGAGGTATTTAAAAAAAACTCGCTCATGGTATAGATCATAACTATTCACAAAGAATAAGATTTTTCTCATCAAGATTAAGAAGAAATTTTCCGTTTGATAATAGAAAAATTGGTTGCAATATATAACAACTTGACTTTCTCACTAGTAAATTAGTAGAAAGAGGCAAAATACTAAGTTAAATTCAATAAAATTATCATTAGAAAATCACGTCGGATTAATTTTTTTAATAAAATTAGGAACGAACTGTAAAATATTACTCAGAATTGAAAATATTTGCAAATATTTTTACATTTTAACGGAGACCCGTGTAACTTTGAATAAAAAAAGGTTTTTTCAAGACAATTGAAATACTAGTTTTCTTAGTGTAAAGGTTTTTTCAAGACAATTGAAATACTAGTTTTCTAAAATTAATTAATAAATATGCAACTAGTACTCGGCCGAAGTTTACAAATTAACGTTCTATTGGCGTAGTGCTCTACCCCCGCTCCCGATGCTTTATTTCGTCACGCATTTTCATGACGCCATCACCACCGGAACTGAATTACGTTTTATCGTGCGATGAGAAATTATATGTGTGTGTGTATATATACATATATATATATATATATATATATATATATATATATATATATATATATATATATATATATATATATACATATATATATATATCTTCTTAATATTAAACTTTGCAAATAATGGGTTGTTAAAATATTTAAATTCAATAAAATGATTAAATATGAAATAAAAAATATCTATACATCACCAAACCAAACTCAAACATTTTACTTTAGCATTAGCGTTGTATAATTACGACGCCTTGAAAGTCTTAAAATAATTGCTCTCATAACTCGCAATAACAAGATTCATAACTCGCAATAACATGATTCATAACTCGCAATAACAAGATTCATAACTCGCAATAATAAGAAGAGAATAAAAAGTAACCTCGACGACGAAATCAACTTCACAGTAATAAATCCGAACTGATATTGCAGGTAAATGCAAAACTATTAAATAGGCCTTCATGAATTATAAATATATTTTTATTCTGGTAAAATTTATTACATAATGGAATGAACGTAAGCGAGTAAGATATGTATGTGTGTATCAAATTATTTGATCATTGGAAATGCTGCTGGTCATAGGTAGAAGTTCATAAATTGGAGATATTGATTCAATTTAATTTTTGAAGGATAAGGAAGTTTTTCTGTATTATAAGTTACATTCATCGGCTGAGTGTTAGTGTAAAAAAAAAATCGGATGAAAATGAAAGTCGAAAAACAAGTTCAGTTAAAATATAACTGATTAAAGTAATTCAAAACAAATGTGTATTAGGTGTATTCAATACATTCAATTTCTTTGCAATATTTGTATTCTTGATAAGTTAATCGACTATAATTATATTATAGCTATTAGTGTTCAATATACACTGTCAAATTATAACATAATTATCTATCCTCGACTATAATTATATTATAGCTATTAGTGTTTAATTTACACTGTTAAATTATAATATAATTATCTATTCAGTAATTTCAACTACAAGTTGAAATAACTGAATAGATATTTACCTTATATTTGTTTTAAATATAGGTAAGTAGTCGCTGTATATAAAGACGAAAATACAATTAAGAGCGATCAAAAAGCTCGCAGCCTGATTATGAAAATGAATACAGCTGCTTACAAACATATTTTTATTATGTAACATGGTCGTCTAGCTCTATGCACTTCTTCTAACTGCTTTTTAAAGCCATTGTACACTTTTAAAAAAGATTTCTTCGACTTCTTCATTTGACGTAAAGTTCTGTTCATCTACATGTTTTTTAGGTTGGATATGTCAAATTGCTTTTATGTTTCTTTTACGATATGCACCATACACGGTCAGGACTGTCAGTCGAATTTAGTGACAGTTAAAAACGTATTTTTCTTTCTCATTAACTGTCAGTCGAGTCGGAACAAAAGTCTACTTTACCGACCGTACCCTATTGCACGGTCCAATTGCTAAGGTATATCAAATAGGTTTTTAACTATCAGCAAATCCGACTGAGAGTCTTGGCCGTGTGTGGTGCATACGGTCGTAAAACATGTAAAGACTTTTAATTACAGCCATTTGGCTACGTTCGTACTTCGTAATAGGATCACATTCAGAAAATTGACTTATCAAAGCGCATTTGCCTTCATTATTATTTTATTTATTAATTTACAAATACAGAGTCGCTAAGACAAGCAGAAAAACAGGGCGCTAAGGCAGACCACGATACGCGTTATATCCAATCCCCAGATAATTTTTATATGGACACTGCATAGCAGGTACTGTATATTGTTGATCATTAAAAAAAGTCATGCATAAGTAACGAGGAGAAATAAGGTTAGTTATCCTCTATTTAGTATTTTATGGTGAGTATAATTTATTTTGGGGTCATTAATGTAATTGTAGTTTATTAATATTTGACAATTTTTATGTTCTGCAGTTAAAGTAGAATGCTTCCAGTCGTATTTTCCATTAGTCCCTTCAATAAAATGTATGTTAACAAAAATACCAAGTTTTGTACGTCTTCAGCTACCTCATCGAAATTGAAACACGTTTACATTCTTAATATTACTTCTGTAATAAAAAAAGTTTATGGAAAGATAAAAATAGGATCGAAAATTTCAGATAACCTTAAAAAATTTATTGAGAGACACTAAACGAATTTTTTTATAAATTGCAATAACAGGTTGTGGGTGCGATCTAAAACATTTTACGTTTAAATTTCTTCAGCAAAGTATTTTTGATGATATTTTCTTTGCTTTCAATTCGAAATAAAAATCAAGTTTAAAAACCCATACTATCGCTTCATTACATTAACATTTGCTTCAAGTAACTCGAGTGGCAATGTTTCAACACAAATTTTTTTAAGGACGTTACGATATTTCGTAAGGTTATTTCACTTTGTCGTTAAATAATATTATACAGAAGTTTTTCTTTCATTACACTATTTTGGCACAAATTTTACCTCGCCATCTCTAATTTTGATCAAGTTTAGTATCTAAATATATTATTTCTAAAAGGTGTTTTTTGGTCGAGCGGCTCGATCTCTTTAACTACTGCACCAAAAAAATAAAAAAAATACCCACTTAAAGCTTATGTTTTCTACTTTGGGCGAAAAATATAAAAAAATTCGAAAAAAATATTTTTTTTAATAAAAAAATTAATTTTTATAACAATTGGCATGAGCGCCATCTGTGGGCGAAACATCAAATATCTTAGCCAAATTGTATACTTGGAACACGCTAGATGGCGATATAGTGCGAAGACTTCGCACGGGTCAGCTAGTAATAAGTTATTTCGTAAGTACAATGAAAATCTCATATTTTATGTGGATAGGATAATTAGCTTTCTAATTACAAGACTTTAAAATTGTTCAAAAATGTGCGATCGGCATTATTTTAAAATTATATTTGCTCCTCGCCTAGTAGGAAAGCTTTGCAAAATCTCATTTTAAACTTTTTTCACGGGTTATGTGGCATGATTTACAGTAAATAGTTTTTTAAACAAAATCCAAAGTTTAATGCACTCAGAAAGCTGTTTTTTAAATTTTTAAAAAATTTAAAAATTTATACGCACTATTTTTATTAATCATCGATGTTTCAATTCTGGAAAATGATGCTCACTTGATACTGGATAATGATCACTTGCAATGAAGAGTTTTTAATTTTAAGTGATTCGGTAGATGTTTGGGAAAGTCAAAAAACAATGATTTTCGAGTTTCCACCAGTTTGAACATGAAAAAGGTACATTGCATCGTGCAACAAACGTGTTGGATCATGCTTATTTCTCCCTGACTGTATTACTTGGCTTAGTATTTTTCTTTCTTCTTTAGCCATCTATTCTTCTTTCTTCTATCGCATAGGCGCAGGCCTCCTTATTTCTATATCGCTTCTCCCGACTTTGTACTGTTTCCAAAAAAAAAACCATTTCAATCCAGATTTTCTTTTGATGACGTCGTACCAACGCATATTTTCCTTGTGGGCGATTTTCGCCCTAAGGCCTCCACGAGTGCTTTGCACACGAGTCTTGTTTCCTATTGATGTGACCAGCCCATTACCACTTAAGCTTGGCAACATGTTTGATGACGTGTGACCCTGTGCCACTCATTTCACCTTCGATGTCTCAGCGTGACTCCTACCAGTTGCCTTTTACTTGCTCTCTGAGCCATTCTGAGCTTGGTGGTGAATTCTTTTGTAAACACCCAGGTTTCAGCTCCACAGGTAAATATTGATAGGAGATACACGGTCTTATGTGCTAGTTTTGGGTTCAGCCGTAATTTCCATTTTGAAGGTGAATTTAATTTTGGCTCGGTCTTATTAAAGATTTAATTGTGTTTGAATGTATTTATCATTGTACTGATACCTTAAATTAAGTTTAGAACTTCGATGTTTCAAAAAATAATTTTATTTGCGTCTTCACAGAAGTGTCCGGCTCGTTCTGTTAGCCGGTCAAGTTGGTTTTTCGTCTATACTTGTGTTACGTTCCACCGATTGGATACTTTTCCATGACCGTTGTTTTATGCACAATCGTATGCGGGACTACCTAAACTGATTATGAAATATTTGAGTTTGTTTTTTCTTATAGTGTTTTAATGAATACAAAGTAGGTATATAATATTTTTCAAGGTTTAGTGAGTAATTGAATAAAATAATTTAAACGAAGGTAGGCAAAGCATGTCGAATGAATGTTTGAGTTATAATGGTAAAGTTTTATACAAAACATCTTACGGAACTATATGAAAATTTTAAACCGTTTCTGAAAAGGTCTGTCAAAGTATTAAATAAACGTCTACATAAACTTTCCAACTAAGACGATTAGGTCAATACATTCGACAACTAAAAAGAATCCCCAAGAAAATTCAAGAAAACGTGGATACATGAAAACGTGTTTTCTTGTTTATTACATAAAAAGAGATACATTGCATTTTAAAAAAGAGAGCTTTATGTAAAATTACAATGTTAGACGACTCAATCTGTATATTTTTTTATCAAAATCCGAATATTCGCATAGAATGATGCTCTTCATGAACTTTTGATTAATTGGTATAGCTTAACATTTTTTCAGATTCTACTCTAAAATGTGAGATGAATATAAACGAAAGCGAATGAATATTTGTTCATTTCAATATTTGTTCGTATTCTCAGTCATAATTATATTTAATTTTTTTTATAATAAACAGAATTTTCGTTAAAAAAATAAGAACAGCAATGAATTACTAGTGTGGCACATTTTTCTTTCTATGATATAATACACGCATCGCTCAACTCACTTAATTTTCAAAGCCAAATAAGGGTTTTGACCCGTTGCGTCTTATAGCTTTGATGATGCAGCAGGTGTGCGGCACATTGAACGACGCTAAACATTGAAGTAGCATACTCTGATGCCTCCATGTTTTTTTATTTATTTTATTTACTACGATTGTTTTATTTTGTATATAGAAATTCACCGAAGGTAGCGTGAGCATATTCCTCAAGCTAGCAACAAGATACAAAATAGAAGAAAACAAATATTCTTAATTTATATATAAAATATTATAATAACAATTTATATATAAATACCTTATGATGATAGTTTATGCGTCCACAGATCCTCTCGCATGTATATTTCTTTTCAGTTCTCTACTGATACGTATAATCAATTCGTATATTAAAAACTATCGATATAACAGCCGTTAGTAAATATAAAAAACTATTGACTGCAAAAACTAGGCAATGAGCTATTAATGTTTTTTTATGGTTATTTAAAATTAATTTTGCGCCTAAACTACAAACACAATTACAATTGAAAAGCGCGTTAAATTCAGGTCTTAAATTGAATGTGTTCAGAAATAGATTAGTAATAATTTAAGCTCGTAATAAACGAGTATAAATCGATCGTGTGAAAGGTCCTTTCAAGCGTGCAGAGACCGGACTTGGTGTATAAATTATTCCAAACCACTAAATTTTTCTTCAGCAAAGAGCGAACGTGCTCCGAGATTTAAAGAAAGGAAAAACATTATACAAATTTTTATTCGAATTTACGCCTGGAGCGTTGATTGTGAGGTCAACCCAGGTACGTGTTTAGGGAACTGCACTGATGACCAGGCTCTTATTATATTCGTAATGTTAAATAACATAAATATTCACAGGCGTAAATCCAAGTAATATCGATCTAATATGAGTGTTGATAATTCGTTGTGTTGGCTTTTTCATGTACGCAATTTTTTTATCAGATTTACAAACCTTCAAATGTTAGGTACTATTTAAACCTTGACTATCGTTGCATATTACTTTGTATTCTATTTTTATATTCTATTGCCATATCGGTGGAAATAGAATACTTATAGTCTCTTTCAGATGTTCACTTTTAGTATTATAGTTATTTCGGTAAAGATAGAATATTCACGGGCCCTTTCAAGTGTTCAATTTTAGAATTTTAGCTATTTTGGTAAAAAGTGAATACTCACGGGCCCTTTTAGGTGTTCAGTTTTAGAATTATAGCTATTTCGGAATAGTTATGGTCCCTTTCAGGTGTCAAATATTAGTATTTTATCTATTTCGGTAAAAACAGAATACTCACGGTTCCTTTCAGGTGATCAATTTTAGTATTTTAGCTATTTTGGTGATAACAGAATACTTATTCTGCTTTTACCGATAAAGAATAATATGCTATCCGGTATCTATCGAAATTTTAAATATGGTTTGATAATTGTGTGACTTGTTTCAAAAATTTTGCCCGTAAATATTTCATTTCCTATAATATAATATATTTGTTTCTAAAGTAAATTTTCCGGGATTAATAAGGCCAGGAAAAAAATTATGTTGTGAGAGGGGAGTCTAATGAAAGTAAAGCATTCATTTATTGCAATGTATGAATCAAAAATATGAAATAACTGTGTAGATGATTTATCCCACTTGCTTGTTTTGGAAAGCAACGTGCGAAAACATGGGGAAAAGTTTACATATGAAGAATAACCTTATATGGAAAGAAAAATTCTTGAAAATGATTCTAGATGTTATGAGTATATTTGTTGCAAACAGTCTAATTATTTAAATCGAAATTACGACTAATATCTTAGCTGGTAACAAAAATATATCGATGTATAAAAAAATATTTAAATATTTATTTAGATAATTTAATTATTTTAAAGTCATAATTATACCACGGTTTTACTAGCCTAAATAGTTGTCTAGGGAAAGAATGACTTGCAGTTGATAGCTTTTAATGAGAATAGTAAATTGCTCATTGATATGATTTTACAAAATTTATATGTTGGAACAATAAATAGATAAACATGACAAGATAAAAAATTGTTTTTATAGGATTTCACGTGTTTTTCAAAACAATCTAAATGATACAGTCGTTGTTTGTCATTGAAACACTTTGGTTGTATATCTCCTAACTAGTCAGTGCTTTCAGTAGCAATTTTTGTTAATTTATTTGCATACTATCATAGCTGTAACTATCATATCTGAGAAAGTGAAGAGCGGATCACATACAATTGAACGCGGTGAGAAAGTTAAGAGTGGACCATATAAAATTGAAGACGGTGAGAAAGTGAACACTTAATATATAATTTAGGATATTCGTTTTGCAAAAAGGTTATGCACATAAATATATAAGAACTCTTCAAGGAGACTCGGAGCCTTCTAAAAAAGAAAGGCATTTAAATTGTCTGTTTGACAATAGAAAAATAACTTTTATAACAAAATGTATTTAGTGCTTTGCAATTTTTATATACCTAACATTCTCACGAGTGAACTGGTAGAAAGTAGAAAATATTAACTAAAATGTTATCATTAGAAAAATATGAGTTGAATTTAAGGAGAAAAAAAAGAGCGTAGTGAGAAATATTATTTAGAAATTGAAACATTTTTTACGGAAATACAAATTGTAAAAAGGGATTTGTTTACAGCGAAGGAATAATTCACAATATGACGGAGAGCCGTTGAACTTCGAATCAACAAACATTCAAATGGTAGTTGTTTAAAAGTATGCTAAAATTAATTGAAAAATTTGTAAGCAGCACTGTGCTGAAATTTACGCATTAACGCTTCAATGTCGTAATGAGTTATTCCCGCTCCTGATGTTTTATTTCGTAACGCATTTTCATGACGTCGTCGCCACCAGAATTAAATTGCGTTCTGACGCACAGTGAAAATTCTCGGGAAAAGTTATATATGTATATATATATATATATATATATATATATATATATATATATATATATATATATATATATATATATAATTATATTAATTATTATAATATTTTCTTATTAGCTTTTGAATATTAAATTTCCCAACAAAATATTTGAAACAACTTCAAAAAGTGTCAAAGGAAAGTTCCTTTCTAATAAAAAAATGTTTTTAACATAAGTAAATTTACGCTTTTGTTCCATTTGTTCATCATTTCAAGTAGGCTTTCAGTAACGATAGTTTGTTATTTGTTGAAATGTGTATACGTCACCAAACCTAAATCCATTTAAATTTAACATTTTTGTTGTATAATTGGCACGCTTTTAAAGCTTTAAAAAGTTTGCCCCGCATTTCTCATAAATTGTAATTTTGAGATTCGATAAAAAAACAACATGAAAAGTAACCTCGATGACGAAATCAATTCCGCGGGAACAAATCCTAACTGATATTATAAATGCGAAAGGGGGTGTGTTTGATTAAAGTCTCTACTATTCAATCACTCTTCGTGAAATTTTGAATGAAGGTGGTTTGTGCCCTAGAGATGACAAAATTGTTTGTTTTTTGAAGTGCAAATTTCTTTTGGCTCACCTTGTTCAAAATTCTTTATGGGGAAACATTTGCTACTTCACGGCATGCCAAGCGTTGTATATTTTTTCAAACATTTTAGGTACACTCGGCTGTAGGCCGTTTATGACCCGACGGAAAAATAAGCCGAGTGCGACCAAACGAGAGGAGCCGAGTTATTTAAGTATATCTTTATTTCGTCACTTTGTTGAGTAGTAATTGGCACAAGGGTAAAGCATTGGATTACGTACGGAACGCGATGTAAATCTGAATTAGTATATCGATGCTTGTGTTTTTTCTTCTTTGATTTAATTGAGAAAGTAATACTTATTAATTGAATTCAAGTACCAAATCTTTTCGGTTATAAATTTGTTAAAAATTTACCTAATGTTATATCAGTAGTTATATGTTTTACGTTCATATAAATCTAAATATGGTTTGGGAAAAAATGGATGTTGGGAGGTCTTTGTTTGGATCCCACTGCCCGGATTTCTTTTTTTTATAATTTCTTTTATTAAAATATTATTATTAATATAATTTTAATAAAACTTTCCTTCTTACGCACTCAAGGTATTCTGAGTAAATGAAGTACACCCATACCAGGAAAACATACTTTTTTCTTTAAACAAATTTTATTTATTATGTTTTGTAAGTAATTGCTTAACTTTTATTAATTAATAGACAATATTTGTATGAATTAAAATGTCTTATTTATTGTGGTGTTATTTTTTTTATTAATTTCATTTATTCTTTACTTTTCCTGTTCAAAATTTCCCACATACACAGTACGTTTATATTGGTTGCCAAAGTAATCACTTCTACTGTGCGGTCTTAAACATACCTAATTTTTTCAGGTTTTATATAATGGGTTGAATCGGAAGATTGCCCCTTTTTTATTAAGAAATTTACATTTAATCAACATGTCTAGTATCTGCCATTCTGACCGACAACTTATCTGCATAATTCTGTGGTCGTAGAAACTATAAGATTTCTGACCAAAGAAATGATCCAGGTGATTTTTGCAGTCTTCTAAGGTAGTAAAGTTTTCACCATTTAAGCTGTTGTGAAACGCTCTGAATAAATGGTATTCGGAAGATGTAAGATCGGGGAAAAAATCACCAAAACATTCCAGCCAATTTGTAGAAGTTTGTGTCGGATGGCCCAAGAGAAGTGTGATATAGCGTTGTCGTGCTTGTATGCACTGCGTATATCCTTTTCTATCTAGGAAGGGTTTTTATCTTTACGGAAATTAAAGCATAATATGTTGGAAATTATCTTAAATTTTTGCCATTTTAAATATATATTGAAAAAATAATTTAGCCATATAACCAAATTTTTAGGGTTACACACTTCAGAAAGGAAAAAGGGTACCCTTATAAGAGCACTCATGAGTCACAGCCATTTTTCCCGAAAACCGCTTGATGTAGAAATTGAAATTTGGTACAAATAATAAAGCGTATTAATCCGCATATATTTTAATGGAAAACACTCATAAACGTTTAAATGGAAATTTTAGGAGGGGCCAATTAAGTACATGAAAAAAAATTAATGTCCATACATAGTGTGAGATATCGTTTGGAAGCACTAGTTATGAGTATCTGAAAAGTATTTTTTTCATTAGTTTAAGTATTATATCTTCAGAAATATACTTAAAAATATGTAAAAGGATATGTTCCCGTCCCCATTTCCGAAAGTACTGTACCTAAAATTAAGAAAAAAAAATAAAGTTTTTAGAGGTCTACACAAAGGTTGTAGGAAAACTATAGTAATGATTCTAGAGGTCTGTGAGAGGCATTGAAACATGCACCATATTTTTATATTACGGTCGCGGTCTCCTTGCATGTGAGGCATGAGGCAATAAAACCTGTGAGCTGGGACCTGGAGCATATTGCGCGATCAATCGCACTCACAGGTCTTATGGCAACGAGTAGTGATGAGGAACGCTCGTGTCGTAATGTTATTCATAACCATGTACGGAATTCAATTCAAACAATATAATTTAAATATCTTTAATCTTCATGTAAAGTTATAAATAGATAATAATAAACATTATAACACACAGTTAAAAACAAAATTATGAGCATTTTAATTAACATTTGACTAAGTAAACATTCATAACTAATTCAATAATGAACTGTAACAGATTACGTTAAAAGTATTTACTATTAACTAATTATTACTGCCAATACAACCCTTTTGATGGACGCAAATAAAGGGAGAAGTAGATTTACTCCATTAGGTCATTGATAAGGTCTCAAAGGTCTATAAGACCGAGATATGAGAAAGTCACACATACCAATCAATTGATTACTAATTATTTCGATTATCAATCCAAAAATCGTCAACAGAATCGTCGCCATCGGAATGATGATGTTGGTTTGTTAATTGACCCAAATAATAAACTTTTTCAGGTTTATACTGATGTACCTTTTGCAAACGATCTGTTTTTAGATCAACGCTGGAATATGTAATTTTATTGTCTTGAAGCCATTTTCGTATTTCGTCTACCCTACCCTAGATGTAGGAGCTCGAATAATTTGTTGCGAAGAATAACTGGCATTATCTATAATGATTACGGATGGCTCTTTCAAGCTCAATAGGAATTGCTGAAACCAGTCAATAAATCCTTCAGCGTTTATTTCAGAATAATAGTCGTTATTGTTCGATTTTACTGCTCGAAAAACCCATTTCGCATCTGCCAAAAATCCATATTTGGCATAACAACCTGCATGACAAATAATGAGTCTGCTCCCTTTTCTAATATTTTTATTTAGACCACCTTCTTTGTTTTCATTAAGTCAAAAGTAAGTGAATAATTCTGATTAACCGAAGTTTCAACTGAAACCGAAGTCAAGATAAATTCTTGGACGCCTATCGCGGCCCTCTTCCAACTCCTTGAACTTTCTTGAAAACTCGAGTAGAGCACAGAAAATGTCACG
Source organism: Druceiella hillmani (assembly GCA_039881145.1). Lineage (NCBI taxonomy): Eukaryota > Metazoa > Arthropoda > Insecta > Lepidoptera > Hepialidae > Druceiella > Druceiella hillmani. The sequence goes on along the minus strand of JAYKKI010000015.1, from coordinate 9,577,725 downwards.
TCTCTCCATCAACTGCTTTTTTCCATCCGGAGTTATTTTATACTTATGACCAAGTTCTTTCAAATTTTTTTTCACTTAGGTTTTACCACTGATGGATTTTCACTGATGGATTTTCACCATTAGAGTAAAACGATGACACTGTTTATTAACACTTTTGTCAATATCGTGTAGACCGGTTACTGGACGAGGCTTATTAATTTCTTCACGGGGCAACTCGGTTCACCATTTGCACACTATTTTTTGATGTCATCTACCGTTCTTAAACTTATACCACAAATTTTCGCAGTAAGTTCTCGCGTTTTTTTTAATATTGAGTTCTTTTAATTTCAGTGGATCTTGTTTAAATTTACTTCAAAATAACAAACATTGTTGATAACATTGTGTGCTTATTGAGTAATTTCGACACCGACAAATTTATTATTACTCTCAAAAAAATCTTCCATTTAATTAATTAAATAATAAACATTTATAAAAATAATAAGCGAATCAGTAAACAACACGCCCGCACTAAGTACGAGAGCCGACTAATTTGAATAACGTTATCGACAATTTTGAGTTATTCCAATACATCGAACGGCCATTTTATTGTAGTTAATAAGTTGTAATTTTTTACGGACATGTTTATTTCTGTGGAAGAATAAACCTGGTTCAATCATAGATGTACAATACTAGAAGTGATCTATTGGTTCAGGCATGTTATGGCTTACTTTCTATTTTATTTTGTGACTGTACTTTCATATTAAGTACATTCCGCTGTGTGCTACTTGCGTAATAAAACAACAGGAGATTGCTGGTTAAATTATAATTTATTATTAAGCTGAATACACAACTCGGTTTACGGACTAAATTACATTGCCGTACTCGTGATTATGAATAATTCGCATAAACAGTGGTTATCGTTAATGTTAATTATGATATATTGTAACCTATTATGAAAGGTGAACCCTTAATTATTGTAAGTATAAGTAAAATAAGTTATATATTTTGATGCTTTTCATTCATTTATTATATTTAAATGTTAATTTGTTTTATTAAATATTCAATATTGTAGAAATTTCCATACATACGAAAGCGGAACGAATTTTATATAAATTATTTTTACATAAATTTGTTATATTAAATAATATTTTTTTGGTTTTTGTGCAGCAAACTTAGTTTTCCTTATAACCTAAATGTGAAGATAGTTTCAAGGCAATTAATTAAAATAATACAAATTTAACTATGGATTAACATTAGCAGTAATGATAATAATGTAAATCTCGACATGTTTTGCCCGCAGTCTTAATAGGAATTTGTTGCGCAAGTTAGTTCCTCCAAAGACTTAATAGTATATAAGATATATTTAAGGATTTAGTCTAGGGTTTTCACGTCTTCTTTGCTTTTGTTTTATTCTGTTATTTTTAATTTTTCTGTTATTTTTAATTTTATCAACCAAGTGATTTGAAGTTTTAAAACTAAAATACAGTTATTAATCGTATGTGCTATTGACTCGTTAATTATTTGATACATGAGTCTATTACAAGATTTTCTTCTCTAATGGTTAGCATTGAGTTAATGGCTTATCTTAATTATTTTTGGTATATAGTTAGCGAAGTGACCCGTCGTTCGAAAATATCTCGTTTTGAAATCTATTTATCAAATCTTGTATGGGACTTTTCGGTCAGCTCAAAACGAAGGACCTAAGGGTTCTTTATCACTTTAAATATCACGTGCAACTCGCATTGTTGCGCATTGTTATAGGTCAAGGCGGCAGGAGTGATTGTGCGTCAATACAGCAGTGTCAATACAAATTTAACTAATAGGTATTATAAATTATTGTGAAAAAAATTATTCTTAATAAAAATTATGAATTTATGGGTAGAATTTGTATAGTAAGGGAAGTAAAAAAACTATCTCCTAAACTTAGAAGTTACCTACCCAGATCAAATATACTCTTGCGAGTTATTCAAGTGTTACTAACAAATTGAATAGATAGATATTGGCTAGTAGACTTTATTTTTTAATTAAAAGGAATTTAGGTGCATTAAGTGCGATATGATTAATACGTATATTGTATTCCCTTGAAACCAACTGTGAATAAAAAATGAATAGAGTTAGATTTAAAATGTGAAAAGCTTCCCTATGACTGGAATTTTATCAGCGAAGCAAGCTTTAATATAAAAAGGAAGCCAAGAACATGGCATATAACTTCGATTCCTCTTAGATTAAAGTTTTAGTAGAATACTGGCTTTAAAGTATATTGGCCTTTTACTTTCCAGGTTTTCTATGTTATTATTTTTTAATCCGGGAATTCAGCTAAGTCCAATTATAATAAACTCTTGCCGGAATTTTATCGGTCCTTTCTACTAGTTTTCATTGCGTTTTTCACCGATGAATAAAATGTCCATTCCTTTTTGGCTTTTTATCATGTTGATCATTTTTAAGATAACAATCTATACGCAGATGCACAAGGCGAATGTTTACTTCTGCACGTCTGTTGTATTTCACGATTGCGATACTGAAAGGAGGATAATTAATTTTGTCGCATCGATGTACGTAATTTGTTGTTATTTCAAAATATCAACAGTATAAATAGTTAAACCGATTTTGGTAAGCAAAATATTGAGAGACAGATTTTAATCGGCTGAATGTAGGTTTGAAAGAAGTTAAGAGACGATTTGCTTTATTGTAATGGAATGGTTTTAATTTTAATGGAAAAATAGTTTAGAGAAATATAACAAAATTAAAAGAACACAAATGTATTCTGATCACAAAATTAAAAGAACATCAAATATATTTGCTCTTGCATCAAACAAAAACAGCTAAAGGGATTTCGATGAAGTTTTTACCACCATTCGAAAAAAGATGAGGTAATTTGGCATTTCGATACAAAGTGCACTTACTTCAAAAAGTTTACTTTTATAATTACTATAATAGATGGCGTTACGCGAAAGTAGAATGCGGGCACAGCTACTTAAAATTATTTCCTAATGAGGTCGTGAACTTTTCAATCCATCTTAGTAAAATTGTTTTTATAATTTACGAGCTGGCAGTCAATAAACAGAAAAGGGATGTCGCATATATGGTGTACATATTGTATAGCGTATACTTATATTATTGGGTTTCTTTATTTCATATAGATTACGTGTCCGAACTGAAGAAACCAATTGCCTCATTCAATTTAAATCGAAGCGAAACTGCAGCTGGTTTCCCCAGCGTCGTAATCTGTTTGCAAAATTTATTCGGATACCATTAAGTATATAATTTATAAATGTATTTATTTGAATCCGCGTAAGTAAAACGAACTTTTTTTTATTTTTAAAAGCGACCTGAATTTGCCGGGAGGGGCCGGCGTGGATTTCGCCCCAGGCTCTGAGTAAACATTGACGCGAGAGAATTTAAAAGAATAACTGGGAGACGATTCGAAATTCATCGCTGAATGTTGATATTGCACGTTCAGTATTAATTTGATGAAAGACAATATATATTCAAACATTTTCTTTAGTATCTAGTGTATTTTTCTCTCTTTGAAATGTTTGTATCTGTCAGTTGCCATCTTAAGGACATTTTTGAATTTATTTTTTGCGTTCTTACCTACTGATTTTGATTATAAGTGGAATAGTTTTCTAACTCAATATAAAACGTTCAAAATGTATGTACGTTAGAGTTTTATCATCAAAAATCTTTGCTGAATGAGACAACCATCGAATGATTAAATATCGCGAGAGGTTTAAAAATATACCTATTTGCTAAGAGTACGTTCTAGTTCATATTATTCACGAAGGACATGAGGTACGTAACACGACGAAGTGATAGATCAATATATGGTAACGAAAGTGTTAGTTTGAATAATATAAGCGATTTTATATTCATCGGGATACGCGGTTATTGTGTAAAGAACGTACAAAGCGTAAAAAGTTTTCTTTTTGGTTTTGTGCGTCGTCTTCCTCTTGTTCTGATTCTTTATGTGATAATTTTGTTTCAGAGTTAGTTAATTTGCGTTGAACTATATAAGTCTTTATGGAATTCTATAACAGCAAATATTGTTATAGAATTCATAATATCTCGCACGCCAGAGTTGATCGTGTCTACTATTATTTACAATACTACAATACTATCGATTATCTACAATACTCGAGTTAATATGTCTCGACAATTTTTTTCTATTTATATTGTGGAAGGAACCCATATTAAATACAAAACATAAGAAAAAGAGGAATCCATGACATAATTTAATATGTATTCATGTGAACTTATACAACTCTGTTTAAATTTTGCTTGATGCTATTTTTTATGTCATATACTTTTTTCTGTTTATATTGTGGAAGGAACTCATATTAAATACAAATCATAATAAAAAAAGTAATCCATGACATAATTTAATATATATTCATGTGAACTTATACAACTCTGTTTAAATTTTGTTTGGTGCTATTTTTTGTCTTAGATAATTTTTTTCTGTTTATGTTGTGGAAGGAATTCATATTAATAACAAGTCATAATAAAAAAGGAATCCGTGACACAATTTAATATGTATTCATGTGAACTTATACAACTCTGTTTAAATTTTGCTTGATGCTATTTTTTATGTCATATACTTTTTTCTGTTTATATTGTGGAAGGAACTCATATTAAATACAAATCATAATAAAAAAAGTAATCCATGACATAATTTAATATATATTCATGTGAACTTATACAACTCTGTTTAAATTTTGTTTGGTGCTATTTTTTGTCTTAGATAATTTTTTTCTGTTTATGTTGTGGAAGGAATTCATATTAATAACAAGTCATAATAAAAAAGGAATCCGTGACACAATTTAATATGTGTTCATGTGAACATCTACAACTCTGTTTAAATTTTGCTTGATGCTATTTTTTATGTCATATACTTTTTTCTGTTTATATTGTGGAAGGAACTCATATTAAATACAAATCATAATAAAAAAAGTAATCCATGACATAATTTAATATATATTCATGTGAACTTATACAACTCTGTTTAAATTTTGTTTGGTGCTATTTTTTGTCTTAGATAATTTTTTTCTGTTTATGTTGTGGAAGGAATTCATATTAATAACAAGTCATAATAAAAAAGGAATCCGTGACACAATTTAATATGTGTTCATGTGAACATCTACAGCTCTGTTTAAATTTCACTCGGTGCAATTTTTTATGTTATATAATTTTTTTCTGTTTGTATCATGGAAGGAACTCATATTAAATACAAATCATAATAAAAAAGTAATCCATGACGTAATTTAATATATATATATATATATATATATATATATATATATATATACACATAAATTTCTACAACTGAGCACGAATCTTACCCGGGGTTATATTCAATGCTATATACATTTGTTTCCGCATATATTGTGGAAGGAATTCATGTTAGATACAAGTCATAAAAGAAAAAAAAAATCATGATAATACAACAGATATTCACGCGATCTTTTACAATCGAACTTAAATCACACTCGAATTTATTTCTGTGCTACATAATTTTTTTGCTTGTTTATGGAAGGAATTCATATTAAAAACGATTCATAATAGAAAAGGAGATTTCATGACATAACGAGTAAATATATTATATGAACTAAGGTAAAATCTCGCTTTGAGTTTTTATTTGTGCAAATGGAATGTGGGATGTTATATAAAATACGGAATGTTGTGTGTATTATATAAAATGTCCTAAAATAATTATAGCAATTTAGTAAACAAGTGTATATATTCATGCTGACTTATAGTTTCTGTCATTTTAATTAAAAACGGAAAAAAATTAAAGAAATTTTTCATATAAATATATATTTAATACATAATATCTAATCTAGTATATTATACAAACATGTATTTTAATAAAAAAAAGAAACACAAAATTGACATAAATAATTTCCACAGAAGCGAATCTCAAAACTGTTACAATATTTAAATTATTCTATTTCAATTAATATTCGCGTCAGATAATTGTTAGGTAAATAGTGTCACAGTATTTTGGTCATGAAGTTTCGGGGAAACGATCTGTACTTTTGTACAAATTTCGTACATATTTGTCATCGTACAGACGGAAAATATAGTCAGGTAATCGTATGTTGTTTTGTCATTATATTATTAATTAATTTCATTATTTGTGTACTCATTGTTTTGACGAAAGCTGAGAATCCTCCACACTTACTGATCAATACAGGTCAGCTTATGTGTATTAAAGATGACTATTTTGATGTGATACATCTATAGGCGCAGGTATAAACCGGATCGTTGGCGCGGCGACGCTTGCCGTGGCGACGGGTCGCCACGCTATACTAAGGTATATATATAGTCTATATATAGTAGAGTGTACGGTATGGCGACGTGTTGCCACGCGCAACCGACTACGCGACCCCCTCCTCACTCAGTTCGACGCTGTTGTTTACTACGGTACACATAACCTGTGCTTTATTATTTTTGTATTAATTGTAAATAAATGTTTATTAAATAAAGTCACCATTTTCTGTAAGAAATTCGTAATACTTTATTTTTTCATTATGCTATATTTAGTTCCTGTAATAATCTTGTCTTTTATGCATATTACTTGTACGAACACGATGTTTCACAACTGCCAGGCGTCCCGTGACGGCTCATTGTTTTTTTTATTTATTTATTGATTTATCTATTTTAATGTATCTAATTGATACATATGGCCGACTTATTGCTACGAGAGCAATCTCTTACAGCCTACCATAAAATCAGTCCAGCCCCGCTCGATGAACGGCCGGGAATCGAACCCGGGTTTCCGCGGTGCGCCGCGTCGTCACAGGCTGTATGGCTTGTGATCAACCCAAGACACCACGGCGACGACATGTAGTCTTAAGAAAAAAATGTCATGTAAGTTTGAAGAAAAAAGTACTATAGAGTAAATTGAACGAGTGTATGGAAAATGTGATACTCACGGACACGATGAAAAACGTTATGGAGAAAACTCAGCCGACTTTAATGGAAATGAGTTATGCTTTTCTTTCTCATCCGTGCGATAATGCGTCATATTATTTTTTATTACTATATACAACTTCCATTTGCGCCGTGAACTTAGACATAAGTGGATACTTTATATAAATAAAAGACTATCATCTGTTACCGAGAACAGAAATAGGATTTATTTCGTCGTTTTTATTTTTTGAAGTGAAACTTATTTATAATTTTTTGACGAAACGCTTAAGAATCGAAACGTTTCACTAATATATAACGTTAGCGCAACGCCATCTATTGGTTTGTATAAGTATTGGCAGTAATATTTTCAAAGAAAAAGTATTATCTTGCATGGCTAAATGTAAATTATATCGTTTCGTTTGCAAATATTTTTAATGACAAAGTTTATTGCAATGGTCAAAAATTGTGTTGAAACAAAATTTAGAAATTTGGTAACTAGGTTCATTTAGATAATTATCAATAAAAAATAAAATTGTAGTCTATCTGTATTACAGTGAATTAGGACAATAATTTAAATTAGTAACTTCACGTTGACATGTTCGTTGACGACGGTTTTTAATACGCTCGTTCAATTTTGCTATTAAGTGAATTGTGTAGATAATATTGTAACAATGGTCACGTAAATACGTGACTTAAAACCACGGGTGCACCTTACTACATGTAATATTTGTACGTAATATAGACGGCTAAAAATAATCGGATAAAATAGAACATATGAAGTTTAATGATTTAACGTACATGTACCACAAAAATCGGCCACACGAACATATTGAAGCGACTCTGGCCACTTTCGCCGATCTGAACTGTGTGAGTTAAAACGTTTTTTTTAACGTCACCTCGTGCTCATCTTACATCGACATTGCGAGGCCGCTCATGAAATGCTCGCATTAGACTCGAGTCGCGAAGAGCCTCGCTATATACTCAGGTTTTGTCTACAGAGCTGACACGAGCCATACTGAGTCTGCGAGGCGTCAGTTTATGTTTGACCATGGATCCAAACGCTTTAGTCACGTCTATTGCTTTTTTGCCATGTGTAAAATTTAAAGAAATAAAAAGAAAGGAATTAAAAAAAAAGAAGGCCAGGTTGGTCGATGAAAAAAATATACAAAAAAGAAACCACTGGTGGATGAAAAAGTTAAACGAAAAGAGAAACAAACAGTAACCGACTTTCTACGACGATCAAAGGTAATCGACTTTACAATGATATTACTCATTGCAGAAAGTTAATGTCTTCACAAAAAAAGTAGAATTGACGTTACGATATCTGGCTACTGGACGACACTCATACACAAGTCCACAATGTTTATTCCGTATATCTAAACACAGTGTATCAAGAATAACATCAGAAATTTGTATTATTGTGTATATCTAAACACAGTGTATCAAGAATATCATCGAAGCATTAAAGGACTATATTAGGGTAAGTATTAAAAAGCGATTACGCGTTGACATTTTTAATTAAAACGAAACAAAAGATTCATTGGTCATTGTCTATTATTTTCGGAACTTTCTTGAAATTCAGGAGCTACAAAAAGGATACTTTAACTCCCAATCTTAAGATCTATATATGAGACACATTCACTAGAGCTGGTATTTTTAATGGTAGACACATAATTTCCTGATGATCGATGAGCCCTTGTAAAATATCAATAGTTTCCTCCACTATTTACTCACAACTCTGCGTTGAAAAGTATATTGCGGTGACTTATAGTAGTGTGCGTTCGTCATATTTTCTCAGCTCTTGAGCAATATACTATCCGAATGTATAGTATGAATCACGTTGACCAATTTGCCTGTTCAACATTTTGAACGCATCTTCTAGCTTATTGTCAGCTAAATATTTATTATGGCTTCTGCCCTTTTTTATATTAACGTCAAGGATTTGGAGTTTTGTTTGAAGATCTGAAACTGTTTGTACTTAGAATGTTATTACTATCCGCCATCTATTCCACCTGACTGGCGTCATCGTCATTCATCTAAAAAAAATATAGTAATTAATTTATATATTAATTTTTTCCTCTACCTTCAATATGTAAAAGTGGCTAAAAGTTTCATGAGACTTTGAAGACCAATGATATTCTCCAGTTGTATCAGGAGGACTCGATGGAAAACATGTCATGAGTCATGATTGAAGCACCATTTAACCCTCGTTCTGAATTTTACAACTATAAAAACATTTTTAGAGTCGTATTATTGGGTTTAGTTGATGCCAATTACAATTTTCTTTATATGGATATTGATTACCAAGGACGTGTATCAGAAGGAGGCATGTTCAAGAATACTAATTAATATAAAAACCTAGGAAATGAACGTTGTAATACCAGAACGTCGTGCATTACAGGTTCCATTGGCAACAAAATGATCGTATGTCATTTTAGCTTATAAAGCTTTACCTTTAAACGAGTATACAATGAGATCTTCTGGAGGAGACCATCGAGAAGGTTCATTGGTAAGGATTTTTAATTATTGCTTATCAAGACGTCGAGGAGTTGCGGAAAATGCGTTCGGTATTGTCAATTCAGTTTTTTATACATTATAAAAGACTGATGCCATTGCAATCAGAAAGTGTCACTAAAATAGTATTGACATGCGAATGTCTCCATAACTTTTAGAAGAAAAAATATTTCAGCTCAGAGATATAGAGCTCCAATGGCTTTCGATATAGATGACGTCTAAGGAAATATTGTTCCAGGTGATTGGAGAAACAATGAAAATTATTCGTTTCGCGTATTAAATAATAATCCGCTTATAGCACCTAATTACGCAAAGAAATAGACTTACAATTACTTTATTACTAATACAATTTTGCCATTTGTATCCACCGTTAATTTTGGAGTGTCCATTCAACATTTGGAATCATTCGAAGCCAAAACATTTGGAATTATTAACCTCTTATTTTTAAAAAAATAAAACATTTGTGTGTGATGTGAATAAATGTTTTTAGATCGGTTGTAACATAGTTGACAAAGAAAATGATAAAATATATCATCACGATGATATATTTTCAGTAATGAAATTCAATCATCAAAGACATTAAGTTTACAAGGCTTTCCGATCACAATTTGAAATGAAGTTAACTATTTCGTTATCTTAGAAATTTTTATGTAAATTACATTAAAAAATTGAAACAAAGTAATATATACTACTTCCTTTTAATGCATCTTATTTTTTAATACAATTTACCAGAATCAGTCATTATAGATTGTTTTTCCTTCATTTTATACGCCTATAAGAACCCGTCAAGGCTGTCATTTTATTTTGTAATATATCTATTGGGTTGTTCATCCGCAAAGCGATTTCCTCGAGGCATCATTCGATGATGTCTATTGTGATAATTTTTATTGAATATATTTGGCGTTAATTTTGTAGAAATTCATTATTCGCAATTAAATGAAACTACGTGATGTAGTATTATTTCTACTATCTTTAATTTCTTTACCACGACCTAGGTTTCGTTGTATTACAACATCTTCAGGTGGGATATTAGCAAAGATAGATCTTTGCTAATATCCCACCTGAAGATGTTGTAATACAACGAAACCTAGGTCGTGGTAAAGAAATTAAAGATAGTAGAAATAATACTACATCACGTAGTTTCATTTAATTGTGATAATTTTTACTTCTGAATCTGATTACTTTTGAATCCCCCAAACATCTGTTTTCTTCATAAATTTCCACTAAATTACATAGTCCATCGGTTTTCATGTTGCGAGCATGCTAGGCAATACATATGCGTTCCTTACAAGTAAGTGGCTTATACTGAGCGCCCTTTGAACACCGTACTTAACCGAAAAAGCGTCGATTCGCGCGAGGTACGCTCGCGCATGGTAACAGTCACGTTGCCTCGTGTGACAAACGAGTTTCCACATAGCGAAGCTGCCTCGCAATGCTTGCCTCGCGAGGCTGCCTCGCAATGTCGATACCCAGCTTAACATTCTAGTACGATTTTAAACAATTTATTGCTTAATATTTCAACGGTAGGCACTATTATATTGTCAATATTAGGTAAACCCCCTAAACTTATGTCCCACATTTATTCTGAATCAAAAACGGAAAAATTAAAATTTAAAAAGTTTTTGTAGTTTAAATAAGAGATCGTTAAATAGAAAATGACATATATCAGTATATCAGTGATAGGTCCGTCTAAAACATATAAAGTTTTAAAGTTATTTTGGAGACGTAGGTACGCACAAAAAATTTTATTCGCATGCAATTGATTGCAAAACATATGCGATATTTTTTGCACTGGAACCAGTGGAAACCATCTAATGTATCACAATAGATAACATTTTGACTGAGGTTAATTTAATACACCATGAAAATGTTACATAGCATAACTACATATATAACATATATTATTTTAATACGTAGAATACAAGACAGGGCGATTATGTGAAATAAATATTAGTATTAATAAATACAATTTATACAGTAACAGTATTTACATTAGTACTTAGTTAAATTTAATGATATAATATAATAGGTGTTTATGTATATCAAGAACGTTTAAATATATTAAACTAACCAGAAAAACTCGGTTGGAAGGAGTTTATGGACCCAGCTAATGTAGTAAGTACATTATATATTAATGTAGTAATATCCACTATGTAATGTTGTTAAAGTAATATTGCACTGTTTACATATGTTGGGAATTTCATACATTATTTAATAATGTGATATTATAATATTATACATTATGCACCTACTTTTATAATATTAAATTTTGTAAGTTCCGTTATTCCGTTTACTTTCAGTTGTTTGTCATTTTCTGCATCGGGAATTGGTAAATGGGGTTCTAATGGAAACTAATATAAAATGATTAATCAAAAGATAACTTTGACGAACCTTTTTTGCTTTGTTTTCATTTTAAATGTGATAGGGATACTATATGACTACCAGTACAAGTTGCATCTAGTGAATTCAAATATCAGATTTGATTGATAATCAGATCTTAGCAAAAAGTGAGATTTTGAATTTTAATGTAACTTGTACATTTACAAGTTAACTATCCGAAATCTAGCGACATTCTTTAAAGAAGTTAGCATAAATGTTTCTATAAATGATAAAGAAATAATTAACAGTTTATACATTTTTTTAATATACGTGTGTATATAAAATTGTAAGAAAGAACACGTCTATTATTCATATAAGAGATGTACTCGGTTTGTTCATCAAACTATTTTTTTGTTGGAATCACAACTTTGTCAATGATTTTTCAGAAACGATTGATAATTATCATATAGTTTAAGGAACTATGTGATAATTTTTTAATGAATTTGATTCGTTTTCTATTTAGTTTGATTCATGTTCTACTTAGTTTGATACACAGAAATTATAATCAGGTGTTTTTTCAGCCACAATCTGTATGCAGGCAGTCCAATTCCTATGGGAAGATCCTTTCTAGGAAATTTTATTTTTATGGGACTCAGTATAAAACTAACATAACCGAGAAGTAAATAAAATTATTAAAAAAATCGTGAAAGATGAAATGCCAAAAAAATAAATTTTTTTTCACTTATTTTCTGGTTATTTGAATACAAGCAGTGCGATTTCAATGTATGCATTTTAAAAGAGATCTGAAATCGGGTCACCAAAAATAATTTACCGGGTGAAATTCACGAAATCTGTCATTATGTTTCTGTCTCTCTACTACGCTTGCTGCATCGTATGCACTTATATGAAAGTGTATCTATGGATGCAGTGTACCATTGTATTAATGTCTCTTACTTGTTGCAGAATGATTGGCTCTAAGAGACTGTACTTGTAGCACAAAGTCAGTCATCTAGCTACTCAGGTTTTTGAATTTCAGGAAAGTTATCAATAAATATTGTTATTCAGAAAATTATGGTCAAGATATATTAAATTGCTTCCTTGAATAATAGGTAACATATTGGGATGAGAGAAATGGCTCGGTCTTAAAAGGTTCAACGGAGAAGAGACAAATTGATTTTTTTTTAGATTTTATTACTACGCAATTTGCACGTGCAAATATTCAGACGAATACATAAATGTGTTTTGATCAGTATGTTAGTAATAAATATCACACAATGAAATATATCTTATTTAACATGTACAAGTCTACTATACTGGCATGAAATAAAATTAGAAACGCATAGATTTTCGTCCAGACTTGTTGGCCCTTATGATATAATTATAATATATATAATTTTTATCCAAAATAAAAAAGTATAATATATTTCGCACATATAACTTCAAAGCAATTGCAAGATTGCAATGTGGAAGGATGTGATGTGGATAACTTTTCGAATTTGACAAATTGAACGTCGCTTGGGCTTCAATAGCCACTGCAAATAATAACTTATTAAAAACTAATACATATTAATTTATCTACCCAAAATTATAACTAAAGAAGTTTACGGTTACTAATAGTTTTATAGAGTTCAAGATTTATTTTGGAACAAAGCTTACTTGTCATAAGTAGGTTATAAACCACGACGGCTGTGTTCACAACAAGTAACTGTTGACGTACGTCTGCAATTAACTTTAAATTTCAAATGTAAATGTGAAATTAGGAAATATTACTATCTAAGGAAAGAAACATTATGACATCATAATTGGTAATAAAAGCCATTAGTAATACATGACAAAACTTGTCTTTTTTTGTGTTAAATGTCATTATTTATGCACAAATGATCTCTCTTTGTATGTTTTAGTTATTATATATACAAACGTATACGGACATATTATATACATACATATATATACATACGCATACGGAACTATCGATTTTTTTCTCCCGATCCGCAGTGTCGCAAACGTGCGCTAGTTACAAATAAATTACAATTTATATGCAATAATCACGACACATCGTCGCGCGGTTGGCGTATTGTTTCTGTACATTCAGGTAATTGTGGAAACGGAAATGAACAATATTTATTAAAGTTGGAGAAATGTGGCTATGTATTTTTGTAAGGTAAGTAATGCCTTGGTTTTAATCTATGTTGTACGAAATTTTGATGAGTAGTGGCTTTTAGATGTTTAGAATGACGTTATTGCCAAATTTAGGATGTGGCTATAGAAAAATCTAGTAATTCATTTCCAAAGTATGCCTATTTCAAATTGTTTCAAACTAATTATAAAAATTATTCAATTTTAATAATATTTTGATATCATAATGAGTATTACAAAATTTTTTTCGCAGTTTCGATATTAAAGGAAAAATAAAGGATAGTTTTTAAGTTGCATTAAAATGCAAAAATATATTATCGAATATTTTATTTAACTGAGTGGTGCGTGATAATGAATGCTGATGAAAATGCTAATAAAAATATAATAAAATACAATAAAAAATTATATTAGTAATTTATGCATTTTCAACTAAAATATAATATGAATAACCTTGGCCACTATTTTTCATACGCTTCTGTGAAAAACTTAATACGGATTTAATAATTTGTATTTTATATATTACAATTAAAACTTCACGTTGATGTTGACGAGTTATCGATTACAAAATTCGTCTAGAAAAGTAAACGCGCATACAAAATATACGCCCGTGTTTTATAAGCCCGCCCCCGTAATGAATTTTATCTTACTGTAATTACGGTAAATTATTATTAAGTATTTACCCTAGAGTTCTAAGGGGTAACAAAATTTGTCTAGAAAAGTAAACGCGCATAGAAAATATACGCCCGTGTTTTAAAAGCACGCCCCCGTAATAAATTTTATCTTACGGTAATTACGGTAAATTATTATTAATTATTTACCCTAGAGTTTTACGGGGTAACAAAATTAGTCCAGAAAAGTAAACTAATTTCATCGAATGCTTTGGTTTATGCAGCTCACAGAATTGATTTTTCCATAGAAACTTGGAAAAGTGTTATCACATAATATAGCCAATAGAAAACGCTAATAGGAAAGGTGAATATTGTTGAATAACGCTATTTAGTGCTACATTAATAAGCAGTAAATTTTGGTGTTTGATCTTAGTGTAAATGGTGTATGTATAACATACGATCATGATCGCCACGTCGTATTAACACATTAAATAAAATAAAATACTTTTTTATATCAAAAATATGTTTAATACAAAATAAGCCTCTTAAGATATAATATTTGGTAAAACTGCATTTAAAAATATTCAATTAAATTTCAAAAATTATCGAAATTCCATAATATAAAATAAAAAAAACCATTATTATTATTTTTATTAACCACAAGTTCTAGAAAACTACAATTAATATTCAATAAAACCTATATTTTGGAAATGAATTTAGCAAAATTGTTTTTTTTTGTACAATGAAATCGTAATATTACAACTGATATTATAATCGTGCTTCAAGAAACTAAAAAAGGATTGAATTTTCAAAATATACATTTTTCAAAAATATTCCTTACTTGGTTATGAAATACTCTCAATGGCCATTTTGGATTCATTTTTTTTACATCTCTATGATCAAATACCCTCAATTCGACGTTGAGGTTTAGTACAAAATACGATAGTATTTCAAAGCACGTGTATCGTCACTTGATCTGGTTCAGGATATCGACGAAGAGCTGGTTCACTTCATGCTTGTTGCTACAAAGATCTCGACGAATTTTGTTTTGTAAGTCCATACCAGCCAGACATTTGCTGTCTTTAAGATACATAAAGTCAAAATTTGAGAAAATTGATAAGTTAATTATTTTTGTGGCAATTGTGGGATGAAGGCGTCTGGTAGTGAGTCTCCGCATTTTACTTCCGGCTGGTGAGAGAAATTGGGTCGTTAGTGTTATGTAAAAATGAATAATAAAACCATATTATGGTAGACTAGCGTGACCCGTGCGAAGTCTTCGCATTATAAATTATTCAACTCAATTTAATAAATCAAAATTGATTGCAGGTATTCAATTCATTTCTAATTTTGCACACTGCTTATTACGTTTTTATTCCATTATGAAGCTCAGATGACAGATCAAACAAATATTTTACTAAAATTGACATATAGAGGGGCAAGTATCAATAGCATTGAGCTAAAGCGCCACTTTATTTATACGTGAGTGGATTTGAAATTAAACTAAAATTTTACCGACCGTCAATCATATTGACGTTGAGCCGTTAGATGGCAGCATTGCTGTTTTGTGTATATAATTTTAATAATTAATTAATTTGCAAAAACAATAGCAATAATAAATTTTTTAGTTGTGGATGCCGGTAGAGCAAGCAATTATAAAATGATATATAATTTATGTGGATTAGTTGTGAGGTTTTTTCTAAAAAGGGAGAGTAACATCTTAACCTTAGCGTATTAATATATATGATGATGATGATGATGATGATTGGCATTTCAGCGAATACAAGTTTTAATTCCTGTTTTTGCTTTCGACATTAGGTTTCTGTAGTGAAACAAGAAACGCTTACAGTCGTCTGTTTATCAGTTTGATTGTCCATCTGTTATTACCTAATATCTATTACAATTTGAAATTTATGCGTATGAAAGTTTGCAAATAGTTGCTTCATATGGAGATCTTAGTTAAAATGTATGTGTGTAATAAGGGCGAAGTATTTTTTGGGTGTTATATAGTCATTACGGCATATGCCTTTCAACACGATATTAAGATACGTTTACATTTTTAAAATTTTTAATTGTATTTACTAAATATTAATTTTCAAAATGGCTTACATATGTCCTCTTATCGGCTTTAATTCTTCAAATATGCCTTTCAAAAAATAAGAAAAAATTCTGTATACTAACAGTTTATCGGAATTTCCAATTAAACTGATTTATGTTAATGTGCACTAACAATTTCAACACATATAGTTAACTACGATTAATGGCTCCACCTTAGTGAAATAATTACCCTTACTTTGCGGGTGAGACAAGTGGCTGTATTTATTTTTCAGGATTTCATCATATTAGGGTATCTGTTTCTGTGATTTATTAGACAATGAAATTTATTTCTACAACTGCTTACTTCAAATTTAATATCACAATACTGCATCTTTATAGGATAATAGCTTAGATTAAATATAATAATTTATTTATTTTTTCAACGAAGTCCTTGGTCAAGTTAATAATTGCCGATAACAGATCAATAAATAAAAACGTTGATCGAAGACAAACACGGCCAGTACTTAACAAACAGATATAATTAAAAATTGTCAGTGGGCTGTGAAAAACTTTAATATTAGGCGATTTTGTAGTTAAAGTCCTGAATATTACAGAATGAGACGAAATATGACAGGGGTTCTAAGATCCAATTAAATACATTTTGCCTAGGAACTATTATGGATTGCGACCGGATGTGGGAACGTGCATTTGGTATGTGAAATAGTGAGCACATAATAGTTGACCATAAAAAATGATACCAATTCCAAAGGAAATAGCCAGTGACTAACATTTTGAATAACCAAGTCAGCAGAGACGGTCGTGCAGTGAACAACATTTGTGGGCCTTGCTATGACATACAAATAATTTGTTAAATCTAAATCACAAATTGATCAAGACAGCAAAATGGGGTGTCGTATTATTTTATATTTTAATAATGATTATTAGACAACATAATGGTGTTTCTTAACTTACATTAGTCTGTAAGGAGTCTGTCTAGTGATGTATTTTTATTAACTCTGCATACGGAGAAGTGAAATGTGGAAAATGTAGGTCAGATAAAGAGAAATAAGAATATCTAATTAATTTAAGACTAATGAGTTACAAAATCACACGATTACCTTGTAATTGACAACGTTGTTAAGAAGCACGTCGCACTCCTTGCCGTTTAGCATGACTGAAACCATTTTCTCGTTAGTATCTGTAATGAATAGAAAGATGTGTTTTATTCGTAGATGATTTAAAATAATTAAAAACCGAGAAAAAATAAACATGTAATATAATATTATACATATTGCTCTTAATTCCATTATCACACTTAATGCTACATGAATAAGTGTTAAAATAATACTTAAATCATATGGGGATTAATAAAATAACTGATGGAAAAAGAAAAAATAGAACTACGCCTTTTTCAACGCCTTACACCATAAACGTTAATAAATATAGAAAATATCACTAGATATATTTTTTATTTAACAATGATCAACTGATATGTAAAACTTTACATTAACCAATTTGGTTGTTGTGAAACTTTAGTCAGTCTCGACCTTAATTTATTTCAAACACTTTTTAGTCTTCCATATTTTGCATGTACCCGAAATATGGGTACTTTTAAATAGCTAGAACTAAAATCATGTTGCGATGGTGAAGAGGTGTGGGAACACTGTGTATTCTTTGACGGTACTCACTGAAATGTTCCATACATTAAAAATGGATTAGTAATTCGATCTAACCATAATTAAAATGCAAAATAATTATCTTAAAATTTTTTTTAAGAAAGCCCTTTAAATTTATTTCTGGCGAAAATTACTCTCCAGATTTTTTAAATCCAATTTTAGTTATCACATAATTGATTTACTTATCATAATTGATTTACTTTGGCTTTCGCCCGGCTTTAGATAAATCTTATTGAAGAAATGACATTTATTAAAACGTCAGTTAATATCGTGCGAATGGCGATCCCTGTCTTAAAAAAATCATATTTAATGGACTAAACGAACTGTGCTCGAACACAATGCGGCCTGCATTGTGTTCGA
The DNA here is from genome assembly GCA_039881145.1 of Druceiella hillmani. Taxonomy (NCBI): domain Eukaryota; kingdom Metazoa; phylum Arthropoda; class Insecta; order Lepidoptera; family Hepialidae; genus Druceiella; species Druceiella hillmani. Next base: position 9,559,187 of record JAYKKI010000015.1, on the reverse strand, counting down.
TCAATCTACTGAAAACCTATCAGAGCTTCCATTATCTCTCGTCAAAGCTGTCAGGCGCAGCGCTTCTTAGTCTCTTGCTCCTTGATAAAACCAATTACGACCGGTCGGTATAACTTAATTGGAAAATGCATTAAAAAGCCACCATTAGAGCAGTGGAGTGGAAGTTGTTAATATTCATCGGTGGTAATTTTCAGCACCTTTATCGGTTGATTTTTAGTTTTTTAGAACTTCGTTGTCAAGAACCCCTATTATTTCATCATGTCCGTGCATGTATCCGTCCGTCTGTCACACTCTTGTTTCTGCAATTTTAGCACAATCTAATTGGAAAATGCATTAAAAAAGCTTCCGTTAGAGCAATGGAATAAATTAATATTCATTGGTGGTTCTCTTCAGTACCTTTAACAGTTTATTTTTATTTTTTAGGACTACATAGTCAAACACGGAACCGTTGTTATCTGGTCATATCCGTGTGTATGTACATAATTTCTGTCCGTCTGTCACAGTATTTGCCTCGTAGTTTCTGCAGTTTTAGACTTACATGCAGGCAAACAATTCTTGTTTTTAAAATCAAGAAATAGCGATTAAAACATTTTTCTTAGGATAAAACATTTTTATTTTTCTGCTATTTTTAGAAAGGTTCTTGAATTGAAATTGATCTTTCATTTAACACTTTTAATTATTTAATCCAGTTCACGAAATATTAATCTTTAAAATGATGTGGGATGTGTCCCGAACTTTATAATTTTCAACTAAGAGTTAGAAAAATGTGAAATAATTCTAGATACTAAATTTAGTTGGAACTTTGAATTAAAATTATTTTGTTAACTTGTATCAATGTTTTTAATAGATTTTTTTGCGTGTTCTGAAACGAACTTGGCCGGTTTTATTTTTACGTCTTTGCGATTAATATACGATTTCTTATGTTTAATGGGCGATTCTGCCTGTTCAGGGCTGAAATTTAATTTGGTTTCAAGATATGATTGTATATTATTAACATTAAGAACGTTGTCTAAAACGTGTGACAATCAAAAGATACAATAGGACGGTGTTTTGAGTTATTCGATTGGAACAGTTGATTCTATATTACAACCATTTTTATATCACATACAATAGCTTCAATGACATGTCGACCTTCGGCATAAATGTTACATAACTTGACATCATCTTCGGCGCTTCGTTTGGACATCGGCAGTAAAATCTATTTGTGCGGGATTTTAAATCTTTTTTTTATGACGATAGTAGGTTTCAATGGGTACAATTATGTCAGCTCCATTCAAAGCGACGTCTATATTTCCAGCTATTTAATGATCCTAGCGCCTGAGACAATAACTATCATCATAATCTTTAATGAGGTCCCCTAAGTCAAAATGGGAGGAGAATGTTTGTTTAAATTCTATATAGACGAAGTCACGGACAAGAAAATAGTCAGTAACATAATATAGAATTTGATGTTCATGAAATAACAATAAAAGATAATTTATATCAAATACTTTTCAAAGTGCAAGTAATGGTAAAATTTTAACAGTTTTAATTTTTTTCGCCCATTTGTTTTTTTTTCCAGTAGAATATAAAAAGTCAGGATCAGTTATTTCATCTTCAATATAATTAACTAACAAATTGAAATTAACAGTGATGTTGGTCATTCGATACCGTTATAATATCAACTGGAAGTTTTCAGAAAAAAATGTTTTTTTCGTAAAAACATCTAACTTGTAATTATGTTTTATCTCTATAATCTTTTCAAACACGCACATACACACATACATATATATATATATATATATATATATATATATATATATATATACGTATATCTACTTAAATCATTTTGCATCACTTTGTTTGTCGAATAAGCTTTTGCTGCAAATAGACAAACCGAATATTGTTTTGGTAATTTTATGTAGAGATAAGCATTAGTTTTGCAATATTATTGGCTTTTTGAACAGCCATCACAAGTAATCTAAGTGACCACATATATCCTAATAATAAAGAGGACTCCAGTAAAGATTCATACAATCTCCATTCACCCTAATTTCGTTGGTTTGGCGCTGACGGGAGACGTGACACAGCTGCCATACATGCCATATATTCCTGTGATGCAGTGGCGAGCTTTTTAGGAGTGCCTATGTATAAACATAAAGTTATTATTACTATAATTTTTATTTAATTTCCGAATTTTATTTACATGGAAAGAAAGGATTTATTAATGTTTTCCATTTACGATTTTCGACAATTTTCTTTTTTGTGTTACTCAGATCGCTACTGGAGGCAGCTTTAAATAAATATAAGATTTTGATTGATATGGTCTTCTTTATAAGTGATCTGCTATGGATAAAATAAAAAAAATGTAACAAATAGTATGTCACTAAGGAAAAAAAAGTTTTTCAACCGAAGAAAAAAAAATATGTACATGTGTGTGTGTGTGTGTGTGTGCGTGAGCGTGCGTGTGCGCGTGCACGCGTGTGTGCGTATGTGCGTGTGTGCGTGTGTGCGTGTGTGCGTGTGTGCGTGTGTGCGTGTGCGTGTGTGCGTGCGCGTGTGCATGTGCGCGTGTGCGTGTGTGTGTGTGTGTGAAAAAATATTGAGGACATGTAAAAATAAACTATAAAATAAGTAAATCGTTTTGACTATGTAAATGACATAAACAAATCCTTAGAAGTTGACTAGAAGGGGCTCGTAATTAAATTGAACGAAGGCGGAGTGGATCGTTGGTCCTTACGAAGTACAATACTTGATAAATATAAAAGTGAGGATAATAAAAGTAACTTTGCATAATGTGCAAGGTTTTCAGCAAATGAAGATAAAGCCTGAATAAAAAATAAATTAAAATAACAAATTAATCAAATATTTATATAAATCCTGAAAGAATAACATATATTTATTTGCTAAGAATCAAAAGCAGTGACGTGCATTGACTGTTACATTGGGTTGATTAACCATTGATAATGAACGAATTACTTGAAAAATATATTTAATTAAACTGATAAAAAAGCCATGGCATGTCAACCAAATTACAATAGTGTTTTGATTTATTTGAAAGTTGATAAACAATACACACAAACAAACATATTTATAATAACATTAATAAAAAAATAACTTCGAATATTAAATGGAAAGATCTCTTCATAATAGCAAATAGCTATGTTACTTTGTCACTATTATTTTTCGGAATTTATATTTGTAGCTAAGTGTGCGGAAAATATAATATGAGATATGTACGGTGACTCTAAAGCACCAGGCTATATAGTATCTCATCATCACGTTCCTCTTAGCGAGTGCACGGCGTGCTGTAAATAGGTTTGAAAGACATTTTCTCCAGCCACGAGCAAATTAGATCTCATACTGCCAGCAAATTAGATCTCATAACGTGGCCGCACCACTTGCGCACGCCCCGAGTCGGCTCCATCTGTGCTAATAATCTTATTGTTCTTCGTATATGCATAAAATATAAGGTCCGTTTGAATGGAATAACAATTTCATAACCCCAGTGCTGGACAAGCATATCTGAAAAAGTGCATAAATTTAAAGAGCTGGGTACATAGGAGCTCTGGTTATCGCTGTTCGGTACCCGCACCACATATTATATGTACCTAAACACATAGGTCTCGTGTTGTATTTATAATTGCCACGTTCAGCCAGTGACTGTAGACTAAAGTGTTTAAAATGCTGCTGATTGTGTTAGCAGACATAAACGTGTGAGCTCGTATCTGTTTCAGGCCAGAAACTGTTTTAGTGTAACTTGTTGTCTGTGCTGGCTTTAGTGTAACTTGTTGTCATTGATGGTGGACGGGTTGGTATGAAGAATCTTGTTCATAACAAAGCTTCAGAAATTACAGGTACTCTATCAGCCCATAAGTATCATATGTATCCACTTATATACATAGGGATAAAAGATAAATTCTAGCAACGGGGAGTACGCATCGAAATTAATTTTCGCAAAAGCGAGATTTACAAATAAATAACTTTCTCATACCTGTGGATCCAAAAATTGTTGGCCGTTTTCCATAAAATAAAGTTGACGTACGATTATACAATTACCTCTCGCACAATTATTTCGTGTATAGTATTCACAAAGGATAATCAATAAAGATTTCTGTTATCACTAGTTACGTCAAGTTAATGATGGTATCGTGACAGTCTAAATAGATAAATCAAAATCTCTCATTCTGAGGAATGACTCACACAGGTAAGAATTTGTTATTTCTATGAAAATTTGTAAATTTTATAATTAATGAATTTTTAATTTTGAAACTGAATAAAAGTTGGGACAATTATAAATTGTGTTGTTTTCGTCATTGTGACAAATTAATATTGAATTCAAAGGAAAATGTATCTATATTTCTTTAAAATGATTAACTTTTGACATGTAGATAATTGCTGTTTCTCGAGCTTCTTGCATTCCGACCGTTAGATTTCACATCCTAAGAAGAGGATTTTTTTAAATATAGCATTTATTTTTAACAAAGAGTTTCCTGGGAAAAAGTGACATTATTGAGGTTAATCTGATGTGGGAAATTTCCAAAAAAGTTCACTTTATCTTCATCGACTACATATATCAGAATTCGATAATTGGATAATTTGCAAATTTGTATGTATGTGTGTATAGAAAACAACGTGCTTGCGTTAATTGCGAAACCATGCACGTAAACGTTGTGAAACAGCGCACGGACGGTACACGGCACGCTTTTGATTCTTTAAAATTGTGTAGGACACCCAAGGCGTTTAGCAGCTCATGTACTCTCTTCTTTTCCATCATGCATACCTATCAATAGTCGCGTATAGTATACTACAGAAAAGGAAATTTGCCACGGTTCCCCGTTCCATCTTTTTCCTTTCTTTGTAACGTAATAAGATTTATTTTTTGTAATAAGTAGATGTATCCATCTGAACAAGTAAATAAAATGTTGTTAGTGTAACGCAATTTTGCAAGATCAAAGATCGACATTTTTGGAATTATGCCTGGAAGAAATAAATTAACTTACAGGTAATTGCTTAATTGTTACAGCAATAGTTCTTTTGAAGTGCCTTCCAAAATATAAGATGGAAACGATTTGTAACATTTTGGATTTGAACCCTTATTACATAGAAATAATTTATTACTAGCGTGACCCGTGCGAAGTCTTCGCATTATAAATTATTCAACTCAATTTAATAAATCAAAATTGATTGCAGGTATTCGATTCATTTCTAATTTTGCACACTGCTTATTGCGTTTTTATTCCATTATGAAGCTCAGATGACAGATCAAACAAATATTTTACTAAAATTGACATATAGAGGCGCAAGTATCAAAATCATTGAGCTAAAGCGCCACTTTATTTATGTGAATTTTGTGTTTCTTATTTATGTTTTGTGTTTCTTATTATATCTTTTGATTTAAGTATTTAGTGCATAATATTGTTTTATTAGTTCTAGATTAGATATTATGTAATAAATATGTATGTATTAAAACATTTTGTTTCAATTTTATTCGTTTTTAATTAAAATAATATAAACTAGCGTGACCCGTGCGAAGTCTTCGCATTATTTATTCCATTATGAAGCTCAGATGACAGATCAAACAAATATTTTACTAAAATTGACATATAGAGGCGCAAGTATCAAAAGCATTAAGCTAAAGCGCCACTTTATTTATACGTGAGTGGATTTGAAATTAAACAAAAATTTTACCGACCGTCAATCATATTGACGTTGAGCCGTTAGATGGCAGCGTTGCTGTTTTGTGTATATAATTTTAATAATTAATTAATTTGCAAAAACAATAGCAATAATAAATTTTTTAGTTGTGGATGCCGGTAGAGCAAGCAATTATCTATAAAATGATATATAATTTATGTAGATTAGTTGTGAGGTTTTTCTAAAAAGGGAGAGTATCATCTTAACCTTAGCGTATTAATATATTTGATGATGATCTTTGTCTAAACAGGATTTTTTTTCAATTTTAATTATTCTTTAAATTATAATTACATTTAAATATTTCGTTACTGTAAACAAAGCTTCTGTTGAAGAAAAACTTAAGAAAACACAAATTTACTAGTTTTGGTGACATTTCTTATATATTTTTATTAATACTAAATAATTTAATTCTAAATATTCAAATTTACATAATGGTTGTATTTGTAAACGACCGCGTAGGGTCATATCACTTTGTTGCTGCCTCGCAGCATGCACTGCACGATATTTAACCCTTGTATTAACAATGAAACAGTGTATCCCTGGAACAGAATGAAAGAAAAGATAAATTTGTGAATAATAATCGTCTTATTCTGTTTTTAAAATCCCGGTGAAACCGGCTTAAGATAGCCTTTAACAATAATGCTAGCATACCCCTTTAACCATATTGCATTTAAAACTAGTATTAATTAGCTAAAATATTTATCATTTTGGCACTTTTCAAGAATGATGTAATGAAATAAAAATAATTATACAAGCGAAAATAATGAATCGCATTTCAAAAGAAGTTGACTGAAGTATTTCGCCACTATATATTAACTCGATTAAATTTCACGATACGCCACTGCCGCAGCTCGTTGAACCGACTTCTATTACCTGCAGACCCGGCAAGTATTACGCCATTCAGCCAGTACCCCCACGTAGTCCCTAAAGGGTAACGTTTCGAGGAAACGAGAGGATTACATGAACTCGTACCGTAAATGATATGCTGTTGCTGCAGAGGGAAAGCGGAAGTTTGGGGACTGTAAAACACGTGGGAAAGTAATGTTTCTAATTTTTCTTGATTAGACCCTCATTTCTCGAAGCTTAGTTTATTGGAGTTTTACTTGGGATGATGATGATACAACTCCAGAAAGAAATGTTCATAGGTGTAGTGTTTGTAAGGAGTTGAAAGTTGCCTTTGCGGCGAAACAATTTGCCGCGTAGGTATTGCGGAAAGGATGTATAAAAGAGGTCCATTGTCAACCAGACGATATTCGGCGTTATAAAAGGATAATCAAATACGCGATATCGTGTGGTGAGTTCAAGCAAAGTTTAAAGACTTGTATTTTGCCAGCCACGTGGGCTCGGTTTTTTACTATTAACCTTAATGGCTGAAGTGGTCAAGAGTTACACAGCCGAGTGTCAGGTTTGGCGTTGGGCGTCTCCGTGTGTCTTCCTCTTAACCATTCTCAATGTTATGTTAAAAACAAAATTGACAATGGTTTAAATAAAACAATGCAAAATATCACAACTGTGTGCTTTGTTTTGCGTTATTTTATTTTTCATGATTCGTAATTTTATTTCGTGTCTTATGATACTTACCTTTCAAAGCATATTTGTTATATATAGCGCGCATAAAATTTTATTTATTTCACATTTCTCTCGTTCGCTCTGTGAAACTTACTTTTTAATTTTTTTTAATGTATAAAAATATTTTAATATCATCGTATTTGAAACAACCCATAAAAATAGTGTCTAGCAGTTTGTATTCTTTTAATGGAACCCCTATTTGCCTAACATTTTCATTAGTTTTGTACAATATTCGTGTGATTTCAAAATTGAAATTTCTATTTATATCTCCTTACACACTTTACGAACTTGGGGCGCGTCCCTTCTATCTCTCTTTGAAATGTGTGGCACGTGTTTGGTTGTAAATATATATATATATATATATATATATATATATATATATATATATATATATATATATAAATATACATATATATAACATCCAGATTTTCACATTTCTCTATGCAAGTCGCATTTCTGAATTGCTCTCATGTCTACTTAACACGAAAACCCACCTGTCATAGTTGGACGAGCTTATAGATACTTTTCAATCACGCCCACGCGGCTAGGCAGATGTTTCTTAGATATTTCGCATGCCGCTCGGCATTTAACGGTTCGATTGTTTCCGGTAAATGGACCGCCATTTTATACAGTATGGATGATCCAACTTGCTTTGATTTTATGTGCATATAATGCCGAATTACACGTGCGACGGGAATTTCCATGGATTCGTTTTGTACCCCAGAGGTATGGGAATATAAGTCGACCGCGTATGTATTTACGCGGCTGCCTGTATCCGGTCACGTGATAATTTGATACATCTTTGTGCCAAGAAACTCACAATATTCATATTTCTATATTACTAGCTTTTAAAGGAAATCAGGTTAATTCATTTCAAGAAAGCATTTTTTCATTTGAAGTACTCATTAATGTATAACATCCTGAATGTACCCTTGGCAAAAGTCAAAATATAAAAAGGAAAGCTGCACTTGCTTGGTGGGGACGATAAATCGCATAGAACATTTAGAAAATGTTCATGTCTTTTGAAAAAGACGATTTTGGGAAAGCGATTTTGGGAAAAAAGATCCTTTTTTTCGCAAAAATGATTACCAGAAAAATATTATTACAAAGAAAATTTTTCAATATTTTGCAAAATTATTCTCGATATTTTCAAAAGTATCTTGTGTAAGTATAAAATAAATAAGATACAAATTATTTAACTTATATTGTAGACAGATTCTGAAAACGCTGTCTTGAGAAAAATGTTTTTAATATTTTCATGGTAATTTTTTTTTAAAACGAGAACGTCATAAGGACGTCCTTATTTATTAGCCTTTTTTGCAATCAACAAGCTTTGTTTTGTCTCTTTTGCTTCATCATTGAGGATATTTTTATTCACTACAAATGGATTAGGTAACGAGTTGTCTAGTTTTGGGTAATTCAGGGCAAAGATACATCATAATTTTTGTTTTCATGAGTTATCGTAAATTTATCGGATATACTAAAATATATCAGGGATATGAAATTATAATAATAAGGTACATGATTTTTTCTCGTAATAGTTTGAAAATGCAAATCCGGAATATCCATTCGGAACTCAAGAGAATGGAAGTTTATCAAATCAAGGATGAAAGTAGTATGGAAAAAGGAAATAGTTATATCACTTTCTATATAAGTGATCTAAAAAAATATTGAATTAATCGAGGAAAAGACAATTTCCAACTTTACAAGGACTCCAGATGCTGCAGGATAAGTCAATATTATAACTAGTAATGACTTATGCATAATAGGTTTCTACGTGATCATGAAAGGTTAGTTTTGTTTTAAATTTTGTAGCCTAATTCATGATTTTCATCCGCTACATAATAAGTCAGCGGCTATGTATTAGAGGATCACGAGTACATGGCTAAGTATAAATCACCGCTAATTAATGGTTCAGGTCAAGTTGTAATTTATCCATGTGCTGCATTTACCCAAAGACCTAGAATATTCGGATATTCGAATCCTGTCTTATTCTTGGCAATAAAGGCAAGAAACGCGATACACATTTGAATGTCAAAATGGAATTTGTTCCACAATTAAGTAGCAAGTAACTGAGGGAGTATTCATAGTAAGAGGTATTTATTTAGTTATAAAAAGAGCGAGAAAACTTTCAGGATGTACATAGGAGAACACAAGAATAGCTAATGTTAATAATTTTAACTGGAGGTAATTTATACTAATGGCATTATTAAGAATACGTGTTAACTACAAAAATAGTATCGATGGTCCGACTTTTCCTTTCGACTTGAAGATTTTTGTTTCCTTTTAATTTAGATTTCCTCTTAATCATTTCTTAAATAAACAGTAAAACTATATCTTTTCCAATTCATTATGGAATTTCACGTTCATATTTTAAATCAATGCCATTTCAGGAACTTCTTTATGTAAATTTCCTAACTGAAAATGAACTTTCATTCATTTTATCTCCTTATTGAAAATAAAATGACAACTTATTTATATTGTATCGATTGTAAGACTAAGGTATCAATCCAGTCTATCAAATCTAATGTTAGAGCTTCTGAAATGTAATGCGTTCTTTGGCGTTATTTTTTATGGAGACTGGTCTTAAAAATACATGAAAATAATAACAAACGTGTGTATTCTGTATTTATTTACCGTTATTACATTTTTTGCGTTGATAGGATGATCGCAAGTGCTAAAAAGCCGATTAGTCTTAATACGCTGGGTTTTTTTTACGTTACTATGATGCCACTTTTCAAACACTCTAGTATATAATATTTTTACATAACTTTTTTCTTACAATTTGCCATCACGGATTACGATTTTAGTTAAAATTTACTATCGACCTAACGTGTTTGCATGTACATGTAGACGGGACGGTGTAGGTGGTAACCTGCGCAATTATTTGTATCTGAAAAAGTGACTGGAACGCAAAGAAAAATTTATATATTCTACCTGAATCAAAATGATACGAATGTACAGTAAACCAGAACGTGAAACCGTATGATAGATTAGATTGGTTACTTGTATAGTTTTTTAATCGTCAGCAGGCAGTTTAAAGTTGATACTTTAATAAAAATGGAGTTGATGTCTCAAATAATTTATTAAATAACATATTTTTACCAGATAATAGAAGATTTACCGCAAATATTTGGGAACTATCAATCCTATTGGAGCGTACATGATGTATATTAGGCTCCATTCTGCCTGCTCCAATCTATCAAATCTAATATAACATGTATGCTCATCTTTGCATTTTAATTTTTTTTTATATCTACGCCCGTCTATGGAGCGATGATAGTTATATAAATTTTGCTTGAAAATTAAAACTCTTTATTTATTTATAATGTAAATAAAATATATCTAAATGTATCAAATCAAACCTATTATTCAGATTGTTCATATTTCTCGTGGATTATAGTCTACATATATATATATATATATATATATATATATATATATATATATATATATATATAAGGAGAATACTGTCACAAAAAAGTTACACAAAAATATAATTTTTGTCTGTTTTTGTGTTCACACAAATTGAACACGTATTGGAAACTATATAAAAAACTAGAGATATATAAAACTACTGATTCAATTCAGATGGTTTTGGAAAACATATGAGTTCATTTGAAGTAATATTTGACTTTTCTCATCGGAAACCGACGTTCACTCAATGAGAAGATATTAGTACAACAACAGTAAAGATATGCCTAGCTACACGACATACATTAATCATGCACATGAATAGCGTATATCAATAGATCGTATAACGTTTATTTTAAATCGCGCAGTGAAAATTTTCACCCCGACATATATTACTCAGAGTTGAAGTATTGAATGGTGTGGGAAATGTACATGGTTAAATGAGCAATATGAATGCGGGCAGACGCATGGAGACAGACATCGTCGTTGGTCATCTTCCGCACATAACATTTTTTACGTTGTATATATTCGATATACGTTTAATTTGTTTCCTCAATTTATTTAAAATTTTAATAATTTAAAAAAACTGTACAATTAGCCTGTTTGTATATTAAACGTACTTACAAAAAATAATTTAGGGGAACGTAACAAAATGAAAAGAACACAAAAATATCATTTTTAATATTTTGGTCTGCTTGTCAGTTTGTTATTGATTATTTTTATAATTATTTTAATAAATGACGTTAGGTGTATCAATATTACATTTAATACTGCTTTCTAAAGATCCAAATGAACCGAAGAACAAACGAAATTAAATAAATTTTATGTTATTAATGAAATTAACCCGTGATTATAATTTCAGTTACTTTTTATTCATTTGCCATTTCTTTCTCTTATTGATATCTTTGATATTATAAAAATGTATCCTATTTGGTTTCGACGATGTTTGTAAGAAATAAATGAGTAATAAATTTTATTCGTGTACTGAAAATTATGTAATTATGTACTCATATTCTCTACTAGACACTGTATACTCATACAACCAGCGAGTGTTCCGCCACGCCGCGAGAAGGGTATCAAGGATCTCGGTGCTACCTTTATACGTGTCTCACATTACGTGGTCTTATAAAGGATCTCTCGAGGATTTGTTTCAACCGTTTGGGTATCGTGTTGCGTAATTGCATACCCTTTTTAGGTGGATATTTGTACTTTGCCTTTTCTACATTTCTTTGATGAAACTGGAATTAAATACTGGCGAAAACGTTCACAAAACATCTTTACCCGCTTCAGCTACTCACCCGATCGATTGCTATTATCAAATAGTAATTAGGTCGGTGACGTTTTGAAAGTCGTTCATTATTCTATTTTGACTTTGTTTAACTTTTTAGTCCGTAGTATGGTTGAAATAAATATGACTGCATTCGTGAATCAACAAAGGTCCACCTGAAAGTTATATATTCTTATCGGAGTAAACTTTAAAAAGTATAGAACAGTTTATTTAACAAAATCTACGGCACAATCCTTATTTGTTTTCTTCACATTTTATAACGGACTTGGTCGGCTGCAAATACTTTCCACTCCGATGTTATTAATCTCCCGTGGGTTTGCTGGCGCTTTATGCTTCTGAAAGAATGAATGAAATCATAGTTGATTTTATCTGTCTAGATTGTGTACGAATATGTTACAGTGCTTATCCGTTCTTCGCGTATCGCGACGTTGTTGAGAGAATATAGGTACCTCAAAAAAACGGAATCTTATTCAGAAATCATTTGGCCTAGAAATTTAGAATTTGGGGAAATAATAGATCATATTAATTCACATGTTTTTCTATTCAAAACTTTCGGTCAAACTGTAATTTGGGCATGGGGTTCTTAAGGAATAAATAAATAAATTGTGTTTTTGCGGGTAAAATGTTTGTTTATGAATCGTCATCGATATTTACCTATCGTGCTGGTTCATCACTAGTTATTCATTCAAATGAAAAATAAGAAATCGGATCGTCAATCCGACATTGTCCTTTACATTGATGGTAGTATTATAATATTTTAATGGCTACTTCTATGAGATGATTATCATAAAAACACTGATATTTGAGTTTTAATTAATTTTACACAATTTTTATTTTCTGCAGTTGAAGTATAATTCTTCCAGTCGTATTTATCTATTAGTCGCTTCAATAAAATTTACGTTAACGAAAATACCAAGTTTTGTACGTCTTCAGCTACCTCATTGAAATTGCAACACGTTTACATTCTTAATATTATTTCTGTAATAAATAAGTTTGTGGCAACATAAAAAATTGGATCGAAAATTTCAGATAACTTTAAACAATTTATTGAGTACCTACACTAAACGAAACTCTTTTTAAAACGTAGTAACAGGTTGTGGATGCGATCTAAATCATTTCACATTTACCTTTCCTCAGCAAAGTATTTTTCATGATATTTTCTTTGCTTTAGATGCGAAATAAAAATTAAGTTTAAAAATCCATGCCAGGGCTTCTTTATATTAACATTCGCTTCAAATAGCTATGTTAGAACTCAAATTTAAGAACGTTACGATATTTCGTAAGGTTATTTCAATTTGTCGTCAAAATAATATTAAAGAGAAGTTGTTATTTCGTTTCACTATTTTGGCACAAATTTTACTTCGCCATCTTTAATTTTGAGCAAGGTTAGTATAATAAGTTATTTCATATGTCCAAAAATGTGAGATCCGCATTTTTTAAAAATTAATTTTCCTCCTCGCTTAGTAAGAAAGCTTTGCAAAATCTCATTTTAAACTTCTTTTTACGGGTATATGGCATGATTTACAATAAATAGTTTTTTAAATGAAATTCGATATTTAATTCTTTCTAAAAGATCAGTCATATAAATTCTTAATAAATCTCAAAGTTTTTTGCACTATCTTTTATTAATCATCGATGTTTCAATTCTGGATAATGGTGCTCACTTGATACTCGATAATGGTCACTTGCCATGAAGTTTTTAATTTCAAGTGATTCAATAGATGTTTGAGAAAGTAAAAAAACCATGATTTTCGAGTTTCCATTAGTTTGAACATGAAACAGGTACACTGCATCGTGAAACAAACATGTTGGATCATGTATAGTACTCCCACACTGTATTACTTGGCTCAGCATTCATCTTTCTTTTTTAACCATATTCTATCGCATAGATGGAGGCCTCCTTCATTCCACACGGCTCCTCCCGATTTTGTGCTTTTAAAAAAAAGAAAACATTTCACTCCACATTTTCTTTTAAGGTCGTCGTACCAACGCATATTCGGCTTTCCTTGTGGGTGCTTTTAGCCCTACGGTCTCCATTCCACGATTGCTTTGCACACGATTCTTGTTTTCGAGGGATGTGACCAGCCCATTGCTAATTAAGTTTCGCAACATATTTGATGACGTGTGCGACCCTGTGCCACTCGTTTCACTTTCGGTGTCTGAGTGTGACTTCTACCAGTTTCCTTTTAATTGCCTTCTGAGCCACTCTGAGCTTGGTGGTGATTCCTTTTGTAAACACTCAGGTTTCAGATGCACAGGTAAGTATTAGTAGAAGACAAGAGATATACGGTCTTACGTGCTAGTTTTCTGTTTAGCTGTAATTTCCATTTTGAAAGCGAATTTATTTTGGCTTGGTCTTATTGAAAAGTAAATTGTGTTTCGATGTATTTACCATTGCACTGATACCTTAAATAAAGTTTTGGATTTCGCTATTTCAGAAAATAATTTCATCTGCGTCTTCACAGAAGTGTGCGGCTCGTTCTGTCGGCCGAAGAAGTCGGTTTTTTGTCTGTACTTGTGTTACGTTCCACTGATTGGATACTTTTCCATAACCGTTGTTTTATAGACAATCGTATGCGGAAATGACTACCTAAACTGATTATGAAACATTTAATATTGTTTTTCTTATAGTGTTTTAATGAATACAAATTAGGTATATAATATTTTTCAAGGTTTAGTGAGTAATCGTATGAAATTATTTAAACGAAGGTAGTCGAGGCACGTCGAATTAATGTTTGAGTTATAATGGTAAAGTTTTATACAAAAAATCTTACGGAACTATATGAAAATTTTAAACCGTTTCTGAAAATGTCTCTGTCAAAGTATTAAATTCCAATAGAATTATCTCAATCTACACAAACCTTCCAACTAAAACGATTAGGTCAATATATTTGACAACTAAATAGAATCGTAAAGAAAACGTAGAATCCCCAAGGAAAGTCAAGAAAACGTGGACACATGAAAACGTGTTTTCTTGTTTATTACATAAACATTTAAAAAAAAAGAGAGCTTTATGTAAAATTACAATGTTAGACGAATCAATCTGTATATTTTTTATCAAAATCCGAATATTCGCATTGAATGATGCTCTTCATGAACTTTTGATTAATTGGTATAGCTTAACATTTTTTCAGATTCTACTCTAAAATGTGAGATGAATATAAACGAAAGCGAATGAATATTTGTTCATTTCAATATTAGTTCGTATTCTCAGTCATAATTATATTTAATTTTTTTATAATAAACAGAATTTCCGTTAAAAAATAAGAACAGCAGTGAATTACTAGTGTGGCACATTTTTCTTTCTATGATATAATACATACATCGCTCAACTCGCTTAACTTTCCAAGCCAAAAAAGGGTTTTGCCCCGTTGCGTCTTATCGCTTTGATGATGCAGCGCGCATCGGGTGTGCGGCGCATTGAACGACGCTAAACATTGAAGTAGCATACTCTGATGCTTCAATGTTTATTTATTTATTTTATTTATTACGATTGTTTTATTTTGTATATAGAAATTCACCGAAGGTAGCTTGAGCATCTTCCTCAAGCTAACAACAAGATACCAAATAGAAGAAAAAAAATATTCTTAATTTATATATAAAATATTATAATAATAATTTATATATAAATACCTTATGATGATAGTTTATGCGTTCACAGATCCTCTCGCATGTATATTTCTTTTCAGTTCTCTACTGATACGAATAATCAATTCGTATATTAAAAACTATCGATATAACAGCCGTTAGTAAATATAAAAAACTATTGACTGCAAAAACTAGGCAATGAGCTATTAACGTTTTTTTTTATGGATATTTAAAATTAATTTTGCGCCCAAACTACAAACACAATTTCAATTGAAAAGCGCGTTAACTTCAGGTCTTAAATTGAATGTGTTCAGAAATAGATTAGTAATAATTTAAGCTCGTAATAAACAAATATAAATCGATCGTGTGAAAGGTCCTTTCAAGCGTACAGAGACCGGACTTGGTGCATAAATTATTCTAAACCACTAAATTGTTCTTCAGCAAAGAGCGAACGTGCTCCGAGATTTAAAGAAAGGAAAAACATTATACAAATTTTTATTCGAATTTACGCCTGAAGCGTTGATTGTGAGGTCAACCCAGGTACGTGTTTAGGGAACTGCGCTGATGACCAGGCTCTTCTTAAACTCGTATTTTTAAATAACAGAAATATTCACAGGCGTAAATCCAAGTAATACCGATCTAATATGAGTGTTGATAATTCGTTGTTTTGGCTTTTTCATGTACGCAATTTTTTTATCAGATTTACAAACCTTCAAATGTTAGGTACTATTTAAACCTTGACTATCGTTGCATATTACTTTGCATTCTATATTTATATTCTATTGCCACATCGGTGGAAACAGGATACTTCTCTTTCTGGTATTCAATTTTAGTATTTCAGCTATTTCGGTAGACAAAATATTCACGGGCCCTTTCAAGTGTTCAATTTTATAATTTTAGCTATTTCGGTAAAAACAGAATAGTCACGGTTTCTTTCAGGTGTTTAATTTTAGTATTTTAGTTATTTCGCTGAGAATAGAATACTTACTCTGTTTTGAGCGATATAGAATAAAATATTATCCGGTCTCTATCGAAATTTTAAATAGGGTTTGATAATTTTATTCAGGTGTTCAATTTTAGCATTGTAGTTAATTCGGTAAAAACAGAATATATACGGTTTCCTTCAGATGTTAAGTTTTAGTATTTTAGCTATTTCGGTAAAAACAGAATACTCACGGTTCCTTTCAGGTGATTAATTTTAGTATTTTAGCTATTTAGATGAGAACAGAATATTTATTCAGTTTTTACCCGTATAGAATAAAATACTATCTGGTTTCTATCAACATTTTAAATATGGTCTGATCTGTTCTAAAAAAATGTTCTAAAAATTTTGGCATAATAAATTAATGCTTTTAGCATTAATGCTTTTAGCATTAATTAATGCTTTTAGCATTAATTTATTGCAATATTTAATTTCCTAAAATAATTTTGTTTCATTTTGTAAAATATATTTGTTTCTAAAGTAAATTTTCCGGGATTAATAAGGCCAGGAAAAAATTTATGTTGTGAGAGGGGAGTCTAATGAAAATAAAGCATTAATTTATTGCAATGTATGAATAAAAAATATCAAACAACTGTGTAGATTATTTATCCCACTTGCTTGTTTTGGAAAGCAATGTGCGAAAACATGGAGAAAAGTTTACATATGAAGAATAACCTTGTACGGAAAGAAAACTTCTTGAAAATTATTCTAGATCCTATATGAGTATATTTGTTGCAAACAGTCTAATTATTTAAATCGAAATTACGACTAATATCTTAGCTGGTAACAAAAATATATCGATGTATGAAAAAATATTTAAATATTTTTTTAGATAATTTAATTATTTTAAACTCATTATTATAACACGGTTTTACTAGCCTAAATAGTTGACAAGGGAAAGAATGACTTGCAGTTGATTAAATGAGAATAGTAAATTGCTCATTGATATGATTTTACTAAATTTATATGTTGGTACAATAAATAGACAAACATGACTAGATAAAAAATTGTTTTTATAGGATTTTACGTGTTTTTCAAAACAATCTAAATGATACAGTCGTTGTTTGTCATTGAAACACTTTGCTTGTATATCTCCTAACTAGTCAGTGTTTTCAGTAGCAATTTTTGTTAATTTATTTGCAAACTATGATAGCTGTAACTATCATATCTGAGAAAGTGAAGAGCGGATCATATACAATTGAACACGGTGAGAAAGTGAACACTTAATGTATAATTCAGGATATTCGTTTTGCAAAAAGATTATGCACATAAGTATAAAAGAACTCTTCAAGGAGACTCAGAGCCTTCTCAAAAAGAAAGGGACATTAATTGTCTATTTGACAATAGAAAAATAACTTTTATAACAAAATGTATTTCTTGCTTTGCAATTTTTATATACCTAACATTGTTACGAGTGAACTGGTAGAAAGTAGAAAATATTGACTAAAGTGTTATCGTTGGAAAAATATGAATTGAATATAAGGAGAAAAATAAGAGTGAGAAACGTTACTTAGCAATAGAAACATTTTTTAAGGAAAAACGAATTGTAAAAAGGTACTTGTTTATAGCGAAAGGATAGTTCACAATATGATGGGGACCCGTAGAACTTCGAATCAACAAACATTGCAAATGGTAGTCGTTTAAAGATATGCTAAAATTAATTAATAAATTTGTAAGTGGCACTGTGCTACCCCTGCTCCTGGTGTTTTATTTCGCGACGCATTTTCGTGACGCCGTCGCCACCAGAATTATATTACGTTTAGCCGCACGATGAGAATTCCAGGGAAAAGTTATATTTATATTTATATATATATATATATATATATATATATATATAATATAATTATTATAATATTTTCTTATTAGCTTTTGAATATTAAATTTCCCAACAAAATATTTGAAACAACTTGAAAAAATGTCAAAGGAAAGTTCATTAAGTAAATGTACGCTTTTGTTCCACTTGTCCATCATTTCAAGTAAGCTTTCAGTAACCAAAGTTTGTTATCTGTTGAAATGTAATTTATTAGGGGGATTACAAGAAAAATGTGTATACGTCATCAAACCTAAATCCATTTTACTTTAATATTTGCGTTGTATAATTGGCACGCTTTTAAAGCTTTAAAAAGTTTGCCCCGCATCTCTCATAAACTGTAATTTTGAGATTTGATAAAAACAATATGAAAAGTAACCTCGATGACGAAATCAATTCCGCGGCAATATTAATTAGGATTTAATTAATATTTTAAATGCGAAAGGGGGTGTGTTTGTTTAGTAAGTCTCAACTATTTAATCATTCTTCGTGAAATTTTGAATAAAGGTGGTTTGTGCCCTAGAAATGACAAAATTGTTTGTTTTTTGAAGTGTAAATTTCTTTTGGCTCACCGTGTTCAAAATTCTTTATGGGGAAAGATTTGCTACTTCACGGCACGCCAAGCGTTGTATATTTTTTCAAACATTTAGGGTACACTCGGCTGTAGGCCGTGTATGACCCGACGGAAAAATAAGCCGAGTGCAACCAAACGAGAGGAGCCCAGTTATTTAAGTATATTTTTATTTCGTCACTTTGTCCAGTAGTAATTGGCACAAGGGTAAAGCATTGTATTACGTACAGAATGCGATGAAAGTCTGAATTAGAATATCGATGCTTGTGTTTTTTCTTTTTTACTTAATTGTGGAAGTAATACTTATTTCTTGGATTCAATTACAAAACCTTTTCGGTTATAAATTTGTTAAAAATTTACCTAATGTTATATCAGTAGTCATGTGTTTTAAGTTCATATAAATCTAAATATGGTTTTGGTAAAAATGGATTGTTAGAGGTCTTTGTTTGAATCCCACTGCTTGGATTTCTTTTTTTTTATAATTTATTTTATAAAAATATTATTTATAATAGAATTTTAATATAACTCTACTTTTCTCGCCCTCAAAGTATTCTCAGTAAGTAAAATCCACGCATATAATGAAGACGTACTTTTTTTTAAGACAAATATTTTTACGTATTATGTTTTGTAGGTAATTGCTTAAATTTTATTAATTAATAGACCATGTATGTATGAAGTAAATATGGTGTTATTTTTTTAATTAAATCCAAAGTAATCACTTCTACTGTGTGGTCTCAAACATACCTAATTTTTTCAAGTTTTATATATTGGGTTGAATCAGAAGATTGCCCCTTTTTTATTAAGAAATTGACATTTAATCATCATGTCTAGTATGTGCCATTCTGACCGATAACTTACCTTCATCTCTGCGCTGCATAGCTGCACAATTCTGCAGTCGTAGAAACTGTAAGGTTTCTGACCAAAGAAATAATTCAGGTGATTTTTGCAGTTTTCTAAGTTAGAAAAGTTTTTACCTTCCAAGCTGTTCTGAAACGCTCAGAATAAATGGTATTCAGAGGATGTAAGATCGAGGGAAAATGGATCAAAATATTCCAGCCAATTTGTAAAAGTTTGTGTCGGATGGCCAAAGAGATGTGTGATCTAGCGTTATCGTGATTGTACACACTGCATATATCCACTTGTATCTGGGAAGGGTTTTTATATTTACGGAAATTAAAGCATAATATGATGAAAATTATTTTCAATTTTTGCCATTTTAAATACGTATTGAAATTTAAATAATTTATACAAATAACCATATTTTTAGGGTTCCAAACCTCAGAAAAAAAAGGAACTCTTATGAGAGCACTCAAGTGTCTGTTAGTTCGTATGTCACAGGCATTTTCCCCGGAAACCACTTGATGTAGAAAATTTAAATTTAGTACGAATAATATAGCATATTAATGCGCATATATTTTAAGAGGCAACACTCAAACATATTTATATGGTAGCGGGGACAAATTGAGTATTTGAAAAAAAATCAAGTCCATGTATAATGAAGATGAGATATAGTTTGAAAGAACCAGTTATGCTTATCTCAAAAATATCTTTTTTCATAATTTTAAGTATTATATATCTTCAGAAAATATACTTATGAATATGCAAAAGAATATGTTTCCCCTATTTCTGAAAGAACCGAAACTAGAATTACGAAAAAAATAAAGTTTTTAGAGGTATACGCAAAGGTTGTAGGAATATTATAGCAATGATTCTATAGGTCTTTGTGATGCTTTGAAATACGCACCATATTTTTATACTACGGTTGCGGTCTCCTTGCATGCGAGGCAATAAAACGTGTGAGTAAAACTGAGCATATTGTGCGATCAATCGCTCTCACAGGTCTTATGGCAACGACTAGTGATGCATGACGCTCGTGTCGTGATGTTATCGACAAGCCACGTACGAAAATAAACTCAAACAATACAACTGAAACATCTTTAATCTTCATGTAGATGTAAAGCATAGCTATAAATAGGTAATAATAAACATTATATTGCACATTTAGAAACAAAATCATATGTATATTAATTAACATTTGACTAAGTACACATTAATAACTAATTCTTTAATTAACTGTAACAAATTAGGTGATAAATTTTACTATTAACTAATTAATTGCTAATTATTATTACCAATACAACCTTTGGTGTGGCCGCAAATAAAGAGAGAAGTAAATTTACTTCATCAGGCCATTGATAAAGTCTCAAAGGCCTACAAGACGAAGATATGAGAAAGTCACACACACCGACCAATTGATTACTAATCGAATGAAATTACTAATCGAAATACGATTATATCAAAAATCGTCATCAGAATTGTCGTCATCGGAATCATCATTTAAATTAATAACGAAAGGCTGTGAGATGTGTGACTTTCTCAAGTCTACCTCTTATGGGGTTTTTGTAGGTCGAACAAATTTTTCCTAATTTTCCTTTGAGATATCTGCAATGCCCTGATGGAGTAATTTCTTGACATCTGCTGTTTCAAATGTGTTCTTCATTGCCACTTCTCCCTTTACTTGCGCCCACGCCAATTCTACAGGGTTATATTCGCAGTTTTAAAATGGTAAACAAACAACTTCATGATTTTGTGGGTTTGTCAATTGGCCTAAATAATAAACCTTTTCAAGTTTATACTGATGTACATTTTGCAAAAGTTCTGATTTTAGATCAGCGTTCGAATGTGCAGTTTTATTGTCCTGAAGCCATTTTCGTATTTCGTCTACCTTACCTTAGATGTAGGAACTCGAATAATTTGTTGCGAAGGATAACTGGCATTATCCATAATGATTATGGATGGCTCTTTCAAGCTCAACAGGAATTTCTGAAACCAGTCAATAAATCCTTCAGCGTTTATTTCAGAATAATAGCAGTTGTTGTTCGATTTTAATGCTCGAAAAATACATTTCGCATCTGGCAAAAATCCACATTTGGCACAACAACCTGCATGACAAATGAATCTACTCCCTTTTCTAATATTCTTATTTACACCATCTTCATTGTTTTCATCAAGTCAGGCTCGTTTAAGTGAATAATTTTGATTAACCGAAGTTTCAACCGAAACCGAAGTCAAGATAAATTCTTTGTCACGTGTCTCTGTCCTCTTTCAACTCCTTGAATTTTCTTAAAATCTCGAGTAGAGCACAGAAAATGTCACGTCTCTCCATCAACTGCTTTCTTCCTTCCGGAGTTGTTTCGTACTTATGACCAAGTTCTTTCAAATTTTTTTTTCACTGAGGTTTTACGACACGGAAAACCTTCAATACGTGCCTTCGATTTTTCCAATATTTTTTTCACTGATGGATTTTCACCATTAGAGTAAAACGATGAAACTGTTCGTTTAATAACACTTTTGTCATTATAGTGTAGACCGGTTACGGCTGTGGAAGAATAAATTTGGTTCAATCACAGATTTACAATACTAAAGGTGATCTGTGGGTTCAGGCATATCGTGGCTTACTTTCTATTTTATTTTGTGACTGTACTTTCATATTAAATACATTCCGCTGTGTGCTACTTGCGTAATAAAACAACAGGAGATTGCTGGTTAAATTATAATTTATTATTAAGCTGAATACACAACTCGGTTTACGGACTAAATTACATTGCCGTACTCTTAATATTGAATAATTCGCATAAACAGTGCTTATCGCTAATGTTAATTACGATATATTATAACCTATTATGAAAGGTGAACCCTTAATTATTATAAGTATAAGTAAAATAAGTTACATATTTTAATGCTTCTCACTCATTTATTACTTTTAAATGTTAATTTTTTTATTAATTATTCAATATTGTAAAAATTTCCACACGTACGAAAGCGAAACGAAAATGCGGTGTGTTTTTTACATACATTTTTTATATTAAATAATATTTTTTTGGTCTTTTGTGCAGCAAACTTAGTCTTACTTATAACCTAAATGTGAAGATAGTTTCCAGACAATTAATTAAAATAATACAAATTATACAAATTTAACTATGGATAAAAAATAATACAAATTTAACTATGGATTACTATTAGCAGTTTACTCGATCTGGACTAATATCATTTAAGTGAAATATAGTAAAAAAATTCTAGTTTCTATTTCAAATTAACAAGTGTGAAACATGGACCTATATTTTTCAATTACTTTCTGTAATTTATGAATTTGAAGATTATTTGCCTAGTTTTAAGATAATGATACTTTGACTTCCTTAGTATTAGGTTTTGCCGTGAATTTGTGAATTGTTAATAAGTGTTCATCGATTTTATATTACTTTCAATTCGAACTCAAGCACTACTTAAAATACAAAACAAATATTTAAAATTTAGTTCCGTTAAAAATCTAGATTATATAAACGCTTCACGTTTTTATATACGGATTAGATGTCAAATTGAAAAAAAAACATTAGGGTCTTGTATAGTAAAATATAATTGAGCGTTGAATAAGTCATTGGACAAATGAGGGTCTTGGAATTGAATGTCGTTAAGTATATGTTTCGTATTTATATTAGTCGTCAATTTATTTAACTAATTTCTTTTCGAATAAGTATCCGTATCACTATATACTTCAGTCTATAACGAGCCAGTAATGATAATAATGTAAATCATGAATTGTTTTGCATGCAGTCTTAATAGGCATTTGTTGCGCAAGGTAGTTCCTTCAAAGACTTAATAGTATATGAGAAATGCCTCATATCTTTACCTACGCGGGTTTTTCGGATCCGATTTGAGGATTTGTTTGACGGTCTTCACATCTTCTTTGCTTTCGTTTTAATTTCCTAAAAGCTTTATAGAATAATTGCGCAAAACGACATTATTAAAACATTTAATGACATCATTAATAATATGGTTTAATTTTTTTTTCAAAATTTCTCAGGTCTTTTAAAATACTATAATTCAGAATATTATATTTCTAAGTTAGTAGCATATAACAAAGCTTCTCAACGATTTTTGCCTGGCGATCCCCCTGATGTGAATTTTGTGATATTATGACATATTGGCTCTTTGGATGTGAAACTTCTTTTTAAAGTTATTATTGTACGCTAATGTTGTTTTTATTATCGAATGTAATTGAAATAGCATAAATCGTTGATATATTATTCGTGCTCTAACTCTGCAGAGAACTTGGTAATCAAGAATTTTTTCTGTTATTTTTAATTTTTTTAATAAAGTGAGTTGGAATTTCCGAATTTATATAGTTATTAAGTATTTATGCTATCCACTTGTTAATTACTTTATACCTGCGTCTGTTATGACATTTTTTTTCTAACGATTATCATTGAGTTAACGGTTTTTCTTTAATTGTGTTCGGTATTTACTTAGTAAAGTGACCGTCGTCAAAAAATCTCGTTTTGAAATCTAGTTGTCAAAACCTGTATGGTACTTCTCGGTCAGTTAGAATCTTGAAATTTATTTATTGATGAAGTCTTGTATGGTAAATAGAGAAAAAAGGGAAAAAATGAAGGGTCGGAAATTGGGGTCGGATTATTAAGTGTTCTTAATTATTTCAAATATCACGAGCAACTCGCATTGCTATAAGATACTAGAGCAAAATGATGGTGTTGAATATTTTAACAGGAGTGATTGTGCATCATATACAACAGAAAAAAATGATTCTTATTAAAAAAATATGAATTTATGCGTAGAATTTGTTTAGTAAGGGAAGTAAACAAAAATATTTAACAAACTTAGAAGTTCAGATATAGTCCTGCGAGTTATTCAAGTGTTACCAAAAATTGGAAACTCACTACCTCAAATTAGATATTGGTTAGTAGACTTTATTTTTTAATTAAATGGAATTGTGGTGTACAAAGTGCGACATGATTATTATGTGAGTTATGTTCCCTTAAAACTAATCGTCTGTATACTTTGAACAGAAAACGAATAGATTTAGAATTAAATGTGAAAAGCTTCCCCATAACGTGAATTTTATCGGCAAAGCAAACTTCAATGTAAGAAGGAAGCCAAGAATATGGCATATAACTTCGCTTCCTTTTTACATTAAAGTTTTAGTATAATACCATTTATTAAAAGTGCCTATTATTTTCTAGGTTTTCTATGTTATTCTGTCTTCCGGAAATTCAGCTAAGTCCAATTATACTATACTCTTTCCGGATTTTTATTGATCCTCTCTACTAATTTTCATTGCGTTTTTCACCCCTGAGAAAAATTTCTATTCCTTTTTGGCTTTTTATTATATTGATCATTTTTAAGATAACAATCTATACGCAGATACACAAGGCGAATGTTTACTTCTGCACGTCTATTGTATTTCACGATTGCTATACTGAAAGGAGGATAATTAATTTTGTCGCATCGATGTACGTAATTAAATTTGTTGTCATTTCAAAATATCAACAGTATAAATAGTCAAACCGATTTTGGTAAGCAAAATATTGAGAGACAGACTTTAATCGGCTGAATGTAGGTGCGAAAGAAGTTAAGAGACGATTTGCTTTATTGTAATGGAATGGTATTAATTTTAATGGAAAAATAGTTTAGGGCAATATAACAAACTTAAAAGAACACAAATATATTTTGATCACAAAATTGAAAGAACATCAAATATATTTGCTCTCGCATCAAACAAAAACAGCTAAAGGGATTTCGATGAAGTTTTTACCACCATTCGAAAAAAGATAAGGTAATTTGACATTTCGATACAAAGCGCACTTACTTCAAAAAGTTTACTTTTATAATTATTACAATAGATGGCGTTACGCGAAAGTAGAACGCGGGCACAGCTACTTAAAATTATTTCCTAATGAGGCCGTGAATTTTTCAATCCATCTTAGTAAAATTGTTTTTATAATTTACGAGCTGGCAGTCAATAAACAGAAAAGGGATGTCGTATATATAGCGTACATATTATATAGCGTATACTTATATTATTGGGTTTCTTTATTTCATATAGATTACTTGTCCGAACTGAAGAAACCAATTGCCTCATTCAATTTAAATCGAAGCGGAACTGCAGCTGGTTTCCCCAGCGTCGTAATCTGTTTGCAAAATTTATTCGGATTCCATTAAGTATATAATTTATAAATGTATTTATTTGAATCCGCGTAAGTAAAACAAACTTTTTTTTATTTTTAAAAGCGACCTGAATTTCCCGGGAGGGGCGGGCGTCGATTTCGCCCCAGGCTCTGAGTAAACATTGACGCGAGAGAATTTAAAAGAATAACTGGGAGACGATTCGAAATTCATCGCTGAATGTTGATATTGCACGTTCAGTATGAATTTGATGAAAGACAATATACATTCAAACATTTTCTTTAGTATCTAGTGTATTTTTCTCTCTTTGAAATGTTTGTATGTGTCAGTTGCCATCTTAAGGACATTTTTGAGTTTATTTTTTGCGTTCTTACCTACTGATTTTTATTATAAGTGGAATAGTTTTCTAACTCAATATAAAACGTTCAAAATGTATGTACGTTAGAGTTTTATCATCAAAAATCTTTGCTGAATGAGACAACCATCGAATGATTAAATATTGCGAGAGGTTTAAAAATATACCTATTTGCTAAGAGTACGTTCTAGTTCATATTATTCACGAAGGACATGACGTCGTGCGTAAGACGACGAAGTGATAGATCAATATATAGGTAACGAAAGTGTTAGTTTGAACAATATAAGCGATTTTATATTCATCGGGATACGCGGTGATTGTGTAAAGAACGTACAAAGCGTAAAAAGTTTTCTTTTTGGTTTTGTGCGTCGTCTTCCTCTTGTCCTGATTATTTATGTGATAATTTTGTTTCAGAGTTAGTTAATTTGCGTTGAACTATATAAGTCTTTATGGAATTCTATAACAGCAAATATTGTTATAGAATTTATAATATCTCGCACGCCAGAGTTAGAAATATCATCGATTATCTACAATACTCGAGTTAATATGTCTCGACAATTTTTTTCTGTTTATATTGTGGAAGGAACTCGTATTAATTACAAAGTATAAGAAAAAGAGGAATCCATGACATAATTTAATATGTATTCATGTGAACATCTACAACTCTGTCTTAATTTCGCTCGGTGCTATTTTTTATGACATATTTTTTTCTGTCTATATTGTGGAAGGTACTCATATTAAATACAAAGCATAAGAAAAAGAGGAATCCATGACATAATTTAATTTGTATTCATTTGCACATCTACAACTCTGTTTAAATTTCGCTAGGTGCTATTTTTTATGTCATATACTTTTTTCTGTTTATATTGTGGAAGGAACTCATGTTAAATACAAAGTATAAGAAAAAGAGGAATCCATGACATAATTTAATATGTATTCATGTGAACATCTACAACTCTGTTTAAATTTCGCTCGATGCTATTTTGTATGTCATGTACTTTTTTCTGTGCTATTTTTTATGTCATATATTTTTTTCTGTTTATATTATGGAAGGAACTCATATTAAATACAAATCATAATAAAAAAGTAATCCATGACATAATTTAATATATATATATATATTTAATATATATATATATATATATATATATATATATATATATATATATATATTCACATAAATTTCTACAACTGAGCACGAATCTTACCCGGGGTTATATTCAATGCTATATACATTTGTTTCCGCCTATATTGTGGAAGGAATTCATGTTAGATACAAGTCATAAAAGAAAAAAAGATCATGACGTAATACAACAGATATTCACGCGATCTTTTACAATCGAGCTTAAATCACACTCGAATTTATTTCTGTGCTACATAATTTTTTTGCTTGTTTGTGGAAGGAATCCATATTAAAAACGATTCATAATAGAAAAGGAGATTCCATGACATAACGAGTAAATATATTATATGAACTAAGGTAAAATCTCGCTTTGAGTTTTTATTTGTGTAAATGGAATGTGGGATGTTATATAAAATACGGAATGTTGGGTGTATTATATAAAATGTCCTAAAATAATTATAGCAATTTAGTAAACAAGTGTATATATTCATGCTGACTTATAGTTTCTGTTATTTTAATTAAAAACGGAAAAAAATTAAAGAAATTTTTTATATAAATATATATTTAATACATAATATCTAATCTAGTATATTATACAAATATGTATTTTAATAATAAAAAAAGAAACACAAAATTGACATAAATAATTTCCACAGATGCGAATCTCAAAACTGTTACAATATTTAAATTATTCTATTTCAATTAATATTCGCGTAAGGTAATTGTTAGGTAAACAGTTTCACAGTATTTTGGTCATGAAGTTTCGGGGAAACGATCTGTACTTTTGTGCAAATTTCGTACATATTTGTCATCGTACAGACGGCAAATATAGTCAGGTAAGCGTATGTTGTTTTGTCATTATATTATTAACTAATTTCATTATTTGTGTACTCATTGTTTTGACGAAAGCTGAGAATCCTCCACACTTACTGGTCAATACAGGTCAGCTTATGTGTGTTAAAGACAACAATTTTGATGTGATACATCTATAGGCGCAGGTATAAACCGGATCGTTGGAGCGACGATGCTTGCCGTGGCGACGGGTCGCCACGCTATACTAAGGTATATATATATAGTCTATATGTAGTAGAGTGTACGGTATGGCGACGTGTCGCCACGCGCAACCAACTATGCGACCCCTCCTCACTCAGTTCGACGCTGTTGTTTACTACGGTACATATAACCTGTGCTTTATTATTTTTGTATCAATTGTAAATAAATATTTATTAAATAAAGTTACCATTTTCTGTAAGAAATTCGTAATACTTTATTTTTTCATTATGCTATATTTAGTTCCTGTAATAATCTTGTCTTTTATGCATATTACTTGTACGAACACGATGTTTCACAACTGCCAGGCGTCCCGTGACGGCTCATTGTTTTTTTTATTTATTTATTGATTTATCTACTTTAATGTATCTAATTGATACATATGACCGACTTATTGCTACGAGAGCAATCTCTTACAGCCTACCATAAAACCAGTCCAGCCCCGCTCGATGAACGGCCGGGAATCGAACCCGGGTCTCCGCGGTGCTCCGCTTCGTCACAGGCCATATGGCTTGTGATCAACCCAAGACACCACGGCGACGACATGTAGTCTTAAGAAAAAAATTTCATGTAAGTTTTAAGAAAAAAGTACTATAGAGTAAATTGAACGAGTGTATGGAAAATGCGATACTCACGGACATGATGAAAAACGTTATGGAGAAAACTCAGCCGACTTTAATGGAAATAAGTTATGTTTTTCTTTCTCATCCGTGCGATAATGCGTCATATTATTTTTTATTACTATATACAACTTCCATTTGCGCCGTGAACTTAGACAAGTGGATACTTTATATAAATAAAAGACTATCATCTGTTACCGAGAACAGAAATAGGATTTATTTCGTCGTTTTTATTTTTTGAAGTGAAACTTATTTATTATTTTTTGACGAAACGCTTAGGAATAAATCTTCTACGTTTCACTAATATATAACGTTAGCGCAACGCCATCTATTGGTTTGTATAAGTATTGGCAACAATATTTTCAAAGAAAAAGTATTATCTTGCATGGCTAAATGTGAATTATGTCGTTTCGCTTGCAAATATTTTTAATGACAAAGTTTATTGCAATGGTCAAAAATTGTGTTGAAACAAAATTTAGAAATTTGGTAACTAGATTCATTTAGATAATTATCAATAAAAAATAAAATTGTAGTCTATCTGTATTACAGTGAATTAGGACAATAATTTAAATTAGCAACTTCACGTTGACATGTTCGTTGACGACGGTTTTTAATACGCTCGTTCAATTTGCTATTAAGTGAATTGTATAGATAGTATTGTAACAATGGTCACGTAAATACGTGACTTAAAACCACGGGTGCACCTTACTACATGTAATATTTGTACGTAATATAGACGGCTAAAAATAATCGGATAAAATAGAACATATGAAGTTTAATGATTTAACGTACATGTACCACAAAAATCGGCCACACGAACATATTGAAGCGACTCTGGCCACTTTCGCCGATCTGAACTGTGTGAGTTAAAACGTTTTTTTTTAACATCACCTCGTGCTCATCTAACATCGACATTGCGAGGCCGCTCATGAAATGCTCGCATTAGACTCGAGTCGCGAAGAGCCTCGCTATATACTCAGGTTTTGTCTACAGAGCTGACACGACCCATACTGAGTCTGCGAGGCGTCAGTTTATGTTTGACCATGGATTCAAACGCTTTAGTCACGTCTATTGCTTTTTTGTTATGTGTAAAATTTGAAGAAATAAAAAGAAAGGAATTAAAAAAAGAAGGCCAGGCTAGTTGATGAAAAAATTATACAAAAAAGAAACCACTGGTGAATGAAAAAGTTAAACGAAAAGAGAAACAAATAGTAATCGACTTTCTACGACGATCAAAGGTAATCGACTTTACAATGATATTACTCATTGCAGAAAGTTAATGTCTTCACAAAAAAAGTAGAATCGACATTACGATATCTGGTTACTGGACGACACTCATACACAAGTCCACAATATTTATTCCATATTCTAAACACAGTGTATCAAGAATAACATTAGAAATTTGTGATGCTATCATCGAAGCATTAAAGGACCATATTAGGGTAAGTATTAAAAAGCGATTATGCATTGACACTTTCAATTAAAACGAAACAAAAGATTCATTGGTCATTGTATATTATTTTCGGAACTTTCTTGAAATTCAGGAGCTACAAAAAGGATACTTTAACTCCCAATCTTAAGATCTATATATGAGACACATTCACTAGAGCTGGTATTTTTAATGGTAGACCCATAATTTCCTGATGATCGATGAGCCCTTGTAAAATATCAATAGTTTTCTCCACTATTCACTCCCAAATCTGCGTTGAAAATTATATTGGAATGGCTTATAGTAGTGTGCGTTCGTCATATTTTCTTAGCTCTTGAGCAATGTACTATCTGAATGTATAGTATGAATCACGTTGACCAATTTGGTTATTCAACATTTTGAACGCATCTTCTAGCTTATTGTCAGCTAAATCTTTATTATGGCTTCTGCCCTTTTTTATATTAACGTCAAGGAATTGGAGTTTTGTTTGGAGATCTGAAACTGTTTGTACTTAGAATGTTATTACTATCCGCCATCTATTCCACCTGACTGGCGTCATCGTCATTCATCTAAAAAAATGTAGTAATTAATTTATATATTAATTTTTTCATCTACCTTTAATATGTAAAAGTGGCTAAAAGTTTCATGAGACTTTGAAGACCAATGATATTCTCCAGTTGTGTCAGGAGGACTCGATGGAAAAAATGTCATGAGTCATGATTGAAGCACCATTTAACCCTCTTTCTGAATTTTACAACTATAAAAACATTTTTAGAGTCGTATTATTGGGTTTAGTTGATGCCAATTACAATTTTCTTTATATGGATATTGATTACCAAGGACGTGTATCAGAAGGAGGCATGTTCAAGAATACTAATTAATATAAAAACCTAGGAAATGAACTTTGTAATACCAGAACGTCGTGCATTACAGGTTCCATTGGCAACAAAATGATCGTATGTCATTTTAGCTTATAAAGCTTTACCTTTAAACGAGTATACAATGAGATCTTCTGGAGGAGACCATCGAGAAGGTTCATTGGTAAGGATTTCTAATTATTGCTTATCAAGACGTCGAGGAGTTGCGGAAAATGCGTTCGGTATTGTCAATTCAGTTTTTTATACATTATAAAAGACTGATGCCATTACAATCAGAAAGTGTCACTAAAATAGTATTGACATGCGAATGTCTCCATAACTTTTAAGAAGAAACAATATTTCAGCTCAGAGACGTGCAGCTCCAGTGGCTTTCGATATAATTGATGAATTCGAATTGTTCATGGTAATTGGAGAAACAATGAAATTTATTCGTTTCGCGTATTAAATAATAATTCGCTTATAGCACCTAATTACGCAAAGAAATAGACATACAGTTACTTTATTACTAATTCAATTTTTCCATTTGTATCCACCGTTAATTTTGGAGTATCCATTAAACATTTGGAATCATTCGAAGTCAAAACATTTGGAATTATTAACCTCTTATTTTTAAAAAAAATAAAACATTTGTATGTAATGTGAATAAATGTTTTTAGATCGGTTGTAACATAGTTAACAAAGAAAATGATAAAATATATCATCACGATGATATATTTTCAGTAATGAAATTCAATCATCAAAGACATTAAGTTTACAAGGCTTTCCGATCACAATTTGAAATGAAGTTAACTATTTCGTTATCTTAGAAATTTTTATGTAAATTACAATAAAAAATTGAAACAAAGTGATATACATTACTTCCTTTTAATGCATCTTATTTTTTAATACAATTTAGCTGAATCAGTCATTATAGATTGTTTTTCCTTCATTTTTCACGCCTGTAAGAACCCGTCAAGGCTGTCATTTTCTTCTTTAATATATCTATTGGCTTGTTCATTCGCAAAGCGATTTCCTCGAGGCATCATTCGATGATGTCTATTGTGATAATTTTTACTACTGAATCTGAATACTTTTGAATCCCCCAAACATCTGTTTTCTTCATAAATTTCCACTAAATTGCATAGTCCATCGTTTTTCATGTGGCGAGCATGCTAGGCAATGCATATGCGTTCCTTACAAGTAAGTGGCTCACACTGAGCGCCCTTTGAACACCGTACTTAACCGAAAACGCACCGATTCGCACGAGGTACGCTCGCGCATGGTAACAGTCACGTTGCCTCGTGTGACAAATGAGTTTCCACATAGCGAAGCTGCCTGGCAATGCTTGCCTCGCGGGGCAGCCTCGTAATGTCGATACCCAGCTTAACATTCTAGTACGATTTTAAACAATTTATTGCTTAATATTTCAACGGTAGGCACTATTAGGTCAATATTAGGCAAACCCCCTAAACTTATGTCCCACATTTATTCTGAATCAAAGACGGAAAAATTAAAATTTAAAAAGTTTTTGTAGTTTAAATAAGAGATCGTTAAATAGGAAATGATATTCACACACGAAGCTTTGAAATATTATTTTCTAAGGTATATAACCTGTCAATCACGCTTTAATGGACCTTGTTTAATATTTTGAGATTTAAGAAAGACACAATTAAATTGTTTAATGCTTTTTCTCTTTAGATTATAAATACATAACAGATAATATAAGTAACGTACACAAAATATTGGGTTGGTAGGAATGTAATGATCGTTTTTCTTCAGAGTTTCTGTTTTGTTTAGAAGCAATATAAAGTGATGGGGGTAAACTATATAAATATGTGTTAACTGCTGCGGGCCGCTTTAGCGTTTACTACAACATAAAAGCGACAAAAAAGTATATACGTTATTGTCCATGGTACGAGTTTCGTTTAGACCACTCAGAAGCTGTTGCTCTTCGAAATATACATAATGCAGAATGTAAAGATGTGGTCTCTGCTGCAAATGCAAGACGTTGGCTTCAGAAATTAAGAAATGGGAATTAAGACTTGAAAGATTTTCCCGTAACGGACGACCAGTGGAAGTTAGCATGGATATTTTAAAAGAATTAATTGAAAGAAATCCTCGCCTTACCTCACGTTGCCAGGCAGCAGAGCTCAGTTGCAGTCGCGTGCAGGTATTAGAACACTAGTATCAACTGAATAAAGCAGGTGAACATACCCTGACCACTGCTCAGTAAGAATACCGTGCGAATATATGTGTGAATCTTCTTTCCATAAGACGCAACCAATACTGGCTTGATCAATTGGTGACTGGAGACAAAAATGTATTCTGTACGTAAACCGGCCGCGAAAGTGCCAATGGCTAAGCTCACACGAAAAGCTGATATCGACTCCAAAAACTGAACTTCGACAAAAGAAAATTTTTTATTTATTTGGGAGAATGCAAAAGGTATTTTGTATTAGAAGCTACGACTAGAAAATATCATAGTAGACTCAATAATATACTGCAATCAACTTGATCGACTTCGCACAGAATTACAAAACGAACATCTTTACGTTCGTTTTGTTGAGTAGTATGAACTATGTTCGTTTTATTGAGTAGTTGAGTAGTATGAACGTTAACAAACAAAAAGCGATTTTTTTTATAAATTTTTCAAGCAAATATACATTGCATGTATCTTAAGTATTTGTAAATAACATAAATCGATAGAATACATAATTTAACTAGACCTAATATACCTTATATAATATATATATACCTTGCGACCCACCGGTGTATTGGGAAGGATATCAAATTTATCATCATTGAAGCTTTTGATGAAAAGCCCTGCTCATATTATCCAGGGATCAAGTAAATAGACAAACTTTGACTCAGTAATTTTTCCGGAAGCCCGAGTCCACTCAGTCCCTCAGGTTGCTTTTTGAATCCATAATATCCCGTTCACGATAACTTATGTTTTAGGACATTATTAGGTAGTCAACGTTTACTTTATTCCAAAAATTTGTTTTTAGTTTATGTGGAAAACGAGCTTTACAAAGTTACTTAATAAATAAACGGAACTTTAGTAGGGCTGCAAACTTAAGTGTTGTGACGGACTGATATTTATGTTTAAGTGTTTTAGGTGAACCTCGAAAAATTTAGAATTTTATAATTTATATCTAATCATACTAGAGTTTCGATTGAGGTTACAGAGAGGTTATTAATTTCCCCCTCGTAGACGTATATCAGTGATAGGTCCGTCTAAAACATATAAAGTTTTAAAGTTATTTTGGAGACGTAGGTACGCACAAAAAATTTTATTCGCATACAATTGATTGCAAAACATATGCGATATTTTTTGCGCTGGAAACGATCTAATGTATCACAATGGATAACATTTTGACTGAGGTTAATTTAATACACCATGAAAATGTTACATAGCATAACTATATATATAACATATATTATTTTAATACGTAGAGTACAAGACAGGGCGATTACGTGAAATAAATATTGGTATTAATAAATACAATTTATACAGTAACAGTATTTACATTAGTACTTAGTTAAATTTAATGACAGAATATAATAGGTGTTTATGTATATCAAGAAGGTTTAAATATATTAAACTAACCAGAAAAACTCGGTTGAAAGGAGTTTATGAATCCAGCTAATGTAGTAAGTACATTATGTATTAATGTAGTAATATCCACTATGTAATGTTGTTAAAGTAATATTGCACTGTTTACATATGTTGGGAATTTCATACATTATTTAATAATGTGATATTATAATATTATATATTATGCACCTACTTTTATAATATTACATTACATAAGTTCCATTACTCCGCTTACTTTCAGTTGTTTGTCATTTTCTGCATCGGGAATTGGTAAATGAGGTTCTAATGGAAACTAATATAAAATGATTAATCAAAAGATAATTTTGACGAACCTTTTTTGCTTTGTTTTCATTTTAAATGTGACAGGGATATAGTATGACTGCTAGTACAAGTTGTATCTAGTGAATTAAAATATCAGATTTTATTGATAATCAGATCTTAGCAAAAAGTTAAATTTTTAATTTTAATGTAACTTGTACATTTACAAGCTAACTGCCCGAAATCTAGCGACATTCTTTAAGGAAGTTAGAATAATTTTTTCTATAAATGATAAAGCAATAATTAACAGTTTATAAATTTTTGTAAGAAAGAACGCGTCTATTATTCATATAAGGTATGTACTTCATTTGTTCATCAAACTATTTTTTGTTGGAATCACAACTTTGTCAATGATTTTTTAGAAACGATTGATAATTATTATATAGTTTAAGGAATTATGTGATAATTTTTTAATTAATTTGATTCGTTTTCTATTTAGTTTCATTCATGTTCTACTTAGTTTGATACACAGAATCACCTTTATTATAATCAGGTGTTTTTTCAGCCACGATCTGTATGCAAACAGTCCAATTCCTATGGGAAGATCCTTTCTAGGAAAATTTACTTTTATGGGGCTCAGTATAAAAATAACATAACCGAGAAGTAAATAAAATTATTAAAAAGCGATTTCGATGTATGTATTTTAAAAGAGATCTGAAATCGGGTCACCAAAAATAATTTACCGGGTGAAATTCACGAAATCTGTCATTATGTTTCTGTCTCTCTGCTACGCTTGACGCATCTTATGCACTTATATAAAAGTGTATCTTTGGATGCAGTGTACCATTGTATTAACGTCTCTTACTTGTTGCAGAATGATTGTCTCTAAGAGACTGTACCTGTAGCACAAAGTCAGTCATCTAGCTATTCAGGTTTTTGAATTTCAGGAAAGTTATCAATAAATATTGTTATTCAGAAAATTGTGGTCAAGATATATTAAATTGCTTCCTTGAATAATATGTAACATATTGGGACGAGAGAAATGGCTCGGTCTTAAAAGTTTCAACGGAGAAGAGACAAGTTGATTTTTTTTTAGATTTTATTACTACGCAATTTGCACGTGCAAATATTCAGACGAATACAGAAATGTGTTTTGACCAGTATGTTAGTAATAAATATCACACAACAAAATATATCTTATTTAACATGTACAAGTCTACTATACTGGCATGAAATAAAATTAGAAACGCATAGATTTTCGTCCAGACTTGTTGGCCCTTATGATATAATTATAATATATATAATTTTTTCTTATGTCCCCGTTATATAATCGAATATATTTATCCAAAATAAAAAAAGGTATAATATAGTTCGCATATATAATTTAAAAGCAATTGCAGGATTGCAATGTGGAAGGATGTGACGTGAATAACTTTTCAAATTTCACAAATTGAACGTAGCTTGGGCTTCAATAGCCACTGCAAATAATAATTTATTAAAAACTAATACATATTAATTTATCTACCCAAAATTATAACTAAAGCAGTTTACGCTTACGGTTACTAATAGTTTTATAGAGTTCAAGATTTATTTTGGAACAAAGCTTACTTGTCATAAGTAGGTTATAAACCGCGACGGCTGCGTTCACAACAAGGAACTGTTGACGTACTTCTGCAATTAACTTTAAATTTCAAATGTAAATGTGAAACTAGGAAATGTTACCATCTAAGGAAAGAAACATTATGACATCATAATTGGTAATAAAAGCCATTAGTAATACGTGACATAATTTGTCTTTTTTTGTGTTAAATGTCATTATTTATGCAAAAATGATTTCTCTTTCTATGTTTAGTTATTATACATACATATACGGACATATTATATACATACATATACATACATACGCATACGAAATTATCGATTTTTCTCCCGATCCGCAGTGGCGGATAAATTACAATTTATTTGCAATAATCGCGACACATCGCCGCGCGGTTCATCGCCGGCGGAAACGGAAATGAACAATATTTATTAAAGTTGGAGAAATGTAGCTTTGTATTTTTGTAAGGTAAGTAATGCCTTGGTTTTAATCTATGTTGTACGAAATTTTGACGAGTAGTAGCTTTTTAGATGTTTATAATGACGTTATTGCCAAATTTAGGATGTGGTTATAGAAAAATCTCGTAATTCATTTCGAAAGTATGTCTATTTCAAATTGCTTCAAACTAATTATAAAAATTATTCAATTTTAATAATATTTTGATATCATAATGAGTATTACAAAATGTTTTTCGCAGTTTCGATATTAAAAGAAAAATAAAGGATAGTTTTTAAGTTGCATTAAAATACAAAAATATATTATCGAATGTTTTATTTAACTGAGTGGTACGTGATAATGAATGCTGATGAAAATGCTAATAAAAATATAATAAAATACAATAAAAAATTATATTAGTAATTTATGCATTTTCAACTAAAATATAATATGAATAACCGTGGCCAATATATTTCATACGCTTCTGTGAAAAACTATTTAATAATTTGTATTTTATATAACGGATTTAATAATTTGTATTTTATATATTACAATTAAAACTTCACGTTGATGTTGATGTTGACGAGTTATCGATTACAAAATTCGTCTGGAAAAGTAAAAGCGCATACAAAATATACGCCCGTGTTTTATAAGCACGCCCCCGTAATGAATTTTATCTTACGGTAATTATTATTAAGTATTTACCCTAGAGTTTTAAGGGGTAACAAAATTCACAACATTCATCATTATGCAGCTCACAGAATTTATTTTTCCATAGAAACTTGGAAAAGTGTTATCACATAATATAGCCAATAGCAAACGCTAATAGGAAAGGTGAATATTGTTGAATAACGCTATTTAGTGCTACATTAATAAGCTGTAAATTTTGGTGTTTGATCTTAGTGTAAATGGTGTATGTATAACATACGATCATGATCGCCACGTCGTATTAACACATTAAATAAAATAAAATATTTTTTATATCAAAAATATGTTTAAAACAAAATAAGCCTCTTAAGATATAATATTTGGTAAAACTGCATTTAAAAATAAACTAGTAAAATTCAAAAATTATCGAAATTCCTTAATATAAAATAAAAAAAAACACAAAAAAAAATCTCGACGAATTTTGTTTTGTCAATGCACACCAGCCAGACATTTGCCGTCTCTAAGAGTCAAAATTTAAGAAAATTGATAACATAATTTTTTTGTGGTAATTGTGGGATGAAGGCGTCTGGTCTCTGCATTCCACTTCCGGCTGGTGAGAGGAATTGGGTCGTTAGTGTTATGTAAAAATGAATAATAAAACCATATTATGGTAGATTGGCATTTCAGCGAATACCGGGGTATTGTTTTTAATTCTTGTTTTTGCTTTCGACATTAGGTTTCTGTAGTGAAACAAGAAACTCTTATAGACGTCTGTTTATCAGTTTGTTTGTCCGTCTGTCATTACCTAATACCTTTTACAATTTTAAATCTATGCGTATGAAAGTTTGCAAATGATTGCTTCATATGGAGATCTTAGTTAAAATGTATGTGTGTAATAGAGGGTAACTATTTTTTGGGTGTTATATTGTCATTACGGCATATGACTTTCAACACGATATTAAGATCCGTTTAAGTTTTTTTAATTTTAAACTGCATTTGCTAAATATTAATCTTCAAAATGGCTTTCAATATGTCCCCTTATCGGCTTTAAATCTTCAAATATGCGTTTCAAAAAATAAGAAAAAATTCTGTATACTAATAGTTAACGGAATTTCCAATTAAAATGATTTGTGTTAATTTGCATTGACAATTTCAACACGTATAGTTAACTACGGAACCCTACTTTATAAGTATTCCACACGCACACGATGAGTTTTTTAAAATAATTTCTTAAAAATCATTAGATTTCTTCAGCTCCTCAATGGTTCCAGATGCTTCCATATTTTATTCACCACTAAAATGTTTTCTTATATATTACATAAACATTAATGGTATATATATATATATATATATATATACACAGGTGTAACAAGACAGAAGAAAGTGTCACGCAGAAGAATCATCGGCCACAATCACCCGTATGAATAATGGACGTTCTTTTGACTATTTGGTTTAGATTATCTTAAAAAACTCGCAAATTTCACCATCCCAATTTCCAAACTTGTATTTTAACAATTCCATTTCAGTTACCTTTTCATAAATTTTATATGGTTTAATTGAATTCACGATAAACCTGTCAAAAATGGAAAACAAACTTCTTGCCGTCCCCTCTGGTAAAAGTGAGTCTCGCATTCGATTAGTGGCTCTACCTTCGTGAAGTATTTACCCTTATTTTTGAGGTTGAGACAAGTGGCTGTATATATTTTTCAGGATTCCATCATATTAGGGTATTCGTTTCTGTGATATTAGACAATGAAATCTATTTTTACAAGTACGTATTTCAAATTTAATGTCACATTACTACATTTTTATACGATAATAGCTTAGATTAAATATAATAATTTATTTATTTTCCAATGAAGTCCTTGGTCATATTACTAATTGTCGATAACAGACAAATAAATAAAAACGTTGATCGAAAACAAACACGGCCAGTATTTAACGAAGAGATAAAATTAAAAATTGTCAGTGGGTTATGAAAAATTTCAATATTAGGCGATTTTGTATTTAAAGTCGTGAATATAACAGATTGAAGCGAAATGTGGCAGGGGCACTAAGATCTAATTAAGTACAATCAGCATAATAACTAACTATGCAAGTGTTATATGAAATAGTGAGTGTCTTACTACTCACACATAATAGTTGACTATAAAAAATGATACCAATTCCTAAGGCAATTGATTGTCAATGACTAACATTTTGAATAACCGAGCCACAAAAGACAGCCGTGCAGTGAACACAATCTGTGGGCCTTGCAGTGACATACAATTCATTTATTAAATCTATATCGTAAATTAACCAAGACGGCACATTGGGGTGTCGTATTATTTTATATTTTAATAATGATTTTTAGACAACACAATGGGGTTTCTTAACTTACATTAATCTGTAACGAGGGTTTGTCTAGTGATGTATTTTTATTAACTCTGCACACAGAGAAGTGAAATGTGGAAAATGTGGGTCAGATAAAGAGAAATAAGAATATCTAATTAATTTTAAACTAATGATTTACGAAACTACACGATTACCTTGTAATTGACAATGTTGTTAAGAAGCATGTCGGACTCCTCGCCGTTTAGTATGACTGAAACCTTTTTCTCGTTAGTATCTATAATGGAATAGAAAGAAATGTTTTATTTGCAGATTATTGAAAATAATTAGAAACCGAGAAAACATAAACATGTAATATAATATTATACATATTACTCTTAATTCCATTATCACACTTAATGCTACATGAATAA
Source organism: Druceiella hillmani (assembly GCA_039881145.1). NCBI lineage: Eukaryota > Metazoa > Arthropoda > Insecta > Lepidoptera > Hepialidae > Druceiella > Druceiella hillmani. The sequence goes on along the minus strand of JAYKKI010000015.1, from coordinate 9,518,597 downwards.
GTGTTAAAATAGTACTTAAATCATATGGGGGTTATTAAAATAAGTGATGGAAAAAGGAAAAAATTGAATTACGCCTTTTTCAACACCATAAACGTTAATAAACATATAAAATATGATTAGAGAATCCTTTTAATTAACAATGCTCAACTGATATGTAAAATTTTACATTATCCATTTTGGTTTCTGTGAAACTTTAGTCAGTCTTGATCTTAATTTATTTCAAACACTTTTTAGTCTTCCAAACTTTGCATAAATCTTGCAAGTATCGAAAATATAGGTATTTTTAAATAGCTAGAACTAAAACCATATTCGATGGTGAAGAGACGTGGGAACACTGGGTATTCTTTGACGGTAAGTACTGAAATATTCCATACATTAAAAATGGGTTAGTAATTCGATCTAACAATAATTAAAGTGAAAAATAATTATTTTAAAACTTTTTTTAAGAAAAATCTTGAAATTATTTTCCGGCGAAAATTACTCTCTAGATTTTTTTAATACAATTTTAGTTATTACAGAATTGATTTACATATCATTACGTTTATGATTCTGTAAATATTAAAAAAAAGAGGCTTTCGCCCGGCTTGAGATAAGTCTCATTGAAGAAATGACATTTATTAAAACGTCAGTTAATATCGTGCGAATGGCGATCCCTGTCTTAAAAAAAATCATCTTTCATGGACTAAATGAACTGTGCTCGAACACAATGCAGGCCGTCAATCGACTGAAAACCTATCAAAGCTTCCATTATCTCTCGTCAAAGGTGTCAGGCGCAGCGCTTCTTAATCTCCTGCTCCTTGATAAAACCAATTACGTCCGGGCGGTACAACTTAATTGGAAAATGCATTAAAAAACCACCATTAGAGCAGTGGAATGGAAGTTGTTAATATTCGTCGGCGGTAATTTTCAGCACTTTTAACGGTTTATTTTTAGTTTTTTTAGAATTTCGTTTTAAAGAACCCTTATATTTTATCATGTCCGTGCATGTATCCGTCCGCCTGTCACACTCTCATTTCTGCAGTTTTAGCACAATTTCATTGGAAAATGCATTAAAAAAAGCCTCCCTTAGGAACAAATTAATATTCATTGGTGGTATTCTTCAGTACCTTTAATAGTTTATTTTTATTTTTTAGGACTACGTAGTCAAACACGGAACCATTCTAATTTGGTCATATCTGTGTGTATGTATGTCCGTCCGTCATAGTATTTGTCCTGTAGTTCTTTAGATAAATGAGTCAGTTAACACGTAGAAAACAATTAGTATTTTTTAAACATCTCCCCGTATTAAGAAGCAGCCATTAAAACATTTTTCTTCGAATAAAACATTTTTATTTTTCTGGAATTTTTAGAAAGGTTTTTTGAATTGAAATTGAGCTTACATTTACCACTTTTTATTTTTTAGTCCAGTTCACGAAATATTAATCTTTAAAATTATGTGCGATATATTCCGATCTTTACAATTTTTAACTAAGAGTTAGAAAAATGTGAGAAAATTCTAAATACTAAATTTAATTAGAACTTTGAATTAAAATTATTTTGTTAACTTGTGTCAATAATTTTAATAGATTTTTTTGCGTGTTTCGAGACGAACTTGGCCGGTTTTATTTTTAAGTCATTGCATTGAATGTACTATTTCGTATGTTTAATGGGCAATTCTGCCTATTCTGGCCTAAAATTTTATTTGGTATCAAGATACTTGCGAATGTTATTGACATTGAGAACATAGCTAAAACGTGTGACAACCAAAATATACAACAGTACGGTGTTTCGAGCTATTCGATGGGAACAGTTGATTCTATATCACAATCATTTTTGTATCGCATACATTAGCTTCAATGACATATCGACCTTCGGCATAAATGTTACATAACTTGACATCGGCTTCGGCGCTTCATTTGGACATCGGCGGTATTTGTGCGAGATTTTAGATATATTCTTGTGATGCAGTGGCGTGCATTTTAGGAGTGCCTACGTATAAACATAAAATTTTGATTACTATAATGTTTATTTCATTTCACAATTTTATTCGGAAGAAAAGAAAGGATTTATTAGTGTTTTCCATTTACGATTTTCGACAACTTTCGCGTTTACGTTACGCAAATCGCTACTGGAGGCAGTTTTAAATAAATATAAGATTTTGATTAATATAATCTTTATTTAATTACAGTAATTTATCCGTAAGGGAAGAAATGAAGAAATCGTGAATGAAAAATAGAACTGCCATTTTCAGTTTACGATTTCCGACAATATTTGAGTTTATATTTTTTAAATCGCTACCGGAGGCGAGCACTTTGAATATCCTCTTCCCGAGTAATTAAATATTTAAGTATTAAAGTGATTTGATATGTAAAAAAATAAAGAAAAATATAACAAGTGATAAAATCTAAAATATGTCAGTAAGAAAGAAAAAGTTTTCAAGAGAAAAAAAAAATGTTTATATATATATATATATATATATATATATATACAAATATTTTTTTTCTTTATATTCAAAGTGCCCGCCTCCGGTAGCAATTTAAAAAATATAAACTCAAATATTGTCGGAAATCGTAAATATAAAATGGCAGTTCTATTTTTCATTTACGATTTCTTCATTTCTTCCCTTACGGATAAATTACTGTAATTAAATGAAGATTATATTAATCAAAATCTTATATTTATTTAAAACTGCCTCCAGTAGCGATTTGCGTAACGTAAACACGAAAGTTGTCGAAAATCGTAAATGGAAAACACTAATAAATCCTTTCTTTTCTTCCAAATAAAATTCTGAAATGAAATAAACATTATAGTAATCAAAATTGTATGTTTATACATAGGCACTCCTAAAATGCACGCCACTGCATCACAGGAATATATGGCAGCTGTGTCACGTCGCCTGTCAGCGCCATATATATATATATATATATATATATATATATATATATATATACATACACACACACACACATATATATATATATATATATATATATATATATATGTATATATATATATTTGCTTTGCTGAGTGATTACTACCTTAGAAATAAAAAAAAGAAAACACCTTAAATACTTGTAGACAAACCATAAAGTAGGGTTTGTATAATTTCATCAATCATATTTTGTGAATTTTTAATGCAAGTAATATGAAGTCATATTAATGGAATATTTTATTCGACTTCGGTATTTTCAATTTTATCACATTCGATTGAATAAGCGAAACATAAATTTCACCCGCAATTCAACATCCAGAATTTTCTTCCCATTTCTTATTACGTATTGTCTAAGCTCTCTACATGGAGCGTCTATTTGTAAGAGGAGACCGACATAAGTCCGTGTAGTGTTGGACCAATAAGCTTTTTTAAATTTTGTTTAAATCGTCAAAGAAACGAATCAAGATTTTTGTATTTTTTTTTGTAATAAGTCATTTTTCATATTAGTCAGTAAACGCTATTTCATCAGAACTGGAAAGGGCAATATGAAACAAAGTGCAGAATATGAAACAAAATACATTTCTTTGTATCCTGTATACACAGATGTATAAGCACATAAATACAAAACTTGCAAGCTGCCACGATCGCCAGAAAGATAATGAAAAACTCGAAAATAGTGAAAAAGGCATTCATTGCGGCAACAAGAAACGAATTTAATGTAATTTGTTTTATCGGTTGATGTTTAATTAATTAGGGCAATAGCTATTTATTAAAAAAATAATAGGTGTTGAATATTTCTTACAATTGTTTCTAAAAAGTTATTTTGTACTTTATTAGAATTTTATTGTTATTTTGAAATTAAGCGATGTGTTAAAAATATAATATATGCGCGTTTTATGAACATTTTTTTTGTGTTTTATTACGGTTAAAATTATATTTGATTTTTCTCTTTTTTGTATAAATTTCGCCATCCAGTAATTCATATATAGCTGATGCCTTACATATTTACAAATATACATTACGTCTTTAGAAGAGTAAACATACAACGTAAAAATATAGTAAATGGAAGCAAAATTATTGGATACTTTATAAAATAAATTTACAGGATATTTATTAAAATGACATGAAAAATATGTAACTCTTAGAGAATGTTACAAAAACGTACTTGAGTGTATATATATATGTATGTATGTATATATATAAATATATATATATATATATATACATATATGCATATATATATATATATATATACATATGTATAAATATATATGTGTGTGTGTGTGCATGTCGCTATAAGTGATTGACAAAAAATGTTATAGTTTCTATGACGACTTCAATATCTTTGAGCTATTGCAGAAAAAGAAAATATCAAAGACATGCAAAATAAACTATAAAATAAGTAAATCTGTTTTGACTGTGTAAATGACATAAACAAATCCTTTACAGAGGATAACCAGAAGGGGCTTGAAATTAAATTGAACAAAGACGGAGTGGATCATTGGTCACTACGATTGATAAATTTTAAAGTAAATACCCTAGGAATAACATTGCATAATGTGCAATATTTTCAGCTAATAAAGATAAAGCCTGAGTAAAATATAAATTGAAATGAAAAATTAATAAAATCTTTATATAAAGATCTTTATATAAATCCTGAAAGAATTAAATATATTTTATTGCCGAGAATAAAAAACTGTGACGAGCATTGACTAATACATTGGGTAATCATGACAATAAACAAATTACTTGAAAAATATGCTCGTATTTAATTAAACTAAAAAAAAGCCATGTTATGTCAACCAAATTAGATAGTGTTTTGATTCACATGAAAGTTTATAAACAATACATCCAAACAAACATATTTATAATAACATTAATGAAAAAATAACTTCGAATATCAAAAGGAAAAATCTCTTCATAATAGCAAATAGTTATGTTACTTCGTCACTATTATTTTTCGAAATTGATATTTGTAGCTAAGTAATGTGTGCAGAAAATATAATATGAGATATTCTAAAGCACCAGGCTTTATCGGGTCACATCATCAAGTTCCTCTTATCTAGTGCAGGGCCTGCAGTAAATAGTTTTGAAAGACATTTTCTCCAGCTACGAACAAATTAGATCTCATACTGCTAGCAAATTAGATCTCATAAGGTGGCCGCACCTCTTCCGTATGCTCCAAGTCGGCCCTATCTGTACTAATAATGTTATTGTTCCTCGTATATGCATAAAATATAAGGTAGATCTATGTGAATGGAATAACAAATTCATAACCCCAGGGCTGGACAAGCATATCTGAAAAGGTGCATAAATTTAAAGAGTAATTTAAAGGGTACATAAGAGCTCATCAGGTACCTGCACCACATATTGTATGTACCTAAACACGTATACCTCGTATTGTATTTATAATTGCCACGTTCAGCCAGTGATTGTAGAATAAAGTGTTTAAAATGCTGCTGATTGTGTTAGGTAGACATAAACGTATGAGCTCGTATCTGTTTCAGGCCAGAAACTGTTTTAGTGTAACTTGCTGTCTGGGCTTTACAGTGTTAGTGGACGGATTGGCATGACAAATCTTGTTCATAACAAAGTTTTAGAAATGACAAGTACTCTACCAGCGCAAAAGTATCAGACGTATCTATTTATATACATAGTGATAAAAGATAAATTCTAGCAACGCGTATTGCGCATCAAAATAAATTTTCTCAAAGACGAGATTTATAAATAAATAACTTTCGCGTATCCGTGGATCCAAAAATGATTGGCCGTTTTCCATAAAATAAAGTTGACGTACGATTATACAATTACTTCTCGCACAATTATTTCATGTATAGTATACAGAAAGTATAATCAATAAAGGTTTCTGTTATCACTACCTACGTCAAGTTAATTGTGGTATCGTGACAGTCTAAATAGACGAATTAAATCTATCATTCTGAGGACACTCGCACAGAGGTAAGAATTCGTTATTTCTATGAAAATTTTAAATTTTTCTAATTAATGCATTTTTAATTTTGAAACTGAATAAAAGTTATGACAGAGCAATTATAAATTTTGCTCTTTTCTGCATTATGACAAATTAACGTTGTGTTCAAAGGAAAACGTATCTAAATTTATTTTAAATGATTAACTTTTGACTTATACATAATTGCTGTTGTTTACGCTTCTTATAGTTCGACAGTTAGATTTCACATACTAAGAAGAGGAAATTTTTTTTTAATGCAACATTAATTTTTAACAAAGAGTTTTCTAGGGAGAAGCGACCCTATTGAGATAAATCTGATGTGGGAAAATTTCAAAACAATTCACTTTATCGTCACCATCAATACATATCAAAATTAAAAAAATGGGTCAATGGTTTAAATAAAATAATGCAACATGTCACAATTGTGTGCTTTGTTTTGCGTTATTTTATTTTTCATGATTCGTAATTTTATTTCGTGTCACGATACTTACCTTCCAAGGCGTATTTGTTTTACACAGCGCATATAAAACCTGATTTATTTTACATTTCTGTCGTTCATTCTGTGAGATATACTTTTTAATATTTTTTAATGTGTAAAAATATTTTTAGTATCATCCTGTTTGAAACAATCCACAAAAATAGTGTCTGGCAGTGTGTATTCTTTTAATGGAACCCCTACTTGCCTAAACTTTCATTAGTTTTGTGGAATATTCGAGTGATTTCAAGATTGAAATTTCCATTTATATCTGTATAGGCGCTTTACGCACTTAGGGCGCGTTCTTTCTATGTCTTTTTATTATATATATATATATATATATATATATATATATATATATATATACATATATATATATATATATATATATATATATATATATATATATACATTATTCACATTTTCACATTTCTCTATGCAAGTTGCATTTCTGAATCGCTCTCATGTCTACTTAACTCGAAACCACACCTGTCACAGTTGGACGAGCTTATATAAGCTTTTCAATCATGCCCACGCGGCTAGGCAGATGTTAAATATATATTTCCCACGCTGCTCGGCACTTAACGGTTCGCTTGTTTCCGGGAAATGGACCGCCATTTTATACAGTATGGATGATCCAACTTACTTTGATTTTATATGCACATAATAGCGAATTACACGTGCGACGGGAATTTCCATGGATTCGTTTTGTACACCAAAGGTATGCCAATATAAGTTGACCGCGTATGAAATTACGCAGCTACCTTTATCCGGTCACATGATAATTGGATACATCCTTGTACCACGAAACTCACGATAATCACATTTGTATATTACTAGCTTTTAAAGTAAAGCAGGTCAATTCATTTCAAGAAAGTATTTTTTCATTTGAAGTATTTATTAATGTATAACATCCTGGATGTACCGTTGGCATAGGTCAAAATACAAAAAGAAAGCAATTTGTTTGGTGGAGATGAGAAATTGCATGGAGAATTTAAAAAATATTAATGTCTTTTGAAAACTGTAGCGATTTTGCGAAAAAGGATCCTTTTTTTCACAAAGGTTATTGCGAGGAAAACATTATTACAAAAAACTTTTCAATATTTTGCAAAATTCCTAAGTACTTATCTTATTGATATCTTCAAAAATATCTTATGTAAGATTAAAATAAATAGGATACAAATTATTTAACTTCCGTTTTACACTGATTGTGAAAACGCTATTTTAAAAAAATGCTATTAATATTTTCATGGCAATTTTTTTTAAAACGAAAATTTCATAAACGAGATCTTCATTGTTTATTAGCCTCGTTAGCTGCCTTTTTTGTAATCGACAAGCTTTCTTTTGCCTCTTTTGCTTCATCATTGAGGATATTTTTATTTGCTACAAATGGATTAGATAACGAGTTGTCTCGTTTTGGATAATTCAGTGCAAAAATACAGCATAAGGATTATTTTCCTGAGTTATCGTAAATTTATCGGAGATACGGAAGGATGTCAGGGACATGACATTATAATAGTAAGAGAAATTATTTTTTCTCATAATAGTTTGATAACGCAAATCCGGAATATTCATTCGAAACTCAAGAGAATGGAAGTTTATTAAATCAAGGATGAAAGTAGTATGGAAAAAGAAAATAGTTATATCAACTTCTATATAAGTAATCTAAAAAATATTGAAATATTCGAGGAAAAGACAATTCCTAACTTTACAAGGACTGCAGAGGCCGCAGGATAAGTCAATATTATGACTAGTAATGACTTATGCAAGTAAAGTGGCCATGAAAGGTTAGTTTTGTTTTAAATTTTGCAGCCAAGTTTTTGATTTCCATCCATCCGCTACATAAGAAGTCAGCGGTTATGTATTAGAGGATCGCGAGTATATAGCTATGTAAAATTCACCGCTCATTAATGGTTCAGGTCGAGTTGTAATTTATTCATTTCTCCCTACTGAAAATAAACTGATGATTTATTTAGATTATATCGATTGTAAGACCTAGGTAATTATGTCAGAGCTTCTGAAATGTAATGCGTTTTTTGGCAATATTTGTTATGAAGACTGGTCTAAAAATACATAAAAATAATAAGAAATGTGTGTATTCTGCATCTATTTACCGTTATTACATTTTTGCGCAGTTAGGGTGAATGCAACTGCTAAAATACCGATTAGTCTTAATTTGCTGGTTTTTTTACGTTACTACAATGCAACTTTTATTTTTTATTTTTTGCGAAATGCGCATTAAGTTTATCATTCTGGATGGAAAAATTAAAAGTGTCCAGAGAGAATGTTTAAAGTTATATTAGTTTCTAAGCGTGGCTCCAAATGTTGGATGAAAAACGACCACCTTGCTGCCATATTTCCAACTAGATTGTTTGAATATCAAATAACTGTGTAGATAATTTATTCCACTTGCTTGTTTTGGAAAGCACTGTGCGAAAACATGGAGAAAAGTTTACATATGAAGAATAACCTTGTACGGAAAGCAAACTTCTTGAAAATTATTCTAGATGTTATGAGTATATTTGTTGCAAACAGTCTAATTATTTAAATCGAAATTACGACTAATATCTTAGCTGGTAACAAAAATATATCGATGTATGAAAAAATATTTAAATATTTTTTTAGATAATTTAATTATTTTAAAGTCATTATTACAACACGGTTTTACTAGCCTAAATAGTTGTCAAGGGAAAGAATGATTTGCAGTTGATAGCTTTTAATGAGAATAGTAAATTGCTCATTGATATGATTTTACTAAATTTATATGTTGGAACAATAAATAGACAAACATGACAAGATAAAAAATTGTTTTTATAGGATTTCATGTGTTTTTCAAAACAATCTAAATGATACAGTCGTTGTTTGTCATTGAAACACTTTGGTTGTATATCTCCTAACTAGTCAGTGCTTTCAGTAGCAATTGTTGTTAATTTATTTGCAAACTATGATAGCTGTAACTATCATATCTGAGAAAGTGAAGAGCGGATCATATACAACTGAACGCGGTGAGAAAGTTAAGAGTGGATCACATAAAATTGAAGACGGTGAGAAAGTGTACACTTAATGTATAATTCAGGATATTCGTTTTGCAAAAAGATTATGCACATAAGTATAAAAGAACTCTTCAAGGAGACTCAGAGCCTTCTCAGAAAGTAAAGGACATTAATTGTCTATTTGACAATAGAAAAATAATTTTGATAACAAAATGTTTTTATTGCTTTGCAATTTTTATATACCTAACACTGTTACGAGTGAACTGGTAGAAAGTAGAAAATATTGACTAAAATGTTATCGTTGGAAAAATATGAATTGAATTTAAGGAGAAAAATAAGAGTGAGAAATGTTACTTATCAATAGAAACATTTTTTAAGGAAAAACGAATTGTAAAAAGGTACTTGTTTATAGCGAAAGGATAATTCACAATATGATGGGGACGCGTAGAACTTCGAATCAACAAACGTTGCAAATGGTAGTCGTTTAAAGATATGCTAAAATTAATTGATAAATTTGCAAGTGGCACTGTGCTACCCCTGCTCCTGGTGTTTTATTTCGCGACGCATTTTCGTGACGCCGTCGCCACCAGAATTATATTACGTTTTGCCGCACGATGAGAATTCCAGGGAAAAGTTATATATATATATATATATATATATATATATATATATATATATAATATAATTATTATAATATTTTCTTATCAGCTTTTGAACATTAAATTTCCCAACAAAATATTTGAAACAACTTGAAAAAATGTCAAAGGAAAGTTCATTTCGAATAAAAAAATGTTTTTAACATAAGTAAATTTACGCTTTTGTTCCACTTGTCCATCATTTCAAGTAGGCTTTCAGTAACCAAAGTTTGTTATCTGTTGAAATGTAATTTATTAGGGGGATTACAAGAAAAATGTGTATACGTCATCAAACCTAAATCCATTTTACTTTAATACTTGCGTTGTATAATTAGGGCGCTTTTAAAGCTTTAAAAAGTTTGCCCCGCATCTCTCATAAATTGTAATTTTGAGATTTGATAAAAACAATATGAAAAGTAACCTCGATGACGACATCAATTCCGCGGGAACAAATCCTAACTGATATTTTAAATGCAAAAGGGTGTGTGTTTGTTTAATAAGTCTCAACTATTTAACCATTCTTCGTAAAATAGTATATAGTAAGAATAGGAATAGTAAAGTAGAAATTTTGAATAAAGGTGGTTTGTGCCCTAGAGATGACAAAATTGTTTGTTTTTTGAAGTGTAAATTTCTTTTGCCTCACCGTGTTCAAAATTATTTATGGGGAAAGATTTGCTACTTCACGGCACGCCAAGCGTTGTATATTTTCTCGAACATTTTGGGTACACTCGGCTGTAGGCCGTGTATGACCCGACGGAAAAATAAGCCGAGTGCGACCAAGCGAGAGGAGCCGAGTTATTTAAGTATATCTTTATTTCGTCACTTTGTTGAGTAGTAATTGGCACAAGGGTAAAGCATTTGATTACGTACGGAACGCGATGTAAATCTGAATTAGTATATCGATGCTTGTGTATTTTCTTCTTTGATTTAATTGAGAAAGTAATACTTATTAATTGAATCTACGTACAAAATCTTTTCGGTTATAAATTTGTCAAAAATTTACCTAATGTTATATCAGTAGTTATGTGTTTTACGTTCGTATAAATCTAAATATGGTTTTGGAAAAAATGGATGTTTGGAGGTCTTTGTTTGGATCTCACTGCCCGGATTTCTTTTTTTTATAATTTCTTTTATTAAAATATTATTATTAATATAATTTTAATAAAACTCTCCTTCTTACGCACTCAAGGTATTCTGAGTAAATGAAGTACATGCATACCAGGAAAACGTACTTTTTTCTTGAAACAAATTTTATTTATTATGTTTTGTAAGTAATTGCTTAACTTTTATTAATTAATAGACAATATTAGTATGAATTAAAATGTCTTATTTATTGTGGTGTTATTTTTTAATTAATTTCATTTATTCTTTACTTTTCCTGTTCAAAATTTTCCACATGCACAGTACGTTTATATTGGTTGCTAAAGTAATCACTTCTACTGTGTGGTCTTAAACGTACCTAATTTTTTCAGGTTTTATATAATGGGTTGAATATGAAGATTGTCCCTTTTTTATTAAGAAATTTACATTTAATCAACATGTGTATCTGCCATTCTGATCGACAACTTATCTGCGTAATTCTGTGGTCGTAGAAACTATAAGGTATCTGACCAAAGAAATAATTCAGGTGATTTTTGCAGTTTTCTAAGTTAGTAAAGTTTTTACCTTCCAAGCTGTTCTGAAACGCTCTGAATAAGTGGTATTCAGAGGATGTAAGATCGAGGGAAAATGGACCAAAATATTCCAGCCAATTAGTAAAAGTTTGTGTCGGATGGGCAAAGAGATGTGTGATCTAGCGTTATCGTGATTGTATACACTGCATATATCCACTTGTATCTGGGAAGGGTTTTTATCTTTACGGAAATTAGAGCATAATATGTTGAAAATTATCTTCAATTTTTGCCATTTTAAATACGTATTGAAATTTAAATAATTTAAACAAATAACCATATTTTTAGGGTTCCAAACCGCAGATAGAAAAAAGGAACTCTTATGAGAGCACTCAAGTGTCTGTTAGTTCGTATGTCACAGGCATTTTCCCGGGAAACCGCTTGATGTAGAAAATTTAAATTTGGTATAAATAATAAAGCATATTAATGCGCATATATTTTAAGAGGCAACACTCAAACATATTTATATGGTAGCGGGGACAAATTGAGTATTTGAAAAAAATTAAAGTCTATATATAATGTGAGATATAGTTTGAAAGAACTAGTTATGATTATCTCAAAAATATCTTTTTTTCATAATTTTAAGTATTATATATGTTCAGAAAATATACTTATGAATATGCAAATAATATGTATTTCTGAAAGAACCGAAACTAGAATTACGAAAAAAATAAAGTTTTTAGAGGTCTACGCAAAGGTTGTGGGAATACTATAGCAATGATTCTATAGGTATTTGTGATGCTTTGAAATACGCACCATATTTTTATACTACGGTTGCGGTCTCCTTGCATGCGAGGCAATAAAACGTGTGAGTAAAACGGAGCATATTGTGCGATCAATCGATCGTCTTATGGCAATGACTAGTGATGCATAACGCTCGTGTCGTAATGTTATCGACAAGCCACGTACGAAAATAAACTCAAACAATACAACTGAAACATCTTTAATCTTCATGTAGATGTAAAGCATAGCTATAAATAGGTAATAATAAACATTATAATGCACATTTAGAAACAAAATCATATGTATTTTAATTAACATTTGACTAAGTACACATTAATAACTAATTCTTTAATTAACTGTAACAAATTAGGTGATAAATTTTACTATTAACTAATTAATTGCTAATTATTATTACCAATACAACCTTTGGTGTGGGCGCAAATAAAGAGAAGTAAATTTACTTCATCAGGCCATTAATAAAGTCTCAAAGGCCTACAAGACGAAGATATGAGAAAATCACACATACCGACCAATTGATTGCTAATCGAATCATATTATTAATCGAAATACGATTATATCAAAAATCGTCATCAGAATTGTTGTCATCAAAATAATCATTTAAATTAATAACGAAAGGCTGTGAGATGTGTGACTTTCTCAAGTCTATGTTTTATGGGGTTTTTGTAATTTCCTAATTTTCCTTTGAGATATCTGGAATGATCTGATGGAGTAATTTCTTGACATCTGCTGTTTCAAATGTGTTCTTCATTGCCACTTCTCCCTTTACTTGCAACACGCCAATTCTACAGGGTTATATTCGCAGTGATAAAACTTCATGATTTTGTGGGTTTATCAATTGGCCTAAATAATAAACCTTTTCAGGTTTATACTGATGTACATTTTGCAAAAGTTCTGATTTTAGATCAGTGTTCGAATATGCAGTTTTATTGTCCTGAAGCCATTTTCGTATTTCGTCTACCCGATCCTAGATGTAGGAACTCTAATAATTTGTTGCGAAGGATAACTGGCATTAACCATAATGATTATGGATGGCTCTTTCAAGCTCAATAGGAATTTCTGAAACCAGTCAATAAGTCCTTCTGCGTGTATTTCAGAATAATAGCAGTTGTTGTTCGATTTTAATGCTCGAAAATCCACATTTGGCACAACAACCTGCATGACAAATGAGTCTACTCCCTTTTCTAATATTCTTATTTACACCATCTTCATTGTTTTCATTAAGTCAGGCCCGCTTAAGTGAATAATTTCGATTAACCGAAAATTCAACCGAAACCGAAGTCAAGATAAATTCTTTGCCATGTGTCTCTGCCCTCTTTCAACTCCTTGAACTTTCTTAAAAACTCGAGTAGAGCACAGAAAATATCACGTCTCTCCATCAACTGCTTTCTTCCTTCCGGAGTTGTTTCGTACTTATGACCAAGTTCTTTCAAATTTTTTTTTCACTGAGGTTTTACGACACTGAAAACCTTCAATACGTTCCTTTGATTTTTATTATTGATTAAAACGATGAAACTGTTCGTTTAATAACACTTTTGTCATTATAGTGTAGACCGGTTACGGCTGTGGAAGAATAAACTTGGTTCAATCACAGATTTACAATACTAAAGGTGATCTGTGGGTTCAGGCATATTATGGCTTACTTTCTATTTTATTTTGTGACTGTACTTTCATATTAAATACATTCCGCTGTGTGCTACTTGCGTAATAAAACAACAGGAGATTGCTGGTTAAATTATAATTTATTATTAAGCTGAATACACAACTCGGTTTACGGACTAAATTACGTTGCCGTACTCGTGATTATGAATAATTCGCATAAACAGTGGTTATCGCTAATGTTAATTACTATATATTATAACCTATTATGAAAGGTGAACCCTTAATTATTATAAGTATAAGTAAAATAAGTTACATACTTTAATGCTTCTCATTCATTTATTATTTTTAAATGTTAATTTTTTTATTAAATATTCAATATTGTCGAAATTTCCATAGGTACGAAAGCGGAACGAAAATGCGGTAAGTTTTTGATATAAATTTGTTATATTAAATAATAATTTTTTGGTATTTTGTGCAGCAAATTTAGTCTTACTTATAACCTAAATGTGAAAATAGTTTCCAGACAATTAATTAAAATAATACTAATTTAACTATGGATTACCATTAGTAGTTTACTTGATCTGGACTAATATCATTTAAGTGAAATATAGTAAAAAAATTCCAATTTCTATTTCAATTTTACTTTCAACTAGAACTCGAGCGCTACTTAAAATCCAAAACAAATATTTAAAATTTAGTTCAGGTTAACGATATAGATTAGTTAAAAGCTTTACATTTTTATATAGGGGTTAGATGTTAAATCGAAAAAAAATTAAGGTCGTGTAAGTAAAATATAATTTAGTGTTGAATGAGTCATTGAACTAATGAGAGTCTTGGACTTGGATGTAGTTAAGTATACATGTTTTGTGTTTATATTAGTCGCCAATTTATTTAACCAATTTCTTTTCGAATAAGTATCCGTATCTTTATACTACCTTCAGTCTATAACGAGCCAGTAATGATAATAATATAAATCTCGAGATGTTTTGCCCGCAGTCTTAATAGGAATTTGTTGCGCAAGTTAGTTCGTCCAAAGACTTAATAGTATATAAGATATATTTAAGGATTTAGTCTAGGGTTTTCACGTCTTCTTTGCTTTTGTTTTTTTTTCCTAAAAGCTTTACAGAATAATTGTGCACAACGAAATTATTAAAAGATTTAATGGCATCATTAATAATATTTTTCAATTTTTTTTTTAAATTTCTCAGGTCCTTTAAATTCTGAAGTTTATATTTCTAAGTTTTCCTAGTATATAACAAAGTTTCTCAATGATTGTCGCCTGGCGATCCCCCTAATGTATAGATAAAAAATTGAATTTGATGATATTACGACATATTCGTTCTTTTGATGTGAAACTTCTTTTTAAAGTTATTATTGTACGTTATTGTTGTTTTTAATATCGAATGTGATTGAAATAGCATAAATCATTTAAATATGATGTAGAGGAAGGGTTCGTGCTCTGACTCTGTAGGGAACTTGCTAATCAAGAATTTTTCTTTTATTTTTAATTTTATCATCCAAGTGATTTGAAGTCTCAAAACTAAAATACAGTTATTAATCGTATGTGCTATCGATTCGTTAATTATTTGATACATTAGTCTATTACAAGACTGTCTTTTCTAATGTTTAGCATTGAGTTAATGGCTTATCTTAATTATTTTCGGTATATAGTTAGCGAAGTGACCCGTCGTTCGAAAATATCTCGTTTGGAAATCTATTTATCAAATCTTGTATGGGATTTCTCGGTCAGCTAGAATCTTGGAATTTGGCAAAATCGTAAATCTTTTGTGGCCATTAGAGACAAAACGAAGGACCTAAGGGTTCTTTATCACTTTAAATATCACGTGCAACTCGCATTGTTATAGGTCAAGGCGGCAGGAGTGATTGTGCGTCAATACAGCAGAGTTAATACAAATTTAACCAATAGGTTTTGTAAATTATTGTGAAAAAAATTGTTCTTAATAAAAATTATGAATTTATACGTAGAATTTGTATAGTAAGGGAAGTAAAAAAAACTATCTCCCGAACTTAGAAGTTACTTACCCAGATCTTAGAAGTTACTTAGAACAAACTACTTCGAAGTTACTTACTAAGAAACTTAGAAGTTACTTAGAAGTTACTTAGAAGTTACTTAGAAGTTACTTACTAAGAAACTTAGAAGTTACTTAGAAGTTACTTACCAGTTGGGCGATCTTAGAAGTTACTTACTAAGAAACTTAAAAGAAGTTACTTACCAGTTGGGCGATCTTAGAAGTTACTTAGAAGTTACTTAGAAGTTACTTACTAAGAAACTTAGAAGTTACTTAGAAGTTACTTACCCAGATCAAATATACTTTTGCAAGTTATTCAAGTGTTTCCAAAAATTGAATACTCGCTGCATAAAATTAGATATTGGCTAGTAGAGTTTATTTTTTAATTAAAAGGAATTTTGGGGCACTAAGTGCGACATGATTAATGCGTATATCGTATTCCCTTAAACTCAACTGTGAATAAAAAATGAATAGATTTAGAATTAAAATGTGAAAAGCTTCCCTATGACTGGAATTTTATCAGCAAAGCAAGCTTTAATATAAAAAGGAAGCCAAGAATATGGCATATAACTTCGCTTCCTCTTAAAGTTTTAGTAGAATACTGGCTTTAAAGTATATTGACCTTTTACTTTCCAGGTTTTCCAAGTTATTCTTTTTTAATCCGATAATTCAGCGAAGTTCAATTATAATAAACTCTTGCCGGAATTTTATCGGTCCTTTCCACTAGTTTTCATTGCGTTTTTCACCATTGAGAAAAATGTCCATTCCTTTTTGGCTTTTTACTGTGTTGATCATTTTTAAGATAACAATCTACGCAGATGCACGAGGCGAATGTTTACTTCTGCACGTCTGTTGTATTTCACGATTGCGGTACTGAAAGAAGGATAATTAATTTTGCCGCATCGATGTACGTAATTAAATTTGTTGTTATTTAAAAATATCAACAGTATAAATAGTTAAACCGATTTTGGTAAGCAAAATATTAAATGACAGACTTTAATCGGCTGAATTTAAGTGTGAAAGAAGTTAAGAGACGATTTGCTTTATTGTAATGGAATGGTAGTTATTTTAATGGAAAAATAGATTAGGGAAATATAACAAACTTAAAAGAACACAAATATATTTTGATCACAAAATTAAAAGACCATCAAATATATTTGCTCTCGCATCAAACAAACACAGCTAAAGGGATTTCGATGAAGTTTTTCCCACCATTCGAAAAAAGATGATAATGAGGTAATTTGACATTTCGATACAAAGGGCACTTACTTCAAAAAGTTTACTTTTATAATTATTACAATAGATGGCGTTACGTTTCTAATTAAGGCCGCGAACTTTCCAATTCATCTTAGTAAAAGTGTTTATAATTTACGAGCTGGCAGTGAATAAACTGAAAAGCCATGTCGCATATATAGTGTATATATTATATAGCATATACTTATATTATTAGGTTTCTTTATTTCATATAGATTACGTGTCCGAACTGAAGAAACCAATTGCCTCATTCAATTTAAATCGAAGCGAAACTGCAGCTGGTTTCCCCAGCGTCGTAATCTGTTTGCAAAATTTATTCGGATTTCATTAAGTATATAATTTATAAATGTATTTATTTGAATCCGCATAAGTAAAACGAACTTTTTTTTATTTTTAAAAGCGACCTGAATTTGCCGGGAGGGGCCGGCGTGGATTTCGCCCCAGGCTCTGAGTAAACATTGACGCGAGAGAATTTAAAAGAATAACTGGGAGACGATTCGAAATTCATCGCTGAATGTTGATATTGCACGTTCAGTATTAATTTGATGAAAGACAATATATATTCAAACATTTTCTTTAGTATCTAGTGTATGTTTCTCTCTTTGAAATGTTTGTATCTGTCAGTTGCCATCTTAAGAACATTTTTAAATGTATTTTTTGCGTTCTTACCTACTGATTTTTATTATAAGTGGAATAGTTTTCTAACTCCATATAAAACGTTTAAAATGTATGTACGTTAGAGTTTTATCATCAAAAATCTTTGCAGAATGAGACAACCATCGAATGATTAAATATCGCGAGAGGTTTAAAAATATACCTATTTGCTAAGAGTACGTTCTAGTTCATATTATTCACGAAGGACATGAGGTGCGTAAGACGACGAAGTGATAGATCAATATATGGTAACGGAAGTGTTAGTTTGAACAATATAAGCGATTTTATATTCATCGGGATACGCGGTGATTGTGTAAAGAACGTACAAAGCGTAAAAAGTTTTCTTTTTGGTTTTGTGCGTCGTCTTCCTCTTGTCCTGATTATTTATGTGATAATTTTGTTTCAGAGTTAGTTAATTTGCGTTGAACTATATAAGTCTTTATGGAATTCTATAACAGCAAATATTGTTATAGAATTTATAATATCTCGCACGCCAGAGTTAGAAATATCATCGATTATCTACAATACTCGAGTTAATATGTCTCGACAATTTTTTTCTGTTTATATTGTGGAAGGAACCCATATTAAATACAAAACATAAGAAAAAGGGTAATCCATGACATAATTTAATATGTATTCATGTGAACGTCTACAACTCTGTTTAAATTTCGCTCGGTGCTATTTTTTATGACATACTTTTTTCTGTTTATATTGTGGAAGGAACTCATATTAAATACAAAGTATAAGAAAAAGAGGAATCCATGACATAATTTAATATGTATTCATGTGAACATCTACAACTCTGTTTAAATTTCGCTCGGTGCTATTTTTTATGACATACTTTTTTCTGTCTATATTGTAGAAGGTACTCATATTAAATACAAAGCATACGAAAAAGAGGAATCCATGACATAATTTAATATGTATTCATTTGAACATCTACAACTCTGTTTAAATTTCGCTAGGTGCTATTTTTTATGTCATATACTTTTTTCTGTTTATATTGTGGAAGGAACTCATGTTAAATACAAAGTATAAGAAAAAGAGGAATCCATGACATAATTTAATATGTATTCATGTGAACATCTACAACTCTGTTTAAATTTCGCTCGATGCTATTTTTTATGTCATATACTTTTTTCTATTTATATTGTGGAAGGAACTCGTATTAAATACAAAGCATAAGAAAAAGGGGAATCCATGACATAATTTAATATGTATTCATGTGAACGTCTACAACTCTGTTTAAATTTCGCTGGGTGCTATTTTTTATGTCATATACTTTTTTCTGTTTATATTGTGGAAGGAACTCATATTAAATACAAAGCATAAGAAAAAGAGGAATCCATGACATAATTTAATATGTATTCATGTGAACATCTACAACTCTGTTTAAATTTCGCTCGGTGCTATTTTTTATGTCATATACTTTTTTCTGTTTATATTGTGGAAGGAACTCATATTAAATACAATTCATAATAAAAAAAGTAATCAATGACATAATTTAATATATATTCACGTGAACTTATACAACTCTGTTTAAATTTTGCTTGATGCTATTTTTTATGTCATATACTTTTTTCTGTTTATATTGTGGAAGGAACTCATATTAAATACAAATGATAAAAAAAAGTAATCCATGACATAATTTAATATATATTCATGTGAACTTATACAACTCTGTTTAAATTTTGCTTGATGCTATTTTTATGTCATATACTTTTTTCTGTTTATATTGTGGAATGAACTCATATTAAATAAACGTCATAATAAAAAAAGTAATCCATAACATAATTTAATATATATTCACGTGAACTTATACAACTCTGTTTAAATTTTGCTTGGTGCTATTTTTTGTCTTATATAATTTTTTTCTGTTTATGTTGTGGAAGGAATTCATATTAATAACAAGTCATAATAAAAAAGGAATCCATGGCATGATTTAATATATATTCATGTGAACTTATACAGCTCTGTTTAAATTTCACTCGGTGCGATTTTTTATGTTATACAATTTTTTTCTGTTTATATCGTGGAAGGAACTCATATTAAATACAAATCATAATAAAAAAGTAATCCATGACATAATTTAATATATATATATATATATATTTAATATATATATATATATATATATGTATATATATATATATATATATATATATACATATATATATATATATATATATATATATATATATATATATATTCACATAAATTTCTACAACTGAGCACGAATTTTACCCGGGGTTATATTCAGTGCTGTATACATTTGTTTCCGCCTATATTGTGGAAGCAAATCATGTTAGATACAAGTCATAAAAGAAAAAAGATCATGACGTAATACAACAGATATTCACGCGATCTTTTACAATCGAGCTTAAATCACACTCGAATTTATTTCTGTGCCACATAATTTTTTTGCTTGGAATCCATATTAAAAATGATTCATAGTAGAAAAGGAGATTCTATGACATAACGAGTAAATATATTATATGACCTAAGGTAAATTCTTGCTTTGAGTTTTTATTTGTGCAAATGGAATGTGGGATGTTATATAAAATACGGAATGTTGTGTGTATTATATAAAATGTCCTAAAATAATTATAGCAATTTAGTAAACAAGTGTATATATTCATGCTGACTTATAGTTTCTGTCATTTTAATTAAAAACGGAAAAAATTTAAAGAAATTTTTCATATAAATATATATTTAATACATAATATCTAATCTAGTATATTATACAAACATGTATTTTAATAAAAAAAAAGAAACACAAAATTGAAATAAATAATTTCCACAGAAGCGAATCTCAAAACTGTTACAATCTTTAAATAATTCTATTTCAATTAATATTCGCGTAAGATAATTGTTAGGGAAATAGTTTCACAGTATTTTGGTCATGAAGTTTCGGGGAAACGATCTGTACTTTTGTGCAAATTTCGTACATATTTGTCATCGTTCAGACGGCAAATATAATCAGGTAATCGTATGTTGTTTTGTCATTATATTATTAATTAATTTCAGTATTTGTGTACTCATTGTCTCCACACTTACTGATCAATACAGGTCAGCTTATGTGTATTAAAGACAACAATTTTGATGTGATACATCTATAGGCTTAGGTATAAACCGGATCGTTGGCGCGGCGACGCTTGCCATGGCGACGGGTCGCCGCGCTATACTAAGGTATATATATAGTCTATATGTAGTAGAGTGTACGGTATGGCGACGTGTCGCCACGCGCAACCGACTACGCGACCCCCTCCTCACTCAGTTCGACGCTGTTGTTTACTACGGTACACATAACCTGTGCTTTATTATTTTTGTATCAATTGTAAATAAATGTTTATTAAATAAAGTCACCATTTTCTGTAAGAAATTCGTAATACTTTATTTTTTCATTATGCTATATTTAGTTCCTGCAATAATCTTGTCTTTTATGCATATTACTTGTACGAACACGATATTTCACATCTGCCAGGCGTCCCGTGACGGCTCACTGTTTTATTTATTTATTTATTGATTTATCTACTTTAATGTATCTAATTGATACATACGGCCGACTTATTGCTACGAGAGCAATCTCTTACAGCCTACCATAAAACCAGTCCAGCCCCGCTCGATGAAGGGTCGGGAATCGAACCCGGGTCTCCACGGTGCGCCGCGTCGTCACAGGCCGTATGGCTTGTGATCAACCCAACACACCACGGCGATGACATGTAAGTCTTAAGAAAAAAATGTCATGTAAGTTTTAAGAAAAAAGTACTATAGAGTAAATTGAACGAGTGTATGGAAAATGCGATACTCACGGACACGATGAAAAACGTGATGGAGAAAACTAAGCCGACTTTAATGGAAATGAGTTTTCTTGCTCATCCGTGCGCTAATGCGTCATATTCTTTTTTATTACTATATACAACTTCCATTTGCGCCGTGAACTTGACATAAGTGGATACTTTATATAGATAAAAGACTATCATCTCTCGGTAATAGAAATAGGATTTATTTCGTCGTTTTAATTTTTTGAAGTGAAACTTATTTATTATTTTTTGTCGAAACGCTTAGAAATAAATCTTCAACGTTTCACTAATATATAACGTTAGCGCAACGCCATCTATTGGTTTGTATAAGTATTGGCAACAATATTTTCAAAGAAAAAGTATTACCTTGCATGGCTAAATGTGAACTACATCGTTTCGCGTGCAAATATTTTTAATGACAAAGGTTATTGCAATGTTTGTGTTGAAACAAAATTTAGAAATTTGGTAAATAGGTTCATTTAAATAATTATCAATAAAAAATAAAATTATAGTATATATATAGTACACTGAATTAGGACAATAGTATAAATTAGTAACTCCACGTTGACATGTTCGTTGACGACGGTTTTTAATATGCTCGTTCAATTTACTATATAGTGAATTGTATAGATGATATCGCAACAATGGTCACGTAAAACCACGGGTGCACCTTATTACATTTAATATTTGTAATTACATTTGTGCGTAATGCAGACGGCAAAAAATAATCGGATAAAATAGAACATATGAAGTTTAATGATTTAACGTACACGTACCACAAAAATCGGCCCCACAAAAATATTGAAGCGACTCTGGCCACTTTCGCCGATCTGAACTGTATGAGTTAAAACGTTTTTTTTTTACGTCACCTCGTGCTCATCTTATATCGACATTGCGAGGCCGCTCATGAAATGCTCGCATTAGTCTCGAGTCTCGAAGAGCCTCGCTATATACTCAGGTTTTGTCTACAGAGCTGACACGAGCCATACTTAGTCTGCGAGGTGTCAGTTTATGTTTGACCATGGAACCAAACGCTTTAGTCGCGTCTATTGCTTTTTTGCCATGTGTAAAATTTGAAGAAATAAAAAGAAAGGAATTAAAAAAAAAGAAGGCCAGGCTGGTTGATGAAGAAATTATACAAAAAAGAAACCACTGGTGGATGAAAAAGTTAAACGAAAAGAGAAACAAATAGTAATCGACTTTCTACGACGATCAAAGGTAATCGACTTTACAATGATATTACTCATTGGAGAAAGTTAATGTCTTTACACAAATAGTAGAATTGGAATTACGATATCTGGCTACTAGACGACACTCATACACAAGTCCACAATGTTTATTCCGTATATCTAAACACAGTGTATCAAGAACAATATCAGAAATTTTTAATGCTATCATCGAAGCTTTAAAGGACTATATTAGGGTAAGTATTAAAAAGCGATTATGCATTGACACTTTCAATTAAAACGAAACAAAAGATTCATTGGTCATTGTATATTATTTTCGGAACTTTCTTGAAATACAGAAGCTACAAAAAGGATACTTTAACTCTCAATCTTAAGATCTATATATGATACATATTCCCTAGAGCTGGTATTTTTAATGGTAGACACATAATTTCCTGATAATCCATGAGCCCTTGTAAAATATCAATAGTTTTCTCCACTATTCACTCCCAAATCTGCGTTGAAAATTATATTGGAATGGCTTATAGTAGTGTGCGTTCGTCATATTTTCTCAGCTCTTGGGAATGTACTATCCGAATGTATAGTATGAATCACGTTGACCAATTTGCTTATTCAACATTTTGAACGCATCTTCTAGCTTATTGTCAGCTAAATCTTTATTATGGCTTCTGCCCTTTTTTATATTAACGTCAAGGATTTGGAGTTTTGTTTGAAGATCTGAAACTGTTTGTACTTAGAATGTTATTAATTTCCGCCATCTATTCCACCTGACTGGCGTCATGGTCATTCATCTAAAAAAATATAGTAATTAATTTATATATTAATTTTTTCATCTACCTTTAATATGTAAAAGTGGCTAAAAGTTTCATGAGACTTTGAAGATGAATGATATTCTCCAGTTGTATCAGGAGGACTCGATGGAAAACATGTCATGAGTCATGATTAAAACACCATTTAACCCTCTTTCTGAATTTTATAACTATAAAAACATTTTTAGAGTCGTTTTATTGGGTTTAGTTGATGCCAATTACAATTTTCTTAATATGGATATTGATTACCAAGGACGTGTATCAGAAGGAGGCATGTTCAAGAATACTAATTAATATAAAAACCTAGGAAATGAACATTGTAATACCAGAACGTCGTGCATTACAGGTTCCATTGGCAACAAAATGATCGTATGTCATTTTAGCTTATAAAGCTTTACCTTTAAACGAGTATACAATGAGATCTTCTGGAGAAGACCATCGAGAAGGTTCATTGGTAAGGATTTTTAATGATTGCTTATCAAGACTTGGAGGATTTGCGGAAAATGCCCTCGATATTGTCAGTTCAGTTTTTCGTGTACTATAAAAACTGATACCATTGCAATCAGAAAATGTCACTAAAATAGTATTGACATGCGTATGTTTCCATAACTTTTAAGAAGAAACAATATTTCAGCTCCAGTGGCTTTCGATACAGAAGACGTCGAAGGAAATATTGTTCCCAGTAATTGGAGAAACAATGAAAATTATTCGTTTTGTGTATTAAATAATAATCCGCCTATAGCACCTAATTACGCAAAGAAATAGACTTATAGTTACTTTATTACTAATTCAATTTTGCCATTTGGAACCGTTAATTTTGGAGTATCCATTAAACATTTGGAATCATTCGAAGCCAAAACATTTGGAATTATTAACCTCTTATTTTTAAAAAAATAAAACATTTGTATGTAATGTGAATAAATGTTTTTAGATCGGTTGTAACATAGCTAACAAAGAAAATTATAAAATACATCATTACAATGATGTCTCTTCATTAACAAAGTTCGATCATCGAAGACGTTAAGTTTACAAGACACTTTCCGATCACAATTTGAAATGAAGTTAATTATTTCGTTATCTTATATATATATATATATAAATATATATATATATATATATATATATATATGCACATATATCACTTCCTTTTAATGCATCTTATTTTTTAATACAATTTACCTGAATCAGTCAGTATAGATTGTTTTCCTTCATTTTTCACGCCAGTAAGAACCCGTCAAGGCTCTCATTTTCTTTTGTAATATATCTACTGGCTTGTTCATTCGCAAAGCGATTTCCCCGAGGCATCATTCGATGATGTCTATTGTGATAATTTTTACTTCTGAATCTGAATGCTTTTGAATTCCACAAACACTCTGTTAACTTTAAAACATTTCCCTAAATTACATAGTCTTTCGTTTTCCATTTTGCGAGCATGCCAGGCAATACATACGCGTCCCTTACAAGTAAGTTTTGTTGAGTAGTATGAACTTTAACACGACAAACAAAAAGCGAATATTTTTTAAAAAATTTTCAAAGATACATTGCATGTATCTTAAGTATCTGTAAATAACATAAATCAACAGAATACGTAATCTAACTAGACAAGTATATACCTCATATAACATATATATATATATATATATATATATATATATATATATATATATATATATATATATATATATGTATGTATATATATATATATATATATATATATATATATATGTATGTATATATATATATATATATATATATATATATATATATATATATACACCTTCTAACTCACCGGTGTGTTGGGAGGTATATCAAATTTATCAACGTTGAAGCTTTTGATGAAAAACCCTGCTCATATTATCCAGGGATCGAGTAAATAGACAAACTTTGATCAAGCAATTTTTCCGGAAGCCCGAGTCCACTAAATCCCACAGGTTCCTTTTTGAATCCGTTATATCCCGTTCACTATAACTTATGTTTTAGGACGTTATTAGGTAGTCAACGTTAACTTTATTCTAGAAATTTGTATTTAGTTTATGTGGAAAATGAACTTTACAAAGTTACTTAACGAATAAACAGAATTTTAGTAGGGCTGCAAACTTAAGCGCACTGGTATTTATATTTAAGTGTTTTAGGTGAATCTCCAAAAATTTCAAATTTTGTAATTTTTATTTAAACATACTAGAGTATTGATTGAGGTTATAGAGAGGTTATTTATTATTAGTGATGGATTCATCTAAAACATATAAAGTTTTAAGGCCAGTAAATATTCAAAGTTTTTAAGATCTTTTGGAGACGTAGGTACGTACAAGAAATTTTATTCGCCTAAAATGGACCGCAAAACACATGCAACATTTTTGCACTGAAACCAGTGGAAACCATCTAATAAGTCACAATGGGCAACATTTTGAGAGAGGTTAATTTAATACAACGTGAAAATGTTACATATCATAACTACATATATAACATTTATTATTTGAAGATGTAGAATACAAGACAGGGCGGTTATGTGAAATAAATATTAGTATTAATAAATACAATTTTTACAATGACAGTATTTACATTAATACTTAGTTAAATTTGATAACATAATATAATAGGTGTTTATGTATATCAAAAAGGTCTAAATATATTAAACTAACTAGAAAAACTCGGTCGGCAGGAGTTTATGGATCCAGCTAATGTATTAAGTACATTATATATTAATGTAGTAATATCCACTATGTAATGTTGTTAAAGTAATATTGCACTGTTTACATATGTTGGGAACTTCATACATTATTTAATAATGTGATATTATAATATTATACATTATGCACCTACTTTTATAATATTACATTACGTAAGTTCCATTATTCCGTTAACTTTAAGTTGTTTGTCATTTTCTGCATCGGGAATTGGTAAATGGGGTTCTAATGGAAACTAATATAAAATGATTAATCAAAAGATAAGTTTGACGAAGCTTTTTTGTTTTGTTTTCATTTTAAATGTGACAAGGATATAGTATGACTGCTAGTACAAGTTGTATCTAGTGAATTAAAATATCAGATTTTATTGATAATCAGATCTTAGCGAAAAGTTAAATTTTGAATTTTAATGTAACTTGTACATTTACAAGTTAACTGCCCGAAATCTAGCGACATTCTTTAAAGAAGTGAGAATATTTTTTTCTATAAATGATAAAGCAATAATTAACAGTTTATAACATTTTTTAATATACGTGTGTATATAAAATTGTAAGAAAGAACGCGTCTATTATTCATATAAGTTATGTACTCGATCTGTTCATCAAACTATTTTTTGTTGGAATTACAACTTTGTCAATGATTTTTTAGAAACGATTGATAATTATTATATAGTTTAAGGAACTATGTGATAATTTTTTAATTAATTTGATTCGTTTTCTATTTAGTTTGATTTATGTTCTACTTAGTTTGATACACAGAATCACCTTTATTATAATCAGGTGTTTTTTCAGCCACAATCTGTATGCAGGCAGTCCAATTCCTATGGGAAGATCCTTTCTAGGAAATTTTACTTTTATGGGGCTCAGTATAAAAATAACATAACCGAGAAGTAAATAAAATTATTAAAAAAATCGTGAAAGATGAAATGCCAAAAAAATAATTTTTTTTTCACTTATTTACTGGTTATTTGAATACAAGCAGTGCGATTTCAATGTATGCATTTTAAAAGAGATCTGAAATCGGGTCACCAAAAATAATTTACCGGATGAAATTCACGAAATCTGTCATTATGTTTCTGTCTCCCTACTACGCTTGACGCATCGTATGCACTTATATAAAAGTGTATCTATGGATGCAGTGTACCATTGTATTAATGTCTTTTACTTGTTGCAGAATGATTGGCTCTAAGAGACTGAGACTGTAGCACAAAGTCAGTCATCTAGCTACTCAGGTTTTTGAATTTCAGGAAAGTTATCTATAAATATTGTTATTCAGAAAATTTTGATCAAGATATATTAAATTGCTTCCTTGAATAATAGGTAACATATTGGGATGAGAGAAATGGCTCGGTCTTAAAAGTTTCAACGGAGAAGAGACAAATTGATTTTTTTTTAGATTTTATTATTACGCAATTTGCACGTGCAAATATTCAGACGAATACATAAATGTGTTTTGACCAGTATGTTAGTAATAAATATCACACAATAAAATATATCTTATTTAACATGTACAAGTTTACTATACTGGCTTGAAATAAATTCAGAAAAGCATAGATTTTCGTCCAGACTTGTTGGCCCTTATGATATAATTATAATATATATAATTTTTTCTTATGTCCCCGTTATATAATCAAATATATTTATCCAAAATAAAAAAAGGAATAATATATTTCGCATATGTAATTTAAAAGCAATTGCAGGATTGCAATGTGGAAGGATGTGACGTGGATAACTTTTCAAATTTCACAAATTAAACGTAGCTTGGGCTTCAATAGCCACTGCAAATAATAACTTATTAAAAACTAATACATATTAATTTATCTACCCAAAATTATAACTAAAGAAGTTTACGCTTACCGTTACTAATAGTTTTATAGAGTTCAAGATTTATTTTGGAACAAAGCTTGCTTGTCATAAGTAGGTTATAAACCACGACGGCTGTGTTCACAACAAGGAACTGTTGACGTACGTCTGCAATTAACTTTAAATTTCAAATGTAAATGTGACATTAGGAAATATTACCATCTAAGGAAAGAAACATTATGACATCATAATTGGTAATAAAAGCCATTAGTAATACATGACATAATTTGTCTTTTTTTGTGTTAAATGTCATTATTTATACAAAAATGATCTCTCTTTGTATGTTTTAGTTATTATACATACATACGCATACCGAATTATCGATTTTTTTCTCCCGATCTGCAGTGGCGCAAACGTGCGCTAGTTACAATTAAATTACAATTTATTTGCAATGATCACGACACATCGCCGCGCGGTTGGCGTATTGTTTCTGTACATTCAGGCAATTGTGGAAACGGAAATGAACAATATTTATTAAAGTTGGAGAAATGTGGTTATGTATTTTTGTAAGGTAAGTAATGCCTTGGTTTTAATCTATGTTGTACGAAATTTTGATGAGTAGTGGCTTTTAGATGTTTATAATGACGTTATTGCCAAATTTAGGATGTGGCTATAGAAAAATCTCGTAATTCATTTCCAAAGTATGCCTATTTCAAATTGTTTCAAACTAATTATAAAAATTATTCAACTTTAATAATATTTTGATATCATAATGAGTATTGCAAAATTTTTTTCGCAGTTTCGATATTAAAGGAAAAATAAAGGATAGTTTTTAAGTTGCATTAAAATGCAAAAATATATTATCGAATATTTTATTTAACTGAGTGGTGCGTGATAATGAATGCTGATGAAAATGCTAATAAAAATATAATAAAATACAATAAAAAATTATATTAGTCATTTATGCATTTTCAACTAAAATATAATATGAATAACCTTGGCCACTATTTTTCATACGCTTCTGTGAAAAACTTAATACGGATTTAATAATTTGTATTTTATATATTACAATTAAAACTTCACGTTGATGTTGACGTGTTATCGATTACAAAATTCGTCTGGAAAAGTAAAAGCGCATACAAAATATACGCCCGTGTTTTATAAGCACGCCCCCGTAATGAATTTTAATTTATGGTAATTACGGTAAATTATTATTAATTATTTACCCTAGAGTTTTAAGGGGTAACAAAATTCGTCCAGAAAAGTAAACTAATTTCATCGAATGCTTTGGTTTATGTAGCTCACAGAATTGATTTTTCCATAGAAACTTGGAAAAGTGTTATCACATAATATAGCCAATAGCAAACCCTAATAGGAAAGGTTAATATTGTTGAATAACGCTGTTTAGTGCTACATTAATAAGCAGTAAATTTTGGTTTGATCTTAGTGTAAATGGTGTATGTATAACATACGATCATGATCGCCACGTCGTATTAACACATTAAATCAAATAAAATACTTTTTTATATCAAAAATATGTTTAATACAAAATAAGCCTCTTAAAATATAATATTTGGTAAAACCACATTTAAAAATAAACTATTAAAATACAAAAATGATCGAAATTCCATAATATAAATTAAAAAGAAAACACCATTATTATTATTTTTATTAACCACAAGTTCTAGAAAACTACAATTAATATTCAATAAAACCTATATTTTTGAAATGAATTTATCAACATTTGTGTTTTTGTACAATGAAATCGTAATATTACAACTAATATTATAATCGTGCTTCAAGAAACTAAAAAAGGATTGAATTTTCAAAATATACATTTTTCAAAAATATTCCTTACTTGGTTACGAAATACTCTCAATGGCCTTTTTGGATTCATTTTTTTACATCTCTATGATCAAATACCCTCAATCTGACGTTGAGGTTTAGTACAAAATACGATAGTATTTCAAAGCACGTGTAATGTCGTAATAAAGTCAGCATTTGTCTCGCCTTCGTGTTGGCTGATACCCTCATTGTGCCCTCGTTGCCGAAGAGCTCCTTGTTCAACTTGATCTGGTTCAGGATATCGACGAGGAGCTGGTTCACTTCATGGTTGTTGCTGCACAGATCTCGACAAATTTTGTTTTGTAAGTCCATGTCAGCCAGACATTTGCCGTCTTTAAGATACATAAAGTCAAAATTTGAGAAAATTGATAAGTTAATATTTTTGTGGCAATTGTGGGATGAAGGCGTCTGGTAGTGAGTCTCCGCATTTTACTTCCGGCTGGTGAGAGAAATTGGGTCGTTAGTGCTATGTGAAAATGAATAATAAAACCATATTATGATAGATTGGCATTTCAGCGAATACAAGGGTATTGTTTTAATTCCTGTTTTTGCTTTCGACATTAGGTTTTTGTAGTGAAACAAGAAACTCTTACAGTCGTCTGTTTTTCAGTTTGTTTGTCCATCTGTTATTACCTAATACCTATTAGAATTTGAAATCTATGCGTATGAAAGTTTGCAAATAGTTGCTTCATATGGAGATCTTAGTTAAAATGTATGTGTGTAATAGAGGCGAAGTATTTTTTGGGTGTTATATAGTCATTACGGCATATGCCTTTCAACACGATATTAAGATACGTTTACATTTTTTAAATTTTTAATTGTATTTACTAAATATCAATCTTCAAAATGGCTTACAATATGTCCTCTTATCGGCTTTAATTCTTCAAATATGCCTTTCAAAAAATAAGAAAAAATTCTGTATACTAACAGTTTATCGGAATTTCCAATTAAACTGATTTATGTTAATGTGCACTAACAATTTCAACACATATAGTTAACTACGATTAATGGCTCTACCTTAGTGAAATAATTACCCTTACTTTGTGGGTGAGACAAGTGGCTGTATTTATTTTTCAGGATTTCATCATATTAGGGTATCTGTTTCTGTGATTTATTAGACAATGAAATTTATTTCTACAACTGCGTACTTCAAATTTAATATCACAATACTGCATCTATGTAGGATAATAGTTTAGATTAAATATAATAATTTATTTATTTTTTCAACGAAGTCCTCGGTCAAGTTAATAATTGCCGATAACAGATTAATAAATAAAAACGTTGATCGAAGACAAACACGGCCAGTACTTAACGAACAGATATAATTAAAAATTGTCAGTGGGCTGTGAAAAATTCAATATTAGGCGATTTTGTAGTTAAAGTCCTGAATATTACAGAATGAGACGAAATATGACAGGGGTAAGATCCAATTAAATACATTTTGCCTAGGAACTATTATGGATTGCGACCGGGTGTGGGAACGTGCATTTGGTATGTGAAATAGTGAGCACATAATAGTTGACCATAAAAAATGATACCAATTCCAAAGGCAATTGTCAGTGACTAACATTTTGAATAACCAAGTCAGCAGAGACGGTCGTGCAGTGAACAACATTTGTGGGCCTTGCTATGACATCCAAATAATTTGTTAAATCTAAATCACAAATTGATCAAGACAGCAAAATGGGGTGTCGTATTATTTTATATTTTAATAATGATTATTAGACAACATAATGGGGTTTCTTAACTTACATTAATCTGTAAGGAGGTTGCGTCTGTCTAGTGATGTATTTTTATTAACTCTGCATACGGAGAAGTGAAATGTGGAAAATGTAGGTCAGATAAAGAGAAATAAGGATATCTAATTAATTTAAGACTAATGAGTTACAAAATCACACGATTACCTTGTAATTGACAACGTTGTTAAGAAGCATGTCGCACTCCTCGCCGTTTAGCATGACTGAAACCTTTTTCTCGTTAGTATCTGTAATGAATAGAAAGATGTGTTTTATTTGTAGATGATTGAAAATAATTAAAAACCGAGAAAAAATAAACATGTAATATAATATTATACATTTTGCTCTTAATTCCATTATCACACTTAATGTGTCACACAATTCCATTCACACATGAATAAGTGTTAAAATAATACTTAAATCATATGGGGATTATTAAAATAACTGATGGAAAAAGAATAAATAGAACTACGCCTTTTTCAACGCCTTACACCATAAACGTTAATAAATATAGAAAATATCACTAGAGATACTTTTTATTTAACAATGCTCAACTGATATGTAAAACTTTACATTATCCATTTTGGTTGTTGTGAAACTTTAGTCAGTCTTCACCTTAATTTATTTCAAACAATTTTTAGTATTCCATATTTTGCACGTACCCGAAATATGGGTACTTTTAAATAGCTAGAATTAAAATCATGTTGCGATGGTGAAGAGGTGTGGGAACACTGTGTATTCTTTGACGGTACTCACTGAAATGTTCCATACATTAAAAATGGATTAGTAATTCGATCTAACCATAATTAAAATGCAAAATAATTATCTTAAAATTTTTTTTAGGAAAGACCTTTAAATTTATTTCCATCGAAAATTACTCTCCAGATTTTTTAAATCCAATTTTAGTTATCACATAATTGATTTACTTATCATAATTGATTTACTTTGGCTTTCGCCCGGCTTGAGATAAATCTTATTGAAGAAATGACATTTATTAAAACGTCAGTTAATATCGTGCGAATGGCGATCCCTGTCTTAAAAAAATCATATTTAATGGACTAAACGAACTGTGCTCGAACACAATGCGGCCTGCATTGTGTTCGATCAATCGACTGAAAACCTATCAGAGCTTCCATTATCTCTCGTCAAAGCTGTCAGGCGCAGCGCTTCTTAGTCTCTTGCTCCTTGATAAAACCAATTACGATCGGTCGGTACAACTTAATTGGAAAAGGCATTAAAAAGCCACCATTAGAGCAGTGGAATGGAAGTTGTTAATATTCATCGGTGGTAATTTTCAGCACCTTTGTCGGTTTATTTTTAGTTTTTTAGAACTTCGTTGTAAAGAACCCTTATATTTCATCATGTCCGTGCATGTATCCGTCCGTCTGTCACACTCTTGTTTCTGCAATTTTAGTACAATTTAATTGGAAAATGCATTAAAAAAGCTTCCGTTAGAGCAATGGAATAAATTAATATTCATTGGTGGTTCTCTTCAGTACCTTTAACAGTTTATTTTTATTTTTAGGACTACGTAGTCAAACACGGAATCGTTGTTATCTGGTCATATCCGTGTGTATGTACGTCCGTCTGTCACAGTATTTGCCTCGTAGTTTCTGCAGTTTTAGACTTACATGCATGCAAACAATTCTTGTTTTTAAAATCAAGAAATAGCGATTAAAACATGTTTCTTAGGAAAAAACATTTTAAT
Organism: Druceiella hillmani; assembly: GCA_039881145.1. Lineage (NCBI taxonomy): Eukaryota > Metazoa > Arthropoda > Insecta > Lepidoptera > Hepialidae > Druceiella > Druceiella hillmani. The sequence continues at coordinate 9,485,090 of JAYKKI010000015.1, read as the reverse complement.
TTTTTTAGAAAGGTTTTTGAATTGAAATTGATCTTTCATTTACCACTTTTCATTTTTTAATCCAGTTCACGAAATATTAATCTTTAAAATGATGTGGGATGTGTCCCGAACTTTATAATTTTTAACTAAGAGTTAGAAAAATGTGAAAAAATTCTAGTTACTAAATTTAGTTGGAACTTTGAATTAAAATTATTTTGTTAACTTGTATCAATGTTTTTAATAGATTTTTTGCGTGTTTTGAGACAAACTTGACCGGTTTTATTTTTACGTCACTGCGTTTAATATACTATTTCTCATGTTTAATGATTCTGCCTATTTAAGGCTGAAATTTTATTTGGTTTCAAGATATGATTGAATATTATTGACATTAAGAACATTATTTTCTAAAACGTGTGACAATCAAAAGATACAATAGTATGGTGTTTTGAGCTATTCGACGGGAACAGTTGATTCTATATCACAATCATTTTTATGACATACAATAACTTCTATGACATATCGACCTTCGGCATAAATGTTACACAACTTGACATCGGCTTCGGCGCTTCAATTGGACATCGGTGGTAAAATCTATTTGTGCGGGATTTTAAGTCTTTTTTTATGATGATAGTAGGTTTCAATGGGTACAATTATTTCAGCTTCATTCAAAGCGACGTCTATATTTCCAGCTATTTAATGATCCTAGTGCCTGAGACAATAACCATCACCATAATCTTTGATGAAGTCCCCTAAGTCAAAATGGGAGGAGAATGTTTGTTTAAATTCTGTATAGACGAAGTCACAAATAAAAGGTAATTTATATCAAATGCTTTTCAAAGTGCAAGTAATGGTAAAATTTTAACAGATTTAATTTTTTTCGCCTATATGTTTTTTTCCAGTAGAATAAAAAAAGCCAGGATCAGTTATTTCATCTTCAATATAATTAACAAAGAAATTGAAATTAACAGTGATGTTGGTCATTCGATAGCGCTGTAATATCAACTGAAAGTTTTCAGAAAAAAACGTTTTTTTCGTAAAAACATCTAACTTGTAATTATGTTTTATCTCTATAATCTTTTCAAACACGCACATACACACATACATATATATATATATATATATATATATATTTATATATATATATATATACACGTATATCTACTTAAATCATTTTGCATCACTTTGTCGAATAAGCTTTTTATGCAAATAGACAAACCGAATATTGTTTCGGTAATTTTATGTAGAGATAAGCATTAGTTTTGCAATATTATTGGCTTTTTGAACAGCCATCACACGTAATCTAAGTGACCACATACATCCTAATAATAAAGAGGACTCTAGTAAGGATTCATACAGTCTCCATTCACCCTAATTTCGTTAGTTTGGCGCTGACGGGCGACGTGACACAGTTGCCATATATGCCATATATTCCTGTGATGCAGTGGCCAGCTTTTTAGGAGTGCCTATGTATAAACATAAAGTTATTATTACTATAACTTTTATTTAATTTCCGAATTTTATTTACATGGAAAGAAAGGATTTATTAATGTCTTCCATTTACGATTTTCGACAATTTTCTTGTTTGTGTTACTCAGATCGCTACTGGAGGCAGCTTTAAATAAATATAAGATTTTGATTAATATGATCTTCTTTATAAGTGATCTGCTATGGAAAAAAAGTAAAAAAATGTAACAAACAATATGTCACTAAGGAAGAAAAAGTTTTTCAACAGAAGAAAAAAAAATATATGTATATGTGTGTGTATGTGTGTGTGCGTGTGTGCGTGTTTGCGTGTGTGCGTGTGTGTGTGCGTGAGTGTGTGCATGTGTGCGTGTGTGCGTGTGTGCGTGTGTGCGTGTGTGCGTGTGTGCGTGTGCGTGTGTGCGTGTGTGCGTGTGTGCGTGTGCGTGTGTGTGTGCGTGTGCGTGTGTGTGTGTGTGTGTGTAAAAAAAAATATTGAGGACATGTAAAAATAAACTATAAAATAAGTAAATCGTTTTGACTATGTAAATGACATAAACAAATCCTTAGAGGTTGACTAGAAGGGGCTCGTAATTAAATTGAGCGAAGGCGGAGTGGATCGTTGGTCCTTACGAAGTACAATACTTGATAAATATAAAAGTGAAGATAATAAAAGTAACTTTGCATAATGTGCAAGGTTTTCAGCAAATGAAGATAAAGCCTGAATAAAAAATAAATTAAAATAACAAATTAATAAAATCTTTATGTAAATCCTGAAAGAATAATATATATTTGTTTGCTAAGAATCAAAAGCAGTGACGAGCATTGACTGTTACATTGGGTTGATTAACCATTGATAATAAACGAATTACTTGAAAAATATATTTAATTAAACTGAAAAAAAAGCCATGGCATATCAACCAAATTACAATAGTGTTTTGATTTATATGAAAGTTGATAAACAATACACACAAACATATTTATAATAACATTAATAAAAAAATAACTTCGAATATCAAATGGAAAAATCTCTTCACAATAGCAAATAGTTATGTTACTTTGTCACTATTATTTTTCGGAATTTATATTTGTAGCTAAGTGTGCGGAAAATATAATATGAGATATGTACGGTGACTCTAAAGCACCAGGCTATATAGTATCTCATCATCACGTTCCCCTTATCGAGTGCACGGGGTGCTGTAAATAGTTTTGCAAGACATTTTCTCCAGCCACGAGCAAATTAGATCTCATACTGCCAGCAAATTAGATCTCATAACGTGGCCGCACCACTTGCGCACGCCCCGAGTCGGCTCCATCTGTGCTAATAATCTTATTGTTCTTCGTATATGCATAAAATATAAGGTCTATTTGAATGGAATAACAATTTCATAACCCCAATGCTGGACAAGCATATCTGAAAAAGTGCATAAATTTAAAGAGCTGGGTATATAGGAGCTCTGCTTATCGCTGTTAGGTACCTGCACCACATATTATATGTATCTAAACACATATATCTCGTGTTCTATTTATAATTGCTACTTTCAGCTAGTGACTGTAGACTAAAGTGTTTAAAATGCTGCTGATTGTGTTAGCAGACATAAACATGTGAGCTCGTATCTGTTTCAGGCCAGAAACTGTTTTAGTGTAACTTGCTGTCTGTGCTTTACATTGATGGGGGACGGGTTGGTATGAAGAATCTTGTTCATAACAAAGCTTCAGAAATTACAGGTACTCTACCAGCCCACAAGTATCATATGTATCCACTTATATACATAGGGATAAAAGATAAATTCTAGCAACGGGGAGTACGCATCGAAATGAATTTTCCCAAAAGCGAGATTTACAAATAAATAACTTTCGCATACCCGTGGATCCAAAAATTGTTGGTCGTTTTCCATAAAAAAAAGTTGACGTACGATTATACAATTACCTCTCGCACAATTATTTCGTGTATAGTATACACGGGATAATCAATAAAGATTTCTGTTATCACTAGTTACGTCAAGTTAATGATGGTATCGTGACAGTCTAAATAGATAAATCAAAATCTCTCATTCTGAGGAATGACTCAGACAGGTAAGAATTCGTTATTTCTATGAAAATTTGTAAATTTTATAATTAATTAATTTTTAATTTTGAAACTGAATAAAAGTTATGACAATTATAAATTTTGCTGTTTTCGTCATTGTGACAAATTAACATTGAATTCAAAGGAAAATGTATCTATATTTCTTTAAAATGATTAACTTTTGACATGTAGATAATTGCTGTTTCTCGAGCTTCTTAGATTCCGTCCGTTAGATTTTACATCCGAAGAAGAGGATTTTTTTAAATATAGCATTTATTTTTAACAAAGAGTTTCCTGGGAAAAAGTGACATTATTGAGGTTAATCTGATGTGGGAAATTTCCAAAAAAAGTTCACTTTATCTTCACCGACTACATATATCAGAATTCGATAATTGAATCATTTGGAAATTTGTATATATGTGTGTATAGAAAACAACGTGCTTGCGTTAATTGCGAAACCATGCACGTAAACGTTGTGAAACAGCGCACGGACAGTGTACGGCACGCTTTAGATTTTTTGAAATGGTGTAGGACACCCAAGGCGTTTAGCAGCTCATGGGCTCTCTTCTTTTCCATCATGCATACCTATCAATATTCACATATATTATACTACATAAAAGAAAATTTGCCACGGTTCCCCGTTCCACCTTTTTCCTTTTTTTGTAACGTAATAAGATTTATTTTTTGTAATAAGTAGATAGATTTGTATCCACCTGAACAAGTAAATAAAATGTTTTAGTGTAACGCAATTTCGCAAAATCAAAGATCAACATTTTTGGAATTATGCCTGGAGGAAATAAATTAACTTATAGGTAATTGCTTAATTGTTACAGCAAGAGTTCTTTCGAAGTCCCCTCCAAAATATAAGATGGAAACGATTTGTAACATTTTGGATTTGAACCCTTATTACATAGAAATAATTTATTATCTTTATCTAAACAACATTTTTTAAAAATTTTAACTAATCTTTAAATTACAATTAGATTTAAATGTTTCATTACTGTAAACAAAGATTCCGTGGAAGAAAAACTCTTAAGTTTTTCTTTTACACACAAATTTACTAGTATAAGTGACATTTCTTATATATTCTTATTAATACTAAGTAATTTAATTATAAATATTCAAATTCTAGTAATGGGTGTATTTATAAATGACCGCGTAGCGTCAAATCACTTTGTTGTTGCTTCGAAGCATGCACTCCACGATATTTAACCCTTGTATTGACATTAAAAGAGTGTATCCCGGGAACAGAATGAAAGAATAGACAAATTTCTGGATGATAATCGTCTTATTCCGATTTTAAAAAGTCCGGTGAAACCGGTTTACTATAGCCTTTAACAATAATGTTAGTATACCCCTTTAACAATATCGCCTTTAAAACTTAACGTTAGTTAGCTAAAATATTTATAATTTTTGAACTCTTCAAGAGTATTGTAATGAAATAAGAATAATTATACAAGCGAAAATAATGAATCGCATTTCAAAAAAAGTTGATTGAAATATTTCATTATATATTAACTCGATTAAATTTCATGATACGCCACTGCCGCAGCTCGTTGAATCGACTTCTATTACCTGTAGACCCGGCAAGTATTACGCCATTCAGCCAGTACCCCGCGTAGGCCCTAAAGGGTAACGTTTCGAGGAAACGAGAGGATTACATGAACTCGTACAGTAAATGATATGCGGTTGCTGCAGAGGGAAAGCGGAAGTTTGGAGACTATAAAACACGTGGAAAATTAATGTTTATCATTTTTCTTAATTAGACTCTCATTTCTCGAAGCTTAGTTTGTTGGAGTTTTATTTGGGATGATGATGAAAAAATTTGAAAACGAAATTCATACAGGTCTTTTGTTTGTAAAAAGTTGAAAGTTGCTTCTTTCTGAATAGTGATGGAATAGTATTTATTACCAATTGCTAATCAACACGTGTATTTACTACGTTAGAGGTGTATTTTAAACTTCTGATGATTCAGATGTATGTTATATCGAACTAAAACTTTGAAGATTTTTAAAATATTCCGTATATCTATGATTTATATGAAGCGGTGATGAAAATCGTACATAAGTGTTATTTTGAAAAGTAAAAATAGGATAATGTGGATACTCCTTCAAATATAGACTCCATATTAAACTCAGGTAATAAAAAAAACTTAAAGTATATAATCCGTTTAACAGAATAATAGGATATTGAATTTATTTGGCGTTAATTTTGTTTTCTAAGAGTTGTTCTTTGCTAATATCCCACCTGAAGATGTTGTAATACAACGAAACCTAGGTCGTGGTAAAGAACTTAAAGAAAGTAGAAATAATACTACATCACGTAGTTTCATTTAATTGAGAATAATACGCTTTAAATATAATAGAAGTTTATTACATTCTTATTCGTTAAAAGTATGTCGAAACAGATACTGATGCTACCATATAAACAAGTCAGTACAGAAGTATAGGGAATAACTTTATATATATTCTAGTTAACAAATATGAATGTGATGATTTTTTCATGTATGCATTCAATTGTTTGAAGAAAGGAGAGAAATTATTGAGAAAAGAAACTATTTCCTTAATTTAATAATTCATTTCTATTTGTCAGATGGATATTCTTAACTTCTTTACAATTTAGTTTCGTATTCAAAATATTTTCTTTAGGTAATAAATTTATTAAAAAAACTGTTAAAAAATCATAGCACTATTCTGAGTGCTTAATTTATTGTTAAAGTAGTGGTAAAAAATTGATACCAATATGCTATAAAAGGTGAATCTGCTAAATAGTACATCGAATTTATTACGTAGTTATTAATCTGCTAGAGTTTCTACGTAAATTGTAAAATAGGTGAAGTAACAAATCATCTCAAGAATATTGTGATCAGGGAATTCATGACATGTTTTTATTCTAACAAGAATATGTGTTAGGATCGTATATTATATTCCTTTGAGGCGAAACAATTTGCTGCCTGTATATTTGTGAGAATAAATAGATATGGCGGAAAGGATGTATAAAATACGTCCATTGTCAACCAGACGATATTCGGCGCTTTAAAAGGGTAACCAATAACGCGATATCGCGTGTTGAGTTCAAGCAAAGTTTAAAGACTTGTATTTTACCAGCCACGTGGGCTCGGTTTTTTTACTTTTAATCCTAATGGCGGAAGTGGTTAAGAGTTACACGGCCGAGTGACCCGGCTTGGCGTTGGGCTTTTCCGTGTGTCTTCTTCTTAACCATTCTCAATGTTACGTTAAACACAAAACTGGCAATGGTTGAAATAAAACAATGCAACATACCACAACTGTGTGCTTTGTTTTGCGTTTTTTTATTTTTAATGATTCGTTATTTTATTTCTATTTATTCTTATTTATTTTACGTTTCAATCGTTCGTTCTGTGAAATTTACTTTTTAATTTTTTTTAATGTGTGAAAATATTTTTCGTATCATCGTGTTTGAAACAACCCACAAAAATAGTATCCAGCAGTGTACATTCTATTAATGGAACCCCTACTTGCCTAATATTTTTATTAGTTTTGTGTGATTTCAAGATAGAAATTTCCACTTACATCTGCTTACACACTTTATGCACTTAGGGCGCGTCCCTATCTCTCTTTGAAACGCGTAGCACGTGTTTGGTTATATATATATATATATATATATATATATATATATATATATATATATATATATAAAGAAAATAGAATTAGAAGATTTCCTCATTTCTGTATGCAAGTCGCATTTATGAGACGCTCTCATGTCTACTTAATTCGAAACAACACCTGTAATAGTTGGACTAGCTCATAGATACTTTTCAATCACGCCCACGAGGCTAGGCAGATGTTTCACAGATATTTCCCACGCCGCTCGGCACTTAAAGGTTCGCTTGTTTCCGGGAAATGAACCGCCATTTTACACAGTATGGACGATCCAACTTGCTTTGATTTTCTATGTAGATAATGGCGAATGTAACGGGAATTTCCATAGAATCGTTTTGTAGCCCAGAGGGATGCGAATATAATTCGGCCGCGTACCTAATTACGCAGCAACCTTTATCTGGTCATATGATAATTGGATACATCATCGTGCAACGAAACTCACGATATTCACATTTGTATATTACTAGCTTTTAAAGTACAGCAGATCAATTCATTTCAAGAAAGCATTTTTTCATCTGAAGTACTCATTAATGTAGAACATCCTGGATGTACCATTGGTATAGGTCAAAATAGAAAATAGAAAGCAGCATTCGCTTGGTGGGGACGAGAAATTGCATAGAGAATTAAGAAAATATTCATGTCTTTTGAAAATTGCAGCGATTTTGCGAAAAAGGATCCTGTTTTTCACAAAGATTATTGCGAGAAAAAGATTTTTACAGAAAACTTTTTGAATATTTTGCAAAATTCCTACGTACTTATCTTCTTGATATCTTCAAAAGTATCTTATGTGAGATTAAAATAAATAGGATAAGAATTATTTAACTTACGTTGCACACAGATTCTGAAAACGCTATTTTGAGAAAAGTGCAATTAATATTTTCATGGCAATTTTTTTTAAAACGAAAACGTCATAAACGAGAACTTCATTGTTTATTAGCCTCGTTAGCTGCCTTTTTTGTAATTGACAAGCTTTCTTTTGCCACCTTTGCTTCATCATTGAGGATATTTTTATTAGCTACAAATAGATTAGATAACGAGTTGTCTTGTTTTGGATAATTCAGTGCAAAAATACAGCATAAGGTTTGTTTTCATGAGTTATCGTAAATTTATCGGAGATAAGGAAGGATATTAGGGACATGAAATTATAACAGTAAGAAAATGCAAATCAGAAATATCCATTCGAAACCCAAAAGTATGGAAGTTTATCAAATCAAGGATGAAAGAAGTATGGAAAATGGAAATAGTTACATCACCTTCTATATAAGTGATCTAAAAAAATGTTGAATTATTTGAGGAAAAGGCAATTCCTAACTTCACAAGGATAAGTCAATATTATGACTAGTAGTGACTTCCGCAAGTATAATAGGTTTCTACGTGATCATGAAAGGTTAGGTTTGTTTTAAATTTTTCAGCCAAATTCATGATTTTCATCCACTACATAATAAGTCACTGCTAATTAATGGTTCAGGTCGAGTTGTAATTTTCCATGTGCTACGTTTAGCCAAATACCTGGAATATTATGTAGGCTCCGGCAGTTAGCAGTGTGGGTCACTCTGGTGTAAATATTCATTTGTCCGCAAGCGTACGGAGACCGTCCTTATGAATAAACTGGCACATTTGCCAAAGTTACTAGTTAATTATTGCAAGCGGTCGGATATTCGAATTCTGTCTTATTCTTGGTGAAAAAGGCAAGAAACGCGATACACATTTGAAGGTCAAAATCGAATTTGTTCTACAATTAAGCAGCAAGTAACTGAGGGAGTATTCATAGTAAGAGGTATCATGTTTAGTTATAAAAATTGTGAGAAAACTTTTAGGATGCATAGAAGAAAATACAAGAATAGCTAAGGTTAATCATTTCAACTGGAGGTAATTTATACTAATGGCATCTGAGTAGGTGTAAAGTACAAAAATGGTATCGATAGTCCGACTTTTCCTTTCGAGTAGAAAGACTTGAAGAATTTTGTTTTCTTTTTACTTAGATTTCCTCTTAATCATTTCTTAATTAAACAATAAAGCCATATCCTCTCCTATTCATTATGGAATTTCACGTTTATCTTTATTATGAAAATAGTAACAAATTCTGTATTTATTTACCGTTATTACATTTTTTGCGTAGATACGGTAATCGTACCATCTAAAAAGCCAATTAGTCTTAATTTGCTGGGCTTTTTTTTTGTTATTACAATGCAACTTTTTATAACTCTAGAATATTTATAAATATTTTATCATAATTTTTGCTATTTACGATCATGGATTACGATTTTAGATAAAGTTTACTATCGATCTAACGTGTTTACCTGTGCATGTCGACGGGACCGTGTAGGTGGCAACCTGCGCAATTATTTGGACCTGCAAAGGCGACTCGAACGCAAAGAACAATTTATGTATTTTACCTGAGCCAGAATGCTGCGAATGTATAGTAAACCAGAACTTGAAACCGTGTGACAAACCAGATCAGTTACTTGCATAAAAGAAGATTCCATGATATAATATTTTCACGTAAATTTCTACTACTGAGCATGAATCTCAAAATTTTCTGTTTAAATTTTGGAAGAAATTCATATTAAATATAAGTCGTAATAAAAAAAGAAGATTCGTTGATATCATGTAATATATATTCACGTAAATTTTTACAACTGAGCATGAATCTCAATTTTTTCTGTTTAAATTTTGAAAGAAATTTATATTAAATACAAGACGTAATACAAAAGAAAATTCCATGATATAATGCAATACATATTCACGTGAATTACTACAACTGAGCTTTAACCTCGCCCGGGGTTATATTCAGTACTATATACATTTGTTTCCGCCTATCTTGTGGAAAGAATTCATGTTATCACACTCATAGTCATAAAAGAAGTTTATAATCTAATACAATAGATATTCACGTGATCTTTTACAATCGAGCTTAAATAACACTCGAATTTATTTCAGTGCTACATAATTTTTGTGTTTGTTTTATTGAAGGAATTCATATTAAAAACCATTCGTAATAGAAAAGGAGATTCCATGACATAACGAGTAAATATATTATATGAACTAAGGTAAAATCTTGCTTTGAGTTTTTATCTGTGCAAATGGAATGTGGGATGTTATATAAAATACGGAATGTTGTGTGTATTATATAAAATGTCCTAAAAATAATTATACCATTTTAGTAAACGAGTGTGTATATCCATGCTAACAACTCATAATTTCTATCATTTTAATTAAAAACGGAAAAAAATTAAAGAAATTTTTTATATAAATATATATTTAATATTGAATATATTTGGCGTTAATTTTGTAGAAATTTATTATTCACAATTAAATGAAACTACGTGATGTAGTATTATTTCTACTTTCTTTAATTTCTTTACCACGACCTAGGTTTCGTTGTATTACAACATCTTCAGGTGGGATATTAGCAAAGATCCCAATAAGCTAATATCCCATATATATCAAGATAATATCCCAAATATATCACGTAGTTTCATTTAATTGTGGATATATTTAATACATAATATCTAATCTAGTATGTTATACAAACATGTATTTTAATAAAAAAAGAAACACAAAATTGATATAAATAATTTTCACAAAAACGAATCTCAAAACTGTTACAATATTTAATATTCGGTTAAGATAATTGTGAGGTAAATTGTTTTACAGTATTTTGGTCATGAAATTTCGGTGAAGTGATCTTTACTTTTGTGCAAATTTCATACATATTTATCATCGTACAGACGGTAAATATAATCAGGTAATCGTATGTTATTTAGTTATTATATTATTAATTAATTTCATTATTTGTGTACTCAGTGTTTTGACGAAAGCTGAGAATCCTCCATACTTATTAACCGATATTGGTCAGCTTATGTGTATTAAAGACAACAATTTAGAAAACAAAAAAGTACTATAGAGTAAATTGAACGAGCGTATAGAAAATGCGACACTCACGGACTCAGTCAAGAACGTGATAGAGAAAACTCAGCCAACTTTAACGGAAATGAGTTATGTTTTTCTTGCTCATCCGTGCGATATTGTGTCATATTGTTTATTATTACTATATACAACTTTCGTTTCCGTCGTTCAATTATGACATGAGTGAATACTTTATATAAAGGAAAGTGGCTTACATTAATGAATTTTCATAAGTTTAACAAGTTCGCCAACATATTAAGACGCTCGTTTATTAGGGGTCTTTACCATTTGGCAGCTTCATGGCAATAATTATTGCGATTACATCTGAGCCGAAATTCACAGAGTTACTTTATTAATTACGAATATCATCTGAATCATCCGAATTGATGAAACTGTAGTAGCATATTTATTATTTCATCATTCTTATTGTAATAAAATACTCTCAATATTCTTGTTTAATGTTTACTAGGACATGATGAGAATGTTTTTCTGTGTTTTAAAACATAAAATTGTATTATATAGCATTAATATTTGAAAGAATATTATTCCTTTTTTTCAGACTCATATATGCAAGGATTCCTATTCATTTCAAAACTCTTCAAATCAAAATTTAGATAAAAGAGGAGCATGTTCAAGAATACTAATTTATATAAAAACCTAGAAAATAAACGTTGTATTGTGAAACAGAACGTCTGCATTACAAGTTCCATTTGCAACAAAATTATCGTATGTCATTTTAGCTAATAAAGTTTTACCTTTAGACGAGTATACCAAGAGATCTTTTGGAGGAGACCATCGAAAAGGTTCATTGGTAAGGATTCTTAACTATTGCTTATCAATATGTCGATTGTGTACTATAAAAACTGATTTGTGTACTATACTAACTGATGACATTGCAATTAGAAAATGCACTAAAATAGTATTGACATGCGAATGTCTCCATAACTTTTAGAAGAAAAAATATTTCAGCTCAGAGATATAGAGCTCCAATGGCTTTCGATATAGATGACGTCGAAGGAAATATTGTTCCAGGTGATTGGAGAAACAATGAAAATTATTCGTTTCGCGTATTAAATAATAATCCGCTTATAGCAAATAATTACGAAAAGAAATAAGACTTACAATTAGTTTATTACTAATTAAATTTTGCCATTTGTATCCACCGTTAATTTTGGAGTATCCATTAAAATTTGGAATCATTCGAAGCCAAACCATTTGGATTTATAAACCTCTTATTTTCCTGAAAAATAAAACATTTGTATACAAATTAAATAAATGTTTTTAGATCGGTTGTAACATATTAAATAAAAAATTAGAAAATACATCATTACTATGATATCTCTTCATTAATGAAGTTCAATCGTCGCAGACGTTAAGTTTACAAGGCTTTCCGATCATCATTTCAAATGAAGTTAATTATTCCGTTATCTTATAGGTTTTTAGGTAAATTACAATAAACAATAGAAACAAAGTGATATTTTTATATATATATATATATATATATATATATATATATATATATTTATATATATATATATATATATATATATATATATATATATATATATATGTATACATGTATTATTTTCTTTTAATGCATCTTATTTTTTAATACAATTTGCCTGAACCAGTCATAGATTGTTTTTCCTTCATTTTTCACACCTGTAAGAACCCCTCAAGGCTGTCGTTTTCTTCTGTAATATAGCTATTGGTATCATTCGATGATGTCTGTTGTGATAATTTTTACTTATGAATCTGAATACTTTTGAATTCCACAAACATCTGTTTTCCTCATAAAATTTCACTACATTACATAGTCCTTCGTTTTCTATGTTGCGAGCATGCGAGGCAATACATACGCGTCCCTTACAAGTAAGTGGCTCACACTGGGCGCCCTCTGAACACCGCATTTAACCGACAACGCGCCGATTCGGGCAAGGCACGCTCGCGCCTGGTAACAGTCACGTTGCCTCGTGAGACAAACGCTTTTCCACATAGCGAAGCTGCCTCGCAATGCTTGCCTCGCGAGGCAGCCTCGCAATGTCGATACCCAGCTTAACATTCTCAGTACAATTTTAAACAATTTCTTGCTTGATACTTCAATAGTAGGCACTATTATATTGTCTGTAATTGTAAAAGTACTTAACCTATGTCCCACATTTTTCCTGAATCAAAAACGGAAGAACTAGAATTTAAAAAGTTTTTGTAGTTTAAATTAGAGATCGTCGAATAGGGAATCATTTTCAAACACGAAGCTTTCAAATATTTTTTACTAAGGTATATAACCTGATAAACACGCTTTAAGGGACCTTGTTTAATATTTTGAGATTTAACAAAGGCACAATTTGATTGTGTAATGTTTTTTTCTATTTAGATTGTAAATACATAACAGATAATATAAGTAACGTACAATGACAATATAACATATTGGGTTGGTAGGAAAGTAATAGTCGTTTTTCTTCGGAGTTTATGTTTTGTTTAGAAGCAATATAAAGTGGTGGGGGTAAACTATATAACTATATGTTACTGTTACGGACCGCTTCATTGTTTACTACAACATGGAAGTTAAGAGAGCATATACGTTATTATCCATGGTACGAGTTTCGTTTAAACCACTCAGAAGCTGTAGCTGTTCGTAATATACATAATGCAGAAGGTAAAGACACGATCGTTGGTTTCAGAAATTCAGAAATGGAAATTAAGACTTAAAAGATTGAAGTTAGCATGGATATTTTAAAAGAATTAATTGAAATAAATCTTCGCCTTACGTCACGTTGCTTAGCAGCAGAACTCAGTTGCAGTGTATTGGAACACTTGTATCAACTGAATAAAACATGTGAGCTAGGGGTGTAGATACCACAAACCCTGGGCAACACTCAGTTAGAATAACATACGAATATATGTATGAATCTACATTCCCTGAGACGCACCCAATACTGGCTTGACCAATTGGTAACTGGACACAAAAATGTATTCTGTACGCAAATCGGCAACGAAAGCGCCAATGGCTAAGCTCACACGAAAAGCTGATATCGACTCCAAAAACTGAACTTCATCAAAAGAAATTTGTTTATTTGTTTGGGGGAATGAATATCTTTATGTTTGTTTTGTTGAGTAGTATGATAGTTGAGTAGTATGAACAAAGCAAACAAAAAGCGAATATTTTTTTAAAATTTTTCAAACAAGAAAGATACATTGCATGTATCTTAAGTATTTGTAAATAACATCAATCAACAGAATACATAATCTAACTACACAAGTATATACCTTGTATAATATATATACCTTACGACCCACCGGTGTGTTGGGAGGGATTCGTTGAAGATTTTGATGAAAAGCCCTGTTGATATTATCTAGGGATCGAGTAAATAGACAAACTTTGATCAAGCAATTTTTCCGGAAGCGCGGGTTCACTAAATCCCTCAGGTTCCTTTTTGAATCCGTAATATCCCGTTCACTATAATTTATGTTTTAGGACATTATTGGGTAGTCGACGTTTACTTTATCCTAGAAATTTGTATTTAGTTTATGTAAGAAATGAGCTTTACAAAGTTACTAAACGAATAAACAGAATTTTAGTAGGGCTGCAAACTTAAGTGTTGTGATGGACTGGTATTCATGTTTAAGTGTTTTAGGTGAACCTTGAAAAATTTCGAATTTTATAATTTATATTTAATCATACTAGAGTATCGATTGAGGTTACAGAGAGGTCATTAATTTCCCCTCGTTGACGAATATCAGAAATGGGTTCGTCTAAAACATATAAAGTTTTCAGGCAAAATGTTTACATTTTAAAGATCTTTTAAAGATATTTTGGGTACGTACAAGAAATTTTATTCACCTAAAATGGGCCCCAAGACATAAGCAATATTTTTGCATTGACACCAGTGGAAACAATCTAATAAGTCACAATATACAACATTCTGACAGAGGTTAATTTAATACAACATGAAAATGTTACATAGCATAACTATATATATAACATTTATTATTTTAATACGTAGAATACAAGACAGGGTGGTTATGTGAAATAAATATTAGTATCAACAAATACAATTTATACAGTAACAATATTTACATCAATACTTAGTTAAATTTGATGACATAATATAATAGGTGTTTAAGTATATTAAGAAGGTTTAAATATATTAAACTAACTAGAAAAACTCTATTGGAAGGAGTTTGTGGACCCAGCTAATGTATTAAGTACATTATATATTAATGTAGTAATATCCACTATGTAATGTTGTTAAAGTAATATTGCACTGTTTACATATTTCGTACATTATTTAGTAATGTGATATAATATTATATATTACGTACCTACTTTTATAATATTACATTACGTAAGTTCCGTTATTCCGTTTACTTTCAGTTGTTTGTCATTTTCTGCATCGGGAATTGGTAAATGAGGTTCTAATGGAAACTAATATGAAATGATTAATCAAAAGATAATTTTGACGAACCTTTTTTGCTTTGTTTTCATTTTAAATGTGATAGGGATACTATATGACTACCAGTACAAGTTGTATCTAGTGAATTCAAATATCAGATTTTATTGATAATCAGATCTTAGCGAAAAGTTAAATTTTGAATTTTAATGTAACTTGAACATTTACAAGTTAACTGCCCGAAATTTAGCGACCTTCTTTAAAGAAGTTAGAATAAATTTTCCTATAAATGGTAAAGCAATTGTCACATTCTCACTTATTTCGTATCTTGATATTTAACAGTTTATTTAATTTTTTAATGTACGCCTGGATATAAAGATGAAAGAAAGAACGCGTCTATTATTCATATAAGAGATGTACCCAGTCCGTTTATCAAACTATTTTTTTGGTAGAATCGCTGCTTTGACAGTGGTTTTTTAGAAACAATTGAAAATTGTAATGTAGTTTAAGGAACTATGTGATAATTTTCTACTTAATTTGATACATTTTCTATTTAGTTTAATTCACTTTCTACTTAGTTTGATACACAGAATCACCTTTATTATTACCAGGTATGTTTTTAGCCACAATCTGTATGAAGGCAGTCCATTTGCTATGGGAAGGTCATTTCTAGGAAATTTTACTTTTATGTGGTTCAGTATAAAACTAACATAACCGAGAAGTAAATAAAATTAAAAAAAAAATCGTGAAAGATCAAATGCCAAAAAAATAAATTTTCTTTCACTTGTTTACTGGTTATTTGAATACAAGCAGTGCGATTTCAATGTATGAATTTTAAAAGAGATCTGAAATCGAACCACAAAAATAATTTACAGTTGAAATTTACGAAATCCGTCATTATGTCTCTCTACTACGCTTGACGCATCGTATGCACTTATATAAAAGTGTGTCTATGGATGCAGTGTACCATTGTATTAATGTCTCTTACTTGTTGCAGAATGATTGGCTCTAAGAGACTGTACCCGTAGCACAAAGTCAGCCATCTAGCTACTCAGGTTTTTGAATTTCAGGAAAGTTATCAATAAATATTGTTATTCAGATAATTGTGGTCAAGATATATTAAATTTTTTTCTTGAATAATAACATATTCGGCTGAGAGAGATGGCTCGGTCTTAAAAGGTTCAGCGAACAAGAGGGAAATTGAATTTTTTTTTACATTTGATAACTACAAAATTTGCACTTGTAAATATTCAGACCAATACATAAATGTGTTTAGACTAGTATGTTAGTAATAAACTGGCACGAAATAAATTTAGAAACAGATTTTCATCCAAATTTGTTGGCCCTTATGATATAATTATAATGTAAATAACTTTTTCTTATGTGTCTGTTATATAATAGAATATATTTAACCAAATTAAAAAGATATAATATATTTCGCACATATAATTTAAAAGCAATTGCAGGATTGCAATGTGGAAGGATGTGACGTGGATAACTTTTCGAATTTGACAAATCAAACGTCGCTTGGGTTTCAATAGCCACTGCAGATAACAATTAATTAAAATTTATTAATACGGATTAATTTATCTACATAATAATGAACTAAATAATTGTGTACTTATGGTTACTAATAGTTATTTAGAAGTCAAGATTTATTTTAGCACAGAGCTTATTTGTCATAAGTAGGTTATAAACCACAACTGCTGATATTCAAAACAAGGGATTGTTGACATATGTCTAAAATTAACGTTGGCTTATAAAACGTAAGTATGAAATTAGGAAATTTTACCATCTAAGAAAAGATAAACTATGAAATTAAAACTGGTAATAAAGCCATTAGTAATACGTGATATAATTAGTCTTTTTTGTATTAAATTGCGAGAAGGCGAATTATTTACGAGACTTAAATTCTTGTAAATGTCATTGTTTGTGAAAAATGATTTCTCTTTATATGTTTGAGTTATTGTTATGTGTACATAAGTATGTATGCAGAATTATCAATTTTTCTCCCGATCCGCAGTGGCGCAAACGTGCGCTAGTTACAAATAAATTACAATTTATTCGCAATAATCACGACACATCGCCGCGCGGTTGGCTTATAATTGTTTATTTACATTCAGGCAATTGTGGAAACGGAAATGAACAATATTTATTAAAGTTGGAGAAATGTGGCTACGTATTTTTGTAAGGTAAGTAATGCCTTGGTTTTAATCTATGTTGTACGAAATTTTGATGAGTAGTGGCTTTTAGATGTTTAGAATGAAGTTATCACCAAATATGGGATATGGCTTTAGAAAAATCTTGTAATTAATTTTCAATGTATGCCTACTACAAATTATTGATTATTTTATTTAACTGAGTGTTACATGATAATTAATGTTGATAGAAATGGTAATAAAACCGTATTTAAATATAATGGAAAGTAATATGTGTCATTTATGCATTTTTAGTTAAAATATAATATGAATAACCTTGACCACTATTTTTCATTAGCTTCTGCGGAAAACTTAATACGGATTTAATAATTTGTATTTTATATATTAAAATTAAAAATTCACGTTGATGTTGACGAGTTATCCATTATAGAATTCGTCTAGAAAAGTAAACGCACATACAAAATATACGCCCGTGTTTTGTAAGCGCGCCCCGTAATGTATTTTATCTTACTGTAATTATGGTAAATTATTATTAAGTACCTATCTAGTACCCTAGAGTCTTAAGGCATAACAAAATTCGTCCAGAAAAGTAAACGCGCATACAAAATATACGTCAGTGTTTTGTAAGTTTGCCCCGTAATGATTTTTTTTTGTGGAAATTATGATAAATTATTATTACATATTTACCCTAGAGTCTTAAACAATAACAAAATTTGTCCAGAAAAGTAAATGCGCATACAAAATATACGCCCCTGTTTTGTAAGCACGCCCCATAATGAATTTTTTTTTGTGGAAATTAAGGTAAATTATTATGAAGAATTTACCATAGAGTCTTAAGGGATAATACTACATTCTATCCCACTGTATATTTCATTGTACAAAAAAACAAATATTGTTAAATTCATTTCAAAAATTCAGATTTTATTGAATATTAATTTTTGTTTTCTAGAACAGGTTAATAAAAATAAAAATGATGGTGTTTTATATTTTATGTTGCTGTCAAACATCAACTATAAATTATGGAATTTCGATAATTTATTTTTGAATTTTAATAGATTTTTTAATGCAGTTTTACCATATATTATACTTTATGAGGCTTATTTTGTATTAAAGATATTTTCGATATGAAAAAGTATTTTATTTTATTCAATGTGTTAATATGACGTGGCAGGCATGAGCGTATGTTATACATACGCCATTTATACTAACATCAAACACCAAAATTTACTGCTTATTAATTTACAACAATATCCACCTTTCCGATTGGCGTTTGCTATTGGCTCCATTGTGTGATAACACTTTCTCAAGTTTCTATAGAAAAGCAGTCGAGGAAATTAGAAGCTTCTGTGCATTTTCCCAAGTGAGGCAAAGATCCATATATTAGCTGGCCTTATCCTTTAATTTAGAAATTTAGCAAATCGAGAAACTCTTATTATTTACATTTGAGGTACATTCTATACATCAATATCATCCGCTTCTTACAATCATATGGGTAAATTAATCAATTTATTTATGAATCTAAATTTTAAAACAAATGTAATTATTGCAACACAGGAAATGTAATTTAATTCTTAAACTTAAACTTATTACTTAAGACGATGATATTAATACTTAAGACGATGAAATAAAGGTCAAATTTAAGAAAGGAATAATGGTTAAGCATTTATGATACGAGAGCTTTAACCCAGAAGTATAATTTAACTCATGTTGATATTCATGAAAGCTCATATCTCACCTTTAGTAATTCATGGTTTGTATTTATTTTGGAAACTTTCGATATCTGCTTCCAAGTGAAGGTTTTATGGTTAAAATATAATCCTTTTAAAATTGAAAGTGTTTTAAAACTATTTCGCAACAAAAAAAGTCGGGTTTATATATTTAAATCTATATTCGACTTTTAATTTGGACAATATTTGCAGATAAGTCAAAATTTCTGTAGTTATCAGTAAAAATTCCATATATATGGTTTTCTTCTTTGGAATTAAACATGATAAAGGAAGTTGAGAAAATATGACAATAGAACCAAATTAAGTATATATAAGTTTTGTAGGAAAACTTGAGCCCGTATGTATGAAACTTGAACTATATTTAAATAGTTATTTTTTAATTATAATAATACATATAAATGATATTATAATCGAGCTTCAAGAAAGTGAAAAAGGATTGAATTTTGCAAAAAATATTCCTTATTACCTAATAAGGAATATTTATGAACTACTCTCAATAAGCTTCTTGGTTGATTCTCTTTTTTACATCTTTGTAACCAAATACCCTTAATCCGATGTTGAGGTTTGGTACAAAACATGATAGGATTTCAAAGCACGTGTAAAGTCAGCATCTGTCTCGCCTTCGTGCTGGCTGATTCCTTCACCGTGTCCTCGTTGCCGAAGAGCTCCTTATTCAACCTGATCAGGTTCAGGATATCGACGAGAAGCTGGCCCACGTTGTGGTTGTTGCTACAAAGATATCGACGAATTTTATTTTGTAAGTGCACGCCAGCCATACATTTGCCGTCTCTAAGAGATATAAAGGCAGAAATTAAGAAAATTGGTAAGATAATTTTTTGTGGCAAATGTGGAATATTTTACTTAAGTAAAGTATTAACTCGTAATTATGATAAAGAAGATAAATTTATAACCAAAAAAATAACAAGTTCTTCTGATCAACATGAGTCTACAGAAAAAAATACTGAAATTGCTTTGGGTTGTATTATATTTGTGGATACTTATTCAATGTGTGAACTGAATTGTAAATTAATTGTTGTGGTAAAAATTAGTGGTAATTATTTATTAATAATTTTAAAAGATGCATTTAAAAATATGTAATTAGTTGTAAAATAAGATTTATAAATCTAAAAGAAACCCCGAAGGTTTATAAATCTAAAGCTAGTCCCGTAAACACTTAGTCGATTATAAACATTTAAGGGTACATAACATTTCTATTGAACTATTTACAAATAAATTTTTTCACAACGTAAATAATCACAATGTGAATATATAAAAGACTACTTTACGTTTCACAGGTGTAAAAATATTGTGCATATTTGAAAAATTTTAAAATATTTAGCTTGAAATATGAGAATTTATTTTTAATTTATCATTTCAGAATAGAGAAAAAATTAAATGGTGACAAATGTTAACCATTTATTTTTTCTCTATTCGTTATTATTATTAAGAAGTTAGCAATAATTGTTATTATATCGATATGAATGTATTTTTATTTATAATAATTTGGATGTATCATAATTAAAATAATTCTTGGTTTAAAAAACTCGTGAAACCTGTTGTTATATCAAGAGCATTTATTAATAAGTGGCACAATCTTTTATTGTACCTTGCTTCGATACAACCCTACTCCTGGTAAGATCGATTTTGTTGCCAACGAACAGCGCTGGTCGAGGTCGAAGCAACTCCAAGTCTGTCAGCTTCGCTAACTCCTACTCGGCAAGCTGAAATAAAACATTGTCCATCGTCCACCTGAGTATACCACCATGAATGCGTCTGGTAGTGGATCTGCGCATTCCACTTCCGGCAAGTGAGAGGAATTGGGTCGTCAGTGTTAGGTAAAAATAAATAATAAAACCATATTACTGTAGATTGGCGTTTTAGCGAATAGAAGGATATTATTTTTAATTCCCGTTTTTGCTTTCGACATCAGGTTTCTGTAGTGAAACAAGAAGCTCTAATAGTCAACTATGCATCAGTTTGTTTGTCCATCTGTCATTACCTAATACTTTTTACAATTTTAAATCTATACCGATGAAAGTTTGCAAGTAATTGCTTCATATGGAGATCTTAGTTAAAATATATGAGTTATATTGTCATTATGGGTTATGTCTTTCACCACAATATTAAGGATCCGTTTACATTTTTTAAATTGCATTTGCTAAATATTAATCTTCTAAATGGCTTGGAATATGTCTCCTCACCGGCTTTAATATTTCAATTATCCTTTCTAAGAAATAAGAAAAGATTCTATGTACATTTGATCTGAAATGAGAATACCTAATTAATTTAAAACTAATAAGTTACAAAATCAAACGATACTATGTAATTGACAATATTGTTAAGAAACATATCGGAATACTCGCCGTTGAGCAAGACCGAAACCTTTTTCTCGTTAGTATTTGTTTTGTATTGTGTTTTATTTGCAAATGATTGAAAATAATTACAAACCAAGAAAATTACATAAATATGAAATATAATATTATACAGATTACTCTTAATTCCATTATTATACTGAAGGCTACATGAATAAATGTATAAAATAATACTCAAATAATTTGGGGGTTATTAAAATAAGTAATGGAAAAAGAAAAAATAGAACTATATCTTTTTCAACGCCTTACACCATAAACGATAATAAACATAGAAAATACGACTAGACATACTTTTTATTTAACAATGCTCAACTGATATGTAAAACTTTACATTATCCATTTTGGCTGCTGTGAAACTTTAGTCAGTCTTGCTCTTAATTTATTTCAAACACTTTTTAGTCTTCCATATTTTGTACATATCTTGCATGTACCCAAAATATGGGTACTATTAAATAGCTGGAACTAAAATCATGTTGCGATGGTGAAGAAGTGTGGGAACACTGTGTATTCTTTAATGGTACTTACTGAAATATTCCATACATTAAAAATTGATTAGTAATTCGAACCAACAATAATTAAAGTGCAAAAGAATAATTTTAAAACTTTTCTTTAAGAAAAATCTTGAAATTTATTTCCGGCGGAAAATACTCACTAGATTTTTTTAATCCAATTTTAGTTATCACAGATTTGATTTACTTATCATTATGTTCATGATGCTGTAAATATTTTAAAAAAGAGGCTTTCGCCTGGCTTGAGATAAATCTCATTGAAGAAATGACATTTATTAAAACGTCAGTTAATATCTTGCGAATGGCGATCATTTAAAAAAAAAATCATCTTTAATGGATTACACGAACTGTGCTCGAACACAACGCAGGCCGTCAATTGACTGAAAACCTATCAGAGCTTCCATTATCTCTCGTCAAAGCTGTCAGGCGCAGCGCTTCTTAGTCTACTGCTCTTTGATAAAACCAATTACGGCCAGTCGGTACAATTTAATTGGAAAATGCATCAAAAAGCCACCATCAGAGCAGTGGAACGGAAGTTGTTAATATTCATCGGCAGTAATTTTCAGCACCTTTATCGCTATATTTTTAGTTTTTTAGAACTTCGTTGTCATGATCCCTTATAGCGCATCATGTCCGTGCATGTATCCGTCCGTCTGTTACACTCTCGTTTCTACAGTTTTAGTACAATTTAATTGGAAAATGCATTAAAAAGCTTCCCTTGGAGCAGTGCAACGGAATACGTTAATCTTCATTGGCGGTAGTCTTCGGTACCTTTAACAGTTTATTTTATTTTTAGGACTACGGAGTCAAACACGGAACCGTTATAATTTAGTCATATCCGTGTGTATTTACGTTGGTCTGTCACAGTATTTGCCTCGTAATTTCTGGAGTTTTAGACTTACGTGCATGAACTTTTGCAAGTATGTGCTTTAGATAAATGAGTCACTTAACATGTAGAAAACAATTCATATTTTTTTAAACATCTCCACTTATTAAGAAGTAGCGATTAAAACATGTTTCTTCGAATAAAACATTTTTATTTTTCTGGTATTTTTAGAAAGGTTTTATGAATTGAATTGAATTCATTTACCACTTTTAATTTTTTAATCCAGTTCACGAAATATTAATCTTTAAAATGATGTGGGATGTGTCCCGAGCTTTATAATTTTCAACTAAGAGTTAGAAAAATGTGAAAAAATTCTAGATACTAAATTTAATTAGAACTTTGAATCAAAATTATTTTGTTAACTTGTATCAATGATTTTAATATATTTTTAGCGTGTTCTGAGACGAACTTGGCCGGTTTTATTTTTACGTCTTTGCCTTTAATATACTATTTCTTATGTTTAATGAGCGATTCTGCCTATTCAGGGCTGAAATTTTATTTGGGTTCAAGATATTATTGAATATTATTGACATTGAGAATATTGTCTAAAACTTGTGACAATCAAAAGATACGGTAGTATGGTACGGTAGTATGGTGTTTTGAGTTATTCGATGGGTACAGTTGATTCTATATCACAATCATTTTTATTACATACAATAACTTCTATGACATATCGACATATGACATATGTTACACAACTTGACATCGGCTTCGGCGCTTCAATTGGACATCGGTGGTAAAATCTATTTGTGCGGGATTTAAAATTTTTTTTATGATGATAGTAGGTTTGAATGGGTACAATTATTTCAGCTCCATTCAAAGCGACGTCTGTATTTCCTAGTGCCTGAGACAATAACCATAACCATAATCTTTTTTGATGTTCCCTAAGCCAAAATAGGAGGAGAATGTTAGTCCCATATTCTATACGGACGGAATCGGGGACAAGAAAATAGAATTTGATGTTCATGAAATAAAATAAAAGATAATTTATATCAAAAACTTTTCAAAGTACAAGTAATAGTAAAATTTTAACAGTTTTATTTTTTTTTCGCCTATATGTTTTTTTTCTAGTAGAATAAAAAAAACCAGGATAAGTTATTTCATCTTCAATATAATTAACAAAGAAATTGAAATTAACAGGATGTTGGTCATTCTATACCGTTATAATATTAACAGAAAATCTTCAGAAAAAAAATTCCTTTTATTTCTTAAAAACATCTAATTTTATGTGAAGATGAGCATTAGTTTTACAATATTCTTGGCTTTTTGAACAGCCATCGTGCGTACTATAAGTGACCACGTGTGTCCTTATAATAAAGAAAACGTAAGGATTCATACAATCTCCATTCACCCCAATTTCGTTGGTTTGGCGCTGACTGGCGACGTGACACAGCTGCCATATATGCCATGTATTTTTGTGATGCAGTGGCGTGCTTTTTAAGAGTTCCTATGTATAAACATAAAATTTTGATTACTATAATTTTTATTTCATTTCAGAATTTTATTTGTAAGGAAGGAAAGGATTTATTAGTGTTTTCCATTTACGATTTTCGACCACTTTCATGTTTACGTTACGCAAAGCGCTCTCTAAATAATATAAGACTTTGATTAATATAATCTTCATTTAATTACAGTAATTTGTCCGTAAGGGAAGAAATGAAGAAATTGTAAATGAAAAATAAACCTGCCATTTTTCATTTACGATTTCCGACATTATTTGAGTTTATGTTTTGTAAATAGTAGGTGTCGAATTTTTCTTACAATTGTTTCTAAAAAGTTATTTTGTATTTTATTAGACTTTTATTGTTATCTTTATTGTTTATTAAGAATTCATGATATATAAAAAATATAATATATGCGCGTTTATGAACATTTTTTTTATGTATTATTACGGTTAAAAATTGTATTTAATTTTTTGTTCCTTTTTACATAGATTTTGCCATCCAGTAATTCATATATAGCTGATGTCTTACATATTTACAAATATACATTACGTCTTTAGAAGAGTAAACATACAACGTAAAAATATAGTAAATGGATGCAAAATTATTGCATATTTTATAAAATAATAAACTTACTGGATATTTATTAAAATGACATGAAAAATACGTAACTCTTAGAGAATGTTACAAAAACGTAATTGAGTTTATATAAATATATATATTATGTATATATATATATATATATATATATATATATATATATATATATATATATATATATATATATGTAAATGTTATAGTTTCTATGACTTTAAATATTTTTGAGCTATTGCAGAAAAAGAAAATATCAAGGACATGTAAAAATAAACTATAAAATAAGTAAATCTGTAATAATGTAAATGACATAAACAAATCCTTCGCAGAGAATGATCAGAAGGGTCCGAAATTAAATTGAACCAAGGCGGAGTGGATCGTTGGTCGCAACGAAGTATACTTGATAAATTTTAAAGTAAATACCCTAGGAGTAACTTTGAATAATGTGCAATGTTTTTAGCTAATAAAAATAAAGCCTGAATAAAAAATAACTTGAATTGAAAAATTAATAAAATCTTTATATATATATATATATCCTGAAAGAATTGCATATATTTTTTTGCTAGGAATAAAAAGCAGTGACGAGCATTGACTGTTATATTGGATAATCATGATAATAAAGTAGTTACTGGAAAAGTATATTTAATTGAATTGATAAAAAAGCTTTGTCATGTCAATCAAATTACGATACTGTTTTTATTCACATGAAAGTTGATAAACAATACATACAAACAAACATGCGTATAATAACATTAATTAAAAAGTAACTTGTATATGGAAAAATCTCTTCATAGAGTTATGTTATTTCGTCACTATTATTTTTATATTTGTAGCTAAGTAATATATGCGGGAAATATAATATGAGATACGCACGGTGACTCTAAAGCACCAGGCTTTATCGGATCACATCATAACGTTACTCTTAGCGAGTGCAAGGCGTTCTCCAGTTCTCCAGCTACGAAAATTAAATCTCATAACGTGGCGGCACCTCTTCCGTATATCCCGAGTCGGCTCCATCTGTGCTAATAATTTTATTGTTCCTCGTATATGCATAAAATATTAGGTTCATCTATTTGAATGGAATAACATTTTATAACCCCAGGGCTGGACAAGCATATCTGAAAAGATGCATAAATGTAAAGAGCTGGGTACATAAGAGCTCATCAGGTACCCGCACCACATATTATATGTACCTAAACACGTATACCTCGTGTTGTATTTATAATTGCCACGTTCAGCCAATGACTGTAGACTAAAGTGTTTAAAATGCTGCTGATTGTGTTAGGTAGACATAAACGTGTGACCCGAAACTGTTTTAGTGTACCTTTCCGTCTGTGCTTTACATTGACGGGTTGGTATGAAGAATCTTCAGAAAAAAACAAAGCTTCAGAAATTGGTACTCTACCAGTGCATAACTAGATTTATCGTGATAAAAGATAAATCCGAGCAACGCGGATTGCTCATCGAAATGAATTTCCCCAAAGGCGAGATTTATAAATAAATAACTTTTGCTTACCCGTGGATCCAAAAATTGTTGGCCGTTTTTCATAAAATAAAGTTGACATACGATTATACAATTATTTCTTGTACAGTTACATATAATTATTTCTTGTATAGTATACAAGAAGGATAATCAATAAAGGTATCTGTTATCACTAGCTACGTTAAGTTAATGATTATATCGTGACAGCCTAAACAGATGAATTAAATCTCTTATTCTGAGGACTCTCACACAGAGGTAAGAATTCGTCATTCCTATGAGAATTTGAATTTTTTGTAATTAATGAATTTTTATTTTTGACATTGAAGAAAAGTTCTGACGAAGTAATAATAAATTGTGCTGCTTTCAGCGTTGCGACAAATTAACGTTGAATTCAAAGGAAAGGGTATCTAAATTTTTTAAAAATTAACTTTTTGACATATACATAATTGTTGTCGCTCGCGTTTCTTACAGTCCGACCGTTAGATTTTACATCCTAAGAAGAGGATTTTTTTTAATGTAACATTAATTTTTAACAAAGAGTTTCCTAGGGAGAAGCGGCACTATTGAGGTTAATCTGATGTGAAAAATTTCCAAAAAAATTCACTTTATCTTCACCTACAACACATATCACAATGCGAAAAATGGGTCATTTGGAAATTTATATATTTATATGTACATATATATATATATATATATATATATATACATATATATATATATATATTATATATATATATATATATATATATATATATATATACACGAAACAATGCGCTTGCGTTAATTACGAAACCATGCACATAAACGTTGTGAAACAGCGCACGAATAGTGTTCAGCACACTTTTGATTTTTTTGAAATGGTGTAGCATGTTCAAGATTTTTTGCAGCTCATGGGCTCTCTTTTTTTCCATATATATATATATATATATATATATATATATATATATAACTTATATACTACTATAGAAAAGGAAATTTGCCACGGTTCCGCGTGCCACTTTTTTCTTCTTTTTGTAACGTAATAAGATTTATTTCTTTGTAATAAATGGATAGCGTTGACTCCACTTGAATAAGCGAATAAAACGTTGTTAGTGTAACGCAATTTTACACAATCAAAGATCAACATTTTTGGAGTTATGCTGGGAGAAAATAAATTAACTTGCAGATAATTGCTTAATTGTTACAGCAAAAAATCTTTCGAAGTCCTCTTCAAAATATACGAATGAAACTATTTGGCACATTTTGGATTTGAGCCCTTATTATTTAGAAATAATTTATTATTTTGTTCAAAACAACATTTCTTTTTTTTTAATTTTAAATTTTCTTTAAATTATAATTATATTTAATCGTTACTGTAAACAAAGCTTCTGTGGAAGAAAAACTTAAGAAAACACAAATTTACTAGTATAAGTGATACTTCTTATATATTCTTATTAATACTAAGTAATTTAATTCTAAATATTCAAATTTCAATAATTGGTTTATTTGTAAATGATCGCGTAGCGTCATATCACTTTGTTGTTGACTCGCAGCATGCACTGCACGATATTTAACCTTTGTATTGACAATGAAACAGTGTATCCCGGGAACAGAATGAAAGAAAAGACAAATTTGTGGATAATAATCGTCTTATTCTATTTTTAAAAACCTGGTGAAACCGGTTTACTATAGCCTTAACAACAATGTTAGTATACCCCTTTAACAATATTGCTTTTAAAATTAATGTTAGTCAGCTAAAATATGTATTATTTTTGCGCTCGTCAAGAATTTTGTAATGAAATAAAAATAATTATACAAGCAAAAATAATGAATCGCATTTAAAAAAAAATTTCACGATACGCCACTGCCGCATCTCGTTGAACCGACTTCTATTACCTGCAGACCCGGCAAGTATTACGCCATTCAGCCAGTACCCCACGTAGTCCCTAAAGGGTAACGTTTCGTGGAAACGAGAGGATTACATGAACTCGTACAGTAAATGATATGCGGTTGCTGCAGAGGGAAAGCGGAAGTTTGGAGACTGTAAAACACGTGGGAAATTAATGTTTATAATTTTTCTTAATTAGACTCTCATTTCTCGAAGCTTAGTTTGTTGGAGTTTTATTTGGTATGATGATGATAAAAATCCAAAAAGAAATTCTCATAGGTGTAGTGTTCGTAAGGAGCTGAAAGTTACTGTCTTCTGAATAGTGCTTCTGGTAGTATTTACTACGTGGTTTTGTTAGAGATATATGTTAAACTTCTGATGATTCAGAGGCATGTTATATCGAATTAAAACTGAAGATTCTAAAATGTTCTACATATCTAAGATTTATATGAATCGAAGATGAAAATCATTAAAAAGAGTAATTTTAAAAAAAATAGGATAATGTGGATACTTCTTAGAATATGGACTCCATATTAAACTCAAAAAATGTTTTATCATGTTCGATTGATTTTTACTTACTTATAGCAATGTTATATAGATTCAGGCGAAGAATGCTTAAAGATTAGAATGTACTTCAAATTAATATTTTAGCAAAAAACTAAAAGTATACAATCCGTTTAGCAGGATAATAGGATTTAAATATAATGAAAGTTGATTACATTCTCATTCGTTAAAAGTATGTCGAAGTATAAACTGATGCTTCGATATGAACAAATCATGATAGAAATATAGGGAATAATTTTATATCTATTCTAGTTAACCAATATGAATGTAATGATGTTTTTTCATGTATGCATTTTGTAGAACGGAGAGAAATTACTGAGAAAAAATAATTGATTGCGATTTAATCCTTTATTACTATTTGTCACATCATTTTTCTGCAACGTCTTTACAATTTAGTTTAGTATTAAAAAAAATCTTTAATAAATTTAAAACTGTTCAAAAAGTATAGTAGTGCTTTATTTATTGTTAAAGTAGTGGTAAAATATTGACATTATTATGCTCCAAAGAGTGAATCTGCTAAATAGCATGTCGAAATTTATTACGTAGTTATTAATCTGCTAGAGTTTCTGTGTATATTGTGAAGCAAGTGAAGTAATAAATTATCTCAAGAATATTGTGATCAGCGAATTCATGATATGTGTTTATTCTAACAATAATATGTTCCTAACATATTATTGTTACTATTTTTCACTTGAATATTTCGCATAACTTCTTCACAACTTAGTTTCATATTCAAAAACCTTCTTTAAGTAAATTTAAAACTGTTTAAAAATTATAACACTATACCTGAGTGCTTTATTTATTGTTAAAGTAGTGGTAAAACATTGACACTATTATGCTCCAAAGGGCGAATCTGTTAAATAACAAGTCGAAATTTATTGTGTGGTTATTAATGTGCTAGTTTCTATGTACATTGTAAAATAGGAGACGTAACAAATCATCTCAAGAATATCGTGATCAGCGAATTCATGAAATGTTTTTATTCTAACGAGAATATCTGTTTGGATCGTATATTGTATTCTTTTGAGGCTAAACAATTTGCTGCCTGTATATTAGTGAGAATAAATAGGTGTAGCGGAAAAGATGTATAAAAGATGTTCATTGTCAACCAGACGATATTCGGCGTTATAAAAGGATAAGCAGTAATGCGATATCGTGTGGTGAGTTCAAGCAAAGTTTAAAGACTTGTATTTTACCAGGCATGTGGGCTCGGTTTTTTTACTATTAATCCTAATGGCTAAAGTGGTTAAGAGTTACACGGCCGAGTGACCCCGCTTGGCGTTGGGCGTCTCTGTCTGTCTTCTTCTTAACCATTCTCAATGTTACATTAAACACAAAATTGACAATGGTTTAAATGAAACAATGCAAAATATCACAACTGTGTGCTTTGTTTTGCGTTATTTTATTTTTCATGATTCGTAATTTTATTTCGTGTCTTATGATACTTACCTTTCAAAGTCTTTTGTTGTATATAGCGCATATACAACCTGATTTATTTTACATTTCTGTCGTTCGTTCTGTGAAACTTATTTTTTAATTTCTTTTAATGTGTAAAAATATTCTTAGTATTAACGTGTTTGAAATAACCTATAAAATAGTGTCTAGCAGTGTGTATTCTTTTAATGGAAGACCTACTTGCTTAACATGTTCATTAGTTTTGTGTAATTTTCGTGTGATTTCAAGATTGAAATTTCATCATTTGTGTAATTTTCGTGTTATTTCAAGATTGAATTTTTGCGCATCCCCTTCTACCTCTCATTGAAACGCCTAGCACCTGTTTGGTTATAAAATATTCAGATTTTCATAATTCTCTATTCAAGTCACATTTCAGAATCGCTCTCACGTCTATTTAACTTGAAACCGCATCTGTCACAGTTGAGCCAGCTTATAGATGCTTTTCAATCACGTCCACGCGGCTAGGCAGATGTTTCACAGATATTTCCCAAGCCGCTCGGTACTTAACGGTTCGCTTGTTTCCAGGAAATGGACCATTTTACACAGCAGACGAATCAACTTGCTTTGATTTTATATGCAGATAATCGCGAATTACACGTGCGACGGGAATTTCCATAGTTTTGTTTTGTACCCCACATGTATG
Source organism: Druceiella hillmani (assembly GCA_039881145.1). NCBI lineage: Eukaryota > Metazoa > Arthropoda > Insecta > Lepidoptera > Hepialidae > Druceiella > Druceiella hillmani. The sequence goes on along the minus strand of JAYKKI010000015.1, from coordinate 9,453,940 downwards.
CCAATATAAGTCGACCTCGTACGTAATTACGCAGCTACCTTTATCTGGTCACATGATAATTGGATACATCATTGTGCCACGAAACTCACGATATTCACATGTGTATATTACTAGCTTAAAGTAAAGCAGGTCAATTCATTTCAAGAAAGCATTTTTTTCATTTGAAGTATTTATTAATGTATAACATCCTGGATGTACCGTTGACATGGGTCAAAATACAAAAAAGAAAGCAGCATTTGCTTGGTGGGGACGAGAAACTGCATGGAGAATTTAAAAAATATTCATTTCGGTTTTGCGAAAAAGGATCCTTTTGTAAACAAAGATTGTTGCAAAAAAGTTTTTTCAATATTTTGCAAAATTCCTGCATATTATTTATTTTCTTAATATCTCCATAGTATCTCGCGTAAAATTAAAATAAATAGGATACAAATTATTAAACGTATGTTGTACACAGATTCTGAAAACGCTGTTGTGAGAAAAATGCTATTAATATTTTCACGACAACATTTTTTTTAAACAACGAGAACGTCATAAAGACGCTTTATTTATTATCCTCGTGTGTGCTTTTTTGCAATCAACAAGCTTCGTTTTGCCTCTTTTGCTTCAACATTGAGGTTATTTTTATTCGCTACAAATAGATTAGACAATGGCTTGTCTCGTTTTGGATAGTTTATTTCTGTACTTTAATGTATATAACTGACACATATGGCAGATTATTGCTACAAGAGGAATGTCTTACAGCCAACCACAACACCAGTTACTCCTTGATGAGCGATCGGGAATCGGACCCGGGTTCCTACCGAGCGCTTCGCAGTCATAGGCCGTATGCTTTGTGATCAATCAAACACACCACGCTAACGAAAATTCAGTAATAATTAAGTGCAAATACAATAATAATTCAGCGCAAAGATAAGGTTTGTTTTCATGAGTTATCGTAAATTTATCGGAGATACGGAAGGATATATCAGGGATATATCAGATATATCAGGGATATATCATATATATCAGGGATATATCAGATATATCAGGGACATAAAATTATAATAGTAAAAGAAATGATTTTTTCTCATAATAGTTAGAATATGCAAATCAGAAATATCCCTTCGAAACTCAAGAGAATGGAAGTTTATCAAATCAAGGATGAAATAACTATGGAAAAAGGAAATAGTGGAGTATTCATAGTAAGAGGTATCATGTTTAGTTATAAAAATTGCGAGAAAACTTTTAGGATGCATACAAGAAATACAAGAATATCTAAGGTTAATCATTTCAACTGGATGTAATTTATACTAATGGCATTATTCTGAGTAGGTGTAAAGTACAAAAATGGTATCGATAGTTCGACTTTTCCTTTCGAGTAGAAAGACTTGAAGACTTTTGTGTTCTTTTTACTTAGATTTCCTCTTAATCATTTCTTAAATAAACCATAAAGCCATATCTTCTCCTATTCATTATGAAATTTCACGTTCATACTTTAAATGATTGCCATGTTAGTAACTTTCTTATGTAAATTTCCTCATGTAAAATGAAAATTTATTCACTCCATACTGAAAATAAAAAGGCGATTTATTTAGATTATATCGATTGTAAGACTTAGGTAATTATGTTATAGTTCCTGAAATGTAATGCTTTTTTGGCATTATTTTTTATGCAAATTGGTGTTGAAAAAACATGAAAATAATAACAAATGTGTGGATTCTTTATTTATTTACCGTTATTACGTTTTTTGCGTAGGTACGGTGATCACAACTGCTAAAAAGCCGATTAGTCTTAATTTGCTGGTTTTTTTTGTTACTACAATGCAATTTTTCATAACTAGAATATTTATAAATATTTTTACATCATTTTTTTTTTACTATTTACGATCACGGATTACGATTTTAGTTAAAGTTTACTATCGACCTAACGTGTTTACCTGTGCATATCGACAGGAGTGTGTAGGTGGTAAACCTGCGAAATTATTAGGACCTCCAAAGGCGATTGGAACGCAAAGAAAAAATTACGTATTCTACCTGAACCAGAATGCTACGATATATCCGTAGCATTCTGTCATCAGTAAACCAGAACGTGAAACCGTATGATAAACTAGATAGATTACTTCCGTAGTTTCTCAATCCTCAGCAGGCAATTTTAAATATGACATGTATGCTCATCTTTGCATTTTACCATTTTTTTATACCTACGCGTCTCTATGGAGCGATGATTGTTAACTAAATTTCGCTTCAAAATGAAAACTCTTTATTTCTTTATAATGTAAACAAAATATATCTAAATGGATCAAATGGAACCTATTATTCACATTGTTCATATTTCTCGTGGGTTATAGAGTATACGTATATATACATACACGTATCTATTGATTAGATGGTTCGAATTGGGATCTCTTATTTGGCAAAATACTTTCGGTATCTATGTATTAGGGAAGGAATATTATTTTTATTTGTTTTGTATTAATTCACGAAAAAAGCGAGTGCGTGGAAAATTTATCCTAAACCCACAAATTTTAAAAACAGTGTGTAGTTGAAAAATCTAACCGTAGGAGAATGCGCATAGAAATCTAGATCTTAATAAAGACATCAAGTGAAATGCGCATTTAGTTTATTATTCTGGATGGAAAATTAAAACTACCGAGAGAGAATGTTTAAAGTTATATTAGTTTGTAAATGTCAATCTAGATTTTGGATGGAAAGCGACCATCTTGCTGCCATATTTCCAACTACATTGTTTAATTAGGACCCGAGAGCGTTGAAACGTGATTTTGACAACCACGTTTGTGCTGTTATTTATATTTTCGCGTGGTCTCTCACACTTACATATTTGATAAAACTATGGAGTTGACATATATATAAATGGAAGATATTTATCATAAAATATTTAGGGTAAATAATAAAAGTAATAGCCCACAAAAAACTGCTTTCAGAATTTTTGTTTGTCTGTTTCTGTGTTTGTTTAAACACATATCGCATAAAAAAACTACTGACTCAATTCAGATGGTTTTGAAAAACATACGAGTTCATTTAAAACAAAATTTTACTTTTTTCATCGCAATGAGAAAATATTAGTACAACAACAATAAAGAAATGCTTAGCTACATGATGCACATTAATTATACATATAAATAGTTTATATATATATATATGTAAATCAATACATGGTACAATGTTTATTTTTAAGTAGCGCAGTGTTCATTTCCACCCCGACATATATTATTCAGAGTTGAAGTATTGAATGGTGTGGGAAGGGTACATGCTTAATCGAGCAATATGCCTGCGGGGAGACGCATGGGAATAGACGTCGTTGTTGGTCATCTTCCGCACTTAATTTTTTTTAAGTTGTATATATCCGATATAGGCTTACTTTGTTTCCTCAATTTATTTAAAATTTTAATCATTTAATAAAATTGTAGAATTAGCCTGGTTGTATATTAAATGTACTTAAAAAAAATGATTTAGGGGAACGTAACAAAATGAAAAGAACACATAAATATCATTTTTGATATTTTTGTCTGCTTGTTAGTTGGTTTACATAATGCTATAACATTTTAATAATCATTAAAATAAATGGCGTTAGTTATATTAATATTACAATTAATAATGCTTTCTAAAGGTACAAAGGAACCAAAGTGGCGGGAACTTTCATTCTTTTACTATTTCTTCATTCCCGAATCTTAATGATATCTTTGATATTATAAACATGGATCCTATTTGCTTTTTGACGACGTTTTTTAGAAATAAATGGGTAATGCTGTACCGAAAATTATGTAATTATGTACTCATATTCTCTACTAGACACTGTATACTCATACAACAAGCGAGTGTTCCACCACGCCGCGAGAAGGGTATCAAGGATCTCGGTGCTACCTTTATACGTGTCTCACGTTACGTGGTCTTATAAAGGATCTCTCGAGGATTTGTTTCAACCGTTTGGGTATCGTGTTGCGTAATTGTATACCCTTTTTAGATGGATATTTGTTCCTTGCCTTTTCTACATTTCTTTGATGAAACTGGAATTAACATAAGAAAATACTCGTTTGCATGTTAACATTTTTACCCGCTTTAGCTACTCATCTAATCGACTGTTATTATTAAATAATAATTAGATGCGTCTGTTGTACTTCTTTCTAATGACGTTTTAAAAGTCGCTCTTTATTTTATTTTGACTTTGTTTAGCTTCTTAGTCCGTAGTATTGTTGAAATGAATATGACTGCATTCGTGAATCAACAAAGGTCCATGTGAAGAAAGTTATATACTCTTATTAGAGTAAACATTAAAAAAATATAAAAAAATAAAAAAGCTTATTTAAAAAATCTACATCACAATCCTCATTTGTTTTCTTCAGTTTATATAACGGGCCGGGTCGGTTGTAATTTGTTTTTTAAAACATTTTTTTTGTCTTCAAATGCATTTTTTAAACATATTATAAAATATTTATGTCAATAATCTATCGTGGGTTTGGTGGCGCTTTATGCTTTTGGCTGTTAGAAGAAAGTATGAAGTCATAATTTATTTTATCTGTCTAGATTGTGTACGAATATGCTACTATTTTTCATATTTTAGGCACTGGTAGTAATGGACTATATTAATTCACATATTTTTTAGTATCTGACGCATCAATACATATATATATATATATATATATATATATATATATATATATATATATATATATATATATGTTAGCGATATGTCCTCAGATGTATATCAAAATTTGTAAAAAATTAAAAATATCATTCAATTCTATAAATTCATGATAGAATTGAATGAATTTTTCAATTCTTCAATGATTCAAAAACCATGAAAAAATAGAATCGATAGAATCTGACCAAAAGATTACAGAAAATGTATAGCGTGTAATCCCAAGTATTATGTCGTAAACTAATTTATGCTTGAAATATTTACGCCTTTTAAATGTAACGTATTCCACAAGTAAAAATAAAATTAATATTTATAAATAGTCAAATGGAAATACAATGTTCGGTTATATGTTTACACGTGTCCTAGCAACGTGAGTTCCAATCGCACTTGAAAGGTTTTATTTGCCCCATTGACAACTTCAGCAATTTCATTACGCTTTCCTCGGCAGTCTCGCTTGATCCTAAAATAAATTAATATCAGTCACTGGGTATTTTAAGCCTAATTCATTACTGTTTGTACTATGACTTAAAATTAACTGTATTTATGATACTTGCACAAATCAAACAGTTTCGATCAAACTGTAAATTGGGTATTTAACATGCATACCTGCATCAAACATGTATTTGGGTTTTTAAGAAATAAGTAAATTATATTTTCGCGGGTAAAATATTTGCTTATAAATCATCATCGATATTCACCTATCGTGCTGCTTACACCACTAGTTATTCGGCTAAATGAAAAGTAAGAAATCGAAACGTCGACCACACATTGTCCTTTACATTGACGTTAGTATTTTAATATTTTAAGGACTACTTCTATGAGATAGTTATTATTAAAACACCGATTTAGAGTTTTTGGGAAACCTTGACCACTTCAGATATATATGGTAACCTATATGTAGTAAAATAATTAAATTACTAGGATATCCATCAAACAATGGTCTAAATATTTTGAATTATTTTCAGTGTGCTATTGAAATAATCTCGTTAAGATCAATTTTTACATTGTTGTTATCTTCAATATAGTAAAGAATATTTCTCTATTTACTATAGTCACTCCTACTATTATATGTATTGCTGATCGCTAGTTCTCAAATAAATAAAAATAAAATTGGTCAAGTGCGTATCGAACACATACAAGGTAGGGTTATTTCGTTATCCACACTCTTAAAATTGTTTACATTTAATTGTGGACAGGTGAACCGAAATAATTTTATCTGAAAGTTCTAAAAAATTCCTGGAGTTTTGAATTTTTTTATATTTTTTAAAACCGTAGTTGAGAGATTTGAGGGCGTGCGATGGCATAAATGTACACGTTGCTTTGAAGTTTAATATTTTACAAACGAGGCTTAAAAATGAAATCAATATTTTGTAACAAAATCCCGACTAAATATTTTTCCACTTAATGGGATGCTCGAAAAAAAAACTAAAAAACACGCTTTACATGAACATATTTTTTTACATGTACAATTTTTTAAATGTTTGTTACATATTAGTTAATATTCCAACGTATACCTGCAACTTATCGTTTATATATTTCGAAAGCTGTAGGGGCTGTGAATCTATGATAGACCGACGAACAACAAAATTCCAAGAGTTCACACATAAGATTATTACCATCAGTGTGAGGTAAAACTGATTCAAAACCACTATCACGTGTATATAGGTGATACGGTTTTGAACTGCCGGAAAAAAATCTTTCCCGTTACTTTTAAGAGAATAGTTTAGTTGCTTTCGTCTTTTTCTGAAACAATTTCCGGTAAAAATCTTGAGACGATATACCCAATGGACTATACCACAGAAGACGAAATTTTACGACATATTCGATTTCATTAAATGTTTTTAAAAATGTCCGATTTGAGAAAGAAAGTAAACATAACGGAACGAAGTATTTCAAAACAATCTTTTGTTGGACAAATTCATTCGTCATTTTCGATATTCAGTATTATTAAATAGAGTTTATTTCACTGAGCTTTATATTATGTGACATGAAGTTTGCTACAAATGGGAGTGCACCGCGCCGTATGAAATATTACGCACTGACAAACGTTGTGTAGAACGAACGTTATCAGTGGCTTACATTTTAAGTGTGAATTCTCAGCCCTAAGATGAAAGTAACTACAAACGAATTCACACAGGTCTCTAAGAAAATTGAATAAAAAATGAAATTAATTTCCTCTTCCGAAGGTGACGACGGAGAAGGCCTAGTTGGTATCTACTTCTAATTAAATATAAAATTGCGATATTAAAATGAGAGGAGGGTGGTCGCAACAGACAAACAGATATGATATATATTATACAAAACGGTTGTACCCAAATCGGTGCCATCGTTTGGAAAGTTATGCATGAATGAAGAAAAATGTTGTCTATGCAGAATATGTTTAAAGTCAAATTTCAATATAGTGCTTACATCGACAAAAAGCTAACCTTAGGTGAAATATTCCATATCATCACAGAGTATTGATTTCTTTAATTTTTAATTTATTTTCGTAAAATTAGAGAAGCAGGAAACACATCCTTACCTTTCAATAATGATAATACCGCTATTGTTATGATAATACCGCTATTACTTGCAGGAACACATCCTTATGTTTCAATAATGAATACCGCTATTGTTATGATAATACCGCTATTACTTGCAGGAACACATCCTTACATTTCAATAATGATAATACCGCTATTGTTATGATAATACCGCTATTACTTGTAGGAACACATCCTTACGTTTCAATAATGATAATACCGCTATTGTTGTGGTAAATATAACAATTTATAAATTTAATGACACCGCAGTACGCAGGAATATTTATTGGCCAGTGGTTAAAGTTGAAAAAATTAATTTTGGACCTCAAATTTAAACAAAGTCATTTGTCATTTCCCATAGGTAGGAAAAAAAATAAGCATCCGTTTGATTTCTAAAAAACATGGAACGATTGGTCACTTGAGGTCGATTCCGAGACTGTATTAACACTCGTGCGCTCCGTCTGTTGACGATTAAATGCTCGAATGTAAACGGATTCTGCCCGCGGGTGTATATTAAATTTTGAGTTAGGTGCAAGTTATCGTGTAATATAAAATTTGTGACGACATTTTTCAACATTATCATTTATTAATTGCGTTTCAAAAAGATTTTTATTTCATGTAAGTTTCATTTAACAGAATTCTCTATTTTAACTTTGTGAAATAATATTCCAATTTTATCTTCATACTTCGTACGTAAACCTGTATACAATGACTACGTTCTTAATTTCTTGTTGAAATCAGTGATTTCATTAAGGCGTATTTAAGAAATTGGAATTCAACTTTTTTTTACAATGTTTGAAAACCTATTGACTTCTATTTGTAATTCTCATTCGAAGTGAAAACCTTTGCAACACACCGCTCAAATTTGTTCATTTTTCCAAGACTGCAAATTTTCAAAAATTCAAACTTCTCAAATTTACTTCTACTTAATTATTGCGGTCAAACTGACATTTCTTGGCGAACTGGACAGACACCAATCCACCCATATTGTCAAAGGCATATTTAAAAGTTGAAATCAACATATTTACACATTTTCTCATTCTTATCCTTAATGATACTTTAATAAAACTTTTCAAAGTGGTCCACTTCGCTCGCAATTGCAAATTGTTTTTCGACAAATTCAACGTCATAATTTTGAAATTATAATCACAATATAAATTATTCTTCCCTATACATTTGCAATCAATTTCGCTTGAAGGTAATTATGGTTACTAATTACACGGGTGTTAGAGTAAGCCCAAAAATGATTACTGTATTTTTATGATTACTGTATTTTTATTATTTATTTTTTCACTATTGCCTCAACCTTTAGATCGTACAGCGACACATGCGTACGCAATTAGACCAAATGGCATACTGATGTAGAGATCGGTCGCGTTTGTCGTTCCGTGGTGGGGACATGAGAGAAATGCGGCGGACAGTTGCTTTATTTGTACACGCTGCGCGTCGCATTTTTTTGTATATCGGCGCGGCGACAAATTTGTTACTATTGTTTTACAGTTTTTCCCGATTGTCCCATAGAAATGACAAAAATGCATATTCATGCATTTTTGCCTTTTCTATGGGACAGTCGGGAAAAATTGTAAAAATATATTTTTTTAAATTTTTTGTTTCATTATATGGTTTGGTTGCTGATTTTTAATCGCTTCTTAAAATTTGGTCGCGGGCTAAAATGTAACCCTATTATAAGACTGATACGTTTTAAGAACTTTATGCTTATTCACATAAATAAATCACATCCTGTGTGGCATGGAGTTGAAAAAAAATCATTGCAAAATATAAGATTATTTCAGGTTATTTGAAGTTGTTTAAAAAAATTAAATCGCGCTGTCTATTCAATTAAAACGCGCTAACCATTGGAAAGTAAAGAAAGTAAAGTTTGAAACAAACGTCACTAGAGAGACGTTCGTTCAGAGAGAAGTATGTTAAGAAAAGCGTATATGCTCAGTCAACTAAATGTGCATTTTGTGCGAAAGTTTCATTTAATAAAATGTATTTAGTTGACTGCATATATATATATATATATATATATATATATATATATATATGTATACACAACATTTACGTTATATATTATTAAGGCCAGTGGTACAGAATTCTGATACGATTCAGAAAGCGCACAACTCCTTGGTTAGTAAGGATAGAAAAAAATTTCGATAGAGATGGATTTTTTTATTACACTTATGTTTATTTCTTTTTAATCAAGGAATGTGATCATAACAACCCTTTTTGTTGCAGAATAGATTAATTTATACGGTACAATGCGTGTTTCTCTACATGCCTATCTTAATGGTGAAAACAAGCTGATGTCGTCAACCGCGATGCTATGTATTTAAAAATTGGTGCGTGTTTTCCCGTCGGAGATTTGGGATTGACTGGTGACGGCCAATGCCCGGCGCACTCGGCACGACGACGCGGTGTGTGGACGGGCGGCGCGGCTCGGGCGGCGGATCGCCGGCGGACGCGTTACCAGAACGTAAGTATCTACGATGGAATGAGTTAACATGGTTTACGATCCCTAAAATAAAGTAATAGATTATTAGTCATATAGTCCATTTAGTTCACAAATGTATAACTAGCAACAGAGAATATTTGTGTGAACGGTCAAATAAAAATATGACATGACAGTTGTTTTGATCTATGCAAATATAAATGTTATACGTTAACATCGAAAGTGTTATTATAGTAAATAGTGGCGTTGGTTTTAGTGGTGATGGAGAAGAATGCTTCTTATATAACGGACTGCCAAAGGAATCAACAAATTTATGCCTGTACCAACTCAAAATTAAGACCAAATCTCGTAGACGACTAGAAATACTATAAATTGACGGAAAAATAGGGGTAAAAGACCCCGTGGTCGATATTTTATCCGATAGGCTGATCAAATTAATATTGTCGCGGGATCCTTTTCCACTGTTAACCTATAAACTGGGTAACATGGAAACAGTTGGTCAGCTCATTTAGCAAAGTATTTCAAGGCGGCACAACTTTCATTAATGAAGATACGACGAAGAAGACGACTATAGTATATACATTTAAGATACAAATAATTATAGAAAAGAACATTTTTTTATCTTTATTAAGTTCATAATTTATAATTTTTTTTGCATATAGCTATATGACTATATTGGTTTGTGTCCGATGAAATTCTATTAAAACTAATCCTAGGAGGGTAGTTTTAATAATTGCTTAAGGGAAGTGTTACGTTTGACGTGGTTTCTAAAACTATTGTCGTTGAAAGGACATAATATGATTTAGACACTTGCCGATTTATTTTTTCCTGTCTAATATTGAATTTTTCTATTACACACATAAATATAATAACATCAAATATATTTTTCACAGCAGCCACAGTGCTACTTATTGTGATGGAGTTTTTTATAGAGTTTATATTTATAAAAACCTGTGAACAGCGCGAGTGAAACTTGTACTACGAGTGTTTCATACATAATTAGGCAGAGTACAAAATACTTACAAATCTTCGTTTTTCGTAAATTAAAAATATTGCCTATTGTATCTTTCACAGGCGCAAAAGTATTGAGCATATTAAAAAAATATGAGGTCTAGGATAATCACCATAGTTTTGCTAAACCTTTGCAAAAACGGTTGCTTTTATCTCCATTTTTTTATAATTTTAGGTTGAGAAGTTTGTGAAATAAGAGGGAAGTGACAAATGTCTTTTTTAAAAAAATTGTTAAGTACATTTCTGAATACAAAATATACATTTTGAAAAAAAAATTAAATTTGGTATACTTACTAATAACCCTTTCAAACGATACCCTACACTCACATGGACTTATTTTTTTTCCTTTCAGTACTTAGTTTACCCTCATAAGGATTGTTGACCTATTTAAAGCTGCTGGAAATAAATCAATAAAATGTTTGATACAATGGGAAAAAATGTCAATGGAAGTTTTTTTTTGTAATAACAAAATGTTTTAGCTGAGAAAATTTACAATTTCGTTCCGTTTGTTCATGACATCATGTGTCGATCTGACGTAGGGGCGCAATAACGAAATTCTTTATAATCTTTTGAAATTTATTTGGAGGATGAAAAGAAAAATACGTATCCTCAAATCTGTTTTATTATGAAATGTCATCTTTCGAAGATTTGTGATGTTGGAATTCGATAAAAAAATCAAGTGAAAATTAACCTCGCCAACGGAATTAATTCCGCAGGCAAATACTCATTATCATAATAAATTTAGTGCGTTTGTCTATTTTACTACTCAATCGATCTTCGTGAAATGTTGTAGCTTGTGCTAAAGAGATGAAATTATCCAGATACAGCATTTTGTTGGTAATTACAAAGATCAAAAGAAGTTCATCTCATTTTAATAAAAATTTAAGAAATTTTTTTAATAAAAGTCACATTTAATCAATATCGTAAGTGCTATTCTGTTCGACAATTTGTGTTCATTTCTCTAGTAGCTTCATAATCCCACTCTTTTAGAAGTTCTGACGTTTCTGGCTACATAACTGATCCAGTTGATTTTTGCAGTCTTCCAATGCAGTAAAGTTTTTACATTAAAATTGTCGTGAATCAATCTGTATAAATGAAGACGGAAGACATAAGATGTAAAGAGGATGTACCAAAATATCCCAAGCAATTTGTAAAAGTTTATGTCGGATAGGTAGATATGTGTAGTCTAGTATTGCCATGCGGATGCATATCGCATATGTTCTTTTCTGTAATCTTCTGCCATTTTTAATATTTATCAAAATTTAGATAACTTAACTAAATATTTAAATTTTTTTTTCAAAATCGAAAACTATCAATTCAGCGTAGTCAATATTATATGTAGTGTAGAAGAACAAACTTGGGTTATATAATGGCTCAGTTCGTATATATTGTCTTTAAACCATAGAGGTAAGATTTTATGCAGAAAGAAGAACAAGTACGTGTAATACTTGATCTTTGATGGGGAAGGTATCAAATACATTTCATAGGAAAACTAACTGCTGATGAAACGTAAGAAGGTGAGAGGGGAAATACAAAGCCATGTAAAGAAATTCATAATAAACAATAGAGTATCTGATTGAGTATGAGAGATGGCAATATGTAATTTTTTGCTACTTGTACAATTGTGTTTTTTTTACTTCCATGGGTTTTGAAAATATTATCGCGGCAAATCGTAAAAAAATGGAATAATTAATATTAATATTTTTTTTATCTACATGATCTCAGAAACGAGAGTGGTCCCACGTTTTCCGAATTCGAAATGTTTACGTAGAAGTGAGATGCGAAATTCGTATGCAAATTGGTAAAATTATCAGTTTTCTCATAAACAGTTGTATTATGTACTATGAAAAAACTTCTTAACAATGTTACATAAAATTATTTTTTTACAGCTGCGTATACTTCATTTCCTTTGGGGACATAACTTGCCAGCGGAATATTTTTATCGACTTTCTTCAACGAGTAGCTCATTCTCCTATTTTTGGGAAAAGATGAGAAGTAGGCGTTTAAGCATATAATTTAATCGGGGAAATACTCATTCATCCATCCTAACTGTTGAAATGATGAATGTATTGAAATATTGTTAACAGGTTTAAATATTTTTAGAAGGAATATAGTTTAAATAATTTGTACAATTTTGGACAGTTTAAATGTCTTAACAAGAGACTGAAGCTTATTCCAAAGTTTCCCTTTACAGGTTGTAATAATAAACTATAAGTTTAGATAAAATGTAAAATATGTTTTAAAGTATTTTTAGAATTCTAACATATAGGTAATGTAGCCCTTTTCATATCATGTGGAGTTAATAACTCTCCGTCTAATTCATGATTATAGTATTGTTTAAAAAAGGAAACTTATATAGACATACTTTTATTTGTAAGAAATGACAAAGAAACCTGACGGCCAAAAAAATTTAATTTATTAATAACGCCTATGTACGTATGTTATAATAGCATAGATACAGATACTAATTTAAAAACCAATGATAAAAATGTTGAATGCTTATCACATACAGCGTATGATTTATAGTATATAAATATAAGCTCTCTTGTACACACCTCCATGATATTATTTAACGAAGGACGAACATATTTAAAAATTATTTTGTATCCTTTTCCACCAAGTTGTGAAATGTTGCGAGGAAACGGTACTGTTTCTTGCTGGTAACCGGTTATTATTATCGCGTCTCAACATTTTATCCATATTTATTTAAATACTTTGTCTTTTGAGAATTTGTAAATATAAATTAATAAGTCGTGCAAATGAAATGGTTATGAATATATAGCAAGTAACTCAGAAAATGTGAAAATATCATTATATTTGACAAATTATAAGAAAAATAATTTAATGTTAAAGAATGAAAAAGAAATGTTGAAAATTCGTCATTACTAAAAGTAAAAGCCTCGATAAAATGGTTTTGTTTATAATAAATTATACCATTAAATAGTAAACACATTATTCTTGAAATATACTTGCATTAAAATTCAATTCAATGGTGTATCATAATTACTATCCAAACCAAAATGTTACATCAGCATTGAACTCAGTGCTTTTCAGATATCCAATTAATGCCATTAACAAAAAATATTCAGGGCGTTGAATAAACTACAAAATCAAAATATGCAACTGTCATATGATTGTATACCCCAATAAAGTTATTATCTGAAAAATGATGAAATAAACAATTTATATTATCAAAATAGTCAATACAGAGTACTAAATTACAGTATTATAACAAAGTTATTTAATAATTCACCTTTTCAAATGGCGGCTAATTAATTCCGAATAATATATATTACCAAAATTAAATTAAAGTTGACTTATGATAAATGACATAGATCTTCGGTTCATACGTCTTTCAGCTTAATTTTTTGTATATTTTGACGGTGCCTGCAACCATTTTCCAATACATGTAAATATTTTTCATAAAGCATTCTGTTCCAGCTCAACTAACGTTAAGATATAACTAGACGCAACGTGTGTTCGCTTATAAAAATTACATAAAAATTGACAAACTCTACACGCGTATATTTACTTCTTATATTCTTATCTTCATGGTTCAAACGCAAGTTTAGGAATATTTTCTATTTTGTTTTATGATTGTACTTCTACATAAATACTTTCCATTTTATGCTATTTGCGTAATAAAATATCAGGAGATTGGTGTTAAATTATGATTTATTGTTAAATTGAATACACAATTCGGTTTACGGGCTAAATTTCATTACCGTACTCGTAATAATGAATAATTCGGATAAACAATGCTTATTACTAATGCTAATTATAATATATTATAACTTATTATGAAAAGTGGACCCTTACTTATTGTATATATAAGTAAATTAAGTTATATATTTTATTTTCAAACGCTGTTAAAATTTTTATTGTTTTATTTCGCATTCAAAAGCGAGAAGTTAATGCGATAAATTTTGTCAATAATTTCTTATATCCGACAACAATTTATCGGTATTTTATATATACAGTTCTTTTTAGAATAATACTTGTAACATAAATGTACACATAGTTTAAAAAGCAATTAAATAATATTAGTTGAAATCTGGATTTTTATCAGTTCACTCGATTCGGATTAATACAATGTAAATGAAATATATTAAAGATAGTTCTAGTTACTGTTACAGTTTAGCAAGTGTGAAAAATAACCTAATTTTTGTTGTCAATTATCTCTTGTATTTTTCTTTAGTTTGAAAATCATGTTAGGTACATGATGAAGTACATGATGAATTGAAGTTAATAATTCTTTTATTTCAATAGAATTACGTTTGGTTTCGAATTTCAATTAAGTATTCAATGATTTTATATTATTTTGAACTAAAATGTAACATGTGCATAAAGCGTAAAATAAATATTTAAAATATCTTTCCTGTGGGATTATATGTTAAATCGATAAAAAAACAGCAATGTCTTATAAAGTTAAATTTAGTTTAGAGCAATTGGACATAACATAATTAGGTGCAAAGGTTTCGTATTTCTATTAATTACCAATTTATCTAATTCATTTCTTTTCGGATAATTATCAGTATCACCACACTAACTTAATACTAAAACCTGCTAGTAATGGTCTTGACATGTTTTGGAAACTGTCTTCATAGGCGTTTTTCTCTGCGGTTCTTTCAAAATACTTGGAAGTACGGAAGAAATAGCTCACATCTTTGCCTACGAGGGATTTTCGAATTCGGTTTAACGATTTTTTTTCTTCGCGGCTTTTTTACGTTTTATTTTCCTACATGCTTTGTAGAACCATTGTGCAGAAAGGCATTATTAAAACATTTAAACCTTTAATGACATCATTCATTATCATTTACCATTTTTTTTTGGAATCTTAGGTCCTTTAAAGTAGTATAATTCAGAAGTATATTTATTATATTATAAGTGTTTCTTTATGATTTTACGATTTGTGTAATGTAAAAACATACTCGCACTTTGGAAGTGAAACTTCTATTTAAAGCTATTATGCCTTATTTTTATACTTAATATCTAATATAAATGAGACAGTAAAATTATGTATATATGCTATAGGCGAAGTATTCATGCTCGGACGTTGTAGATAATCTATTGTTCAATAATTTTTTCTGTTATTTTAAATTTTTTTAACCAAGTGATTTGAGTTTCAGAATTAACAATTTTTATTGAAAATTTATGCTATCTATTGGTCAATTACTTTACACCTGCGTCATGCACGACATTTTTTTTGTTTCAATGATTTGGATTGCGTTAGCGGTCTATCTATTTAACAATGTTATTTACTTACTTCCAGTATATAGGTAACGAAATGACACATTGCTCCAACATATATGATCTTGAAGACTTATTGAGTAATTCATCTTTCAAAACCTCTAAGTTATTTTCCGCTGTGTTAAATTCTTGAAATTTGGCACAATTTTAATAAAATAATCTTGTGTCGCAAATATAGGAAAAAATGCAATTTTCCACTAGAGCATGAGTTAATAGGGGTGTATAAGAGTTCTTAATTTATATAACCCATTTTTACGGGAGCTTAGCAAAGTGACAGTGCAAAATATTTTAAAAGGTCTAACTGTGCATCAAATACAATAGTATCAATGCAAATTTTGCTTATTGGTGTCGAAAATTATTATGAAAAATTTATTCTTTATACTTTAATTTTTCCGGGAAAGGCCGGCGTAGATTTCGCCCTAGGTTCTGAGTATACATTGACGCGAGAGAATTGGAAAAAAGTAAGTAGAAGACGGTTCGAAATTCATCTCTGAATGTGGATATTGCATGTTTAGCATAAATTTGATGAAGAAAATATATATGCATATATTTTATTCAGTAGCTACTCTGTGTTAAAATGTTTGTACTTGTAACTTGTCATCTTAAGGAGATATTTGATTTTATTTTTATATGCTTACGTTTTTACTATATTTTACGAGCGATGGAATTTCCTAATTCAACACAAAAAGTTTGAAATTTATACATGTTAACTTTTTGTCATCAAACATCTTTTGCTGAATGAGGTTATCGACGATAACGTGGTGAGAGGTCAAAAAATAATCCCATTTACTGAGAGTGCCTTTTGGTTGACCTTAGTCATGAATGTAAACTTTTAAGATATTAATGGTGCCAGAGCAATGAAACTATCAATCAATATATTGTTATGAAAGTTAGTTTGACCAATATAAGTTGTTAGGTATTCATAGAGACACGCTGTTAGAGCGAAAAAAGTATAAAGCTTAAACAAATTTGTTTACTATAGTTCTTATTGTTGTTGTGTCTCTCTATGTAAAGTTGTATGTTTCTTGAATAATATTGTTGAATAATTTTCCTTTAGAGTTAGTTTATTTACGGTGATTTATATAAGCTGTTGTAGAATTTAAATGATTGTTATACAATTCCGAATATTTGGCTCTCCAGAGCCGCGAAGACGGCCGAGTTACCCTCTATATTTATCATCTAAGATATTCGAGCCCTATATGCAGCGAGAAGCTATTTCTATCTATTTGTATGTTATGAAGGAATTCTCATTGAATTCAAAAGATAATAAAAAAGAATATTCCATGAAAATATTATGCATATTTATACGAATGTCTACAAGTGAGCTGAAATATTGCCTGTGTCATATAATTGTCTTCTTTGTTGTGGAATAACTGTGCTATGTAATTGTTATATTTTGTTACATTATGGAAGTATTTAATATTAAATACAAGTCATATTAAAGAGTCGATTAAGTGTCAGCTATATCTGCACAATTAGTATTTTGTGCCATCAGCCCTCATTTAAATATTAATAGTAATACACTCCGACTATGCGCTTAGAAGGGGCCTATCTGCCGCGCTGCCCACCGCCGACCGCTCTGTCACATTGTGTACGAGTGGAGGTGAGTGGCGAGCGTTTCGACTGAGCTAAAAGGAAAATTTTGGAAAACGTTTAAGCACGAAATTTTTTTTAACATTATGTAAAATATTTTTTGTATAATATTTTTTTTCTCTAAAAGCTCTGATTTAGTAGGTACGAGGAAACAAAATAATTAAAATGTGTATAAAAGTTAATGTGCCGGAATTTTTCAATCTTGATAATTTTCTTTCAATCTATACTCAATTCCTACGTTTATGAATGTTCTCCGTATTTTTCTGAACGTACCTTAGGTCAATTGGTTGGGGGATAATAATTTTTAAACATTTTTCTCGAATGGTTGAATTCTGCTTCAATAAGCTTTCTATTGACATGAGTAACTTGAAAGACTTCTATAAATTTCCCAACTTGAGAACTTAACCATTAGAATCAAAATTCACGTTTTAATTTCACGTCTATAATAGGGTTACCATAATTTATATCTGTCCTAAATTTAAAAATTTTATGTCGAATAGTTGCCAAGAAAATTGCCTGTTATAGACAGACGAACGGACGGACTGCCGGACAGACACCGAACTGATTTTATTAATGTTCCGTTTTGATAATTTTTCCACGGAAGACCAAAAAGGAGATTCCATGGTATAATGTAATACAAGTATATTCGTATGAACTTCTAAAATCGAGGCTCAGATTTTGCTTGGAGCTATTGTCTGTGCTATTAAAATTTTTTTCCATTTATATTGTGAGAAGAATTTATATTAATTGCGAGTCATAATGAAAAGGAGATACCATATATAATCCAATATATGTTTATGTGAATTTCTACAACCGAGCTGAAATCTTGCTTGCGACTATTTTCTGTGCTCTATAATTTTTTTCTACTTGTATCGTGAAATGAATCCATACTAAATACTAGTCATAATGAAACGGAGATTTCATGATATAACGAATAAGTATATGATTTGAACTTCTGCAAATAAGCTCAACTCTCGCTTCAGGGTTATTGTTTGTGCTTTATAATTTTTTCCAAATTATATTATGGAAGGAATTCATATTAAATACAATTCATAATAAATATAAGATTCCATGACACAACGAATATATTACATGAAATTCTGTAAGCTCAAATCTCGCTTCGACATATTTATTGTCTGTTCTTTATAATTTTCTTCCGCTTATATTATAAGAACGTCTGCAATTGAGCTTAAATCTTGGCCGGGGCTATTTCCGTTTTGTATAAATTTTTATTTATTTATGTTGTGAAAGGAATTCACATTAAATACAAGTCATAATAAAAATAAGGTTCCGTGACATAACGAATAAATCATATGAACTTCTGCAATTAAGTTCGAATCTAGCTTTGGGCTTTTGTCTGTGTTACATAACTTATCTTTATGTTTACTATCGATTTGCACAGCAGGATAATGTTGTGTGTATTATATAAAATGTCGTAAAAATAGTCATAGCGATTTAGTAAAAGCTGTCGACTCATAATTTCCATTATTTGAATTAAAAACGAATAAAATTGAAACAAAATGTTTAAATACATACATATTTATTACATAATATCTAATCTAGAACTAATAAAACAATATTATGCACTAAATACTTAAATCAAAAGAAGAAACACAAAATTCACATAAATAATTTCCACAGAAACAAATTTCAAAACTGTTACAATATTTGAATTATTCTATTTCAATTAATATTCATGTAAGATAATTATTTGATAAATATTTTCACTTTATTTGGGTAAAGATGTTTTGGCGAAATGATCATCATTGTGTAGACGGCAAATAGACCTATGTAATCGTTTCTTATTTTGTTTCTTATTTGACAAAAGTTGAAAATCCTCCGTATCTATTGATCAGTACAGGCGAGTTTAGGTTTATAAAAGATAATTTTTTTTGTACGTATTATAGAAGGCAAAAATACGGCAAATAAATTAACTAACGTAAATTGAACGACCGTATTAAAAACCCGGCATTCATGGACTCAGTCAAAAATGTGGTAGAAGAAACTCAGCCGACTGTAACGGAAATGCATCACGTTATGTTGCATATCCGTGAGGTTAATAACGTATGCAACTTCCGTTTATGTCATTTTAGTATTTAATATGTAATAATTAATAATTGTATATTTCATGTGAAATAAAAGAATTCTTAATGCTGGATAAATGTATAGATGAGGGATAAAATATTTGCTAAAGTTGGTATTTGTCGCATAACTAATTTTGCATTCAAAAATTTTCTCATACGTTTGATGAGATATTAAATCTCACTAACTACGGATATTTACTATTTGTCAACTTTATAGAAATTCACTTGATTTCGGATTTCAGATTTTATCAAATGTAGATAGAATCGGAACTATCCAAATTAATTAAATATCAGAAGCATTTATGAAAAGACAAATGTGTGTCAATGGAATATTCAAATAAAGAAGCAATATACAAATAAATGTTACGAAAAATAATAACACGTACATACAAAAATTACTAATGTCAACTTCTTTTTTAAGCGTACATTTTTTTAACATTCTTTAACTTATATTCAAATATCCTCAATATTTATGTTTAAGGTTTAATGGCGCGTAATGGAAAACAGGGAAGGATAAGTGGAAAATATTTTGATACTAAATATACTAAACATATTGCAGATGAAAGTAAAAGTTAACAATATTTACTGCATTTTCAAACTTTAAACATTTTAAAAATTTTACCATACAGCGTTAAAATTTAAATGAAAAATTATTAATTTTATCAATCTCAAATATGTAGGTGGCCTTAATTGTTTTCCAAACTTTTTCAAAAGAATATCTAAATAACTGAATATCTTACCTCGATAACAGAAATGAAATTCATTTGACAGATATATTTTTTATAGTGAAACTTTTTTATATTTTTTTACTAAAAGCTAAGGGATAAATTTTTAATATTTTACTACTAAAGGACACTCGCCATCTATTGGTATATTTATGTAAGTATTGGCCACAACATTATCAAAAAATTATATTATCGTGCATGTCAAAATTTGAATTTTATCGTTTCGCACATAAATGCCTTAAATAATAACGGTATTGCAAAATCATGCTGAAACAAAATATAGAAATATGATAAACAGGAAAATTTAATTAACTATTCATAAGTAATACAATTTTAAGTCCATCCTTATTACAGCGAATTAGGACAATTATTTAAATTTATTTCGCGATACGGCTGTACAGATGATATTTCAAAAAACGGTCACGTGAAAATGTGACTATTACAACCGCGTGTGCACCTTATAACGTCTAATATTTTTAAGTTTACACACAACGCAGACGACCGACAATAATCGGATAAAATAGAACATATGACGTTTAACATTTTAACGTGTACGTCCCCTAAAGATCAGCCCTCTAAAGAAATCGTAGCGACTCTGGCCCACTTTCACCGGTTCGAAGGTTACGAAGTAAAAAGCGCAAATGAAGAAAAGAATGTATGTTCCATAACATGAAGAAAAGAACGTATGTTCCATATACGACTGACACGCGTTAATGGAGACGGAAAACATTCAGTAGGCGGCGCGCGCGTTTTGACTTGTGCGATAAGTCGGTGGATAGCCGGCCACCGATTTAGTCTCACAATAGTCGGCGATAGTCGGCCCGCGACTTCATTATCTACCAAAGTCGGTAGTCTGATGAAGGAAAATGAAATTGTTCAGTAAGTTTTACTTCTGTCGCGTGGTCCATGCGGCGCATACCGTTAATTTTTAACGTCCCCTCTTCTTTTATTCTAACATTCTCGATATGATTTTAAACGTTTTCTCGCTTAATATATTAATAGTAGACACTCCTGTATTGTCAACACTAGTTAAATATTTTCAATTTATGGCCCACATTTATTTACTTAATAGCTTCTGAATTAAAAAAGGAGCATTTAAATTTAAACGTTTTTGTAATTTAAATTAGAGGTCGTTAGATAAGAAAGCTTTTTCACACACGAAGCTTTCAAATATTATTTCCTAACGTATATAAACTCACGATCACGCTTTAAGGGACTTTGTTTAATATTCTGAGAGCTACCAAAGGCACATTTTGATTGTTTATGTTTTTCTCTTTAGATTATAAATACATAATAGATAATATAATTTAATTTACATTTTTACAATTCAATCATGTATGTCAAGAATGGTTATAACTTTGAATATACAATGACATAAAATAATTCTAGGAATATTAATTAAATAAATTTAATGTTCGCTAAAACTAAGAACAAAAGTCAAATATTTGCCGAGTTCTGTGTGCAACTTGAAGTATTTTTTTGTTGTTAAGTTGCAAATTTTATTTAAAAATTAATTGGAAACTGCAACGTAGTTTTCCATAAATTTTATTTTAATCTAGGGGGGTGACGTTTATACATAATTAGGTGATATATGGATAAGATTAACTGATATATGGATAAGTTTTATAAACATAGAGAGAAACTCTGAAAAAAAAACTTAAGAAAATACAAAATTACCAGTTAAATATATTTTTCTTTCTGTGAACTTGTATCGTTCAATATTCAATGCCCGATACTAGCGAATCCCTCGCTGCATCATGTCGTATCGATTTGAATGTGCCGTGTGCGGTGTACTGCACGTTATATTAACATTAACGCGGGACAATATGCTTTGCGTTAATAGTGAAATAGTGTGTCTCGATAAACGGAAAAAGATAGGTAATGTTATTGAAAATAATCTTCTTATTTTGTACTCGGTAACATATAAGTTGTGTTACCAATTTAACAAGATCAGTATATCTTTCATTATATTTTATAAATTTGATTATTCATCAGATAAAATTTACGTAAATGGCAGTTATGAAAATGAAACATTGGAAAAATTTACGGCAATAGAAAAAGGCTATCTCTGATGACATCAGCGATCAAAATAAACCGAAGCTCGTTTCTAAACTGACTTCAATTACATTACTTACAACTCGCAATTATATCGACTATTAGTTCTTAATTTTGATTTACGGCAATATTTTGTATACTCTAATGAACAGTATGAAATTTAACACAGCAAACAAACATTGAAAAGTTTTCTTTAATATTTTAAATACAGATACGCGAATGTATTTGTAAATAACATAAATTAATCGAATATACAATCTAACTAGACAATTATAAATCCTAAGTATATATACCTGGAGATCCACATGAGTGCAGAGGACTATTAAATTTTGTCTACGTAGACTCTTTTGATGAAAAACCCCGCCCATATTATCTGGGGATCGAGTAAATAGATAAACTTTGATCAAGTAATCTTTCCGGAAGCTCCAGTCCACCAAAATCCCTCAGGTTCCTTTTTGAACCCCTAATACCTCGTTTACTATAACTTATGTATTAGAATGTTAGTAGGTTATTAACGTTTACTTTATTTCAGAAATTTGTATTCAGCTTATGTGGAAAATGAGCTTTACAATGTTATATAACAAATAAACAGAGTTTTGGTAGCGTTTCATATTTAAGTGCTGAGGCGGTCTTATAATTATTTTAGTAATTATGCTTAAGAGTTTATATGAAATTGAAATAATTACGAATTTTAAAATTTGTTTCTATCCATACTATAGTTTCGATTGAGGTCATAGAGGGGTCATTAATTTCCCCTCGTAGACGAGTATCAGTGATGGGTCTGTCCATTAAACATATAAAGTTACAAAAATGGAGATATTACATACAAAGATTTTCATCCTAACTGCATCTAACAAATTTCGCATAGAATGGATTAACAAAACACGTGCACTTTTTGCACCGAAACCAGTGGTCATCTAATAAGTCACAGTGGATAATTTACATTTAATAACGTTTTATAGAAGTTAATTTAATACAACATGAAAATATTACAAAAGCTAACTACATATATATGTTATTTTAACACGTAGAGTACAAGATATGGTAGTTATATCAAATAAATATTAGTATTAATAAATACAATTTATACAGCAACAGTATTTATATTAATACTTAACTAAATTTGATGATGTTATGTAATAGGTGTTTATATATTAAATAGATTTAAATATAGTAAATTAACTAGAAAAATCTATTGGAAGGAGTTTGTGGACCCAGCTAAGGTAGTAAGTACATTATGTATTTAGGTAGTAAAGTACGCTATACAATGTTGTTAAAGTAATATTGCGCTGTATGTATTTTTGGAATTTAGTACATTATTTAGTAATATTATGCTTTTGTACATTACTTATCTAATATTACATTATATAAGTCCAGTTATTCAATTACTTTCAGTTTTTTGTTAGTTTTTGAATTATAAATTGATAGATGGGGTTCTAATAGAACTTAATATAAAATAATTGATCAAAAGATAGTTTTAACGAATTTTTTCTTGTTTTCTGCATATTTGTCGAGCATATATTTATATCTATATTATTCGGAGTATCCCGACATTGAGATTGAACACCATGTCTATGGAAGAAGGTTGTATTTATATTCATTAGTTTTATTATATGATTATGTAATTGGAAACTTATCAAGATTTTATTATATTAGTTGGGTTAAAACGAATGGACCATCTGTAGACATATTTCCTTCCATAAACAAGAATTAAGAAAATCTGTAATTTTAGCTAGGCAATGACCATCAGCATAAATTGTATAGGTGATGAATCGATTAAATTATCAGATTTTAATGATAGATTGAAATAATAAAATGATATTATTTTAAATGAAACTTGCAATTTTGACACAACTTGTCATGTGCCTGAGATCTGGAAATCTAAATCTAATGACTATTTAAAAAGTTTACAATTTGTCATATATTTTTTTCAGAAACGATTGAGAATTACATTACATAAGGATAACTTCCAGAAAATATTCGTGTCCTGAAACTATGTAGAAAAATAGCGTAACTCACAGGCAAATAAAAGCATTAACAAATTTCGTGAAAGACAAATTATAAAAAAATCTGATTTGTTACTTGTTTACTGGCGATTTGAATACAAACAGTATGATTTTAATATACGTGTTTAAAAGACATCTGAAATAGCTTTAATTATTATAATAATTATTGGTTCAAATTCACGAAATCCGTCATTATCTTGCTATACCTTTTTTATTTGTATTAACGGTTCTCACTTGTCGCAGCATGGCTGGCTGTGAGAGTAGCAAAAAGTCACCTACCTCGGTACTAAGTTTTCTAAATTTTAGGTAAGTTATTAAATAAATTAATAAATGTTGTTATTTCGGAAAATTTTGTCCAAAAAAGATATCATTACATTTATTTTTTAAATAATCGGTAACATATTAGGCTGAGAGAGTTAGCTTGGTCCTAAGAGGTTCAACGAACAAGAGGCTAATTTATTTTTTTTAACATTTGTTAACTACTCTGTTTGCACGCGTGCATGCAAATATTCAAAGATTAGTTTTATGAATGTATAAATGTGTTTTGTCCAGCGTGTTAATAATAAATATAACAAAATAAAATATACCTTATCTAATAGATATAAGTCTATTATACTGGCCTTAAATAAATTTAGAAACAAAACAGATTTTCGTTCAAATTTATCGGCATTTGTCATAGAATAATAAATGTAATGAAATTTTTCATATAATCGAATCACCGTATTATAATATATTTATGTAAAATAAAAAGGCATAACTTTATTCACATACAGAATTTAAAAGGAATTGCAAGATTATGATGTAGAACTCACAATTTCACAAATTGAACGCCGCTTGGGCTTCAATAATCACTACAAATAACCATTTATTAAAAACTAATATATATTAATTTATCTATACAATAATATAACTAAATAAGTTTACACTTATGGTTACTAATAGTTATTTGGAGTTCAGGATTTATTTTGGCACAAAGCTCACTTGTCGTAAGTAGGTTATACACTACAAATGCTGCATTCACAATAAGGGACTGTTGGATTCTATCCACAATTAAATTTATTTTACCACTTGTTAAATGTGAAGTTGAAATTAGGAACAGTAACTTACGTTGTCAATTACGAGACATAATTTGTTTTTTATCGTGCTAAATTGCGAGCAGGCGAATTATTCATGAGACTTAAATTCATGCAAATGTCATTACTACTACTGTAAAATGTATTTCTTTATACTTTGCACTTCTATGTACATGAACATATTTATATTTATTGATTTCTTTCTCCTCAACAGCAATGATGTAAATGTGCTGCGTTACAAATAAATTACAATTTATTTGCAATAATCACGATATACGCCACGCAGTATACGTAAATTGTGTCCTTATATTCGGGCAATTGTGGAAACGGAAATGTACAATATTTATTAAACTTGGTGAAAAGTAGCTGTGTATTTTTATAAGCGGATTAATGGCATGATTCTAATCTATGCTATAGGAAGTTTTTATGAGTGTTAACTGTTTTGGATGCTTATGAAGAATTATTGCCAAATCAATAATTTAGAATTTTTTTTCGAAATTAATTACCAGAGTTAGTTAATTATAATGTTTCTTTTGATTTAATTTAATTTTAATAATAGGAAGAGTATAGCTAAAAAAATTTGTAGGAGTTTCAATGATAAACGAAATACATAATCGCAGTTTCTTAATTTGTATTAATGTGTGCAAATATTTTATTGAATCTTAAAAAACTGGTACGGTATGAAAATAGTACTCATTGCCGATGGAAACCCTAATAATTTTTTTTGAATATTATAGGAAAAAACTTTCACCTATTCAATTTGGCAACAATATAATGTGTGGATAATCATGGCTACAATTTTTCGTTGGTTTGTGCCAAAACTTCACAGTGTTGGGTTCCAAAATTCGTCCCGAACTGTGAACGCACATTCAAAATATACTCCCGTGCTTTTAAAGCACGCCCTCATATTAAATTCTCTCTTACAGTACTTAAGGTAAGTTCGTATTTACTAGAGTCTTAAAGAATAATGTCAGACTCTGCCCCACTGTATATTGCAATGTACAAAAAACCAAAATGTTGTTTAACCGATTTAAAAGCAATAGATTTCGTGAACATCAATTTTAGGTTTCTTGAACTTTTGGCATTTGAAAAAATAATGGTATTTTTAAATTATTGTCGAAGACTTGAAAGAAAGAAATATTTTTTTGATTTATGATCTTCATGGTCTTTATTTTACATGAAATATAAAAATAAGTACCAAAAATAGGTACTCAAAATATTAGACATTATTTTACTTAATGTATATTAATTACTTATTAAGTTAGGTCTAGATGTTGTTGTTCAACAAAATCCACTTTTGCAACTAATTTGTTATGGGTTTTATTGTGTCATAACACTTTCCCAAGTTTCTATGGAAAATAACAACCAGTTCGGTGAGCTTCATAAGCCAAAGCATTCAAGGAAGTTAAAATCTTCAATGTACACCAATTTTCTCAAGTGGGGCAAAGATCCGTACGTCAGATGGTATTATCCTTTCATTTAAAAATTTAGCAACGTAAGAAAACCTTCATAATTTACATTTTGATTATATTCTTTTTGGGAACATCATCGTACTGTTAACCGTTTACTGTGGGTAAATTGATCAATTCAATTATACATCTTAATTTAAAACAAATATAATTTTTGTAATATAGTAAATGTAATATAATTCTTAGCTAGCCTATTTATCAATTATTATTTTTTTTTGTATAATACTTATTTACTTTAAGTAATATGAATTTACTACTTAAGACGACTTAAGGGCCAAAGTTAAGAAAAGGAAAATGCTCAAGTGTTTATGATAAGAGAGCATTAACACAGAAATATGTTTTAACTGTGGTTAATAAAATTTGACTGGGGTTATAATTTTGCTTTATTTTGAAACTTGGGATATCCGCTTCAGAATTAAATCTTAATTAAGTTGGAATTTTTCTTTAAATTAAGTGTCCTAAAAACTTTTCGCGTCAGAAAAATGTGATTTTTATGTATCCAAATTTAAATTTAGTTTTAAATAGGATGTGATTTGCAGATTAGTTAAAATTTCACTAGATATAAGTAAAAAGCCTTAAAGAAATTTACTATTCCACAAACGGTATCGTTTAAATATAACATTTCTATATATATTTGGTATTCTCCTTTAGAATTAAACACAAAAAAGTTGAGAAAATGTCACTATAGAATGAAATTAGGGATGTATAAAGATTTGTAAGAAAACTCGCGCCCGTATACATGAAACTTAAACTATATTTAAATAATTATATTTTTAATTACAATAATACATATAAATGATATTATAATCGAGCTTCAAGGAAGCTTCTGACTAAACTTTACAAAATATCACTTTTTTTAAATATTCCTTATTAGATTATAAAACACTCTCAATGACCTTGTTGGTTGATTCATTTGTTTGTTTTTACATCTCTATAACCAAATACCCTTAATCCGACGTTGAGGTTTAGTACAAAATACGATAGAATTTCAAAGCACGTGTAGATTTTCACAGTTTTTGAACTTTGAATCTTCCTTGCCGAATATCCACGTCAGCATCTGTCTCGCCTTCATGCTGGCTCTGACTACTCCCCTGGACTTGTACCAGTGAGCCGGCGATGATTCCCTCATTGAGTCCTCGTTGCCGAAGAGCTCCTTCTTTAGCCTGATCTGGTTGAGGATACCGACGAGTAGTTCGTCTACATTGTGGTTGATTCCCACAGAGACCTCGATGAATTTTGCTTTGTAAGTGCACGCCAGGCATTTTCCATCTGTATGAGATATAAAGAAATTGAAATGTAAGAAAAGTACCAATGAGAGTTTGTGTATGCTAACTGTGGAAAATTTTGTTTAAGTATGTAAACGTTAAACAATGATGAATGGGAACATAAATTCATAATGAATAACTAAAAAAATAACTAGTTTTCCTAACAGACCTGAGTCTGGAGAAAATAGTAATATTGAAATTGTTCTTCGTTTTGAATTAGGTTGCGGAACTTATTCAATATTTTCATTAAATTATTTATGTCGAGTTGCCGAGATATTAATATAATCTTTGTTTAAATATTTATTTTTTCAAAAAACAAAAGAATTACAAATATTTATTTTTGGCATTTATTTTTTTTGTTACAATATAGATTCAATAAATGCAACATATTTTTGTATTTACGTTAGCATTTTCAAAAGTTTCTGTTTAAATGTTGTAATTTAAAAATTTAGCAGTTGTCTGTTTTAATAATAAACTTTACTTCATTAATTAATCATAACTCCGTTTTTTATTCAACAATAAGTATTTTGTAATTATTCAAAAATATTTTCTTTTCACTAAGAATTAAGGGCTGTGTTTTCATATTTGTCTGGTAAGTAATTGAAAGAAATATTAATGTATCTTTACTTATCACAGTTCGATCTCTATAATAATTTGGACATTTTATAATTAATGTAATTCTTGGTTTAAAATAAGCAGTTGAAACCTTTTGCTTTGGTAGGAATGGTATATTACACATATTAACAAGTGACGTGTTAATAACTGGTACAATCATTTATTATACCTTGCGTCGATACAGCCCTACTCCTTGCAAGATCGATTTTGTTGGCAACGAGCAGCGCCGGTCGAGGTCGAAGCAGTTCCAAGTCTGTTAGTCTCGCTAACTCCTGCTCGGCCCGCTGGAAGGAAGCTTTGTCCACCACCGAGTATACCACCATGAACGCGTCTGGAGGTGGATCTGCGCATTCCACTTCCTCCTGGTAAGCAAAATTGAATCGTCAGGGTTTTGTAAAAATATAGATTGGCGTTTTAGCGAATACAAGGACACCATTTTGAATTTCCATTTTCGTTCCCGAAATCAGGGTTTGGTAGTGAAACAAGGGCACTAATTATTTTGTGGATCTCTCTGTACATTTGTACATCAGTTTGTTCATATTTTTTGCAGTTTCGTTTTTATGTGTACGAAACTTGTATGTGTTTCGTGTATATGCATGAAACTTGTATGTGTTTCGTGTATATGCATGAAACTTGTTAGTGTTTCGTGTATATGCACGATAGTTGTACGTGTTTCGTGTACTTTCACGAAATCTATATGTGTTTTGTTTGTTTTTAAAGTTTGTTTCCTAAATATTAATTTTCAAAATGCGCGCAATACTCTCATCTACTCTTTTTAATTTCTCGATGAGGGCTTTGAAAAATCTGTAAAAATTCTATTAAACAATTGGAACTAGTTAAAATTATTTCAGTTAAATAACGTAGACTATATTAAAGTATATATACTACTAATACTTGTTACAACATGCACTTTGTTAATGATTTCTTCAAAATTAATGTTTAGTTATAGATTTTTACGTCTGGACCTTCATGTACTTTTCCAGTTCTACAATTCTTAAATAACGAAAACCTCGTGTTTTTTTTGTACATAATTTTAGGTTTAGTAGGTGCAAAATAAACCTGCAATCAACCTTCACCAACTGGAAACATAAACTTGAAAAAGCTCGTTTGACGGCTCTGGCCTTTTAGAGCCGGCCAGAAACAATCTCAAGAAGAAGTTTCGAAAATAAGGGCGGGGTGAACATATTTTTTTGGATATTTTTCCATATATATCTGAAAATACATTACCCAAAATTATGAATCCAATATTTTTGTTACCCTTATAGACCTTGCAAATGATACGCAACCCCATTTATGGGAAAAAAATCAACTACTTAATTTGCCCTCCCTAAAATTTCTAAATGAATATTTTTGAGTTTTGGCTGCTGTAATATATGCCTTGAAGTTTCCACATCAAGTGATTTAGCAGACATATAAGTGATCTCATAAGGGTTCTATTTTTCCTTTTAAACTTTTAAGGTACGGAACCCTGAAAAAGAATCTAGAGTTATAGTTACAAATAGTATATTTTTACAAATACATTTTGCTGTATTACACACACACACATACACACACACACACATATGTATACATTTTTTCTCTGCTGTATTTTATATAGTTACAGTCTTCCTACTAAGGTTTATTTTTTTTTACATTTTATACTTATTTTAATTGAATATTTGTTTTAGTTATGGTATTTCCCAAACACCACACAATTTAAATGTTACCCAACGAATATTGAAGCTAAAAGCTTGCAAATTTCACTACCCTAATTCGTAAACTCCTATTTTAGAAATTCTCTTTTACTTACATTTTCATTAATATAATACGGTTAATTGAATTTACGATAAACCTTTCAAACAGGGAAAGCAATCCTTTTGCTGTCTGCCCTAGTGAAGGTGAGCCTCGTATTCGATTAATGGCTCTACCTTTGTGAAATAGTTACCCTTAGTTTGGGGGTGAGAAAAGTGGCTGTACATATTTTCCAGGATTCCATTATGTTGAGTTATTCGTTTCCGTGTATTATTGACTAAAAAATATGTTTGTAGAAGTATGTATTTCAAATTGTTACATTATTGTACCCTTTTACGGTTGTTGTTATTGTTGTTGTTGTTGTCGTGTCCACATGAGATGAAGAATATCTCATATGGATAAATGGTTGCCAGAGCCTCGAAAGGTTGGACTTCTTCCAGTCCCGCTTCGATGAGCGGCCGGGAATCGAACCCGAGTCCTCGCGGTGTGCGGTCATGCGTTCAACCCAACACACCACGGCGACGACGCCCTTTACGGTAATAGTTTTGATAAAATGTAACAATTTATTAAATATTGCAATTAAGTTTTTGACCAAGTTACAAGTTGCTGATAATAATAGACAAATAAATAAAAATGGCGATGAAAACAAACAGTTAACGAACAGATATAATTATTAATTGTATGTGGCTCTGAAGCACCTTAATTTTCGACGGTTATGTTTTTGAAGTAATGAATCTAATCACAGAATGTGATGAAATGTGTCATGGATTAGTTATCAATATAATCGACAAACGTTTTGAATAAAGTCGCAAGTCACCAGAGACTGCCGTGAAGTGAACGTCTGTGGGCCTTGCAATGACACACAAATGTTTCATTAAATCTATATCACAAATTGATAACGGCGACACAACGGGGTGTTGTATTATTTTATAGTTCAGTAATTGTTATTAGGGGACACAATGGGGCATCTTAGCTTAATCTGTTACGAGGGTGTGGCTAGCAGTGTGCTTTCATCAGCACTGCATACGAAGTTAAATGTGAAAATTGTTAAATAAATAAAGGGAAACGGAAGCATTTAATTAATTTAAAAATAATAATTTGCTATATCATACGGTTACCTTGTAATTGACAACGTTGATGAAAACCATGTCGGACTCTTCGCCGTTTAGCATAACTGAAACCTTTTGCTCGTCAGTATCTGTAATGGAATGGAAAGATATATTTTATTTGCTGTTAATTGAAATTTATTATAAATTAAGAAATTGAAAAAAACCATACATATTTTTAAAAGTTTGTCGTAATTCCATTAATGCTCTGAACGTTTAATGCATTGAAACAAAGTGTTAAAAATAATATTCAAATAATTTTAAGATTATTAAAATGTGCGATTAAAAAAGAAAAAAAAACAAATTGGCCGTTTTATTCAACAATAATCAAATATATTCAGGGATACGTTTATTTAATTATCAACCCGTAAAACTTTACATTATCCAATTTGGCTGCTATACGATTTGAAACAGCATTGCTCTTTATTTTTTAACGCCCTTTCTGTCACAAAATTTGTTTTGTTTAAATCATCCACAATTCCTTTATTTTGGAATAGTTAGAACTAAAACTGTGTTGACGTATTTACTACTCTACGTAGTCTCTATCAAAACTTACGAATTTATTCTACACATTAAGAATAAATCAGTAATTGGATCTAATAGTAATTAAAGTTCCTAGTAGTCATGTATCTTAAACCTTCTTTTTTATAACATCGATTTTGAAATAATTTTTCAGTAAAAATTGCTCATTACATATTTTTAACCTAACTTGTCACCATAAAATTGGTGTACATGTTACGTATATGATTTCGCAAATATTTGAAAAAATAAGTTTCATGCTCTTCTCTGAAAGACAAATTACATTGAAGAAATGATACTTATTGCCACCCCAATTAATGTCGTGCGGATGGCAATCTCTATCGTAAATAAGGTCATCTCTATTGGATCACTAAAGACTAAACGAATTCTGCTCGATCACAATACAAGCCGTCAACCAACTGAAACCTACCAGAGGTTCCATTATCGGCCGTCAAAGCTGTCAGGCGCAGCGCTTCTTAACCGCCTGCTCCTTGATAGATCAATTACCGCCAGTCGGTAAAACTTAATTGGAAAATGCATTAAAAAACCACCCTTAGAGCAGTGGAACGGAAACGGTTAATATTCATCGACGGTAATTTTCAGCCCCTTTAACGGTTTATTTTTAGTTTTTCACTTCACGTTACATTGAATATTGAAGTAGATAATGATGTATTAATTTTTATCGAACAGGTCTATATTATTTGTAAGAAAATAAAGCAGGGTTTCGTTACTTAAAAATTTGAGGAGATGTAATCAATTTCTCTAGTTAATCATCAAAATAACATTAAGCGAAAATTCTTAACGATTTTATTTTAAAATATTTTACTACATTTTTTATTTATCCAGTTCTATGGGACAATTGATAAGAAGTTTATGAATGCATATTAAATTTTTTCTTGCATATATCTGCAATTTTCTTCACATTTTATAAAAGTTCCGTTACTTTCCACATGAAGCAACTATTTGTGTAAGACACCAGTAAAAGTCCCTATAGTGCTAGGCTCAGATTTATAAGAATAAAAGACATTTTTAGAGAAAATGAAAAAAAAATTATTTAAATCGTTAATAATAAATAAACAAATGAGCAGTCTAGTACTTTTATGGAAAGTCAGATTATTTTTCATTATAATTTGTAAATGCTATTTCTACGGAACTGTTTGGAGTAGCAAGGCAAAGCAAAATGCAAATTACATCTAATCGTATTCTCTACATACAATATATTAATTCACAAAACCGAAAATGGCCACGTAAAACTTGAAATGAGCCACTCATTTTGACAACATGAAATGAATTTTTTGACGCGCGTTATGTCAGTTAACAGTTTATGTTTAATTAATTTAGGCAATGGCTACATATTAAAAAATGCAATCGGTATTGATTATTTTTGGAACATTTTTCAAATTGTAATTACGTATTTTTATTGTTATTTTGATGTCTTGTTCAAAATTCTTGATATACTAAAATATTATATATGCATTTACGAAGATGTTTTTTTTCATTTTGTATTATGGTTTCAAATTGTATTTTATTTTTTTTGTTCTTTCCTGACTGTCAATAGATGAATTGTGTTCTTTTTTTATTCTAAAATACACCAGTTTTTTTTCAAATGGTATTCTATTTTTGTGACGCTAGGTCTATTTCTTTCATACACGTATGTCTAAAACTGGTATTGCAAACCAAACGGATGGACGGATATGACAAATTTTTAAGGGTATTTTTTTTATTATGGAAATCTAAAATCGACATTTCTCTTTTTATAGAAATTCTTTATTCATTTCATTTCTTTTAAAATGTTTTAATTCCATTTCTTTTGTTTTAATTTTATTCCATCGATATCTTACAAATAAAAACATTATGGTTATTTTTCTCTTTATACAATTTCTTTGTTTATTACATTTATTTTTATATTGTTTTTAAATGTTTTCATTTTTTGTTTGATTCTTTTTGTCTGTAAAACCAAATCTACGTATCTTCC
The DNA here is from genome assembly GCA_039881145.1 of Druceiella hillmani. Taxonomy (NCBI): domain Eukaryota; kingdom Metazoa; phylum Arthropoda; class Insecta; order Lepidoptera; family Hepialidae; genus Druceiella; species Druceiella hillmani. Next base: position 9,419,854 of record JAYKKI010000015.1, on the reverse strand, counting down.
TACACACTTTAATCTCGAAATCCATTTAGGCAATACTTGTATAAATTTCACCATCCAATAACTGATGTACAGACGATGCTTTCAATATTTATAAATTTACATAATATCTTCATAGGACTAAAACACAACAATAAATTTACTAGATATTTATTAAAATAACATGAAAAATATGTAGCTCTCAAAGAATGTTATAAAAACGTACTCGAGAAGATATATTTATCATATTTTGTCTATATATATAGCTATTAATGATTGACACAAACGTATTTTCAGTTCCATAACTTAAATATTTTTGTGTTATCTCAGAAAAACAAATATTCGGGACATATAAACATAAACCATAAAATAATTAAATATATTATGACTACATAAATGACACAAACAAATCCTTTACAGAGGATGATCAGAAGGAACGCAAATAAATTGAGTCAAAGCGTTGGTCGCTGCGAAGTATAATACTTGATAAATTTAAAAGCGAACGACCCATGAGTCATTTTGTATAGTTTACAACGTTTTCAGATAATAAAGCAATTATTAAATATGAAAATAAAATGGATTAAAAATTTACATAAATCCTGAAAGAATTATTCATAATTTTTTGCTTAAAATAAAAAAAAGCAGTAACAAGTATTGCCTATATCAGGGTTTCCCAACCTTTTTTTTGTTGAGGCTCCCCGGACTATAAATTATATTTTCATCCCCCCCCTTTACTTTTTCATTCAAAAATGGTAAATGAAGTTTGTCAAATGCCAAACTTACCTTTTAACAGTGAGACACAATAATTTTACTACACACTCAAACTGATTCTCAACAAAAAATGTATCACCAAACGTCAAATTTTTCGGAAGTTTGTGGTTATAATAGTGAATATGATATTAAATTTCATTAATTTTATGCATGTAAATTAAACATTACATTGTAATGTTATTTGTTAATGTTGTTTGTATATTTTTTTCTATTTTCTTTCTAAAATGCAAACGCTTTCCGCCCCCTTGACATCTCTCTATGCCCCCCTTGGGATGCGCGCCCCCCTGGCCTATATTATTCACACAATTTTGACAATCAAATCAAAATTACTTGAAAAATATATTTAACCAAACTGAATGTGTGAAATAATAAAAACTATTAAACGGTGATAGTGATTAGATTTATATACGAGTAGCTAAACAATACATATCAACAAATAGTTACCTGTGATGATGTTCGAATTTAATTTCTAAATCAATCCAGTCCAAGATCAGTAATTAAATATGTATTGATACCAATATATGTTTAGTATATAAGTATTTAAGTATTTTATGCGTTTAAGTGTGTAGTATATAAGTGTAGTAGCGTTTAAGTGTATAGTATATAAGTGTAGTAGCGTGTAAGTGTGTAGTATACTGTGTAGTATATAAGTATTTTATGCGTATAATTTTGTTATTATTATTTTTCTAGATTTGCAATGCTAGCTAAATAATATATGCGGAAAATCTAGCAAGAGAGAAGCACTGTGACTCTAATGCACAAGGCTTTCTCGGATAACATTATCACATTAATCTTAGTGAGCGCCGGGCGTGCAGTAAATAGTTTTGATAGATATTTTTCATAGTTGCTTAGCGAGCGAAACAGAAAATAGTGGTTCATTAAAATATAAAATGAAAATGAAGTATCATAGCGGGGCCTCGTCTACGTGCCCCGGGACGCGTCATCCATTCTAACAACCCTTTTGTTCCCCGTATATGCATAACGTACATCGTCAATCTGTTTGTATGGAATAAGAATATCATAACCTCGGTGCTGGATAAGCATATCCGGAAACGTATCTAAAGTTAATAAACTATGTACATAAGATTTTGTTTAATCACTGCTAGGTTTACGCCTATATCATATGTATAATTATGTAAACAGGTTTTTTATTTACACATATCACTGTTAGGTAGTGGCTGTAGAGTAAAATGTTTTGGATGATGTAGACGTATGCCTGGGAACTTGTATCTATTCCCGGACCAGAAACTCTTTTAGCATAAGCAATTCGTGTTGAATATAGACATTACAAACGGAATGTTTTAAGTGATAGCAGAAGGGCAGATACGAAGATTGTTGTCCGTAACAGAAACAATTTACTATTATTTTATTGTTTCTTACCCAGTTAAGTATAAAAGTATGCACAATAAATATTCGATAAAGATCTATGTCATCACGGGACACTTCAAACTAATGTTGACATAGAGACTATCCAAATAGATCAATTTAAATTTCTCACCCTGAGGAATGCCTCGCTATGAGCTAAGATTCCATTATTTCTTTGAGCATTTGACATTTTTTAGACCACTCTTATCTTAGATATTCTCGAAAATTTATATATTTTCACTTAAAATTACATTATAAAAGTTTCGTTATTATAAACGGAAGCTCTATGGAAGATAAACTTGAGAAAAACAGTGATTTACCAGCAGTATTAGTATTCCTTATACATTTTTACAATTCTGTGACTCGATTTTTACAATTCAATACTCGTAACTTTGGATATTCCGCTCCTAATAAAGGGTTTATTTATAAATCACCGCGTTGCGTCACAGCGCTGCGATGCTGCTGCGGGGCTTCTTCTGCGCGTGTACTATACTGTACTTAATCCTTGGGTTAGAGTTGAAATAGTTAATTTCGAGAACGGAACGAAAGGTAAGACAAGTTTATTGATTTTAGTCACCTTATTTTGTATTTAGGAACCCATTGGAAACGTTGTTTTTAAACTGATAATAAACAAAACAACCTTAGCCTTAGCTAAATCATTTTTCGTATTTAATCGAAACACCGTAAAATAAAATATTTTCTCCAAATAAGGAATAACAATAATTATATAAGAGAAAATAAAGAATCGAATTTCAAAAGCATATGAACGAAATATTCCGTGGATATATACCTACATAATTAAATTTTACGACACGGCACTGCCGCAGCCACTTGAACCGACTTCTGTTACCTGCAGACCCGGCAAGTACTACGCCACTCAGCCAGTACCCCACGTAGTCCCTAAAGGGCAACGTTTCGAGGAAACGAGAGGATTACGTGAACTCTTACCGTAAATGATATGCGGTTGCTCCAGATGGAAAGCGGAAGTTTTGAGAATATAAAACGTATGAGGAATTAACGTTAATATTTTTTTTTTATTAGTCTCTCATTTTCCGAAGTGCAGTTTGCTGGAGTTTCATTTGAAATGAGGTTGACGTAAGGATTTGACAGACGCTTTTCAGATGTATGTGAAATCGAACTACATACTTTGAAGATTTTAAAATGTTCAGTTATTTACGAAAAAATAATTCAGAAAAATAAAAATAGTAATATAAACTCGAATCTGAACTCAGATAATATTATTTCTTGTACGTTTGATATTTTTTACTTATAAATTGCTAATTATTCGTCAGATAACAGACGCGGCATAAAGCTATATATATATATATATATATATATATATATATATATGTATGTGTGTGTGTGTGTGTGTTGTGCAGTTGTGGTTCTAGAAAATATTAAATATAAATAATAAATAATTAAACTGTATTTTCACTTATTCCGAGTACACAGGCATCTTTGGAAAATTAATATTATATATTTAGATTTCGAGGAAAGAAATTTTCTCTTCAAAAAGGACATTTTTTTGTACCGTAAAAGTAATTGTGTATGAGGAGAAGTAAAGTCAATGTCAAGTGCTAATATGGAAGGTGAATTTAATAGATTTCTGATTATCGATATGGTTTATGTTGGTAAGATAAAAATAATAACGTGAAATAGTATATGAGTGATAAATATATTGCATTTAAGTTATCCGAAAGTCCACTTTTAAGTAAACACTTTGATTAGCGAAAGAAGATTTCTGAAACTTAAATAGATAATTATTATTTATGGATTTAATAGATTTAATGAAATTTTAATTTAATTTTATTACATAAATCGTACTATCCGTCTTTTGTTACAAATTTGATAAAAGGTTAATTTTGTCGGACATTATTTCTTGTAAATAATTAATTAAAATGTATTTTAACTTGTATAGCGCAGGTAGACAGGTCAATGTCTAGATGGCGTGTCTACCTGCGTTATACAAGTTAAAATACATTTTAATTAATTAATTAGCGTCATTTTATTTAAGGATGTAATAAAATATAGAATCAAATGAGTCATTCTTGTGTTTTTGCCAGTCAGTGACAGAAAAAATCTAGATACGACTTATAGTATTTTTAGAGTTATTTTCAACATTTTAGCATTTGTGTACAGTTGTTGTTAGATGATGAACCGTTGTAATTATGAAAAATTGTACTAAAATTGTCTATTTATGAATTTAACATAGATTTTTAAAGCAAATTTGTATCAATTTTCATCCTGGTGGAGCAAGAAATATAGCTTTTAGAGCATATGCAAATTTCATTATTTCCCTTATATACACATGGATACATAAATAAAAAATTTCAAGAAGACCTTAACATTTGGGAAAATTAGTTAAAATTAGTTTAGTTGAGAAATTCACCTAATACCTACTTATTATTAGGCATCTTATTGAAGAAAAAGAATATAACTTTTTGGAATTTGATCAGCTGTGTGTCCATGGAGAACACATATGACCGGAGACAGATAGATTTTGTTTAATGTTATTTATTGTTCTTTATGCGGTAGTCCTGCATACACTTCTACATATAGATCAAACGTTGTGCTGTATGTATATTATTGGGTATGTAGCTTTATACTTGTAAATAACGCGGTCAAAATTTATATAACGCCGAAGTTTCTATTCACACCATGTTCCATATTGTTTCTGACTTGGACTCTGTTAAGAATGATTATAATGTTAACAATAGAGCTTCCATTTACCGAACACAATATTCCAAATGTGCAGCATATGCTATAACTATACATAAGAACCAGGAACCTAGTTTCACAATGAACTAATGGATGGGGTATTCATTTTGTCGTGTGGCCACGTTTACGTAACGTTGTTAAGTGTGACAACGTGTGGCAGCGTCAATTCAATTTCTTTCAATCTACCTAAACGATCAAGAAGAATGTACTGACATGAAGTGTTTTTTCAAAATAGTTACAGAACCTGAATTGGTAACGCGACCAATTATTGCTGATATCTGATATGCTTTAATTATAGCTAAAATCTAAGATACCTGAGGAAAATAAACAAGAAACGCAAGAAATATTCCGATAAAAGTTAAGAATTCAATAAAAATTTAACATTACCAATTGTGTTAGTTATTGGACCTTAAAGAAAGTTTATAAAAAGAAGTGAAATCCCATCAAAAGTATTACTGTAAAAGAATGATGTTTATCTTTAAAAAGTTGGCAGTAAAAAGCGGCGAAACAAAAGCAGCTTTTGCAGAACTTTGCTAGAGAATGATAGTAGATAATTGAGAATAAATCTAGAGGTGAGCTCTAAGCTTTAGGTCTAGATTTATCTATCACAACATTGGACTGGTTCGTGATAAATACTATTTCTCTATCGCTTTGCCACATGATTAAGATCCAACAAACCATTAGAATTTCTAATTCTAGTTGCGATTAATATCTGAAAACTAAACATCGACATCAAGTTAAATGTTGTGATATATATAATATTTAATAAATCTAGACGCAAAGCTCACTTATTTACATTTCTCTGACAAAGTCCTGCAAAAGCTTTGACTGCTTTTATGTTATTCCTTTGTGTGGCTAGTTTTTTTGGAGGAACTTGGCGTTTTTTAAAATTAGTTTCATCCCTTATAAGTTTATTTCTTATCTGTTTGAAGTGAATATTCTTAAGGCTCGCGTCGGTATGAAAAAAAATTACGGGAGGAATCTGGAGAGAGCGAAACGGTTGAATGTTTCGATATGCCGTTAGTGGTCTGGCATCTCCGTATGTATTCGGTTATTTCTGCTTCTTTATTTTAAGTGTGCATTCTCAATAATTCTCAACGCTATGCGAAATACAACGTCACTCATGCGCTCTGATCTCCTTTGGGTTAAAATTTTTAAAGCGTTATTTCATATGTCGACTTTATTATTTTAATTAATATGATTTGAAAATCTATTTCTTGCCTTTGTTACACTTATATGAATTTTATACAACTAACATAAAACCTGAGTTTGCCTTTTGTCGAGCGTCAATTGACCCTTATATATTATTTTTTAATAGTATGTAAAAAGTATCACAGCTCCAGGAACCAAATAAAATACTATCTAGTATTTTGTATTCTGTTAGTGAAAACCCTATTGTGCACAATTTTGTTTACTTTTGCATCACAGCATTAAAAATTCCATTTATGCCTAATTCCAAGCTTTGTGGATTTTAACGCGTTTTGCTTTCGATCCAAATTTGAAACGCGTAGCACGAGTTTGGTTGTAAAATATTCAGATTTTCACATTTCCCTGTGCAAGTCGCGTTTCAGAATCGCTCTTATGTATACTCAACATGATGCCACACATGTCATAGTTGGACGAGCTTTTAGATGCTTTTCAGTTACGCTCCCGTGGCTGGGCAGATGTTCATAGATATTTCCCACGCCGCTCGACGCTTAACGGTTCACTTGTTTCCGGTAAATAGACCGCCATTTTACGAAGTACGGGCGATCCAATTCGCTTTGATTTTATATGCAGATGACGGGGAATTACACGTGTGACGCGAATTTCAATAGATTCGTTTTGCATCCGAGCGGTAGGCTAATATTAGTAAACCCCATTAGAGTACCTGGGTAGGTAACTTTATCAGGTCATGTGATAAATTTATAGATCTTTGTACAAGGCAACTTACAATATTCAGATTTATATATTACTAGCTCTTTACATGCGATTGTCGTGATAGTCAGTAGACTGTATATATTTTATTAGATAGTCAGTATATATTTTGAATTTATTTATTTTTCATCCTAAAATTAATATTGGCTCATAAAGTATAACTTCGTTTTCTTTATTAGCCTTGAAGAATGCAATAATGAAAATTACAATAATGAAAATTTTATGTCTACGTAGTCTACGTTTCACTTTTTTATATTATATCGAAATGATATCCATCTCATTTTATTATCTTTATCATCTCATTTTATTACTTCTCATCTTAACCGGCATAACCGTTGCGATGTCGTAAACCTTACAAGCAAACAAACAAACATGCAAATAGAAAAACTACATGAGAAATTCTTTGCGGGCGGAGATCAAGAAGATTTATACAATCGAAGTAAGACATTTTTATTATGAAGGGTTAGGTTAGGTTAGGTTAGGTTAGGTTCGACTACAAGGGTTAGCCTAGTCGCCCAATTTTTTGGATTTTTTTAAAGCATTGAAAAAATCGTTTATATTCCTTTTTTTCATTTAAAATCATTAAAAATGTAAAATAAAATTTCTAGCAAAGTCAGAGGAGGAGAGATCATTTCAAGAAATTATTGTAGATTTATGATTGACTGGAAGGGATTGCGCATGTAGCAATAAGTCCGCCATATGTACTATACATTATAGTTAATAAATAAATAAATAAATAGGTTTTAAGGACTGATTGGTATACAGCATGTTGTGTATATGGTTTGTACTAGAACAAAATACAAACAATTTTCGGGCTCTTCTTGGTGGGGACTAGAGAATCTTAGAAATATTGATATTTCTTTGCAAATGGCAGCAATTCTGTAAAAAAGCATTCTTTTCTCAGAAAAATCAGCGTAAGAAAATTATTTTTACATTGTGGAAAATCCGTACGTATTTCGCTACACAAAATATTAAATACTTTGTGCCAATTTATAGTAAGTAGGATAAAATGATTTGAAATGCTGTTTTTAAAAAAAGTAAAAGCAAGTGTTGTCTTCAAAAACAATAAAAATTATATTTAATCTTTAATTTCGAATGTTTTTTCTTTAATCTGGAAAGAAAAAAAAGAGACAATAAGAAAGACGAGTTTTTGTCTCTTTTTTTGCGTCGCTGAGACTTCGCTCGCAGCTCTCACACACTGGGCATAGTTTCTTAGCAAAAGTAGTACCAGTTTGAATCCACAGAAAGGTGCTGCACAAAAGGTGCTACTTGCGCTATCTTCATTATTCTTTCAAATCCAGTGTCGAAATTATAAATAGAAAAATTTATCGCAATCTCAATGTATTTTTTCCCTTGCCAGTACCCATACTATGCTAACCTGTTTAGGCGCGAATGGTTACACCATCGCCTTGAAGCTCTCGTTTCTGTTTTGTGTGTAGCGTCCTAACCATGTTGTGAAAAGTTCCTCATTGTTTAATTCTTTGTAAATAGCTTCACATACGTCAGAAATATCGAAATTCGATATTTAAATAGCTGAGATCATCTATTGCCTTAGTTATTACTTGAAGTATATAATTTTTAGTACATTTGCTAAGATTATTTTTCCATTTGATTTCTATACAGTAAATGAAAAAAGAAAGTGCATCTTTCTTTTTTCATAATACTCGTACAGGTTCTTGCTATAAGTAACTTTTTCCTACACTATTAGTCACAAATATTTTTAATTTATTTAGATAACTATGAAGAAATACGTGCGACTCGAAAACTAAACATTTACTATTACAGTAACAACTATTGGTTTAATCGAAAATCACTCTTCGGTATAAACATACTTGTAGAGTCTGTGCTTCTTTAGTCTACATTTCTAGATTTGTTAAGTCTGAGGTCGAGGTGTTTCACTAATATAGCTGTAACAACTTGATTGACAAGCCTCTACGCCATGAAACCATGTAACTAATATATTGTGTTTGACTTGTCAGTCGGGCTATTATTCATAGCATAACGTGTAAATATCAAGATTAAGATTTAATTTTCGTAGCGAACTAGTAAAATCTTATTTCTTTTTAGTCGGTAAGGTAATTATAAAGATAAATTTAAATACAAATGATACCGTGAAAGTGTACAAAGCAAATTTAATAGACATCCTAAAAGACCTTAAATTTACTTTTGGTATGATAAAAATGTATCCTGTCCGCCATTTGTCGATGATTTAAAGCTATTCTCATGTCTTTAATGACAAGTGGGCGGTTTTACAGCACCGGGTTACTACTGTTTGTTTTTAATATATGAATAATAAATTTTATTCGAATAATGAATATTGTGTAATTATGTACTTATATTCTCTACTAGGTACTTTATATTAATACAACCAGCGCGTGTCTTGAACCGCTGTGAGGATAGTATCAAGGATCTCGGTGCTACCTTTTTGTATGCCTCATGTTATATGGCCATATAAAGGTTGTGCCGAGGCTTTGTTTCAACCTTTTGGGTATCGTGTTGCGTAACTGCATGCCCTTTTCAATTTGTACTTCATCTTTTTTAAATTTCGTTGATAAAATTGGAATGAGAAAATACTCACACACATATTTACATGGTTTAGCTACTCACCTAATCTATTGCTATTTTTAGATATAATTAGATTCGTCTATTGCACTTTTTGCTGATGACGTTTTGAAAGTCACACGGTTACTGTTTCATGGCTTTTTTAACTGTGTAGTCTGTAGTATTCTTGAAACGAATTAAAATTAAGTGAATGCAGTCAAGTGAATTAACAAGTGCCCATAGAAAGAAACTTATGGAGTTTTTGTCGAAGAAAAAATTAAAATCGGTTGAACTTTCATTCAACTTCGACGGTATTGTTTTTGATCTTGGTTTTTTTGGATTATGAAATTATTATATCGATCATTTGTCGGTCTTGTGTGTAATGGCTTTTAATGCAGTCGACTGTAGAGTGGCTGGTTTTTTTTTGCTTTTTTAGAACGCAAATGAACATACTACAGTTATGTTAGTATAGTGCTGTAGTTATCTGTTTGTATATTACAGTCTGAGTTTCATAAGGCCACATGTTAAAATATTTACATCATAATTTTAGAGGGCTCAAATGACGTATTCGATTTTTTTTTCTTTTTTGATTTTATATCAAACGGGATATCATTTGAAAGAGCTAGTTATAAGGGATTCAAATAATTTCTTTAGAATTCCGGTGACATTTTGTTTTTGAATCATATTCGTTAGTCGAACTTATTATATCCCTGGTTATTAATTTAAGTGGAAGTTTAGAAGCTGAAATGTCGAGTTGACGACTTGACATTGTCCGACTGCAATAGTAATGAATGTTTTAAGAACTACTTCTAGGAGATGATGATTGTAAAAAATATTCGTATTTGGGGGTTTTCTGATATGTTGACAACTTCAGATGCTTATGATAACGTTACGTTATGAAATAAATATTTGAATTATTTTCAGTGCATTCGTTAAGTAATCTTGTTAAGGTCAATTTTTATATTGTTATAGCTCCAATATAATACATTATATTTCTCTATTTATTTTAGTTACCCCATTTATATCGTATTGGCGACTTGTAACACTTAGATAAATTCTAAATAAATGTCTGTGTGTAGGAAGACGCACAAAATAGGGTATCTACACGCCCGTCTACAAATTGGAAATAGGGTGTCTACATGCCTGTCCATAAGAGTCTACAAGTTTAAACACGCACAAAATAGGGTGTCTAAATGCCTGTCTACAAATTGGAAATAGGGTGCCTACACGCCTGTCTACAAGAGTTTGAACACGCACAAAATACGGTGTCTACACGCCCGTATACAAATTGTAAATAGGGTTTCTATATGCCTGTCTACACAAGTCGACAAATTTGAACACGCACAAAATAGGGTGTCAACACGCCCACCTCCAAATTGGAAATAGGGTGTCTAGACGCCTGTCTACAAGAGTCCACGAGTTTGAATACGTATAAAATAGGGTGTCTACACACCCGTCTACAAATTGTAAATAGGGTCTCTATACGTCTGTCTACAAAACTCTACAAGTTTTAACACGCGCAAAATAGGGTGTCTACACGCTTGTCTATAAGAGTCTACAAGTTTGAACACGCACAAAATAGGGTATCTACTCGTCTTGAAACGGTTGACATATATTAATCGAAATAATGTCATCAAAAATTCTAGTCAAATGAGAATTTTTTGAATTTTTCAAATTTTTTAAAATCGTAATTGAAAAGTAAAAGTATGGATGAGTGACAAGTGCACGTCGCCCCGAAGCTTAATATTTTGGCTTAAGAATGAAAAATTATAAGTAAAAGCATAGTTTAATTTTAAAATACTTATTTAATGATTCTCCATTCAACGTAATGCACGGATATTTTGCTACCCGTCAGTTGATAACTACATATAAACTTGCAAAATCTCATTGACATAGGAGTAAAACTGTTGTGAATCTGTGATAGGCCGACGGACGAATGGACATGGTAAAATTATAAAGGATCATTTTTTCACTACTGAAAAAGTCAGAATTAACATATATGTATTATTATGACTAAAATGACCAAATTGAATCAAAGCTATAGACCTTTTACGTAGGTGGTTCTGAACCGCCGACAAATATTTTTTATCATTACTTTTAGATAAGGTTTCTGCTGGGAATTGTTTGATTTGGGTTTTAGAGGACAGTTTAGTTTCAGTTATTATTAACTTTAAATATATTCATAGATTTTAAATATTTACGAAAGTTTTTGTAAAAAATCTTAAATTATTATATTAAAAGTAATATAAAGAAAGTGTGCGCTCAATGGACCAAGTGACGGAAGTAGAAATTCTACGACATGTTTATTTAATTTTATTAAACGTTATTAAAATATTAGATTTAAAAGAAAGAAAACGTAATTGAAAAAAGAAAATAAAAAAAATTGCTCAAAATAGACTTTAATTAAGATTTATTAAGTAAATAAAATTAAACACATTTATTTAGTATTGTTAAATAATACATTCGCAAAACTAAATATAATCTGAGCTGAAAACAGTAAAAACATTTTAATTAAACAATTAATATCACTCACACTATGCTTTCAGTACTAGTGGCACATTTCAGTGACTAACTTCTCAAGTCTGATTTCTCTTGTCTTACATGAAGTTGGTTAATGAGACCACACCGCACCGTATGAAGTTTTACACACTAATAAATATTGTGTAGAACGAATGTTACCCGTAGTTAATTTCTCAAGTTTGAATTTTCAGGTATGGTACGAAGTGATATAAATGGGTTCATACTGCATTCAACTTCAAGTTCTACTTTGAAAAATAAAATAAAAAAATCAGACATGCAGATCGATTATTTCTCTAAAGACAAGACGGAGAAAGGGACACTATCCAGAAACTTGTTGAACTGCCTAGTAATTGGCGGACAATTTCAGTATGGCCAGACTTAGTATCTAGAAATAGATTGTTGCGATAATACAATAAAAAAAACACACGTACACGTCATATAGTATGTAAAACGGTGGTATTGTTTACAAAATCAGACTCGTTCAAAGTCTGATTTAAATTTAATAAATAATAAATTGAGAAGAAAATTATGTTACACGATATTTCGATGTTGTCACGGGATATATTCATTTTCTCATTTTGACCACCATTTTTTATTTATATTTTTCCGTAAAACTACAGAAACATATGCATTTATAGGCTTCCGTAATGATAACAGGACTAATGTGATAAATATATATGGTTGATGCATTTAAAGGATTTTCTTCTCATTCGTCACAAACAAGTCACCCTCTGATAAAAAGCGATCACGTGAAAAGTTATGGAGGTATTGTATATCAGGAGATACATATATACATGCATATATATATATATATATATATATATATATATATATATATATATTTGTGTGTGTATGTCTTTTGTTTTTTTCTAAGGCCGGAGATACAGTATTTTTGATGGAATTAATATAGCACAAATATCCGTAGCCAAATAAGGACGGTAGAAATGTACGATAGCGATGCAATTTCTTATTAGACTTATGTTTTTTTATCTCGTTCTTTTATCTTAAAAAAAACGTAAAAGATATAACAGACTACGTAAAAAAACGTAAAAGATACGACTCATTTTGTTGCAGAATAGATAAATTTATGTAATATAATATCTGTTTCTTGACGTTTCTCCACACGTGGTAAAAAAACTGAAGTCGTCAACCGTGACTATGTCAAACATTAAAGACTTTGCTCGTGTACTCACCTCCTCGTTGTCCGTCGTACGCGTTGATACACTCGGAGGTTTGGAACTGGCTGATGATGGCTGTCTTGCCAACGCCGGGCGCACCCAGCACGGCAACGCGGTGCGCGGGCGGGCGGCGCGGCTCGGGTGGCGGCTCGGCGGCTGGCGCGAGGCTGCCCGAGCGCGATCGTCTACGACGGAACGAGTCACCGCGGTTTACGATCCCTGCAAAAAAAGCAGTAGTTTTGATTAGTGCTTTAGTTTAGTCAATTTATGTATATGTGAAATAAAAATTGACATTTATTTTTATCTATGCAAATTATAATATTATGTGAAAATATCGATGGTACTGTTGTAGCATATAACTTGAAGATGCTAATAAATTATAAAAACAAAGTATTTATTTATTCGGTTTATTAATATATATATATATATATATATATATATATATATATATATATATTTTTTTTTCTTTTTTTTTTTTTGTAAATAACTGTATTTTTTCATTTGTTATAAAAATAAAGTTCAGTCAACTTTCCTTATCAATAAATGAAAGTTAACGAGTTATTTTACTCCCAATTGTCTTTTTTCATATTTTAATTCAAGGGTATTTTTGCGTAACGAAACATTTTCTTCGAGCAACAAAGTATATTATTAATTATAAAATTTATTATTTAATTATAAATTTATTTCTCCGTATTATTAAAAAATCAAATATCTATATTACTATTTTAATCATTTATTTTTCACCAAAATATTAAATTTTCATAAATGTTGTTTTTTGGTTGGCATTAAAAATTGCTCTAGTAGCAATAAATTCGCATTCTGTGTTAATAATTTCGCCACCAATATTTGAAGTTGAACTAAAATTTATTACGCAAATAAATGAAACATGTTCGCATACGACGAGCAGAATAAATTTATTCAACGTATTAGTAACAAAATATTTTAATATAAATTCATCACGCTCCATTGTATTTGATATTGTATAGTGGTATTACAGAAATGTAAAATATACGAGAACGTCGAAATTTACGGTAAACGTCACCGTGAGTTGCTCCTTCACGTTACACCGTAAGGCGGGCGGCGCCCCACGCTCTAGGAAACGAAGGAATTTTGTCTCACGTCGTAGCAGCTCTACATGTTTATATCTGTATATGAAATAATTTATATCAATACTGTTACGTCATTTTTCGCCCATAATTTTCTGTAATAGTCTAATTAGATACTTTAAGGTAAGCTACAAAATATTTTAAGATTGATTCCGTATCCATTTAGATATTTATGAACATTAAAACTATGTACCCTACAGAGTATTTCTATTGAAATATTTACAAATATTAATTTTTCATAAAATAAATATATTGCCTACTATATCTTTCACAGGCGTAAAACTATTGCGTATATTTCTTAACACATCCCACCAAAAATTAGGAAAAATATATATCCGAGACCCTTATTATTAGCCCTTTTAAGTGATATCCTATCATTTAAAGGAAATTTTAAATAATCGAGTATTTTGTTTGCTCCCTAGAATTTTTATATTAATATATTTGTGTGCTATATGCGGGTTGATATGTTGTATTACTGTGATAAATTTCACGGTTATAATTCGGTGTTTCTAAGAAAAATAGCTGTGATAGACAGACATATATGTATGACATAGAATACAAACTTTTAAGGTGACATTGGATTCTTTATCTGGAGGCTGTAATCGATGAAGTTATAATGACTATCTCGGAATAATCATCACGAAATCACAAAGTATGTATTTCTTCTTTATATATGGTATTGATATAAAATCTTAGCTTAATATCAGGTTTGTAATACCCAATTTCTTAACACGACATTTAGTATAATGACTAAAAGTAAGAAAACATAAAACATGGAACGTAAATCAACTACTAATAAGAGAGCTTGTTATACAGTCGATAAAGTACTAAATATAAAGTACTAAATAACTTCTCAGACTAATATAAAGTACTAAATAACTTCTCAGACTAATATAAAGTACTAAATAACTTCTCAGACTAATATAAAGTACTAAATAACTTCTCAGACTAATATAAAGTACTAAATAACTTCTAAGACTAATATAAAGTACTAAATAACTTCTCAGACTAATATAAAGTACTAAATAACTTCTCAGACTAATATAAAGTACTAAATAACTTCTCAGACTAATATAAAGTACTAAATAACTTCTCAGACTAATATAAAGTACTAAATAACTTCTCAGACTAATATAAAGTACTAAATAACTTCTCAGACTAATATAAAGTACTAAATAACTTCTCAGACTAATATAAAGTACTAAATAACTTCTCAGACTAATATAAAGTACTAAATAACTTCTCAGACTAATATAAAGTACTAAATAACTTCTCAGACTAATATAAAGTACTAAATAACTTCTCAGACTAATATAAAGTACTAAATAACTTCTCAGACTAATATAAAGTACTAAATAACTTCTCAGACTAATATAAAGTACTAAATAACTTCTCAGACTTAAAATATAATAAACCTATTGAACATGGGTAGATCGGGCCTGCCAGTGTTTCGTACACATTTAGGAACGTACAACAATTTAAACTTTTAACTGGAAATTTCACTATTATATTTTATAATGACTTGATTGTTATATATTATAACAAACGATTTGATTATTGAAGACCAGAATTTGATTTCCAAGCTCCAAAAAATGGTAGTTTCCTACTAAACGTGACCTGTGATTTTATCATAGTCTGAACAAAGCTCCAGATTGCTGATACATGATGATTCCGATCTTTTAGTACGTAAACGATTGAATAATATGTACATATATTATCTAGTATATACTTGAGAGGTGTGAAAAATCAATTAGCTGTAACAATATCACACTGGAGTATTTATATGCATAAATATTTCTAAAAGAACATGTGATAAACGCATTTAAAAAAAGTAGGAAGGATATGTTGTAAAACATTACGGAGCATGAAAAAAGACCTCTACAATGACAAGCGAAACTTCAACACAATCGGTCTAAAACTGAAAAGAGTATGATGCTGGGACATACGGGCGGACACAACATGAAAACCGGGTTATGTTTTTGCCATTTCACTAGACAAACCTAAAAAGTGCGAGAAAAGTAGCCTTGAGGAAGTCGAATTGTGAAACGGCCCGCTTTTGTATTTGGATATGAAAAAGAAAATAGGACTGGACTTTAAATATAAGGAAATTATAAAAAAAATTCATTATTAAAATATAAGGTAACCGAATAACGCCAAAAAATATGCATACAATGTTTTTCTTTTATGCTGTAGTGGCCATGATTTGGTGTATAAGTAAGTGATAGTTTAACTGTGTAAACGCTAGTTAGAATTAAAGTCTATATTTTCGTGTTTAAATTCAAAACGTATGTCTCGAAATTAGTGTTTGAAGTGAAACTTCTATTCTTTCTCTTTATTCGAAAAGTAATATAAAGTAATTTTTTTCATAACTAGAGGCCATTCTCGGTGCAATCAAAATGATAACTAATTTTAATTAAAATATAAATTTTTCATTCACAAAATTTATTTTGCATACAAAAAATTATTAATTAGCGGGGGTTCGCTCGCATGCTCTGAGCCTACGCGACCAGCAGTCTTCGTGATGTAAGCTCGGTCTCTTTGGAATAAGCTCAAAATGAGGATTGATTCGAATTCGGGCTTTGTGAAAGTCCGTAATTTTTTAATTAAGTTTCGTAATTTAAAGAAAATATGAAAAATATTCAGGAAAATTTTAGAGCCTTGAACATGGAAGTATAATTAGTATAGGTAGTCATTAATGATTTTTCAAGTGACAATAATTAATCTGACTGATAAAAATTATTCACTTAGAAAAGAAATATTAATTTTCAATCATAGCATTGTTGCGCTACGTTACTTCCCTAACGCATTTTCGTTACTTTTCTTCAGTATATTTTCTGAATAGATACACATGCTACCTCAAAATATTAATGACCTGAAGAGTGAGAGAGGAAAGCAAAATATACTTGACGAAGAAGTAAAGCTAGCTCAGTGTTTACGTATCGATACAAATTTAGAGCAAAGTCCTCGAGGCTTCGTTACCGTCCGTGACTTAATGGTATTAGCGTGGTCTTGTACAGGAATTAATTTTCGTTTTAATATTATTAATAGGCTCGAAATTGAACTTTCAAAGTTTACGTGTTGTTTGTTTTATAAGTTACACTAATGAGAGTACACGATATTGGGTCTTGAATTTAGATGGATTTAAAATATTTTCACGATAACAGCGTATAATATTTGCCCTTTATTATAATTTTATGTACGCTAAACATCGCTTTTGAAACTTTGTTATGTTTGTACAGCCCTGCGGTATAGTTTTAGTCTGGGTCTTTAACTAATTTTTTTCTACAAACTTGGGTAAATGACGATAGTTATGTATGCATCTACATCTATAAATGACGATTGTTATGTATGCATATATTATAATTTTATGTACGCTAAAAATCACTTTTGAAACCTTATTATGTTTGTATAGCCCTGCGGTATAGTTTTAGTCTGGGTCTTTAACTAATTTTTTTCTACAAACATGGGTAAATGACGATAGTTATGTATGCATCTACATCTATAAATGACGCTTGTTATGTATGCATATATTATAATTTTATGTACGCTAAACATCGCTTTTGAAACCTTATTATGTTTGTATAGCCCTGCGGTATAGTTCTAGTCTCGGTCTTTAACTAATTTTTTTCTAAAACTTGGGTAAATGACGATTGTTATGTATGCATCTACATCTATAAATGACGATTGTTATGTATGCATACGAGTATATCTTCGAGCATTAGGTCAACCTTACGCGTTTGGGCTCTATTTTGACTTTCGAAATTAGCGTACTAACTAAACTTCTGATACTTTGTGGCTTATTACAGAGAGAATTGTTAAGGTCAGCAGGGGAGGGTGTAATTACATTATTAATTATTTAAAATGTTATATTTCAAACTTACTAATAAATATCAGGTGTATTTAGGAATACGTAATAACTTGTAAAGAAAAATGAACAATATTTTGTTAGATTGACTTGTACTGTATATTTTCCTGAGGGTGTTTGTTTTGTTACCGACTAGTATCTAAGCCTCTAGTTCTGATGAACTAATTAAAACACATTTTAATAAAGTTTTGGAAAGCGAAAACTTTCTTCTAAAAATGGTACCATTATTTAATTTTTAAATTATGTATTTCCATCTAAATATGCCTTGGAAAACTGACACACGTTTTCACTCGTTGGCCTTTGCGTAAGTAGGTATTAATACACTCTATAGGTTACAATTCTTTACCGATTTTGGTTACTCATTTTTCTATCGATTGAGATTTACTATTGCATTCTTAGTTTTATTTTTATTAAAAAAAATACTACGGTTCTGTTCTACGATTCTACAAAAATTCTACGATTCCCGGTGACTGTTCTCAGTCTCTGTTTTGTGCTGGTTGTTTTTCGACTTTATTTTACTTCCTGCTGTTATGCTAATGCCAGTTTTAACATTTACTAATCGGTTGTTTATAATCTTTTTAACTTTCTAGTCATTTTATCTAATAAAGTTTTGTATATTATACATCACGACGAAAAATTTTCATTCCATACATTGATTTGTATTAATTTAAATTAACTTTTATTAAAAAGTCACAGAGTTAGGACGATAATAAATATTTTTGAAATTTAATTTCTTTGTAATTTAAAAAGTTACAGAATTATTAGTTGCATTTCATGTCTCCCTGCAGTCCTATTTAAAGGAAAATAATGATAAAGCCTCATCACAAATATTTTTTCAAATGACACGGGTGTATGATACTGCAAAAGTTAAGAGTTGGCTAGAAGTAACGTGCAGGCTTCGACATCTTAGCATCGACAATTATTAGAGTTTAGAAGGAAAGCCACGAAACGCTGCCAAATGTTAATGGAAGTGAATCAATTTATATGATGAAAGAAATCATGACGTATCAGTTGAGGAAATTCTTTCAAAAATTAAGTATTTGCACTCTTGCTCGTCCCTATGCATTAAGAAGGATTGGATGTTGGTGAAAGAACAAGATGTTGGAAAAGAACGGTAAATTGTAAAGGAAAGAAAATAAAAAAAAAGCAGGACACATCTAATAAAACATCACACTGAAGTAATGTTGACCGAGTGCAGCTAACAATTTGCACAGGAGTTAGTTTTAAGGTGATAATGATGAGCGGAATACAAAAAGATTGTATTTTGGTATGTGAAAAAAGATTACAAGGAAATGTTCTGATTTTGTTAGATGGAAACATCCATTGCAAGCGATCTCTTAGTTTATATGGATTTTCGGTTTACATTACTCGATGCTAAGATAAGTAGTTACTAAACCGTATATTAGTTGTTAAAATACATTTCATGTTTCTTTAAAGGTGTGTATTAGAAATAAAGGGATTTTTAATGAATTCGTGAGTTAAAAAAAATATATTGGCCATATTTTTATATTTAAACATTCTTTCAGTTCTAGCTTGTGTCCTTATAGTAAGGGTAACTGTTTTTATTTACATATATGATCTTTACATTCTCTACGTAATTCTGTATAAAAAGATTAATTTTTGCTCCATTTTCTATTAATTAAATTTTCATGCACGCATATATCCCTCTGATGCTGAGAGAAATATATTTGTTTATCTTGTTTATTATACTTGTGTAGCACTTTTAGGTTCAAAGACACTGTATTCACTTCGACAAAGTATAAGGAAAATGAATTTTTATTTATGAATATTTTTAGGTGTGAAATGAGGATTTCACATTTTTAAATATTCCCAACTTCATATTTGTAAGTTAATTAAAGTATACCTATTATTATTTTTAACAAAAGAAATCACCTAGAAGAAAATACTCGTATTTCCGATAAAATATTTTACTTGCTTTATATAACTATTATTATTTATATATTTATATATTTTGTTAAAACTGAAATTTCTTCAAGAAGAAAACTGAAACTGACTGAAATTTTTCTTCAATTCAATTCTGGTGAAATATTTACCTGTAAAAGTCGTACTTATGTGGAAAACTGTAAGTAAGGTATTAATGGAATTAACCATCAGCCCCACTTAATACATTACAAAAACTGACAAGCCGTCGCTGGGCCGCGTCTTGAATATTACATCGCTTCCAGGGAAAGAAATCTTAATTCCTTAACGGGAAATCCATTCTGCTTTTGTGCGGAGGTGGGAAAATCTTTCAGACATAAATAAGGGAGCGGCCGAAGTGGCGAAGTCTTTAACGAGGTGTGGGGGCGAAGGTGAAATGGGAAATGTGAGGTGTCGCTTTCTAGATAAGATGGATTGCGTAGGACGGGAAGGGGTGGGAAGGAGGAAAAAGAGCGCCCGAATTAATAAGTAATTTTTTCAATATACAACGTTATATTATTCAACGTGAAGGTCGAAGCCATTATTTGATACACAATATTTAAATGCAAAATGAGATGTAAAAATAAAATATATAACAAATATTAAGTTATCTACGGATTTCTTTTTGGGTAACTTTACAAAGAATGTGTGTTTGTTTAGATTAATTTTAATGTAAATCTGGCTAAGGCATCACAGTTTCAAAATTCCAAAAAGTAAGTTCTAAGCGATTGGCTAAATAATTGAGAGGTATTTTGTTAAGAAGATGCAGTACAAGAAGTAGTGATTATTAAAAAGAAAGAGCAAAAGTTGCTATTTTATCATAAATATAAAGACCATATACAAAAAATATGCGTAATGGATAAATGTTTTCCCATATCATTTTCATGGTGAAGTCAGTGCAAGACTTTGAATACATACGCTCTAAGCAAACTAAACGAGTAAATAAACAGGTAACACTAAAATCGGAATGATGCACATGAATATCTTATGTTAATATCAGACTCGAAGATATTCCTATAAATTTGGGTCAATACTTTATTCAAAAAATAAAGAAACAATTTACTGTACCTGTGGAGGTGCAACCTGGAGGACCAAAAGCCCTAATTTTTTAATAGAAATATATGACCAATTGGTTTTGCACTCTTCCAAAAAGACATTTATTGATTCCACATAATAATCTATTTACTGATTCATAAAGCTATCGAGTTTGCTGGGTCAATTATAAATGAATACTCTGCATCGAATATAAGATACTTTTTGATTGAATATTTAAGTGTACAAAGTTAAACTGAATCGAACTGTTACTGAATCAATTACTGAACTGGACTGGTACAGTCGTTTCCTGTATGATTTCTTATATACCTATTTGTGATCCTTTTGTGAGACCGCTGTTACATTAGGGTTCTTGAATCCGCAATCGCCCGATTGTCACGTCGGTTACAATGGTTATCCGAAACACTATGTGTTTCGGACAACGGGTTTCAGAATCGAAAAGTACAGACAGTGTTTAATTTCTTGATTGATTTAGTACAATACATCTTCGCAATTGTATCGTGGATATATCTTCGCAATTGTATCATCACATCATCAAAATTAAGTGCTAAAATTATTGCAATTTTCCGTAATTAATATTAGACAATAATTAACCTAAATTGATTATTTGAAAAAATTAAATGAAACTACGTGATGTAGTATTATTTCTACTTTCTTTAAGTTCTTTACCACGACCTAGGTTTCGTTGTATTACATCTTCAGGTGGGCTATTAGCAAAGATCTTTGCAACTTAAAGAAAGTAGAAATAATACTACATCACATAGTTTCATTTAATTGTAAATAATGAATTTCTCTAAAATCAACCCCAAATATATTCAATATTCAACAATGATTATTTGAAAATAATCGACATGAAATATTGAACACTAGAAATAATTTACTTCGTATTACTGAACCAAGTATTTCGATAATTAAAACATTTAAACTGCCAGATTTATTAAACATATTTTTGTAATTTTAGATGGTATTTACATTCAAGTCTACATTTTTGCATTACGTACTTTCTATAAACAAAGCCGTTATGTGAATTTAAATATTGAAATCAACAAAATTGGTAACTGGTGATAAATTCTACGAATTGAGAAAAATATTTTTAAACGGAAAATCTGTTTTTATTCGCCTCCTTCATGTGAAAGATTTCATTTCTCATTGGACTCTAATGTGTGCTCATAAATATTACTGGTGGTTTAGTCATTCATCAAGGTACTTAAGTGGTTACATTCACTAAATGGGAAATTTGGTTTATAATCCAAATAGATTGCCCCAAATAGGCGCCTTCTGCTGAGTGAAGATTCATTTTCTTTTCGTAAAATTCGCATCGTGTCAGTTATTGCCGTGAGTTAGATCGCGGTATAGCAAATGAACTTAGTTCGTAAATTATCTTTTCTTGAGAAGATGTTACAAAAAAAAAATGTACCAATTACTAAAATGGTCAGTTTGACAGTGATTTTTTCAGAAACGGTTGAGAAAGTTCATATTGTTCCTTAACCCTTTCTACACAGTTACGTTCTATTGAATATAGGACTTAACATCACTTGTATTGTTTTACATGGATTTATATCTATAACAATTGGGTATTTGACTAAATTTTTTAATTCATTAATCATAAATTCAAGGTAGAAGTTGATGAAGAGTGAACATTTTTTGAAATAATCTTAAAAATTGACCGAGTTATAAAAGTTTAAATTTAACCTTTAGACAAGGACGGCAATACTGTATTGTGAGGTCATTTTTAATATTGCACATTATATTATACAAGAGGAAAAGAGACAGGGATATATCCAACTCTATCCGTATCTTCAAATTTAGAAACCTATAACTGGCTTATTTTTCAATCAATTTTTTATTTTTTTTCAAGACTGGTTTGTAATTAACTTATATTTCAAAATATTGTACAAAATTTAGAATGAGTCAACTATCAGATTTTCTATAACGCTTACAAGAATAGTTTTTTAAGTAAGATTTTCTATTTACAACTAAACGTAGCTTTATGACGTGATATTTTAAAGGATAATTTTGAAGGCATTAAAATTATTTTTAAACCTGGTTTACTGAAATTTTTACGCATAGTGAATCTGCAATAATCCTAATATATACATATACCTATTTGTTTCTTTGTATGAATGTAGGTTTATTTGAAAAACTTCCATATTAAATGTAATGAAAACTTCACATGTTCTTGACGGTTATTACAGGTTATATTTTCTATAGAGAATTCTCAATTCGATACTTGTATAGAGAATTCACAAAGTTTTGGTTTTATGTGACTATGAACATAAAGACTTTTGGTGCGCATTTAATATTTGTGGCAAGTTTTAAAACTAAACCTAATGACAAGGCAATACACGGTAATGATTACATCTAAATGTACATTGCCAAGTTTTGGGAACTTTGATAGTTCCCAAAATTCTGATGATGATTAGGTCGTGTCCATGATATACGGTAAAAATAGAATAATGCGCGAATGCACAATCCATGTTATCAGCACACGTCTTGTGGCTATAAAACTTGGTTATTGGAGAATTTTTAATATTTAGTAGCGCTGATAAGACATTGAGAGAGTCGAATATGTGAAGGGCTGTTAATTTTGTACCGGGACAAATTGGGACGTTTTTATAGAATTTTGTACAAAATCTGTCGATTTTTATACTTCTGTACTATTGATAATTCTCAGCTACGCCATTTTTGCTGCTAATTGCAGTCTGAAAATAGGTTAAATTAGTTCTGAATAAATAAGATACAGCTTAAGCATGTTGATATACCTAACTACCACAAAAGAATTAAAGTAAGCGTAGAATAGATGCGGATAAAACGTGGCCATTAACATATGTTACATAAATACATATATGATTTATCGTTTCATCCATGAACTTCACTCTGCTGGCAACCGGCATATGCAAGTTTATCTGAATAACACAAGCGTTGGCTTACCCTAAATGTTAATGCCAAATATTTGCTTAACCGCTCAAGATAGTGACTTGGTAGCTAATGGATTCGCTAATCAGTCAACTCGCGTATCAATTAAAAGCACTTTGGCTATGCATTAACCTGCCTCAGCATCTCTATAATACTGACAGCAACAAAATATCTTTGATGGCAGCATGTGTTGGTTTTGAAGTTTTATATTATTTAATATCATGCAATAAGTGTAACTAAATGTGCTACAACTTTATAGTTCGTCCGATTTTGTACAGACGTCTTTTTCATAATGCACCACACAGAGAAAACAATCGTGTCGTATATTTTGAATATATAATTATTAACACAATCATGTCCCGATTGATAAATATATATATATATATATATATATATATATATATATATATATAAGTTACAATTAAATGTTTTAATAGATTGACGGAGTCAGTGTCTCTATTTGCTGTACGATTGAAATTAGCTTTTGCCCGCTGTTACGTTCGCGTGATATTAATAAAATATAATTTTTTTGTAAAGAAATAAATGCATATTCCAATCAGGCCAGTTATGTAGTTATGAAAATGATGTGATGCAGTGCAGTGTCAGTTATGCGATGGTAGTCTTAAAAAATACTTTGCAATGATTAGCCCATGAATCTCGAATTTGAATTGATAGCGGGGGGGACCTATAATCTAATATATATATGTATGTACATATATATGTATATATATATATATATATATATATACACATATATATATATATATATATATATATATATATATATATATATATATATAGCATTTTGCATAAAACTAAGCGCAGAACGATTGTACTTTTCAGTATTTTTATATATTGTACTTTGACTGCCTCTAAATACATGTTAAGAAAACTAATATATTTTCGCAATGTCCCTAATTTTGTTTCATTATTTTAAAATTGAGCGGATGATTCCAGAAAAAAATTGTTCTGGTGTATAATTCATTACTAAATATTTTGACTTTATATGTCTACGAACCATTTTGTAGCCACACCCAATATTTCTGTGACATGTCTTAACCATTAAGGTATTATTATATTAAGATCACATTTCCATGAATGACCAGCAGAAAATCTTTTGAGTTATAATTGAGAGCTACGATGTGAATTTTCACAAAGTTTTTCCATGTATGTACACTTACAGCAATCTCCTTTTGCAAATGACAAAATATTAGAGAAATGTTATTTAAATGGGTAAGTTTAAATTTATGTCTACATTTTGGTTTGTTACACGCAAGATTACAGTATTAAAGTTAATGTCTTCTTAGATTTCCCTTGGGTTACAAATTTCCTACATAATTACTGTGTCAAGAGAAAATGTAAGTTTAAAATTACAGTTATCAGGAGAGAGTCAGTACTGTAATGGGCACATATATTTGTCAAAAGGATAAATTGTACAAAGGCTGTAGTGTTTCTTGAAAACAACACTCATACCAAAGTATGTACCGATACATTGGACGATACTAAGATAAATGTCTGCTATTTATCGCATAACACTTGACGTGAAGTTAATTTACAATTAGTGAAAACTGAAAGAGGGAAAATATTTACTTTATTTTAAATTAGCTTCTGCCAGTGATTTCTTTCGCGTAAACTAGAGTGACCTACGTGCTAATTCAGGTCATAATTGTTCTCTATTCCAATGATTGAAAACTCCTTTGCGTTTGTAGTAACATCATGATCGTTATAAAAGGTATGAGTTCATACATACGAAAATCAAACGAAGAGAATATTCTTTACAGATAATACTACATGATCAAGTATATATCTACCTAATGATCATTATAAAAGATGGATGCTGCCTTCAGAATGAATACTACTTCACATGTAATCAGGCTATACTCCATTCGTATTACCATTTTGGCGTAGATCCATTCAGAAATTATGTAGTTATGTTGCAACAAAAATTGATCCATCCATACATCCATGCGTCCATTCACACTTTCGCATTTATGATACTAGTTAGGATTCTGAATCAATCAAATATTAGTGATGTTTATCTGCATACATAGTTAAAGAGTAAATATAAAAAAGTGTATAATTAAAAACATTTTGGTAAAAATACCAGGTTGAAAACGTCTATAAAAAAACTGTAGAAAAAACGGACTGTTTTTGAAAGCTTTGTATGTACGTTTTATCGTAGACGCATAACGAAACAGCGATTTAACGGATTTTGGTATAATCAATTATGTATTACTTAAGATCTAATGAACGGAGTAATGTATTGGTTGTTTTTGGAATTTTTGTTTCTTAGTCTGTTTGTTAGTATGATTTCTTGTTTGTTTGTACTTATTTTATTTTAAAACTATTTAATAAATTTAATCGAAATTTTCACTGTCTTATATATTAGAATCTACGACTATAGATGTGACTGAGTGATGAAATCAAAAACTTCGAAAAAAAAATACTTATTGGTGTAAATCATGAAAGCTACAATACTCATGGGAGCTAATTCTTGGGTAAAAAACTACTCTTAATTTAGACTTAAGTGAATGTTGAAATGAATACTTCGTGTCCCGGTTGTTTTTGGCTTTGTTTTTAGCGAATAAATGAAACAACCGTAAAAGACTTCATTTCATCTACGTATCTTTATCGAGGAAAGGAACAAAGTTCTCATTTGGCATACAAGCTCTTTGGTACGAATGAAATTACAAGAAAACTAATCACAGAGGTAGCTGTTCAGTGCCCAGCTTTCTACGAGATCAGTTTATTACGGATGTTAAATATATCATTTGTATTTACTTGTTTTTGTGCTAAAATAAATGAATACTTTTTTTCTTACTACTCTTTCTTTCTTTTTTGGCATATTGGAGGTAATCAGGCAGCCAGTTGTTATATTTATTTAATTACGTTATTTGTGAGTTTTGACTTTTATGTTATAGAGAATTTATAATTTGAATAAAAACTTTGTCAATTGTTTGTTATATTTGTAAAAGTTAAAATACGAACTAGTTTCATTGGGCAGAATGGTGTATTCTATTACGAAACATCAATATGAAAAATCTTTGATACAGTAATCTGAAATAGAATAAATACACAAGAACAGAAATATATCACAAAAATATCTCAATTTATTGACTATATCTTTGGCAAAAAGCCAAACATCGGTTAACATAATTTCTAACTACTAAATCCGAGTTCGAGAATCGTTTTTTTTTCGATTTGGAGATTGTACAAACGCAGGACCAAATTAATAAGAGATATATGTAATTAATGCAATGATTTTAAAACAGTCGTTTACTTGGAATATTCTAATACTATCACAGACGCATACTCTTATATATATATATATATATATATATTTATATATATGTATATATATATATATATATATATCCAAAAAGTTAGTTTCAAAAGTTAGTATCTACTTCAATTATTGCATGGGAAATTTATTCCGAGAAGCATTTTTTTTATGACGAGGCTTCTATCTTCTTTATATAATTTGTCCTTAGTTTATTTTGAAGAGTGGAATATAGATATACACGTCCAAGTCTACATTATATATATATATATATATATATATATATATATATATATATATATATATTAATAAATCTTTAATTTATTTCATAAGTGATTTAATGCAAACACGAGATAACATTGATGAAATAAAATTGAATGTCGTTTTTGGTTTTTCTTCTGAAAAAGTGTATAAACCGGATTTTCAATATTGGATAAATGACGAAATCTACATAAAGTATTTGACTATATTTTTTTATTTCATAAATCATAATTTTAGAACTTGACAAAGAGTAAGTATATTTTTTTACAGATCTTAAAAATTTATCAAGTCATAAAGAACAGAACTGAACATTAAGTTAAACAACTTAATGTTCAGACGAGGACAGCAATGCTGTATTGTGACGTTTCCTTTGATAATGCACGTTTTCAATGAGAACGAATGTGACAGAGAGATATCCTTACTCTGTCACTACCATTAAATTTAGACATACACAACTCGCTTATTTTTTAACAACATTTTTTCGACACTGTGGTATTTAATTAGTCTTCTTTCATGTTTATTTTATTAAAGCCGACCGATGATTACTTTCAAGAATTATCATGCAGGCTTTTTCATACAAAAAAGGAAATCATCTAACTAACAAGAGAGGTTTGAGAAGAAAACGGTTAAATTTACGATTTAAATAAAACATGGTTTTTGAAGTAAATTCACGTTTCTGAATAACCCCTTTTTTACATCAACTAAAGGTTTCTTGTTTTTTAAAAACATGTCCAATGGTTTTAAAGTTTATCTACCTTCGATATTATAAATGTTGGCATTGGGATGTTTCAAATTTGCAACATCTTGGTATATATTCGGGTTTAATCTTGTTGGTTATTATGATGTCATAAGATATGGCTAACATCAAATAATTACAAACTTAATTAAAAGATACAATAAAGGAAGCAGAAAATTTTACCCTAAAATGTATTGCGTAATAGTTCTTAGTTAAGTATGTAGTAAATTAATCTGATGAGTTTGTTTTAGTTTGTGGGGGTGATCGTGCTGATAGTGGGTGCTGATGATGATGATGGTGTAAAAGGGAAAGCAGTTTGTGGACCAACGTGCCGCTATTTAAGGATACCTTAAGTAAGTCGCTTAACAATCGTCTTAACTGTATTTTGTCAATAACTTGCGTGTATATCTAATGTGTGTAGCTAATATAAAATTACGGTGTTAAGACTGCAGAAAAAATAGTATTTGACATAAAAACTAATGTAAATAAAATTGAAAATGTTGACCTTTTCGTCATATTTTTCTTGCATCTTATAGCTGTAAAGTATAGCTAATTATCATGATGCAGGTTAATATATCTTTCCTAATGAAAAGAAAACAAAGATGTTAATTTTTGAATAATCATGAGAAAGCACGACCAATAATCGGTGATAAAAATCTGTAACAATTCGTGAAATATTAAAAGTAAAAAAGTCTGTGTATTAAACAATTTTGTAAAAAATATCTATGGGCTATTAATAAATTATAGAAAGGAGAAAAATTTGATTCTGTCGAGTAAATAAAAAAAACAGAAGAAATTGAAAAATTATTCAACAGATTTTGATGGTGATTTCGATATTGTATAGCTTAGATTTCTAGAAGTAACATAACGTTTAAAATATTTTAGGAGTTTTTGTCTCTATGTTAGTATGATTACTTGTTGAAAGTGAAATATAGAAAAAAGAAAACTTCTTAAACACAACGGTGTTTCAACTTTTTAAATGACACTTTTTTAAGAATAAACGCTGCGATATTTTTTCAACAAAAGAAAATTCGGCAAGGGTTACTTACTAACAAACATTGCTACATTTATTGAACGAGAAAGTTCTTTATTGAAACAAAAACAAAATTGGCCTTTATTGACAAACCAACGTCACCCTCATTGAACCATAAACGTCTACCTCATAAAATGAGAAACGTCGCTCGCTCTCTATTGAAAAGCAAACGGCGCTCCTTATTGAATAACAAACCCCGCTCCTTATGGGGTGAAGCTGATAACATAAATGCGAGAGACGTCTGCGTGCTCCTCTACGGCTTCTGCCATCACTGACGCCATTATTACGGACGAAATTATCATACTGAATCAATTGAAGTCGACGCTTGAGTACTTGTATTTGATTAAACATTTCAAGCTCGAAGGGTTGTGGGTGAATAAATCCTTTTTTTTATTTTCCACGAGTCATGATTACATTACATTCGTCCTGTTGTGAGAACAGTCTACTCAACGCATGTTTAAGATGTAGAATTGAAATTTTTAATGAATACGTTGTTAGGAATTTTCTACCATAATTTTTAATTGTGTATCAGTATAACATTTTTACTTATCTAACTATTGACTAAAAATATTTATTATTTACATCTGTACTATTTTTGCTTTCTCCGAGCTTTATTACATTTTTTAAAATAGTTTTCTAGATAAATTTTAAGTCCTTATTAATAGTAATACTAACATTGCATTTGACTGTTTATTTTATTTGTTACTACAATGTAATTGTTTTTATTGGAGTATTGTATACTTGTCCATTTTTAATACGAATTAATGTTAGAATAATTGCAGTATTGCTTCAGTTAGATATATGCTTTGTCCTTGATATATGCTTTGACTCTGCAGCCAAAACTACATGTCGCAGACGAATGGAATGGTTTGTGCGTGGTCGTGGGTAGTCTTACACTCCCACTATGGTGATTGCGCATTGAAAATGTGTGACTTCTAATATAAAAGTTCCAGTTTTTTCTAGAGTTTTGGAACATTGTCAAATTCTCACACATATTCATTGTATTCACCCTTTTTCTTTACTCGTGCAACCTATCCCTTCTGATTTCTTTTAACATTAATAATACATTACAGTTTAAGAATATACCTGAATGTCTTAGTTTGTAAGGTATTTATGTGCAAAATATAAAACAAAAGTAATAAAAAAGGAAGTGTTTTAATAAATGTTTTATACAAAAAAATGCATGAGGTGTGAATAAATGTACGACCAAAAAAACCCAGTGAAGAGGGTATTTGCTGCTAGTTATAGAATAAATAGGATTAAATATTAAACAAATGTCCAAAGTTATCATATACATAACTTGAATCTACAATTACTTTATATGTTTGAAAATAGGATATTCATTATAAAAGTGAGGCAACTAATCCTACTTGTTCTAAGGAAGTCAGTTGGTAGTTTGTTGTATTAATTATATCGATTATTTCGTTATTTGTTTATTCTGAGATCCCAGCTTCCTCGTATTTTCAACGTTTTTATTTTTTTGTGATATATTTTATCCCTATTGAAGTTGATAATAGGACATTTAGTGTCTGCCCATGCTTTTTAATATCATAGCTTTATAGCTTTCTATTCCGGGGGTTCGAAAGCTGAAATGTTACATAATTATAGTATTCGATATAGTTCGGAAGAAAAATAAGTTATAAATAAATGTATTAGTCTGTACTCTTGATTATTGAGTCCCCGAAAAAAAATTAACATCGATATGTGATGCATCATATAAACATTGATGTAATGTAGAATTTGTTATTATGTGAAAAAAAAGGAAAAATAAAATGACCGTTCGCAAAAAGTGAAAAACATGAAAGTACTTTTCACGCTCCATTATCATTTAAAGTATTCATCAGAAAAAAAACTAGAGTATGGTTTTAACTTTCCAAACATTTAATATAGATTTGTAAGGAAGACAAATTAAAAAAATCACCATGTATTTGTTGGAAAAATTTACCGTGAATTTGTTGTAAACGATATAAATATTTAAATCAAAACTAAAATAACATATTAATGATGGTGAAAAAAATAACGTTAATGTATATAAAAATACTTTTTAAAATCATATCAATAGACATGAGAAACGTTTGCTTCATTTTTCATTGTTTCCTTATATATTCAGTTCTTTATTCTGTTTTTTTTTATTTATCCAGCTACAATTGCAAAATTGTTTTTTTATACTGAAGAATCACTACGTGGGGTTGAACTCGCATTTGATCGATGTATTTTTTTCTATTAAGTGTAATTTGTATTTCAGCATAACAATAAACTCTTTGGTTATTGTACACCTTTTTTCCTAGTAAATAATTTACTTGATTCTTTACCACTTCTACATAATGCTTCCCATACATATATATAGAGAAAGATTCTTATCTGATTTAAATAAAATGTTAACACGTAAAGGCAAGTTATTAATAGCAATTATCCATTTAGACTTAATTTATATAACTATGGGAATGTTATTGAAGAAAAGCTATAATGTTTCAATATTTAATGTCAGCAGCTTTACTGAATTTCTGACGTGATTCTGATATAATGTACCTTAGCTTTACCGAATTTCTGACGTGATTCTGATATTTCATATTTAATTCCATATAATTTCTATTTCAAATAATATAATTTTAACGTCAATATTTGGGGTTACCTTTTAATCGTAGTTTAGCTCTTCTGAATTTTGTATTTATTCGGTTATTCGCGATAATGGTCTATTATGAAGTATATTTATGGCTAACATTTAAAATATTTTTTTCAACTTTTTATTGCCGTATTTAACATGTTATAAACAACATATAACGAATTTTTTACATTATGGAGTAAGGTTTTCTTATTTTTTATTGATTTTCCATCACTGTAAATAGTCTGTTTTTTGTTACTTTTGTATCCATATATTGTTTCCGTATATATTAAAACATCCCCAAGGAAAGAGATTATAATTCATATTTTTATCTTTTCTAGTAAATATTAGAAAAAGAAAAGAAAAGATATATTGATAATTATTACCAATAGTTCATTTTTTTTTCTTTCAAAATCGTTATATCTGCAAGTGGTTTTTAATATAGTCAATATATATATAAAGTAATGTGAAAATTTAGTACTTTTTCATTATGGTTTCAAACTTTGTCGTGCTAGCTGGCAAAATCATAAATTGTGAGTTGCAATGTCCCGGAACTGTCGATAAATTCCTTAAATTTTTTGTTTCAACTATTAATAGAAGACGTTGGCTGATGATTTACTTAATTTGTGATTGAGATATTTATTTTGATTTCATTTGAACATTTTCTAACTTAAATTTAATTATTAAAGAAGTTAGTTTACGATGTCCAATTAGATGAAATATTCTATGATGCAAGCAAGGCATCTATCGTTCGCAAACTTAACTTAAGTAAACGGAAAAATCAATATGAAAAATTTTAAAAATCACAAAAAGTTACCTACAATTTCCATTACAGACGTTTACGTAGGTATTACCAGAAAAATGGTCAAAACTAATATGCACCCAGTCACTATTGAGTGACGTGGTTTATACCATATAACGTCATTGAAGAAAATAAAACAATTAATTTTCCAAACCCTTTTAACTCCATGTAATGAGTTAAAATAGTTTACAACTTTCGGTGCCTAAATTCCAGACAGCTATCACTTAGCTTCTATTATTATTATTTTATGAATTATTCCAGTTTATTCCTGTAATTTATTTCGACAGAAACTTTGCTGAGGGTCGCTAGTCGCAAAAAGGTCTAACAGAATTTTATTAATTGGAGCACGTACTCTGCAAAGTGAGAGCCACGTAATTCAATAACTAGGCAGACGAAATAAGAAATAGTTATTACATGCATACAAGCGTAATCATGTCTCTTGTCGGTTCGGAATGTTATTGAAGAAGAGATATAGTAATTGAAGAGCCAATATCAGCAGTTTTGCTGAACTTTTGACGTGTTTCTGATATTATACATCTAAATACTGTGTAATTTCTATTTCAAATAATATATTCTGTGTATCTATATTATATTCTTTGTATCCATATTATATTCTGTATATCTATATTATATACTGTGATCTAAATACTATGTAATTTCTATTTCAAATAATATGTTTTGTGTATCTGTATTATATGTTGTCGTTGTGGTGTGTTGGGCTGATCACAAGGCATACGGTCTTCAACGAGGCGGCGCACCGCGGAGACCCGGGTTCGGATCCCCTGGCCATTCATCAAGGGAGCTGTTATGGTTGTTATGGTTGACACCATATGTATCAATTAAATACATTAAAGTAGATAAATATATTTGGGGTTAGAATTTGCACGCAGCTTAGCTCGCGTGAACATAAATGGATAATGATTAAGTATGGTTATCAAAACGCTCATGTTTTTCTTTTTTTTTCAATAATTTATCACCGTATTTAATATTTTACAAATAAAATATACTACAATTTATTCCACGACAATAAATAATAAATAATAAAAAATCCACTTAAATTAACTAAGTATTTATTATGTGCTATGAGCGCAAAAGAACTTCTCTTAAATATGAATAGGACTCGTATTACTAGTGTATTTTATACGCTTAAGTACATATACTGAATACTATATTAAACCACTTACAAATAATTATATAATTTTCATTTATAGAAACATATTGTCTAATAGAAATCTGGAGAATATGTCACAAACTATGGGATCTAGAATCATAGTATTAGTTTTACGATAACTTTTGATTAATTTCTCTGAACTTCGTATTTTTTTCATAATTTAAGATTCAATTTTGGAAATATTTATTTACGTACTTTAATGTATAAAACTGATACATTTGACGGACTTACTGCTATGAGAGCAATAACTTACAGTCGACTAGAACACCAGTACAGCCTCACTTGACGAGCGGCCGGGGAAAGGAAGTTGGGTTCTCGCGGTGCGCTGTCAAAAGCCGTATGCCTCGTGATCAACTTAATAAACCAAGGCGACGGTAATAAGGAGAAGCTATATTTTTCGTATCTTTTCCAGTATGTCTCTGGAGTAAGCTAAGTAAATATTTTTCAAATTTTTATTACGAGCCTTAAATGTTATCCAATACGACACGGGAAATTAAAAAAAATTGGGGACTTAATTTGCTCCCTCTGAAATTTTTATGGATATATTTTTGAGCTTTAACTGTTATGTTTTAACGCTATGTCAATTTGTTTAGTTTATGTCCAAAATGATTTTTACTAATACAGACGTATCGGACAAGAGAATGATCTCATAATGATTCTATTTTTTTATTTTGATGTATGGAATCATGGGAACAGAAAAGTAAATACTATTGTCTAACTCATCGATGTTATATTAGGATAATGAGTATTCAGTGTTTCTAGTGGGATCTTAAACCACACAAAAGTAAAAACTTCATCAATATATTTTCAGTATTTTAGTCTGACACGCGTATAAGGAAAAAAGCTAACAAAAAACAAAATTAAAAAACGAATTAATTTTTTTCAATTATATTTTTAATGTACGTAATTTTTATCTTCGCTAATTTATTATACGTATAGACGATTTTTGTTTTAACAAATATACGGCCAATCAATTTTTTTGTTTGCCAGTCTAAAAAATCTGACTTAAGATAATATGAGATAAATAGGTTGATAGTTGGTAGTTAAATAAAATAACATCAGCAAATATGCTTGTTGACAAAACGGATTTAATAAATAATGGCTTCATCACAGCTTATTTGGAATAAAATGTACAACTGAAAAAGTGAAACCCGATTACTACGGATCGATATTCGCTTTCTAAAAATATACAAGCAATAATTTGAGTTCCGTATTATAATTATAATTTGATAACCAAAATGTAGGTATAATCAACATATTTGAATTTAATTATTTAGGTATTGAACTGGATAGGCGATTGTGGGCGCGACAAACACAATGAAGTATGTGTGACCCCAATCATCAAGTCCACTTCTATGGAATTCAATTACTGAATATTAAAATTCATTTATATTGAGAGTTAAAATTTGCAAGTTAGTTATTTTAATTCACACTTTTTATTTGTTTATTTATTCAAAATGTAAATGTTGTGTTCAAAATATACATTGTGGAAGGTGTGGAAGGCCACAACTTCCACTTCTAGTCAAACACAATACACTTGACTGGAATTTAAATTTTGAGTTGTCTTAAATTTCACCTTCATTTTCCCTATTTGTTTCAGCGTAACCACATGTTAGCTAAGAACATCCGTAGGATCAAGACAAAATTATAAATATTTCATATATTAAAAATGGTGTAGTACTTTGGACGTTACAATCGTACAGTCAAAAATACAAATATACAACACATGTATAAATACCACATTCATTACCCTTCCTCTTGCTATACTGTACTGGGTTAAAAATACATATAGGGTCAATTAAATATGAAATAAAATTAAAATTAAATATTCAACAGAAATTTTAGTACACAATAACTCGACGGCACTATTATATTAGATTTGAGTCGTCTTAAATTTCACTCTCATTTTGCCTTTATTGGTTTCAGCGCAACCCCATGTAGTTAGAACACTCGTAGGATCAAGACAAAATTATAAATACCTCATATATTAAAAATGGTGCAATACTTTGAAGGTTACGATCGCATAGCCAAAATACATACATACAATACATGTATAAATACCAAATGCATTACCCTTCCCGTTGCAATGCCGTATTCGGGTAAAAATACATATAGGGTCAATAAAATATGAAATGAAAGTAAAATAAAATTTCCAACCTAAATTTTTGTAGACAATAACTCGATGGTATTTGGTATATTAGAAAGCTCTTAGTTAACGGCGCGAAACCAGTGAATAAAAGACATGACAGATTATAAAATAAAATAAAATTTTTAATTAGGGCAAGAAATATTAATAAATGAAATATTTTTTTACTGTTTACAAATTTGTGTTTTTATATATTTTCTCTAACAGTAGTTTACATATATAACAATATAATTCTTGTAGTAATTTAGTATTCGGTTATTCTCGCAGTAATTCAGTCAGTATTAAACCGTAATAACAACTTGCGGATTCAAGCAAAGCTGCACGGACAACAACGCAACATTTCTCTATCGACATATTCTGTAAAATTGAATAATATACCAAATAACGTTGAAATAGAAGTCGACAAGGATTGACGTCATATCCCTAAAATAAACAAAGCTTTTATCAATAAAAGCTCCAAATGCGAAACATTAAATGATCGAGTGGGGTAACTTTAGGTGTAAACTCTGGCTCCGACGTTCGGTTCCGGTTTGTGTAACATTCGTCGGCGTTTACGTCTTCAATATGCGGGAAGTTTGTGAAATATAAGTCGGGTTCGATAACGCTCTAGATTGTTACGAACCAGATAGTTTATTTACTCGGAGTCGAGTAGTTTTTATTAAATTACGATCTGTGCAGAGTTTTGGTGTTTATAGTCGGTAATAGGATAGTCTTTCCAAGTGACTAGACTAAATAGAAAATTTGTGACCTATAAAAAAGATACGTTTTTACCTAAATAAGAAAAATGTTCCAAAATACAAAGAGCAATAGTTATATAAAATAACTTATTAAATATAAAGTCTCGTAAATACTTAGATCAACACATAATTATTCATATTGAATTATTTAAAAATATTAATATTATTGATTACCACTTAAGTATATTGCCTAGCACACCTTTCGCAGACGTGAAAACATCATATGTTTTTCAAAAACTATAAGATCTAGGATAGGTTTTTCTGCCATATTCTAGTCAGACCTCACCAACCCTATTTTTCATGACTTTTGGTTCAGTAGTTTTGGAAATAAGGATGAGGGAGAAGATGCACTTCTTTGGTCATAGGGTGGCCACGTAAAATTTTGATAATTTTTTGTTCCTTATAATTATATCCTTTTAAACGATGAACTATGAAACTAAATAGAATTTCGATTACGTAATTTGCTTCTATCAAAAATGACCATATAAATATTTTCCACTATTAGCTATTACAAAATATGGGGATTACGATCTATTACAACGCCAAATTTCAAGTTTCTATATCAAACAGTTTCTTGAGGAAATAGGCTATGACAGACAGACAATCACGTGAGTGATCTTATAAAGCTTCTGCTTTTTGCTTTGAGTCACGGAAACCTATAAAAATATAAATTAGACTTATGTTTATACACACATACATACATACATAGCAGACATCTGCTGTCTCGCGTAACGGAAACAGTGTTAAAAATCAAACAAAAGCGATTTTTACGAAGAGCGTTATAAAATTTGGAAAATTTAAAGAACACAATATAATATTATAAATGCAAAATATAGTAATATAAAATTTAAAGAAGACAATTTAATTATTTTACTAACTTGTATCACTCGAAAGTGAAAAAAAACTTGTTTTTTAAGGAGACATTGTATTTTTATCAAACTATTTATTGAATATATTTGGCGTTAATTTTGTAGAAATTCATTATTCACAATTAAATGAAACTACGTGATGTAGTATTATTACTACTTTCTTTAATTTCTTCATCACGACCTAGGTTTCGTTGTATTACAACATCTTCAGGTGGGATATTAGCAAAGATCTTTGCTAGATTTGCGATCTTCGAATCTTTGCCAATATCCCACCTTGGCAAAAGATGTTGTAATACAACGAAACCTAGGTCGTGGTAAAGAAATTAAAGAAAGTAGAAATAATACTACATCACGTAGTTTCATTTAATTGCAAACTATTTATATTTATTATTATTATATTTATATTAATATTTTCCATTATATTTTTTTTCTATGTTAATATTTTCCATATCTTTTGACAGCCGTGAAATTATAATAAATTTTGCTAAAACCAACTGTTGCATGTAGAATTAGCGCTATAGTTCTCCAATAAACTTTACGTGAATTCTTAGTAGAACTATATTTTTATCAATTTCAACAGTATTTTTCGAATAATGTTACGTACAATTCTGAAAAATATTTCTGGTATCTTCCTAACTTTTTAATCGCCCTTTCAATTGATATGTCACGAGACCGAAAGCAAAAAAAATATTTTTTTCATACCAAACTTGCCCCCTCAATAATTCTCTGATAAACATTTTTCATTAGGTAACGTCAAAGCGTTTCTGAAAAAAACCGCCTGTGACAATCAAAGAGATGAATGGATACGTCAGTGGTTTTAAGAAGGTTTTACGTTGTCTCATTTTCAGATGAAAATTAATGTGTTTATAATTTTTTTTTCTCTCAAAAATTGCTCGATAACCCTTTGAATAGGTTAATTGATCCAAACATTGCATTCGCTCAAGAAGTGATATCCGACACAGTTTATCAGGAATTCATGTTTTATTCTATATATATTTATTAATTAACATGTTTTGTATTCATAAATTTATTTAAATAATAAATACAATAATTGGTCATATAATCATACAATTTAGATCTGTCCACACATACGTTTGTCAGCCTGATGAAACCTCTATACATTTTCTATGGGGTTTTCACCTTATTATAGGGGTTTATGGACGTGTTTGACTCAATTTGTCCGTTAATATTATTAATTATCATCACACCCAGGGTGAGCTTGTTTCAAATGTTGCGACCAGATAAATTAATCGGAGATTACGTTCAAATACCGATGATATCGGATGCAGATTATTTACATAAAGTTTTCATTGATTTTGTTCATGTTTTTTATTAATTTCTGGTTTAAAACTTATCGTTTTCTGTTTATATGAATAAAATGACTGACTTTTATAGCTTGATGAATAAATAAAAAGAAGTAATTTTTCTGTTTTTAGTTCTATTACTTAATCTTAAAAATAATAACGTGGTAATTGGTTAGATATGGGGTTATTAATTGTATATTATAGACACTAAGGTGATTTTTTCATATGGCTCTGAATTTTTCATTACGAGTCACTATATTTTTATTAATACACTAGCTGCATTTCCTGGCTTTAGCTTGGTAATAAAAGTAATCCTTTTTTAATTATTTTTTAGGGTTCCGTATCTCAAAAGAAAAATGAAACTCTTAAAAGATCGTTTATGTTTCTGCCAAATATAGCCGATTTTTTCACAAACCTTTAGACGTAGAGACTTGAAATTTGTTGTTCCAATGGATGATCCCTTTACCCGCATATTTTTAGAAAGGCTTAGGTTAGGTGTCTTTGTATGTGAGATAAACATATTTAACCCACTTATCATCACTAGTCATTATTTGTTTCAGACAATCGTAATTCCATCAATGATTGTGAGCCCGACGGATCTCCTAAAGTAAAACAGTCCGTACTTCATGTCGAAGAGTCCCTATTATTAATAGTCTTTTATTAACCAAGTGCATCTCAGACTTTTATAATTTTAACTTTCCTGGAAAATTCTCGAATTCGTAATTAAAAAGTTATTTACCAACCCACTACACTTGATGTCAAAATCCCTTTAAAGGAAAAAATTTGCTCCTATAATCATTGGTTAACGAGATTTACGTTTCATCTATATATTTATGTCTATATTAAAGTCCAAGTAAATGAATAAAATATACCGTAGACGTTCAAAGATATTATATTTTGCCAATAAGTTTATACGTCGTTCCGATTCACAAATTCATATCGGCGATTGCTTATTATCGATGAATTTGTTGCTTTGACCGCAACCCAAATAATGGTATATTTATACCTATGCATGTAACTATGAGCTATAAATATATATGTGCTTTTCATTAACACACCCTGGTGCGACGTAGGGAGACAAAACTGGTGTGGGGGGATGTTTAATCTATGAACCGGGGGTGGCTTGAAATATTATGCTATGAAAGGCTTAAATATGGATGGGGAATGGCAAACATTCGAGTAAATCAAAGTTTTTAGGTATTTATTATCTACTAACTGTGTCTGCGATTTTATTCGCGTGAAATTCACTGATAATTATTTTGATTAGAATAACCGACATACGTAAACATATTGATAATGAATGAATGATGGATGGGTTAAAATAGATACAACATATATTTGTTGTCATAAGTGCAAAAGTTACGAACACCACTAATAGGATTGATCAACGGGTGGGAATTGTATCCAAGTCTGCGGTGTACCGTGCAAATGCGCTAAAAGTTACACCACGGCTGATTCAACTGAACTGTCGAAACAACTATGACTATTCTTATTATCATTATTATTATTCTTTTTTTAAATTTTTAATTCATTTTTGCATTACCTGTGAGTAAAAATTTTACTAAAAACGTTAGTAGAAGGTGTTGGCAATACCATAGCGTAATATAGCTATGAACATAAAGTTCTTTAAAAATGCTAATAGATGGCGTTGGCAGTATCAGTATTGAAAAGTCAAAGTCGGTTTTAATCTGTAATATTCAAATAAAAGTACATAATATGTTGTTTATTGGTATAATCTATTATCATACCAAATTTCATCCAAAACCATCCAGTAGACTTCGTGTGATTGAAAAACAAATTAACACAGACAGACAAAAATTATATAAAAAATTTTTCTGGCTTCTAATATCAACTACAAGCTAAATCAATCACACTCCTTCTAAAATATTTTCCATGTACAGAATTTAATCTGTTACAAATGTATTATATGTATAGATTAAGTTTAGAATATATTAGTATACTGTTATCAATAGTATTCGGATACGATCTTTGTTTATATAATTAAAATAAGTTTTAAATATCCCATCTTCAAAAACAAGTGAATATAAACCTGTTGTTTGTTTAGATTAGATGATTTTTGCATCAATTGTAGTGTAGCTTATAACTCAAAGGATTGTACATGTTTATAGAGCTACGGTTTGGGTAAATAGATCGAATATATAATGAAATGTGTGTTGAATATGTGTATTGATTAACGAGATGACAAAAACAGTTTGGCAAGGCAAGAAAATATTTTTTCATAAATTTTGGATTTTCGTTAATGGAGGGTATCGTACGAAGCAAGTACGTCCTTGAATAGTGTGTACCAGAACTGGGTTGAAAAACTGTCAAACATCTTTATACACCCTATCTTGGAAGGAGATATAAACAAATAAAAGTATGTTAGGATTCCCTGAAGTTTTTCCGTTTTGTGAACATGAAAATACGTCTTGCAAAAAAGTGGCTATGCCATTAAAAATTTTATATATATTTTATAGCTACAGTTTTAACTAGCCGTTAAATTTTATTTTGACAAATTAAATTTATTCAAAATGGCAATCTTATGATTTTGGTATCATGTTCAATATTAGCGTGGTAACAAAGTATTTTTACTGCAAAAGGTTGGATAGTTTTGAATTGTTCATACTTTTAATATCTTGGGGTT
This sequence comes from Druceiella hillmani, assembly GCA_039881145.1. Taxonomy (NCBI): domain Eukaryota; kingdom Metazoa; phylum Arthropoda; class Insecta; order Lepidoptera; family Hepialidae; genus Druceiella; species Druceiella hillmani. The sequence goes on along the minus strand of JAYKKI010000015.1, from coordinate 9,378,423 downwards.
AATAAAAAAACTTAGTTTTCATTCTTATTTTCGTTGAACTTTCGCTCGCCAGTAGTTTTGGAAAAGGTTCGAAAAAAAAATTTCATGTCTTTGTCTTTTATTGAAGAGGTCAGAGTGAATTGATCATGTACGTAGTTTTAGATTCTTTATTAGGATCCCAATATATATATATATATATATATATATATATATATATATGTATATATGTACTATGGGCATAGTGTAATATCGAAAAATATAGGTGACACGCCACCTATATTTTTCTCGACATACATTCCTCTATATAGAAAAGTAAACAAAAGTAAGTAGCTACACTATCCCTTTAAACTCACTGTACACGTCATTTACCATGTAGTAGCCAATAAATAGTTTTATTTGAAGTATGTCCCTCTTAAATGACGAATGTACATAGAAATAGGAAAGTTCTTCATTTATTTGCTATTCAATTACATAAAAATTATAAAAGTTATCAAATAAAAATATTATGTACATATAATATAAATAAAATTGTTCAAATTATAGGTTAAATGTAATAGCCACTGATACATAATTAGAAAAAACGACTTTTTCATGTTTTATCTATTTTTATGTAAATATATTGCAGCGAAATTAACTTAGGAGATGACACAGTACAGTATTTTCTCAGTAAGTAATTAAACTGTTGCTATGACCATATTTTTTCAAAATAATAAAACATTCATTTCATTTAGATGTATTCAAAAAAATCAGGTCAATTCTTATAAATTTATTTTTTTAACATTTTAGCCGATATATGAAAATATCGTTTGTAAAACTGTTTACAGTTACGATTGAAACGTTTTCTCGAGTCATTTATTTCTACCAGCTCCTTATTAGCTACTACATGGCAAATGACGTATACAGTGAGTTTAAAGGGATAGTGTCGCTATTTAATTTTGTTTGCTTTTCTACATAGAGCAATGTATACCGAGATAATAAAAATATAGTTGGCGGGTCACAGTACACATCGGCGCGTGCGGAAGCCGGTCGCCCGTTAACATCAACTCAATTGGTTGTAATTGATTTTCAGTCGAGCGCCGCCGCTCGAGAGGCGGCTTGCGTGGGGAGTGGCGACAGAAGAGGGCGGAGGAGCAGCGGGGTTCCTATTTTTGACGTGTATTTAGGGTATTATTAGCGCGTAAGTAATCAAAGCCCGTTTTCATTTTGCATACGAATGTAAATAAAGGTCGGTGAGTGCAGTCGCGGAGGCTGTTTTGGGATCTCCTACTCTCGAATTAGAGTCTCGTATTTGTGGGGATGCGAGGGGAGGGGGGTTACATTTGTGATGAATGACTTGAGTTATATATATATGCGAAGCTTTATGTTAATTTTGTTGATTTCAAATGAGCAGGGACTGCTCTATATGACAGTATATAAGGAAGCGAGTTTAAATGGAGAGAAAACAAATTTATAAATGACATAATGTCATTAATAGCTAGCTGTCTTATTTTTATAACATTGACTCGAATGGTTTATAATTTTTTCAGCGTGGATTGCTTTTTAAATTTTTTGACTCATTTGAACTGCACGGATTATATTTCCAAATTTTCTAAAATGTTTCGTCTTATAGTATAAGTTGGAGAATGGGATTCATCAATAATCTGGTTTGGTTTGGTGAGTTTACAAGCCCTTTCAATTTGCCAAGGTATAAGGTTTAAGGTACAGAGGACAGTTTACATTTACAAACTGACACTTATAGCTAATGTATTATAAATAATGGCAACAATTATTGAAGTTTTCTTGTATTGTTATGCAAATATTTAAGTATTTATAAACTAGACATATACTGATTAGGACTTTTGACTGTAAGCCAACTAGTTGACTGTTTCATTTGGCTTATGAACCCTTGATTAGTTACCAAGTATGTGGGAATTATGTAGACATCATTCGTATATCATCCTCTGTCATATTAAGTGGTTAAAACATATATTGTCAAGTAATATTTTGTATTTTAGTAAATTAAAACAAATTATATAACAAAACTGAAAAGCTAATTTTAGTTATTTAATTTTGTATTGTTTTTTCGCAATACTAAATATTACTTGACTATATATAGATATTTATTATTTTTTTGGTTCTAAAAATTTAAATTGTTATATGAAAATAAAAAAAATGTATTGTTCATATTATAAATAAAAAATTTTAGATTTCATACATGTCAATATTTTTCAAAATTTTGTACTTATCTTAATTCACCATCAGTCATGTGAATTGTAACTGATAGTTGATTTTAATTGATTAGTATATATTTGGAATATAGTTTAAATCATACTCAGTGAATAATAAATAAGATGATATCAATTTAACATCAACTTTTTATTTAAAAACAGCTTTTAAAATTTATTTGAGTATATGAATATCGACTGCATTTTCTGAGTATATGAATATTGACTGCATTCGTCGACTACCAATGTCGCCACATAATCTGCTTAAACGATTATGTAGTATTTTTATTTTTAATATTTATTTAGTAAATTTAAAAAAAAACTTAATTTTACAACCACTGCTACAGTTTTTTATTTCAACTTTAGGTGATATTCTAGTGATGGTGTTATTAATAATTTTATCTTTAACAGTTTCGGAGTGGCGGGAGTGGGAGGTTGGAGAAACGGGATATGTTTTTTGTGGACCTTTTCAAAAATATATCTTAAATTATAAAAAAATACCAACAATCTCTTTCTCTCAAATCGAAACATTTAACTTGTGACGGTTTCTGAGAAAAATGGCTGTGAGGGATATATATGTCAGTGATCTTATAAGGGTTTTACTTTTTTTATTTTGAGACAGAAACCTCCTAAAAATTAGATTGTATTTTATAAATTACGTTGGATAAATTGTTAGGTATTTGAGAAAACATACAGAAATATATATTTTCTTATTATATCAAAACTTTGGCCTGTATTAAATTTTCTGTATGATTATGAGATCATTTGAATTTGTTATGAACATGAGATCATTTGAAATAAATGAGTTAATCTTTGTAACAAGAATCATATATACGACAAGGAAAAGGACGTAATATTGTGGATTTCTTTTGATTTACTTTTAATGTCTTCGGTAACAATTTCAGATATTTCTAGTTTGCGTACTTGCAATTTTATTACAAACATTATGCTTTTATGTATTGAAATGTTGAGAAAACATGTTAAATATAAAGCGAATAAATGCTAAAAAATCGCAAATGTCCAAAAGATACGGTGAATATTGTATTAGTACTTGATGGCCTATAAGCCACTAATATATACATATATACATATATATATATATATATATATATATATATATATATATATATATACACACACACACACTAATACTCAACCATTTTTTCCTTCCTTTATCTTAGGATGAAGAAGACAAATTGAATTTTTGTACGTGCTTAAATAACATTAAATGCAAGGACTGATTCACGTAGGTGAAAAATATAAATATTATGCAAACATAGAAACCAGAACTTTGCTAGGTCATAGCAAGCTAACAGGAAAATAAGTATCGTTTGCTCAATGGTTCCCTTCAGATCAATGGCTAACAGGAATACGAGCATCGTTTTCTCATTTACTGTACTCGATGTTTAATAGGAATATGGATAACGTTTGCGTAATGGTTCACTTTTGCTCAATGGCTAAAACGAATATGAGTATCGTTTGCTCAATAACCAACTAATTTGAACAACATTTATCTGCGACGAAGCCAATTTTTCTATAAAGGTAGATTTCAAGGACCCGTTTTATTCTTACATATGGCAGTGAAATTATAGCTTAGTAGGTGACATAATTAAATTTATTAATTTTGAGGCCTTTTATAATTGTTGCTTGGTTGTAAATTGCCAAAATAAATGGTACAGGCTGAAGCTGAATAGCAGAGTTACTTCAATATATTAACGTTTACTTTTCTTCGCGATTAAGCATCTATGAAGCAACTACGAATCGCGTAATAAAAAAATTCCCGTCATATTCTAAATAGCCCTTAATGAAAATCTTAAATTTAAACTCTCAAATAACTTTTTAGCGTTTTAAATGATCAAAAACGGAACAAAAATGCTTAATTATTATTTGATAACTCGACCATCGCTCTGATTAAATCACCACAGAAAGCCCAAAACAACACCGCTGAGACTAAAGCACTGCCCATGAATATTCATGTGCCAAGTCGACTCGGGAGCTTTTGGCGTCTTAACGAATTAGTCGAGCCTGGATGCGTCCGGCCGCGATTTTAATCGCGATTGACGTGGTCGCACGCCCCGTTGCCTTTCTCCGACGATCGCCGTTAGTGGGTGTCACTATTGATTTATAACCGGTTAATATGGTGAGGAAAGTAAACCTTTCTCCCCGTATTAACCGGCGACACGTGTTAATAATGATTTGTTACCTATTGTTTAATGTTAGGTGTCAGTTGGTGTCATCAGAGCTTATCAAGCCGTGATGGCAGTCAGGAAAGTAATCCGGCTAGAAACAATGAGTCAATAAATATAAAGGTTACTTATATTTTTTGTATACTATTGTACTTTTATCGTTTGTTAATATTGTCACGTAAACGGTTATTTTAGAGTAGTAAGCCGTACTTTAACGTTAAAGGCGTAAAATATTTTTTATTAAATATATGTTTAAAACAGTGATTTAAATATGTAAATATTAGCGGTAATTAAAGTGGAATATAGCAATTGGTTGAAATAAACATTCTGTACTTCATTCGAATACACTTGTGTAGCTGATCGCTCTTTACACGTGTCAGTATTGATTACTAACCGGTTATTGTGGGTAAGGAATTAAGTTTTACGTGCATGTTGTGGCGTGTGCCATTAGCATTTATGTTTATGGATTTGAATGTTACTGATAAAATATACTTCTGTAATGAGGTCGCAGATACGGTGAAAAAGTGTAATGTAAAAATAATTCTTAATAATTGCTGATGACTGTTATAGGTAGAATTTTATATGATTATTGACGAGAGATGAGAGTTTGGAAAGGGACTACTATATTAATAAATTTTCAGTTTTCTATGGTTTCGGCTTATAATTTAAGGATCTGGTTTTATTTACACAATAATGTTTATCAATATGTGATATATTTGTTCAACATATTTTAGAAGACATTGATCAGCTCAAAAAGAGTAGTAATTTATATTATTACGCTCAGACCAAAATTATGAATTTCATCATAACATTCAAATTTAGTGACACAATTCCAGGACAACCACTATTTTTCCAGGAAAATCAATTTTATTTTCATATTTCCGAAGTATTACTACGTAAAAACCAACCGATAATTATTCGGGAGAGGACGCGGTGACTCTGTGTATTTCCTTACATTGTAGTTTGTTTATATTTCCTAGCTAAAGATATCTAAAATATTCTTATTTGTTGAGTATTAAAATTATCTTTTGTACCGTTAGTTTGAGCACGTTAATTGGTATCCTGAAAGATATTACACCTGAGTATTTAGCTTATAATTTCAAGGAAATGTATTATTAATTAAACAACAAACTGCTTTGTACCTGAAATATTTTAAAGCGAGCACGTAATTCATTAAGTCGGAATAAGAAACAAAAGGCGTTTAATTCAGCATTCCGTATCACAAAGAACTAAACGAGATTAGACAAAAGCCCAAGTGTCAAGTTGATGGCGGCGTTTCAACTAGCATTTCAAATAATAAAAAAAGTCTTTGCGAGGCTTTCGCGGCAATTAATTGGAAGCAACCCTTCAGAAACATAATCTCCCAAAGGTAGAAGGATAACATTGTCTCATTAAAGGAATATTAATTAAGAATGCCGACACAAAGGACTCGGTAAAGGACTACGGAGAGGGAAAAAGGCAAATGAAATACAAAATGTGATTAGTTTTTTATATGAAAAATGTTCGTTAAGTGTTCGTTAAGTCTGCGTTAAAGTATAATTCATATTTTGACTTTATTCAAATTTATAAATTTTTGTTTTCTACGTAGGAATTGCATCGAGATATGAAATTTATAAATTGTTCTTCTCTGCATAGGAATTGCATCGAGGTATGTGAAAATGTTGAGCCTGTCACGTAATTAGATTTTTTATGTCAAAACGTTTTTTATAATATTCGGTTTAAATGAAATACTTCGCAAGCTCCAATTATCTACAAGTTAATGTAAATTTATGTAAGGATAGAATTATCAAATAGAAGAAAATCGTAAGTTTGGTGCTATTCTTTAAGTAATTATGAAACTTGTTAAGCATTAGATAAATTATAATCTGTTAGGTACATATAAATATAAATATTAAAGATACACACTATTTCTTTTAACTTTCTTCTAAAGGTTGATATTGTTCTATGTAAATATATTGTTTTGTATATTTTTCACGGGGCAAAACTATGGTGAATTTTTCGAAAACTATGAAATTCAGAATCCTTGCTATAGCTTTTGATAAGTTTGATGTAAACTTATACTAACGATTTTTTTCATTATTGAAGTTTGGAAAATACAAGGTGTCGGCAGGGTTTTCTGAACTTTTTTATAATATTTCTGGAATTATACTGCCTAAAGTTCTTGATGATTGATCATTGTATTACATTACTATATATTTTAGTAACTATGCCAAATTTCAAGTTTCTGCGTCAAACGATTTCTGAGAAAAACGACTGTGAGAATCGTATACATGGATGGACATATGAGCAGTGTTTTATTGGGTTTGTTCTTTTTCCTTTCTAGATACGGGGCCCTAAAACAGAAGAAAGGATATTTTTTCCATTTTATTTTATCGTACGTTATGTGATAATAAAGTTTATATTAGAATTTCGATATGTTCCTAGATCCCGTAAAAGCTTTATGTATGAAACGAGGGGTTAAATTTTAACACATTTAAAAGATATGTAGATTTTAAGTTGTAATAGTTGATTTTTTAGATATTTTCCTTAAATTGATCATAAAAATTAAAATTATTCATAAATATTAAAAACGTATCTGACCTATTGTGATTCTTTCTTCCTCATAATATTTATAAGTTGAAGGTAATCATAAGTGGATGGAAAAACATTACTATCACTGGAAAATAATTGATGGATATTATCTTGTTTGAGATTCAAATTAATAATGTTATCTTAAACATATTACAGATATGATAGTCATCAGATGTTAAGTATATTTTATTTAATATATGTCTCTAAAGTATTTATTATAATATGACTCTGATGAAAGTTAGACCTCCTGGACGAAAAGAAGGAATTTTTATCTAAAATAAAACTAGGTTACTAACTAGTTTATCAAATCTGATATTTGTCTGAAACATTGGAAAAAAAATGATTACATGTTTTTTGTTACAATATTGATGTCACATAAAGGTAAATTTTCACAACCATCTAACGTGAACTGGCTTAATATTTGTTATTCGAAATTTTATATGGAAAACAGTTATGGAACTTATATGGATTTTATATGGAAACAAACTACATAACTAAAAATACGGCTGTCTTATGTATTTAATAAATTAAAAGTGAATGAAATCGGATTATGTCTATTTTATTCACAAAAAGATAATAAGCATACAATGGTAATAAGATTGGTTCATCACTAGGTATAGCAATTAAAACGAAATGTGTTCCAAAAAAATAACACTGAAGGCAAGAACTAGCCGGAAGAGGAATTTCCCTAAATTTTTGGTAACCTATGTCGTAAATATTGTAAAAAATAGTGATGAGAAGCAGAGTAAGACAGACAAGTATCATTAAGTATCCACTTTAGAATTAGCATCTTGATTTCCATGAAAGTTATTTTTTTTCATCTACTTCACTTTTAATAAAAACTTAATTGTTAAAAAAAATAAGTAAAATTTTGTTTTTTAAATATAATAGCCACCCTCTTCGAGTGGAAACTTTATTAGTAGTTAATGTTGTTGTGTGATATTATTTACGCATGTATTTGGTTGAGATGGTATACCTACGTATGATATAAGAAAAATAAGATTTAATTACTAGGTTTTGGTTAACGAAAATATCGCTATTTTCGTTAACCAATGTACTAAAATATAGAAGCAAACACACCGTTTTTCCAAGAAATATTTATTAATGCAAAATTAATTTGTGTAAATAAGTTGTAGTTATATGTATCATGGGTGAAATAAAATTTAAAGAAGTTTTCTTTTTACGAATATTTGATAGAAAAAGTTTTTCAAACAAAAGTTGTATATTTTAAAAGTTCCGTTTAGCGATTTATGACTTGTGTCCTTTTGTTAAAAAAAAGGATTTTTGCGAATTTTTTCTACACTACGGTTTTGAAACTATTGGAATAATTTTCACCATCAACGAATTTAAACTTGCTTTTCTTTTAAGCTTATTTATGTACAAGTTTTGTTCCGATTAGATAAATAATGTGGTGTGTAGCGTGTAAAAAATTCATTATATCCCAAATATATAATTCTTCAATTATTACCATAAGGTAAATGCGATTCCATATATATGGAAATTTCATTACATCTCATACTTAAACTTTCAATATGAATTTGTGTGTCTAGGGATTTTGTGTCCGAGGTTCAAGATACAATAAAACCATTCCGAAATTATAAAGTTAAGATTGCTGTAATTAGTTTATTTCTCCAAAATTCGACTAAATATCACATTTTGTTAATTCGATTAATTACTGATTATTTTTAACCTAGATAGTATAATGTTTAAGAAATAATTTAACATAAAATATTAAGCTATTTTTACGTACTTAATTATCAAGAAACGTTCGCGTTTTTACTGTATTATTAATTTTAAGTACCTATATATAAAAGTATAGGAAAAAACCGATAGTCGGACAACCGCACGAAGGGTTTCGTAGTACCAAAAAATATTAAATTTATTTCGTAGGCAACAAGGTATATTTTTACTTTTCTATATGTAGTGTGATATATAATATAGTTTGTAGATATAGTTTGACAGTTAGAGCGGTTAGGGGACGAATATCTTATCATTATATCTTATCTTACATAATTATATATCTTATCTTATGAAACTTTAGAAGCACGTATCTTAGAACATATTTTAGAAGTACACTTCTTGGAAGTAGATATCTTATAGACTTAAACAGTATATATCTTTTCTTAAAAGTTATTACTGCCGAAAATATCCTATATCTCAAAAACTACAATATTTGAATAAGATATATTCAAACCAATTTTCTTTGAATGTTTATTTTAAGTTCTATAATTTTTTTCTCAATTTTACACACGTTAATTGAAAAGTCAGAGAGGAGAGATATATTTTTTTTGTTTTGTAAAGCGATTCATAGAAGACACTTACCCTTCAAATTTAATCCACGTAGTGCCAATTGTAAATAAAATAGCGGTGACATACGGATAGACAGAGAGACGGACACGGACATGACAAGATTATAATGGTTCCGTTTTTTCCAAATGCCTATAGAACCCTAAAACGGTGTTATATATTATATTGGTAAACCTACGTATACGTTATACGTGTTTTATTATACACTAGAGCTCTTTTTAATGATCCGTTAACTATCAGATTAAGAAGTAAGAGAGGTTTTTAATTGTAACAAGAATTTATCGATAGTTTAATTTTTACCAACAATTTTCGCAAAAGTTCCCTTTTTTCGTGCTCGACGAATTTTCTCGACGTCTGACCTTTTCTCTCGATTATCTATCGTTTATTTTAACTTTCTTTAACTTATTATTACTATTGTTTACTTAATGAAGGAAAAGTTACGGAGTAGGCACTTTTAGGACCGTAGTATAACAGGTAACCATTATAATTTCGTCATGGTCATTGTCGATCAGAACATCTATCAGGGCCTCACGTTTTTATCAATTTCAAACCTATATATATAAAATTTTGCAATCGCAGATTCCAATTAGTATGTTACATATATATTTCCTTCCCACTATGATAAGAAAAACATTTTTTTCGGAAATGCCCGAAAAAATCAAAAGCAAATTAAGATTTCGCTTTGAATTATTTCGTTTAACTTGTATTAACAATTTTCCACGTAGATTAGTATGAAGTTATATTTTTGCATCTTCTGACACGTAATTGGTAGATTTTGTACACTTTGGACGTGACCTGGCTTGAAAAAAGCCTTCTTAATTTTCTTTTACAGAGCGGCAAGATTGTTACCGACTTTCTGCAGATCTAAGTCCTAGAACGGTATGTGAAAATGTGTTGATAGGAGTTAACACACATTTAATATCCACTAGTTAATCTTAACGAAGGGAATTAAACTTTAATTATTAATTATTACAACATGCATAACTTATAAGCCATGTGTTATATCTTCTTAATACGAGAAGACGTGACTTTAGCAAACATTGTCATAAACGTAACCACATATACCACTTTCTGCTAATTAGTATATGTAATAATATTGACAATACAATCGAAACACATCCGGCAAATATACTAATTTGTATCTCATTTCATTAACCAGATTGCCCCAATGAAACGTTGCTACGGATTCGCAAACGTAAAGGCTGGGCGAGGAATATATTTGCGATCATAACGCGTAACCGAGACCGAAACTCTTAGCATTCAGGCTAACGAAACATTAAACCAATTATTTCCATCGTGCCTCATACTAATCAAACGAATGAGAGAACTCGACGAATGCCAATAAACGTTATTCAGTGAGGCTGAATAGTTTTCGTCAGAGGCAGGAGTTCTCAATATTTATGTGCTTTATTCGTATTAAAGATGTCGTAATACAACGAAAACTACGTGATGTAGTATTATTTCTACTTTCTTTAATTTCTTTACCACGATCTAGGTTTCGTTGTACTACAACATCTTCAGTTGGATCTTTGCTAATAGCCCACCTGAAGATGTTGTAATACAACGAATTCTAGGTCGTGATAAAGAACTTAAAGAAACTAGAAATAATATGTACTACACCACATAGTTTCATTTAGTTGGTAATTTTACTAACACTGAAAAACAAAATGTTTTTGTATTTTCAACTAAAATAAACATTAAAAATAAATGCTGATATTGATGATATCCACGTCACAGTATAATCGCATATACGTCATATTTAAAATAATAGCTATATGAAACATTTGAAAGAGATATAAAAATAACAATTCGAACACATGTGACATATTTGAAATATACTTTCTATAAAGTAAACAAAGAAATTATCGAGTTTATCGTAAATCTAATGACAGGTTGTCATCGACAGCACCTCACCTCACAATTTAGCTATCTTATGAGCATCAAATATTCATGTGTTATTCACATCAGTTAGTTTATAAAAGTAGTCGAGAAGGGATTTCTGAATATACAATATTAAAAGAAAATTATAAAAAAAATGTGTCCAGGTAAATCTTTATCAAAGCGATCTTTATTCTTAAAAAGTCAGTTGGTATTTAATTGATTTAAAATTTCTTATCGCCAGTATTACTTTGCAATTAAAAGTTACAAAGGACTTTGTGCTTCGATATGGACTGGACTCAATGAAGTAGATCAAAAAGTTAGGAAAAATTACTTCCAAAACAACATTTTTGAAGCCTGTTGTACTAATTTCACCACTTTTGACATACAACTAGCCACTGTAAGAATATTTCGATATCTTTTTATGGTTCTGTATTTCAAAAACAAAAACGGATCCCTTATAAGATCACTTACATGTCTTTCTGTCCGTATGTTCCAGTTGATTTTCTCAGAAACTATACGATGCAGAAACATGAAGTTTGGGAAAGTGATATTTTGAACTGGCCAACTTTCTAAAGTATAAGAAAAATAAAATATAAGAATTAAAAAGGGGACAGAAAAGCATTGAATTTTTTAAAATTTTATACATCATGAGGGACATCTTTGAAAGGATTTATTGTGAGTATACCAAATAACATATTTAAAAAAAATTGTCAAACAAGAGCATCTCTCGCTTTATATCCAAAATTAATGAATTAAAAATTATGAAAAAAAACGGGATCGGTAAAATCAGTTTAGCAGATCACAGAAAAATTATACAGCCATTATCCAAGATCTTATAAAGTTTCAAATATACATTGTGTTTTACGTCTAGGACAGACATATTTAGACATCGTAAAAAATAAAATTTGTGAATAGTTTAATAAAATAACGGAGACACCCTGTATCCTTAAATATTTATAAGTACCCAAATTTTGTGTCGAGTTGAATTTTACATTTACTCGCATTTAAACTAATGCCTTTAATGCGCATAAATTTATTAAGACAACAAAAATGTCAACGATTTTCTTACATTTCATTGTCAGATATTACCAGTTGCCAAAGAATCAGACAGACATTACACAATTGTAGTGTATCTTTTAATTAATATTCCCGTCTATTTAAACACCACTCTCAGTCGATACAAGCAGGTACTTAACATGACCTTCCAAGCAACCGTATCTTGTTTAGATAGAGTGAATCGTACCACATTATAGGAATGTATTTACATATGTCCGAATTATTTTCTCGACTTTTGGAGCAATTTTATATGTAAATAAGGACGGAAAGTTTCAACAATTGAACGGCGTATGCCTAATCAGACTTACTGGACGTGAAAAGGTAAAGGTGGAATTTGGATGTTGAGTAAAGTTTTGATTAGATTTTGAGGTAAACAGAGATTATTTGATTAAATTTCTGTTCTTCATTATGCACACTTTTCATCATCATTATAATTAATTCAATTTTAAATAATTCAACATTTACATGTAACATAATATTGTCGAAATAAACATATTTCGTCGAAACGAATCAAGCACTTACAGTAAACTGAAGAGGCAAGAATATCGCCTAACGTAATATTAGTTGGCTTCTGATAATATTAGGAAAACATGCTAATTGTAACATGTGATATACTAACTAGTACAAACTATTTTATAAAAGCGAAAGTGAGTTTGTTCGTATATTTGTCAAATTTTCAGTCAGAAATTTTGATAATACATGGGACGAAATATCAATAATAATAATTTTACATTAAGGGTTAAAAGAAATATCAATCTGCTTGTTATACAATGTCATATTCAAATAAAAACCATAATATCTAAATATTCATGCTCATGTTAAGAGTGTTACAACTTATTCAAATATGAATGGTATGTCAATAGAGGGTTTATCATTATTTTCAAAAACGTCTGCTATGTATTTTTTTATTCCTTTATTGTTCAAACATTTTTATGATACATAAATAGTTAAAAAAGTGAATGAATCTGGTCAACCGTGGCTGCAGTTTAGAAATAATATATTTTTTGTTTAGTTTTCTTGAATCTAATATAATCTTTCTACAAATAACCAAATTCAGTGAGAAGCAGTAAACACATAAATTAATTGACAGGATTTACGGAGCAGAATATCTATAATACTACAAGAACCAGTTCTGTTCTCTTCTACCATTCGTAACAATCTGGATCCTTTCAATAAATACTCCAATGAGCAACTGTGGAGTGCACTGAAATCTGAAAAGAAATTTTGATAATACATGGGAAATATAGAAACTTAGAATATCTTTCTTGGAAACTTAGAAATAATCGTTCTTTTAGGTGTTGGGTGAACGGAAGTATTTAAAACATATTAAGGTTACATATCACTGTATAGCTATTTTATGAAAGAGACAAGCTTTTTACTTTTCATGCCTTTTATTTCGATTTTACAGTATCACAAATTATTAATAATTTCCAATGCTAAGCCAATCCAAAACATTTTTTGATACATAAATATTAATATTTTTTAATGAATTTTCTTGTCACAGGAACGAAGTGGCTGATTGAAATTAGCTTTAATAATAAATTAAGAGCTCACCACGAATATTGAAGTTGATACTTAACTATCCTGATCAAATTATATAGATTATTCAGTATCAGTGAGAGTAAAATATATTAATTTATATATTTAAGATTTAATTACGTGTACAGGTGTATCATTATTCACTTTTCTTCGCATTAAGGGTAATTATTTGCTTATTTTATACATGTTGTACAATACTATTGTAAACAACCTGTAAATATTTTATCGAAGATTTACTTCTAACAATGAAAAAAAAACTACTTTAATTAAATAGCTTTTTTCACGATATTAAATTTCCAGAAAATATAAAACCATGATAATAATTAAATTATTTTTATGAAAAGTTTCGCTTATAAAATTGGAAGGCGTGAACCTGATTACCAGTATTTTAACAATGAAAAAAAGCTACTTTAATTAAATAGGTTTTTCATGATATTAAATTTCCAGAAAATATAAAATCATGATAATAATTAAATTATTTTTATGAAAAGTTTTGCTTACAAAATTATTTCTACTTTTTTAAATTTCTTTACCACGACCCAGGTTTCGTTGTATTACAACACCTTCAGGTGGGCTAATATATCGAGAATTGTTGATAATATATAAACATAGATATAAAACTCTGACGAAACATTTAAAATAAATAAATACCAATTGTTTTTTTTTAATTTGCACCTATTGCCCAAATTAGTAAGTAATAAACTGTTAACTAACATTGACAATAATTGTTCTGTTATTTTACGGTTGTTGTCAAAATAAATGCCTTTTTGTCGCTCTTTTAGAGTTTTATGTGATTTCTACGATGACCTATGGATTAATTTGATTTCATGGATTAATGTGTTGCATCTCATCGAATGGAGGATGCAACGATATACAGTCTGCGCTTTGTTTCATCTCGCTACTGTAAACAGTTAACATTTATAAACTATTACGTTTAGGCATTAAGGCGTGAACCTGATTAACAGTATTTAGTTTTACATTATGCATAGTCCGTAAGTAAACGGGCGGAGAAAACATTAAAATACTTATTGAAATAAACGTTTTATACGAAAGAAACCGACAAAAGTTTCAGTGTTTGACTAAGAAAGCAGGAAAATTTCGAAGAATTTCTCAAAGGTATCTTCGTAACTAACGTCTGCATCGGTTAAATAAGTAAGGCATCGTGATATTGAGCTTAGTTTTTCAAAATTGACCCTTCTGATCCTGCTATCAGCAATCGTATCCTTATATACTCTGGCACTCATAGGGATATAATGGGTATATTTCATGTAATCATAAATAGATAATTGTTTCTTTATGAACATTTTCCCTGCTACCTTTTCGAAAAAGAATTCGAGACAATACAATTTGTTATAGAACAATGTTTGTCATTATTGTTTTATAACAAATTGTATTGCCTCGACTTTGGTTTTTTTTTGTAATTTTGTAGTTTAAATAAGACACAAATAAAATAGGTATAAAATTAGTTTAAGGTAAAAAATTTAAAACCTAGGTCAAAGCTAGCTGAAAATGAATAGATCAGAATATTTTAACTATAGGAAGAAAATAGTACATATGTTATTTAATATAATTTTTCAATAGAACAAAACATTATTGGGTAATGCTTCTTTAATTACGTTTTTTACTATGTCAGTTTCAATCGAAAGGACAAGTTAGATAATCTCAGTCCTACAATCAAACTATTCCTATTTCAAATAAAAACTATTCCTATTTTATATTTCAAATAAAAGTCTAATTTCATATTTCAAATAAAAGTCTAATTTCATATTTCAAATAAAAATATAATTTCATATTTCAAATAAAAATCTAATTTCAAATAAAAATCTAATTTCATATTTCAAATCAAAATGTGTTTTTATAAGGCAATAGGTGTACTTGTGTTACTTTGACAGGAGAAACTGTCAGCTACGCTAATATAGTCAGTATATTTATTGTATGTCGCAGATTCTTTGTTTCGCATTTCAATGGCGGATACTTTAATTGTTTGCCTTTCAAGTCAAATAAACAAATTGGCGTGTTTAGACTTTTTATCAATAAGGAGTTACTCCACGTAAAATCAATACAATTTGAAATAAATTTTAAGTCACCGTTTAATCAAAGGGTTAAACGATTTCATTTGCGGCTGACCATTTTAAGGTGGAAAGCTATGCCAATCTCATTTTAAACCTTATGGCTTAAACTATAATCTATACTATACAGCATGACTAAATAATTCTTTTTAATCAAATTCATATTCAAAATTTAAGTTCTTAAATAATCAAGTTATTCCAAATGCCTATCACTCAAAATGAAAAAACCATCACAGCAAGTGATCTCACCAAAATAACAAGATCAAACTTTGAGTATTTATTTAACAAAGAAAACTAAATTTTTTTAAAATGCTGAAAACTCGGTTTTTTTAGAAATTTAAATTTAAAATTTCAGTTTGATTTAAAAAACATTTCTTGTTGTAAATATCTCATATGAAACCTATAAAACAGTTTTACTATGAGGGTTTGTAGAGCATTTTAGTTTAATTACATAATAGATGTGATTTTTTAAAAATGTTAAAATCTTCAAACAGTTTAACCAATTATCATATCGACATGAGATTTAGGATTTTTCTTTACACTTATAAACTTATGAAATATACCAATAAGCTAATTTAATATATTTTATTATATTTGGAAAAGTCGATTGTAAACCTTGTTGAGGCATCGTGTGGAATGACAATTACTTAAATCCTATATAATGATCATGTTAAAATATTTTTATTTATGGCAACGTCGCCATTTCCTGTATAATCTGCATAGCCTCTGGTTAGAAGGTATATAAACCGCAAATCCATACCGCACTTCCTTTCTCTGCTCGGTGACATCAAGAGTTGCGGTGGCTATTTGTCCGGATTCCTCATCAAGAAATATTTCATCAATTACTTACGCGGTTTCACCAGCGCAACCATAATTTAACAGATTTCTTCACTAAAAGCTAATAAAATTTATAGAAATAATTTTGAATTTAAAATGTTTTCGAATTTCTGAATAAAGACCTTTGTATATAAGTTTGGATTACAAACAGTTAAATAGACCGAGTATTGATATTGAGAATATAAATAGCATTTTATTACCTTTCGCACTCTAATCCTGTGAAAAATAAGTATTTTTTAATTCTCCAAACTTATTTAATGAATATTTACACCAAAGACGGCATCTTAAGAATATAATCGTTACTTGGCAAATTTTTTTCTTTTTCCTTGCATATGCCGGCGGAGTCTTCAGCCCTCAGGCTTAAAAGTAACTATTGGGAGGCTTATAACCTATCAAAAATTGTATTCAATATCCTCGTTCATTTAATCGTCCATTTTGAAAGCCGTCTTAAGTCGGCTTAGCCACATTAGGGGCTTTCAGCTCAACGAGCAAAGTGTCCGCCCTCTCGCTCGCCATTTCTGCCGCGTCGCACTTGTTTTATGATACGTAATAAAATATTTCGTTCCACCTCATCCGGCAACAGTGGCTTCGTCTACCTGCGCGTTTTGCTAACATCGTTTATAACATTGGATGAAATGTAAAACTGACGTATTTTCGGGGAAATGAAGTTGGCGGCTTTATTTTCGGGGGAGAATATCCCATTCGCGTGCGGCTAGAGCAAAAGGTTGGGCTAAGTGAACTGTTAAATTGAATTTGTGATGTTTGATAGCGTGTTTCGTATGGTTATTTATTTATGTAACCATTACCAAATCGTTATGTTTTATTGTAATTTTATAAGTACGGTTTGTTAGTTATAAAATTACTTAGAAGCAACGGTTATTTCTCGAATACAGAAAAGTGTTTGATTAATTTTTTTTGTTGTATTCAAATGAGTTCAAGTAGTTTTATGAGGGCAGCGTGGCAGAATGCAATTTTATAAACGTAAATAATTTGAAAGTATGAACTTTCGTCATATTTTCAATAGGATATTTTAATAATTTTCAACTGTAAGCAAAATTAAAATCAATTTAAAATTGTTTGATTCACTAATTTCTAACAAAATTTATTTTCAATTTATAGGGAAATTAGAATTTGTAAAAAACATTCTTTTTACAGAAATGCACAAAAAAGAGTGTCATGTGATCAGGATTCATGTATGCGGCACGATACATTTTAATAAATGAGGTACCATTAAAATCGATATATTATTTCGAGCAACATAGGCTATATGTTGTTAACATAAGATTAAAATGGCGTTCCTGATATTTAAATTTGTAGGTAAAATCTATTGGGTATCACAGTAAAGAGTTTCATTTAGAGGATGTTTCGTTGGAATACTCTAAAAGAACTCTTAACGAAAATAATATATTTCTACGTTGAGAATGTTAAGGAAAAAATTAAAAATGAATGATAAATAACCTGTTGAGAATCTCTGGGTGGTCATTCGTGATTCCAAATAAAAACGGAAACAAAGATTGTAATGATAACAGAAAATAATAGGTGTGGGCCTATAAATACTTAAAGCTCAGTCGGCCGGTCGCGCACTAGTTCACGAGGGAGAGGAGCCGGAACGTGTCGCATGCACAATGATGAGGACACGTCAGTGAGTGAGTAACCCGAAAGGACACATAGGTGAAGACATATATTTTCATTTCAGGTCGGTTCACAACTTTTCATTTCAGGATTGTATACACAAATTTTAATACTAGGTAACATCATACTAATGTTAGCTTTATTTTAAAAGAATTTTCGTTTTTAATTTTATAACTCTGAGTAGTTCTGAAAATTAAATTCTTTCAAATCCTAGGTTCGGGTTTTAATCATAGGTGTTTTTCTCAGATACTTCTTTGATTGCATGCATATTTGGATGATTGATTGTTTAGATACCTATGATAAGGCAGCTAGAATAACCGTGTTAAAACTGATATGTGTATCATTATGAAAAAACTCTGTTAAGTACAAGTGGAACTCGCGCTATGAGGGTTCCGTACATATTTAGGAATTTATAAATATTTAATTGTACATAATATTCCTATAAAACTGTTCACAAAAAAAATAATTTTTTAAAACAAAAATACATTGCCTACTATATCTTTCATAGGCGCATATTTAAAAATATATTTATTTTTATATGATAAAACTATAAATTAATTATTTTCGGATTTCTTCCTTTACTAATTCTAGGTCAACTACTCATGAAGTACCCTATAGGTTTTGATTTATTTGCGAGTGTCAAAAATACGGCATAAATGGTCGTATTTTTACGGTTTGTTTTGATTGCGTTGACTTAGAACCTTGATTTTTGTAGAGCTCCAAAAAACGTAGTATTGATATTAGTTTTAACTTGATACCCCAAGTATTTGATATCAGTTTCAATTTGATACCCCCAAGCGTTCCTAAGAAAAAGAGTCTTGATAGACGGACAGACAGACAAGAGAACAACGGAGTGCTTCTCTAAGGGTTCCTTTTTTCCTTTGTGATACGGAAACTATAAAAACTACTGGAAGAATTGAATTGCTTAAGAAAATTATAGATTTTAGTACATATTTATTTCCAGTTCCGATATACCGTTAGGTTTGTCATAATTTCTACATGTCCGTTATAGAGAAAAGCCAAAGAGAAATAAAATCTTAAGAATTTCAGATCGTCATCGATGCAAATAAAAAAAAATTAATATTGAAAATAATAAAAACTGGATTCCGTGAAAAAATGAATTGAAAAGTAAAAAAAAATATGGGGAGTTACAGTAGATTTGTGATTAAGTTACAGTAGATTTATGGTAGATTGCTCGTAACTTTCTACCTCGAAATAACGTACTTGCCGCAGGGAAATTTATGTTGTTTGATTAAAGTTTGCGTGACAGTTGGGAGGATTGTCTGTCAGCAGACTGCTTGGTTCAGGGATGTTAGGAAAATTTCATAAAAAATAAAGTTACCTGTGTAAAGCATAATACGTTATCAGTGGTAAATTGGATATGAATACTATCAAAAAAGTATGATGCACATTTCAATTAAAGAACATACATTTTTCCATGCAGTCACGTTTTTAATTTTTCAATTATTTCTTTTGTATTTTCAACTATTTCAATTAGTTATCACTTTCTTTGACAATTCTCTTTGTATTGTCAAACACAGTTGTATATCATGTGCTCGTATATCACGTGTGAAACATTACGAAAGGACGTCATAAGAGTCCTGTTTTATCTGACGTATATCGCTCTAAATATTGGGTTCAAAATAGTTCCACTACACCTACGTCCTGAGGATATAAGTGTTTTTCGGCCGTGTACCGAAAGATGCTAAGTTTAGTTAAACTAGTTAACTTATTTTTTACTTTGCCATTAAATCTGATGGCAAAGTAAAAAATAAGTTAAGTAGTGTGTCAACTTTATTTCTTTGCCATTATTTTTATGACTAATTCAATTTCAATATATTGGTTCTTAACAAGATTATTTGATATAAATGTAGCCATTAAATATGATTTTAAATTTCTCACTTAAAAATGAAGAAGATTCCTCCTGTGTATGTCGAAAATATATTGCTCGATATTGGGGCATCAAGCGGGTATCGAAAACAGTAATTGGGAAAAAACCTATTACTTTGGTAACTATTGGTAACTTAAGATTCAATAAGCGGATTGTCCATTTCACTACTGAAAGAATTTAATCTTATTGTCGTTATCTGTGGGGAATTATATCCATTTTGTCAGTGATTAAGATAAGAAAAGTGATCAAATGAAAATTTATAGATTGAACCTATTAAGTTTACTGTCGAAAAAAGATATGGATAAAAAGGAAAATGTAAATTTGCCTTTTTTTCAGCTGCGTTGAAATGTAATAGGGAAAAAATGGAAATATGCCGTACGTATTAACATATGACGGTTTAAGTATAATGTGAATCACCAACGAAGTGTATGTAGGAACACGATAAAGTTCTTGCATTCACTTCATTATCCAAATCTCATAAAAATTTTCCTAGTTGTCTAAATCGTTTAAAATTATCGATTTAAATTAATCTAAATTATTTTGATTGAAATAATTTTTACCGCTTTTAAAAAAAAGCATAATTGAACAATTAAAAATATCACATTGCCCATAATTTTCAGGATTAATATTTTGTAGGCTTAAAAAAGAAAAACTATGAACCGAATCTTAATGTCATTTTGGGATCTCTTCACTTATATCCTATATCAATGCGGTGTGTGAATAAAATTGCCATATTTTTTCTACTGGTACATTGAATTTTATTTATTTATATATATATATATATATATATATATATATATATATATATATATATGTATATATATATATATAAATATATATATATTAATATTTAGTTACATGTTAATTGAGATCTCCATTTGAAATACTTATTTGGAAAATTTCTTGTACGTGAGTCTACGATTGTATAAACTATGAAGTTGTGATAGACGGACTGAGAGAAATGGCCAAGTTACAAGGATCCTCGTTACTACGAAAAAATAAAAATGAATGAATAAGTATGTTGTGTAACATTATTTTTTGAAATTTCAAGTTTAAAATGTATTGTTTTTCTGAGGTCGATCTACTTTGGTTCATATTTTTACGTACCGATTTTATGAATTTTAGTTTTCTATAGTTTTTGATTATTAAAAAAAGAGATTAACTTAATATAAAAATCGGTATTATATAGCCGTTTTATAGAGTCAACTTGGCTTAAAAGCACTGAACCATAAATAATTATAGACCAAATCGTATATCTCGCGCTGCGCAAGAAGATAAATGAAATTTCTGGTTAGAAAAGGTATGAAAAATACAGAAGGTAGTATTGTCTTAATCTTGTCTTTGTATTTTTTGGCTTTTAGAGTTTTCTGGATCTGAAAAAGCATTTTCTTAAAGAGGTTAACGGAGGAAATCTGTGAAACGTATGTGCACCAAGAAAAGTAATATTCCGTCGTTAATTGTTCATCACATTTAAACAAAATAATAAAATATGGTGGTATAAGTGTTGTTAAAATTATATTATTTACGATACAAATTTTCATACTACGGAAAACGTATTCTGTGGTGAAACATATGTTAATTGTTCGCTTTACTATGTGGATGAAAATGATGAAATACGAATTCCTCAGTTTCCAATAACGGCGGAATGTTCGCTCGCCCGTTACGGGAACGGGGGGGTGTATGTTAAAATAATTTTAATCTTCGCGTACCTTTCCATAGTATCTGTGCATGTAGATTGTTATAGTTGTATCTATTTTGGGTGAATTAAATATGAACGGAAGTTACTAAACTCAATGTTGATTGTTATATCAACATCGAGTTTGGTTCAAAATGTTATTGTTTTAAAAAAAAATCTTAATTTAACTTGTTTTGACACAGTTGTGTATGATGAAAATCATATTTTCGAATATATCTGTTTTCAGGGGATGTCCGAGTCGACTTTGATGAAAATCTGAAATTTTATTCTGATTATGATTATGTTGTTCATAAATTTTTGAACAACAGGTGAATCCGATTCCTAGGATTCACCTCTTGTTCAATTAAGGGATTTAAAAACTATCATTCTTGTACAAATTTATATTGTTTACTAATTAGAAGTGTCTCTGAATATGATTCGCTTATATAGAATCCATACTAAAAATCACACAGTGATAGAATTTAAAAATTACAAAAGAAGTTCTTGAGCATCCTTTGCTATAACTTCGTTCGATCTTATGGAATCAAGCTACCATGGTTCAATTTATCATCACTAGCTACACGTGGAAAAAGCACCGATCTATTATATTTACACAAAATCGAACATTCTCACGTTAACTGTCTCTCTTTTTTCTCATTATTCAAATTCAACACCCGATTGACGTCACATAAAGCTTCACCAAGTTTATTTGTACTCCAAATTTATATCAATAATACCTATTTTTATAATACAATAATTAGGATATGTCGATTGCATAACGATATTGCTCCTGAACATCTATCTTACTATGGATATTTTTAAACGAATATCATTCACATTGGAAAAGTAAATAAAAAATATATTGTTTACAAATCAAAGACCGGCTAAATAAAAAAAAAACACTATCACAAGTAACAAAAATACACTATCACAAGTACCACTTAAAAATTTCGTACTATTTTGTGCACACATAATTAGAGTTATAGTCTAATTTTATACTCTAAACTTTTTACTGTACACTTGCGTGACTCTGACTTGCTTTCAGCACCTTTGAATAAATAAATAATAAAAAAAAATAAGAAGCCAAATTTGAGAAATTAAAGAAAAATCGTTTTGTTTAATTACATCAATATTTTTTTCAAAATAAAGTACTCCGAAAAAAATAAAAACGAAAAGCTTTAAGACGACAACGATTTGAAGTTCGAGAAACTAATTTACTTATTAAGTGTGATCGCCTGTTATGCCTGAGATATATTAATTAAACAACAATAAAGAAATTAAATAGTTATTGGATTGGATCCCAATAGGCATAAGAGCCAGAGAAAATCAAAGAATTATTAGATGGACGATGAATTGAGAGATTCCCAAGCAATGAAATGTAGTAACTAAAAAAATAAGGTTAAAATGAAAATGTCTTGAAAAAATTTATTCCATGAGCCGAGTATCATAAAGAGCAGTAGAGCTAAAGAAAAAGAAGAAGAAGAAAATATTTCATATTCCATAATATCCACTTATTCGACGGAATAATTATACACAGAAAAAAAATAGAAGGACATTTAGTTACAAATGTAGTCTCTTGCGTATTTACAGAAAACGTCACGGTCAACTAAGCGTTTTAAAATGTCAATCAAACAATATTGGATAAACCAAAAAATATATACGTATACGAATTAGCATTATTCTAAATAATACTTAATCGACGTAAATCACTACGGAATTTCATATATACATTTCTGAAGTTCTTAATGGACCTGAAGTGGTTAAGTCTGGGCGCATCTGTCATCTGCCACCGTGTTAATCAATGCAAGTGCGAGAAACAGGTGAGGGCTACAATTTGTTCGTGCCCCCTCTAGGTAGTTGGTATAAACTATGATTCATCCTCTCATGCAAGGAGTGTATAGTACCATCAAAACCAAGATCCAGGTCTTGTTAAAATAATGTAAGTAATTTGAAAAAGAACATGTTCAACAACAATTTCTGTAGAGGTCGTGATAAGCAGGAGGTAAATGTTAAATTAATTAAAATTTAGAACATGAATGAAAAAATGAGTGTTGATAATTAGGAGAGTAAATGGAATTCTTATGATGTGGTTAAGGAAAAAAAATAGTAAAAGTAGCTGCCATAAAATCAGTGAACAATATAAATATTCAAAAGTGTGATTTTCCGAAATGGATACTTTTAATATTTTATAAAGAATTACATTTTAAATAAATGAAAATTTAGAAGACGACACAATCAAACGTGTATTGGTAGTTAGTATAGTAAATGGCACTCTTATAAACGTGGTTAAGGAAAAGAATAGTAAAAGTATCTGCAGCGTAATGGCGCGCCTGTGTTCACAATTATGCGAGAAAGCGGGTTTATGGTAATGCAAGAAAAGAGCGTAGGAAAATTGAATGCTAAATTGTTTTGTTACGTTGCATCTACAGATAGCTCATGTAATATGATTAAAAATATAGATACTTGACCAGAATATTGTGTTAAACTGTTAAAGTCGTGAAATTAATATTGAGTTAATTTATTTATTACGCTGGCCAAACATTTTTGATACTAAATAACAACTTTATTCAATAACGTAATGATCAATTTGAGTCACAATTTTTTCTCATTATCCTGGTAGTTTCATGATTACATACACAAAGAAGTTCTCATTTTACACTATTGAAAATTTAACTGTGTTCCGTTTATGAACAAAACAAAAAAAATTCTCGAAAAAAGTTCTGAAGAATGTTGAAAGAAGTGAAACCCTGATAGTGATAGTGAAACCCGGTTGGAGCAATTTTTGTCGATAGAATAATACATGTGGTCTGATTATATTGTAATATAACTAATGCGGGACATTTTCCAAGAATATAATTGCTTAATTTAGTCAATCGAATCTATCGTTTAATTTTTGGAAGGATTTCTGGAAATATGATGCACTTTCGATTTCGAAAATTGAGAATATAACCTTTTTTTGAGCGATCGGTTTATTTTATTTACTTCAATACTTTTTCTACTCAATGTTTCCTTATAGGGTTTAATTTTCATCGCCTGTTTTCATGCATTTCCAAAATAGGTTTTTTTTACGTTACAAAGTGAATCGCAGTGTGATACTTTTTTAAGAGGAATATTTTAGATAAATTTCCTTTATTGATGCCAATTTGATTCCAAATGCATTTGAATCTTTTCTCAAGCATGCTTTTGATATGATCAGAATTTCTGTTTTCGTACCAAGTAGTGACGTTTTGTATCGACCAGCGTCTTTATTTTGTCAGTATTGATTCCCAGATATTTTTGAGAATGGTGTAATTTTAATGTTGAAATTACCATAAACACAAATTTTTTCAAGTGTTTGTGTTACAATTTTCTTTTTTAAATAAGACAACTAAGTATGTTGAAAATAAGAAAACAATAATTTAAAAAAAAATTTCGAAATATCCTTTGACTAAACGATATCCTGGATTGAACTAAATACCCACCCCTAATAATTTGTATGTCACACACCTGTTGATAAAAAGCCGAAACACTTGTTGGTGAATCTAATATTTATTTAAGATTGTATATTAATAGATTAAAATAATATTACACAAGAGGCGGGAACAAATTTTATGGATGAAATTAACGTTTATGTTTCTTTAAGTACAATTTATATAATCTATATTATCGGCAATAATAACTATACAGTAATCAGCATTGATGACATATCAAAAAATCTCTTAAGTTTTATAAAACTATCTTCTGAACTGTTAAAAAAAATGGTGAAAAATTTCAAAATTATCTTAAAAATAACCATCTTGATATCACATTCTATTCAGTTTTATAAATATATATTGATATTTATGGAACTTACACATTTCCTAATATTACTTTTTCTCCTTCAAATTCGGAAAAAAATATTTTTCCTTCCTTCCATGTGTGACTGTTTTTGAAGTGTGGTATAGAATTGATTCTAAAAAGGTTAATTTTCTCTAAAAGGTAGGTGCAGTCCAGCTTGCAGATGAATTTCATTGTCAATAAATTTCAAACAATTGTTTATAGTAATTCGTTACGTAAAATGCTTTTTCAAACCACTATGGATAAGATCCAGCTTATGTTGATACATGTTGTTGATAATAAATATCTTGATGCTATGTACTAAAAGAAGAATATAATTCTGACATTCTACGATCATTCTTTACGCTACACTTTTCCTCAGTGACTGTGGAAGGTAGGCAGTTATCTGATAAAAGAGAAAGAGTACAAAAAGTGTGAAAAATAGTACATGATAACATAATTGCATTTGGAAGCTAGATATTTCCAATTTGTAATAAACAAATTTTTAATATTATTTACAACGAAGAGTACCCAATGACAAAAGCGCCAAAAGTTCATTTCGCCTTGTCATTATGATGTTATATGCCGCCAGCTTATGACGAATAAATTCATTCTTTGGTTGAAATGTCGTGAAAAAAATGAGTGCTCGAAATTAGAATTCTCGAGAAGCATCTACGTTACAGAAAAATGAAACAATTATTGGAAAATTCACTTTGCTCTGAGGAATTCGTATCAATTTGGAGCGGGTGGACAAGTATCAATGGCGGTAAATTGCTTTTTAGGAAGCATTTCAATGTATTTTTTTGCATAATATATGAATATTTGCGAAAATGTTCTTAAAAATAAAATTAAGTTATTGTGAAAGCATACTTAAAAAGAAGTTCAAACAATTTAGTTGACAAAATATAATAGCATTATATAAAATACTCTTCTTTAATACGACTGACCGCTTTATTGGTTTTTATTTAAATAAATAGTCTCAGCAAATAATGCAATTTTCTATTCAGATAATTCAGCATTATAATTTATATATGTTACGCTTAATGATAATTTAATTGAAAATGCGATTTTGAATTATAATGATATATATCCGCAAACGACCTAAAATGAAATAATATAAATTTTACGTATTTGAACATTTTTGGAGTTAATAGTCGTTGGTAATAATTAAAATGCGTAATTAAATAAATTTACTTAACTGAAAGGAAGGGTAAATGTATGGTAAGTTTTTTATATCGGACGAATTTGTTCTATTTTTGTGAAGACGTGTCATTATTAGGGTGTGATATATGATTTTATATCAAGATGGTTTAAAATTCTTATGTTTCTTTTGGTGGCCTTTACTAAAACGAAATTAGTGTCGCGTGGATATATATTTCACATTATTTTATTGTATATTACGATAGACAAAAAAAACATTATTGATTTGCTATTTAGGATCTTTTTAATGAATTAAAACTTTGAGAAATATATTTAGTTTTGTATTTAAAGAATCTACTTATTTTGAATATTGAATATATTTGGCGTTGATTTTGTAGAAATTCAATATTCACAATTAAATGAAACTACGTGATGTAGTATTATTTCTACTTTCTTTAAGTTCTTTACCACGACCTAGGTTTCGTTGTATTACAACATCTTCAGGTGGGCTATTAGCAAAGATACAACTGAAGATGTTGTAGTACAACGAAACCTAGATCGTGGTAAAGAACTTAAAGAAAGTAGAAATAATACTACATCACGTAGTTTCATTTAATTGTCAATCATAAACAGATAAACAAATCGACAAAATTTTACAGTTTACTTTTGATAGACGTTACATACAAAACGGCTAATAGCATTAGTTTAGCCACTTTTTATTGTTTTCGCGCAAAATGTTGACGGTTTACTTTTGGCACTCGACATACAAAACAGCTGATACTGTTATCAGTATAATGAGCGTCATTTTTATTTGTTTTCGCGCATGCGTATATATATATATATATATATATATACATATATAATAAAAACACAATATTTCACTTTTATTACATTAGTAGCTATAAATACAATAAAACTGAAGTTTAATAAATAAATTGATTTAACTGTAAAGAATTATTAAAATTGAAGATATAATATATTATGGCAATTTAGTGTACAGATCGTTTTAAGGAGATTTAAAAGCCAAAAGATATATTTTTAGAATTTTCGTCTATTTGTTTTTATTGTACCTTCTCACATATTCACAGTAGCAGGATGCTATGAAACTAGCGTAATTTTAGCGAAGTTTTTGAAGCGAAATTTTATTGTTTTATAAAAAAACAAATCTAAAACGGGCAATGCATTTTCTCTTTCAAATTAGACAGCAGCCCGTAGTCTTCGGTTTTATACCACATTCTTTCAGGAGATACCGCAATGAATCTAAAATGAAACGAGCGTAAAAAATAGGAAATACCAACTAAGATGACTTTGAAGTTTAGAATGACGCTGTCTGACTAAAATAAACGTTAGAGCTGCAGTGCTTTCTTGTGATGTGCCAATCGGTATGTATGTTTATTTTAATGTACCAATAAAAGGGATCGACACGTTTGGCACTTAAATTTGTAGGATTTTGAAGAAATTTTAACCACTTATTCTTATGAAATTTAAAATGACGCTGTCTGACTAAAATAAACGTTAGAGCCGCAGTGCTTTCTTGTGACATGCCAGTCGGTACGTATGATTATTTTAATGCTCCAATAAAAGGGATCGAGACGTTTGACACTTGAATTTGTGGGATTTTGAAGAAATTTTAACCACTTATTCTTAATAACAACATAAGTGTTTTGAATAAATCTCAGATTTTTTTCAATAGGGAAAGTAAAATTATTTTAACCCAAAGTTATAAGATAAACAAGTGAAATATACTATGAAACCATTTAAAAAATATAGACATTTGACATGAAAAGTAAATCTCATTATAAGACTATATTTATTTCGTATTTGCACTGTTGTTTATAATAATATAAATAAAAAACAAGTTACATTCGTTGAATAAATTTAATTATTTCTTTATATATTTTTTATTCACCAATTTTAATTTATTGACTGACTGCAAATTAATCTGAAAACTGCGTAGCGTATGAATTAACATAATATTTTTTTTAATATCTTTGTTCAAATTTACTAAATAATACATTTAAAAATAAACATTTACTAAATAATACATTTAAAAATAAACAATATCTGTTATATTCGTAATTAGCGATTTGTTTCCATCTATTCTGCAAAGTTTCAAGTTGTTATTAAATTCGATTATACCAATTTTTATACATTTTTTTCGTAATGTCCTATTGTATTTTATTTTTGGGCTTATGAAGTATTTATAAAGGTCCCACCCTCATTGTATGTCCGCGTGTAATTTACATAAATTTTACATGTTAATTATCTACTTTTATCATGTTTTTTTCTGAAAGAAGAAATAACAGAATATTATCTGGTTTATGAAGTAGTAATAATATGGAAAATATTAAGGAAATTGCTGGACATATTTTTGAGGACGTCGTATTCTGAACTTCTTTTTATATAAAGTACCTTTCACTTTAAAGTTAGAAAAAAAGTGGCAGCTGATATTTATAAGAAATTGTCAAATATAATATTTAATTGAAATTAGTCGAATGGTTTAGGGGGCATATTGCACACACACACGCGGACACGTGTGTGTAAGAACATACATTTTAATGCTCTGTTTGTGGTTAAGAATTCATTTCTTTATTTATCTAATCGATTAATATATATCTAATTGATTCATATCAGGGATTTATTTTTACTAGAACAATCTCTTACAGCTAACTAGAACACCAGTTCAGTCCCGCTCGACGAGCGGCCGGACTCGCGGTGCGCTACGCTGCCAAATGCCGTATGTCTTGTGATCAACTCAATACACCACGGCTACTGATTTGAATTGAAAACTTTTTATTTCGCTCGACACTAAAAATATGCAAACAATAGTGTTTGGACATAACAATTTTCAAATAATGTGGAAATTATTTTAATAAAAGAAAATAGGGCTAAGAATAAGGGATAAGAAAACTGTTTATTTTACCTTAATCCTAGGTAAATATGTAGGATATAGGTTATCTTCATAACGAGTATCTTATATCAATCAAACAAATAAAATGTTAGCCTCAAACAATGTCTTACGAAGGGTGCTCATGAATAAGGAATATGGCCTACTCGCTCCAACTGAAGCAGGCCACTCGTAGACGTATACAATGGCGACTTAGTAACCGAGACCCAATTACGTGAGTAAATACATTATATTATTACAACGATATATACCTCTGGCTTCACTAGATGGCGCCTAATTCTGGTCATTGAACGATACGTATAATGTGATCGACATTACATCACTTGTTGGCAACAATATTATGCGACAATGTGTGTTGCCACATTATTTTGTCCGCTTTATTAAGGCGTGTAAAGATGTATATTTGTATACTTATATTTATAAATATATGTACATAATTAACAAGGCTGCAACGAAAAACTGTTTTAAAATTAAAGAAAACTTAGGTTGATGCTGCATTACTCATTAATCAATCATTTACCATTTTCTTTATTGAATTATATTTTTATCTTAAAGAAAATTGTTAACATGAAAATAAAGGTATTTTTTTAAAACAATCACAAAATAAGTAAAGTCGAATTTTAAACGTGATCATTTCTTTTTTGGGAGTAGATTTAAAATGAAAAATATACTGTACTTGTCGATGGAAGTTAACAGAAATCATTTTAAATAAAAGTTCTAATCAAAAGGAGTTAGAATTTTTTTCTGCGTTTTTTAAAGTTCACCGTTGAAAAATTAGACAAGGGCGGATATATCATTTAATATTTTATGAACTGGTTTTTAAAATGAAAAATGACTAATATAACTTTAATTTTATTTAGAAAGACTTTATCAGTGATACTTCATATTTACAAAGCTAATTGGAAGTTTTTATCAGATTATAGTGTTTGGAATTTTATATATGGGGCGGTCCATTAATTTATTTTGATCCATATTAATGAGATTCTTCATCTGGAGCATCTACTTAAAAACTACATACTACATTTTATATCATATTCGTATTGAATATATTTGGGGTTAATTTTGTAGAAATTCATTATTCAGAATTAAATGAAACTACGTGATGTAGTATTATTTCTATTTTCTTTAAGTTCTTTACCACGACCTAGGTCTCGTTGTATTACATCTTTAGGTGGAATATTAGCAAAGATTCATCTTTGTTAATATTCCACCTGTGTGGCCGTGGTAAAGAACTTAAAGAAAGTAGAAATAATACTATATCACGTAGTTTCATTTAATTCTGAATCATATTCGTAGTTATGAATCAACATGATATAACTCAATTTTTTTTGCTTTTTAACAAGCCTTTTTTAGGTCGATCTGTAACTATGCATTTGAATTTACGAAATTAAATTTCACGCATATATATTTGTTGTAACATCATGAAACTTGGAAGTTGTGTGTAGTTCTAATGATAACAGAATAAAATGGTACTATCGGACTTATTCAATAAAATGGAATTGGGAGGTAACTACTGGACTCGAAAAGAGAACAACGTAATTTCTAATTGTGGTATCATCTCAATTCTGTGTAGTTCTGATGTCAACACAATAATATATACCATTGGACTAATTCAAGGAAATAGAGGTGGAAGTCAGATCGAAGAATTGGATTGTTCCAACCTTACGGGATAGGCGTCTTACAACGATGAAGATGATATGCGGTCCAGTAGTAGATCAGTAGTCCAAAGATACGGAATCAAGAAGAGACATCTCAACCTAATCAATTACGCCGCTCTGCTAATTTAAGTTCTGTAGAATTTTTTTCAATGAAGTATTAATATTTCTAAAAGTAGTTATAAATATAATTATAAAGCAAGTTCTTAAAATATATAAAGCAAGTTATTTTTAAGAAAGTGGGGTAAATTATTTTGGCTTCTTAAATTAATGTTATATGAATGAAAACCTTTAAGTTAGATTTAGAGAAAAGGCACCCTTTTTACATTCAAATATCATAATCAATAATAATATGGCTCGTACTAAAGTCCTTACTGAGTAAAGAGAGAGAGAGAGAGAGAGACAGAGCATGTTGTTTTTAGTTTTTTCAACTATTAATTTATTATTTTTAAAATGTTGATTAAAATGAATCCATTTAATAATTTCTCGTACTTGGTAATATTTTACTTGCAAATTAAAATTATTCCATTTAATAATTTCTAATATATTTACTTGTACTTGGTAAATTTCAAAAATATACAAAGAGATTCAAAATATCGGTTAGTTAAGGAAAAATAGCAGAATCATTTTTTGTCCGGCAAGTAGAAGAATTCAGATTCAAAATTGTGAATGTGACATTAAAAAATACTTTCTTTGTAATAGTTTTAAACTACCATCTTGAGAATCGCTATTGGTGTTAAACTGTAGCTATCATATCGCCACTAGGTTCGTTTAAGCCTCTCGTGATATCAAGACTTAAAACAATAATATTGTACAATACATATTTTTTCATATGTATATCAGAATTGGTCTCGTAGCCTAGAGCGTTTAATCTACGTCTATTTAGATTTGGAATTGTAGAGTCAATGTGTTGCGGCTGAGCTCACTTCAGGCTGTACGCCGTACAACAATAATACATGGTAGCTACGTAAGTGAGTATTGTAGGTGAATCGGCGTAGCGTAATTAGCATGTTCTCTTAAAATGGGCTGGGCTGAAATGTGTGAAGGCAATTATGTACCCAATTCACGTTTAGCGTGACGTTGATGTTGAACATTGTGAAACAAAATTTTGTGTATTTTCTCGGAAAATTCAACGGTTGAATCGTTTGAGAAAACATACAAAGTTTTGCTTCATAATTTTAGGTTCCATATACGAGAGAAAATGTGTCTTACAGCTATGTTTTTGCTTTTGTATTTGTAACCTATTTCAAAACAAATAGAGAAATCGGAACCACAGGTATAAACACTTTTTGTGTGTGATGTTTTACACCAAAAGGGCTGTAGAATATTGAATTCAATCTTTCCTCTTCTAGTGAAAATATGTCGTAGACGATGTAAATAATTTAAAATTTTTTTTAGAATTTTTTTGATTATTACAATTTAATTACGTATGATTTTGTCATGGAAAAAGACATGGAAAAAGAAAATATTCCGTACTTTTGCATTTTTGTACTTAAATATATCACTAATGTCAGATTGCGTTTACATTTATTGCGAGACCGCCATCTTGAGGAAAAAGGATATTATAGAAATATTGATAAGATATAGATAATTTATTTTATTTTAATTATGGAGAATTTGTCTAATTCTTTACAAAGATTATTTTGTTACATTATGATTCAACCTTTTTTCTGACCATCGACAAGTGGATAACTCATATTTTTTGATAATCAGTGACTCCTTACGGTTTTTATAAATAAATTTTTGCCCCAATATTTACATTTTTGAAGATGTATTTGTAATTTCTTTTTTTTAGTGAAAAATAAGTGAATTAAAAAAGTGGAAGTTATCTTTTTATTTGTAAATGAAGATAAATTAATGTAATTTATATTATAAATTTATAATGGAACTTTAGCACAACAAAACTAAATATTTATAATCTGATTTAAAAAAGAAATCATTTTATGATTCATTTTTAAATTAATTTAGCTGGATTTTCATCGGTATATGAAATGTTGGTTACTACTAATATATATCAAACAAGCGAAGTCACGATAAACTTGCGTAGTCATTATCCAATTATTAGCAAAAGTTTTTAACGTCGAAAATACATTGCTTAGGGAAAAGTCTAGGTTGGCCTCGGCACAGATGTTCAATGCTTAGTAGGAGAATGTGTCAGCTGGCCTAGATACAAATGTTCCAGGACAAAAATTGTGGTGTCACTTAGAAAAATGTTTAGTGTGTGTTTCGTTGTGGATTTTATTCAAAATTCAACTATTTCGCTTACGATTTTATTTAATATATAGAAAATGAGTTTTGTGTAAAAAAGTACTATTTTAGTATGAGATACAAATTGAAGTAAGTTTGAAACGCATGGAAACTACTAACTTTGTGTCCAATATAACTTTATTATAAATTTACAAGTAAAGCTTTAGCCCAAAGCTCCACACATCGAACAGAGCTTACGATAAGACGACATAAAAGCTCAGATGAAAGTGCATGTCTGTTAAGTCACCCCTTAATGCCATCGATTCGTGGCGAACCCTCAGCAAACACCGAATGTCAATATCGACTTTGTACTACGAGTCAACATTTCAGCCGCATAAGAAACGATTTGGGTATACTTAATCCTTTTCGGCTTTAGGTGGTTGGGAACGTCTGGATTATTAAGTTCGATTAGTAGCTTTACAAACATGTAAAAGAGATGTAACTAGATTATTTCTTAATAATTTTTGATGTGGTATTTTTTATCCACTCCTTTTTACGCAATTGCAAAAAACATAATTTTTTTTCAATAATTTATTTTATATTTATTAAAAGTCAGCCTACGTTGGTGGTGTCGTCTGCATTTAGTATGTCATTAAGTATTTATTTATACGATATCTCCAGGAAAACCTTGAGACTTTGCAAGATGATCGACCAGAAGAGTAAGCTGGCAGAATAAACGAGCCGTCATTTTTATCTGTAATGAATAACGCTGAAATAACGCTGTTGAATTTGTCATGAGGTCGTTAAACAGCATCATACACACACACACACACACACACACACACACACATATATATATATATATATATATATATATATATATATATATATATATATCTGCCGATATAGATTATCTGCGGAAGAACGTATGTAGTATGACGTACTTGTAAATGGAATTGCTGTAAGCTAAAGTAATAGAAAATTCAGAGTAAATTTTTTAATTAAAATATTTTCTACTTCATGATGAAAAATAAATTTGATATCTACTTTGTCTAACCACACAATGTAATAATCACGTAAACCATTTTGACACTGAATTTTAACATTTCGTAAATGTAGGTTCTCTGTTTTGTTAGTTGTAATTTTGCACTCTCCAACTCACTCATCATCCAAATCTATGGCCAATTTCCAGATTTGTTTTACAAACACATAAAAGAAAAAGTCGGATATTGGTCAAAAAGTTAAGTTGTTTGCCAAAGTTTGTGCATCTAAATATATAATATTTTATACAAAGTGTATCTAAATATATAATATTTTGCTTGTAATTTATTTGATTAAGAACCAAATTCAAATAATTTTCATTTGGGCTTACATATATAGATTTTGCTCGGGTTAGATTATCCTTATTTTTATTTTACATAAAGCATAATTGTAACTAATAAGTTCTGATCTTTATTGTGCTGTACGGTGAAATTAAATGCAGAGGGCATTTATTTTCACTGTTAATTGAAATTAAATACCGCCACTTTTTTATTAAAATATATAAATATTAGTCTTTTCGAGTTACCGTTACTCTTAGCCCATGGATGGTGTTATTTGTATTTTACATCGCGGTGAAATATAAGCAAGTCATTTACGACATTTTGATAGACCAGTTGTATTACAAGTATTATTAATTTGTCTCAATTTTTTGGGTTTTGAAAAGTCGCAAAATTGAATAAAAAAAATAAATGGGAAAAATGACGCAAGTTTGCATTGGATCATTGGCTATTAGCAAAGATCTCTTTGATTCTAAGATTATCTTTGCTAATAGCCCACCTGAAAATGTTGTAATACAACGAAACCTAGGTCGTGGTAAAGAGCTTAAAGAAAGTAGAAATAATACTATATCACGTAGTTTCATTGAATTGTGAATAAAGAATTTCTACAAACTTAACGCCAAATATATTCAATAGTTAAATTTTCGTAAAAATGGTAGATTTGAAAATTTCTTTTTTTCTAAACCTTACTTTTTAATTTACTGAAAGTAAATATCTTTTGATACTTTTTAAGCTTTGATCATTTTATTTTCACCGGAATAGAACGGCTAAGCTCTAAATATTGTAACTATGCCAGAGCTTGCTGATCCTTTCCGACTCGCAGTGCTCGAATTTTTATGCGTCATATACGGAGGAGTTTTAATATATTTTTTTAAAATCAACAATAAACGAATGTAATAATTTCTTGGATATTTTAATTTTATTGAAAGCTTTTTTAAAACTGGATGAAGCACACGCAAGGAATATTTAATGTTATTATAATAATTTAACAAATATAATAATTTAACAAATTATAAATTATTTCCATTTCATTCAAGACTACGCCGCGTAACTTTTTCCGGTAACGTTTCGATGAGCTCAACATAGTAAACCGGAAGCAGACGAAAGCTCTCTTGAAGTTGGATCTGGCAGAAAGCTCCTGGCTCACGGCCAAACGCAGCCACGTTGTGACAAGATAGTCTCAATAAAATAATATTATGAATAAATATTTCAACTTAAATTGGTTTGGTTAATATCATTATTCTTTCAGTTCTTCCGGTCTGTTCAGGCCGGATTTTATATTTGTGACTTCCGAATGAGTCAAATTTGCATTTATTCTACGTTAAGTTTTATTTCACATTTTATTTTATTCATCGTATTTTATAGTTTCTGTAGAGTAGTGGAATAAATATTTAATCATTTATTCGTGTTTGAATAATACATAAGGAACCCTAATTCCACCTAAATTAGGGTTTTTTATGTAAAATATTTTTGAATTTGATGTTATTGAAACCAATTTAAACAGAAAATATATCTCTTATTTTTTAGACACTTTTAGATTTCTTCTAAAACCTTCAGAAAGACTGAAAACAATTTTTAGTGCTTGGTAAAATTAAAAAAAAAAGTAATGGTAATTTATATTGTCATCCAGGTATCTGTTTGTTATAGATATTTTTCTCGGAGACCATTTGATATAGAAACTTCAAATTAGGCATAATTTTAGGAAGTGATGACTCAATTACAGGCGTTGCCCACAAAAAATTGAATTTTTATATAGGAGGTCAATAAAAATTATTTAAGTCAGTTCACATTATTCAACGATTTTTTAATGTAATTTTTTGTTCAATATGGACGTTATTGATATAATTTTTTGTTTAATATGGACGTGGTTCGATGCGTGTACGTATATATCTACACGAATCAAAAATATTGTGGAAATTTTATTGACTACGACCTGGCACCGGCTACGAGCTCTATCTGTGAGACCTATCTAGACATTATTATAAAGTGTTTAACCTTGAAAAAGAACTTCAAGTTTGATCTTCGGATTGAACCGATATATAGTATATACACATGTTGGAGAAATGTTCTGTCTATTCATTTACTTTGTTATATTTTAATTCGTGCGTCGAATTTTCGTATATATGCACTGAGATATGAAATGAATTTTTTGGTCTTCCTAATGGGGACATTCTTAGAATAAAACGTTATGAGCATAATATTTACATGTATATATATATATATATATATATATATATATATATATATATATAGATATATATATATATATATATACATATCTATATGTGTAAAAACTATTTTCGTAATTACTTCATTGTATATGTATAGTATTTTAATGTTCAATAACACTCCCATAAACCCTATGGGAATGTTTTGCGCGATTAGGTGTTGAAGTTCTTTGGAAATTTCTAGTTAAGTGTAGAATTTAAATTAGGAAATTTAGCTGCCTTTTTACATAATTAATACGAAATTAGGACCAGAAACGTGAAGGTATATTTACTACGTGAAAAATTATGTAGTAAATATACTTTTATTTTGTCGTCTCAAGTCACATATTAAGTCGGCTCTAAAGCCCTGGGCTCTAAAATATTGGCTTTGAATTTTGTAGATTTTTTTTGGAATGAAAATAAAACAATAAATCTTTTAATTTAAATTCTGATCTTAAGACAAACAAAATAGCCATTTTTTCATTAAAACTATTCCTAAATTGGCTACATTTTCCTTCTAGCGCCATATATAAAGTAAAATTTACGTAGTGTGTACACCTTTACTCATATTTCGGTGGTTTTCTAAGTAACTCATTGGTGCAGCGATAAAGTACTCGAGTCTAAACTTTGAAGAGTACTGGATTCCAACCTTGACTGCGTTTTGTCTTAAACTGAAATAAAGCAAAAAATAATTTTGTCTAATTTCTACATTGACAAATCAGCACCATCTATATAATCTTATTAACGGGTGGGTTATCTACCTAACAAATACGAGCACAAAGAGCCGTATTTGTCCTAACAAAGTTGATAATATATTGAGAAAAAATCCGTGTAATTAGAATTGTATAAATAATAACCTATCCTCACATGAAATCTAAATACATCAATATAAACCTTTATCAATCTAATCTAATCGGCGCTATTATTTTAAATTCCCCTCCAATTGGCAGTTAGTTAAATTATTTAAATACCAAATCAATTTCAATTGTTGACAATAAAGTTGTAATAAGTAAAAATTACCAAATACTTAATAACTGTTTTATTCATGATTTTCATTAAAACTCAATATATATTTTATATAATTAATCTAACTGCTTCGGATTCATCGTTATGATAGCCTTTTTATTTTTAAGAAAAACTTTTTAAAACACAGCTGCGTTGACTTCACTTTGGAATAAAATGTAAGAGTATTTTTTTAATACTTATACTTCTGTATTTAAACGTACAAATTTCTAATAAATATTTAGTTTTGAGTGGAAGCTTCTTGATTGTATAAAATTGACTGTTACGTGGGTAGATTGGTGGGCAAATACCTGTTTCATTTCATTTCTTGGCTTCTAAAAATATTATAAAGAATCTGAATATAAATTAAGACTATACCCGTTTACTTGCCATATACTCGTACTGTACAAGAATAACGGTATTTAATAGAAAATAGAGAATAAGTTCTATCTACGTAACTTTAGCACTAAACCACCTCCCATAGTAGCAGAGTAAACAGAGTCAAATGCATGTCATACGGAATATAGATGTACTCTTTTGTCTTCCTTATTATATACATGATTATTTGTTCAAGGTGGTCTCATCGTATCATCTGTACCATTATTTTTACACTTGTTACTCTGATCCAGTCATACTTTATGTGGTACTTTGGTAATTTTCTGATTTTTATATAATTAGAACTATGTTCTCTTTCTATCTTTATTATGAAAAAAAAACATACTTATTTTTATGCTTTTCGGGAATATTTTCTTAATGTAATTATTATAATTTCCTTAGCTAATTCCTATGGACGATACCATATTTATCTGAATATTATTTGAAAATTGCAAAACTGCAACGACTTAAGTAATAATTAGCAGAACTAATATACAGAATGATAAAACATGATACAGATACATTTATTATGGACGTGAAAGTTTTACAGCGAATACATTTTTGTTCGTACATATTTTTACGAAATACTCATCAAAATTATCGAATCATTGATGGTGTGGTTCATAGAGTAAATGAAAAAAAGACTAAAATTTTACTCAATGACAAATTGAGACAATTGAAAAAAAAATAAAAACCCTGAATTTTTCTCAGAATCTGCTTGACATGAAAACTTGAATTATTGATAAAGCATATTAACTCGCATGTATTTTAATATTTATCAGTTCTACTCGTATTTAACAAGTTTTATTTCGGGTGCGGCATCAAAACGGTTCATGGCCGTTCAAACCTGAAACTTGCTTACCATCGTATGACTTATAAAGTTTAAATAAAGGTAGGGTATATAGAAATCATAAAATGTGCTGTAATGAGCAAGTTGAAGACTTGAAGGAGTTGAAGACTACCGGGTGCATTTTTGAGTGAAACTTCTGAAATAAATAACTTCATTAAAATAAGGTAAAAAATATTAAAAACAAGATAAAAATCTACAAAAAGTTGAACGGTATATTTTGCTGATTATTACAGGTTTTTCATTAAGTTCCATTTTATTTGAAAAATCGAGCTGTGGGAGTGTTTTTGAAGCAGACAAACTATATAATTGTATCGAAATTAGGGTTGAAAAATTTAAGATTACAATTAAATCCACAGGTGTATGTATCTAATTATTATAAACTACTTGTTATAACTGTTTTTATGTTGCAAAATTGGACAGTACGATTCTATACTAGATAAAACATAGAATAGACAAATAAATCGCTGAGTTAACAAATTAATTATGAATAATTATTACATGAAAAATGAATAAAACATAATGCAGTCGTAGTTATTTTTCACCCCGGGAAAAGTCGGAAGGGGTCACTTACGTAGCACAAGACGTGTTTTAATCATGAATGTATTTTGTGTTTAATAAAAATTAATAAATAATTGCAATCACATTTAGTATACGATTATATACTGGTTCCAATTTTAATTTTAAACGTCTCGATAAAAAATGTTAGGTGTTAAACATTTGATTAAAATTTAGATAAAAATGTTACTAGGGATTTTGCCTTTTGGTTCAATGTCATTTATTTTTATTTTAAAAGCGTACAACGAATTTCAGCTCCTTTTTTCTGGTGAAAAAATGATCTTTTCATATATTAACGTTATGTTGGTTTATTTGTTAAATACGTACAATTTAAGATTTATGTCTCTAATAAAATTTATACAAAATAAACCGTGCCCACGACTTCGTCCGCGAAGACCACTGAAAATTGTATCGAAGCCGTCAAAAATAAATATACTTCTACAATTCACCTTTAGCCACACCCATTTTGCCGATATATGTTCGAATGAAAACCTTCATTGAGCGATTTAAAACGCACGTAGCGCTATCTATGGATGTTTACAGTTACACTACACATTAGTGCTATTACTACTCGCCGAGTAGCCAGGCACATCTTTGTTGTTATACTAATGAAACATAAATATTTTATGGAAATATTAAATTCGTTTATCTTCTTATTGAGTGAATCTATTGCAATAAAATAAAATTTAAATGTTACTTCAAGTTGATCCCTCTTTTTTGAATCTATATCTTTATTGGATCACTAGTTTTTATATGACGCGTGTACAAACAAATCCACAAACTGATAAAATTCAAAAAATTACCTGAATGCATTTTATCATTTATCCTACATCCCTCCAATTTTATTTTGCAAATATTGTCACTCTACAGACAGGCAAATTTTATAGTTTTATAATATGTATGACATGATGAGAAATGAATCAAAATGTACAATGTCTCATATCCCACTTTAATAGCTTACAGTAGTCCACTACTTTCATGATGAAATGAATCAAAATATACAATGTCTCAAACTCTACTTTAATAGCTCACAGTAGTCCACTACTTTTAAAACCGATTTAAAAAACCGAAAGGCAAACTGAAAATAAATATTTTATGTATCTTCTATTTTATTCACAATTAAATGAAACTACGTGATGTAGTATTATTTATACTTTCTTTCATTTTTTTACCACGATCTAGGTTTCGTTGTATTACAACATCTTCAGGTGGGATATTAGCAAAGATCTATCTTTGCTAATATCCCACCTAAAGATGTAATATAACGAAACCTAGGTCGTGGTAAAGAAATTAAAGAAAGTAGAAATAATACTACATCACGTAGTTTCATTTAATTGTGAATAATGAATTTCTACAAAATTAACGCCAAATATATTTAATATTCTATTTTGTTGATAAATTCATTTTCCCCTTTTTTCAAATAGAACAATCAAAAAGACGTCAAAATTAAAGAATTCCAACCAAAGAAAATGTAAAACCGCAGGAGCCGGTCCGTATGGGGTGAACACCCTCCTCTGACGACGGAGAGAGATGGCAGCAAAACAATATCTATGTTTATAACAGGTACGAGTGAGATGGTAAATAGCGAGATACTGTGGTCGTGCGTACCTACGTATTTATTTACAGGGTTATTCTATATGTGGTTTGCCTTGCAATTCGACTTAAGTTGTTCCAGTGTTTTTTAAACAGTGCTTCAGTGTTTATTTTCGTTTGGTATTTTAACCATGATCTAAAAGACGATAATTCAAACTTAAAGGAACAAGAAACAATGTAATAATATTTTTGATTCTTTATATTAAAGTGAATTTATTTATTTATTCTTAATAAAACCCTTGCGCCACTGACAGCTGAGTGTCAATGTATCGAACAAGTATAGCGTAATAAAAAAAATCTAGAAGTATATACAGTAAACAGACACAATGATCGATAACCCATAACAACGAATACGAAAGATAATTGGAAATAGTGAGCCAGAAAGTTGTGAATCAAATAATAGAGCCAATCGAAACACCACAGCGCCTTCAATACTGATATATTTTAATTCAGCGTGCGAGCTTAATTGATCAAAATCACACGTTACAATACCAACAATAACTTCTAGTACTCTTCGGAGCCGGCAAAACATTATAAGTCACTTAAATTCATGGTAATATAATGATAAATATTTTCAAAGATTGTCTTTTTGGGTAACCTCTAAGGATGTATTTAGAACAAATCGAAAGCGAAACG
This sequence comes from Druceiella hillmani, assembly GCA_039881145.1. NCBI lineage: Eukaryota > Metazoa > Arthropoda > Insecta > Lepidoptera > Hepialidae > Druceiella > Druceiella hillmani. Next base: position 9,336,374 of record JAYKKI010000015.1, on the reverse strand, counting down.
TCCAGTCCTGTGTAGCTATTATTAGCTAACGAGGTAGAATTTAAGTCATTGCTTCTCAAGGTCTATTTACAATAGATCAGGCAGTAATTCTTATTTATAGGGACTAACACTCGCGTAACACTAAAACATGAGAGAATAAGAAATAAAGACGAAACTGCGTTGGTACAAACTACGTCCGTTCTTTATTACTTGTGACGTAAGTTTATGAAAATATTAAATTGTACCCAAAAGACAACGAAAGTTCGCTGGTTGAAATATAAATTAATTTACCTATTTCAATTATTTTATAATTTTAAAATAAATCAGGCACACAGGGCATAATAAAATTGCTTCAAAGTGAAGTTTTTATAAATAATCTTCTTTCGTTCACGTAGTCGATTGCAGCTTGCTACGTCACTGTGAATAAAATAGTAAATCAAGCAAGCATGCTGTGTATCATTCATAATACATCAGAACTGCCTCATTCACAAAACTACTGAATTACAAAAGAATAAGTATCTCTACGAAGTTATGTAAAACGTCAAATGGAAGGATAGAAAGAAATGGCACATGCGGCGGAATGATAGAAGTTGAAGGAGTTATATGAGGTATGGCCATTTAAGACATTTGACCGCGTATATTGATGGGGTATCCCTTATGTCAGAAATCCAACTTATTCTTTCGTAAGTCACGAGTGTAAAACAGCATCATATGCTATGAATAAGGCATCATCAAAAGATGTATTATGTTAATGAGGAGGTAACACGAGAGTTTACTAACTGGTTTACCCTTATTTTTACATCAATTTTATTCATTAAGAAACTTTTTAATTTTATTCCTATATCTTTAGGTTTTTTGCGCGTAAATGTCAAATCTATTTGTCTAACTTGGGTGAAACTGAAGCCATTTTATGAACGATATTAGAGGTCCAGTCCTGGCTTCATTGGAATACATTTAATGGAAGGCGGAGGAAAATAATATTTATTTATTTTTTTATTAAACGTATGCGTAAAATAGGCTAACTAGTTACTAAGCGAAAAAATATTTTTCGGTTAACCAAAGTACAGGAGGTTTCAAAAGAAAGTTTATAATTTTGAGGGACGCGGAGGGGTATATCAATAGATTACCTGGCTTTAAGGAATTCGCTGTGGAGCGTTCCTCGGGGGTGTGCGAGAATTTACGTAACCTAAACGAAGCGCCAAATGTTCCCCTCATTCGAAAATTGATCGAAGAGTTTGAAAAGATCGGTTCAACACTGGATAAACCGAAATCCGGGCGACCAAAGTCATTATGAACGGACGAATCCGTTGATACTGTAAATCAGTCTGTTCGTGACGATCCAAACCTTTCCATTCGTAAGTGCGTAAGTGCTTTAAATGTACATGGATTATCATTGAACTATATTTTGCATGAAGATTTAAAATTGTACCGCTACAAAACCTAATTGGTGTAATAATTAAAGCCTCAGGATCCCAATCTTAAGCTGCAATTTGTTAACCAAATAACTGAGCGCCTTTCGACATTTGCCAACATCTTGTTTTCGAACGAGGCTTATTTTCATCTCAACGGGCAAGTATATAAACAGAAATGCCTTTAATGGAGTGCAAAGAATGCAAAACTCAAGCATCAGAAACCTCTATATTCGCCTAAAGTGATTGTATGGGCTGCGATGTCGGGGTGAGAAATAATCGGTCTGTATTTTTTTGAACACGAAAGGGGACACGCAGTTACAGAAAATTCAGAACGTAATGTGGAGATGCTAGATGATTTTTGGTACCGTTCAGTAGGACGAAGCCACGTCACATACGTCCAATACGTCTCTGCCACGAGTTTGTGAAATTTCCCTGGCAAATTAATCTCCAGGTGAAGTGACATAAATTTGCCTCCACGCACTTCTGATGATTTTTATATATCTGAAATCTAAAGCGTATGTCAATAATCCTACTTCTCTGGCGTAGTTAAGAGAAAATATCAGTTACGAAATGGTAGTCTACATGTCGAGCCGTCAGGGGAAATTTCGCTGCCGTGAGCGTGATTTTTAAGACGTAATTCGATAAAATATTTATTATTATTAAAATACACAACTTTAATAATTAATTAATATTTAACCGACAGACATTAAGCTTTCTTTTATATTGACCGATCAAACATAATTTTTTTTTGAGACACCTTATATTACATATTGAGAACTTAATCAGTGAAAGATTTTAAAGTTTAAATATTTATAAAAATTATTAGCTAATAATTTGAGGACCGTGAGTAAAATAGAAAGAAATAAGAGGGAAAGGGGTGAAGTAGTGAAAACAAATCAAACCAAAAATATTTTTTCCAACGACTTTTGAAAATGTAAATTGAAAATGCGTTTGGCGATATCAAAATACAGTATGTTTAAGAGTTTGGCAGCATACATAGTGAAATAAAAGCTAATCTAAAATAACATTTCGTTCGATAATGAATAGATATCTAGATTCCAAACCTTAAATTCAAAATTAAGTTTTCTTTAAAACATAGAAAGTTAAAGCATGAACAATCTACGTATTTTAGATACACAAGAAAATAAGTGAACAGAGTCCTCTTAGGAACGATCAGCTAAATTTTTTTGTTATGGCGGTATATGCTCTTGGTTACGCACTTTATAAATTTGACCTTTAGTTTCATTTTATATACCTGGGACTTAAATTCGGATTAGAAGGTATTTACCGTTTTACGATCACGGATCAATAGTTTGCGGCGTTTCCCTTCTCCGTTCGGTGTCTCTCGATTTTCAGCACCGCTGATTACAATGTAGTCCTGAATTTGAATATGTTGATCTGTCTATCGATAACTTCAGGAATTCAATAGTGAGATATTTGGATAGTTCAGGACTTATTGAAATAACTTGACGTGTTACTTATTACCATAATTGTGGTTTACGCTTTCAAATGGTCAAGCCTGAAATGCGTAAATATTTAAATAAATCCTATTTCTACATTTATTTCTTTACATTAAAAATATTTCACTAACATTATTAAAGAAAATATTAAAGGCGGCTGTTTTTTTCTCTTTTAATAAGCGTAAAAACCTTAAATTTCTCCAGTATTATAATCAGTGGCAAAAGCAGTGTCACTGTTTTATATATTGTACGTTTACTTCATTTTTCTTACTTCTGTAATTTTTCTTATTTATATTTTGAATATATTTGGCGTACATTTTGTAGAAATTCATTATTCACAATTAAATGAAACTACGTGACGTAGTATTATTTCTACTTTATTTTAATTCTTTACCACGATCTAGGTTTCGAGGTTTCCGAGGTTTTCGAGGTTTTCGAGGTTACGAGTTTCCTTAGCAAACATTTCTAAGAAAGAGAAGAATCTTTGCTAATAGCCTACCTGAAGATGTTGTAATATAACGAAACCTAGGTCGTGGTAAAGAACTTAAAGAAAGTAGAAATAATACTACACCACGTAGTTTCATTTAATTATGAATAACGAATTTCTACAAAATTAACGCCAAATATATTCAATATATTAATAATATTGACGTTATGAACATTTTTGTTTTTCTTTTTTAATTAATTTTTTATTTCTTAATATTCAACTTTAAATACTTTTTTCGATGGCAAAATTATATTTTGAAGTTTTAACATCGATGATCATCTAATAAACGACAAAACGCGCATTTTTTTTCACTAGAGCGGTTTATTATAAAATTTTAACGCTGCTTCTCATTTGCTCTCAACGCATATTTTTTAAATAGCAAGTATTTCCTTACCTATGTAATTGATTTCTATTTTGAGCCCTTTCATTTTATTTGGTAAAGATAAAGTTTGTTGAACTTTAGGAATTTTGTGACACCAGCACTTAAGAGGGTATCCGATAAGGGCGGACGCGGACGTGATGTAACTATTAAGTGTCGATTATTGCTGATGGAATTAATTAAGGGACCGATGTCATGCCTGAATGCGGCCCTGCTTCTATGGAATCTTGCCAACTATGCCACATGTCGAATACTCGGTATTGTATATTTTATATGATAACGTCTAGTTAAATGTCTATGAAATTTGGTAATTTAAAATATATCAAATACGAGTAAAATTCGATTCGTGTACACGCTGAAAGTTTAAACATTCAGAGTATGTAATATTTTTTGTTAAACTATGACTTTTTGTTAAACTATGACTTATTTTTGTTAAACTATGACTATAGTGTAATTTTTTAACATCTTAAGGAAAATTAATTGACTTATTTTATCTCTTTAAGATGTCAATGCAAGTGGATTGAAATAATTTCGTATTGAAATACTTACTAAATATTGTAATACCGTTTTTTTTAGATATATGATATTTGTGCTTAAAAAGTTGGAAAGGAGGGGGATACACACTGGAAAACGCTTTGAAAACTCATCTCGCGAGGAAGTGATTGTCTAAAATATTACTCAATATTTTCGATTGCGTTTGCAAAGAATTCTTCTATTGAATTCCATTCGATGCGTCCGTGACGAAAAAAATTTTCATTCCCGAATTTCATGTATGGAGAGGTACTTTAAAAAAATAAGTAGAAGATATTCTTTCTTTATTTCAGTATATTTAGACAATTCAACCTTATATTTCTGTAATTCTGTAACAGTCGATTTTAAACTGAAATCGATATGATGCTGTGGTATACGGGCAGACATTACAAAATTTAAGGTTTCTGTGTCTGTAAACGAAAATAACATTCTTAGGTGTTAATTTCGTCCGTTTTAGATTATGTCCCTTATTTTAGGTTATTTTTGTAATTTTAAAGTTGTTTTCGTTATTATAGGTTATTTTCATCATTTTTATATATAAAGTATTTCGAAAGGAATTTACGAACATGTAGTTTTTCTAGGGCATCATTTATTAAATATTACATATTTAGTAAAAATTTAATCAAAATATAGAATTTGGACTTATTCTCATTTATTAACTATATATTATATTTGAATATTTTCATGAAGTACATGTGACTGTTTATCCGAACAAATACTTTTTGTACTAAGATATAGATTGGTACGAGATAAAAAATTTATTATATATATATTTGTAAGTATGATAAAAAATTTTTTCCACGACTGTTCATATATTTTCCAGAGAAACATTTCTGTGATAATGGTATATAGAAATGTAATTTGACGATTACAGTCGACTGCAAAAATGAAAGTCAGTATAATAATCTTAGCTGCACGACACGCAACACCCCGTTGTAATTTTAAGATGATTGTCCAAGATAAGACGAAATGTCCCCAACATATAATAAACATACTTGAATAATAAACAGACTTGGTCTAAGATTTAAATTCTGTATTTAAATAAACCGTGTGAAAAATGTCCATTAAAATAAGATAATATTTAATTTATCACTTAATCACTGCAAATTTTATTTAGGTACTCAGGTTTAGAAATGTGATTATATCCTTAAATGTAGATTGCGTTTTTAATTATTAAAGTTTTTCGAATTAATTTTTACATTTTTGCGATTATTTTACTTTGTATATTTTAATAAATTATCGAACTTCGAGATTCGGTGATTTCTTTAATCACGACTTTAGATTAAGTTCGGAAAATTTACTGTCTCTATTTATTTTCAATGAAAATTTAACCTTCTACGAAGTAACTTACTATCCAAGTTTTATCTTACTTTGAATTAACTGGATATTTATAATAGGGGCTTATTCAAAATTCAACGTTCGTCTGAAAAACTTCCACCTGTCCGAACTTCTAGTCATTCCACTTTGCTATTTCTTCTTTTCCATATACATATTCATTTAAAGATTTATACTGTTTTAACTTGTATGTTTTGTGCGACTTTGATTTCTTTAATTTTTTTCTTTTTCTTATTCTTTTAAAATCATCTCTAACCTACATAAGATCTTCAAAATTTTATTCGGGGGTCTGCTACAAAATAAATTTTTATCACATCATGTCCTGCTTATATTATTTTTTTATCTATTTCAACTACACTATTTTTAATTTTCCACGATTTCTTCAGCTGCTCATTTTCTAAATTTATTTATTTTTAGTTATTATTGTGCAGATCATAATCTGATGCGAGATATCGACGTAGATATTGATTTATAAGTTTAAAGAAATATAACTTAGTTTCCAGATCTCTCGAAGAGGTATGGAGTAGAAGGCAGTTAAATATTATATTTTACCAATAAAAAAAACACATAGTCACCTTCACCAAATACTTATAACCTAATTTGAAAACAAACAAAACAATCAAATATTTATATTTTAAATATCGACTTTGGCTGTTTTAAAAAAGTTAAATGAAATATTCGGACTAACATCTATATCAGGATAGCTTTGAATTGACAATTTTACCTTTCTTGAGTATTTTTGAAAAAAAACTAATTTTGTATTGATAAATGAAACTGTATTGTCAACTGTCACAATATATAATTATTCTAGCGCCATCTCTGAATCTGTCTGAACTGTCACAATATATTATTATTCTAGCGCCATCTATCGATCAATTGACAGAAATATTACGAACTTGTTTTTCTAAAATTTTGATTAAATAAATTCATGTTTAAATACGTTCAATGACAATAAGGATATGCGACATTATTTGAAGTATCATGACGAAATATGTGCATTTAATGAATAGTAACATTTAAGTAACTATCCATAATTAATGAAATTAATATAGTAAAAATAATTCTTCAATGAACATTATTAATTTATTTGCTTTGGTGACAAAAAAGTTAGTTATTCTTATAGTAATTGATATGCATGTCCACATGTACTTCAAAATCAGAATCTACGTTCAAATTAGAGGAAGAGACACTTTCGTTAATAGCGGCATTTCCATCAAGATCTGCTCGCAATAAAGAGCACATACCTAATTTCCGCGAATAGTTGCACTAAACTTTTTTTGGTCCACTCACCGTTCGGACAGATACAAATACCGCCCGCCCGAAGCTTACGCAGACCAAACCATCCACCAACAACTGTCGGTTATAAAAAATGAGTTATGCAATGGGATAAAATAAGAACAAAGCGCGCATGGAGTAAGCGTCGATATCGACGGCAGATAAATTAATATCGCTACGCATAAAAACATGTTAATCGAGCTGGGCGCTGATCGAAATAAGCCAAGCTTCCGACGCGACGTGGGCGTCGAACGAACCGGGGGCATCGGAGTACCTGCGCTGTAAACCCGTCTGTGGTCTGTGCAGTCCAAATTCAAAAAATGCAAGCGTTACGGAAATTAGCGGCAGGTAAATATCCGGAGTAAAATTCAATAAATATGGACTTTAAATTTACTTGCTTATTATACATTTTTTTCTTAAAAATTTATATTCGCACTAAAATATCCATTTAAGGAATAAATCTGTAGGCACTTGATTCACTATATATAAGGAATATTGCGACAGACTTCAAATAACGAAGCTAATTTTTACTAGTATTTTTTGCGAAGTGTATATATATCTCATTGGTACCTCGGTTTACAAGGATAGGTCCAGTAATTATCAAATAATACCTGGTAATTACTGGATCCGTCCTTATAGAATATGCATTTGATATATAATTCAAGAAAATTCTCCACAAGCTGTATTTATTTACAATTCCAATTGCATTTTATCGATTGGCAGCAGGTTTTTATCCTAAGTTTTTGAGTTGGATCGAAGCTTACAGGCACATTTACGGTATTCCGACTTAATTTTTTTTAAGAGTTTTAACAGTAATATTTTTAATGTTGGGTACTTTATGACAGAGTTAATGATTTAATTTACTACACTTTACTTTGATTATGTAAGTAGAAGGTCTTGGACAAGGTTCATAGCTTTGTACCTATGTTTTTAGTTTTTTTTCAAAATTATTTGCAGGTTAGTAAAAAGTTATTAAGATGAAATAGATTCTCTTGTTTAAAATACGTATTTAATTAAGATTTTATTTAAAATCTAAAATTGGAATGTTTAATTTTAGAAAATAACTGAAAATAATAAAACATTTACTACAGTTTTTCTGGATATCTTTTCTCTAAACTAGTTTATGATCTGTGATGGAAATCGACGTATATGTTTTATTAAAATATGTACAAAATTTCATTTTTACAGGAATACCATTACAGTAATAAAATCTTAAAATTACAGTATAAATCTGTGTACCATTACAGTAATAAAATTTTAAATGCTATTTGCAGCGGTCTTAAAAAAATATACTTAAAGACTTAGATAAGGAAACAGTTATGTATTATGTATTTCATATTTCACGTTTGTAATACAACGAAACCTAGGTCGTGGTAGAGAACTTAAAGGAAGTAGAAATAATATTACATCACGTAGTTTCATTTAATTGTGAATAATGAATTTCTACAAAAGTTAACGCCAAATGTATTCAAGATTTACATTATTTAAGTTACTTTTAATATATGCGAGATTTTTTTCACATTTATTTAAGGTTCTGATCCTCTAAAATAATATAGGTATATTAATAGAACCACTCATTCTAAACCAATTGCTTTGAATTCAAAGCAAGTTAAGTGAAGTATAAAGAGATTTTGAAGTTGATGAATTTGTTTACTATTTTAAATAAAAACATAATGAAATTGACAAAGTTAAGTTAAGTTGGTAAATTTTGTCATATTGACGCAAATTAATTTGTGTCAATATGACAAAATTTACCAATGTCTTTTTTTGAGTCTTCAGATTAGGAACTAAATATTTACTCTTATATTTTTTGTAGTAAGCGCAAATCTTATTCATGCGTCTATCTACAAGCATTGATACAACTACCATTTATTACAGGTATATTATATGTATTTGCTAATAATTGGAGATGATTCTTCATAAGTGTATTTAATTGTGATCAAAATTCCATTTAACGATTACCAGCACTTTTTCATCCCAGGCTTCTGAGTTCAATGGAGGCTGACATGTGCATTTGGCAGTATTTCAAGTAATTTTTTTTTAAAGTGCTAATATATATATATATATATATATATATATATATATATACATATATATATATATATATATATATATATATATACATGAGATAACTTGTAGCAGGATAAACATTTTATATACTGTAGTTTATTTTGATTTCGTAAGCAACAGGTTCGGTATAAACGGCAATTACACCGACCCTACTACTCATGAGTAGTTTTATGAAAACATAGATTAATTAAAAGAAATGTGAAAAAATTTATCAAGTTATAAATGAGTCATGGGTTTCTAAATTGAACGGCAGGAATTAGCAGAGATATCTTCATGTCTCTTTTGGTCCTGTAGAGTATAATTTGCATCACTAAGAATGACTTTACGATTCAGTTTTCCTGTCTCTGTCTAAAGGCCATCCCCTTCTAACCTTTATAACGCTTTAAATTTTTAAGGGTTGTCAAAAATCAGTTAGTATTTTGAATTTAAATGTATGAAATAAAAAAAAATTGAAATACCTGGGGATAAATCAGACGTGCTGAGTTCACATCATACCAATGAGTGGCAAAAGTAACTGGTTACAGGACATGAAAAGTGGGTAGCTCATGTCAATTTTTCGCGTAAACACCAGTAGCTAGAAGCTAGAGAAAAAGGTGTACCTACACTAAAATATAACATTTGACAAAATATACTTTAAATGTAAGTTCGTGTATAAATGGAGTTCTTCATTGGGAACTCTTTTCAGCTAACAGTATAATTTCAGTTAAAATTTATTGTGAATAATAGAGCAAAGTTGCCGTTAAACTTTCTTCAAATCAAAGCTAAGTTTATTATTTTACACACGTAGCAAAAGCAAGGAGCGAAAAACCGCTCTCACTCGGACGCAGTCTACTTCTTTACACATTATACTCTCCAGACCTTTCGCTGACTGATTACCATCTGTTTCGCTCTTTGTTTAATAATTTACGCCAGAGAAAATTTAAAGACGAAAGTCGTATTAAAATCTAACTTCACCAGTTTTTCAGTCAAAGGCTCTGCCTACACGTTAGCGGTAAGTGTTAGATACCGATGATGCTTATATGATTGACGATTGATGATTATTCACTAAACCTAAAAATTTATGTACAGAGATAGCGAGTTTATAAGTTGCCAAACCAATATTTATGGGTAAAAATGAGTATAGGAGTTGTGAATGCCTTCAAAGTGGAGTATGTTTCCTTTTTAAACGAAGTATGAATAACTAGTTAATTTGATAACCTTCCTTATTACCTAGTGTATTGTCATTTTTTCCTTTGCATCTTTATTTAGGATTTCCCTAATATTTGTTAATCATCTGATATTTATTTAATATTTCCAATGAGTCCTTAATTAAAAAAATAAATTACATAATTGAGTTTTTAAATGCATATCAGTTTGGATGTATGTTTTTGCCTTACGGGGAAAATTAACATGTAAGTAAATCTTAGGTTTTATATTGTATGTTTTCACGGGTGGTACTTTATTATTGACTAGAGTAATTGCCTCGAGTTTTGATGGTAGAAGCAGTTATAACTAGAGTAATTTTACAAATAATTAATTTGTAATATAGCCTGTTAGAAAGAGGAAATGTTCCTCTAAATATAATAAAGTTTTTTTAATTTTTAAAATATTTATCTAGGTCTAAATTTGCCTTTAAAAATTTACACGCGACTCCGTCTGTTGGTCTGTACGTTTATACGTACGTGCGTATGAGGATATGTAACACAACCGCTAGATCGATTTTATCCATGTTTTATATTTATATTTAAAGTTAAAGATAAGATACATAAGAAGAAAATAAGATATAGTTTGCGTTAATAACTTAACTGAATATTATAAATATAAAGTATGCGACAATTATAAAAAAAATATTTATAAAGTAGATAAATAATTATTTTTATTGAAATTCCATCGATTAAGTGTCAAATAAAAAAAAATCCATACGTATTTAGGCACATAAGGAAGCTCCTTACATATTTACGCACATAAAAATATTTAAAGGTATACAGTATTTCTTTTAAACTATTTATAAATATTAATTTTTCACGAGGTAAAGATGTCGCCTATTATATATTTCACAAGGTAAAACATGGTGAATACTTGAAAAAAATATAAGATTCAGGATAGGTGCTACAATTTTCTTATGAACTTAGCATGGATTTCCAAAAAATATACATCCCTATTTTTTCATAGTTTTAAGTTGAGCGGTTTCGGAAATAAGGCATAAGGGGGTTCGGGATCTCTGAAGGTAAACACCTTAAAATTACGAAAACAATATTTTAGCTCAAATTATTAGCCCTTTCAACAAACACTATAAATGGTATTAAATAAAAAAAAATCGGGTATTTAATTTCTAACCATAAAATTATCTCATAAATATTTTTGAGTATTCGCTTTTAAGATATATATGTTTTATTACTATACCAAACTCTCAGTTTCTATATCAAGCGGTTTCTGAGTAAAATGGCTATGACAGATAGACACTTGAGTGATTTTATCAGGGTTTTGTTTTTCCTTTTGACGTATGGAATACTAAAAATGAAGTTGTTATTTAAAAAACAATAAATAAATAGTTCTAAAAATTTTGTAAAATATTTACAAAAAGTGAACGATAGGTCTTTTTTGCTGACATCTAAACAGGCCGTGCCGTTTGTATTAACCATAATCTTAATCTTGTTAATAAAAATATATCAACCAATGAGAAGATTGTGCTCGAAGAAGAATTAGTATACATATATACGTAAAAACATAACATAAAATATTGACCGGTATGATCTCCCCCTTATGCCGTTCGTTCCCGATCGCTATAGTTAAACTGATATATAGGGCGCCGTCTGACGCAGCGCAGGTGCGTTCGGTTTGCGCGAATGTTGACGTAACCTTCAGACTCCTTCTTGGAACGCCTAAATATAACTTAAGGAACATTTATTTATTTATAAGCGCGCGTGTACGTTGTAAGCGATGCGCATAGCCACGGGATTCCCGATACGACCGAATTTGCGAAGCTGTCGGGTCTTAAATCACAATAAAGTGTCAGATGAGAAAGACATGAAAACAATATGTTTGTGAATATGACAGCTGATGTTTCAATTTGCTTGCAATAGATGGATTAAAATCTATATCTTTCATAGATGAACCAAATTGGCATAAGACTTTCAATATGGCGGCAGTTAAAAAAATTCGTTAAACATTCATAACAGAATAAAAAAAACAAGTAATACATTGTTCGAAAGAACGTTTCAAATACTACAATTTGTGTCTAAAATATTTTTTCTATCACATATTGAAAAAAAGGAAAACGTCTTGAATTTTTTTCATTCCAATCTATGCGTTCGTGATACTTGCGGCATTTCCGTAAAATTTTTTGATTTTTCTCTTAAGGCATAGGACACGATGATCTTAACAAGTTAATATATGTATATATAATATAGATTACTTAGTTAAGATGGATGAGTCTATATTACAAAATGACGTTGTATTTTACATCTTAACATTAGAAAAAAAAGAAATACAACAGTCGGAGATATTTAAAATAAATTGCTAATCATAATATTTCATCCCAATACGTCTAATGGTCTTGAGGTCCATTTCGAATTTTTTCAAGCGAATTTCTTCAAATCTTTCACATTGTTAGAATTTTATTAGCCAAATAAAAAGCTATGACTTCCTGAAAGAAACATTCAATTAAGGCGGTTTTAATATAAAACCAAATAAGTTTCACGGCGAGGTGGAGGGGGTGGTGGCTTTGAGACTAAAAATACATTTATTTTATGAGACCAACAATAAAATAAAACAATTAAATTGTTACCAAATAATTTACGTAAATACAGGCTTGCATTTTGCGAATAAGTATGCGCAATATGGCTGTACATTTTATTTTGATATTTATATAAAGGCGATTACCAACTCCTGAAGTGTTTACGTAAACCAATCCCAGTAGAATTAAAGTTTGTCTTTTTCTTATTTATAATAAATAGTTAAATAATATATACGTAAAAAGGTAAATCCACAAAATCATTTTTGTGACTCTACCGTAGTTATGACAGATTTTAGTCCTTACACATAACATTTAGTGGTGGGCGATAATCGAACGATGCACTGGAAATGTTAGAATAACCGATTATAAAATTAGTAATGGAGTGGTGCTCATATCGAATGATTACTACATATTTCTAAGTGACAATTCCCTGCATTTTTTAAGTTAAGTAGTGTTGATTGAATCAAAACACATTGATTGAACAGTTAAATATTATATTGATCCAAGGCCGTAAAGCGCTATCCAGTTGTTTGTGCAAAAGAAAAAAAAAAGTTAGGGGCATCTGTTCTTATTTCACATCCGTCCATTTAATTCTCATATGTCGGTAACTTGAACATTTGCTACGTATCTGCTGTCATTCGTTCGTTCGTGTCTGTACTTTACTAATTGATAATTGAAATTGTGAAATTGGTCATAAATGTTTGGATATATTTTTGTAATCCAATCATTTTGTTAAGATTGTTCGTAATAGCCTATCGTTAATAGTATTACTTAGTTTAAAAAAGAGACAAAATCATTTTTATCTTCTTAAAAATATATAATTCTTTCAATTTACAAATAAGAATAAACGGTGTAATTAATAACGTTCTAGTTTTATAGTTAATATTTTCATTTTCATAGTCATTTCACAGTTAATACATATTGTCTTTTTTAGAATTATATACCTCGGTATGGCAAAATGGAATCCTTAAAGGATAACTTTGCTGAAATAAATATAAAATATTAAGATCTGTGGATCCATAGGTAACAAAATTTTTTTGCAGAAAATTCCAGCTTCTAACTCAATGTAATAAAAAAACTTTCAATTTAAAATTTCAAACTTTCAATTTTTTGGCCTTTCAAATAAAATGTATTTTGGTAATGAAAAACTGGTATCGGTAAAATTACTAAGTATGCTGCCTGTTGACGGAGAATCTTGAAATGTTTTATGAAGATAGATCTGATAACAGAAATCAAGGAAAAAAATTGGAAATCATTAATTTAATATTCTTTTCGATATTATTACTTGACATTATTTTTTTTTCTCATTTATAATTTCGTTTTTTTATATGCTTATTGCCAATGAACTGCTTATTAAGCTTTATGATAATATAATATACTTTATATTACCGTAAAGCTTTTAAACCGGTATTTTACAAATATACCTCGAACTTAGGGGCGCAACCATCCTCGCCAGGGATCCACCCCATCAAGGTTTGTTGCAAGGGTTAAGTGTGGAAAATTTGCGGGAAATTGGTTAAATATGGGACAAACACACGTACACAAATATACGTATGCGTAAATTGAGTTTTATAGATGAAGATTTTGAAATTTGATAATAGTTTGAAATGTTTTTATGGTCATTATTATTGAAGACAGATCTATCTATTATTATCTATTTGAAATATCCGTTGGGTAAATGGATATCTGATAATTGATTCTGATATGGTAGTTTGTCCGATAGATATTTTTTTTCACAATTTTTATTAAAATTAGTTACACAACTAACGATTAATTTGTTTCTAAATGAATATGTCCAACGGATATTTGAAATTACTTGCTTTACAATCAATCTACTTGATCCATGTTTGCAAATGTAATTGTTTGTACGTTTAGATGCGTAACTTTTGTATTTATTAGCTTTTTAAACTTTAGTGTCATCCAAAAATGAGCATAAATTATTTGAAATTTCATGAAGTTTAAAATAATAATTTTAAATATTTAAAAATGTATTATATTGGGATATATATATATATATATATATGTATGTGTGTGTGTGTGTGTGTATATATGGGTATTAGAAAGTGAACAAAAAATTAATTATTAAAAAAAATCGTTTCTCGTTTTGGGGATAGCCAACATAACAGGAGGACAATTACTGAAAGAATATTAAAATATTGGGTCAAAGTTCATGTCGTATTAATAGAGAAAGAATAGCTCTATAAAATGATACATAGTTAATACTTAAGTATTTAGAGCTGCCAACACTATTTACATTAATTATTACTACCAACGCCCCACAGGGAGTGAACTATCAAACTAAAAGCACACTACGTCGCGTACCCTTGAGTCGTTTTAACCAATTTTACTATTACTTATAAAGTATTCAACGTGTTTGGGCAAACTTATCTACCCTACTATATTTTGACGTCATCCTTAAGTGAAAACGATTTCGGTTAAGTACCATACCATGTACACGTACACATATGGTGAAGACAAAATAGTCCAAGTCATATTTGTACGAAAAATAAAAAGATAGAATATCATGAAAATACCATATGGTTTTTATGTCAATTTATCACAGCCTCATGATTTATTTTTGATATAATTAAAAAAAAACCCAAAGTACATGACCAATTTCTGCCTAGTTGTACTTAGTATTACCCACGAATGTAAAACAGGCACGAAAAAACTAAAAATAAATTAATAAATTATGGTGAATAAATTAATAATTTTTATATCCTTAGAGCTTTGGAGTAATGATTTATGTGAATTGAAAAAGGAATTGTTTTTACGATTATTTTTCTCTTTTACATCGCTTGTACGTTCTACTGACGTTCCATTCTACGCATAGAAAGTAAGCCGAATAATATAATGTTGTATATTTTTATATTAAAATGATGTAACTTTATATTGTTAAGAACCATTATTATAGGCTAAAACTAGTCTGAACCACGCAATAAAATACAAAAACGTTATTATGAAAATTATGACACATTGTGACAGAATTATTTTGACAGTAATATCGGCAAATGGCATAGGCGTTCGTAGTCCGTGTGCATTTGAATTCTTACATTGTCGCTTTTTGGCACTTTGCTTGTGTTTGTTTGCAATTTTTATTGACAATTAGTTTTCTACTCGGACTGATTTCATCAACGCCACGATTCTTTCAATGTATTTCGGATACCGTTACCTAATTATGAAGTACTTCAACTTCATTATAGACACTCGACAAGTGTTACGGCGTATCGTGTCCTCGCTGTCAACTCGTTTACAAACAAGACTCGGACGATGGTTATGATTCAGGTTTGAAAATATAAATAAACCCATGGATACTCTTTTTGCAGTCCGTATTTCGTAGTCTGTGTGCATTTGAATTCTTACATTGTCGCTTTTTGGCAATTTGCTTGTGTTTGTTTGCAATTTTTATTGACAATTAGTCTTCTACTCGGACTGATTTCATCAATGCCACGATTCTTTCTATATATTTTGGATATCGTTACTTAATTAAGAAGTACTTCAACTGCATTATAGACACTCGACAAGTGTTACGGCATATCGTGTCCTCGCTATCAACTCGTTTACAAACAAGACTCGGACGATGGCAATGATTCAGGATTGTAAAATGTAAAATATATCCGGAGATACTCTGTTTACATGATTAGTCCTTTGCTTTCGCAAGTTATTGCTTCCGTGACGTATTGTTATTTTTAACAAGAATTACTTAATATAAAATAACTGTCAAATTCTAATGCATTGTATTGGTTATTGCGAAATGTATTTGTAATGTTTTGTGTTTTTACTAATTGTTATATTAAGATCTAATATTTTGTAACTAAATTATTACACTAATTATATAATTAATCAGAAAAATTTATTACAATACAATTATTTATATTAAGAGATGGGTTGAGAGGTAAGGTTAGGTTAGGTTAGGTATGTAGTTAATGTGCTATTTTCTGTCCTGTTATCTAACATTTTTATTGTGCCCTGATATAACATGACTGTTAATGTCTAAATATTTGTTGATTATTTGACGAAGTGCATAATGGTTTTTAAAGAAATCGATATTTATAGTATGTAGCATCGTACATAAGTATGTATATATATATATATATATATATATATATATATATATATATATATATATATATCTATATTGTTTATAAAACCTGGGGATTCTGGAACCTGCTACTTATTTATTATTGATTTATAGATACCCATGATTACAAAATAGTAAGAATTTTTGATGGGCGTTGAAATTAGAAACTAGGCAGAAGCCGGTATGAAAATTGGTCACGTCATTTAACTTGACAATAGTTGATTTTTTAAACAATATTAAAAAAAGTTAAGGAAACGAAATAGGGAATCTTGTGCGCAGTTAACGCCTCGCAGTGGCGATATATCGATAAAATTCGAGCCCAATTTACTACTAGTCAGTGGTACTCGCTGAACGGATAGCCGTTACCAATGACTACTAGTCAGTGGTACTCGCTGAACGGATAGCCGTTACCAATGACTACTAGTCAGTGGTACTCGCTGAACGGATAGCCGTTACCAATGACTACTAGTCAGTGGTACTCGCTGAACGGATAGCCGTTACCAATGACTACTAGTCAGTGGTACTCGCTGAACGGATAGCCGTTACCAATGACTACTAGTCGGTGGTACTCGCTGAACGGATAACCGTTATCCATCAGTAACATCGAAGAGTAATATCTGGTGGCAGCATTAGTTACTATTAATCAGATTAATAACTATCCTTTAATTTTATAGCAATTACCAGTTATTAGTTTAATATTTTATTTATTAAATATATGTACAGAATTAAAAGGAAAAAAGGTTTGAAACTTCTTCGCATTCCATACTTAACAATTCGTAAATATAGAGGAGAAATAAACATTTCTACAATATTATTTTAAATTATGTGCAATATACTAAAGTGTGTAATATACGATCGTTATAAGTAGTCAAATAATAAAAAAAATATTTTAATGTAATTAAAATTTATTACCGCAATTAAGACTAAAAGTTTTAAATAAGAAAATACAATTACTCCTAATTTGATACCACGAGTCAGACTCGTGATTTCATGTTTTCTCCATAAATCACGAGTTCGATTACTTAAAATATGGCAAGGAGTTAATATGTTGTCTTTGGTATTGGTGTGTGGGAATCGCGTCTGACTATTTACTTATTCTTAGCCATTATACTTTAGCAAATATTTTAAATTTTGTTACGAAAAATTATTAGATATAACTTGCAAAATACTTTTTAGATTCCAATAAATATTTTAAAATTAATCAAAATTGTGCATTATTATTGTATTTATAATGTAAAATATAAACACAGTTGTCTTCATATTGCGGCATAGAAACAGACTAACCGCGAATCGAAAAACAAAGATTTCCAAACAAAAATAGTGACTTCATTTCAGAATAGCGACTTCCTTTGACAAGTAACCTGTACTTTTGTCTGCTCAAGAATAATATGTTGCTATTAGCAATCCCAAGAGATTTACCATCTAAAAAGGCTTTGTAATAATTCAGTCTCATTAAAGTTGTCCGCAAAAGATCGCTTTGCTGAATACAATCCAGTGCCAAAGGTGCTCGTTATTAGACTCAATAGTAGGGCAAGAAAAAATAAAACGAGGAAAAGCGGGCAGGAAAAGGAACTACAAACTACAAAAGAAAACAGTACTGCCGCGAGCTAGCAATGTGGCCTTGAAACTCCCGCTTTTGGTGGAATATGGAATCAGGATGCGTGAATATATACCCTTGAAGCTCCCACTTTTGGTGGAATTTGGAATCAGGATAAATGTTGTACAACGCCGTGGTAACGAAGTAGTAATTTGCTCTAGTAAAGGCGCATTTTAATCAAAATGTAACTTTACTAGAGCACGTCAATAGCGATGTATAAACATGCCAGAAACGGATTACCGGGCTACAGCGGCGTATTCATACGTTGCGATTGACGTGGTCTACCAGAGTTAGTTATATTGTGATTAAATTTAACCGTTTTGAAAGCTGTACTTTGATTGGATTTTAACGTTTGAAATTTAACCTTTTGGAAAAGGATTATTTATTTCTACGAACGCGATGATGGCGAATGTGGAGTTTGGATTATCCAATTTTAATTAAAATATTTGTTTGATCTAAAACGGTATTTAGTGAATCTAGCGATTAAATCAAGTCTAGAATTTTGTAATCTTTTTTGAAAATCTCTAACCTTTTTGCGTCATCTGATTTTATTTCATTTTGAGCGTGCTTTGATGGTCGATTGAAGTTTAATGTTTTTAATTTTACTCGAAAGTAAACATATTTGGAGTGTTTGGAGACTATTGAGTTTTGGAGACTATTGGAGTGAAAAATAAATCGTTTTCACTCCAATAGTCTCCAAAACATCATATATATATATAATATATGGAGTTTTGGAGACTATTGGAGTATAAAATATATTGTAATCGTCGAAACATCCAAGTGATGAAATTAATTGAAATTGTTTCTAAACTAGTGTATCGTAAACAAAAATAAAAATAAATTTCCTAATAAAGTTTTATTATAAATTTTATATGCTTAAAATATGACACAATCATATTTTTTAGTTTTACGTTTTTCGAGAAAAAATTGAATAAGTATACCTAATTCAAAATTGATGTATGTGTGCGTGCATTTGTACAGCGGAAGTGAGGTATGTGAGGCATGCGTGCACTGAATTGATTAATCAATTTCTTGCCTTGTTATTTTTTTTACATGACTCTATTTGATTCATGTTTTAGTTAAATCTTATAATTATGTTTGAAATTATGTGCTGTGGTTGGTTTTTTTTTATTTTTTAGGGTTTCGTATCTTCAAATCAAACAACAGACAAACAACAACACAAACAAATTGAATAATTTTGATATTAATTCCAAAATTTAGATTATTTAAGCGATAATTATTTCAAATGCAATTAAAGATAAAACAATTTATTTCACCAATAATGAAATAATAAAAATTATAATTACTAGATTCTTAACTATACACCATATACGTGGATATTTCATCATTAAATTTATATGAAGGTTTGAATGAATGGAGCGCCGGTTAACGATTTCTAGAATGAGAGTACCTACATCAGAAGAACACATTTGGTATTATTTAATGAATGTCTGTTGCCGCGCGGCAGAAAATTTGGATATAAGAAACTTATAACAGATGAAAACAAACACAGTGAAGGTGAAAATCCTTGGGAAAGTAATATTAAATAACTTTGATGTTTAATTTAAGATCGCGGTAGTGCTGAGTGAAAAATAGCACGTTGGAAAAATTAGGAAAGGTCTGCCGAAATGGTATGGCTATTTAGTATATAGAGTGAATAAATAAAAATGAAATGATAGTAATACAAATAGATGACAAACGTGGGGGAGGTGTGGGGAAATAGGAAATTTACTATCTTATTGTCGGAGTACTCTCCTATGAGATTGGCGGTAAACGGGTTGTAGCTTTTTGATCTTGGACTAAACAAGTATTTATTAATGTTAAAAATATTAAACAGATGTCCTTTTATCTATCCCGTGTTCATAGTTTTAGCAACTTTAATTGCCTTGAACTGCGGCTGTATTCATGATATTGAAGAAGTTCAAAGTATTAATGATATTTCTTACTGTACTATTAAGTAAGAAATCACTACGATTTTTATTACTGTATTATTAAGTACTTTTATTACTGTATTATTACTGTATAGAAGTAACGTAGAGAATGAGACATTAAAATAGATTCATTAGACGTTAAAACAGATTCATTACAACTTATCACATTTTTTTGGATATTGATCGAGAATGGGTTATTTTCTTACTATAATCTCTAGACTTTCTTACTAGAACTCTATATCTTATTGTGTCAGTGTTAAATAGTGGTATAATTATATTTAGAGCGATAAATAAATAATTTCTTCAACGATCAAAACTTCATAATAAAAATTCTCGTTACTGAAAGGAAAATTAATTAAAATATATCTTTAAATAAAAATGTGTTTCATTTCATTATCAGCTCGTCTTATTCGTTTTCTATTATTGATGTGTATGTGATATAATGTGTAATATTATTGATCGTTATAATTTATTGTGTACTTTGTTTTGTGTGTCTCTTTTATTGTTTCTCTGCTCATCATTTTTAAATATTTTTGTCTTCTCTTATGCATTCAGTAACTATTTCCAATATATTCCAGCATTAATTTTCGCATTTGATCAGTTTCTATTTACTATAAAGTATTATTTTGGTATCAAAAACTTTTATACACACACACATATATATATATATATATATATATATATATATATATCTTTAAAGAAGTAAGGTCGATTATGGAGTTTTTCTACAGCTCTTAAGTTTAAACCAGATGCAGAATATAAATTTCGTTATTTTAGTTAAAAACGGTCTTTTGCATTAACGTATGTTAACATCGATGTTGTTCAACATTATAGTCATAACTAAGTATTACAAAACTTTCCTTTTTAGGGCTCCGTCCCTAAAAATGAAAAAAAAACTAAACCCTTATAGGATCCTATACCGCAAGTAAAGCAAAAATCCAAAAAATTAATGATTTGTAATTCTATGTGGAATTGTCTGTTTTATTAAAATATGCGACTGTGAAAGACAGAGTAGGCAATATATTTTCGTTAAAAAAAATTAAAAATTTCGTAAATAGTTTAATAACAGTATCATGATATATATATATATATATATATATATATATATATATATATATATATATATATAAGCCTAAATGTGTACGGGACCCTTGTAGTACGAGTTCTACTTGTGTTTGACAGTTTTTTTCTCATTCCCTTTGCTGTTTATTATTAAGCTAACTAACAATTATAATAGTACTTAAATTACAAGGATGTAGTTTTATTACATTACTGGACGGAATACGCCTCGGTCTAATTAAATTATAGTAAAACATATTTATAAGACGAGTTAGATTAATACTATACTCGAGAAAACATTATTAAATTTTATTACTTTTTATCACATTGTGAAAAACTTCAGAGTCGTAAATTTTTCCGGTTATTAAACTGATACTAGTAAATCGAATGGGAAAAACAGTTTAATTTTACTGTTGGAAACCGAAACAAAACTTTATGGAGCGAAGTGTAGATATTATTACTCTTAAATAAGCTGTTATCTAGTATCTTATAAATGAAAACACTCGAGCGCGATATAGTATCTTATAAAATGAAAACACTTGAGCACGATATAGTATCTTATAAAATGAAAACACTCGAGCGCGATATAGTATCTTATAAAATGAAAACACTCGAGCGCGATATAGTATCTTATAAATGAAAACACTCGAGCGCTATATAGTATCTTATAAAATGAAAACACTCGAGCGCGATATAGTATCTTATAAAATGAAAACACTCGAGAGCGATATAGTATCTTATAAAATGAAAACACTCGAGCGCGATATAGTATCTTATAAAATGAAAACACTCGAGCGCGTGTTGGAACACGCAAATATAGAGTTTCTTAGTAATTTCATCAAACAAATTTATAAATACGAAAGGTTCGAAGTAATATTAGATTAACGTGCTCGCTTAGTGGTACTTACAGTAAACAAAGATTTTTCGTATTAGTTTAAGTTAGTTTTTTCGTATTAGTTTTACGTTACTTGTTATAATGTAATATGGTATATAATACCTGTTAAAAGTCTTATGTTATGACGATCCTCCCAGAAAAGATTTGTGATAAATATACATTTTAGTCTAAGCACCCTAGTTATAAGGACGTACATGAAAATGAAACTTTAATTTTGCTGCATATTAAATGATAGAGGTCTAAATGCATATAAATCAGCATAAATCACCGATTTCTAGTTTGATTACGGAATCGAAAAAGACGTCCCTTGCAACTTTGTTTAGGCTTGCAGCCATATTTTCTACATCCTACAAACTTATGTCCTAAATTCCTAAATCCAGAGGGGAATTCTTATTTCACATATTCATGGAGGAATTATTGGATGTTATACTTAGTGAAAGTTATCCCATTTTGTCATGAAAATAAGGCGAAATGTGACCATAGTCAACTTGCTGCACTTCAAGAAATGAACGAGAGTGATACGATAATTGTTGACTACAGTATCGTACAATTTCATAAAAATTTCAGGAACATGTATAAGTTTTCGGTATTGCACGGACATAATCCCATCTTTGATATTATAAATACACAATTTGGGTAGTTAATGAAATTGTTAAAGAGACATAACATTTTCAGCAGTGTTTTTCAAAATTCAAAATTTTATTATTTATATTTCTACTATAATTGAATAATTAATTTCAATAAACGAAAAATTTGTAAATAAGTTGAAAATGTCTCGTCACATAGGGGAATCAATTGTTGCGTCTCCGAAATCATAGCACATCCACCAGGTTAGGGAAATGTTTCACTAAAGCAGCGAATTTTCAACATATATGCTAATACCTAATTTCTAAATTAGAAATTTAAATTTTTCTGTTATTTTTGATAAGTACGTGCCAGGACTTCACAAATCTTCATATCATATATTCATTCCCTAGATAGAGGCTAGTCTATAATCATGCCAAGTTTGAAACGTATCGGTGTTCCAAGACCTGTGTTTTTTATCTCAAGTATTAATTTAATCCCTAAAAATTTCTTACTTATTGTCGTAATTATATATGTCATTAACATTATCCTTAATAAATACATATACAAAGAAAGGCGAATTCGTAAAATACTAACGCAAATTACCTCGACAGGGAGAAAAAGCGAGGGAAAAAAAGATTTACAATAAAATTATACAAGTAAAATTATACATAACAAGAAAAATTTGAGAAATACCTGCCGAAGAATTTAATAAATACGTTATGTGAAAGCGGGAATGTAATTTTTTCTACTACCTAATTGTAAATTTTTTTCTACTGCCTAAAATACAGTAAAATGTTATTGTGTGTAATATAAAAAAGACAACAAAGTACGTGTTATAACGCACAAAATGTGGATTTCCACGATTGCACGGATCTCAAATTGTTGACGTAAAATAACCAAAATAATTTAGGAGTTGTAAAATTGAGAGCTGCAATCAAATAAATGTTAATATCTAGAACTTTTACATATTCTTTGATCTCATAATTCCGTTTAAATTAGGGACCGAGGGGAGGGGAGCGATGCTCGTCACGAATATTAATTAAGACCTCTGTATGACCTATGCAATTACAAATTCCATTTACATAGATGGAAACATTCAGAAACTTGGAGGCTGTGACAGAGGAATGGAAGTACAGGCAGTCTTTACTTCGCTACGAAACCCCAAAAATAAATAAAATTACAGAATTCTTCGCGAAGTTATGTTTTTTTAAAATTGATTACGAATGTTTTCAAGTTAAGAAATAAACTGCAAAACTTTCTAAACTCAAGTATATTTTATTAGTCGTGTGTACAAAACATGTGATAACGATTATTTGATATAAACGTAGAATAAGACAATATATTACAATTGTTTATTATATTTCGAAGTACTGAACTCTATAGAATGAAAGAGGGTACGGAACGGAAACGTTCAGTATATATTTCCATTCATACACTCCGAAAAGACTTCTTATTCACTCAAATTTCTTCATTTAAATTCATCAGCTTTAACTCCTCTGATAGCATCTACATTTAAACACTCGTAAAACCGTTTATTATCAGCACCATCTCTTTTAAAATTTCGCTTTACAACTAACTACAGCACCTTCGTTATTATAACTTGTTAACTTATAGCTACAAGTAACTGCTTACGTAGTCATCGAAAGCTCGCTAACGGCATTTAACGGAGAGCTTTTTAGTGAACTTATATCCGGTGCGTCAGAAAGCTCTCCACTGTATGAAGCAGTTAAGATTTTAATGACTGCCTTTTGGTGCTGCCTTTTGATTTGTTCTGAGAAATTTGTGTTAAAACGAACCTGACTTCGATTTCGACCAGCGAGCTACGTCTCTGATATATCTTTATTTATGAGCTTTTAATGCGCACCGCTGAGTTTATGTGTTGGGTATTTGAATAGGTATGAGCCGAGGTGAGATATATGACCCAGTTTGTTCAATCTAGCGTTGGTGTGGATGAAGCGTATAAAATATTGCTTAGCTTTATCGTTTGTTATGGGAAAAATAATCTATATTTTATGTACGGAATTGGTTAACGTTTATCTTATTTGTTTATTTACAAGTAGGTGGGGAATTTAGCAAGAGACGTTATGAATTTTCAGAAGAAATTAGACACTTACATGACAGATTGCTAAATTAGTTTTTTAGGAGATTTATTACATGATCTATATAGGATTTTTTAGTAATGACTATATTAGGACTTTGTTTCAATTTCTGGTTTAGTGGTAGTCCTTCAAATGATATTGAAAGAAACGTTGTATTTTGTCTCCATATGAGGTTAGTTGCTTCAGGGTTGATATGAAACAGACCCTTAAAATATCAGACTTCAAAACACATATATTCCTTCCAAATTTCTTTGAACTGAATATAATCCGTGATTGGTCATTTCCCGAGTCATTTCGACCAACAAAAACGTTAATACTTTTTTTTGTTTCGGTTTATTAGTATTGGCGTAAAATGGAAGTTTTTTTATGATAAATGTCTACCAATGGTCTTCAATTACATGTATGATATTATTTAATTCTCTATAATCTAAGGCCCCTCATATTGATTTCATAACTTCGAGGTCGAATGTTGCTAAATAAAGTTTTATTCTTTTTTAAAAATAGTTTATTTATTTATTTACAGACCTTAATTAACACACATTAATATAATATTTAATTAATATATACACATATTTTAATTAAATATTATATTTACTTAATATATGTGTATATATTTACATATTTACGTAATACATAATTACATGTAAATAGAATGAAAACCCACAGAACAGTTCAACAAAGTATATTTTTAATTTTTATCCCTTTTATAAAGCAGAATTGGATCATGGCATTTATGAGTTAAACTAACTAAACCCCACAGCTACATCAAAATAATTGCTGAAATAATTGTAGATTACAATGAAATCTACAAAATAGTCCCGGTATGTATATAGTCAATTATTATGGTTTGTATGCTAGAAGTGTATTTAAATTACAATATTGGGCTACGCAAATCTACGCAGTCTGTCGATGAACCACAAAACCGTTAAATATTTAACCAGAAATATTATGTGAACAAAATACCATCATTGTACTTTTCTACTCGGGCGAAGATCTGAATAAAATTGTTTATAAATTGACATATACAAATTTTGCTGCCAATGTAAGACTCCCGCTGCTAGTCAGGTAAACACTTATATAATTCTCACTGTGCATGCTCCATAGATACGCAAATGGACATATACGCATATACATCGTTAATACATAGTATTTCAATTAGGTAATTTATAAAATATTAATATTATTACTCACCAATTAAATACAATTAAATGAAACTACGTTATGTAGTATTATTTCTACTTTCTTTAAGTTCTTTACCACGATCTAGGTTTCGTTGTATTACGATAGGTGGGCTGTTAACAACGCAACCAATTAAATACATAATTATATTGTTTGGTATACATTCCATTAATATAAAAAATGGATGCGTCACGGGACACCTAACAGATATGAAACATTTTAAAATTTTTATTATACATATGTATGTATGTATGTGCGCGCGCGAAAAACTGACATAATTTTATAATTTGTTAAATATCTATTCAACGATACCCTAGACAAAATGATAGACGAATAAAAACCACCCCCATTTTAGATGTAGGGGAAAAAACCTTAAAAAAGTTTTAGGATTTTACTTCATAACTTTATAGGCTTTATGAATCTGTATAACAATGCCCATTTCAGCTTTATAGCACTGATAGTCTGCGAGTAAAACGGCTGTGACATACAGTTAGTGGGTTAGATGACAAAACTATAAGTCTTAATTTGGCTATGGAACCCTGAAATAGGGAGCCCAACAACATTTTTAAGACTAACTTTGTTTAGATATTTCGCATTAAAAACAAACTCCATTATATATTAAATGATAATTTATGCAACTTAATATTACTTTCAACTTTCAGCAATGAGAATTTTCTTGAAAAGTCGCTACATTTTAAAACATAATAAGTGACATGAAATATTGCGAATTTTCACCCTCTTATTTATTATGAACTATGAAGCATATTACATTTTCCACAGTCACGTATTTGAAATGCTTCTTTATCTTACTCGTTCAAGAATATTCACAGGTACTTGCCATTCTGTTACTGTACTACGTTTCGTTTTTATACAAGATTTGATAATATTATTTCAATATTTGAGACGTCTGTCTAAACGTTCATATCGGGTAAATATATTGAAAAGACAGTGCACCTATGTACTTTTCTATATATTTATTTTCATAGAATTTGGACAATTTGCCCGCTTTTGTTGGAAAACATATAGGAATGTTAAACTTCATAATTATATATATATATATATATATATATATATATATATATATATATATATATATATATACATACATATATTATTTTAAACATATTGAGGAAACAAAGTAAGTTTACATTTAATACATACAACAATGAAATATTTTATAGAAGAAAAACGACCAACAAAGACCTCTCCAACTGTGCATCTGCCCGCATCCGGGTTGTTTTCTCAAGTACGTTTCCATCCTTCACCTCTAGCCATGCTCATTTTACTAATATATGTCTGAATTGAAAATTTTATTGCGCGGTTTAAAATACATATATCACCATGTATTGATGTACATTAAATACATATACTGTCATCTATTGCGATAGACTATACATATACTTAATTACTACGCGTCGAATATCTGAATACTTCTTTATTATTATACTAATGCAATGTAAATTAATTTTTTTAAATATTAAGTTTGCGTATCTTCTAATCGACTAACCCCATTAGAATGAGGTAAAAATTAAATACTATTTCAAACTAATCCCTAAGTTTAAAAAAAAACTCGACCCGAATTGAGGCATTACTTTTTACGTGATGAACAAAGAGATAAAAAACCGACAAACATTCCAAAAACGTTTTTAATGCATTCTATTAATTATTCTATATTCCCAAAAATATTATGAATGTGCTTTTAATATTCCCTATTCTATATTCCTTAAAATATTATGAATGTACTGATATAAAAGTAAGTTTACAGTTTTATGATATATATAGATAAATAGAACATCAAAAGTGTCTGTGCGTACTATCATCACTTCCGCTACGTCACATCCGTCCGTTATTTTTATTGTGGTATCTGAAATGACTTCTATTCCTTTACTTTATTTTTCAAAATACTCCAAAAATTAAATTAGAAAAACAATCAATATCATTTTTTATCTTGGATGAAAATATTCGTGCTATTTTTTATCCTTTTTCTTTAATATTATTGTTTTGTTTTAAATTTAAAATCTGTCTTTGTTTCAAATACATATCTGAAACACCCGGAGTATTTAAACAGATAATTATAAGAATACTTTAATCTTGATTTTTGTATATCTAACATATTTAAAAGAATTTCATACTTAGCCGTTACATTGTCATATTAATATTTCACTCGATGTATTTTTACAATAAAAAACATCACAACATCATCATTTATTCCTAATGTGCTCGATATACAAAACGTAGAAGTAAATTTAATTATGAAGTTTTTACAAACGAGTTTAAAATTAACTGGACTTTGAAGTTAAATACGTTGCGTAGAAGTATAATTTAGTCAGCAAATAGGATCAATCGACATCGGCAAAATATTTTTTAAAAAGAGCACAATGTTCGCATCCCTACTGTATTAGATGAAAGCGATCGACGTACAAATTAAGACATTTACGATAGAGATAATGGCCAGATAGTCGAAATTAGAGAAACTGATTTAACATCTTTTGGATAGTGTCCAACATTTGTGTTGTAGCGTATTTTCTTTGTGGATTTCATGTAATTTACATTTGATTTTAGTTCTTTCAAATCGACGATGTTCATATATTAGTGTTTTTAAACGAGACTCGCTCAAAAAATTTTCGATATTTCGAGATAAGGAAATTAGCGATTTCGTTAAGAAACTATCTGTCCTTGTTGTCTTTGAAATAGAGTATACGCCGCGCTGTTGCCAATGTTTTTAAGTTGCGCAGTTTCGCTAAGAGTTTTTGCATTTAATTTTTACATTGTAGAACTCAATAAACTTAAAATTTTGGATTTTTAATATCCTTCATTTGGAATTTTAAAATGTTTAAAGAATCGAATGGGAATTAAGTAGGCCTGTGGAGGATAATTTTTGCATGTTTCTTTAAAATTGATTTTCAAAAACTAATTACACGGTTTCTGAAAGATCTCAATGATTTCGTATTACGTTTTCATGCTGTTATGGAGTAACTACTAAATTCATAAAGTGAGATTGTTAAGTCCATCTGTTATCATGAAAGTGATTTGTATGTCATTTGTGTTAATATTTTTAATGAAGGATGAGCAATGATAATATCTATAAGTTTAACATTGCACATTAGTGAAAATAGGCTTGTCAATTTACAGGGTTATTGTAAATCGTATTATTTAGGACTTACAATAACCCTTAGGTGAAAATATACTTGCAATGTATGATAAAATATATGTGTACTAATTTAACGTTGATCATTATAGTATATTATTTATTTCTTTTATGCGTTTTCAACTTCGACTTAAAACGAAAATATTATTTATCTATTTATTATGACTCAGGTATAGAGAGAAAATTGCTGGAGGAGATTCATTTTATGATGGCCATAACATTTGTTTATCCTTTAACTACATTTAAAATAGATAGTGATAACAAATTTCAAGAAAACTATTTCACAAAATTAACACAACGGTATGAACGATATTAAGTTTTGGAGAAGATAAATATGACAGTGAAAAACTGCAGAATTTTGGTTATATATGCTAGTATTAGAAACAAAAACATTCACTAAGTTAGCGTAAGCAACGACTAATCGAGAGGAATAAGACTTTTGTAAGATGGACATAGATTATCTGGTCAATTATGTAAAAATAAATCTTACCTTCCAAAAAGAAAATAAAGTAAAGAAGGGAAACCTAGCTAGAAGAAAATTGAAAAGAAATGAAAAATATAAATGGATATACCGTCATTGGCAGCAATCGGATAACAGTCAATAATTTTTGCGAAGAGCCATACTATAACACGAAATATTTTGCATTTTATAGGGCATGAAAAACGTAACAGCATCCCATTTGATATTATTTTTCTCTATATACCATTTGGAATTAAATGGAAAACCTAATTTTTTTAGTCTCTTAATTCTAAAATGATACATATGTACTGTTTTAGTTGTTGGTTAAAATTAATTGTCATATAAAAAGTAATTGCATCATCTAATATATATATTTTAACAATAACTTCTTGAATGATATTGGTGTTAACGAGATATTTAAAACGGTAGCTGCGTTCAGAGAAGTTTATTTTTTTGAATGGAAAATGTCACAAGTTCATAAATAATTGTCTAACCATTAGCCTTTTCCGTCATCGGTAAAATTTCGGCGCGTTTTCCGACAAGTTGTCATGCCAGGTGGAAAATTCTCAACGTGAAACTGATTTCACGGTCTGACGCATATCGTCGGCGTAAATGTGGGTTTCGCATTTGTCGTAGGGGCACGAGAAGTATGTTTTATTGATCACAGAGCGGAGAAACGTGATTTCGAAGATGTAAATTTGGGAATAACGAATTTTCCGAGGTTACGAATAACACAAATTTCCGTTGCGGGTAAGTTGGTTTTGTGTTTTGCGTTGGGATACGGAATATAACATATAAATTACGTTACGTGAATTGTAATATGTTTTTATTACAAAATTGTTTATCTAAGGTAGATAGAACAAGCTTTCTTTTTTCTTTCATTATTTTTCACCTTTTACGATTTTTTCACACACAGTTATTTTATATTTTGTTTCTATGTTTCTTCACAAATTAATCGTAAAAATGAATGAAAACTGACCTAAAGTTTACATATCCCATTTGTTTGGTTCCAATGAAGCAGGAGGAGGAACTGAATGTCGAAAAATTAAGAATTTACTGTAGCTAATTAAGTACTTATATCAACTAATTCTTAGATCTTTTACAAAAAAGACCCGAAATTATGAAATAATGAAGATTTGAATACAAATATCAGGTTTAAAAAATATTGAATATATTTGGCATTAATTTTGTAGAAATTCACAATTCACAATTAAATGAAACTACGTGATGTAGTATTGTTTCTACTTTCTTTAAGTTCTTTACCACGACCTAGGTGTCCTTGTATTACATCTTCAGGCGGGCAATCAGCAAAGATCTAATCAAAATCTTTGCTAATAGTCCACCTGAAGATGTTGTAATACAACGAAACCTAGGCCGAGGTAAAGAACTTAAAGAAAGTAGAAATAATATTATATCACGTAGTTTCTAAAACTAAAACCTTCCTGTAAAAAATATTTTGTAAAAACGTCAAAAAATCCGTCCAATAAAAATTACCTAGGGGCAAAATGAAGTATAATAAATTATTTATTAGATACAGACAGCATTATAAACGTGAGGAGACGATATTGTTTGGACAACTTTTTTATGGTTGTTAGTTTGTCGGTATGAAAGGTTGCGGAATGTATCTTAGTTATTAGATTGCATACTTAATTTCCTTATTATTATGGAAGTTTTTATAGTCTGTATTATGTGAAAGATTAAGGGTAAGATGTTAAGCAAAATCGCACTAATAATTTAGGTGGTAGAGGGAATTAACAACGCACGAGGGTACACAAACATATATATACATACTAGGTTCACATATATAGTTTTCAGATTTCACAACTGTACTTTTGGGTTTACTGTAATTTAGTCTAAAAATTGAAATATTTTTTTTCGAGAACATGGATGGATAAATTAAGAACTTGTTGAAAGAGATTTGTCGCTACAGCTAAATAAGCACACACAAGGGTATATAACAGATTTTAGAACAGTGGAAGCGAGTGAAACGAAGCGAAAAACCATCCGAGTGTCATGGTTATCACGCTGAATCGGAAGCTGGTATGATGTTGATAAATAACGTCATGAAGTGATCACAGTTATAAAGCGTTCAACATTGTTATTGCATTTATGACTTGTAAAATAAGATGAATGATTACTTTATCAATAAATACCCTAGTAATTACTGAATCCGTGGGCCAAAAAAGAAGACGAAAAACATAGGTCAAATCCGACCTTTAAATTTTGTACAAATTGAAAGTGACGTTTTAGTTTTAGCAGAAATAAACGTAACAATGGCTCGTTAGGATTCTGCCAAGAAATTAATTTGAAATTAGCAAGAAAATAAATAATTGCTTTGTTTAAAACAAACTATGAATTATGTAACTTTTTCAGAAGAAAAAGAAATAAAATAAGCTTATATAATAAATGCTGTTATTGAATGGAAAAAATTGACTTGATTGAGACTACATTATAGAAGTGAAAACTTTGGTAATAAATTTAGTAGTATTTCGTAAGCGAGACATCTTGAATGCGACAGTTAAATACCAAAAATAATTAACTTCAATAGTAATTGTATTTTGCGTATACATTGACGGGACACGTAAACAAACCAAAACAATGCAGTTCACATTCAAGTGAACAGTTTGTATTTATGCTTTGATACTAAATGGTTCCATAATAAATATGATATATCAATGCATATAAATTTGCTCATTTAATTTATAAAAGTTTTGCAATTACATAAAAAATAATGTTTTTATAAAAATACCATAAAAACTAAACTTGAGTCGCGGGGTTCGAATAAAAACCGCTGACAGTTCAACTTCTTTGCATCAAACGATTTATGATATGTATTCACTCATAAAATATAACTATTGACTTAGAATTAAGTATATGATTAACAAATATATGATAAAAAATGTTTTTGATTTAAATTCGATACGGAAATAATACTTTCTAAAATAAAATTAAAGAATAGAATACACGGGCATCGTGATTTGAATTCTGTATGTAATGCAGTGGTTTAGTAGCTTTATCGCTGTGCCATGACTCACCGGACACAGTGACGAAATAAAAATAAAGTAACTAACTCAGCCGCTACTCGTACTCGGCCCACCGCCGAGTATATCGCGAAACGCTCTATGCTTGGATTGACGCGAAATCACAAATCATAGCCAAAAGAAGTTTATTTCATTTATGTATATATATATATATATATATATATATATGTATATATATATATATATGTATATATATATATATATATATGTATATATATATATATATATATATATATATGTAAATTAAAAAAGAACTTAGAAAATACGTTGCTCTAAGTTACCATCCTCACCTCGATACGAGGTCGCACGAAGTCTGAATAAAATTATTATTTTACCTCCAGTCACATATAACCTGTGTTCCTATGCAAACATGGTTGCTATATTTACTGCTGATATGGGGAAAATTACTGGTCAAAATCATATAAAGGGAAAATAAAATGTTGAAGTTGCAGATTTGGCTGTAAAAAAGTGTAGATGGTGACTTTTGTATGAGCTTCTGCTGAATAGGATGATTTTAATTTAGGTTTTATGTTGAGCCTCGTAGATGTTTCGATGATTTCGTTCTAATGCATTCGGTTAACAAATGATTGACTATTCAGTTATTAGTCGATGTTCACCTTTGTCGAAGTTGAAGAACTTAGATAAAATATTGATTTCGTTTCATTCTGATTACCAAATCAGAATCTTCATCTTATTGAATTAACGTAAGTTAATTTTCAATACATGGACAGCATACTTATTCTCTCCCAGTGGAGTGCAAAGTAAATAACGTTAATGGGCAAGAACTAAATAGAATACCTAGTATAATATGGTAATTTTGAAATCGTGAAACACAGTAAATTAGACTTTAAGATTGAAGCAGCTTTAATAAAAGCATTGGGTGTTGTTGATGCTTGTCGACAACGTATCATTCATATAAGGTTGGTATTGCGTTTGTAAGATATTGATATTATTTTAAAATTGCTACATATGAATGGATAGCAAAAAAGGCTTATGTTATTTGACATAACGAATCGTAGGTTAAAACGTAACCTCAGTGCTTGATTTTGAACTGATCATTATTAATGTTTGTATTAAGTTTGATGTGATATTTAAATGAGTAAATTTTCAAAAAAATTTCATATATTCTCAGGTTTAATATAAAAAAATTGCATTTTGAATTTTTCTTTCAAGTACTAGTCTTTGTATATTAAATTTTGAATCGAATTAAAGTACACCTAGATTTTTTTAAAAATGTTTACAAAATCATATTCAACAATTGAAGGATTCTGTATAAAAAGAAATAGTTTGTTAAGAATAAAGACAAAATTATGCAAGCATAAAACCTAAAATATAGAAATTTAAATATAAATTAAAAATTACATTTATTGGCTTGATTACAAAGAAAAATAAAAACAAAGGCGGAAGCAAGTAACGAGGGGTAGAAATATTTTAAATAATTTTAAGAGTAATTTTACTAGAATCATTTTTTTGAATATAATTGATCCTAAAGTTTTGAAGTTTGAACAGGAAAAGGCTTCTGTAGAATGATAATATATAAAATGCACGCGGTCTCTACTATTAGCGACACTATAAAGTTATTTGGAATAATTTGTATATTTCCACTCTTAAAGCTTTTTAAATTAATGGATTAAATATATTTTTGTGAAATGGTAATTTATTAAGAGTCGACACCGTTGTTTTTTTACGTACCGTATGGTCGAGAAATTTCTAACACATTGCTGCTTATCACTTAACATTTGTTCCTTACGGCTAGCGCCACCATATAATAAACATTGCTTTGAAAATTGAGGGTATGATCGATATATGTATTCAAAGTAAATTTTACCTTTTTAAATCCAATTAAGTTTATTGCTTTTTGTCCTCCTCAAGATCACCTCTCTTTGATATTGCAATTTACAACTTGGATGTCAAATATACAAATTGTTTAGATCGATCGATTCCTGTATGCAATATTATATTTTATAGCTTATAATGATACTCTAGTTCATAAGGCTATGTTATTTTTCGGGTTCTATAACCCAAAAGAAAAAAAAATCGAAAAAATAACCATTGTAGTATTAAACTTGTTATAAATATATTTATAATTTTAAAGGTCCCAGAAGTGGAAAAAATATTTCTCTTCTAATTGTCCATGTAATATGTGCAAGGAATGGTCTAATGTAATGACTAACACTTTCTTTAACCATCTGTCACAGTCTCTATGGGATTTAGCCAATAAACAGACAAACACAAAGCAATTACAGAAATGCACCGGACCGACAACAGAAACCTAAAAAGGCATCTCAAATCGTCTCCGAACGTATATCACTCACTCACATATACGTCACAAATAAAGCGGCCGACTTAAATAAATCACGGAGCTAGCTATAAATTTACGTAGAAACGTAGTCGGCGTAGCACGTCTACGCCCGCCCCACTTGTTGCCGTCACCCGTTTCCGACGTTTTGCTATCTGCCTCCATTATGAGCTACGGAGCAACGGAGATAACGGCGTAGAGCTCACTCCGGTTTTGCATCTGCGCTTATTGTTTTCGCATGTTTCGTGTCGTAGGGGAATATTACAATCGCCTAGTAATCGTCGCGTAACATTTTGTTTCGTAGTGGTAAACATAATGTATTTACATAATTTTGTAGTTAACATTATATACATTTGAGTAATAGTATGCGTATTGAAACTTTACATAAAATTTAAATTTAGCGAAAATATATAGTTGGTACAGAATGTTATTAAAAGT
Organism: Druceiella hillmani; assembly: GCA_039881145.1. Classification (NCBI taxonomy): domain Eukaryota; kingdom Metazoa; phylum Arthropoda; class Insecta; order Lepidoptera; family Hepialidae; genus Druceiella; species Druceiella hillmani. Next base: position 9,300,937 of record JAYKKI010000015.1, on the reverse strand, counting down.
ACTTGGAATGAGAATTAAATAAAATGCTACCTGGATTATAAAATAAATATCGATAAGAAATTCTTTTGTGTTTTATATTTATATACTAATGTAATGAAAGGCACAATCAGTATACATCAGTCTATTCGCTAATAATCAACTGTGTTGTGTGCAATTATGTTTGTACAATAATTTACTCTTAATGATACACATATGCATGTATACATACATACACACACACACACAGGAACTGTCATTTTATGAATTATTTTAATGATAATATAAAGACAAAAGTCTTACATCTACGCTTCAATTACTCAACTGATTTCCGTGATTGCATGATTTTGTAGTGTTAAATCTGTAATAAATACATAAAGCATGTGTCATGGGTCATAGGATAACTTAGCGTAGAATATGTACATTTTTGGTAATGAAAAAACTTCTCGTTACAGGAATCACACCGCAATTTTTTGCCACCTGAGAGAAGCCGCGGGCAAAGACAGCCTGTTATATATTTCTGAGAATGGATAGAATGTTATGTTTCCGGTTCCATTGACGACTCGAGGTAGTGAAAATTGTTTGAGTTTTTTTTTGTTTACAAATAACTTATTACTTTACGTACGATTTACAAATACCATTTGTTGTTTAAGTTTTGAAATATTCAAATAAACTAATTTATTAGAACAAAAATATCGCATTAAAAGCTTTCAACAATTGTCTGAAAATGTCTTCTGTTAATTTTATCTACTTATAATTGATTTTACTTTCTTTTATATATTAAAATACGTTTTGCTATTGGATTAACTGGGTGTTGCGAGTAGCGTCCAGTCTTGATACTTTTACTCGACTCCACATAAGTAAAAAGAGGATAATATTTGTCACGTTTATATAGCTCAACGTGGAATATACAAAACATATAAACCTATATATTTTTATACATGTTAAATGTTTTATCCTCTTACGTATCCCTACTGGCTTAATGTATTTTAATGCATCAGATGTCGGTAAAGTCGTCTGGATCCCGCGAGTGATAAAGGACATCTTATATAACAAAAAATAAACATAGCGGCCGTTAAGATCATTTTGTGACATGGAAAATCCATCAGATACCTTTTTTCAATCCGGAGTAAAAACTTCCGGCTACGTATGACCCCTGCGGGTTAGTATGAGCTTAGAAAGTCGGCCAATCCTTGAAACTTTGTAACTGCGATTCGATGTAACTTAATTTGATGTATCAATGATATTCAAAATATTATGAATGAGATTGTACATGGTCTATTATATTGTTGATCGTTACATATACCTAGGTATGCGAATTAGCTCCACTATTCCACGTAATTTTTCAATAAATATAATCTGGTTCGTTTCAAATTTTCAGTTCGCAGTTCACGCTATCTTGTTTTTAATTTTCTTTTAACTTAATTTTTACGGCCCACATACTAACCACCTCTGATATGCGATTTGTTTGCGTCACTGTTCGGAACTTATAATTGATTTACATCAGATCTTTGTAATATATATATATATATATATATATATATATATATATATATATATATATTTATATATATTCTATTTTTATGTTTTCTTTATAAATGTACTTTGATATTATATGCATTATTATCAATTATAAATTGAATTATGTTGTGGGACGATTTTTAATTCCTTGTAGAAAATATATTCAGTTATATCATAGTAACAATATCATTTAAGATTAAAGCAATTATGAAATGATGAATATGAGCAACAAAAAAAAAGTATGGCAGAATAAAATACTAAGATGATTCGTTATTCCTTATTGTCTCTTTAATCGTTAATTGTAGTCCCAGAATGAGTTGTAAAAATCTCATTTTGAGATTACAATAAAATATTGAAGAAAGTTTTGAAATTAAGATCTATAAAGCTTAAATCGCTTTAATAATTTATTTTACATCTTCTGCTGAGATTACAATAAACGATTAAAGCGATTTAAGCTTTACACCTTAGAATAGTTTCGTAATGAACAGGTTTCTACTTTATTAGGAAATTAAAATCTTGATTATTAACTGAGCGAGTGTTTAAAAGGCTTCATTACTTTACTGAAGTTTAGAAAACTGCTATAAAAATTTAAGTTTACTGCAAAGTTTAGCCTTTAGTTATTTAGCTTAATATGATTCGTTTTGACATGGTATTTAAGATCAAATTGTATTTATAAAGTGAATTAATCTATTTTTATCGTTAGGCTATTTCGCTCTTCTGTGCGGTGATTAGTTATAATTATACATTAAATGAAGTATTTCTTATTCCAGGCTTTTCTCACTTCTCTTTTTTCGGTCATTCATACATTTTTATTTAAATATTTTATTTCTTACGACATGTTTTCTAAAAAATGATTATATAAATAATAAAAATGAAAAAAATATTGTGAAAAATAATTTTTTTGTGATAGAATAAATTGCGAATAAAATTCACATAAATACATTGTAGATGGTCAGTTGATGTTATCAGTGATATTTAATTTTGAAAACGTGTCTGCCGATAGTTGTTAAAGAAATGTTTTTCTCAGAATGGTACAATTTGATATAATAAGGCGATTGTCTGGGAAACGGTTGGATTTTTTTACTTTGATCAGACATATCTACGTAAAGAAAGATAAGATGAATCTGCCCTATGATAATACGTTGTAACCAAAAATAGAGAAACATACATACACACACACTTACAGATACTATATTTATATATATTTATATAAGTATATAAATTTTCTAAACGTTTTCCAGAAGGCACTATCGGGACAGAGCCGCCGATGTTTAAAAGACTGCAAATTTGAGTACACCATCCTACTTTTACGACCTTTCTATATTTACGATCTGTCCTTCTTTCGTAATTTTATTAACGTATTTTAAAATATGTACCTTGAATATTGTTGCATTAAACAAACTTGTCAGTAACTAGTTCATTCTGATGTGGATGCTATTTCTTTATATAGAAACTTAATGTTCAACAAATATGCTTACCCTAACTTTACGCAGATAGTATATTTTATAATACTTCTGATTTTATCGTTTCTTATGCCCTTTAGGTTTAAAGGTTTTTATGGGTATGATGAACTTAAGTAAGAAGATGTGGTCTAAGTATTCTTTTTTTTAAATATTATTTGTAATTCTTCCAAATATTTAACTTGCCAGGAGTGTAGTCACTTTCGCAAAGTACGTTATTTATTTTCAGATTTATGGATTGGTAAAAGTGTTTGGGAGTCTTGAAAGGATTATTTTAAATCCCGTCCGGAATTACGGAGCTTTTTTTGAATTTAAACATTTTTAGGCCATTTTCTAAAGTGACGATTTCCATAAAAGAATTCAGGTGTTACAAGTAGAAGTTTCTGGATAAGTTTTACAACAAATACCAATAGTTTTATAATATAATGTTATTTATTTATTTCGTAGCAATAGCCTATTTACGGAAATACTTAGAAGATGTTAATCCTTAATAGATTGAGAATTTTTTTACTCACTTTTTCTCTTATCATAATATGTAGAATTATATTGAAATTCATTAAAGTCTGCTTTAAATTTAATATTTTGTAGGAATAATACTCAAATTTATTTATGGAAATACTTAGAAGAAAGAATTTCTTTAGTCACTTTGTGTCTTATCATAATATATAGAATTATATTGAAATGCATATTTGTCTGCTTTAAATGAAATAGTTACATGTGTTTATGTGAAAATATTTCTATGTAGCATACTAACACTGATCCGGGAAAATAAATGAATCCAGCTTTCTTGCGAATATTTATCAAGTAAAAGATATTTCAATATTATGGAATTATAATAAATTATAAACGATAATAATATAAAGAAGTTATGTATTATAATTAATTCAAATTTAATGTTGTATAAAAGTATATTATAATTCACGAATATAAAATACACAAATAATGAATTATTGAATAAGGAATAAAATTAGTATAATAAAATAGGGTAATTTGGTAGTAAATATTTTAATGTCGCGTAATAAAAAAAGGCAAATACCATAATCGCTTTTCTTTTATTATTTACGGTTAGAGTACGTAAATAAAAATACAATAAATAAACGATAAATACAATAAAAAACGCATATACCTTCGCATCGCGTCATTTAAAGAAAAGAAATTGAAAATATATTGCAGAAAACTTTACGCACTACACGTGTGTGACCATACCGTCGCTGCTTTGCTAATGGTGACAAATTATAAGGCGTTGGGAAATGTTTTATGAAGTCGGTAATTCGTGAGTTTTCCGCTCCGTCGGAGATGGGCGAACGAAATGTTTTCCTCAATTTTCTATTTATTAATATGCCGTAATTTTATATTTCCTTTTAGTATATTGGACAGAAAAGCCGTACAGCTCGAGCCTGGCTCATTCTTTTGTTACTTTTAAATCGTTATATTTCCTCAAATATGTTCTATGAATTTTTAGGATTCCCATTATAAATATATAGAGCTCTATAAATTCGGTACGTTCGCCTGTTTGTCTGTCTGTTGAAACTGTTATCGAGTTTGAATTGTTATCGATAATTACTTTGAAATTTGACGTTTGATATATTGTGTATGAAATATACCTGGAGTCAAAAATAGATACCTCTTCTTTCACGCTGTTTTATGCCTTTGGTAATTGTATTAGGTAACATTAGTCAAGGTAAAATTAGGTAAGAAGTTTCATATTATAAGTGGCTATATAAATAAAGCCATAAAATATTTTGCTTCTTTGAAATTGTGATACTTATACAGTTTTCACAATAACGTCATTATAGGTGTGACAATAAACGTACCTATAATTCATACAGGCGATTTTGTACTGCAAACTTAGTATATTTGAAGTAAGCTTCTACAAAAATTGCAACTTTGGTTGTAATTTTGTCAGAACGGTTGACAATTTTCATATGGTTCCTTAGTTTTTCTACTGACTTTAATGTACATTGTCCCCGGTACGAATAATAAATTCGTTATTTGTTACAATCTGTCTACTTCGCACACTCAGATTTATTTTGCACGTTGTCTCATTTTTTTATAATTGTTAATTTATTATGCGCATTAAGACATTAGTGCGTATTAAGACATAAGTACGCATTAAGTCGGAATTATTTGTAATATCTGGAGCTCTCGACAATCTTATTTTCCATGTCATATTTCTTTTATACATAATATATTTCCCATAATATATTTCATAATATATTTTTTTATACATAATATATTTCCATTCGACGAAGTTTCGAATAAGATATTACCTTTTTTTTAAAATTTTTACATAGTAAAATTGTATATTCTTTACTACATTTCTTTTTATGTTAGATAAATATGTAAGAGACCTTATGAACACAAACTGTTTAGTATGCTTCAAAAATGTCCTAGCTATTGTAATATTTTCTAAGCTTATGTACATTCTTTCCTAAAATACCAGTAATTATGTCGTCTTTGAGAAAAGTGTTATATTATAAAACCGAAAGGAACAATTTTGCGCGATTTAAAATACACATACCGCCATCTATGGACGTATGTAGGTACACAATACATTTATGTAATTACTACCCGCTGAATAGCCTTTGTTGTTGTAATAATGCAATATAAATTATTTTTTAAACCTTTGAGTAAACCGAATAAAATAAAACTTATATTTTACTTTGTATTTACGCCTATGTTTTCCCAAAAACTCCTTCCGAATTGGGTGTACAATTTTCATCACGGTCATTGCCGAAATTAATTTTTCTTCAATGTAAACACATTCATAGCATATAATTTTTATCGACTGTCAGTTTGAAAAATAAAATTATTTTATTTTAGTAGAGTTTTTGATGTATCCCCGCTGACATAAAGTTATTAAGAAGTTATTAAGAAGAAATATTGCTTCGGAAATAAAGTATTTAGCAATTAATTCCATAAAACTTTGTGCATTCAGCTAATGTCAAGTCTAATGAGGTGGCTCCAAAGAAGCGTTCGTGCAATCTAATAACATGTAACGAATAGCACATGAAGTTATTTGATTCATTAGCAATCTCTTTATGAAGTGTCGGAGATTAAATGTAGTTTAAGAATATTAAATCCGTCCATTAGTTGTGGAGGGGATAACGGAATTTGCACATACAAAAAGAGAGAAAGGTATTGAAATTTAAATGCAAATATATGATATATAGATTTATAAATTATTATTGGTACGCCAACCTTATGAGGTACAAAAAGATTTATCTGTATTAAATCTCTTCATATCGTAGGCGAGATAATACAGCACACTGTATCTTATTAAGTTTCGAAAGGGAATAGCCAGTTTTTCAATTAATACATATTTATACTTTATTATTGGTACGCCAACCTTGTGAGGGACAAAAAGATTTATCTGTATTAAATCTCTTCATACCGTAGGCGAGCTAACACAGTACACCGTATCTTATTAAATTTCGGAATGGGAATAGCCAGCCTTTCAATTAATACATATTTATAAATTATTATTGGTATGCCAACCTTGTCAGGGACAAAAAGATTTATCTGTATTATATCCCTTTATATCATAAGCGAGCTAATACAGTACAACGTATTTTACCAAGTTTCGGAAGGGGAACAGGTAGCTTTTCAATTACCTTAATAAAATATATGTTACGTCAAGTAGATTATAAGTCTCCTAATAATGTAGCCGAAAGGCAAATAGAAACGATTTCATTGCCAAGTGTTTTTGAAATACAAATGAAAAGATTTCTGGTTTGAGCTAGAACGAAAACTGTTATGGTAACGAACACTGTTATGTAATAAAATATATGTCTGTATAAAGTGTACATATGCAAACAAACATGTACACACACAGAGACACACACATATGTGTATATATATATATATATATATATATATATATATATATATATATATATATATGTATGTATGTATGTATATACACGTATGGTACCTACGAAACAGAATCGATCAGTTGATCTATGTACGTATGTAGAGGGGCCATCAAAGTAAACAAGTTTTTAATTATAAAACGCGACCAAGGTATCGGCTTCGTTGAAAGCTTATATGTTTAAAATTTATGCTGCGTTTAATAAACGTAATACGATTTACACGTCATATTGGAGAGCATCCCCCATCGTATGCTCCTATACGTAAAATCGAGCCATCAGCCCCCTAATAGGGTATTTACCATTAACCGTATTGAAATCTCGTTTCGAAAATTAAGTTTAACGAGCGTCGCGCAAAAATGGTCTTAATTATGGCCCGGACGGTGTTTGGCTCTACGTTATATGCTCGGTCTACGTTCAAAGTTATTTCCCTCTCGTGGAAATTTATTAATTTGCATAAATTCAAGGGGAGAATAAAATTAGAAGCAGTAAAGCGTGAGAAAGACTTGCACATTCGGTTTTTTAACGTTTATAGGCATTAAATTATGTAACTAGTTGCAAGTTGTGCAACTTGAAGATAAAAAAAACCTGTTCAGCACGAGTACCGCAATGCGAGGGTTCTGCGCACATTTAGGCATTTATAAACATTTAATGGTGTCTAATATTCCTATTAAGCTATTTATAAAATTTTAGAATAAAAATATATTGCTTACTGTATGTTATACAAATATCATGTTATTAAAAATATTTTTTATGTGATATAACTGCAAATTAACGATGTTTTCTTTTATTTGTACTGTGAGAACTTCCCTCTTGCCAAATTTCATGATTCTAAGTTAACGAGAAGTACAGTTTAGGTTTTTATTTATTTGGTGATTGTCAAAATATTCTGCATAAATGGCTGTATTTTTAGAGTGTTTTATTGCTTTAACTTAGAAGCTTGACTTATAGGTCCAAGGGACCGTAAACATAAGAATTTAATGTTAATTTCAACTTGATACCTCCATGCGTTGCTGAGAAAAAGGGACTCGACAGACCGACGGACAACGAAGTGATCCTACAAGGATTAATTTTTTGCTTTTGAGTAAAATATTAAAAACAGTTCATTGTAAAATGCTAGGGGTAGTTTGAGGATACAAAATATTAAGAATAAGCTATAATAACAAGAGAAAGAAACAAAATTTAGACAGAAATAGAGTTAGATATATTGAGAGATGGGATTGAAAATGTGTAGGTTTAAAATTTCAGAATGATTAAAGGTTTGGAGATTTAAGACGTTTACATTTTAAAACATTTATTGAGGACGAGTTATTGGTGTTAATATTTGTGACTTGAAAAGTAAACAAGTGTTTAAGTATGTTTGGTAACGAAAAATTGAGCAAATTTTTGAAAGTAAATCTATAAAAAAATATAGGTAACCGAATCTTCTAATGAAATAATATGGAAACTACGATCTATACATTGAAGAGAAGGAAAAGAAGCGTACATGAAGATGGCATCGATTACAAGCCTCCAGTTGTTTACGATGCTACTTGTATTCAGAAATTGTATTATATGCATATATATATATATATATATATATATATATATATATATATATATATATATATATATATATGGGCCGACAAATTTTGAAAAGGTTTCAGTTTTTTTTTCAGATACCATAATGGAAAGATTATTTCTATAGCGATTTTTAATATCTTATTTCTTAGTATGACTATAATTTAAATTTTTCATTACTTCCATTTTGCTAATGACTATTATTAAAAATTTTGTGATATTTTATATACAAAAAGTAATAAAATACTTTTTGTATATAAATTTTGTAGATTTGATAATACCAAAAAATCTAATTTAATGAAAATAAAAATATTTGTTTTCCCACAATTAAACGTTAAATTATTACGTATGTGACCTATGTAAAAAGGAAGAATGAATTTGATCAGAAAACGAGCATCCGCCAATGTTTTGAGACATGATTTCGAGATGAACATATATAACAGTATATTTCTAAAGATGGGCGACACAAAATTATGAAAAAAATTCCTGAAACACTTAGGATTAGTCCTTTCAAATGATACCATAGTACATATGGAATTAAAAATATTTTTTTCGAGTATTTAATTTGCCTCTTTAATTTTCATATAAATATTTTTGCGCGCCACCTATTGAAATATGTAAGGATTAATATTGTTTAAATCTATGCCAAATTTAGGGTTTCTATAACAAACAATTATTGAAAAAAGGGCGTGATATGTGGACAGACAGATACGTGAATGATCTTTTAACGGTTCCCTTTTCAGGGTTCTTTGGCCAAACTCGGAACTTTTATAATTTCGCTTTGTCCGTTCGTTTGTCTGTCTGTTCACCTATATGCAGTGGCTGTTTTACTTGCAGAGCTATGTATAATGTATCGTTACACATTAAAAGGTCTTCCAAAAATATTAAAGATATGGTATTAACACTTTTTTGATTCAGGGATCCGTTTATGAAATATTAAACTTTAAAGTGGTCATTTTTATTAGTGTTCTATCAGCTATTCTATCAGCTATTCTATCAGCTAAACCACTATTTATGAATATCTGAAACATATTCGCAATAGTATTATATACAGCGAAAATTATCACGGCTGAGTTGGTTATACTTGTTTACGAGTAATAGTTGACAAACTTATGTTACGCACTTGGATCTATAAAAAGTTCACTGAAACCCCAAATACGCAATTTAAAGTAATTCCAAAATTATTTTTGTATGTCAAAATGTATATTTATTAAATCTGTGAAAGGTATATCAGGCAATATATTTACGTTGTAGAAATACATAATTTTAAATACTTTAATAGAAATGTTATGTATCCTTACATTTTTATTATTGTCTCTCTCGTAATACGATTTTTACTCTTACTTGATAGATTTTTCCTTTTAAGGCACAGAATCCTGAAATTTTGACAGAAAAACTTATAAAATGCCTTGAAATCCCTGAATGATTTATCCTTCATAAAATCGAATGGTCCTAGATACATTTATATGGGTACCAAACAATTAATAAGTAATACTTCACAAGTGTAACTACTATTGTTTGCTTTGTAACAGTTTTATGATTTTATTTATTAATAATGTAAACAATGTCGCCACGAAAACACAGAATACATAAACAACGGTAGATAAATAAAAAACAGAGAGTACATAAACAAAAAGAACAACGTTGAGTACATCGAACAACGTGAACGTGTAAATATTGCGCCCTTATCTTTACGTACCCCCAAGTGAGTTAAACGCCTCTCGATGAGGCCTCGACGGGGCAATCCATATATTGGAGCACATATTTTCTCTACAATAGACCATCGCGGTCTTATAAATCTTTTCGGATATAAATCTGGAAAAATAGATAGTTGAGCCGGAATATTTGTGTATGTATATAGATACACATTTACACTATATTCATATATCTATATGCTATTTTAGACCGAGTTTCCATTATAGATTTTTCATTAGTGCTGCCGAGCTTTTTCCAATAATAATTATAAGTAATCGAGAGTAACATGAAAGTTCTCTTCTAAAAGTAACTTAAATCTTACCAGGACCTTTAAGCTGAAACTTCAAGTTCACTGGGCTATTGGTACAGGAGATCGACTAATTGAAATTTAAGTCCAATAATCAATATCTAATAGGTATAAATTTAAATCCAATATTTTTATATAACAGTGAAAGTATTTTAAATCGTTTCAGTAATTTTTGGGCTTTACCTTAATAAAAAGTCAGAAATAGTAAAAGTGACATTATTTTTACAACTAAACGAATCGTGTCGCTAATAAGCATACAATTTTGTAAAGGAATATTATGTATCAAAGGAAATATTCAAAATTCATATTTTTTAAGCAATATTCAACTCGGCCCAAATTATGTTACGCACCGTAAAAAGGATATACCCTATATTTTTCTTCAGACACAATAGTGAAAATTTAAGAAAAAAAGTCATTTAGTAGATATTGAAGTGATGTTCAATCTAAGCTCACTATTTTATCCTGTATATATATATATATATATATATATATATATATATATATATATATATAAGATATTAAGATTTGAGTATAATAGTTTATTGGTTTAAAAGTAAACTACAGTAGCCAATAGAACATATGGAACATCACGTCTTTTCATGAAATATTTATGTTTTTCGATATATTATAAATTATTTTAACGGCAAAGATATGTTTAATTAAATAAAGCAAGTAACAACGCCACGAAAATGTCTTGTAATTTTTTCATTTGTAAATTAATTCGCAACCTCAATCATAATTAAGGCAAATAAATCTCATTATTCGTTGATGTATTATTTTTACGAGAGTACAAACATAAAACCTCAGACAGAAATTAAGTTAAGGGGATAATTTCGCAACGGTAATAAAAGTTTTAAAAAGCTCCGAATGCAAACGACCTAATTATGATAATTCACATTAATTTTATAATAAAATATTTAGTACTACAGATATTAAAATGTTATATTAAAATAATAATTAACGATAATATCATATCAGTCGCCACAGTTTTAATCCCTTTTAATTAATGATTCAATCATAATAAATTGAACCTTGAAGAAACTGACGAAAATGTCACGAGATAGCAGAAAATCCAGTAATTTTCGCGCCTAATTTTATTTAAAATGTATTTTTTTTTCAAAATAAGATGTGCTATATAAGTATTTATGGGTTTTCGGTATTGCTGGAATATATGGTTTAAAACATGGAATGAAAGCTCAACTAAAGCTTAAACAGATAAAAAAGTAAGTATGAGTGTATTATATGCTCGATGCCCTTAACCCTTCTCTTAGGTGAAGCTATAATAAATGTTATAAAGTCAAAAAGACGATTCTTCTTTTCCAGGCTAGTTTGGACTTAAATATTGTTAAATACTATCCATTGATACAATCTATACATATAATAAAACTGTAACTGAACCGTGTCTGTGCATTGAATATTTTCAGAAAAATCTTTTTCTAATAGTGATTATTATCGATACAAGGACCCAATTTACCATTTTTTAAATTTGTTTCTATCTGCCTGCCTGTCTGTGTGTCTGACTTTCTGTTATCGCATCACGAAAAAACCATTGGATGGATTTTGATGAAATTTGGTATGATGATAACTGACTATCCGTGTCAATATATAGGATACTTTTTTATTTTGCGAAAATGTCTCATTCTCAAGCAAAAATACTAAAAATGATTCGTGCAAAAATCACTCCGAATCTTTGTAAATATAAAAAAATGATACAATAAATAAATATAATATACCCATAATAAAAAAAATTAGAAAAATAAAGTAAAACGTCTCAATAATATTTAACTAAGTTCAGTTTAAAAAATCACCAATTAATGTCATCACAAGGTTTTTAAAATACGTAATTTTCCTCTATCACATCAAGTCAATTATCACTGAATGGATTTGGATCTTTTTTATATTGTACCGTGTCACATTACATAAAGCAATGCAATATAATTCACATCATATCCATGGTCTCCAAATATTTTCCGGCTTGAATAAAGTTACAAGGTTTACACTATTATTTTGCTTTTCTACAATAGATGGGGCAAGTAGGGCTTTAAAATAAACAACACAACATAAATACGACACTTAATAACGCGCTTTAGTTGTTTTGATTAATTCATATATTTTTTATTTCTACTCGATGATATATAACGCTAAATGTTTTCTATTATATAACTCGATATGTTTTTTTGTTCGTTGCATGCTATTCAACGAAAGAGGTTGTAAGTAAATTTCGTAAATCATATTTTCAAAAATAGGACAAACCTTGCGCGTAGATGGCGTGGACCTAATCATTAGTTGCTTTTCGGACTTACAGCTGTATGTGGCACTCTCCCGTGTCAGCAACGCTAACAATTTATTTGTTTATGTCCCTGACGGTTCTATAGGAAACATTGTTTACAGAAAAGTTTTATGAACAATGTTCTAAAGCTCAAGCGAACGAAGTCGCGGGCACAGATAGTTATTAATATAGTTATACTTCCAGCCTAGAACTTGGAAATTTTTAGAAATACTTGGATATAATTGGAAAACTTTTGAGTTAGTTACGTTGTGTCATCTGTTGGTTTATCTATTGATCTCTTGTTCTATCTATCGTGTTGTGTTGTTGTGATTCACGTGGTAGTATTATCGTGGTAGAGAAAAACTGATTTTGTCCGATAGGAATTATGTCATTTATCGTATCAAGAATAGTTCTTGCAAGAATTCGGATAATAAACTACGTCTGCATGATTTTTATCGAAACCTGTCTAGCCGTCATACGTGATTGTGTAACAAATATCCAAATATATTTTTGTGATATTAGTAACATACGCAAGCGAGGTCACGGGTAATAGTTTATATCTTAGTCTGCTCTAAAAACTGTATGCATACCATATTGATATTCTCAAGTAACAACAACTTATTGCTTGGTTGCATAATTACAAAAAAAAAACAAACCAAATGTCGATTTCAAAATTTCATAATATGACCCTAAAATGATATAATAATTAGGTTGCATAATTACAAAAAAAAACAAACAAACCAAATGCCGGTTTTTTAACTTCATAGCACGGCTCTAAAATAATTGAATAATTAATTATGAACGTATTAGTGTTAAAAAACTCGTATCTTAGATGTCTATTAAAACGAAATTTACGTCGTGACAGTATCGTTTTAGAGTTACTAGGTACTTCTTAATGTACTGAGAAGATATTACTCTGAAATATACAATTAAAAACCAAAAATACAAAAGCCATGCCATTCATATTTACTTCACACTTAAATAACTTTTACTGGTTTCACTCGTCAATTTTTTTTGAGTTTTTGGGATTTTTTGAGTATTGATCCGTTCAAAGTATACAAATTTTTTCTGGTTTCAATAATGTGATAACATTTCTTTCAAATTATTATACTGCTTCTAACCTTCATTCTTCTTCCATGCTTCATTCATTCATTTCCATCTTCCATCCTTCATTTGCTCCTTATTTTCATATATTGATCACATCGACTGTTGAGATTTAAGTTGTATTTAATAAATATAGCGTACGGAAAAGGTTGCAGGCATGGTGCATTGCGACTTGAAAGTAAATACAATGTATGCACGACGCCATTCTGGTTCGACTATTTCTCAATAATAATGCATTCAATTGAAATATTCTGACGATAGTCGAGGTTTGTCTTTTTGAAAAGAATCTTATTAGCCAGGTCTGAGTTATCCGCAAAATTGCGCAATGTTTGAAGAAACAAATGCCGAATGCACCCGACAGTGGTCGAATCAGTCAAGCGTTAACAACATAGACGTTGGGAATATCAAAAATTACATTCAAAGATTAATCTGTCGATTATTCAGCGGATTTCCGACTTTAGCCGTGTATTTAGTTTTGTCTAAATCATGTTATATGATGTTATCATATGTTCAATGATTTCAAATAAAATTTTATTAGGTGTATTGATATAACTTAGTAAAATTATAGTTTTAAGACATAAATAAGAACATATTTCTAGATTACAGAGAACTAATGATTAAAGTTGTATTATTTTTTGTTTTCTAAACTGTTTATATAACATCACAATTTGTGAAAAATAAAATAATTTTTTAAGAGCGATTTTCACCAAAATCAAAAGGTAATTTTTTTTCTAAAATTTTAATATTACATTAAATTTATTTCTTCAACATAATGCTCGACGCGTTTAAAAAAAAAAATTAAACTTGTGAATAAATTACTATTTTTCCTATAATGTTAATTGTACAATTTTCGAAAGCAAATTTTACCAAAATTACACGGTAAATATTTTTTTTCAAATGGTGATATAACGTCATTTTACATAGATAAAGTTTTTTAGACAAATCACTTGACGCATTTTTTAATAAAATGAAAAGTGTCGTGAAATATTATTCTCTCTCTAATATTAATTTTCTCTAATGAGAAGGTTCACATCTGCTTTTATTAAAAAAAACATTAAACATTTTACTAGCTACAACACATCGAGAACTTCATAATTTTAATGTCGTTCACATAAAATAACATAAATACAGCATCAACCAAAACCAAAACATCTCGTAAACGGCTATATTATTTCCATTTTTTATTTCTGCAATATATTTTCGTGAAAATTTATAAGATTACTGGTTTATTGGATGGAAAATGTGTTTCCCAATAAAGCGCGTTGTAGATTTCGCCATCGAGGCGTCTACGGGGACGTGGGGCTGGGGGTAGGCTACTTATGTGTGAGACAGGCGAATGTTAAGATAAGCTCGTAATATTTACCCACGTAGCTTTTTGCTCGCCCTACGTTGTATGCCATTAGTTTTGTCTGTTGATAGGGACGTTCTTTTCGCAAGATATTGGTTCAGACTTTAAGCTCTTTAGAACTATTTACTATGTGAAGTTTCATATGAAATTCATACATTGATGGTATTGTTAATAGTCGTTGATGATATCCTAATACTGCACATGTACACATTTGCAATACCGTACAAACATAACTATTGTGTATTGGAAGGACAGATTAAAGTTAAAAATTGAGATTAAAGAAGAGAAGAATTTGGTTAAAGTTTTCTTATTTAACATTGATTGCACGAAAAAGGGAAATATGTTTGTTCAATATTAAAATGTGTTCTTGTAAATATACTGGAAATAGCAAAGAAGTTTGAGAAGCACGTAATCAAAGACATGGCGTGAAAGGTGTTTTTATTATGTTCACCCTCTTATGGGGCGAGCTTATTACTTACCCAAAAAAAACATTTTTTCCGGAAGAAAACGTTTTCTATATTCATCCATACGAGAGTTTTAATAAATAGATGAACACCCAGAAAAAGAAGAAAAAATTACATGGAAGAAAATAGCAGAAAACTGGGTGTTACCAGTTGGAAAAGAAAAGTGGCTAACAGAAAAAGAGAACTCAAATCTCAAAGAATATTAGAGCAAGGGTTATTGGCATAGAAAAGTCAAACTTTCAAACAAAATTATGTTTTGCAATCAGCATTCACAATAATTAGTATATATATTAAATAAGTAACTTTTACCTGAAAAGCAACAAAATAATAAGAAAATCCTCTAACATATTATCTAATGATACCATTGATTTTAATGTGAACGCATCACTTCAAAGGCGTAAAGCTCCTTTACGTTTCTAAGAATGTGTAGAGAATTTATATTTTAAATATCTAATTGTGTTTTAAGTGGAAGCTAAAATGTTCGATTCCAATAAGTATCAAAACAGCATTGTCGGATTTATTAAAATGGGATTATTCTTCTTCTGACGGCAATTCGAAGAGAATACGCGTGGCATATCTGTGACCCAAAACAATTCTCCCGCAGCTCTTCCGTATTTAATTTGTACTAAGAGCCCATATATCAGGTAAAATATAGATAAGTGCACTATTCATTAGGCCACGTGTCACACAAATATTAACATATCGGGGTAGGATGTGTATTCTGGCTGATAGTATTAAGTATGGAGAGATAACGAATGCCCTATTCACCAAGTTTAGCGACTTGATTCGTATGTCTATTGAGTTTCTATTCGATCGAAATACAGTTGTATGGTACAAGCTTTTGAAGTACGAAAGGTAATGCAGAAAGTTTTCACGATATCTAAAGTAGAATTAACTAACAAGTTAGTAATTTATTTATTGTTTTTAGAGTACTTTCCGCAGCATCCCAATTAGTGTTTCATTGGTGGAACTATTGAGGGAAACATTCGGACTTTTCCACCACAGCGTCTTCGAAAGCAGTCGCCGTTTGTTTTGCGTCGAGGATCGTATTTTTAGCAGTTTATCTTCCATTTTTGGCCTTGACTTATGATTTCTATTTCCAATGTAGTCAAATAATATTGGGTCATTCATCTGGACACAGCCTGAAATTGGTATATGTTACACAGGTATGTGTCATGGTGAAGGAGGACTCTATTGCGCGGGCGTTGCTCTCGAACGTTTTCCAAACTAAAGGCTAAAGGTCGTTAGTCTTTAGTTTAGAAAACGTAATGATTTTTAAAAACCGACATAATTATGCAGTCAGGGTTCATACTGAAAGTTTCAAATTTCACACTGTCAAAAATGTCGCGACTTATTTTTTTAATAACATAATTAATAATAAATATATAACATATATAATAATAAATATGGATTGTTTAGATATTGTTACAACTTTTGATTAAATGCTGAACATAATGAATAATTGAAAACTAAATAAAAAAGCAATCAAATATAGAAACTATTATTTTAATATACAGAATAGACCCCAGAAGTGTAATTGTTTTACGAAACATATACCTAATCCAATATCTGTAGAGCGTTAGCGAATGGGTTCGGAAATACTCGGGTTTTTCGAACTCCGATCGAGAGTAAATGCATTTTTACGAGCGGATGAGTTATTTGTGCCAGCTTTCATATATACATGTGTATATAATATGTAATATATACAACATATATACATGTATACATTACTTTCACATATACATGTGTATATAATATGTAATAATACATGTGTATATACATACGTATTATTTATGTATTGAACGTTTTGGTATGTAAATATGATAAAATCTATGTTCGAATCGATTCTGAAATTAACAATATTTATTATAAATTACTAAGATTTCATTTGAAAAACATATTATGTTCTGTTCTATTATTAAAGGTATTTTTATATAAAATACCCGTCTGAGATCGCCAATTGTATGCTCTATAACAATATATGCTTTTATGCCTTGATATGAAATATTCGAAGTGACAACTTTGAGAGAACGTTTGAATGTAATGTATTTAGATTAAGCGAATGAGTTAATTTCTTATTTTTCAGAACCACCGTATTGTACGCATCTTTATTCGCTTAATACTTCTTATCTTTTTACCTCATGGGTAATGGTGATGAATTAGCAACGAATAAAGTAAGTTGTTTGTAACGACAGGTTTAATTAGAGGATCATAAAATAAAGTAATTGTAAATTTAATTAAAAAAAATCATATGATAATGAGTTTCGGCTACAAATTTAAGATATTATTGTGTAAACAGAGTGTAATATTCCGTATTTATTTTCTTAAGGAATATTTCAATACTTTTAGTTATATTCAAGGCATTAAGAGTGAAATATTAATTTCCCGATACATATATATTAAAGCAACGGGTCTGAAATAATTTGAAACAAACTTGTTCACTATTGTCTGTAATTTTTTTGATCAAATTTTTCTTGAATTAAAGAATTAAAAGTGATACATAACAAACTAGATTGAAGCGTGATATCGTAGAAAAGCACTTTACAATGAAAAAAAATGTGAAATGTATTTTCGAAACGAAATTGAGCAAATTTAGTCGAAAAAAGTATTTTAAAAAGTATTTAATTTTGGAGACCTATCCAATTTTAGAGGATGGATGAAAAATATTTTTTGTCCCCACTTTGCAGATATACGAGGGATGTTCCCAAAGTTTTAGGAATTTGGCTGTAATTTTTTTTATTTTGTCAATTTTCATCAAAATTACAAGATAGTTTTTCAACATCTAATTTCCATTTAATTGAGTACACTTATCTCAAGCGGAACGATTTTTTTAAATGGTCTTTTTCTGAGTCTGGAAGCCACCTATTTATAGCAAGTATCATATCATTTAAGCTCTTAAATCGAATGACGCTAGTGGTTTTTCAAGTTTGGAAAGGGACGATAATCACTACGAGCTAGATCTAGTGAGCAAGGTGGATGTGGAAGCAATTCCCAATGCTGATCTTTTAAAATTTCCTTTGTCTTTCATGCGATATGAGGTATTGCATTATTCTATTGCAATAATCGACGTTTATGAAATTTGACAGGCCTTCTTTTAGAAAGTGCTTGCCATAGCACAGTAGATAAAAGGTTTGAGTAATATCCTGCGTTAATTATAGTACCTTTTAGTAGATAATCATTAAAATTATTCCCTCACAATCTCAGAACACAGTCAGTATTACCTTTCTGACCGACGGAACTGCACATGCTTAAAATGAATAAATGTGCACATTTGGATTGATTATTGATCTAAGGATTGAAGTAAGGTATCCATGTTTTATCAGTAGTTATTATGTTTTTTCAAAATTCGTCATAGTAACGGTCTAAGAGCTTTCGAAGTTGGTGGCATGTGTCGGACCTGCTGAGTTTCAATTCCCTTTTCCCAATAGCCTTGGCAGTCAGGAAGTTGACATTTTATTTACAGCCCAACGTTCATGTATTTCGTTAATTTGTCGAGTACCTATTCATATACTGATATAAATTTCAGGAATAGTTATTCACCGATAATCTTTGAGTAGATCCTTCATGACAAAATGGTTTCTTTCATTTACAGAGGTAATTGGATATTCATTGCGCGAATCGCCTTCTAGTGATGTTCTGCCAGCTTTAAAACGATTAATAACACAAAATTAAACCTTGTAGTTATTGAACGTTGAAGGTCCTTTGCAGAGGATGATTTTTGAAGGTTTCACACTTTCTTTGAAAAAGAACATGAATGCTCTTTGAGATTTAGCAGCATCTTCCATGCTTGCAAAAATAGAGTTAAAGAAATATATCTGTTTCAATCAAGATTGCACGGAAAATCTGAATTTTATTTAAAAAGTCTACCCAATGAAATTTAAATGCTTTACACATTGATCAAAATTTAATTTTGTTACATGTTAACTGAGGTCTTAATATGGGTGATATTTGTAACAGGACATTTTACTTTTCATTATTATTAAAATAATTTCCTATTCGTAATATTTTGGTGTTTTATTTCTGTTCCCTTTTCACCTGTTTTTACAGTAATATTTTTGGGGGGTTCCATAGTGAGACTAGAAAAACTCTAAGTTTATAAAGCCTGTCTGACTTAGCTCCCCCGCCCTCATTTCTTCAAAAGACGGGGAAAATTGTGACTTGAATAAATAATTCTTTTCGCCCTTACTATAAGTCGGTATGAAAACTTTTAAATTTCTCTACGATTGAATTTCAAGCCAATAAATTAGTATTATATTGCTTACCTTACTGCAACGTAATGTAGTTGACTGCAGTTTTAACTGTTGTTCTTACCTGGAAAGAAATAAAAGTTATAATTAGACTTTATTTTGTATAATTAGTAAAACTTTTTTAAAACTAGCCTACTACTTCGTTCACACGAAATTCCTAATAAGAAAGGTTATTTTATTTTTTTTCTTTTTCTCTCATATGTTCTAATTGGGTATAAACTATAACCATATCAAATTTCATCCAAATCCGTGAAGTAGATTTTGCGTGATTGATTAACAAAATAATAAATACAGACAGACAAACGGACAAAGATTATATAAACAGGTTTCCTGGCTTTTTTAGTATTCTTTACGCTAAATCAACCACTTTTTAAAAATATTTTCCATGTACAGAATTTATTCTGTTACAATTTTATTATATGTATAGATTTCGTTAATTATAACAGTCTTCTATTGAGTGCGTAAATTTGCGGCCAGTACTGTAAGTGACTGAGGATCGTCGTCAATAGTACTTTATAACATGTATTTAATTTGACTTATCGGCTGAAATTATTTATTTGAATAATCTGTTAC
The DNA here is from genome assembly GCA_039881145.1 of Druceiella hillmani. Lineage (NCBI taxonomy): Eukaryota > Metazoa > Arthropoda > Insecta > Lepidoptera > Hepialidae > Druceiella > Druceiella hillmani. The sequence goes on along the minus strand of JAYKKI010000015.1, from coordinate 9,280,544 downwards.
TGATATATTTATATATAAAGAACTAAATATATGTGTTATCTATAAGATTCTTTTAGTTCATAAGTTTTTCGGTGAATGATTCAAATGTGGTTCATTTGTTTATCTAAGAATTCTGTTGAATTATGCAATGTTAAATTATATATTTGCAATTTATGATTTTACTTCTTCGGCTAATAGAATCTAAACAGCTATCTTCGTATCATTTATCCTGATCTATACACCCGTCGTTTGTACTCTATCGAAGCATCATATGTTTAGGTCTTCTAATCTCTCAAAAGTTGCAGACGGCGCATTTAAACATATTTGTAGAAAACATGTTTATACTTCAATACTATAATAAATACAAGTTGCGCATTTAAATATTTCCTTGATTTGATAGATGAGTGGTTTATCTTTTCATATTTTAGTAGCTTTACGCTGTAAACAAAATATCTGCCAGATAGTTTCAACCTTGTTGTTCTCTGTATTTCCACTATTTCATGATTTGTTAATGTGATAAATTTGTTAACGTGACGCGGTGAGAACAATACATGAATTTATTGAGAACATCAAAAGATTAATTATATTTTTGAATAAAGCGATTAAGTTATAAGAGTAAAATAAAAAGAAGAAACTTTCTAGAACGTGGAAGAAGAAAAAGAATAATAGGAGAACGGGTGGGGTGAAAAAGTTGGGATGTATAGTTGGTCTAATTGCATTTCCAAAGAGTTGCCTTTCGAATATCTTGTATGAAAGAGGTTCTTATATATAAATTGCAATCATCAAAATTTTTCATTATTATTTTTGAAGTAAAACTTCTTTACGCACGCTTGACTTGGGGAGTAAGCTGGTGAATGCATGACGAGAGCGTTACGAAAAGTATCATCGGGCGAGGCGAACGGAAGTTGAGAGGGAGATATAAGTTAGTGAAGACAGAAAGAGAGAGAGAGTTACGTTTCGTATATTACTGTAGGGACAAGAGAGAGAGGTACGAGCACACATTTTCTTTCTCTCTTTCTCTCATAGTCAGTTATGTTTCGTATATCTAAGACACAGTGCAAACCACACTGTAGGAGCAAGAGAGTGCAGTGCGCGTGCACATTTTCTTTCTCTCTTCCTCTCGTAGCCAGTGCATGAAATATATATATATATAGTTTCAGTTTTGAATTTGTTTAATTAGATATAATAATCGTTTAATTATATTCGCCTAGGCCTCTCGCGGTTTTAATCCCAATAGCAATCCTCGAATATGTCAATAAATTAGAATTTTTCTAATGTTTAATATTCAAGTCATTGTTGAAATGTATACTGAAATAAACAAGTTTTATATTATAGATGGTTAAGCTTATTTACGAAATTTTCTCTTAAAATAAGACGAAATATACTAACTCTCTCTTTTATATAGGTTTAATGTGGTTTATCTGTTTAGATATTTTGATATTACGCAAATCATCCTTTTTAATTTTTTCTAAATAATTTTGAGATATCAATAATTTTACTAGGCAGTCAACATTTTGAAATGTCATAATAAAAAGTACGATAACAACTGAACGTGCAACAAAGTTGCAGAGTTAGAAAACTTTCCGACAGCTACTCGTAAAATTACGGGCCGTTAACTTTCCTAATTCAAAGTTTATAACTTTAAGCTATTTATAATTTCCTAATTTAAAAGTTTATAACTTGTAGGTTGTTTATATTGACTAGTGCAGCAGACTATAGCAAATTATAAATGAGCAAGAAACAACTAAATTATACTTCAAGTTTATATTAAGATTGGCTAATAAATATTAGATGCGAGTTTCGAGCTTTTCTGGAAAAGTTGTCTAAAGTTCCCGAAATATTTTGTTATAAGATACCAAATAGGTATAAATATATTTAAGTGCGCTCGGTTAATGATGGCCGGCAACAAGCTTTTAAATGCATTATATTAAAGAAAATAGGTTTAAATTAATAGCAAGTGTGGAAAACCGCCACAAAGATAGAACGAAAATAATATAAGGGATGCTAAATAAATAAAATAAATAATGTATCCGTAATGTTTGGCCATAGAAAACAGGCCCATGTTTCTAAAAGGCACAATTTTAAGTCTTTTGCTTCTTTATAATATTTTAAATAGATTCTACACACACTTTTTTAAGTCTGTGCACAGATTTAGACTTATATGTTCACGAAATTCTAAACACAGTCATTTGATTTTTCTTGTTTACACCTGTAACTTATGGAATTTGTTGGCAGCCGGTATTAGAAATACACCGTCTATACACACTTCCAAAATTGTTCACAAACCTCTTTTTACCTTAAGCCTTTTTTTTTTCTCGGTATATAAAATTTGAGTAAATTTTGCGTAAATATTTGTCGTCATAACTATGATTTTTTCTAAGCGATTACTCTGGCATAAATAAGTCCATCGTATTGGATGCATGTTACTATAATAATGATAAAAGGACCAAATAAGTGTCGGAAGAGGTAAAAACTAAGTTTTCGTAGTCGGGAGATGCAAGACTTTTTCATTCGATCTTTGAAAATATTTGAGTACCTGATTTTCCTGATGTTTGGATCCAGGTAATTTCAAATTTTTGCTGCTTGGACAGTGAAGTATTTTTCGTAAGTGGTAGAGAAGACGTTTAGGAATAAGGAGGATGAGTGAACTTTCAGATCGTAGTCCAAGGCAGTGAGCAGACAAATTTTTAAATTTGCCAGGAAGATAATTTGGGCGCTGAAGATTTTTTAATATATTAAAAAAAGTGTAAGTATGTGAAGTTAGCGTCGATCACGGATGTTCAACCCTTTGGAAATTACCTGTATTCAGAAATTTAATCATATTTTTTTAGGCCGAAGATGTACCGGATGTATAAACTTTGAAGACGTTCCAACTTATAGAAATATTCTTCATTAAGGTCAGGATAGCACACATCTCAATAATCAATTAGCGGCGATAGGAGTATTTTATAAAGGTATATTTTCGTTTTAGTCGGTAGAAAATTTTGAAGACGTTTTGAAGGGTGTATCCTGTTGAAAACGCGACATATAAGCAATAAAATTGTCACTAAAACTAATCTTGAAAATATTGTTAAATAAAATTTTATTGAAGAAATAAAATACTGTTGAAGAAATAAAACTATTATGTTGGCACTTAAGGCTTCAAAAATAAAAAAAAACAACATATTAAGCCAGCGTGAACGAATAAGCGTTTATTTATAAATTTGTAATGACAATATGAATTTACAACACAAAATGGCCGATATAATGTCGAGTATCCGTTTTTATTACTATGAGTCTGCTTCACGTCCGATGTAAAAACTTGGATCGAGTCCTTGTTCATTTGGCTTTGACGTTTTTATGACGTAAAATAATTTTATGACATAAAATGTTCCTTCAGGGCATAAAAAAGTTTTATTTGAAAATTCGTTGTAAGTGAGGACAATTTAACTGTTTAGATATTATTACTTCGAAATGCCTACAGCAAATAAAAAATATAAAAAATATTTTCCGGACATTTGCAAAGCAGATGACATTAACAAATATTTTAAAGTAATTGAAATATAATTCTGTTTTCATAAAATAAACATAACAGTATACGTTCCACAGGACATAGAGCAGAAACGAAAATTCAGATGGTTTCATTTTGCTGTATTAAACCTATTTAAAAAAATTTAGGCGTGATAAGGAAAATATTTTAACGTTTGATTAACTAATTTTATAAAATATTTATTTGTAAAATGTTGAACGAGTCCCGATTGCTTTGAAAAGTCCAAGCAATATATTTTTTTCAATAATAAAACAAATAAAAAATAGTAGTGAGTGTAACGAATTCATTAAAATACTAATATTGCGAAATAAATAATTGTTTGTTTTTAACACGATAATATGTTTTTGATACGAAGAGTAAAAAGGTTATCTTTTTTCATTAATCAATTATTTTAGCCACCACATTGGCCTTTTTTAATAGAAGTTGTTTTCATTGCCAGCATTTTTAGTTATTACTTGCTGAACAAATTTGGTTTTATTACTAAGCTTAAATTTTTAAAAAACTTTTAATAGTTTTAACTAAAATTTTTTGCTAAATACTATTATTTTATTTTGACCTGTTTTTTTCTCTCTTATATCCTAACATTTAAAGGCACTTACTAATCATACCATTAACATTTTTTCAATACATTCACACATAACATAATACACATTATATCAAATTGCTCCACCATGCAGACACACTTCTATTCGCTGTCATAAAAATATAGTTTTATTAATGGGGTTTTGGTAACAGGGCATTTATTACACACACACGTTTGGTCATATCGAAACTCACACCTGGCCAACCCATTCACAGATGCATATGTATTGATTAAAATTAATGGAAAATATTGCTGTCAAAGTTATAGGTGAAGTTTTTACGCTGACTTTAAATGAAACATAACATTATTATTTTTTCTTTAATAACAAATTTTGAATGACTAGATAAAACAAAAAAATCTGTGAAGTATTTGAAATAATAATCAAGTCAAGAGCGCAGAATAGTCGAACCTATATTTGTAACATGATAGCTTTAACGGGGCTTGGTGTACTTCCTTAGCGCATGTTACGACAAATAAAACTATAACTATATTAGAAATGTAATTTTTGATATAGTTATTTAAAATAAAATTTACGTTTATTTTAGTTTACGGTTAAGTTAAAATAGAAATCAAATATTGTAACTTAATAATTATATAATCAGTCTGTTCATCATTATTGCGGAAATTGTTAGATTTAAAGTAGAACCAACTATATATGTTTCGGGTCATGTTATTATTGTTGATAAACTTACGAGTAGGATAAACCAGCTAAAATTATGTGTGACCGCAATATATTGGCTAAAACTGTAGAAATATAGAAAAACTTTATGAAAATAAAAGCAGTTACTTAATTTGAATTGTTTAATATTATTTCAATTAGTATAATTACTATATTTACGTATTTTTAGGAAATCGACCTAAAGAGTACATTACTTTGAATTTTAAAAGTAAGGAATCGTGCATTTATTGAAAACTTTTAATTTAGAAAGTTTAAATATTTAAAGTAGCTAAGCTCTTTTTAAATAAATATATGAATAGTGACCAAAATTTCCTGAAAATGATTGCTGCAAACTAAACAAAAAATCCAACTAAACAAATTAAAAACGACTTCAATCTAAAAGTTAAAATGCATTTATTTATATACTTTAATGTATATAATTAATACATATGGTGGGCTTATTGCTACGAGAGCAATCTCTTACACGCAATCAGGAAAAAACAGAGAAAGTACCTACTTAAATCATAGAGCCTTTTTTATGAGTACGCAACGTGACCAAAATTTAGATATATTCTATCTAAAATAGAAAATAAAATTCGAATATTCCGCTAAACATCATCAATCGTGAAGGCTGGCCAAAATTCCATTAAATATAACTTTCATCAAAACGAGGCAAAGTGTGAATCATGCTAATAAATCATCATACCACTCTAACAATCGCAATTTAATACTAAATCAACCAAACTAGTATTGTGTCACAAATATGATTGTATAAATTTACATCAAGAGTAGAAGATTTATTCAAATTACGACAAACAAGCACAACCTCTAGAATCTGAGTTGTCTAACAATATAATCATAGATAGCAATGGCATTAACACGGTAGCTATTTTTAGGGTTCCAGAGCCAAACTTGGGCCGTTTGTAATTTCGCCATGTCCAACTGTCTGTCCCTGTGTATATCATTGCCGTTTTACTTGCAGCCTATTAGAGCTATAATGCTGAATATGGGCATGGTTATACATATTTCTAATGTCCATGTATGGGAATAAAATATTTTAAAAAAGTTTTATTATAATAATTTCCTCACTCGTAAAGTGGGATATACTTTTTGCATGCCAATGTGTAGAATATCGTTGAATAGGTCTTTCAAAAATATTAGGGGTATGTCACGGACGTTTTTTCCATACAGAAATCCGCTTACGAAATATTAAGCTCTGAAGTGATCATTTTGTTAGAGTTTACTTGCTGCTATCTTTGTGTATCTGAAAACTATTCAAACAAGCCCTACCACTACCAATTTATGATATGTAGTTGAGTCTGTAAAACATTCATAGAAATTTCTAATTGAGTGAACTCTATACTATATCAGTTGTAAATATTTAACAGATCTACTACGAGTATGTACCCTTAAATATTCAAGAGTGCCTAAATTATTACAGAACTCTCGAAGTGCATGTTCTACTTGTACTTCACAGGTTTTTTCTACTGCAAGCCCTATCTGCTAGCAAATTTGTGGTGTATGGAAAGAATGAAATTTCAGTTTTCTACCTTTACCTTCAAAAACACGGTTCTGATTACAACTAAAACAATATGTACCATCTGTGAATGAATTTACGTAAATAACGTGTATAACGTGTGTGTGAATAACGTGTATTTGGTCAGTTCCAATCCAATTAGTTTTCTTTTTATAAGGTTTTATAATTTTCGGTTCTATAACTTAAGAGCGGAATGGATCCCTGGACTTAGAAATTTATAGTTTTGTTCATTCCTCTAAACACTATCAATAAAAAGAGTCCGCAGGCAACGATATTTGCGTATGCATTGTTTGTATCTTGTACATCTGTTACTGATTATCGAGCTGCCTTAAACTTATTTTTCCGCAATAATGCCTTTTCTAACAGCAAAAAATTTTGTTTACAAACTGTCAAACTACGGCATGCATTGACGGCCTTGCATCCTCCGTACTCTGCGCAAATGGGGTTGGAATTCAAAAACTGATTCGTTTAAATTATATTTTAGCTGTTGGATCTTGGCTGATCTTAAGTTCAGTCGCATAAAGATAATATAATTTGGAGAAAGTGAACGTCATGTCAAACGATTCGATTTTTTTAAAATTTTTATTATTTCACTACATTAAATCGAATTGAATGACACTTTATTTATCAATTAGTTTCAGCCGTCCAAACTCTGTGAATGGGAAAAATGAAGGTAATACGTACATGCGTACAGCAGCAAAATGTTTACCCTCCACTGGGCTTTATAGCAGTCGGATAATAAATTAAGTATAAATAACACGTGTGATGATAATTGTCATGTTATTACGTGGCCGTAATATCATCTTTACAGTTATACCAACGAATAATACGTAAATAATTATAGTATAACTAGCTGAGTATCCGGCATCACTCAGTCTTTATCGAAATTCTACCCTTCATACCGGGATAGGGGGTAGGGTGGGAATCGCCACCACCCTAAGATTTGTTGCTAGGGAATAGAGAGTAAGTGCGGATAATTTTAGGAAAATCTGTTGAAAATTTTAAGAACGTATAAAAAATACACACATATATATGTAACGTTGAGTTTTATATATATATATATATATATATATATATATATATATATATAAAAAGTAAAAGTAGAAGATATCAGAAGATGAAAAAATATTGATAAATATTAAAAGTGTAGTTAATATTTGCCGATATTTTTTGAATAATGTTGTTTGTTAATGGTATGTAATGATTATAAAAATGCAATAAATCATCGTTGTATTTTAATGTAATCACTCACGAAACGGCTTCGTCGCAATTTTATCACCAACGAAAATGTCACACACTCAATTTTTAAAAATATTGTTTTACATTGTACTCTTAGAGCTATTGGCCGATAGGTGGCTTTAGAAGTGTTATAGGTTCATGAAATGCTAAGAAGCTACATGGCGTTTCACCTACGTATAACGCTATCAATTATCTCATACCCAATCTTTCATCTAATAAAGATAAACATTAAGTAATCATTTTAAACATTTTCCTAACAATCGACTTAAAATTATATATTTTCCTACGCATAAGGTACAGGAAAGCATATTTGCCATATATGGACAATAAGTGAAAAATATTTTAATGTAAAACAACGAAGATAATTTAATATGTTCTTTGATTTAAACTAACACTACACAGAATACGAGTTTGTAATTTGTTTATGAACCGTGTCAAGAACTGTCTACTTCTGAATATTTTTATATATAATAAAATATTTCATGGTTCTATCATAAAGATAGGTTGAGATAGAATAAAAAAACTAGCAATAAAAGTACTTCGCGCTGTATTCGTATTTAATTAAATATGTATTATGGGTATATTATTTTTTATGACATATTTTCAGAAGGGTGATTCGATCCATTAGTCTAAATAGTAAAAAGAAAAAAAAATGAAATAATTCTGGTAAAAAAAATTATCAAAGTAATTTTTTTGTTTCTTCTATTCAGAGTAATGTGACGAATCACCTCAATATATATATATATATATATATATATATATATATATATATATATATATATATATATATATATATATATAAATAAATAGTGAGTTGAAAACAACAAAAACAAAAAATGCATCGAAATTGGTGTAACTAGTAATATAAGTCAATTGAAAGAATAGTAACTAAACATTTATTGAATTTATCATCATCATCATATATATTAATACGCTAAGGTTAAGATGTTACACTCCCTTTTTAGAAAAAACCTCACAACTAATCCACACAAATTATATATCATTTTATAGATAATTGCTTACTCTACCGGCACCCACAACTAAAAAAATTATTATTGCTATTGTTTTTGCAAATTAATTAATTATTAAAATTATATACACAAAACAGCAATGCTGCCATCTAACGGCTCAAGGTCAATATGATTGACGGTCGGTAAAATTTTTTTTTAATTTCAAATCCACTCACGTATAAATAAAGTGGCACTTTAGCTCAATGCTTTTGATACTTGCGCCTCTATATGTCAATTTTAGTAAAATATTTGTTTGATCTGTCATCTGAGCTTCATAATGGAATAAATAATGCGAAGACTTCGCACGGGTCACGCTAGTTATAGTTAAAATGAAACAGAACTACTGTAACGTATTCTAAAATATAATGGAAATATTACTTCTTTTTTAAGTCTGATAATAATGTTTCTCTTGATACAAGAGAAAACGTGGAGATGTGACACAGACTTGGTAGCAAACTGTGCTAGTGAAGTTGAAGAGTAAAGGAAAGGTTTGGAGTGAAGTCAAATCGAATAAATATCGATTGAAATAGCGAAATATCATGTGGAAATATAATAAGTAAAGGAGAAAATATTTGTTTCTGATTATTCGTGGAAAATGTTGAAAAATATTAAAGTTTAAAATGTTTGCTGAAAAACGTGTCCTTATTTTAAATAATATTATTAAGGCCGACGCGAAAAACCCGCACATAATAATTTGGGTAATTGAATATTTTAGTTTGTCCGCACTCACAATATCCGGCTAAAATTTTCACTGGAGAGAGCTCGAATATTATGTTGTTAAAGATAATTAGTTTTTCACTAGAAGACTGAAAAACTTTGCAGCGGCGTTTTGGGGAATGCTAAGTGGAAGTTATTAAATACTTTTTGCTGTATCATATTCCTAGTTTCCTTAGTTGAGTTCATTTATAATGGAAACGTGAAATGTGATTCTTGAGTAAATTTGAGGAAAATGCTGATAGGAATTATATGCGAAAATTGTAGCCGCCAGTTGTTGTCGCGAAATTGTACCGTAATTATGATATTTTAAATATATATATTAAGTATTCGGAAATAATATGAATATTGCTAAAAGAATCGCAAACAAATAGATTTACTATAAAAGAATTATTTATTTCAGTTAATAGTTATTTAATTATTGAAATTGGGGCTGAAATATTTCCCATTGGAGGACAAATATAGGTTTCACAATTATTCTTTATTTTTTATTGTTTTTTTAACGGAAACTTTTTAAGTATTTTCCAACTCAAATTTATAGACAGTCAGTTGACGATTCTCCCCGATCAGTACAATACGAGGTAAAAGGACAGCTTTTGTTGATGAATTTTTCCCATAAAATAAGATAATGAACAAATCTATATCAACTTACAGCAACGAAAAGTCAATTTGATGTTCCTTTGAAACGATTCACCTCTAATTCGATTCCTTAAAATCATCCACATTTCGATCTTGAATCGATTATAGCTTAATAATCTAAATAATTTTTCCAGTCTTTACTAATTTTTAAAATCTTGCAATAAAATATGGTATAATTTTTTATTTCGTAATAACGCATTGTTTGTTATGTGTCCCTTCTTAATATATACGACGCTAAACTGTTACGATGTTTGAAAGATCACAAGATACAAATTAGGTAACGACGTTTGAAAGATACTAAAATTAACAAATTTAAAAATCACATAATTAATTTAATTACTAATATTTTCTTTCTTTGTTATCTTACAAGAAATATTCCAAAGAACATACTTTAATAATTTATAACGAAATGTTACTTACCGATAGTTAATCAACGCATATAGTCTGTGATTTAACCAAAAAATATTTATTAGAATGTACAGATGTACCAATCACGAAATAAATATGAAACATTAATTGAGGAAAAAACTAAAAATATAGTGTGAAAGTTAATAAGGCGTAAAGTCATACTTTAAGATTTTTGCAAAGAAAGATTTTATATATAAACAGCATGAAGGATAACAACTACTAAAAATCGTATTCATTTAACTGATAGAATAGAATTGAAACTCTGCATAATGGAGTAATAAAACAAATAATTCAGGAAAAACTATTAAACATTCGAAAGCTTGTGGTGTAGTCGCTTTGTGAAATAAGCTCTACACATCTCTCCCTCCCTGTTAGATAATGTTTTTCACGCTCACCTTGAACTATGGGAGTTAACATGTAAGGATTTTTCCAATAGAATGATATATACAGGTATTCGTAGTAGAAGTGCTCCAATACCGGATTGGGGTCGTATAAGTTTAGTTGTACAAACTATACTTGTTATAAACGAACATTAATTCTGACAATAAATTTTGTGATCAATATTTAATTTACTACTTGTAAATTTTGCCGTCTTTTTTGCAGGAGAAAAATTATGTCGTGTCACACATTATCAAATCTTTAAAGTTTTTCTCTTTAGGATGCATCTAGAAGGGAATTCCAGAGTCTGATAGATTGTCTTGATACTGCAGTTAATGATGAATATTAAATATAAAATAAATACCTCCATCTAGCAGAAATTTGAAAAAAAATTAAAACTACGTTTTAATGTACTGTTATTATAATGGTTGCTTCTAAAAGAAAAAGAGGTCGCTGTTAAATAATAAGTAGAAATTTATTTTTAACTGCTAAATCCACTCGAGTAATATTTTTATAATTTCTGTTATAAATGCTGTGCATCGTCTATGACATAAACTTGAGGTTTCTTTAAGACAAGCTAAATCGACAAACAGACAAGCCTTCATTACCACTTTATGATACGGATAGATTTTAGTATTCTCTTTTAATACTAAGAAATTGTACTACGTTGCATGTACTACGTTGCAAATGTGTTGTAAAATTTATGACAATTTCTGATAGGATTTAAGTGTAACTGTTTAAGGTCACATACCATTTTATATGTAACAGGATTAATAGTATGACCAATAAATTTTTGAGACACTAAATACCCGGAATGTAATAATTTCCATTACCCATTAACATGTACAAAATTATAAATTTGTTACCTTTGTGAAATTGTTTTTGGGTCACTAATATACAATTAAATAAATTATTAAGATACTCACTCAGCCAGTTATTTTTAACATATCTATCCCAAATGCAATTAACTAACCCCATTTAATAAAATAAATAATAATACCCTTCGAGAATTTAATTAAAATACTCACATGTTACAGATTCCTAGTTCCCAAAAACGTTTTCCTGTCACTAAGGCCTTTAAACTACCCTACTTTTAAAGTTGCGCCATTTACTAGGCTGCTAATAATAAACATACTGGCCTCCATATACGTACACAAATTTATCTGAAATAGGCCACTGGATAATCGTTCTGGGAGAAAACGTGACGCTACCCTTGTACAGCGGACGAGCGCTCCCAATAAGAGTGGTCTGAGCAAGCTGACCGTGACCGTTCGGCACCTGTTTACAGTAGCTTTAAGCTTCGTTATCAAAACCTCAACATGTATTGTGCCCTCGAAAAAATAAAGCTTATTAATGTATGTTATATATTTATGTCGAAATAATTGTTGATTATTTGTTACACTTTTTATTTTTAAACGAAAATGTACTCAATTTGGTGCACGTGTCTCGTACTTTTACCAAAATGATAAAAGCATTATCCTAACATTTAGGACAAGGTCAATGAAGTAAGAGAAGAATAATCTTTTCAAGGAATATGCAGGCAGGTATATACATACGTATGTACACTTTTGAAGGCTTATGAAAACTGAAAGAGGCATCTGATTGACTACGGATTTTTTTTTATTTGATAGTTCTTAGTGAAATTGACAAAATTATAAGTTTCCTAGCTTGGAAATATGCTCCCACTTGAGTTAGCCATTAAAAAATTTAAACCTATTTTTTTTTAAAAATTGAATAAAAAATTATTGTGTTCAAGAGGACATTGCAGGATATTCGTATGGGCTATAAAATGTATCCACTGTTTGTGGTTAAAATAGGTAGAGCAGTTTCAGAGATCTGGCCAAAAAAAGGTTTACTTCCGTATACCAGATATTAACGTGCAGATAGCGTTCGTGCGATAAAGAAAGATAATTGTCGTTTTATGCTACTGTCGTGGTTACATTGACAACTCAGATTCTAGAGGTTACCCTTTTGTTGTTCTAATTCAGATAAATCTGTTACTCTTAATGCAAAGTCATCTAACCATGTTTGTAACATAACACGAAATTGATTGATTTAGTGTTAAATTTTAACTACATCATATTTTTATTAGTGCTTATTAAGCTTTGACTCATTTTAATGCAAGATTTATCTGGCTTTACTACAGATCGTTCTTCTATGTATGTATCTATATTAATTATATTTAATATGCCAAAATCAAAAGCCAAAGGAAGGATGATATTGATAGTCCATCGTGTCTGATTTTCGTGTGTCCGTATTCATAATACGATTATTTAACAGGTAAATGAACTCGGAATGAAAATTCAAGTTAATTTTACAGTTAATTTAAAATAATTGAGATAAATGTATTTAAAAATTTGTACTGTGTTTCATATTCCTTTCTCATTTAGTGTAAATAACTGCTGTTTAGTTCTGTAAGTCCTATTAAACATAGTTTTATGCTCACAATATACGTTGTTGCATAATAATTACACGTAGGTTTTTGATATTATAATTGGTTTTTGATTTGACATTATGATATAATATTTTAAAGGTTTTTAATACGATATATTTTTCAAGTGTGGTGTTAGTTAATACATGGAGAAACATTTCATGAATAAACAAATGTGGGAAATCAAAATTTAATAGGAATATATATATATATATATATATATATATATATATATATATATATATATATATATATGTTTATATATATTTATGTAGGATTATGGTTTGCAAATATTCATTTCAAATTTATGCGAGTGGAAAGGTGATAACTAATTAGGGCAGACTTAAAAGAGACGAGCAGTTCAAATGTAATCACTTCATATTTATGAAAGGAGTTCGTGCGATATCTTTACTGAGGAAAGAGTCTTTAAGAGAATTGTTGACAAGGTGTTATTGAAGGAGGCATGTTTGCAAACACGAAAAGAAGAATGTTGATTTGCCACGATCATTGTAAAGACATTAAAATTGTAAAAAAATTACTTAAAAAGACAAAAAAAATGATATAGGCACTTAGATGATTTTAGTTTTTGTTTTTAATAATTGTATTCACGTTTTATTTTACGGATTATATAAATTTAAAAAAATCTTGTAATTGATACTATTTTTTCTTGCTCAATAACGCTTAAATAAAATTTAGTGTTTTCTTATAATATTAGGCTTATCAGATAACGATGTATCAATATTATATCATTCCCGTTAGTGCCACGTAAAAATCATCCAGCAAATTCCGGTGACACACCGTTGGTGCCACATGAAAGCTTTCGGACAAATCCCAGTAACATCACATGTTAATAAAAAAATGTTACATATGACAAATTGGGGTGGGAGAAACTTTTGAGACTTTTGAAACGTTGAAGTGTTTTACTATGATATTTTCTCTCAAAAACATAGATGACAGTCAGTAGCACGTACGCTAGACTTGCTGGCGATAGAAAAAATAAAAATGGGTATACTTGTGGGTATCAAAGTGTTACATATTAATATTTTTCAGATATTTTTAGATCACCTTTCTGTTTAAACCACCATGGGTCACATTACGCGACACATGCCAATTTTTTTGTTTCCCTTAATTTGCTTACTTTCTAATAACATAATAAATACGAGAAAGTCAAAATAAGTATTTAATCACATAAATGTTAGATGGTAAACGTTGTAAAATCATAAATATTTAATAAGATGTCATGTAAAGACATCTAATATAAACATGTGTGTACCATTTCGAAACGCATTTCTCTTTAAATAAACCAAATTTTTCCGACGTGCCCGCCAAACATGATTCTTTTTTAAAACACAATTGCGTTTCCGGAATAATAGATTACGTCCATTAATGAAAGCACTATTTTGATGGTACAAAAACAAACTGATATTTCATAAAGCTATGCCATTAAGATAAAATAATGCTCTATACTAGTGGTTGGCAACATTTTTCTAATATTTTTTAAATGTTTTGACTTTTCTTTCATTTTACAACTAGTAGACAAGAGAGTGATGGGTTGTATCTTGATTATTCGACGTTGAATCTCGGTGTGGTTTTCATAGTTTATTTTATAATTGCTATATATATATATATATATATATATATATATATATATATATAGTCAGTTATATATAGATGTATAACTGACTATTTGCAGGAACAAAAAAGTGGTATAACTGCATTTTGTTTTAGTCCCTTTTACATTATATTTAATTGCGGTTGATTTATTAAAGGCACTGTCAACAATTTGGTTATTTGTTCTATATAATCTCGTAATATAAAATGGCTTATAACACATAGTCTATATTAGTAAGGCGTAAACATCTTCAAATTTTTTTGTGAACTTTTTTGCGGTAAATTCTTTCAAACGTTATTTTGATGTTAAGTCATTATAACTTAACTTGTTTAACTCAAAAATAATTGTACTGTTCAATTCTGTAATAGGAAGTCGGATATAATAGTTAGTGTGTTTTAATTACTAGTATATACCGTAGTGCTTTTTGGGAGATTTGTAAGGTATCTATCTACAATACTTTTGTATATTATTTTTAATGTAATTTAAAAATGCTACACAAAAAAAAACAATATCAATGTGATTTCTCAATATTTTTCTGAAAATATATTATACACTCTATGCCGATCTGGACACTGTAAGGTCACGTCAATCGGATAAGCTGTCTTTATGCTGATTATAACTAGATTAGATATTATTCTTTTCTACTAAGAAGACAGTTATATTAGTTAGTTTTCTATTTATTTAAATCAGTCGCAGACTAAATTAACAAATCGTTATTATTGAGATAAAAAACTATACTAGGATATGAGTGGGCACATTGTTTCATTAATGATTTCCAAATAAATATGAAATTTACGGTCCCCAATTAAGTATGCAGCAATGGTTTTATTATGATTTTCTTTGTTTGTTTCTTTTGTATCTGAAGCAAATATATTTGAAAACAATAATTACTTTTATAGTTTTTAATATGTTTATCTAATAATCAAAATAGATATTAAAGATATTAAAAAAATAATGAAATGTTTCGTACATTTCATAATGAAATGTTTCGTACATTTCATTAATATCTTCTTTTTCATTCAATTTATTGTTTATTTAAACAGAAAAAATAATTTTTGCAAATAAATTAATAGCATTTTAAACCTTTGTAAATTTTGATCTTTCATCAAATTACCGTAATTAGTTAATGCAATTTTAAGTAACTCCTAAAGGTTTCCTAACACTAATATAATATATGAAATATTTAAAAGACTATTTACCTTAAAACTAACTTGCAACTAACTGCTCGGAAATTTAGCAACAAGTTTGTTTTTGTTTAACCGAATAATATTAGTGTTTAATATTTACAGTTTAAAACTTTCATCAAATTACTGTAAATAACTTAGTCATTAGCTATTTTTTGGCGACAGTTTCATCTACATAAGGAATTTTAAGTAACTTTGTAAAAGTTTCTTCACTAATTTAAAACAGAAACATTTAATAAATCGCTTGCCTTGAAACTAACTTGGAAATAATTGTTCCGCAATTTGATAACAAGGTTGCTTATATTTAATCTAAGAATAGCAGTCATTTAATATTCGCGAGGTAAATGCTTTAAGAAAGTTTTAGTCCCATGTATGTTTTATAGTAAGTGGGTTGTCCATAATAAATATATTGTTATTTGACAAATATGTCAAAAAATAAATTACGTATTTCGTACGTGGCAGACTTATTTCTTTCTGAAATAAACAACGAAAAAAAACAAGTTTGTGTGGTCTTTTGGGAATTTTCCTATTATTATTATTATATATTTATAATTTCTTATTAGAAGAAAAATTGTTTTTTTAAGTTTGTTAGTATATAATTCGAGGACTACTGCATAATTTATAATAATACTTTCCATATTATTTGATTCAGGATGTAATATTAAATACACGGTATAAAGTGTTACCATATATTAATAGAAGCGCATGCGAGTAAAAATAACTACGACTGTGAAATCATGGGCTTAGATAATTTTATAATTATCCTTTAATTATAAAATTATCTTGAAAATTTACATTTTTTTTGCAAAATAATTGTGGTCCAATCTTAGTAATTTGGTTACGATTAATTATTTATAGGTATTATTTATAAATATTCCTAATATACGATTAATTATTTATAAATATTCCTCGTAATGAGCAGAACTAACTTAGTTTAAAATTATTATCCCTAATTATTTTTGACCAGTTAAAAGTGTCATACACTGAACATAAATTAGGCGAGTTAGCGGAAGTTAAGAGGCTAGCCGCACTTCACATCGCGCCTCTGAAGTGGGAAACTTCGAAAGCAGCGAAGTGGCATATTTCCACGTATTTAACTGCAATATAGCATCCAGCCTATGCGGGTTATAAGGGATGGCATAACACATATATATTGAGATATACGTAACTTTAGTAATATATATATATGTAATATTTGGAAGATTCTTATTAATAAATGAACTTACTCATATATGTAATACGTGGGTAAGTTTATCGTTAATAATCTAAAACAGCTGAAAAGCGATGTCGGAAAAAGTAGCATGATTTCCATTTGACGTTTTCGTAAAGTAGAATGTGTTAAATGGGGTTATATTATGAAATATATTAAGTAGCAATCAAGCTGTTAAATAAAACGTCTAGAAGATTTGTTTTTAGCTTATCGCAGTATAATTTATTTAAATTTTTTTCGGGTTCTTCGAAGAAACCCTGGTTACAAAGAGCGATTTATTTTTTAACATTGTGTAGTGGAACATAACATTTCCACATTTTCATTCGTCTGTTACATATTTATAGTTTTAGAACTATGTGCATGGAATTTTCAAGTAGATATCTCACATTATCTCTGTTAAAATATAGTAAACTATTAAAAAATGTATCGACATACTTTTCCATACAAGTAAAGTGGAGGGAGGACATTTTTTGCCTATTTTTCTGGATAAAACTGAGATTGACAAGCATAAAACTTTAAAGTGACATCCAAAACGACCTGTCACTAATTTTTCAACTCGGAATTTGAAAAAAATCTAGATTCTAGCATTTTATTAAAACTTGCAACAAAAATTATTTCGGTTACTTGCATCATACATTTTTAAAGATATGGACAATTAGGGCATCCTACTTCACGTGTGGTTCGTTTTTTAAAGGGGGCAGTGCAAATATTATATTATGCATCTTTCACAAAAGAAAAAAAGACAATAAAGTCTTAATAATATTATATGATGAATTAAAAATTGTAGACATTTTTATCTAATGACCTTATTTTAAGAACGTGGTGGTAGTCTTCGAGATAATGAATTAAAAGTGTACTTCTTTCTTTCGGATATAATTAAATTTATATTTGATTAGTTGAGATGCGTAGATATTTCGCGCTGCTAGCATATAAAATGAAAACCTTAATCAACTGCTGTCGCTTCCCTGGAACGCTGCATTCATAGCAGGTGGCCAGCGGTAATAGTGGGCTGTATATCATCGAATAGTTTAATATTATTAGTTGGCAAGTTAAATGCTTGTGAAGTGGAACAGAAATAACCACACTGCGGCCTGTGGAATTCCTTTCTATCTTTAGAGGGAGATTTGTGTGTTCATTCGCCCCAGGAATAGTTCAGTGTTTTCTATTCCATATGTTATTATATATAAATAGTCGGCGTGGGGTCGAGTGTGGTAATTTGGAAGATTTTCATTAAATAATAGGCGTTTTATATTCATCCGATTGTGGTAATTTGGAAGATATTTATTAAATAGTCGGCGTTTTATATGAAACTGAGTGTGGTAATTTGGAAGATACTTATTAAATAATGGACGTTTTATATTCATCCGAGTGTGGTAATTTGGAAGATTCTTATTAAATAATAGGCGTTTTAAATTCAACTGAGTGTGGTAATTTGGAAGATATTTATTAAATAATGGGCGTTTCATATACAACGGAGTGTGGTAATTTGAAAGATGTTTTATGAAAATTTCATATTTTATTTTAACTGATACTAAGAAGAGGATGATTTACATGACTGTTTACGGCTATTAATAAAAGATGTCACTTGCGCAATGTAGATGAAACTTTTAGTAATACATAAATCATTTACATATTTTATCAATTTGGTTTCAGAAACAATCACTCGACAATCGATCAAGTACATTGTATTACTGATGTTATTGAAAAAGCGATAGAAAACAAAAATGTATGTTCTGCCGTCTTCTTGGATGTAGAACAGGCATTTGATAGAGTTTGGCATGAAGGTCTCCTACACAAATTAAGATTACTTCTTCCCGATCACTTCTACCTACTCTTAAAATCCTATCTGACTAATCGACACTTTCGGGTTAAATACGAAGACTCGTATTAAGACTTGAAGCTGATTAAGGCTGGGGTCCCTCAGGGTAGTGTTCTAAACCCAGTTTTGTATTTGCTATACATTAGTGATGTTTCAACAACGTTATATAGTACAACAGCCACTTTTGCAGATAATAATGGCAGTGGGGGAAACTGTGGAAGGTTCAACTAGAAAATTACTATCTGCTCTCAACAAAGTAGCCATTAGGATAAAAAAATGGCGCATTAAATTAAAGGAATCCAAATCAACACATATCAACTTTACAAATAAAAAGATAACACAACAACCAGTCTTTATTAAAGGCACTCAATTACCATATGCTAAATATCTTGGTATGACTCTCGACGCTAAGATTCGGTGGAAAAAACATATTAAGAAGAAACGCGACGAACTTAATATCAAGTTTAGAAAAATGTATTGGTTGCTTGGTCGTAATTCTGAGCTGTCAACATACAACAAGCTTATTTTGTATAAGCAAGTCCTACGCCCAATTTGGAGTTATGGAATACAGCTGTGGGGCAGCGCCGTCAAGTTTAATATCCAAGTGATACAAAGATTCTAAAACAGAGTGCTTAAGTGTGTAGTTAACGCACCTTGGTATATCCGTAACTGTAATCTCCATCGCGATCTTGAGATTGAGATGGTAGACGATACTATTAGTAGATTTGTTAGTTCTCACCAAAAAAGACTTCAAAATCATATTAATTCAAAAGTCTCCAGGCTCTCAAATATGCAAAATACTATTAGAAGACTCAAAAGAATAAGACCTTTTGAGCTTGTTAGACATTAGAACACTAAGTGATTAAAAGAAAAATCTTAGTTTAGTCAGCACATAGCATATTAATTCAGAAACAAATTATTCATTAGTTATATAACTACTTTTAATAAAAATTGTAAAAAAAAATATTTTATTAAATAATATAAAATACGTGGCATTAATGCATCTGAAGAAGATTAAACAATGAATATAACGGAGAAAAAAGGTTATTTCAGAGTATATGTTATTAAATTTGATACGATAACACTTAAGGGTATATGGAGAAATAAGGAATTTTAATTATTCAATCGTGGGGTTGGAAAATGAAAACAATTTGGTTAACTTTCATAAATGAGTTTAAAGATCTATAAAACTAATTCTGTAGTTATCTATGTTTGCATCCTGATCAGTGTTTGTTCTGATATGCTAAATGTATGTCGGAACTACTACACTACTGCACTAGTTTAAAAAATAATAATAAATTTTGTTTTAATTTTTTTACAAAACGGTTTTCCATCGAAGTATGCATGGCAATGATGGCGGAATACCATATTGCATAAATGAGGTGATACAGCACCTCATTAATTCTTACCTAGTTTGAGTTCCTATTTTTGTTGAATTTGAGTTGGAGCATTAAATTGTCAACGTCTCTTTCTAGTTTCATTGTAGATATACGTGCTATATATATATATATATATATATATATATATATATATATATATATATATATATATAAATATATAACGTTTTTTAAAATAATTATAATTAGCATAGAGAAAGCATTAACATCCTAATGTTTAAAATTAATCTCTGCTATACGGTACCATTTTCCTATAACTTTATTTTATGAGCAGTAACCATGTCGTATTAGTCCCGGCGGACACACGCTAAACGCTTACCCGATAGCTTTTGCGAAAGATATACGCTCATTTCTTGCAAGTAGTTACAGCTTCCGGCTATAAAAATATCGTTTAGAGGATATCCCATTTTCCAGCCGCCCCTTTTATATTCCCAGCCGGGACTTGCATCTAAAAGAGATGAGGAAAACTCGAGTTGCTGGTTTAATTTTCCACTTATAATTTTGTATCTAATTTCGAAAAAGAAGGGTTTTAGAAGGTGAGGAATTTATTAATTGAGCGTTAACATTTATTAAGAGCATTGACATAGAAGCGATTAGGAAAGAGCCTGGTCTCTCCACACGGTGTCTCATAAAATGAGAGCTTATAATATCTGATTATAAGTTACTGGTTAGTATCGGCATGGTATAGCAAGACTTCATCGGAATTACATTTCGCTTGGTTTTATTATAATATCTTATATTAATTATTAATCGTCAAAAGTTGGATTTTAAAAGTTAGGTACCTGGCCCTACTTCGCACTAGAATATCTTAGTGTTGACATAAACAGTGATACATATTTATTTGTATGCCACGTTAAATATTCCTCCCTTATAACGGTTTACACTATTTCGCAAAACAATTTACTACTATTTAGTAAGAGACGACTCAGATTATACGTATTCTTTCACTACAGTAGACGTTACTATAGAGGCAGTGTTACGGACCGTCCCTTGTCTATGTGCCGAGGGAATCGCCCTTATGAACTCATAAGACAACGCGAGGTTTACGTTTACTCAAAGATGTGTTTGTAAAATCTAAACTATTATTCAAATAGTTTAATGTACATGATCATTTTTATGTAAATAGAACGTATAAAATCAATAATGTATTGAATTTGAAAATGATTTGATTTTTCCAGTCTGAACGAGTCTCTTAAATTTAAATACTTCGTCACGGGCTGTATTCGATGAAATTGGTTAATTTTAATATATATATATATATATATATATATATATACGTATATATATATATATACATATATATATATATATATATATTTATATATATATATATATATATATATATATATATATATATATATTATGTCACACTTTTAAAAAAAAATATTTAAGTTGAACGAGGTTGTTCATTCTATATTTTTTTCATATATCTCTAACCATTTTCGCAGCGCACGCCAAAAACTTTCCAGGCGATTGATCTTTTCGCTACTTCATCGTCATGCGTGGTCTAATGTACACAAAATATTAATAAATTACACACGTAAACCTTTCTCGGTAATAAATATGTCAATCAATGGAAACCGAAGAGAAAATACCCCAATTTAATGTATATCCCAACTTATTTTGAATACTCCAACTTTTTTTGATTGAGGTCTGTTTCATTTTGAATGTGTGATGTATTTACAGCGCAAATAATTTTTTTTTCACTTAGCATTCAAAATTATCATTTTGTTAAAGAAAGAATGTATATAAATATGTGCATCACTAGTTTTTAAGCCAAATTTTACGTCGTTTTGTAAGACTTTTGCCGTTTTCGAATTCGTGCCATATTATGCATTGAAAAATTTCACTTCGCACAGTTTCTGTTTTCAAGCGCCTTTAGATGCATACACTTGTCGATTACATCAAGCATATATCATCAATAATTATTTTTAACTTAGATTTTTTACTCCTATTGTGACAACAACAATTGTGATACAATAACTGTGCCCAAGAATTTAGTTCCTGAAGTTATTTTCGATATAATTTTGTTTTAATAATTCGAAAAATGTGTTTGTAAGTATTCGTAAGTAATAAATTTATTAATTAAAAAGACAATTTTTCTTAACTATGCTATATATTTGTACACGAGTTATTTTCAAAATGACTTATCTAAAACGTAATTTTCTTGAATCATCGTCAAACATTTATTCACATGCTTTTCCAAAGGCTACACAGTCTATTTCCTGCAGATGACACAGCATTATATCCAGCTGTAACCGTTACTATTAGAGCGCAATTTTCTTTCGTAACCAGCTCGGGCTGACATTCTCCCGGGGGCGCTGTCAGATTATTCAAACAGTTTTCATTAAAAGGAAACCAAAGGTACGTTTTATAATCGTTCACAAAGTTTTGTTCGGTCTCGTTGCGAGTTGTTATTTTGTGTTTTGGCAAGATCGGTTGCTTTACAAAGTGCGTGATGATTAAGAAATTTTTTTGAGTTTCTGGTTTATTTAATATAGGTATAGAATAGGTATAGGTATAGAAATGTCATTTTACGTAATTATTACGAGTATAATAGTTATTGACATTGATATATTTTAGAAAACCAAAACGTGAAATAAGATATAAAGACTAACCTAATCTGTTAGAACGAGTTTTCAGCAAGTTTTCCGCATTTTATGAATAAAAAATAGTGTCAAATATGAAAGTATTTATTTTGATCTCTTACACTAACTGTCTCTTACGTTAACTATTCAAACCACACTAATTGTAAAAAAATAAACATTTTTGAGTTTAGCCACAACCATTAAAGGTCAAGAATTTTAGATTTCTCCACATTTTAGTTTGTAATGCACAACATAATTAATTAATTTTTAATAAAGTTAGATATTATACAAAAATGTATTTGGCAACTAAATAAATAGTCAATTGAAGCATTTAAATATCAACGCCACCATTGGCTTAAAGGCTATCAGACTATATTTTCAAATTATATTTAAATACATTAATTTTTTTGAATGTTACATAATTTAAGGCAATATACATATATTTTGCTACCATTAGAATAAGTTCGTTTATAATTGTGACTTTAGCAACAATTTTTCATAACTCCATTTTTCTAAAATAACTTTGAATGAAATTGAGTACCTTTTTACGATTTTTCATGCAAATAATTTATATAGGTAAAAATACAAACAAAATATACTTGGGATTTTGTAATCTTTAATTCCATTTATGAAAAATTAATTAGTATTAAAGTTTTAAAAATAAAACTTTTTTTTATTATTCTTTTGTTAGGTTCGTATCTGACTGACTTCATGGTTATTTGCATTTTACAAATGACCGTTGGAATGATTCCTTTAGGGTGTCTATCGTTTCGATTTTGGTGATACAATTATGGTAACAGTATACACAAACGCACATAATGTATCTGTATAATGTTTTACGTTCTATCACCGTAGTAAATATCATTTTCAAACATCCCAAGTTCTATGATCCGTTTTTTAAGATCTAAGCAGCGAGTAAAATATTTTCAAATACGATTTTAATGTTCAACGTTTGAAATTGCTCTGTAAGTTAAACATTTATTCGGTCTTTATTTAAAAGTATGCAATTTCAAAGTAAAAATATGGCTTAAGAGCATTTAATCTCGTATTTTAGCATGGCTCGAAAGTAAATTGTTTCACTAATAATATTAAAAAAAGCTAGGCGAATTTCAAAGAAAAAAACTTTTCTGAATTTTCGTAATACTTAAGCATTTCCTGCAGATATGCGAAATTAGTTTCTATTAAATATTTAATATTAATTAAGTATTTTATGATTATATACTTCAGTGCATGTTTATAAATCACTTTTAGCACTTTCATCAGAAATTATTTGATATAGAAACTAGAAATTGGGAAAATTTGGTGGAAATATTGGTCCGATTGCATATATCATGTATAAAAAGTCGAATTTTGATTTTTAATTATAGTCTTGATGAGAAAGTTAAAGACAATATGATTTCATTAATGGTAAAAATATATAATTCTAAGATTTTATTCAGAATTCTTATTGCGAATACTTTGACTCACACTCGAACCATATTTAATTAAGTTTCTTACGGAATTAAGTTCAGGATATGTCACAAAATACGTGACGGAACTAACTTGAAGAATTGGAATCTACAGTAAACAATCTTTGAACCACGCAATTACGCATCAATCAGGAAAATAAACTGGCAAGAAGCTAACAAATCGTGGTTGGAAATTCGTCTCGTTTTGCTATTCATTTTCTATTTATACGCACGCCGATCAGCACACAATTTTAACATACCTTTCAGTCTGTATCAATGCATTTATTTCTAGAACCAATGAATTGTTTTCGAAGTAGATTTTGCTTATTCCGCGATGAAGGTTTGAGTGAAAAAAATTACGCTGCGTCTATAGTAGTGAACGTAAATAAGCAGTACGTGGGTGAAAAATTGCGGCGAAGTGCAAAAAACTCGTCTTGTTGCCAGAAGTTTTGAAGATATATCTAACTAATATATGAGAGACATTTGGCTATAAAAATTTTTGTAAAAAATTTTGGCGTATAAATATCCATATTGTTACATAATTTTTAAGACATTTATGTATAAATAGGTAAATATTCATAAGTCTATTAAGCTTGCAGACATTTATAAGTTACATAATGTATTTTCTTTTAGGAGTTTATTTTGCGTAGACTTTATCCAAGGAAAGAAGAATGACGTAGTAGGGGAAATTATGCAAAAGTTAAGCTAGTATTTTTTTTTAGTTTTTTCCCAATTACATCAAAATGTTGGGCAAATTATTGCATATATGACAGACAACAGACAATAATCGATTCAACAATAGTCGGGGAAACCAGAATATATTATAATTAATATTTAGGTAAACCAAAATATATTACAGTTTTTTTCGTCTGTTTGTTTGATATCTAATAGTGGTTTCAGAAATGACATGATCTTTACCAAATTTGAGCATTACGTGTAACCGACAGACGACAGACAATAATCGATCCAACAATAGTCGGGAAAATCAGAATATATTATAGTTAATACTTGGACAAACCAGAATATATTATAGTTATTATATTGGTTAATACAAGGCACATGTCTCACAAAAATCGGTCCTACAAAATCATTGAAACGTCTCTGAGCGACTTTCGCCAATCTGAACATTACGAATTAAAAACGCACTAACGGGGAAAATCATGGAATATACGGCAGAATACGCGCTAACAGAGACGGCATACATTTAGTCAGCGGTTTGTACATCTTGACTTGTGAGGTAAATTATTGGAAATTCGGCTACCGTTCCGGTTCCATAAAAATATTGTCGGTCACCGACTCACTATCTACAAAATTCGATCGTCTGTTTGCACTTTAACAAAACGCAGAATACACTGATGAGCATGGAGAATAGTTTTCCTTCTAGAATAATATACAGTTCCTTAAAGAATAATAAAAAATCTTTCTTAGAGCATTTTCTCTATTGCTATCATGTTTAAATAAGCAACTTATTCAGCAAATAGTCAATATTCAACATTTTTATATTTTCACTCTAATTCGGTTATAAATAAACTATTTACTGACGAAGTCACGTTTAAATGCTAGGTTCTTCACAATTAAATGAAACTATGTGATGTAGTATTATTTCTACTTTCTTTAAGTTCTTTGTCACGACCTAGGTTTCGTTGTATTACAATATCTTCAGGTGGGCTATTAGCAAAGATATCTCCTATTCCCCTCCGTAGCATATCTATGTTAATAGCCCACCTAAAGATGTTGTAATACAATGAAACCTAGGTCGTGGTAAAGAACTCAAACAAAGTAGAAATAATACTACATTACGTAGTTTCATTTCATTGTGAATAATACATTTTTATAAAATTAACGCCAAATATATTCAATGCTAGATTCTTTTTAAATGTATTTTGCTTCAGGTTTATCTATGATAAGCAGCTGTTAGCTGCATTCTTCTGTCCGTAGGTGTCATTTTTGATAAACTCACTGTAATGATCTGTTGCGTACAAGCTTTTTTTATTTTCAGACCGTTTATATTTTCACCTTCAGAATTTCTATTTGTGTAATGCAGTTTTCACTTTCAATATCATGTTATAACGATTACATATTATACAATTCTTCAAAACATTTGGCGTATGGCCACCGATCTATATCACTGTTCGCATTATCTCATATTCGCCTCCGTATCATATGCATTGTGAGTTATTTCAAATATATCAATTCTGCTGCTAAACAGTGTTAAATGAATTCGAACAGTATAAGTGATGAAATGGCTTCAGAAATTTCTTTGAATACGCCTGGCTGTCGGCCAGCTGGGCGGTCTTCGATATTTCTGAGTATGTTTATCAATGATACGAACTATTTCTGACACGTTTTATTTAGGTTCGAATTTGAATGTGTTTTGTTGTGCCGCACTGCGTTGGCGTATTGCGCGCGGCATGCTGGATGCTGTAAAATTATTTCGATTTGCACTTGGATTTGCTTCGAGCGTACGAAGATTGGTGATACATCTCCGTCGCTGGCCGAAATATTAAGATTGACTGGGCGATACGAAAACGTTATTATATTATTGTTGAAGTGTTTATTGATATAAGATGCTGTGGATTTAACACACTCAGAGATAAATATTTGGTGCGATGCGAAATGTTTTGATTTTTTCATAGTTCTCGTAACACGCGTAACGGTTAGGTCTGTAGATATATCTGTATATTTGTTTAGTATTAGTTGCTCGCTTCAACTTTGCTTCGCGTGTAAGAAATAAGATTATGACTGCATTTTGTGTTAATAATGTTTTTATTTTTGATTATTTGTAATTAATAAATTAACGGTATTTTAAGGAGATAGTCGAATGGAGAACTGTACTTACTAATATTGTAAAATAAAAACGTTTGTTACAAACTATCCCTATTCTTAACTAAATTATTTAAATCTCATTATATTTACCTATATTTACTGTTTTTTTTCAGATTTTCCACAGTTGTTTTTAATTATTTCAAATGTTTTTTTAATATAGCTATCTACAAGAGTTCAGTTCGTTTAACACAAAAATATTTTCAGTTCTGTGGTCAGAATTTACCATAGAAAACGGGTCATATCAACACAATTGCATTTTGATTGGTTATAAAAGTTTAGTTAGTGAATTCAGATTTTCATGTTTCAAAAAATAATATGAAACTCTGTCATGTATGAGTAAAATTTGCACTACAAGAGTTCCGTACACATTCAGGCACTAATAAACATTTAACGGTACATAGTACATTAGACTATTTACTAATATTAATTTTATACAAAGTAATTATATTATTTACTACACCTTTATCAGGTGTAAAAACATGGTGGCAATAGTTTTCTTACAACCCTTGCGTAGGATTATAACTTTCTGTTTTTTCCATAATTTAGAAGAAAGTGGAGGAGAGTAATATTTCTGAGGATATAAAAATTTTACATATGCGCATAAATTTAGAAACGCTTCTAGGAATGTTGTTTGTTTTATATGTACATTGTTTGTATTACATGTTTTATTGTTTGTTTTATATGTACTATTTTTTGATGTACTCAGGTTTGGTTAGGCTGGGGGAGGGGTGGGAGTGTGGCATATTTTTTCAGCAATATCTGTAGGGATATTTTAAATAACATTCTCATAAAATACGTTTGATATCTTTATTTCTTCTACTACTTCATTCATCCCTTCTAAAATTTCTGAAAAAATAGTATTCAGTATTAAATGGATACGAGATAATAAGCCCTATTACTATTATAAATAATTTCAGGTTTTTACGTCAAATGATTTCCGAGAATAATGGACGTGAAAAACAGTTAGTCATGCAGGCACGTGAGTAATTTTAAAAGATTTTTTTTTGAAGTACAAAACGCTAAAAAGATTGGAAGTATCTTTTTCCAGAGCACTCGAGTGAAGACAGGATGAATCTAACTTACCTAATTATAATTAAGAATTTTATAGATTAAAAATTTTATATTATCTGTTAACCTCTTCAAAAATGAATTTTGTATTAAATATGTAGATATACCCTTTTTGTTATGACCAGTAATAATCTGATTGATAATAATATGAACCCGTAGCGGGCTGCTATTTTTATATATACGATATGCGTACTCGTATATCCACAGAAACACTCTACAAGTAATCATTCAGAAATATATTTAATTTTATTTTTATTCCATTCCTATATTAACAGTAAAGAAATTTATTACAGTAGGCTTTTTAATTTAATTGTTATAAAACTCTGTGTAATCGATCTGAGCCTAATTTGCACATCTTTAAGAATTTCTACATGAATTTGAAATTTAGTAGTGTTACACTTATTAAATATCATTATGGTTCTAACTTAATATTATTATTTAAAATAATATTATACTTTTTATTAAATATTCTCTAAAGTACGGAGTTCGTTAATACGTTAGGCGCGGTATATATTTATATATATGTATGTGATCCTTGACAAATTTTGCAGCATGGAAACAATACAAAATACTGATTTGATTTAAAAAGTAATTTAAAGACCTCTTTAAAGCCTTGTATTTATACTTGAGAAACTGAACTTTTAGAAGACCACTGATGTGTCTGTCTATCCGTCAGTCTATCTGTCGATTTTATCAAAAACTATGCGACGTAGAAATTAGAAATTTGCCATAATAATACAACTTATAATATAATACACATATTTTGCTAAAAATATTTTAAAAACTACAGGAATTAAAGAGGGATATATAAGATATATAAAGCACTGAACAAATTTTGTTAAAGACTTATTGTGAGGAATAAAAAAATACAAATAAGATATTCTAAAAAATATGCACAAACATTATAGAAAATATGGCCACCCCCGTTCATTTTCAAAGCTGCTCAGCCAAAAATCATGAAAAAAACAGGGTTATCAAAACCTGACTAAAAGATTACAGGAAAACTATAGCGACTATTCTAGATTTCATAATGATTGAAATATACACCGTGTTTCTGAAATCTAGGACAGACGTATATTTACATTGTGAAAAAATAATATTTGTAAATCATTTAATTAAAAATACTATGTAACTTTAAATGTTTATGAGTTCCTGTATGTGTATGTAACCCTCATATTGCGAGTTATACTCTTACTTGACAAAAAAAAAGTTTCACGTGTTATCCGTAAATGTTCAAAGAGCTAAATGTTACCCGGAAAACCGTATGCGAAAGCAGTACTAAGCAATAAACATAACACTTTTCACATTTATAATATTAATCAGGAATTACATACTACTTTAACTGATAAGCAACTTTGTCGTAAAAACTGATATTTTAATTTATAGTTATATATATATATATATATATATACATATATAATAAAACTGTGATATAATCTATAAAATAATTTAGGGGGCATAACAAAATTAAAAGAACACGAAAACATTGCTTTTGGATTTGTTTGTCAGCTTATTTGTTCATGCGTCAAAAAAAGAACGGGATTCTGACGGCGTTTTAACTGGTAAGTTCTGTACCTCAAGTAGGGTAAAGGACATATTTCGTTTCATTGCAATTGACTCACTAGAAAAGACGGTATGATAGTTTGAAATTGCAAAACAAAGCATGAGCCTGTAATTTAATCTTCACAATTTACTTAATAATATTTTCTATTATTAAGTAAATTGTGAAGAATAAATTATATAGATTAAATATAGTATTACATTTAACTTAATAATATTTTCTGTAAGTCTGTGCGGAAGAAATCACGGGCATAGTAATTATAACGTATAATTGGATATTATTTATCCCAAAGAAATATAACATTTCGCCGTAAATTATATCTCCATTTCGCTAACACCAAATTTCGAAGTGGAAACGCAAAACTTATAAAGCAAAACAAGAAGCAGTCGACGATAACTGAATTCGCATTCATCGGCGCTGCCATTCCGGTATATTAATTAATTCGCACGTTAATAAAACTCCGAATAACAACTTCTTAATTAATAATTATTAACGCGTATTGTTAAATTAAGACGCGTAGGAGATACGTTACATTAAATTAATTGCGTTCTGAACGAGTCGTTTTGACGAGTTTCTAATTAAGAAGCAAAACCATGTTTTAGGCTCACAGCTGAATGGGCACTTTTTGTATTTCTCTTTCAATTTATCTCTCCTTGTTTTGTTTCAATAGAAGAAAAGTTTTGAGAGAAGTAAGCTTAAGACTCGGTAGAATTTGTTTTTGTTTTTTAAGAGAATTACTGTAGTTTCGTCGCGATATGGTATAATGAGATTGCCAGGGAACTCATTTTCATAGATTATATTCTGCAGTAATATTTTAAGAATAAATAAGAACAGCAGCTGACAACATTGGACAGGAATGGTATCCTATATTATCTAATTTAATATTTAAGGGAATTCTAGAAGGGTTAAAGGCAGTAAAAACTGTTTCAGTTTTCTGACTTAAAATGTAATAAAACCTATCTAATATGAGTAAAAGGTGAAATACGAGTAAAATATTTGGTACTAAAATATTCAAAATGTGGCATTATTTTATTATTTCATTTGGTTGGCAAGTTTTTTCTTTATTTAGTTTTTCAATTGAAAAGTACGTTCTATTTTTCTTTACTTTGAAATTGAATTAATAATGGCTTAACCAATATCACATTAAAGTAAGTTCGTCATATATCTCCTTTCTTCGTGAATTTTACTTCGCCTTTTCCGTTAACACTTTTGCTAATATGCCTGATTAATTATGCCTTATGTAATTATGATACTTTTGAACACAGCCTTTTAATTTTCTGGGAATTTAACTGTACCTAAATTTATATTATCTATGTTCACACTAATAAAGTCTTTTTATACCAACTCATACCCAAAAGAACTTATACCAGATACATATTACAATATTCTAAATATTCGGGATGTCTTTCTTTACTTTAAACAACAATTTCTTTATGGATTGCTTCTAGAGGTAAATTTCACATTTTTAATATTTTAAATTGACTCCATACTAATAATCTTCTCTTTTAAAATAATAGTATTTCTATTAAACTCTTTATAAATATTAATTTTTCACACTGCAAAGGCGTGAAAACATGGTGTATATTTGAATAATATTTTTTTCAAGATGTAAATATATAAATATATTTCCTGAAATATCATTCACAGAAATGATGAATTTACATTTTAAAATACAAAGTTGTTTTTGTAGTTGATTTAATTCACTCATGAACTTTTACAGACTTAACTATACATCATAAGTTAGCCGATAATTATGTGTGAAACCTGTTTAGCTGGGATAATTTTCCTTTTGATTTCATTATATATTCATATTGTAGTATTGCATACTCGTCGTGGGTTTCTAACCATAAAGTCGTAAGTACCTGGTCTTTATAATTTTTTTACACAAAACATTAAAATAAAAATAATGTTTTTTTTATTTGTTTCATAGGCAGAAAGTATGACATAGATTTATGTAAAAAATTCCTTTCACAGTTACGTGACACGTATACTATATATAATAGTGACTTTTTGACATACATTCCTATAGAATAAATAAGTTTTTTTTCCTATATGTCTTGATATATAGAGGGATGAAATAAAATGGATTAAACTTTATTCAATAATACGGCTACATGTTCAGTTAAATATTTATTTTCGGTAACTTTACAATTGCAAAAGTTCATGATATTAAATGAAGCACTCGCTGTTTGCTGATGCCGCTAATTACTTTTTGACTATAATTATCAATGAAATGGTAGTTTTATATATGAAAATAATACTAAATTGTTAAAAAAAGATGTGAGCAACAGGTAAATATGTGTTATTGAGGTGTAATTTGATATCTGTAAAATTACTTTTATGTGTCGAGCATGGTACAAATATCGGTGACACCACCTTTATGTCTTGTGAATGCTACCGAACAAATATCGGTGACACAATGTAATAACAAAGAATCTTATATTTTATATAATGTGGGGAGAGAATTAAACAATATTTAATTTTTCTATATTTTAATAAAATGTTGTTGACAAAGCCATAGGCAGAACGATGTGGACGTCAAAATATGAAATATATAGGAAATAAATTTTATATCGGTAAGTATATCCACAAATAGTGATTTAAATTTAAAAAATAAAGTTATTTTGTTTTTGGGTTTTGTTTAAAAATTGAGTTACGATTTTCAATGAAAAGATTTCAAATATCAACATAACCAAGTTTTATTCGACATGAATTTTTATATTATGGATTTAATTTAACAAAGATAATTCTATGTAATAATAAAAAAATCTCCAAATAAACTTACATTTTTTAAGAAAACGCCTCGTAGCAGCGAAAATTAATAACTCGCTTTAAGTACCCACTTCCTGGCTCACAGCGGAAAAGACGTAAGGAAATCATTTCCAGTAATCTTGGTCATAATTTAAAGTCACCTCTTTAAGGCGAAACGAGCGTATTGTTATCCCAAAATTATCCTCGAAATCAGTTTTTCGTCTCGTTCCTTGTGCCATTTGCCTTATTATTCAAATATTTGTTTTAACCGGAATAATGCCCAGCGGAGCGGTACTTCAAATGGCTAAACGAAAGACGTGATGGTCAATACGTTATGTTATGCTGTAAGGATTATGCGTATATCTACTTAAACCGCAAAGTCTTCGTAGTTTATATATATGTGACCCGCATCATAAATTATTTGTTTTTACCAACGACGGATTAACTTCCGCTTTTTTATTATTATTTTGCTTCGATAGTCGACCAACGTAGTGGATATATATTCATGTTCAACCTTTTACTCGCACGAACGATTAAGTTTTATATTCTTTTCCGTCTTGATATTTTTCTTTACTTCATTCAAGATAGAGTTTATTATAGATACATTTAAGATAAGAGATGGCATCACACGGTGTAATATTGCCATATAAACGAAATAAGTTTTTGCGTATTATTTACTACATTCAGTAGTGCAAATGTAAGTTTGTTAATTGTAATTGGATTTAATTTGTCGATGTTTTTCAAGTATATATATATATATATATATATATATATATATATATATATTGAAGTTATTTTGGCTAATAACCTGGTTTAATATGATTAAAATATGGTGAAAATATTCGATCTTTCCAAAAATATTTTCATAATTCCTGGATATGTAATTCGAGAAACTCTTTATGGAATTTCTTTTAAATTTGCACAATTTTAATGGTTGTCTGTTTGTCTGTTACAGCCGTTTTACTGAAAAAAACCGTTTGGCATAGAAACTTGATATTTGGCATAATCATTACGCATAATCATCATATATTTCAATAGAAATATTCAAAAATATTTGTAGGAACCATTTAAAGGTTATAAAATTTTATATAAAAATCATAAAATATTTATATAGAATAAAAAAAAAATTTATTTACTTTTTTTTTAAATTACATATGTCGTATGTTGTATCGTTTGGAAAAATTAGTTATAAAGATTGCAAATTAAATTTTTTTTTTCACAACTTAATGTGAGATAAGTTATAAAAACCTTGTTGAAAATTTCCAGAAAAATATATCTTCCCACCGCCTGTTTCGTAAATTACTAGAATCAAAAAATAATAAAAAAAATAACATCATTAGAAACTTCCCAAAAGTTTGACAATCAATCTGGTAGTTTTATATGAATTTTTATGCCTATGAATATACTAGGCGATATGCTCGTATTTACATGATGAAAAATACAATTGACATTTTTAAACAGTTTAATAGAAATACTACGTAGCGCTACACTGCTACGAGGGTTCTGAAGTACGCGCGGCTACGAACGGAAACGGAAGTATGTATATGCGTACCGACATTATGACATTGCGACGGAACAGTTGTAGTGCAGTTGTGCAAGTTTAACTGGTTAACACATTTTTATCTTTACTCCAGATTTTTTTTAATTTCTGTAATAAAAACAAATTAGAAAATTTTCTTTTCAATGTTGTTTTTTTTCTTTAATATTTCGTTTTTGTTATTTTTAATTTATTTCCATTAACGGTAGCTAGGTGTAAATTTTTTTATTTCAATAACCGTGAGTTATTTTAAGGAAATTGTGAGATTTATCTACTCCGATAAGCCTTTTTGACGGTATTATAAAAGCTATAATACCTTGGATCCCAAGTTTAACTTACCTTTATCCCAAAAGAATCAGGTAAGGTTAATCATAAAAATAAATTACTTTTATTACTTATTTTAACGGTTTTAGTGCCATGGTTTTTTGCTCATATAACTTAAAAATGCCAAAGAAATCTTTTGTTTTTGATGTCGTTTACCCTTGTCTCGAAAAAAAATTAATTTCTTCTAAAAATTATCCAATTTTAATAATTTTTCGGTGTTTTCTTAATAAAAACTTGTACAATGATAATAAAATATAAAGAAAATTATGGAAATATATATTGTGAACAAAAATTATAACAAAAACTGAAATCAAGGTCATATCGTCATTTTCACAGTCCGGTACATCCTCCGTATCAGCAAAATAATTGTCACCGTCACTGTTATCGTTATCATTCAAAATTAGCATTACGCCAAATTCTTCACAACTTGAAAAACGATCATTTTCACTCGAATTATTTTCGGATTCCGACATTATGGGTTAAACATTTTTTTTTCCTGGATCCTTTTTATATTGTAATTACTAATAATATTATAATTTGAACTTTATGTAACACGTAGAAAGATAAACAATTAGCGATGCGTGCGAACGGCCTCCCCTACCGCGCGCTAAACAGCAACTGATTTCGCGAGCGCCATCGCGCTCGAGGCGACTTTAGTTAGTTCGCGCACGAGCGCGATGGCGCTCGTCGGCACTCTAACGGTTAAAGTTATGTGAATATTTCCGATGAGTTAGATCTCTGTCAACGTTATAAAAGGAAGATATTACGAAAATAGATGTACCTTTGTATAAATGTCAAAAATATCAATATGCAAATACAGGTTTCGTAGAACCTTTCATGAATCGCTTTGGATTTTCGCCTCTCTGATCCAGACCAATCGCAGTAACCTAACTTCAAAGGCGGAATCGCTTACGACTGAGCGAACCCGCGTTCGGCAAAGCTACTCAGAGATAGGTATAGGGGACAATACGTAGAGTTGCTAGGCTGAACGAAACATCGGTACAATTAGGAGTACTGAGAAATATTAAAATATCTTTTTTTTCTAGATAACGTTGAAAGCTAAGACAAAATAATTTGAAACGGAGGAAACTGACTTGAGATTAACTTTTGTTTTGTTTTGTATTATATACACAGACGTAATTGGGTTTGTTATAATACATAACTGGAAAAAGTCGCGAAACTTTTTAAAAAACATGACATCATTTATGTTCCAAAAAATATTTAGGCGAGACGCGTAACACATTTGGATTAGATCACATATTGTAAATTCTATTTTTTTTCTAGAAATATGTCTTTTACTCTTTTTTGCAAGATATGTATAAAAATCTATTTTAATATAGAGTTCTTTAAACTTTTCTTTCTAAATTGATTCCTTTTTTGATAGTTCTGTTATCTTAAAAGAGTATAGTATTTATTTTTTAAAATTTAATTCATAGAGTAAATGTTTATTACAATAAATACTTGAAGGAACTCGTATGACTCGTATTTTTTCAAATTCAATTCATAGAGTAAATGTTTATTACAATAAATACTTGGAGGAAGTCGTATGAATTTCTTTAATAATGAGATAATCGATGTATGATTTTCTTTAAAAATGAGATAATCGTAATACGACTTTCTTTACAAATGATATAACCATCACATTACTTTTTTAAAAAATTAGATAATCATCCTATGATTCATTAAAACTGGGATAATCGTTGTATGAATTTCTTTAAAAATGAGATAATCATCGTATTACTTTCTTTAAAAATTAGATATTCATCGTATGACTTTCTTAAAAATTAAGATAACCATCATATAAATTTCTTTAAAAATATATAGGAAGGCGAGCAGGACAGGTTTGGGTTATATCATAGATTCTAAATTCACTTTTATTCTTTTTCAAGAAACATGTAACCGTTATATATATATATATATATATATATATATATATATATGTATATATATATATATATGTATTTATATATGTATATATATACATATATATATATATATATATACACCACGACCTAGGTTTTGTTGTATTACAATTGGCATAGTTTCGTGTTAAGAATTGGTTACATTTTATTTTAAAACTAACTTCTTTTCTGCTTCAGTAATCTTTAACGAATAGTTTTTCATATTTAATGTTTCAAATATATTTGGTATAGATGCAATTCTGCTGAGTTCAGTCTAATTTATTTTTATGAGGAAACCAAAGAATTAAAGTAACGAACTCAAGCAAGCGACACTCAAGTTCTTCATTTTTCACGGTCAATTTTTATAGTATAATGGAACATATAACGCTACCGAGATGATCCTCTAGGTGTTCAATTGTTTTTAAATTTGTTACGGAGTAAACAAAGTAATACCACTATTTAAAATAACGATCCAATAATATCAATGGTAATCAAAATAATGATAGTTGAATATAAGAAAAATATACAGATCTGTGGCAAATATTTTGACTAAAAATTTTGGTGTGGTAAACAATTAAATATTTAACGGAGACTCTAACAGCGTCAAATGAAACAAAGTACATGATTGTATTATTAGTTATTCAGCAACTTTAACTCATTGATCGAATTACTTATATACACGGGTTATTCTGAAGGGATTAGCTTATGTACAAATAATAACGTAATGTTTCTGAATATTTATTAATATATTTCTCAATATTTATTAGTATGTAAATATAAACGGCCGGGTAGGAGTAGAACTTTTATCTAGAAACTTTTATCTTGAATATTTATCTAGAAATTTTGATAAATATTTGATAGACATTTTGGATTGAGCATTTGATAGACATTTCGGATTTCAAGTCAATGATTTGTATTTTTTTTAGGTTGTAAATATATTATATAGTATATTATCCACGAACTTAAAATCCCGGAAATATTTCAGAAAATATTAAATTTAGGGTCATGGCTATAGTTTTTAGATAAATTTCTAGTGACGATATCTTTCATATTTTCAAAGATAGTACGGGGAAAGGGTAAGGTGGTGTTATATTTTTTTAGACAATATTTTTAAAACTGAAACTTTAGAATATCTAAAGTAGTACGTAAAATAGCCCGAAAGTTCTGAAAGCTTTAAAATCCTTATAAGTTTTATTTTTCAAAATCGGACAATATTTCTCCCGACATATTTAAAAAAAAATAGGATAATTTATTTGCTCCCTCTAAAATATTCAAATTAATGTTTTTGAGCGCTCCGTTTTTCCTGTTGAGGTACGAGATCCTAAAATAGAATTCAACATAATTTTACAATATCATTTAAATATATAAATGTAGTTGACGTCTGCATATTTGTTATTTTATAGTAAATGTTAAAAGGTCTATATATTAATAAAACTGTAACAGACTGAATCCTAGAAATGGATTTAAAAAAAAGTATGATTAATTTAACGTATATAATAACAATAGAAGCCATAAAACCTGTTTTTAGAATTTTTAGTCTATCAAAGAGTCTGTTAGTTTGTTAATATTTTTTTAATCGTGCAAAATCTAATAAACGAATTTTGACGACATTTGGTATGGTATGTGTATAGTTTGTACTCTCAGACAATATATATATATACATATATATATATATATATATATATATATATATATATATATATATATAGATATATATATAATACTTTTTATATGGATGTTATAAATTTAGAAAAAAACGAGGTGAATATTATGATATCGGTATTGACTATGCCATGTATTAAAGTTCTTAGTAAACTTTATTCTCATAGATATTGTAAAAATGACCAAAAAAAAAACAAGCAGAAATCATAACATTCATTATTCCTCATAACTT
Source organism: Druceiella hillmani (assembly GCA_039881145.1). Classification (NCBI taxonomy): domain Eukaryota; kingdom Metazoa; phylum Arthropoda; class Insecta; order Lepidoptera; family Hepialidae; genus Druceiella; species Druceiella hillmani. Next base: position 9,242,319 of record JAYKKI010000015.1, on the reverse strand, counting down.
TTCTTATCCTGAATTTCACGCGGACAAAGTCGCAGGTACAGCTAGTATTAACACTGTTAGTACTAAATTCCGAGCTTTTTGCTCGATTTGGCTCTTTTGTTAGCTGAAAAGAAAAACAACGTACGATCGATATTATGCGACACATAATACAATAAGAATGTTTAAATCTTTATTTTTTTAAAATCGCCTGTAGTAGATTACGCAATGTGAAATCCAATTATGGTTCTAGAGAGTAGAAGGGATCGTAATTACTGATAATTATATTTATCATGTGCCATAACCTAGATAGGGATGGTAATACCGATATTCGCAAATTTTATATCGATGCCGACGCTCAAACCTAATGTTAGGGTAACTACATTATGTACCCTGTTTAAACATTCGACCACTAATTAATAGGGAGGCAAAATCGATATGAACGTAATTTCCGGCGCATAGTGGAGAGCTTTCATGCTAGATTAATTTGGGTAATATGGCTATAAAAAATCTTATTTTATATTTATTACGTGTATTTTAACTATAGCGAAAAATAAATTAAGTATTGATTGCAGGAAATTAGAAACGCGTTTGTGGAAATAAAGAACGTGACTAACATGAATTTAGTACTGCTTTTGGCTCTTTATTCTTTCTTGCATCTCTACCTTCTCCTTAAATATTCATGCTCATAGTACGTAGATATATAGACGTACAGCTCTCAAATATGGGCGTTAATAAAGAGAGGCCAGATGAAATTGACACTTTATTTGAAAAACATGTTTGGTATTATTCTTGGAAGTGAAAAAGAAAATAACGTATGTAGGAGAATGTATAATTTTTAGCTATGTAAAAACTCAGATATATAAAGACTCAGATGCTACAAAATTTATCAAAATTAATTCTTAAATCTAGGCTACCTATGTTGTCAGAACGAATGTTTGTAATCTTGCAAAGAAGCTGCGTCCAAGGCAACTACTGTAAAAGTGGGAAAGATAGATCCAGACGTGATTTCAGAGTACTAAATGGTAAGACTTGGCGTTTTGTAGAGGTTAAGATATATAAGATAGACTTCAAACAGATAGAGTCCAAAGGAAGACCGTGGGCCATAAATGACTATCATGTCATTATATGATGACATAGATACCTACTTATGTAAAAGTTAACAACAAAATAATTAAAAACATAAAATAATTTTTAACAGAAAAGAAGATATAGTGAGAAAAGAAAGGCGTTGAAAATTTTAATAATATTTTAAAGCTTTAACGTAAAGAATGAGTTGAGTTTGAATGGATTTTGAATTGAATTGAATTGAATTAAAAAAATTAATAAAAATTTATTATTTAAATAAATCATCACAAGTACCTGTGTAATATAAATAGAAAACTCGAAACTTAATCGCTACATGCGTTGAATGGAGAATTTAGAAGAGAATACAATGCTAGTGTTGAAAGCGTGGCACTTGAGAGAGTGAAGAATTTGTATATTTAAGAAGTTTATTTACGAGGTATGAAAAGATAGACGTCAGCGTGAACAGATGAGCATTTGCAGCTGATAGAATTAATGGTACATTAATGAAAGCGGTGAATAATAAATAAATATCGATTAAATTTAAAAGCTGCTGCGTATAATGGTTTTTTTTCAATTTCGACTATTACATATCCGCGTATTATAGTGTACTTTAAATAGGTAGGAAAAAAATGAATGCTATGTAAATAATCTTGCTTACAAATTTTTACAGAAAATAATATGAAATGGAGTGGAAAATAAATGTTTCTCGAATAATTACGTGATTCAGAAAACCAAGCACGTATAGAAAAAAAGTGAAGACGAACATTTTAGGAAACTGATAGAGATTCGAACGATTTACGTTGAGAAATTTCTAAGTAGTTTTTTTACTCGTGTAAAAAGGAAAAACATGGTGGTGAAGTTTAAAAATAATGTTCATCTAAAAATATTGTATTTTAGTCTCACAAGTGATTAAGTATTTTGATAGACACATTTGTTCATATTCTTATCCCCAATAAGGTAATATTTTTGAGTATCGAAACATAATCCTTTTCCTAAATTAAAAGTATACAAAATTTCACGCAGAACAGTTGAGTAGTTAAGACATGATAGCAAGAGAAATAAAAGAACTCACTTTTTAATTATCATATTAACTGAATTACAATTTTAAGAAAATTATAAATTGTATAATGTTGGAAAAATTCAAATAAGTTTTTTTTAGCATCATAAGTATTCAGATACTATTTCTCTTCTTTTTCTTTCGCCCTAGTTATTGTTAATTTTAATTCTCCCGGGTTGAGAAGGTTTACGGAAATGATAATTTTTGTTTTGAAATGGCTTTATAGAAAAATATTATGTTTTATTTTGCGATTTATTTCTTTGACCTATATATAAGCACACGATAGTACTCAGGCAAGTTCTACAAAAAAGTCCGTTGCCATGCGCTATTTACACGAATAATTTCCAGCCATTTTAAAAATTTCTCTGGTTTTCTTTGGTATACAGAATAATATAACTTTATCGCCGTAATGAGATAGTCGATGTCAGGTTTAATTAACTTGATGTATTTAATAGAATCTAGCTTTAATAGGTTTTGAGATATAGATCCCTTGAAGGTTCCCCTTCGAGAGTCAGGCGAAAAGACTACCTATTTAAGCCAATTCGACTATATCCCCAATGAGAGTGTAAAAAAATGGCTCAAATAAGTAGTCTTTTCGTCTCGAGAGTCAGATGAAAAGACTACTTATTTGAGCCAATTCGGCTACACTCTCGTTGGATATGTAGCCGAATTATCTCAAATAAGTATAAAGTATTTAAATTGAGTTTATTAATGTATGCTGTTTGTAATTATAATTATCGAATATTACCATTGACAACAATACTCAATATTAACAAACAAATTTAAATGACTATAATATCAAATTAAGTCGCAAGTAAGCAGAACGTAACATGAATTAATGAGAGAATGGAATGATCCCTCTGATGAGTTGTTGTCCAGTTTGTATATTGTGCCTTATCACATAGAAGGTAATCAAATATTTGTTATTGGCAATATAAGTAAACAGTTCCGGGAGTATTCTGTTGCTAAGGATGTAAATAAATTTAGGATAACAACAGCTTATCGAATTAATAGTTTTGTTTGTATGAAGTACATTGCATTCGAAAACATTCGAAGTAGATAACTAATAGTTAATTAGTTGTTTTATTTGATGTGTTCGAGAACGTTCGATGTACATAATATGGTTAATTATTAGTTTTTTTTGTTGCGTTTGAGAACATTCGGTCTAAATAATAAGATAGCTAAGTAGTTTGGGGTTGGAATATTAGGTTGGTACATTACAATCCAAAAATGGCTAATGTTGACATCGATTAACCGACAGATCATCGAAAAATTTATGCCATTTTCAGTTACCTTATAAACTGAAAATTTGGTATATAGTTAGAATAGTGCACATGCGTGAAAATAATATAGTTTATATATATATATATATATATATATATATATATATATATATAGTTTATATATATAGTTATATAATATAGTTATAATTTTGTATATTTTCTACAATATTTTTTTTAATGTTAACTTGTGATTTTATCTAATAAGTTTGGTTTCTAACCCGGTCTTCAATTTATATTATATAGTCGAATGAAGATGAATAAAATGAGCCAAATTCGATGGTAAATGTTAGTTTCAGTTAGTTGACCTAAAAGAGAACGGTTGGCAATGTTTCCATTGCCCTGGCACGTCTTTGAATGTGGCTCTAAGCCCGCATTGTTTCCAAACAGTAACGTTAATGTACATAAGAGCGCTTATTATGGATTACTCCTGCGGCTGCCAATAACATGCGGTACCATTTTACACATGACTGAAAATGGGAATGCTGACTTAAATAGGGCTTTGAAAATGGTCATTTAATGCTACTCATCTTACTAAGTATGTGTCCTGAGTATTTTGATTCTGGAGCAGTTATTAGTAGAGAAGAAAAATATGCTATTGTTACTTGACTTGAAAGTCGTAGATTAAATTTTTAAAAGATTACGTTACAACGTAATTTTACAGTGAATGTTTATTTAAATTTTTTAATATTTTAGGATTTTCAAAAGTGTTCAGGTTTTTTCAAGAATAAAATGTATACTACATGTTATTAGAGGACCTAATCGATAAATATGCCTAGTTTTTTTAAATTCCATGCCATAACCTATAGTAAACTTTCTCTTCCCCTGTATTTTTGCGTCGTTCTTGGACAAATGTTTAAAAATGGAGAAATAAGCAATTTATTAATTTGACCGATATGACTGTATAACTTATTACATGGGCCTAAAATATAAAAAAAACGGATGTGCTTTAAACCACACGACTGAAGTAAAACTTTAAATTCACCAAATATGAACTTTAAAATGAATTTACAATTTTATTCACTTTAAACGTAGAATATTTAATGTATTGAACAAAATAATAATTTACAAAATTGTTCAAGCACGAAATGGAATTATAAAATAATCAAAAAATCACTATTCGCGTAACGCTAGCAAACTCGCATATATATATATATATATATATATATATATATATATATATATATATATATATATTCATGCACTGGCTATGAGAGGAAGAGAGAAAGAAAATGTGCGCATGCACTGCTCTCTGTTGCTCCTACAGTGTGATACAGACAATAGGCTTGCACTGTGTTTTAGATATACGAAACATAACTGGCTATGTGTGCTTGCACCTCTCTCTCTTGTCCCTACAGTAATATACGAAACGTAACTCTAACTTAACTTATATCTCCCTCTCAACATTTTTCGTAACGCTCTTGTCACGCATTTACCAGCTTACTCCCCAAATCAAGCGTGCGAAAAGAAGTTTTACTTCAAAAAATCTTAAGATATTACACACATCTTGAAAAAGATTTTTTGAAACAAAAAATGAGTCTTCAACCCTCATTTCACATATATCTAAGTTGAATTTCTCAAATTAGTTTCATAGCATTTGACTACGCTAAATCGAATAACCTCCACACAATATATATATATATATATATATATATATATATATATATATATATATATATATATATATATATACATATATATATATATATATATATATATATATATATATATATATATATATATATATATAATTAGGTTGGAAGATCAAATAATACAGAGAGTGTGTATATATAGTTTAAAATCTATTAAATGAAAATGAAATCTGGAGCTCGTACCATTATCATATTAATTTTCTCTCTTGTTAGATAATAAAATAAGTCAAGTTGTAGAAGAAAGAGATAAGTGAATATAGTACTTACTATGTATCTACTTATTATAATTTATATATTATTATATTTTTATAAATATTTTCACACGTGGGATCCACGACCTTCTCCCTATTGTTTATATCAATGCAAAGGATTGGATTATATAATTTTATGTGTTGTTATTATATGGGACTGTTACTTTTGATGTTAAATATTAGTTAGCTAATAAATTATTACTCCATTTACTTGACTGATTGTCTTATGGTCATTTAGAAGGAACTCTGTCGGTAAGTCAAACAGAACAATAGCTTTTTGCAGGCAGACTTATAGCCGAGTTTTACTCGTTTATTGCACTCGATCAATAAGATTACGAGTAAGACACGCACCAGTCGATGAATGGATAGGTAACCATCAATCATACATTTTAATTATATCCTTATGAACTCCTTTGTGCGTCGAAAGGTAGGTTAAGCTGCCGATCCCGGCTGCTGTTATTGATGACAGTTGTTATAAGAAATTAAGCCAAAGAAGAATATGGTTTACCTTATGGGTTGCGAAGATCTCTAGTTGCGAATATCTTGGTCGTTTCGTATAAAAACCAGCATTCTGGCAAAATGCGTGACGTTACATAAAGAGCCCCGATAAAAAAGTGGGATAAAGCTAAGTTAAAGGAAGTAACAACAGCTTTTATGGGCGCAGATAAACTTTTGTGTATTTGAGGATTTTTAAGTATTATGCCTGAAAATAGCATGAATTGTAGTGTTGTGGTTAATGTAGTTCAGTTAATTTCCCTTTCTAGTACCTAGATTGAATGAAATAATAATAATTTTCAAAATATTTTCCTGGTCTCACTATAATTTTACTCTGGTTTCATAGTTTTCATATAATTTTTTTCACCGCGACTATAAGTGTATTATGATCAAAATTGTGTAACATTTTAAACGTAAGTAGTGTATTTATTTGTTTGTAAGAATTAATGTCAATTTAAACAAATGTTGTGAATAAAATCGAAGTCAAATAATTGTTAAAATTGATGTATATTATTCACGTGAATTATAAGCAGCCATTAAAGGGGATTTCATATCTGAAAGGAATTGAATATGGATCATATTACTGTTTCATCATAAAATTTTACCAATGTAACCGATTCGATTAAAAGTTTTTTTATCCCTTTAGATATTCTTTCAAAAGACTGAAAAGACTCTGTTTAGATATTTGATTACATAATAACCGCAACCGTACTCTGTGCCTAGAGTCGTTTACCGATTCAAGTCCCTGTGTAACAAATCCTCAAACGGACAACGTCGAGTATAATTGCTGTATTGAAGAAAATAGTAGAATGATATGACTAAAATATGAATAAAGGTATGGCTTACGATATGGGATGTATATTATACTATAATTTGAATAATGGTATGGCTTACGAAATAGGTTGCGAAGATTTTATCCTTAAAATGTTATTATGACGTTCAAATGCGTAAGTAATCTAATAATTTGCAGTCAAATTGCTACAAGTGTTAAAATAAGGCAGTGTCGGCGTAACCTTTTTGGGAGAGGATCGATACGGGATAACCTTTAGTTACGTCGAGGATAAGGAAAAGGGCGTGCGATTCAAAGTGTTGAAAGGAAATGTGCGGTATCTTTTCTTGCTTTGAAAGAGTTTCCATTGTTGTGTAATGGCAGGCTGAATGTTAAGGGAAAATAGCTGTATTTGTACAAAAATACTTTGAAGTATAGTGAGTTGTACTTAACGTGTGAATTTACTCAATGCAAGAAAATTACATTGGGAGAAATACGCATTTTTTTCCGTAACTTACTCAATAAATTTGTAATTAGATATGATTTCTGTATCTGTTTTTTTATTCATATAACTCTGCATTTCAAAGTCACAAAATATTTTTTTATATTGCTTTTTTTTCAATTTCGAAGTTACGATATTTTCTTGAATATAATTCAAATGTGTATATATTTTTAATTCAACGTCATAAGATGTATCACCAAAGTTTTCACTTGCATTAGTGAAATAAAGAATTTGGGTTTTTCAAAAGAGAAATTGAGATTAACGTTGTTCATATTTTTCTATTTTATTCGGAATTTCGTTTTATATATTCTATTTTTCATCTTTTGTTAACGAGTAAATTGTTCTACTTGAATATAAATAAGCTATACGAAAAACGGAAATAAACTAAATTTACATCAAACAATTTTTTGTTACAAAAAATTGTTTAGTATCTAGCGGACGAATCTCTGCTTTACGATCTCCGAAGGCTTTGATGAAAGTGAATTTTGTTGAGTCATATATTCAAAAGAGTAGGTCAAAACAGTCGGTCTTGCTTATAAAATAAAATTTATATAAAGTAAAATTTATATAAAATATTTACTATCATTGCTCGCCACAATTTCTAGTCGAAGGGTAACGTTTTGTGTATTAGGAAGTCTTGAGTAGTATAATTAAGATTAAGACTACAAGAAACCAGTCCAGCACTAGCAGAGCTTGCTCTTCGAGGATTCCGTTACAGGTTTTGGTACTTATAAACATTAAAGGGTAGATAGTATTTCTGTTAAACTATTTGTAAATATTACTTTTTCACAATGTTAAAATATTGTCTAATACACATTTCACAGGCTTAAAAACACGGTGCAAAAAATTATAATATCTAGTATAATCGCTATAGTTATCCTGTTTTTCAGATTTTCCTGTAATCTTCTGGTCGGATTTTACCAACCCTGTCTTTTAATTGAATTTTAGTTAGGCAATTTTGGAAAAAAGGGAGTGGTTTCTATATTTTTGCGTTTTTTTAGAATAAAGTTTTATATATGCAATTTAAAATGATGAAAAAAATATTTTCGTCTTTTTCATAATAAGTCCTTTCAAATGATATCCCAAATAAAAAATTAAAATAAAAAAATTGTGTATTTTATTTATCTTCCCTTTAGTTACAAGCAAATATGTGGCTCAAATTTCAAATTGCTATGTCTCATAGTTTCCCATGCTCGGTGATGAAACAGTATCTTAGAATCCTGATTACTTTAACATACTACGTAATTTTATAACCTAAAATTGTTTTGTGGTACCAACGATAATGTATCCGGAAGTAACGTGGCGGAATAGCGCGGTACGGAGCACTCGCGTGTAAACTTGTTGAATGGCATAAACAAGTAAAGGACCATTTTCATTGTATCGTCCCGACTGTTATAAATATATTTATTAGCAAGTTCAATTGACGACATTTGTGAGCTGTATGTTAGTTAGCTGTAGTGTGTTATATACAGCCAATGTAAATATTTCATTAACGATTAAGATTAGTTATAACAGTGTATCTATGTATGTCGTTTTATAATTAAATTATCAAAATTATTAGTTGGGTTATTATTCTTATTTAGTCAGGAAGCTATATCATTAATAAAAATCTAAAAGACAAATAATTATTATATTATTTTATATTGAGTTTAAAATTAATATATATATATATATATATATATATATGTGTGTGTGTATATATATACATATATATATATATATATATTAGTTAGCTTTACATTTAGAATAAAGAATGTTTCACTTCACAGTCGTAATTTATTTTTATATTTAATACAAGTTAGTCACTGATTTTATTTCATAAGTTTGTTTTATTGAACTTGTGCTACTTTTACGCTCATAAACGAAAGGCAGAAGGGGTTATTCAGCATATGATGTTATACAAACGCAGTCTAACAGTTAATTTTTATAAGTATAAATATTTAAAAAAACGACGAACATTTTCGAGTACGAGTTTAATATGTAAACAACATATTAAAATACGAAGATAATTTGTGGCGCTTTTCCAAATATCATGGAGAAATAACTAGTTGCAGTTAATAAATAATTGTCTGCTATTAATATCATTTTAGTCGAATGTTACAGCAGATATAATTATTAACTGAACAAATATTAACTATATACATTTTTTTACACTTTCCGTTTAGGGTGAATACGACATAAAATTTAATATCGCAATTAATTTTGTTACACATTCAGTTTACGGTGAATACGACAAATAATTTGAAAAATTAAATATAATAAAAAAATTACGAGTTATTAGTCACATTTTCAGTAAACTAATGGCAATTTAGATACGAAACAAGACATTAAAATTGTTTAAGAAAAATGTATAACTTTGCTGCTAAATCTAAAAGAATCCAATATAAATATGTCATGACATTTTAATATAAACATTTTTGAAGGTTTAATATTGTGTTTTGTTTCAGAAATTTTAAGAATCGCATGTTACAAAAGCTAAAGGTTAAACATAACCATTAAATTAGAAGTGTTTATTTACACTGAAAGGCTTTTTATACCGAATTAAGGGAGGTAATTAATATAGTGAGAAAATACCAGAACAAGGTGTTTTAATAAGATATGCACTGCCTAGGGTCCCAAAATATTCTACACTACTAATGTCAACTATATACAAGTGTAAAATATTCTACACTACTAATGTCAACTATATACAAGTGTATTAAATAAAGTAATAGAAGTTGAGGAATTGTTGAAATCAGGGCAGAAACAAAGTCTTATCTTACATTCAGTCTTACATTACCTACTTCTTAAACTTAATAAAGTGACTAATAAAAACTTTTTACAATATATCTCATTTTAGTTCATTGTTCATTTCTGTCGAGTGATGTAAATTCTTTGATAAACTAAGAAAGAATGGAATTCATTTTAACCCGTGAGAATGTTCGGAGGCTACATTTGGGATTATAAATAAAATAAGGTTATGTAATAAAGGTATGAACTTGGATGCGCGATTGCTAATATTTCTTAGTACACTATGAGATGATGTCATGAATCTGTCCAAACTTTAAGTGTAGATTGTGTGGATTTCTTTAGAAACACAATTTCTTTAGAAACAAAAATAGTCTCATGCTAGGAAAGATTCGGAATATTTTTCGAAATACTTTTGCAGAAGTCAATATGTTTAGGTACACACACACACACACACACACACACATGTATATATATATATATATATATAAATATATATTGTGAAACAGAAAGTTATGAGGTTCCAATAAATGTTTTATTAACGATTTTTTGTAAAGTAAGTTCGTTCCGGAGGTATTGCTTATTTTTTCTTTCATATATTTTTTTATCGTTATTTTTCATTCTTACTATTTGCAGTCGCGAAAAATTGTATAAGTAGTGAGGTAAAGCCAAAAATACAGTTGTAGTTGGAAAGTATAAATAAGTCAAACAATATTAGGTTACAAGGCGATCTTATGGTTTTAAAAACTAAAACTTTTCAAGATGTCATGTTAAACCTAAGAATATCGTACCTAAAGACCTTAATTAAATTTAATTGACAATTTTACTAACAGTATTAATTTAATACCTCAAAGTTTTATGTTATTATCACTATTAATCTAAACAACAGAAATATATCTAATACTTATGGAGTGGTTTTAGATAATCAAAGCAAAATTGAGTTTTAATTTGTAATTTTTTTTTCAAATGCGACCTGTGATCATTACCTAGTTCTAGTACGGGAAAAGTAAGTCATTTGCCATATTAAAAAATAATAATAAATAGAAATATTTATATAAGCTTTTATTAAAACTGTCCTAAGAGGCAATTTCTTCACGATTTATTGGGAAAAACGAATACAATATAAAAGAAATTATGCAAACAATAATTTTACTATAAAAATCTTTTTATCGACAGTTTTAGAATATAGCAGACAAGGGAAAGATTAGGGCATGAAAATACATTTAATCCCTACTTATATCATAAACCCAAAAGTTGATTTGTTTGTTAATTTTTTTTTGTTATCTTATATCTCTAAAACTTAGCAACAAATCGCTACTAAATTTGGTATAAATACAGTTCGTGTAGCAAAATAATACATGCATTATTATTTATATGTTAGCAGCACACCTTGCTTGGAGTACTAATATCACAAAAAGTTTGTTTGAATGTTTCTTATTTAATCAAACTTAAGTGGCTAAACAGGTTTAAAAAATGGTATAGCAAAAGCTTATGATTTGTGTTAGTGTAAAGGGCTTTTAAAACGGAAAGTAGCACAATACCTGTCGGAAGAAACTCGGTGTTTTGGCTCCATGATAAAAATCGTGGATTACATGGCAACCAATTAATAAAAAATGTTTGTATTTAATTTATTGTTCACATGTCTCAAGGGCCCATAATCTATATACTTTTTAAGAATATTTTAAAACTTTTAATAGTATTTATAAAGAATTGATGCGACTGCTCATTGAACTTGGACCAAAATTTAATGTCTTTGATGAATATTCCAGAAGTGATACTGAAAGTTTTCAGAATATCAGATATGGTACTGTTCTCATTTTTTTTTAAATAATAGGCAGATAATGGTTCTTATCAATAAATTTTCTCGTGTTATATTCATCTTGACGCGATATTCACCATTTTTAAATTACATAAAAAAAATCAAGTGACAAATTCAAGCAAAGCATCTAAAAGGATTGACAAAGGGTTTGATTTTTTTAATTTAAAATAATTTTTCTACTATCATTATTACAAATGGTTACTTCTAAGAAATTTCAGTGCTACATTTGTGGGTAAAACTCAGTTCAAAATAAATTCAAACAAGGGCAGTAAATTATAAAGAAACAACCGAGCTAACACTTGTCGTTGAATTGTCAGTCTCTGTAAGCAAAATCAAATTGCCTCTGGGAAAAGTGATATTAATAATGTGGCAAACTTTTAAGTTCCAAGACCGGAACTTGGTACCAACTGTATGGTATATTCAGAGCTTATTTGCGGCTCTCGAACTAGGCGGTATCTCAAACTTTAAGTTGCTCGGATATCTTGCCGCTAATACGTGTTTAGTTTCAAGTTGGGATTAAGTAAGTTAGCGAGACGGTCTTAATTTGTTTGCACTGCAAAGTTTTCCTCGACTGGCTATGATAATATTGCCTTCAATTGGTTATGCCAGCCGCATTTAAGCTCCTTAATTTACCGATAATTTATTTTCGTGTTTTGAAATTTGTTGCGATAAACACGTCTTGGCATTTGCAAATATTGTATTTACGAATTAATCTTGTTTACAATATTTGTTTATTTGTTTAAAGTAGTCGTGGCATGAAAGAGTGTCGAAATCACCAATTTTTATATTAATTTTAACAGTACGAAATCGATTAGTCTCATCACATCCTGCATCGTTCTATATGTTTATTAATTTTGAGGGTTCCGTACTTCAGAAGAAAAAAAGAGAACCTTTTTAAGATTATTGGGGTGTCCGTTCATCTACCTGCATCGCGGTTTTTTCAGCTAATTTTATAAAGAAATATTTATCTTAGAAACTTGAAATTTGTAAAAGTGATAAAGAATATTAATTGTATAAATTTCGGTTCACATCCAAATGTATTTACACTGAAATTCTAGAGAAGCCAAATAAAGTAGGAGAAAGTGAAGAATACACACACACACACACACACACACACACACATATATATATATATATATATATATATATATTTATAAATTGTGAAAGAGAAAGTTATGATGTTCCAATAACTGTTTTATTAAGAATTATTTGTAAAGTAAGTTCTAGAGGTATTGTTGAAAATATCCACAAATGTAGAATGCTTCCCAATCTTCGAAACTGCTACAGTCTAAAATTAAAAAAAATAGGGTTACCACAGTTTTATCTACAGTTTATAAGAAAACTACTGTAACGATTTTAAATATCATAATTTTTTAGAAATTCACGGTAGTTTACTTTTGCTGTCCAAAAGCGCGACTCATTGTTCGAAGTATGTCAATGAATTCGACTAGAAGAAATTAAAATAACAAAAAAATTAAGAAAGATATTTGTAAATAAAAAGTTAAAATATGTGACCTATGCTGCTAAAACAGAAATGGAAAAGATAAAAAAACACAAGTAGAAGTTTTATGAGTACCACATTACAAAAATATCGGATATACGACACAGTTTTATTTTTTATACATCATTATCACGTAAAGGATTAAACATTTTTCCTTGTAATTATACAGACAATAATCACATTTTCCATGTATATACACACTACAACAAAGAATGAATATATAATTATTTATACAGGCGATTCTGTGCATCAAACTGCGTATATTTAAAGCCTATTTAACCTTAACGGCGATAGATAATCTTAGGTACTGATTGTTATTAAGGTTCCGAAAGACGTATTCACTTCTCTGTCTACTGACGGTATCGTTCCTTGTACTGCTTAGGGATTAATGAAGGATATCCTTCAGTCCTTAACGTGAGCGACGATACAACTTTTATCTTCGAATCTGTCGTTTGCTGGGGTTTAACGATATTGGCAAACGCATATCTTTGGATAAAGTTGGGGGTGATCGTAGGGAGCCCTAAGCTGTGGGGGTCGTCGGGGAGATGGCGCGCGTGATATATTTAATCTGATTGTGGAGAAGAAAATTATGTGTCATAAACACCTGCGATTTCGATGTCTATGTATTGTGTTAGTAAATTTGTGTTCGCGAGAAACTTTTTGCCATTGGTGCGATGTATTTTAGGAATATGTTTCGCAAAAGGAGCTAGAATTTGAAATATATTTTTCTTTTCACTTTGCGTACCTCAAAAAAGAAATCCGATAAAATTTGACGTCAAAATCTAGAATATGGTATGGTGATAAAGTATACCTAATAATACGTGCATATTTCAATAGTGACACTCGAGAATATTAATAATCGCAAAGTATACTTGACAATACGCACATATGTCAATAGTGACACTCAAAAATAGTAATAGTGACAAAGTATACCAAATAATCCTTACTTATCTCAATAGTGACACTCAAGAATATTAATAGTGACAAAGTATACAAAATAATCCTTGCATATCTGGACAATGATCCTCAAGAATAGTAATAGTGACAAAGTATACCAAATAATCCTTAAATATCTCAACAATGACACTCAAGAATATTAATATCGACGAAGTATATCAAGTAATCCTTGGATATCTCCACAATGACATTCAAGAATAGGAATAGTACTTTGTTACTATTACTACTTGTTACTATTAATAGTAATAGTACTTTTTTACTACTACACCAAATAATCACGAATATTAATATGAAAACTTTAGAAGGGGAGCAAATAAAGTACCTATTTTTTTTAAAATTTTTTGTATCGAATGAATATCACAACGAATGAATATCAAAACTTATGGAATCACAATTCTATTTATTTTAGAATTTTATGAAAGATGGCCCTAGAGATGTTGCTAATAATATCTACATTTTTTCTTAGAAACTGTTTGAAATACAAACCCAAAAATAGGCACATGTATAATATATATTTTAATATATAGTGACACTTAAGAATATTAATAGTGATAAAGAATACCAAATGATCCTTACATATCTCAAGAGTGACTCAAGAATATTAATATGAAAACTTTAGAATTTTTTGTATCGAATTGAACATCACTTTAAATAAAAACTTATGGAATCACAATTCTATTTATTTTAAAATTTTATGAAATATAGCTTTAGAGATATTGCTAGTAAGAGAGGATTGTTAGTCTAGAGATAATGATACATTTTTTCTTAGAACTTGTTTGAAATATAGACTCAAAATTAGGCGTAAGGATAATATATATTAACCCTAATTAGATAATTAACGCTTAAAAATACTGATATGGAAATTTTTCAGTTTAAATAAAGTACGCAAAATATGTTTTTATGTTTCGTACATCGTATGAGATATCGAAGAACAAATTATGAAGATTCCAAAATTATCTCGTTCAGAATTTCGTGTCAGCTAATTCTACAGATATTGAAAAAAATGTTTACAAAAAAATATTTCCTACCCGTCTATACTCAAAACTGCTCGAGTATAAATTATGAAATAATATCTTTACTAGAAATTTATCAAAAGTTTATTTATTTTAAGTTTACTGGTAAATTATTAAGATTTTTACGCCCATAAAAGGCTGATCTGCTTTTTTAAATATTTCAAATACTAGCTCTTTTTGCAAAACCCATCAGTATTCTTAAAATACATCGCATCAAACGCAAAGAGCAACCCTCCGAACTCAAATTTGCTAACACAATACGTAGACATCGAAATCGCAGGTGTTTATGACACATAATTTTCTTCCCCACAATCAGATTAAATATATCACGAGCGCTATCTCCCCGACGACCCCCGCGGCTTAGGGCTCTCCACGGTCACCCCCACCTTTATCCAGAGAGATGCGTTTGCCAATATCGTTAAAGCCCAGCGAACGACAGATTCGATGATAAAAGTTTTATCTTCGCTCACGTTAAGGACTGAAGGATATCCTTCATTAATCCCTAAGCAGTACAAGGAACGATATTGTGAGTAGACAAACAAGTGAATACGTCTTTCGGAACCTTAATAACAATCAGTACCTAAGATTATCTATCGTCGTTAAGGTTTAATAATGAAACAAATAACCCTTATTGTAACTTCGATGTTCTTTATTTTTTCATCTATAGACCCGCTATTGGTGAACAAATGAACGTCGAAATTAAGTCCCCTTTTAGTCTCAACAGTTTTATATTATATTTCATGTATATATGTTTACATACCGAAACATAATATTAATATTAATTGAAAATTGTTTAATAGAGATATTATGTAATTTTAAATGTTTACAAAAGACAAAATTTGTACGGAATCCTTACATTCTAAGTTCAACTCGTGACTGAAAACAGTTTAAGTACGAACTTCATTCTGACTCACAATGTTTTCAAACAATTTTACTACAGCCGAAAAGTAAATTGAATAGACGATGCGAAAGAAAAACAAATTAGAAAGATATCTTCACGCTTTGTTTTTTTTTATCAAGACGATAAACTTGATGAAAATGTGAAAGTGAAAATTAAAATGTTATGGTGAGACAGTTCGACTTTATTAAGCGAAAAGGGAACTGATTTGAACTTGGCTTGGATCTGATAATTACTTGTTACCTGTTATTTAAACACTGTCAAAAGATAGTTTATTCACGGTTACATCACGTGGTTTTTCGATTAAGGTGACTAGGCTTATATCAAGTTTTAGGCGTAAATAATAATACTAAATACAAAAATAGAATATATACTTTGTGCTATCTATTGACGCTTCATAATATAAAATTTTGATTATTGAATGGAAATACCTATTATATATGAATGGAAATACCTATAGTAGTTATATTATTTCTCGGGTTAAAAAGTAATTTCATCAACTAACATAATAACTACAATGGTCATAATAATTGACTACAGAACACCAAGTTTTTTAAAAATCAGTCTGTGTAGGTGTGATTGAATGACAAACACCTAAACATATTTTTCTTGGTACTAGTACAAGCAAAACAATAAACACCTATGTGTTATTCTATTATATAAACATTATTTATCGAATTTTACAGCGATTTCTTGTTTGGCTACAGAATTATTAAATAACAGACAAACACAGGCGGACATATTTATATGTTACAGATATATCATAGTAAGGATTTAAATAATAACAGAGTCTAGCAAAATACGAGGTTATTGATAACAGTTAATATATATTTTTGAATGTATACAACAATAATAACATTACGCGACATTAACGAATATGTCGTTTTTTGCACTGGCCTTAAATTTACAATATGTTTTAAGTATACTGTATTAAAATTGATCAGTTTTGTATTCCAAATTCGAAAATATTTCACTTTAAACCCACGATATTTTGGTCCGAAAAAAAGTATTTTTATTTTCGTTAGTTTAGTTTCCGTTTCGATTTAACTCCATCCGCCTTATGTACAAATTGATAATTAATATTATTTATGGGCATGAGTTAAGATGGCAGTTACGACGTTTATTTATGAATACGGGTGGTGCGATGGAAACGGCTTGTATAGTTAACGAGGTGTTCGAACCAAACGCCAGAAATGAAAACGAGGTGAGTAATTGGTTCAGTCGCATACGTTTTAGAAACTTAAATCTTAAGAATAAATTTCGTGAATGCGGGAAGTGAGTATTTTAAATTGAAACAAAATGGAGGACTTCTGAATCTAATGTTATTTGTGAAAAAGCATTTGTAGTATTGGATATTGATGAAATTACTTTCGTGATCACATTAATCTTTTATACTATAATGAAATTAAATAAAATATTTGCCTTGAATCATTTAATTCTTTTAAAATTTACATTTATTGAATTTAGGGGAATGGTAGGAGAAATGGGATGTAAATATATCTCACAAATGTCAAAATAATGAGATTAGTTTCGGCGTACGCAGTTTGCAATATTTGACCGAACACTGGTGCAAATTTTCAACCTTCCTCTTTAAAGCTAGGATAATATGGCAGTACTATGTCTATTTTTAATTGACCAATTGACGTTTGAAATTGCTTCGACAAAAACTGTTGTTTACATGGGCACGATCACTTCCCCATATCGGCACGATTTTAGAGACTCTTAGCTCAAACATATTCCTGTAAAACAACTGTAAATATTTCTCGCCATGGTTGAATAATGCCTTAGCAAAATACTTTCTTGTTGATATACCAGCGTGTGGGTTTGGGGGTTCTTTGTTGGTAATATTAATTGCAGCATTCAATAGCCTAATACAATAAATATATGAGTAGCAGATTAGCTTTTGGTACACTATTTCAACCCCTAATGTTCAGCATTATTTGTCGATTCAAAATAAATGTTGCACTATATATCGAAACGTCAACAACATCACACTTTTATTATTAAGCAGAGAATATTAAGGCGTGATTACTGCAAGAATTGTACTATTTCATGGGTTTAACCACCTATATAACCTAGGACAATAGATATATGAGTAGTAGATTAGCTTTTGGTAGACTATTTGAACCCCTAACGTTCAGCATTATTTGTCGATTCAAAATAAACGTTGCACTATATATCGAAACGTCAACAATATCACACTTTTATTATTAAGCAGAGAATATTAAGGCGTGATTACTGCAAGAGTTGTACTATTTCAAAATAAAACCAGCCAATTGTGAGCATGATTTGCGTATCGAGGTTTCCCTACTTTATTTTGCTAAGATTGATTTATTTATCATAAGGCACCACTAGAAAGGACTAAAATATTAAATGGTACCTAATATAATTAAAAAGCGGGATATGTATATATATAAATATATATATATATATATATATATATACATATATTATATATATATATATATATATATATATATATATATATATATATATATATTGTAGTTGACTATCTCAAAATTATGGTACCTAAAATATGTCATAGTCTTCCTACAATCTTGTCATAGTTTTATAAAAATCCTACTTTTTTTATAATTTTAGATTGTGTAATTTCCGAAATAAAGGGATTACGGTTGAGGGGACAGAGACATATTTTTGTGCATTTTCAATATATCTGTTAAAATAAAGAAAAACAATATTTTTGAGACCCTTATGGCTCCTTTAAATAATACCCCACGTTACATATGGCGTTCTAAAGAATTTTTCGAAGTACTTAATTAACCACACAAATTTTCCCATATATGATTTTCAATGTTTATCGAGATATGTGCGTATTCATTTGCTTTATTCCAATTAAACATTTTAAGTTTACACCCCTAAGTGGTTTTTGAGAAAAACGGCTGTGACCGAGGAGTAGTAATTATACAAGAGTTCCATTTTTCCTTCTGAGGTATGGAAACCTTAAAATTAGAAACAACTATGGAGACATTTGCGAAAACAATCGATTAATTTTTCTCAATTCAATCACGCAACAATATGCTACGAGTACTATACGGTAAAACATACCGTTTTGTCATTACAGAAACTCTTCATTACTTACTATATTCGATTAATCTGACATCAACTGATTTTTG
Source organism: Druceiella hillmani (assembly GCA_039881145.1). Lineage (NCBI taxonomy): Eukaryota > Metazoa > Arthropoda > Insecta > Lepidoptera > Hepialidae > Druceiella > Druceiella hillmani. The sequence continues at coordinate 9,223,220 of JAYKKI010000015.1, read as the reverse complement.
CTTTCTCGCGAAATTACGAAATTGTATTTAATAGATAAATTTAAGTCTTAAGAAGCGGTATACAATGTAGTGAAATATTTTTTAAATTAAATTTTTTTTTAATCAGATTTTTAAATTTGCCGTTTACATATTTTATTCAAATGACTGAAGACTTAAATATAGTGAAGCATAGAATTCTGATATAATTCAATACTATATGACGGTATCAAAAAAGATGCCGAGAAAAACTGCGAAACTTTTCTTTTGAGCAGAGGCACTTACAATAAAAATAACTCAAAACTTTTGGTTTTTCATGTTCGCGAAACGTCAGCTTGAGTTGTAATAACAAAATCTACAAAATATTACTTTTACGAGATCAACTTGTAGAAGCGCATATCTAACGCCCACCAACAAATAATGGAAGACAATAAATGGCAACTCGATGTGACCATAAACCATCTTTGACTGCATGTAAATAAATATAAAAATGGACTGAGCTGCTACCAACCGTAGAGATAAATGCGTTTAACGATAATTGTGAAGAGAAACGTATTTTTTCTTTATGCGTCATTAAAAACACGTAGTTTTCGTGGATCGATTCGGCGCGTCCTATCTCCGAACATGTTCTGCATAAAAATGCCATTGTGGCTACGAGAGACAAGTTTTTCCACGAGAGTTATTCATCTTGAAACATGTTTTCTTGGGTCGTTTTTCTCCTTTAAGGCACTCAAAGTATTAATGTGGAACTAGACGTTGATTTAATGGCGAAGAAAGACGGTAGTAGCGACGTGCTTCCGACACTTAAATGTATAATAATATTTTAAGCAAGTATTTGTGTATTTTTCTTTGTGGAAAACTGCAGAGGCTACTTTTTGATGCCAAATAGACTTAAAGGCATTAATAAGATGTTGGCATGCTACTGATGCTCCGAAGTCGTTATACTGTATAGTCCGTTACTAATGATTTTGCTACTTTTTTCATGGATTTTTGGAAAGTTATAGAAATATCTCCAACATTTCGCGCAGAGTATTTAAAGAGCGTGGCGTTTGATCTTATATTCAGTTAGCGACGTAGTTTCAGTGAGAAAAGAATAAACAAAATATGAACATTTTAGAACACTTAGTATATTTTACAACAACAACTTAGCAACAACTTAGTATATTTCATTTCATTGATTCCATTTAGACGAAAAGGTAGCCAAGTATTAACAAAAATATGCACAACAATTTGTCAAGGTGTAATGTTCTATGACATAATCGAGCGTTGGCTCCAAGGTTTCGCAGAAGGAAAATTTGAACTCTATCATAATCCTTAGCCAGGACTATAACCTACAATAAATTACTATATGATCTAATACCCGTTTAATTTCAGGATTGACGTGTTCATGCAGCTACTGAATATTCATCTTAATAATGTTTGGCTACATTATCGTGTTAGAAGTTGTAGAAAAGGGCGTATGTACAAGAAAATTTTAGTCAAAATGTTCTTTAAAAGGAATTGTTTTGTGGGCATTCCTTCCAATTGTATAATTATTGCCTATTTTTAGTGTGAAAAATTGAGCAAAGTTACGACTAAATTTTCTATAAATAAAAGCAAAATGTATGTTTACATTAAAATGCTCGAACTCAAATAGAAAATGAGGCTTTTGAAAAAAATATTTTGACTCGGATGGACTTTGCTTTTTAACTCACCGCCCTCTTTGAAGCTCTCACCCTCAATACCATTTGTTAACTATCTAATTATTTGAGCGACAAAAATTTAAAGATGCACATTACATTTTTTTCGTCAAAAGTCCAAAGAACCCTACAAAGAGGAAATTTAATATCTGCATATATGGGGGTGAGGATAGATCTATAAGATAGTATTCACGTAATTGAGGATTATTTTTTCCTTATTATATACAGTAAATATAAGAACTTTAACAGTTAAGTTGGCGAGGTTACAATTTATCAAACTAATATTGAGATAATATAACTAGAACCGAGTAGTCATTTAACGTCCTTTTCTTTTCTATTAATTATTTTCATTAATCGGACAGTTGGATTTTGTTTCTGCAAGTCTAAATCAATTTTTAAACATTAAAATGGAAATTCATTTATCCGAAATGACACTTACTTAATATATTTTCATATTCGTTCAGCAACATGTTATAAAATATCAAGAATAATATAGTCTTTGAAGTGAAAATTGTTTTTTGCGGTAAATTGATTCAAACATCGTCTAGAAAATATGGAACGGAAGTATTGTGGCGGATGCGAAGAGACAGCGCCATTGCTAAAAGTCTTGGAAAACTTCCCAATTTTGAGTCATCCTCGAATAGGGGGACCAAAATTTATCTTGTTTGCATATTTACGAGTTTAACGTACGAAAGGCTGAAGCATGTACTTGTAAGATTGATGATATTGGCGAGCTGTAAATATAGCAGTTTAAATATACATATAATTTCTTTAATGCGATATATCTAATCACTAATTTCTATGACACTATCTACGATGTTTATGCTTGTTCATTGTTCATTATGACACTATCTATGATGTTTATGCGATATATCTAATCATTAATTTCTATGAGACTATCTACGATGGTGTCGTTCCAGAATAACATTACGATCAAATATAATAAAATAATAACCACTTAGGAATGTTTACTATAAATTAATTTAATTAACGAGTTTCCCGGGTAAATAAGAAAATATACCGAAAGCAACTGTGCAATTAACGAAAGTATATCGTAAAGGACTGGCCAATTTAATTAAATAAAATAGGCGTTAACTTGAATTGGACGATAAAATAAAATAAATCAGTTATCAAATATAGTTTTATTTATATATATATATATATATATATATATATATATATATATATATATATTTATATATATATATATATATATAAATCTGTATGAAACTGTGTCAATTTATAGCATATGTACATTTCTTTAAAAGATATTTACTCATCACTAGTGGATACACAGAATCGATTTTTTCATTTTATGTCGTCTTTCCATTCATTTATTTTGTTATCTTGAACCTAATTCTTTAAAAGTATTTCCAATTAAAGGGAATTTTTACTTAACTAATTCAAGGAAATTCATTCCCTATAACCATATATATTTTAGAACGATGGAATAATTATAACTATATGTGAATTATATCTCAACATTTACAGAAGGTTGTAGTACATTTTTTTTGTCTAAAGTTTGCATTAATATTCTATGGAACTTATTATAACGTGTTTTATTAATACATTTAATTAGTCATACTTTTTGTAGCACTTATCTTTTTAATTTTTCCCACACAAATTTTGTAACTGGAGATAGTCTATTGTTAACAGCTTTAATATTTCGTATGTTTTAATTATTGTAATACCTTTTTATTGGCCACAAAATTGTTTAGATATTTTTAATGATTGACTGCAAAGGATTTAATTGTTTTAGATCAAATAAAATAATGAATTATAAGTTTACAGTGACTGTGTTTTGGTTTTTGTTTACAGTGAACTTATTATTGAGGTATGCTTTACGTATTCCATCTTCCAGGGGTATATTGTGAATAATATCTAATTAGATTATGAGAAAGAGGACTTACAAAAATATATTAGAAGTTATTATATTTAAATTATTAAAGTTTGAAAGCGCTGTCATCTTTAGTTATTAAAGTTATATGGCAAAAACAAAACACTTATTTCTGTCTTTCTGTTCGTCGATCGCAGCACCGATAGTTTTTTTTTTCATTTTAGGGTCTATTGTGACAAAATTTGAATTTGATAACAAGAAGGTGGACTGCATGAATATATAAATAAAGTTTAATTCAAGAACTGCATCAAGTGGGATATCCTTGAAGAGGTTTTGAACTTGAAACTTGTTAGCAGTTTGAGATAATATTTTGTAGTATAACTCTTTCTCAGTTTTACATTTTAGGGGCTTGGTTAATATTTGTAACAGCAATCATAATGATATTCATTATAGAGGTTATTATATACTTGTTTTAGGGGAAGGTGGTTATTTTTTCATTGTATGTTCTTGAAAATTTTGGGTCAGTGACATTTGAAGGGTGTCTGCGATTAAATAGAAGCAGAAAAATCACTTCCAAAATTGCATTTAAGTCTTTTCATGTATTTGTTGGAGCAGCACGAAAATTTCACTGAATCGATTTGAACGTTTTCATTGCGATCTTTTCCTTCCTCGTTAGCCATTTTCTGCCGTATAGATTGTCTACACCCATACGGTAGAAAATGGTAGCTAATTCTTCATTTTATACCACTCCTCTGATTTTGTGATTTTTCTACAATGCATGTTTGATATTTCTTGTGGGCGTTTTTTACCCTACGAACTCAAATCCATGAGTGCTTTGTACCATGAGCTTTGCTTTCTGGTAATGTGGCCAAAAAGCCAACCCATTGCCTTTTAAGTCTCGTAACATGTTTTATAATATCCGCAACTTCATTCTACTCTCTAAGCCATCGTTCATTCGTTCTTCTTTTGGTTTCGCAGGGCGACCCCGGCCGGTTTCTTTTCAACTGCTCTCTGATCTACTCTGAGTTTGGCGAGAATGCCTATGTTTGTTCTTGTAATTATTAGGTATTATATTAAAATGTAAAGTACTTTTTGTTTAGATCTAACGTCACTTAGGAGCTTGAAATTATCACGCAGGAGGAACTGAACACGTCCAGCTAGAGATTACTTTAGAGGTACTTTTAAGATGCGAAGGAGTAAAAATCACGTCACGTATATATACATATATATACATATATATATATATATATATATATATATATATATATATGTATATGTATATATATATATATATATGTATATACATATATGTATATGTATATATATACATATTACAAACGTGCAAGTCGCATCCCAAAGTTTAGTATGCTTTCCATTAAGTCTCAAGTAAATCAATATTAAGATATGTGTCCGATTAAGTTTATTTAATTATTTAGTGTACTAAGTGATGACATAAAACTGTAAAGATTAATCAAATTCATTGCCAGCGTGGGCAAATATAGAAACACGCTAACTTGGAAATCTACATCTGCTGAAATCGGCATCATCATCTCGAATATATCTTAATAGCCAGGCGCCATCATAATAAACTTATTCTAATTCTAAGCCCATATCTATGTGATGGTGTTGCCCAGCACGTGTATAAATAAACACAAGCAGTGCTGAAACGTCTATTGAACCTTGTTGCAATCGGAGTGCATTTAGCAACGTTACGGCTATCGGCGAGTGCAGCGGGCGTAAACAACTGTGTTATGTGCTGCAAAATGACACACGTAAATGACTCAAATATGTCAAGTATCGAATTTACGGTCAGAGGTCGTCAACTTGTAATTAGATTTTATCGTTTTGAGTACTGTTAATTATTAGTTAACTATTTGTTACGGTGCAATTTTTGCAGTTATGGTTCGTTATTAACCCATTGGCGGTATGGTTCAGTATCTTTAGTTTAGACTTAACTTGATGATAACTAAACTTTGAAAAAGTTTAGAGAAACTAGTTAACTTCAGGTGTTCAGAAGTTTTAATGTTGTTATACTAAAAACTGCATGTTATTTTTGTGATCTGTGCAAGTGGCCATCAAATTTATTGTTCATATTTATTGTTCGATCGACTATTTGACGGCGGTTATATTGTATTTGGACATTTTTGTATCGCTCCAGGAGACAGTAGATTATTTTAGCAAGTAATTAGACCTTAAGGATTCTACTATACGAAATTAGGATAATGACAAATAATTCGGACCAAACCAAAGATTTTTTTATTTTTACGATTTACTTTTCAAACGCAGCCTCTGACATTGTTCGTCAAAGCTATTCGACCCATTCCTTTATACCTGTTCGTTAATTGCGATAGCAATATTTTTTTGATTTCCTCTCGAATATGTGAGAGGAAAATAATTTATAACATTTTTTGAATTGTTTCTTTACGACAGAGAAACATTTTTCGATAAAATCGACTTAGTTTTCAATAAAAAAATTTTTCTTTCCAAACATTTTCTCAATCGTAATTATATTTAAATGCTTTATTACCATAAACAGAAACTAGGTGTTAACAATATTATATTTCATTATTCGAAATAATATTCGCAGATCAAATAAGACATTCGATTTCTGGCGTTGTATGTAGATGTTATACGGCACCCGGTGTGGTTTGCCCTGCAGGACGCTTAACCCTTGTGTTAACGTTGAAATAGTGTATATCAAGAACGTGGTCAGACACGAAAAAAATAAATTGATTAAAATCGTCTTATCTTATTATTCGGAGTCCATAGAAACCGACTTATTATACTAATTAATTAATAAAATGTATATAACAATCAGGATCATGTTACTGTCGCTATCATTTTCTTCTTTAATTTGGCTCTAATTTTTAAATAGATGTTTTTAATATTATAATAATAAACACTAAAAATACTTTAGATTGTACTCCGTACCTTAGGTCATACTTTGTATTAATTAAATAGCATAATTTTTTTTGTCACGATCAATCGTTCATTTTTCTATACAACGATGTTTTACAGTCCCATTGCATACTTGTCACAGTGACATTACAATTGTTATCGTTCTTGTTATTACAATTAACTAAATTCAACTGCTTTGCTTGCGTGGATTTTCCATTAAATCGGTCAGATTGTATATGTAGGTTTTTGGTTCTTAAGATATGTGAATAATCGATTTAATACACACGTCCTGTCACCTATTAACGTAAAAAAATGTTATTATGGATTGAAATAACCCAGAGTTCTCCGGTTTAAAATGTAGTCTGTATATTAATTTGAATCCTAAGCTATATCTATATAAAATTATATACAATTCTGTTTAGAATATTTTTTATTTGTTGATCCATTCTCAATAGTCACTAAGTTCGAATATGTTTAAAATCTTGAATGTTGTAGAGGCACGTACAGTATATTTTTTGTTGATGTTTACATGAAAATAAAAATATGCGATCATTAACCTAACATCATTGCAGCCTGCATCCGCTGCAGCTTGCAAGTCCCTGATTCGAATGCAGTTCTATTCCTGCAGCCGTAAAGTGCACATGCACCCGTGTATTTAGAACGGCAAACACTCGCCGCTACGACGAATTGTTAAATTTACACTCCACCTTATGCAACGGGCACCGAATTAGCTGCGTCCGAATGGAAATAGCTCTGCGTAGCTGCGAGCCAGAACCCTGTCAAACATGATTTAGATACTATCAGTGTTTCTTGAAGTACAGTCGGGTCAGCGCCAGAGCGAAGATGATGAAGCAAAATATACTGTTGACTATGGTAGGGCTACTTTAAGAAGTTTTTATACAAGAGAAAAACAATGGAATTTTAACTGAACTTAAAGTTTATTTCAAATTAAATAGGGTTTTATACGTAAGAAGAAGAACAAGCAGAACGCTTATAAGGTCACTAATATATCTATCTGTCCGTTTGTCGCAGTAGTTTTTATTACAAACCGCTTAATGTAGCCACTTAAAATTTGACACAGAAATAAACTTTGTTAACTTGCACATATATCAATACCTAACAAGGAAACATATTTATAGGGAACTTAATGGGCGAGGCAAATTAAGTACTCGATTTCTTTTGTAATTCATGAATAATGTGAAGTATCGTTCGAAAAGGTTAGTTAAAAGGGTCTCAATAAAATATATTTTTAAATTTTAGGTAATAAATCTTCAGAGATATACCTTATTTTCGAAACTAATGAATCTAGAGTTATAAAAAACAGAGGTTTATATATATATATATATATATATATATATATATATATATATGTGTGTGTGTGTGCATGTGTGTGTCCGCGCTACTTAATTATACTAGGTATTCTTAACATTGCACTCGGAAGTTCGTATGAATGATGTATCTATATATTAATACGTATACCATGGAGGAATGCAAAAAGCTAAAATTTATATATAATATATGTTAAAATACATTAAATTATATATTACAAATACATTAAAGATGCATTGTTGACGTTCAACAATAAAATATTCATGGTTTACGTTCATTTTGTCAATGTCAAACACATAATAATCTGTGGTCAAACAATCGCACAGAGTAGAGATTTTCGCCAAAGAATTTTGAAATGTTAATGAACAAGTTTCGAGATGTAAATTTTGTGTGATTTGAAATGTTCTTTTTTCATTACAAAGGAAAATTTTGTGCAAGTAATCTGAATTGACTTGCTCTAGCTTAGCGTTTTGAACAAAGTGAGGAGATGAGTATATTTTAGTTTGTTATTTAAATTAACAATATATCTTATGAATGTCAATCTCATTTTTATTAGTGTTTATTTGATTTGATATTAACATGAAAAAATTAAAACCGATAATGAATTTTATCAAAAAATAAATACGAGTATCACCTCTAATTGTGGTTTTTTCTTAAAAAAGTTACTAATATTAAATGTTAAATTCCATAGGTATTACAGGGAATTGAGGCAAACAACACATGATAATGTCGTATTTATTCATGCTCTTAACTGACGTAATAGAGAAAAATTAAAAAAATATATATTCAATGATTATAGAGGTGTCTTCTTGAAAAAAGAACCTCAATAACGTTCAAACTTAAAAATTTAATGAATTATGATCGAATTTCGACCACTGGGCCGCCACTAGTTAAAGTAAACAAAAAAAATCCCTTCAAACGAGGTAGGAAATCCTTGATACGCGAGCCAGACTAGTACTTGGCAGGTTTACTTTTAGTATCTTTTTTATAAGCTCAATCTTCATACAACCATGATTTTCAATTTTCAAAGTAATACCTAGTAGTAATGAAAAAAATCCTTTTTATTTCATTTTTATAAAGTTGACTATATTGAAAATATGATATTTCCGACAGATTTTGAGTATAACAACAAATTTTAAGTTCTTAAAAATTAAAAAAATGACAGAGTGTACTATCTCCTAAATGCCTGTTGCGAGTGAATGTTTTTGCGTCGATCTTGCGTGAAAAAGCATGCGTTCACGCGATCAAGTGGTGGTTGTACGTATAGCAATAGCCTTCCGTTTTTATCTGCGTGAACGAATTCTTTTAGATACTGTTCGTTTGTAGAATATTGTTGTAAATGCTGTTCTACTACGAACAGAACAAGGATTATTTAAGAAAAAATGATTTATTTCAGTGAAAACTCAGTTCAGAATTGTAATAGTTTCTAAATTTCAGTAAAGTGAAAAATTATTTTGACAGAAATTCAAGTAGCGATATTTTTTGATGTCTTGTCTACATTCTTCGCTCTCAATTATGTATTTACTATACAGAATCTATTGATTGTTAATAATAAAACCTATCTTGATATTTGATTAAAAATATCACATTCAACTTAGTTTTGTAATGAAGTTAACAATAAAAACAGATTATGTTACGCTGAATAAACCATGAAATGTCAAACTAAATACGCGCATAAATATACTATTTTAGTATAATAATTATAGACGCACAGTTTCGAATTTCTTGTATACTTAAATTTTATTTTCGTATAAAAAATATAATTGATATTCTTCACTTTCAATTATGTATTTATTATACAGAAGCAATTGATAGTTATTAATAAAACCTATCTTGATATTTGATTAAAAATATCATATTAAACTTAGTTTTGCAATGACGCATAGTTTCTTGTAGTCTTAAGTTTTATTTTCGTATAAAAAAATAATAATTATCAGTTTAGGCAATCAACGCACAAATAAGTACGCAGATTAAATACTGTAATTTAGATTTTTGTTTAAAAACGATCGAGTATCGATGTTGTTTTTTTTGTAATATATTAGGAAATAAATCGAGTTCATTTACGGAATAAATTCTATTTGTATCTCCGATTTACCTTTCACCAAATTCATTTGCTTTAAACGGTTTTGTTATTTAAATCATCGACTCGATATCGATGACATAACCGTCATTACACATATGTATGTACATACGATCAGTGGCGTCGATATTATCGTAAAAGTTATTACAAACGCGATTACTTTGAGTTTGATAGTTTACCCTCATTATGGTTTCATCGTGATCGATCATACGTTACGGCAGGCCAGCCAACCTAGACGGCGCTTGATAGGCAAATTGATATTATAACGACTTTTTTTTAAGTAATTATTTATAAGTTGGTATTTTAAGTGTAAGGTTTTTTCAGATAATCGAAAGACTTCGTGATCTATAAAGTTCGAGTTATATTTGCCCTTGACGATGTCAGGATATTATACGTTTGAAAATAAAAGAGGCATAACTAAAATGAAGATGGTGAAAATATATCTCCATGCCTTTCCAAGGTTTTAAGAAATATAAGATCTGCATAAGCATGACATGTAGTCTTAAAGGGGTGCAAATACAAACAGAAAACATATAAACACACACAAAACACAGACAGACATTCTATAACCCCATATAATTTTTCAAAGGACAAAAAATGGGACAAAGAGATCTTTACCTAAATAAGTTTAATTATTTATAGGTAAATTTCACCAAGTCTAATTGACTTCTAGTAGAAACAAATTTAGTATTTTAAAAAAATTTCAATTTCATTTGGTTATATAAATAATTTAGCGCCATTTTTTAGTAGACACAAGTGATTTTTTTATATGATGATATTTACATATCTACTATAGTTGGTGTACCTACTTGCATACAAGAAAAAATAAATAAGATAACTAATGTTGTTTTTACGTCCTTCCAAGTAAGTGTCAGATGATCCTTATTATTCGTTTATTTTTTTTAACCGTAATACATTTCAAGTATAATATCATTGATTATTTTTACATTCGGATGGTGTGTGTTAAACATTTTATTTACTTTTGTTAGTTTAATATGTGTACGTTCAACACAGAATATGTTTATTTTAGACGTTACATTACTTCTATTTTTTTCTCAAAAGCTTGCGATGACCTCAAGAGAAGAAAGTATTTGCTATCAAAATAGATTTACTTTAACCTTATTAAGTTCAAAGAGTATAAATGATAAGTTGAGCCTAATCTTAATTAATTTTTGAAGAGAATTTGTGAACAGTTTCGGTTGAGATGGGTAGCAAAGAAGAGATTCGTAAAGTATTATCAGCATTGGCTTGAAATATATTTGAACTACCAATATTTCTTCAAAAAGCTACTACTCGAGTATCTAAAACGGCAACGTCCATAAAGAGCTTTTGGCGAAAATAGCGAGAGAACGGAAAAACGAACAATTTAGTCGTTATTACATTATTGTGACGCAGGTCAGTTAGCATTTCCGGCTGATTCTAATTTTGATGAGGTAGACAGAGATTAGGGGAAGATTTTATAAAAGAAATAAGAATTGTATCCCCGAAGATATTATCTAAATATAAAAGAAATATTGCCAATATTGATTACACCTGCCAAAATATCTAACACGCTCGATGGAGATTTGGAATTTTTTATTAATAACATGCTCGCTATATGAAAATACAAAAACATGCAAGAAGAGGCTGTAAAAAGGGGGTATAAAACCAAGCCTAATAAGTTATGTTATCTGGCAATGAACTTAATCACAACAAACTTCAATAGAAGTAAATTTTCGAATTTTGTTTTATACTGTATTGCAAATGGTTGTGACGAAATGTCAGATCATTTATATCCAACAGTTTGATGACACCCAGTCTACGAGTGTTTTTAATTTAAGTCAGTCCATTTTGTCCATTCGCTTTATATACAAAATTATGCTTTAACATAAAAAAATCAAAACATCGATTGGACTATGCCTTTCTATTAAAATATTGTTTAGACAAGAAACAGCAAATTAAATAAAATCTGACTGACAAATTTTTTGAGAAAACTACCGACCTCACGAACAAAAATTGTAATCAATAACAACATGACATATGGTGTAACTTTGCTCACTGATTTTTTTTAGGATTATGGAAGTACATAGGATAATGGGTTTAAATAAAAATTATCTCAAAAATTAGAATATTCACAGTGACTTCTGGATGTAAAATAAATGAAAAAAAATTTGAAACTTTTACTAATGAGACATGAAATTTGTGTACTTAAAGTACAATTGGTATCCAATGCCTGTTACGGCACATAAAGTAATATGTCATAGAGCAGATACTATAAAATTTAATATTTTGCCTTACACTATGGAAATTATAAATATCCTAGATATGAAACATTTAAATTTATGAAAAATTGACAAGAAATATTTTTATCTGGCTTGTTCATTGTGCCCCGTAATTTTACTATTATTGGATCAATTTTCTTCAACCACGAATCTAACCTGAATTTTCAACTCAGTTATTTTTGTGACAAGTTTTAAGTTTTATGAGAAATGTGGCTTTCTATTTAAACTTTCTAAGTGAGCTTGGATTCAGTATTTAAGGATCATGATAGACCCTTCGCCTATCTATGTACTGTATATGATAAAACAGTAACAGAGTAAATTCTGTAAATGGAAAATTTTTACAAAGAGTGATTGATTTGGCGTATAGAATGATAACAGAACCCAGAAAATCTGATTTTATAATTATTGACTGTTAATTTTTCCATTAATCACGTAAAATCTATTAGAATAATCTTAATCTCGTAATAGTTTTTACCCTCGAGCTTATTTTTTGTAATAAAAAAAAAAGAAGATATATATATATATATATATATGTGTGTGTGTGTGTGTGTGTATATATATATATATATATATATATATATATTTATATAGAATCTGGAAAGTTATTTTTCATATCGAGTACCACTTCAAAATCAATAAAGTTATTGCTAAATTTGGCCTTTAAAACATTTTCAAAAACGATATTCAATTTATTTTTTTTTAATTTGACGCGTTTGTGTATTTTACGTAGCTTTTTAAATGCACAATGTAATGTAACCTTGTTATATTCCATTATATTATTATGCTGAGACCTTATAACTATGAGAACTATTATAATACACTCGTATGTAATTATATGGTGAGCGACCTCTTTTTTTCAAGTTTGACAAAACGATACTGTCACTATATGATAAAATAATTAAACGGTATATTTATTGAACTTTATTATGCTTATGTACACGAATATATATTTATGTAAACCTGTAATATTTCTGTAAAATTACTCGCAAACGCACCATTGTTTCATTTTCAGAGTTCCATACCTCAAAAAGAAAACATCTTTTTAAGTGTACCCACGTGTTCCCCTGTCATCCATCTGTTACAGCCTTTTTCCTGAGAAACTGTTTGAAGTGATACTTACCTGTCTATATTTCAATAATATTCATAATAATTTCAGATTTTGGGCTCTCAAGATAACTTTAATATATACGTCATGCAATCAATTATTTATGTAATATAAAATCTTTTTAAAGGTGGCACAAAACAATCAATTTTTTAACATTTTTATATATTTTTAGGTATCAATTGAAAGATAAAGATATTTACAAAAAATGTATTTCCCTCTCAATATCGGAAAAGGCTGTACTAAAGGTTACGAAAAAAATACTACACACGTTCACCCAAAGTCACTGCAGTCATTTACAGGAAAAGTCGCTAGAAATTTACCTAAAGTTTCTTGAAAAACAAAAGCTATCACTATACAATTTTATAGATTTTGTAAAGTTTACGGTATCTTTACGCCTGTAAAATATATGTTAGGCAATATATGTACAAGGTGAAAAATAATATTAACGTTAGCAAATAGTTTAACAGAAATATTAATTAATATCAAATATGATGTTTATATATGTGTACGGAATCCTATAGTGCGATTCTACTCGTACGCAATAACTTTCATTTATTCTAAATCTCCTTATTTTGTATTTAACGCAGCCATGTTCACGTTTGTTATTTTGTTCCGACAACCTATATCGATCTTTACTCTTGCACAACAAGCTATTCCGACAATTCGCGTACTCTCCGTAACGCGCACACCAAAAGCTGGCTCTTGAACGTGCGCGCTGGCGCGGACGCACAATCTCGACCACCACGCACGCCTCTGGCTAAATATAAACATTGTTCGGAACAAGAATCGCCATAAGGCACAGACCGCAAACTGTGACGTCCAGGAATAGAATGCGCGCCCGTCGGACAGACACACGGACGCTGCATGTGTCTATTGACAACTGCATGAGATATGTTCGTTTGTTGGAAGCTGTTCAAGAACGGTGAGTATCTACATTTTTCTGGGTATTTTTTGCGGTAGCATACCAATACAGTTACTTTTGGAATATCTGCATGTTTATATTATAATTCAATATCCCATTCTGGCAAGTTGAGTGCCGATGACGCATTGGCTTTCCCGTGTTCGCGCTTCTAGTTTGTTCTTGAGGCTCTTTTAGGCTGTTTTCTTAACACATTAATTTGGTCTCACCTAAATATATTGTTTCAGTTGAATTCTTAATAAAGTGTGGTATATGGGAAATTTTAATTTCATTTATAGATTTCGGGACTTGTATAAATACCTAACGCAACTCATGATATTACGAAATAAGCAGAGAAATAGTATTAAGAGTAAGTAAATTCCATATACTGTTTGTTATATATATAATAATGATTACAAAAGAAAGTGAGATAATTCAAATAATAAGTACAATAGTTATATTTTAACAGTGTTATTTGACTATGTGGTCTCTTACAAAACTTTTAAAATATGTTTATAAAAAATAATATTTACGGTTTTCATCAAAATCAAGGCTGCACTTGAACCAGCCGATTAAGTACTTAGGCGTCACGAAACGTGTTGTGGGACCGTTGGTAAAGTTCAAGGTTGATAAGTTGGAATGACGGTAATTACGTTCTGACGAAAAGAAAATATTTTTCGCATAGTACTCTAAATTTTAATGATCGGTTCGCCTTTGAAATTAGTAAAATAAATTTGATTATTTATGGTCAACTATAAAACTCTTAGGTTTAATAAAAGTTTAATTTTAATTAGGATTAAACTTTTATTAAATCATTTAGATGATCAAGTAAATGAATCCATACATAGTCGTACATGCGAGGTGATTGTACCAATTTCCTTTACCTTTGTGGCATTCCACACAATGAATTAATCATAATTATTTCAAAATATGCGATTGATATTATCGGATGACCAGGATGTTATACACAAGGTTTTTTAGAGTTATGTGCTGGTATTTTTAACCAACTTCAAAAAAAGGTTCTCAATTCGTCGGAATCTTATTTTATATATGTTCAGCGACAATTCTTTACTAAGTGTAATTATTAATAATTCTTTACAATTAAATTAAACTACGTGATGTAGTATTATTTCTACTTTCTTTAATTTCTTTACCACGACCTAGGTTTCGTTGTATTACAACATCTTCAGATGGGATATTAGCAAAGATCTAAGATAAAATTATATATATATATATATATATATATATATATATATATATATATATATATATTATATATATTGCATCTTTGCTAATATCCCACCTGAAGATGTTGTAATACAACGAAACCTAGGTCGTGGTAAAGAAATTAAAGACAGTAGAAATAATACTACATCACGTAGTTTCATTTAATTGTGAATAATAAATTTCTATAAAATTAACACCAAATATATTCAATAATAATTATTTACTATACACTATTCTAACCTAGACAGAAAATAATTGAATGTTAGTTATAGTGTGATGATTAAAATTATTAATCACTAATAATTCTAAAACAATCAAATCTGAAAAATCTAAAAAAATCAACTTCAAAAAAATAGGTACTAAAAAGGGAAAAATAATTATCTGAAAATAATTAATTATTCGCAGTAAGTTATTAAATTACTTATTTTTAAGTCCGTGCCACCAAAAACTAAAAATAAACTAAACCAAAAATAAAATATAAACTAAAAATAAATTGTTTTAACAATCCAAAATATATGAAAAATTAACAGGACAATATACATATATATCATAGAGCGTATTATCACAACTAAATACGAAATAAAATAATTCGAAATTCAAATAACTCTCGTGTCACTTTTCGTGTCATCCATTTACGTACATACGAGACGACAGAGAGCGAAACAGATGATTAACTTTTACATTCTCCCTATTATTACCGTCCCTTTAAGTTATCGTCGTTGTACTCATATAGATATTATTGATGGCATCTCCAGTAAGCCGTGCGCTAACAAGATGGTCGTAACTCTATGCTATATACCAACGTTAAGATGTAAGTTTTGCTTCTTTATATATTAACGTTATTAATAGCTTCACATATGTATTTTTGAGTCTGATAGATATATTTGTGTGTTACAAAGATATTTCGAGAGAGATGAGGGCTCTGTGCTCTGTTGATCTGTTGATCTGCTTGAAACGCTAAACGCATATGAATAGTTATGTATAGCACAAGCTATGAAAGATACAAGAATATAATAAAATTCAAGCACTATAAACTAGAGAAAATGTTTTTTATGTATATATATATGTATATATATATATATATATATATATATATATATATGTATATATAATTTCTCTATGATTCAATTGATATAAAATAATAAATTATAATATTTTGAATAAACGATTTAATTATAAAATATGTAATATATATTTAAATGTGCAAGTTTGTGTGCAATTAAGGGGAAAATCTTAAAAATTACAAAAAGAATTGTTTTAATGAGAAAATGTGAATATTTTTTAACTGATTTCAATGACGATGTTCAGAGATTTATGTATGATGTTTTAAATATTTTTGTCTAAGAAGTAGATGTTAAGAGGACAAATTAGATACGCTTAAATTTTTCTGCCATTATTTTAGATTTTGAGGAGTAGGCACTTTGACTAGGGTATTTTCTAATGTTTTACGCGGTAAATATAACATTTAACTATGTGTCATTTTCTAATGCCAATTTTCAATCTTGTTTTTTGCTCTTTACACTATCTGAGTTTTGTTAATTTTTCGAACGTTTGAAAGAGTGCGACTTGCATTATTAAATTATGTGAGAAATATTAGACCTCACCTAAAACTTTCTACTTTATATTGATAGAGATGATCTGGCGACGATGGGTCTAAAAATATTTTTTTATGGTCCAAGAAATCGTTGTTTTTAATATGTGACAAAAAATTAAAATTAGGTTTGTGCTCCACTCAAAGTGATCTTTTTAATAATACATAATGTGCACAGAAATAAAATAATTTTTTAGTCCCCCTTTATAGGTACGGGAATCCCTCGAAATATAATTTTAAGTAATTCTTATTTTTGGGTTATAGAAATAGGTACATGCTATATGAGGATTATCAATATACTATATATAATTTAAAGTTCCTTGGTTATTTCGCATAAAAGTCGAAAGAATCTGATAACCACATAGACTGACAAACGAAGCCACAACAATAGGGTTCTGTCTAGATCCTATTGGTTCGAAATCCTAAAAAAAAAAATAATCTAATTTTGTGAAAAAATAATTGTAAATTATACGTATGTAATTATATGTAATAATTATACTATTATGTATATATATATATATATATATATATATATATATATATATATATATATATATAAATGTAAATGATACGTAATAATTGTAAATTATATATATTTATTTTTAGCAATAGTTTTGAATCGTTTCTGAAAAAAATTTGTTTCGTTAAAAAAATTAGAAACGTCGATGGTGAAATATTGAATTTTTGCCAATGAGGATTTACAATGTAGCAACCTAATCAATATTTTTCAAAGCATTAATGGAAATATTCAACTAGAGGTGTCGAAATGAAAATTTCATATTATGCCACTCACGTTACTAACCACATCGCAACGTGAAAAGCCCAAACTTGTTTTAGAAAAAAATTAATGTCGTTTCAAGTTATTCACGTGCTGGTCATTAATCATAAAACAAAGACAATGCCCACGTAGGTATACGGTTAGTCGAAATGAGTGAAAAAAAGTTGTCACCACTACGATGATAAATGACATTTATGCTCTTAAATATAGTGAAATAAAATTTTAACACAATTTTATCGTTTGAATAAAAATACTATTAATACAAACGATAACCCAAAAAACTTAAACATAACGATGAAGAAAAAAACTTTGCTTAAGTTCTAATGCGAGCATATTTAAAAAAAGTTTAGATAAATATTGAAAAGCTCTTAAGATATCTTAACTATAATGTCATAAGCATGAAAATGTTTTCTGTTTGTTTATTTGTTTTACTTTCACGTCTCAACCACTCAACTAATCTTTATGAAATGTCTGTAGCCTGTACCATAAAGATGAACAGATAATAGTTTTTATTATAGAATAATTTCTTTGTAATACTTAAAGAAACCGAAAGTGAAGCGAAACTTAAAGCGAGCGAAACCGTGGGTTGAAGCTGGTAATATATAAATAAATATTTGCTGTGGACGTTGAACATGGTTAAGACACGAGAGTCTTTATTTACTTTGTCTCAGGTGTCGCATTTACAGTACATAGCGCTTAAGTAAAAAATAGGACATAAAATTTCACAAAATCTTTCATTAAAATGCGTATTTTCCTCATCTGTCCCTCCACTTTCTTTTTTCTTTCTTTCTTCGTCGAGTGCGATGGGCCATTCAATATCCCCAGACCGGCTTGAGTGGTGCTTTAAAGGCCAGTAAACCAAGCACGTTCCTGCCGAAGTAAATTTAGGCTTCCGCACTGCGGTGAACGTGCGCGTTGATTGTTCCGAACGTACGATATACGTTTACGTCAATTTCCATTTGGCGGTTGTAAAACAACGTTCTTCTGGAGTTTAATAACCAAACATTTGAGTTATTGCATTCATTCATGTCGATATTAAAAGCCATAGTTTGGAGGATATAAAAAAGTAATGTAACAAAATTTGGCGTGGATTAAAACAGAACACGTCTTTAGCTTACTGTTGAAAGTATTTCAGTAATCGTCAATATAAGATAATGCTACTCAATGTAAATAAAAATCTCCGGTTAATACGAGAAATCCATACATACTAGTTAGTTATACAAGTTTAAACATTTGAAGGTACATTGTTTTCAATTAAATTATTTAATGGTATACAAATAACAAGGGTAAGAAAAATATATTGATTTTTTCAAAAAACTTTGATTATAATAGTTTTCTGATACACTTTAAGCAAACTTTAAATAGCTTTTTTTAATAATACTAACTTTAGAATATTAACAGTCAGGGTTTTTTTCTGGAGAAAATCTTCTAATACAAAATTGTAAAAAAATATTTCTGGAATCATTATATATTACATTTTCTATTGATATCCCCTACGATCGAAAGCGAAAGATTTTTTTATTCACCTTAATCAACTCTAAAATTAACATTCACATATTTTTTTAAGTTCTTACCATAGCGAAGTATACTGGTAAATTGACCATTACTGCTATAACTGTGTTTGTACTCGCATTGCCAAGTAGAAAACACAGTGATAGCAATCATACCATGATTGCTATCACTGTGTTTTGTGATTGGCAATTTTTATTTCTGTGCACATTATGTATATATTCACATATTTTTTCAAGTTCTTAGCATTGCGAAGTATGCTGATCAATTGACTATTACTGCTATAACTGTGTTTCTACTCGCATTGCCAATCACAAAACACAGTGATAGCAATCATACCATGATTACTATCACTGTGTTTTGTACTTTCTACGCTAAACTATTTCTGCAAGAAAAGTTTGTGATAGATGAGGACGCGTAAGCGATCCAATAAGGGCAGTGTTTTTCTTTTTGAGGTATAGAAAAAGCCTTTCTTAAAATAATTTTAAACTTCGATATAACCGTTAAGTAAGGAATTCATGTCAGTCTACCAACAGATCATATTTTACAATGTATAAAACCAATAGTGGTAAAAAAGAAACTATGTTCACAAATTGAAAAGAGTTTTTAAAATGTGGTATTTTCAGTATTTTTTAATTGCCGACAGTAGTTTGAAATTAAGTTATAATATTCAAGTATCTGAGGCATGTGAACTCAAATATGACAAAAAAAAATTATGGTACTGTGTGAAAAGATCAAGTTGTTTTTCCCCGATGTATCCGAGCATTTGCGTACGAACTGGCTCGTTTCTGACTATCATGTTTCTCATTTTGCATATCAGGATTAATATATAATTTAAATTTATATATAAATTATGAAAATGAATGTGGTTTTATTCACATTTTCACATTATTGTTTACACATTTATGTAAAAATAAAATAGACATATGTATTCATTTATCGTTTTTGACTTTTGCTCATGAGTTTGTTCATACATACCTTGAGTAATTCCTGAGTTATTCGATTGTAATCAGAGACAGATTTAAACTCTTTTTTTCATTTCGAAACTCGTCAAGTCTTGCCATCCTATCGGCTCTTCGCACTTGCAGTAATGCTACAACATCAACCGCCTGCCTCTGCGTGGCATTAGTACCACGGTTTGATATGACGCTACGTTGCCTATGAGACATAAACGTTGTACCAATGACACGTTGACCACCGTTTCAAAAAGCTCCGTTGTTTGCCGATGGCTTTATCTCTGGCATTACCTCGAGGGCTTCATTTGCGCTATTGTTCTCTAATAAGTTTTAGTCGTGGATTGCATTTTATCATAGAGTAATAATAGTTTTCACCAAGGTGTGCAGAATATTTTTCAGGAGAATTAAAAATGTGTTTTTAAATGTCCCATATAAAATCACAAATAAACTGTTGATCATCATAGCATTACTGTAATTTAAAGTGTGAATTCAAATTTTGTGCAAACGTAACAGATTTCTTTACAGAAAGGACTAGTTGAAGGTATGCAGTACTGGAAATACAAAAAGAGATAAGTATTTTGTGAAATTCCTTTTGTTCTTCGATAATTCTCATTCGATTCTTCTTTTTTTCTAAATGTAGCACATAAACGACAATCTAATAAATCAATCCGATGGCGATACAGCTCATGGAGAACCTTGATTTGATCCACAATATGTTTTCAAGCAGGCCGACCCATTGTATAACGAGGTCAGTTTCAGATTCTCAGTTCCCTCAGGTATAGCCTTACGTCTTCATTCTAACCCTTTCTACGTATTCTGCGCGTATTCCCTTTCCGGAAACTTGGCAAATATCTAGTTTCCGGCAAACGCTCTACATTCCCTAATCCTCTTAGATACGTATTCTTTTCTTCCACAATAATATTAGTTTCTCCATACTTCTAAAGCTCGCAGTTGGCTTGGATTCTAAATATTCCCAATACACAGAATTGAGTTATACATTTTACGGAGGATTATGCACCTGTACTTGCTCAGAATATTTTCGACCCTTTTTGTGAGTATCCAAGTTTTACATTAAGTCACCCAGGTCTCAGGTGAAATTTTTATAAATATATTTGCAAATGTCTATAATATAAACGATTTGACTAATTTTGTTTAATTATGTATTAAATATTTTTAGCACATTGTGCAAGTTAAAATGTAGAGTGTGTTCTAAAATTGAAGAGGTTAAATGGTACATTTTAAAATATATGTTTTGCTAGGCATAAATGAAAAATGATGTGGCAATAGAAAAGAGCCTTTCAAGTAAGAGTAGAACTCGCATAACGAAGGTTCCGTTAAGGCATTTATAAATATTTAAGGGTACGCAGCATTTCTATTAAAATATTTACAAATATTAATTTTAAACAACGTATATACGAGTATATTGCTAACTATATTTTTATAGCCGTAAAACATTAATCTAGTAATATTTCTTTGCATCTAAATGTATAAGTATATTGCCTAGTATAAATGTCACAGACATAATAAATAAACAATTTGAAATACACATTATCTTTTGCAGTTGATTTAAGTCACTTGCGTGTTATTCTCTGAACTTTTTATAGACCCGACTACATGTTATAAGTTGGTCGACTATTACTTGTATACAAGTGGATCCTACTTAACTGTAATAATATTCCTTTTAATTCCTTTAAATTATAAAGATTTCCTTATAAAGATGAACGAAACTTTTGTAGGGTATAAATATGCCAAATATGCAGTCAGTTGACAACAGTGAGGGCCAAAGCTTTAAGTGAATTACATAAAAGATAATGGATTTAAATCAATATCAAATACGGATTATATTATTTTATCAATTTCACGATGCAAAGACTGACAAATAATATATGTCATGCGATGGGACAGTTTCGGCATCTTACGCCACGACAAAGATTTGGTTCAGAAAGTTCAGGAATGAGGACCACGATCTTGAGGACGTACCTTATACCGGACGTTCTGTTGAATTGGATGTTCAACAATTACGACGCCTAATTAAGGAAGATCCTCGACTGACGATGATCAATTGGGAGATGAGCTACACTGCAGTTATGGCACCACAGAAACACATTTTCACGAATTGGGAAAAGTTTCAAAAGGTGTGTGGATACCCCACGAGTTGTCATCATATCATCTTCAGTGCAGAGTTGATATTTGTCAACATTTATTGACATTGAAACATAACTTCGACTGGCGGAGTCAGTTAGAGTTACTAAGGGGATCAGAAGTGGGTTACATACGTTAACCATATACGCAAACGTCAATGGCTGGGTTCCGGAGAAACAGGAGTTTCAGTATACAAACTTGAAATAAGCGCCAAAAAGTCGATGGAATGTCAAAAGCCTTATTCATTGGCAGTTGCTTCCAGAGATATCTATAATTAATGCAGATATTTATGTGAACAATTGGACTGATTAGCTAACAAACTGAGTAGTCAAAAGGATCAAGTTTATTTTCTGCATTATAATGCACACATGCTGAAAAACGTACTCGTTGAAACACGTTTATGTCATATTTCGCGAGGTGTAATTAATTATTAATTGCGGTAGATGTCAAATAAAACAATTTGATTTCTGTTAGTTTTTATATAAGTTTAAATAAGCTGTAATAAATACGATTAATCATGAATACTTACTTTAGCTTTACTTCAATCGAAATGATACTTTATTTATTATTTCTTGTTTATTAATTAATTTGATAAAGTAACAGTGATAATAGTCTAGAATATAATCGTTAAAAAGCGAACAATCGAAATCGAATTGGTTTTGTGAGAAGTGTTTAGATATACTTTTGCTTTTTCTTTAAAAAAAATTATTATTTGTTTTATTTCTTAAAATTATTACTGTTACCATGAATTTTACTCTTTGATCATAAAAAAAAAACAATCGCAATGTGATATTGTGATTGTTCAATGTGATATTGTGATACTTTAATTATTTATCATATTTCATATAATAGCGACACTTTAATTACATTAATGGAAAATATGTACATAATTTTATTTATTTCCCAGCGCTTAAGATCTAATAATTATCTTAAGCGCTGGCAAAAAAATAAAATTATGTACATATTTTCCATTAATGTAATTAAAGTGTCGCTATTGCATTTCTCTTTCTTCCTATTTGATATTGTTACATTGTTTATTTATTTGAATGGAAATAATATTTTATTTTGAAACGGTATTTAATGATACAATAAAATATTAAAAAGGTTAATTTACAAGAAGGACATCTCTCCAATTTAATAATATAAATAGATAAATAAACTAAAATGGAATACTTATTTTTCAGGCAAAAATGAAAAAAAAATTAGATTTACAGAATATAAATTAATCCTGTATCAACATATGTTTACGCATTAAAAGAACTTTGTGTTTTTTTTCTCGTAGGACTTTGTTGCATTTATACAAGTTTCTTTTTCTTTTAATAATACATTTAATTGTCAAATTTTGATTTCATTTTCTTTGGAAATTAAAGTTATACTTATATATATATATATATATATATATATATATATATATATATATATAAAACATGAAAAATAAACGTTGCATAGAACATTTATTTTTTATTTTAATTTAAATTTTTTACTGCTGTCATGTAAACTTCAGGCTGTTCAGTTAGCAAATTTAGCTTAGCCGATAAGATATCACATGATATGTTAATAATTGAATATTTGAAATATTCAATGTTTCTTTCATTAGTATTAAAATGGGTCAACGATATTGTGTATGTATCAAATATATTTGTTGCATGCTCTTATTAGAAGTACTTGTATCAACCTTTGTTTAAATATACAATATAAGTATTTAAAGACATGTCGCATCTTTAATCTAACACTGACGCCATGCCAAAAAACTAATTTTATAGGAGAATCAAAATTAGTTTCAGTTTGTAATAAAATCGGTTGTACAGATGAAACTACATTACTCAATTGTTTTAGCTTTTATTGAAAAGTTGGGTTTTCTCACATTTAGAGTTAAAATAAAACAAAATATTATATTCGTATGTTGTTTATTAATTTTTTTAATATTGATTTCATTTCGCCGTTTAAATTATTTCATATAAAGCTCAAATGGTAATTAATCCTTCAAATTAAAAAGAAACAAATGACGGTATTGTAATATTCGTATAATGACGGTAGGTCAAACGCACCATACAATTTTCTATTTTTATGATTTTAAGTAATATTTGAGCTTACATTCTCTACGTCAATGTTCCAATGTTTACACCATTAGGCTTCAGTAACCACTTAAGTATACATAGATACAAGCAATTATTTCATGGTTTTCACTTTTCTCTCGTTAAATTGTTTAAGAAAGCGTCATGTCTCATAACAACGTAATTGCGGTTTCGATATATCGTAGTTAACATAAAGTTTACAAATGAAAAACTAATACTATTACTACGTCGAATCTAACGTGTAAATATAGCTAACAAAAGCTACGGCTCCGTCTAAAAGTCATCGTATGACGTACGCGTGTACATGCGTGTGAACGAGTAAGAGTGTGTGTGGGAGGAAAATACACGACTACACAGAAGCGGGTCCAAGTCGGGCGAAGCAACAGGTTTATTGAGAGACCCGAACGAGAAAACGCTTCAGCGGTGACGTGTGTGAGCAGCATTGGACGCTAGGGATGTGACGAACGTCACTGGTGATGGGCGATTCGAGAATCGGGTCGATGGATTGGAAGTGTTTTCTGATTGCTTTATGTTTTGGTAATTTAAATTTAATTTATGGTTCGATTAAACGGTACACGTTTTTAAATAAGATTTTCAGAGCGATTGATTTTTCTGATGTTATCGATACATGATCGATTAGTGTAGAGCTAAATCTTATGTGTTCATAAGTTATTAATATTCTTAATATTGCAGCATTTGCTGGTACTAAATGTTTCCAGGAAAAAGAGCTAATTATCTGAATTATGTATGGTTTCTATGAAACAAATTTTTGATTTATTTGCGTTATGAACAATCGCTCGATTTGATCATTTTATAATGTTTAATATAAGGAGATATTGAAACAAAAATGAAGTCAAAAATCTTGTTGAAATAAATTATTACGTGCTTTTTAATTCAGTTTTTTTTTACTTACGAGTATTGGAATTATTTGAACTATAAGATTTACTTTTTTGTGTTCATTTTTTTAATTATTTATGTATTGCTACCGATAGGCTTATGTATCTTATTTACATGTATTCCCTCTCTAATAAATACATTTTTTAATATATATTGGATAGTTCTCTTATTATATTTTTCAGTCTAGTCTGTTCATATCGGTAGTCATGAGATGCAATTATATTGAAACGTCAAACAAAATTACTTTTAGGCTCTGCAGAGTAATGTAATTTTATCTTTCCCCTGTTATCGGCGTCTAACTTAACTATTTCCTGTATCCCCTTGTATATTTCTTTCTTATAAAAAATATTAACGAGGGGCGTGAAATATACTTGTCCTAATATATTTTCTGAGAGTTATTTATGTACTTTTTTATGTCTTTTAAAATTTTTTTTATTTTTGTAAATTTAAAATAGAAATGGAGCTAATCAAAAGGTCAGGGTCTGTGGAGTGACTTCAATTATTTTTTTATTATCTCCGTATATAACATACTTCACTTCGATCGTAGTGTCCGTAGATCAAATCGGCATATTTTCTAATCGTTCGTGAGAAAATATCTGTTAAAAATATATTTGAATCGGTACATATTAATGGAATTTGAAATTATCTTTGGTTATTAGGTCAGAATTTTCCACTTTTCTTCAATCATGGTTAGTGAACAGAGTATTAAGAATCTGTTAACATTTATATAATTTAATCGATTGTGTACAGTTACATCACAATTAATTTAATAGATTGTGTACAGTTACACCATAATTATACCGTAGTTCATGTAAAAGTAAGACTTTCCATCCAGAATGCCTAGACCAGAAATTAAATATTATTTTAATGAAAATTACGAATAGATATATTCATAACTTACTAAATTGTAAATACCTCGCTTTTGTCTAATAATTAGTTTAAAGTTAAGTTTTTAACTTTAATTGGAGTATTTGATGGCTTTGAGGTAATTTGGTTGGAAATATTCTTACTTTATTAAATGACAGAATTATGACACTTGTCTTGTGAATGGAAAGTGACATAGCCACTATCCAATTTCAAACCAAGTGTCTGCTAAGAACTAAGGATAAGATATCATATGATATTTAATGTTTTTTCCGGTTAATAATTTTGTGGACTGTATTTGATATATTAGAGATATAGAACCCACTCTGATATCGTCGGCTGGAACGTATTTATAATTATTAGGGCACAACTATTATCTCATTCGAAACTGGCGTAAAGCTGTAGGTCCGTCACATAAGCCTGCACAGAAAGATAAGCGTTATCAAAAGCTATGGTAGGTTTTCGTTGTTATCGCTTTTAGGAGCTTACGAGAGATTAAAAGATATTGTTGTGCCTGCAATATTTGTCTATACAAAAACAAATATTTCAGTGAATTTCACGTTCTGACTAACGGCTGTTAATAAATGATAAAAATACTATTAAGAGTGATTGGTAGGATGAATGTAGATTAAATTCAGATACTATTTTCCCACTTTTCACGTCCTCGGTAAGATTTATCGATGTTGTGTTAATTAATGTGTTAGATTTTTTTGTTAAGTTAACTATGACTGTATTATAAAGATAAGAAATATTTTATTTAATAATTATTAATTGCAATATATTGTCGTATATCTTACGTAAAAATATTGTTAATATCTCAAAAATTATTGTATACAGAATCATTGTTATAGTTTTCCAGTTTATTTTAAGTAACCTTGTTTTTACAAAATCTGAACGGTGGCAGTTTCGGAAATAGATAAGAAATTTTTAGATATACATTTTTGGTGATAATTCTAGAACTAAGTTAATGAAGTTACTAAAAATAATTTTGAAATCTATGAATTTTATTTTAAAATGATATGCTACGTGAGACATAACATTAAAAAAAACTATATGTCGAATGTTTTATTTACCCTATCAATAATTATCAGATTTGAAGTTTTTATGTCAAACGATTTATAGGAATAAGGGTTGTAATAGCTGGGCGGATAAGTGAATGGTCTTAAAACAGTTTCATTTTTCACTTCAGGGTAGGGAATCCTAAAAAACTTGTTTAGTATATTATACGTTTAACTGTATAATTTTGAATTTTTTATCTTTCTGTCTTCTGTTTGTAGGCAGCTTATGTTTAATGATATCGATGAAATTTTCAATATAAAGTTCGTGTTTTCAAAAATAATAATTAAAATAAAAAAGTTTTCTACTTAAAAATTGTAAAAAAAATTGTGTTCTTTTCTCTCTTTATAATAATATTGCATAAGAAATACTTTTTTTTTATTTAAATGTGGTATTTACAACTTAGATTTTACGCGAAATAAAACTGGTAATAAATATATATCTAAGGTATTATGTATTATTAGAACGATAAAAATTTGAAATGGAAAGGGGAAAATATCACCACTGACTACGATAATATAATTGACTACTGACTACTGTCTCTTGTATTTGGCTAAAAAACGTGTACTCGACCTAAGCTGCAGGCAAAAAGAAGGTCGTAATTTTTTTTGTTTTAAAACCAATAATTTCACAATTAAATGAAACTACGTGATGCAGTATTATTTATATTTTCTTTTGTTTCGTTGTATTACACCATCTTCAAGCAGAATTAATATTACATCACGTAGTCTCGTTTAATTGTTAATATTGAATTTTTACAAAATTAACGCCAATTGTATTCAATGTTCATGTTAAATATTATATAATCATTATATTTCATTAAGAAATATGTTATATAAATGATCGATGTCAATTGAGACGTTTGTATGTGAAGCAATAACGTCCAAAGTTTTGATATATGATGATATTTTCTTTGAAATATTACTGTTAATACTCATGTAAGTTGTATTTATAGATGGCGTTAGGTTAGCGTTATATGTCAGTAAATTGCTATGCAATAGTTCAGTGTTTAATTTATCGATATCTTATCATCTGTCGTCTATTTCATCTCTCAAACAAGTTTTGCTCCGAAAATAGTTAATTTCGAAATATTTATTGGTTTTTAAAATAAACTTTTATCTATTGATGTAATATTATCTAAATAAGTTATTCTTGGATAGCTTCTTAAAATATATGTTAACATACCCAAAGTTGGAACGGATTCTAAAGAATTGACCACTTATTCCCAGAAGTGAGAATTTTTGTTAAGTTTTTTTTATAATCGTAATGTCTAAAAATTTAGGATTTAATGTCAAGTTTCAATGTCTTGAAAAAGTTAAAAAGATTTTCTTTTAGACTCATGTATAATTTTTTACATTATTTTTTACGGAGCGTCTATGAATGCAATTCTTGTATAAATGCGTTTTCTATAACTCAAGTATTTTTAGCAAATATTTTATGGCAGAAAATTGAAATACGCGCGTGTGAATTCACGAGTAGTACCACTTAAATATGCCGAGGCCAATAACCCGTCCTATTAATAAATCCAAATCAGATCACAGTAGAGCCCACCCTTGCCAAGTGGCCAATAACTCACCATCCCCTAACTATAGTGACAAGTTACAGTATATACGGTAACGTGAGTGCCATTCAAACTATCTATTGATCTATCCCCAATCTTTGTATATCCGTATATTTAATCAGGGTGTTTCGCATCGAAATTGAATATGCTGCGGTGATGGAATACCACAACATTGGAGATTGGTATGTTGTGGTGTTTTATAGATATTCTAGTTTGTATTGAGGCTCTCATGCGGAAAACGTTACACAAAGGATGTTATGTAGGAGTAATTATGATGTGTTTATTTGAATTGATGTTAATTAAAATTAATAAAGATGGAAAATAAAAAAATAGGAACAAAATTAAAATTAAAGTTGCGAGTTTAAATGTGTGTAGTGTCAGCACAAATGTGTTTATTGTTATAAATATAATATAATTGTGAATAAAATAATTTAAAAAATCATTTTTCACAGTTTTCGAGAGAAAGAGTAAATAGAAAAAAATACTTGACATATTTCCTTTTAACACTCATCTAAGTACAATTTCCCTTTTCAAATTTGCGACTATTTGAAATGATAGAACACAGGTGTTAGTTATATAATTTTTGAATTAAATTCTTTTAAATTATAAAAACGACGTCTCTTTGTCTGCCAGCGAATTTTTCTTGTCGTAAATTTTCGCTTAATTCCATTTTGACATAATTTTGTTATATATTATTTGTGACCTAGCGTTAACCGGGTTTTCGTTTTTAATTTAATTAAATTACCGTTGACGTGACCTAGCGTTAACCGAGTTTTCGTTTTTAATTTAATTTAATTACCGTTAATGTTAAATTAAAATTAAATTTATAAAGATACTTGCGGGAACGAGAAAACGAGTCATATTTTCTTTATATTTTCCGTATTACGTGTTGTATTCAAGTTTTGATTGTCAATCTATTTTATCACTTGTAAAGTTTCTAGGGGGTTTCAAAATTAATCAAATTAAACTTTTTTGACGTCAGTTGTTTAATTAAAAAAATATGATTATTTTTGCTCTCTAGTAAAAGAAAATCCATTTTCATGCTTTTCTAAGTTTTCATGTTTTTCAACATTTTTGTAAAATTGTTTGTGGTAATAACATTATGTCAATAGTAAAAATATTATGAGCATTTGTGTTGCACTACTACGAGTACATTTAATCAGCCGTGGTCTATTCGACCACGATAACAGATGAACGTTATTGACTTCAAAGCCGTCTTTATTAGAAAATTTTGTAGGTCTCATAATAACTATATAAATAAAACCACGCATTTTCTATTATTTTTATCTCCAATTATTTTATCCATCGAAAGGGAATTATCTGGTCGATATTTCTCTGAGCCGAACACGATAAAAATGTATCATTATTATTCTATTTATCGATAAAAGGAATGACGATTTAACTTCATTAGGTGTTCTGATATTTTTTGATAATATAATAATATTGTTGCTGTACTAATGGTTCATTAGGCTTAATTAATCTTTAAGTTAAGTATTTCATCGTAAAAATAATCAATGACTTATCACGTTATAATCGCTGACCCAGTTTCATAGTTTTATGGTAAAATTTGCTTAATATTTAATATCAGAATTTATATATTGAATATATTTGACGTTAATTCTGCAGAAATTCATTATTGATAATTAAATGAAACTACGTTATGTAGTATTATTTCTATTTTCTTTAAATTCTTTACCAGGACCTAGGCTTCATTGTATTACAACATCTTCAGGTGGGCTGATAGCAACGATTTTATGTTACACAAAATATTATATATAAACTTAAATAAACTTCGCATTTTCTGCAATTTTAAACTAATCCGTATTCAATTTTGCTCATAAATGATTCAGAAGCAAGTTTCAATTTTATTTTTGGTTTCGTTGTATTACGACATCTTCAGGTGGACTGTTATCAAAGAATTTATGCTACACAAAATATTATATAATATTTATTACATAGAATCTTAAATAAACTTTGTATTTTCTGACTAATCCGTATTAAATTTTGTGCATAAATGATTCAGAAGGAAATCTCAATTGCCATGTAATAAAATTGTCAAAATAAATCGACAATGTGAGTTTAGTGCTGTCGTCTACGGCTTTTAGTGTGAACTTTTATTCTGTAATAAAACGTTCAGTCTGTACTTTGACACTGAACGAGCCGTTTTTTATAAATTTAATAAATATGATGGTTGCCATGTTTCTTAAAAAAACATATAAACTGGGAGCAACATTACTTTTTCCGTAGATATTATCAAAGGGATTATTAATGAATAGGTTTTGACGTGAATGCGTCTTTAAATTTGCTGCCATATGGGGGCAATCCAAAAAACCTAATGACAACAAAATCGGAGGATAAAGTGTGGCGTTGCAGTTTCGAATCTATCCTCTACATTAAAAATTAAATTATACCACTGGATAGCTAAAGGATCATAGAATTCGTTACAATCAAAAATTTAAAAAAGCGAGAATAGTGCCGCATCGCACTTGGTGGAGGGGGAAGCGCCGCCATTTTGAGGTTATTTTGCTGCGTATCGAGATTTGCAATTAGTATAACTTTTGATTCGGAGAAGCTGCGATGTTCGTTTAAGTTTTAATTATCAGCTGTCGTCAAAATATATCGATTGTATATAAAACATTAGCTTCAAGTAGTGACAGTGAATATAATAAGGTGTTACAATAAAAAAATATTACCAAAAATATATAATGTCGGCTTATACGCGTTGAAAACCCAAAACCAAATACAGAGATCGTATACGGCTGGAAAGGGCTTCTCAAGAACAATCGAATGGTAATTATAAAACACTATATGACCGAGTCAAGCAGTGCCGGGAACGTAAAAGAATGAATGTGGCCGAGCGGATCAACGACGTTGTCAGTACATCTGCAGCTGGGGCGGTTGAAATTATGCGTTACATAGACGTATTCACGTACAACACACGGCCGTGTCCTTGACACAGCCACATCCCATTTCTTAAATAGCGGTGAAGTACCTTGAACTATTTTTTTAATTTTCTAAATATTTGCAAAATATTAATTTTTAACTTACTGGCGCTCCTCCTTCCCCTCAGCCTTTGCAATTTGCTGCGCGGTTACCGAATTAATGTCAAAGAAATTCATAAACAGATTGACAGAATAAGAATTCTAAAAAGGTTGCTTATTCTATAAGGAACCTAACGAATCTAAAAGCATGCGTTTGTTTCAAAATCTCAGATATTTCAATTTTACTTGTACTTATAGCTTTATATAGATTTTCTGTTTGCACAAAATGTATATATTTTATGAAAAATAATTTATGATTGAACACACAACAGTTGGAGAATAATCAAGGTTTCTATCAATGAATATCATGTCGAATAATCTTGAAGTTGTTAACTGTATCGCTCCAAAAAGGTATACAAAATTGCGCGAGGTCAATAGACAATGAGAATTGTATGTTGTCGTTGCTATGGTGACATTTGTGTGAAAATGTGGTGAAAATTGTGTATTAATTTGATTTGATAAATTACTACAACCGGTATTTTTCTTACTAGTGATTGAATGTAATGAAAAAGTGTCATCGAGATTATCACGTACCTATCTTAAAATGTATTCAGAGAATACTGTAAATGGTTTGAGTTTTCTTTTTAAATGTCAAAATAAACCTTTCACATCCGGTTTAGTAATGAAATATTTCACAACGTAATCATCACAGTACTTAATAATGTGTATATTTAACAGGAATCAATTAAGGCCGTTTCAGATTTTCACGTATCATAAAATGTTATATCTGTTTATTACTTTACAAGAAAATGGAGAACAGATAACCGTAGATTACGCAATAAAATACCGTCATCGATAGAGCAGCAGTGAAGGAAAATAAATAAAAAATTGGAAAGAAATCGCGCGAATGCCACTTGAAACTGATTATTTTCACTTAACTGTTAATGACACATATGTCGTAACTATGTATGAAGGCACTCAGGAGTATAATTCATTTTGAAAAATCTTCAAACCATTTATTTCCTTGTGCCAAGTAATTACCCATTACTGAAGTTCAAAGGTTAGAAATTTATGAACCCAAAACTGTAATTATTGCAATTTTATAAACATATTACGTACTCCATTTTCTAGCGTTGCGCTAGTAAAATGAGCATTTAATTTGAAAATTTGTATTGTCCAAATGTAAATGTACATTTTTCTGAAAATAATAATAAAGTACTGCTACCAGTATTTACGATGCTTTATAAAATTTTGAGTAACATAAAAAGTTAAGTATAGTTTTTAATGTTCCTCTATAATGTGTAAGTTTTTGAAAATTTCTAGGGTTCCGTACCTCAAAAGGAAAAGAAGGAATTCTTATAGGATCACTTGGTTATCCGTATGTTTGTCAAGACTCTTTTTTCAGAAACGCATGGAGGTATCACATTGAAATTAATACGGAATATTTAGCTCTATATTGCCTTGGACCTGTGAAAAGTTCAGCTTCTAAGTCAACGCAATCAAGTAAAACTTTATAAATATGACCATTTATGCTGCATTTTTTGACGCAAATAAATCAAAGTCCGTAGGGTATTTTCTGTTAACTTTCAAATCATAAAGTATGGCAAGAAGCTAAATCCAAATAAGGGAAAACAATAATTTGCAGTTATGTTTTGAAATATGCCAGATGTCTTCACGCCTGTGAAAGACATGTTAGGCAATATATTTGCGTTGTGTAAACGTAATATTTGTAAATAGTGTAATAGTTATACTATGTACATTTAAATGTTTATAAATATCTATATGTGTATAGAACCCTCGTAGTGCGAGTTCTACTCGTGCATGACAGGTTTTATTTCACATAATTTGATTTAATAGAAAACTGATATTTCCATGAGGTAAAATTGCAACATAATACATTATTCTTATTGTTTAAAATACACTTGAAGAAAATTTAATTAATTTTTATCAATCTATCTTTATAAAGCTACGAGATTATTATATGACATCTTACAAACAGTTTTATTCAAACTGTTACATGAACTCATAATTATACTTGAAAATTTAGGAAACTTGTTAACATATTTTTATCGAATGCACTTAAAAAGATACGCGACACGCTTAAAAACCACAAACGTAAAGTAACGGTTAAATAACCAATAAAGAATCTCATTGCCTCCAACAAACGTCAAGACTGAGTAAAATAAGCGACATAACGATTAATTAAATCAATCCTTCTTATCATACTGCATCACTCTGATGAGCACTCGAAGATTCCACGCCGCACTTCTAAGAGAGCAAATTCGAATCAACACACTGTAATTATGTCAAATTATTTTAAAATAATATTCTCAGAAGCGCGATCGCTCAGAATGAACGTATACAGAGCGAGGGACATGAGAAGGGGCCGGTGACCGGAATTAAATGAGAAAAAAACGAAACACAAGTTCAGTCGGCTCAGACGCGGTCGAATCGGAGCTTTCGTTCATCTCAGCTAAGTGGAGCACGGGATCAATGTACACTGAAAGTTTTGTAACATTCATAGACCGGATTTCGAGCGGGGGGCGCCGAGCGCGTGCCAACTCAGCGAGAAAAAAAATAGCGTATAAAATGACGACAGAAGCTTTCAAAAGCTTTAAAACTCGTGTGAGTTGGAAAACGAATGTGGCGAATCTGGTTCGGGACGGGATTTATATTAAACGGGTTGCGATACGTAAAACTGAATGTTGATTTCGGTTGATTCTGCAAATAAAATATTATGCGCATAATAAAGTAGATTCTAAAGTCAAAAAGAAAATTATTGAGTATTTTTTATGGAAAATTTAGAATAATGGTTGTGAAGAGAAGGCTAAAACAACAAAATGGAGTAAAATGACATCTAAAATTCTGAAAGTTGTTTTCGGGCAGGATGTATAAAGTGACAAAGATGATTTCTGTCAATTATTTAATGTCACATTTACCTAAGATTTTATTTCCATGCAAGTTGAAACGCTTTTTAAAAAGATGCAAGTTTAAATATATTTTTTATATCTTTAATAGTTAAAATATGTCATAAAGTAAAACTAACCATATTATAAACAGTCTATAAAATATTATGGAAAATATAAAATATTGGATTTAAAATTTTGAGAGCTTAAAACAAATTCGTTTATAAATTCTCTCGATTTGAACCCGTAACTCTTTTCTCTTTCATAACGTTAGACGGTATGGTACCGAACATATTGCAAGACATTTGTAATATAAGTAGGTTATTTTTCCAAAATTACGAAGAATAAGGTGATGAAGTAATTTGAACTTTTGATTAGCTTCAACATTTTCTGACAATTTTATAATATTTAAATAATTTATAATATTTTTGATAATAGATTTCTATGGTTACGACATCATTTTGAAAACACAAGGCAATAATTTGAGAATTATATGTTAAAAGGAAATAAATTTAGTCTTCACCATAGTGTGTTGGGTTGAACACAAGGCATACGACCTTTGAATGCGAGGCGCCCGCGGGGATCCGGGTTCGATTCCCGGCCGCTCGTCGAGCGAGGCTGGACTGGTGATCTGGTTGGCTGTAAGAGGTTGCTCTTGTAGCAATGAGTCCATCATTTGTATCAATTAGATACATTAAAATACATAAAGAAATAAATTTACGGCGTTGAGCAGAATGGAGTTGCGGTTAATTAGAAACTTTAAGTACTTGTACGAATAGTCCCTTGTAACAGAACAAATGCAGATTATTAAAATCCTTAATATTCACGAAATCTTTCTTTTTACTTCCTCTGTGTGGAGGATATGTGAGAAAAAATACATAAAATTTAAATGACGGTAGAAAAAAAGCATTATTTTTCTGGAAGACAAATAATCAAAAGTAAAGAAAGATAATGAGTTTGTTTATGATTTTATGATGTTTATTCACAAGGGAATGAAAAATGAGCAAAAATTTACTTTAAACAATTGATTCCGAATATAATGAAATCATAAATTGTATCTGAAGATAGCCATCTATGGTGAAGTGAAAGTAAAATATCCGAGAAAAAGCTTTCAAAGGATTTAACGATAAGGTAGTTGAAATAGAACATGAGAACACAAATGTTGAAAGAAAAGACAAATATTATGAAAAAAAGAGTTTCTATAAAGAAAATATAATTTAACGACTCCCAAGGATGTATAGAGAAAATAAGCGGCAGTAAAAATATATGTACGTGAGATAGTCCAAAACATTTCCGAAGTAGTTCATGAGATGTTGATAACATCATGTGGCTTATGAATAGCTACACGCAAATGACTAATTTTCTTTTAGTGGAGGTGGTTAGATATGTATAGTGGATATGGAAGGTAGCTAAGTAAGGTAGGAGGAATAAAATATATGCACATGAGATAGTACAAAACATTTCCGAAGTAGTTCATGAGATGTTGATAACATCATGTGGCTTATGGATAGGTACACGCAAATGACTAATTTTATTTGAGTGGAGGTGGTTAGATATGTATAGTGGATATGGAAGGTAGTTAAGTAAGGTAGGAGGTTCTCATTTGTGGAGGTAGGAGGCAGTTATTTAAGTGATAAGGTGTATAGTCCCTACTCGCATTTTCATTTTTGCCCACTCCATTTCGAAAAGTGAATAATGTTGTTATATACAGAATAATAAAAATATGTAACTTCACTAAACATTTAGTGTTAATATCAACAGATCTATGTTATCACGTAAAATTTTAATAACATAAATCTGTTAACGATTTTTGCAATAATTTAATTCAGTAATAACTGTTTTAAATACATCATTGTCCAATTATGAAAGGTTTACCTAAGTAAGGATTACTTGTTTTTATATTTTTCTTTTAATTTTTTTAATTGATTGCGGAAAATTATTCGTAATATCGTTTAATTGATTATAGAAAATTATTTATTCAAAGTCGACGGAAACGAGTTCAACTGGATTGGATTTGGATATCTTATTTGGATTTGCGACAAACCATTGCAAATATTGTAACTATTGTGAAGAATTTTTTTAAATACTTCAAGCCAGTGTTTCACTTCCTTATTCATTTATTTACATTAAAAAAGGAATATATGAAAATATCATAAGTTTTCCCTACCAAACAAAGTAATTGTAGATTTTTAGCATTACTGAAAATCATGTTATCGAATATTCACATGACTTAATATTTGTTTGCACAAGTTAAATGCGTGCTAATCACGTGTCATGCGGATACTTCATTTCGGGTCTCTACGAGAATTACAAGTTTGGGTCTCTACAAAATCTTGTAGAGAGACAGTCCGCAAGTTTGGATCTCTATGAGATTAGTGTAAACTATTTTATATTAATGTACAGTAACTTAATGAATCATTAAAATAACGGTTATAATAATTGTTAAGTAGTTTAATTTTTTAACAATAATATTTATACCCCGGTTTTAATTTAAATTTAACTAGGTGATTAAATTTAATTTACAATAGAGTTGACCATGTAATTTATAATGAAATATTATTTCAAGTGATACGATGTTGATCATTTTTGTTTAATACATACCTATCGCCAACGTTTAGGATTTCAAATTTTTCCTAAAGTTTTTTATATGGTGATAGAAAGGCTTTTTAAGAGATTTTTTTAAAAACGAAAGGAAATTTTAAATTTTTTTCATAACTTTAATTTTGTCACTAATTCCCACAACTATGCCAAATCCCAAATTTCTAAACGAAGTGAAAACTTCTTTGAAAAATGTCTGGCCGACATCCATATATCAAGACGATTCCATAAATGTATCACTTTTCTAAATTAACACTAAAAACAAACAAAAATCATCCTAAAGAGGAATTTTGTTAAATTATTATTTTTAATTACAAAAGTTTCACTTATTAATAAAATCCGTTTTAATCTTAATTGTACATAGCTAGATTACCGCAAAAAATTACTTGTAAATATTATTTCATGAAAAAAAACCCGTTTATTGATATAATAAATTTAATAAAATTAAGGCTATTAAAAAGGAAAATTAAATAAATAAAATGTTTCTCACATAATCTTCACTGTTAATTAAAACTAATTGTGACTAAAGAGCGTGGACTGTGTGTTATTTTTAAATAAGTCTGACACCGACATATTTTTCCTTCTGGAGAATATATGAAATATACTTGTAATTGAGTATTTTTTCTCTTATCTTATTGCTTTACAATCTACTTGACATTGTAAACGTTATTAGCATTATCTTGAAAAAAAATTATATCCAATGCTTTCTTTACCTTTTGTCTCCGGTTTAGGTTATTTGTCGATTATTTGATAAGGGTAAATACTATGGTCATAACTATATGGAAGAATCATCCAAAGTGTCATTTTTATATGTTAGGCTTGACTCTCTGCTTCATTCGCATGAAATTGTGGTGTAATATAAGAATGATATTCTTGTGAAATATTATAATATAATAGTATTAGCATTAAGATGCGATGCTCAGAATCGAAGAAATGTCGCAAAAGGGAGGCAGCTGATATGTTGCCATGATATGTTATTACTTACTCACATTTCCGCTCTTACTTATGTTCACGCT